>CM056722.1:131402279-133804706 GCA_029844215.1 Przewalskia tangutica
AATGATATAATGTCACGGTATTCTAACCCACATACATATATAATGTCGCCAGGAGAATGATATAATGTCATGGGACTCTAACCCACATACATATATAATGTCGCCGGGAGAATAATATAATGTCATGGGACTCTAACCCACATACATATGTAATGTCGCCGGGTGAATAATATAGTCATGAGACTCTAACCCACATACATATATAATGTCGCCGGAAGAATGATATAACGTCATGGGACTCAAACCTACATACATATGTAATGTCGCCGGGAGAATAATACAATGTCATGGGACTCTAACCCACATACATATATAATGTCGCCGGGAGAATGATATAATGTCATAGGACTCTAACACACATACATATATAATGTTAAATAATATTTGACTCTCATTATCATAAAATAAATAAACCATCATTTTAGCAAACCAAGACAATACCATGCCTTTCCTTTAAACCAAGACAATTACCATGTCTTCCTTTTCAACAAACCAAGACAATTACCATGCCTTCCTTTTAACCAAACCTAGACAATTACCATGCCTTCCTTTTAAGACAATCAAGACACTAACACCCGTAATATCAAGACACTTCCATTTTTAACAATCAAGTTACTACACGTTTTAACTCAAGTAAGTTATACCTTTCAAATCAAGTCAAGTATACTTTTAACACCAAGTAATTTATACATTTCAATTAGACAACCCAAGGTGTTATCAAGAGAATAGTTAGAACAACTTCTATTTAGAAGCTCAAGTACTATTAATGGAATAGATTGAACTACTTCCTAAAAACTCTTACCAACATCTCGCATAAGACTTGGTAAGGAATTTTAGGAACCATTCAGACATGCTTTAAACACCGAAACCACCACATGAATACCCTTAATTTCTAAGAGTAAAATAACTTCCCTTTTATAAAACCCAAAGATGCTAGCACTAGTAGCATCAAAACACTTTCACTTTTAAATCAAGTATTTTACACTTTTTAAACCAAGTGACTTATACTTTTAAAACCAAGTGACTCTACACTTTTTAATATCAAGACAAGTATACTTTTCAAATCAAGGCAAGTATACTTGTCACGACCCGAACCCGGGCCCGTGACTGGTGTCTTACCCCGGGCACCCTAGTGATACAACATCAGAGAAAACCAGCGGAAATAAAAACTTAAACATATAAAACAGTGAAATAAGAAAGCAGGCTAACCCAACGGTTACCTTTTTGTACATAAATTAAAACTTGAACAGTTACATCCCTTACAAACACCTGGCAATTACTCTGCACCTCTAAGAATTTTGAAACCATAATGACGACAGGCCCCGCCATGCCCTCGAATATACAAAAGCCTACTACTTGGTGGAACCGTACCACGTGATAAGCTTCCGGAGATATGGAGCTTTCCGAGAACCGAACAGCGATCCTAAGAGAGTGGATCAGCAAGCTATGTACCTCAACCTGCGGCATGAACGCAGCCCCCCGAAGGAGGTCAGTACAACAGGTACCAAGTATGTGAAACTGTAAAATACTATAAATGAAATCATAATAGTCTATATAAAGCAGGAGACATGTATGATAACCAAACTACAGTACACAACACATAACAGTCACGTCAAATCAGGGACTCACGCCCGTAAAGTCATCACTCAAATACAACCCGGGAATTTAACCCGCACAATGGCCACATGCCCCGGCATCTCACCTCGGTATAAGCATGGTCATGGAACCATCCTAGTGGGCCCATACCCGTGGACCATCCAGCGTGTCGGTATGCCCAAAGGAGTCAACAAGATAACAATCCCTGTGGAAGCATACCTGTGGGCCTCCCAACGCGTCGGTATGTCCAAACAACTAACCAGATAATACTCACTGTGGACGCATACCCGTGGGCTACCCAACGTGTCAGTATGTCCATCAATCAACCACAAGATAATACTCACCGTGGAAGCATACCCGTGGGCTACCCAACGTGTCAGTATGTCCACCAATCAACCAGATAGCCGGCCCTCCAACGAGAGACGCGGTAGCACAGCAATACAACACTTGCACAACAAAAGCTATCACAACAAGCATAGGCCAGTTCAACGTACTTTCATTCCTTCAAAACAAAGACCTCTTTCTACGCAAACGCCACCCGATACTAACACCCGTAGTATCGAACACATTCAGGTTTAAATCAAGCACTCTAAACACTTTTTAGCACAACGTCAAGTATCCCAATCTAAATCCAATTATAAAAACCATTCCTTTGTTTTCGTAAAGTCGTTATAATTAACTTCCCACAAAGCTATTATAACACTTTATGTTTTAAAACAATACAAGACAAAACCATGCCTTTCTTTTAAAACAAAACACTTCCAATTCTTAAGTCTCTTTTCTTTTAGAAAATCGAATTCCTTACTTTGGAATTTTTAAGAGGATCAAAACCTGATTACAATAATTCTTATTAGAGCAGCCATGATCTAGGAAATGTAATACAATTTTGTCTTATCTTAGCTTCTATGCAGATGGAGGTTTCTACTGGTTTTAATATGATTAATTGTCATTACTTCTTTCCTTTATCGACGCTGCATTGGCTTGTTCGATCCTTATTCCCATTTCCGAAATTTGTAACATTATTCTTTTAAAAACCAAGTATTCATTTCTCACGAATTAGGTTTCACACTTTTTGACACCATTTAAGTCAAATCACTTGTCCTTTGAAATCAACAAAACATTCTTTTACTTACATAAAGTGGTTATAACCAACTTCCCATAAAGCCGTTATAACACTTTATGTTTTAACCCAACCAATTACAACTATAAGCCCTTATGAGATCAAGAGGGCTTATTCTTTAACAACCAAACACTTATTACTAACGAATAAGATTTTCCTACTCTTTTCTTCAAACAATCAAGACCCTTACACTTCATATCAAGTCAAAACACAAAAGGGAAATTTAATTCCTTTAACACACGTGCGTCTACCGCACTATATATTTCACAAATAGTCATGCTGAAGAGGATAGGAAGAATCACATACCTCGCGACGATTGTCGACAATAAGCAAAATGCTCCACAGTACTATCTCCCTTAAGAGGAATATGCTACCGTAGTACTTCAACCCTATAAGGGTCATAAAACGTCTATCAAACTCTAGCTTCGAACGTAGAGTAACTAAGTGCAAAGTCCCTAAATTCTACGACAATTTGGACGACACTTCCTTTGTTTCTACTAACTTGCCACCTTTGTTAAGGTCGAATTCAATAACCAAACACCCACAATAATGCAAAATAAACTAATAACCCATGCCATTCTTGGCCAACAATAAACCAACCCTAAACTCCTTTCAACTCTTTCCAATCCAAGTTCTTAGGTCCAACATGATATCTAGCCCTAGACATCTTCAACAATTACAACAAGATCCAACTCTATTCAAATAAAACAGCCTCAGGCTCAACTCTATACTACTACAATAAAACAGCCTCAGGCTCACATCTATACTACTAAAATAAAACAGCCTTAGGCTCATAACCAAGAGAAAGGGGAAACTTTTACCTTAAGGAATAGCCCACAAAAGCCCCTTTTTCTTCCACCTCTTTCCGTCAAAATCGCCCACCAGCGTTACCCACAAGTTTACCCACACTTTTTCTTCTTGCCGCCGCTCCAACAATCTCCTCTAAAGCTAGGTTTTCTTCCAAAAACTAGAGAGAAGGGAGAGGGTTTTTTCTTAGGATGGTTTTGGAAATGAAATGAAATGAAATGGAATGGACAAGTCTTCCAAGACTTGGCCCTAAAATAGGACCACTTACTGATAAAAAGGATGGGAGGGACACTTGTCACCCTCCCATAGGTTATAAACGAAATACCCCCTGTTTTTCGTCACTTACTGCGCAAAATCCCGCCTCGGCGCTTCCACTTCCAAAAATAAATCTTCCGCATGTCGGTGCCGCTGCGATTCGGCGCCGCGCCTGCAACCTGCGACCCCGTAACAACCGTGTCGCGCCACGCATTCCGGCGCGCTGCACTGTACCTGAAATCGCATTGCCTGTCTGCGCACCAAACTTGAAACTTCCATAACTTTTGACCCCGATGTCCTATCGACGAACGGTTTGTTGCGTTGGGATCTAGACTTAACGAACTACACATTAGGCTTTTAAACACCTCGAAATTCTTAACAACTGGGGTACAACACTCCAAGGTAGACTCAAAATCCGTCTAACACATGTTTGTCAACTTATCTTATCTTCTCGAATTTACGGGGTGTAACAATACTTCAAGAAACAAGTAATGTATACTCCAATAACAAGTCAAGTATACTTCAAGAACAATCATGCTGATAGAAGGAAGAAGTTCACATACCTCGTTGAGGACTAACCAACACGACAAGTAGCATACGCCCCAATGTACTTCAACCTTTATCGGCTATTTCTCAAGCCACGTAGACTATGCTACATGTAGTACTTCAACCTAAAATGGCTATGACACTTCTATCAACATCAAGCTTACTAGTGTAAGACTTATACCAAATAATGACCCTCTAATTCTACGGAAATTCGGACAACACTTCCTTTGTTTCTACGTACTTTTCCACCTTTTGCAAGGCCCGTATTTCAATAACCAATACGCCACATTTAAGGCTCAACCAAATCAGCTAATCAAAAGGGATTACACGTCTAACAAGACGTGTAAAATTTTGGCCACAATTCATTTAACACAATCCATTTAATTAGTCCATTTTTAACCAACCTCTAGGGCCATTCTCGGCCACAATCAATTCAATACAACATATAGTCCTTTTTCAATTATTTTCAATCCAAGTTGTTATTCCAACATGTTATACAAGTCATAACAATTATAACAACTAAATTTCCTTTCTTGTATAACATGTGACAATTATAACTAACAACAAAATCGATTTACAATTTCGATGGCTAACATGTCAAGTCTAAGATTTAAGCTTCCAATGTATCTTAACACTTATCAAACTTCATTCCTTATATCATAAGTTCATTTATCAACTACTATAACATGTAATCTTCAATTACATTAGGAAGACAAGATCATTACCTCAATAAGCTCAAATATAATCCAAGACTAAAAGTCGATCCTTAGCAACTTTAGCTCCTTTCCTTTACGTTCCAATCCACTCCTAGCAGCCCTTAGAAGTTTATAACCAACTTCTCTTCAAGTTCCAACTCAAAATGTGAAGAACACCTTACGGTTTCAAGATGCGACTAGCGGATTAACGTAGTATTTCTGGGATTTAAGAGGTTGTATATGCTTAGTATACTACTAGGGACCTTAGGTTTGAGTATGGGGATTTATCAACAACATATGAAGAATTTCTTGTTCTTCAATGAGCCATGGCCGAGAGCCCTATCTTGAGCACACAAGATTCTTGATTTTTCTCTAAGTGTTAAACTTGTCTTACACTAGTAGTATGAATATATAACACAACCAAGGGATTAGATTAAAACACATGTGTGGCCATGATGGTGGACAAGTGTGGGTGGGACCCACTTGTCCACTTGTCTTTCAAGACATCATGAATATCTATGGTCAAAGTCAATGCCATGTGGGGTGACACGTGTCACCCTCCCATTGGTCCCGAATTTATTTCATCACCCAAAATCCATAATTGGCCAAAATATCTCAAAGTAGTGTGGCCCCACAAAACCGTAAAATTTTCCCGTGGGTCCCACGTGACCAAATCCGAACTTAAAAATCCATAATTCCAATATATTCTCTAAGTCGCAAATATAAATTTTAAGAATCAAACTCCACTTTATAAACCTTTTTCCTTCACGAGGCTCGAAATAATTTTCCGTAGGAAAAGTAATCTTTCTTTCGTTTCAAACTTAAAGTCGTATCTTCTTACGTACGTCCTTATATACATGTCCTGGAACTATGGGGTGTAACACATAGGAGGCGACCCATATACCAGAAGAATCGCCTCCTCAAGCCCGTCATTTCTATACCTCAAACACAAATCGATTCCTCTCCTATCGGCGTTAATTTCCCCCGCAAGTTTTGGAAAATATCGCGTTTTGGTTTTTCCAAGATTTTGGTCGCCAGAGTAATAATCGACGACTGAGAGTTACGTATTCGTGATCACCTCCTATGTGCCGTAATTTCTATGTTATACCCCGTATTTCCAGAGTATGTACGTGAGGGCGTACGTATTATAATTTAAGCCTTAAAGTAGGCAAGGTTCGAAATTTAGGCACAAGTGCCGAAAAGAGTCGTTTTTCGACGAAACGTTTTACAGAACTTGCGAAGGGAAAATTCCGGCTATGTCATTTATTATTTTTGCGGATTTTTCCAAGAGACGAAACATTTTGGACCAACGGGAGGTGTGATGTCACCTCACATCGACGTGAGATTAGCGGTAATGGACGAAAGGGTGAGCTTTAGTTGGTAGGATATTTTGTGCAAGTTGTTGTGGTAGATGGATAAGGTGCACTTGGCTTAAATCTAGCCCTACACTTGCCTTACACTTGGATGAATCTTGGCCATTGGTTGGTCATTTCTTGACCTATAAATACCCCCCTTGTTGAAGAGTTATTTCATCCTAAATTGAGCAATCTTTCTAAGTCTCAAATACTCCCTCCCTTCTAGTGTTTCGTCCGCCACCACCCTCCCCCCCCCCCTTGAGAAGGCCCCTTGGCCGAAAGTATCGCCCCCCTCCTTGTGGTGCTAGCCGGGGTACCTCCATACCTAGTTGTTTTCGTATAATACCCCCCTTTGTGGTATAGAAATACTCTCCAAGTATTGTTATAATGCCCTAAATACTCTAGCCCTTATACCTTGTAGTACTTTCCAAAAGTTACCTCTATACGTAGAGCCCGGGAAATACTATTATACTTTCCTTTAGCCACTAAACGAAACCCTAAGGAAACCTTCATAGTCGGTTGAAGTGTTAAGTAGAAGTTGTGTAGAACTTCTAAGGGTTGTTTGGAGCGGATTGGAGCACTCGGAATTGGAGCTAAACGTTGCTCAGGATCGACATATAATCTTGGATAATTTTGGGCTTATCGAGGTAATAATCTATGTCCCCCTATTGTAATTGGATATTACATATTGTAGTAATTTAGAATTGAGTATAAGATATATTGGAAGGATGATTATAAAGGATTGAACTGTACTTACATAGGACTGTATTTACAGTAGACTGATAATCTTTATTGGATGAATGTGCTGCGAGTAGCATATACTACTTGGAAGGAGGATAAGGCTAGCCGGGTTATAGCCATGGAGCGTTTTGCATATAGTCGATAATCGTCGCGAGGTATGTGATTCTTCCTGTACTCTTGAGCATGAAGTATTTTAAAAGAATACATATAGTACGGTAGACGTACGTGTGGCAATGTCTTTTGACTTAAGCCTGAATAATATGTATATGTAATATGGTAGACGTACGTGTGCTAACTGAATATAGTTGTACGACAATGTCTTTTGACTTAAGCCTGAATAATAAGAACCTTGAAATATTTTAAAAGGAATATGTATGTAGTACGGTAGACGTCGTGTGTTAACGAATGTAGTGTTACGCAATGTCTTTTGACTTAAGCCCGAATAATAAAGAATCTTGAAGTATTTCAAAAGATTAAGAAACCGTTTTGAAAGAAGAGTAATACTTGGTTTTGAAAACATAAGAGTTATACTAGCTTTATGGGAAGTTAGGTATAACGTCTTAAGAGTGGTAAAGAGAATGGTTTACTGATTTTTAGAAGTTAAGAGACTTGACCTTAAAAGATAAGAGACTTGACTTAAAAGACTTAATATGAATTTTGTGGAAAACCTCATTCGTGAGTAATGAGTATTTGGTTTTTAAGGAATAATGTTTCTCGATTTCGAAATCGAATGAGTACAAACAACCATCAATAAAGCATAATAAAGGGAAATGTAATGACTAATGAAGTATTATTAAAACCAGTAGAAACCTCCATATGCATAGAAGCTAAGATGAGACAAAATGATATTACATTTCCTAGATCATGGCTGCTTAATAAGATTTATTATGAACAAGAATAACCTACTCACATATAAGGCGTATGTTTCTCAGATTGTTTTAAAAAGAGAATTATATTCTTAAGTGAATAAAACTATGAACTATGAAACCTTTCTAAAATAAGAGACTTAAGTACTTGAAAGTAGGCAAACTTGAACTTAGGGAAAAGAATGTTGTTACTTGACGTTGAAAAGGAAAGTGTTTGGGTTTACCTAAAAATGTGAGGCACCCTATTTTTTATACTACGGGCATCGGGTGACCTTTATAAAAGGAATGGATCTTTTAAAAAAAACAAAAAAGAAGAAGAATCTAACGTATGTAATACTTGGGGGTCAGAACCTGGACTTTGGCCAAAAATAAACTTGAGTTGTGTGTAACTTGCCTATGTTTGTGTTGGATAGCCTTGTTATGCAAATACTGTATTTCCATACCTCCGCGTCTCTCGATGGAGGGCCGGCTGATTTGTTATGAACGATTATTCACCGAGTCCCACGAGATGGGCCGGGACACGTATTTCATCTGATTATTCACCGAGTCCCACGAGATGGGCCGGGACACGTATTTCATCTGATTATTCACCGAGTCCCACGAGTTGGGCCGGAACACGTATTTCATCTGATTCTTTACCGAGTCCCATGGACGGGCCGACACGACTCTACATGATTCTTTCCGAGTCCCATGGGATGGCGGGACACGTACTACATGATTCTTTCCGAGTCCCACGGATGGGCCGACACGATTCCACACTATTTATACCTAGATCAGCTGGCGGTGAGGAAGGAGTTCCACGGGCGTGAGGATGACTTGAGGCGTGAGTCCCGACTTGACATGGCGCTTTTATGTTGTGAATCGTAGTTTGGTTATCATACATGTCTCCCGCTTTATATAGACTATTATGATTTCATTTACGCTTCTGATTTCACATACTTGGTACTGTTATCGACCTCCTTCGGGGCCGCTTCATGCCGCAGTGAAGTACATCGATTGTGGATCCTCGCCATAGGATCAAAGTTCACGTGTTGGGAAGCCCCGTTTCTTGAGGCTTATCTCTTCGTATGTTACCACAGTCCGTAGGTTCTTGTACATTCGTGGTATGGCGGGGCCCTGTCCGTCATAGTTGTTGTCACTTCTTAGAGGTCCAGTAATGCTGTTGTGGCGTAGTTTGTAAAAAGGATAACTGTTCGGGTATTTATGTATATATACTGAAGGCAACTGTTTTGGTTGGCCTGTTTATTTATCATGTCTCTTAATTCATGTTCGTGTTTTTATTTCCGCTGATTTTCTCTGATGTTGTATCACTAGGGTGCCCGGTAGGCACGACCACGCCCGGGTTCGGGTCGTGACAAAAGTGGTATCAGAGCAGTTAGTCCTCGGAAAGTGTCTACAGACCGTGTCTAGTAGAGTCTTGATTATCGATGTGTTGTGCACCACATCTATAATCAGGAGGCTGCAGGACATTTAGGATTGGTTTCCATTTCTTCTCATTCTGAGATCGTGCCTTAGAGCTGTGTGATAAGTTGGACCCCTCTGACGTATTTCGTTTTTACCAGTTATGCCTCCGCGTAAGGCAACCCGGGCCCAGGTGGGCAAGGCAGCTGAGGGAGCTGCTAGTGAGATACAGAGGAGTACGAGGGCGCAGGCCCGGTCAGTACCTGAGATTGTGCTTCAGACGGCGAGTTTTGCGACGCCGGCAGAGTTTAGAGCCGCAGCAGTGGCTACTGAGACTACAGTACCTGAGCCTCCAGTCCCACAGCCTGGAGCAGATGAGATGGGGTACAAGGAGATGGCCCAGTTACTGGCCAGGGTCGTGGCCAGATATGAGGATAGGCTGGATGCAGCAGTTCCAGCCCCAGTAGCACCCGTAGTTCACCCCCGAGCAGACAGTTTGAGGCTACGGGACTTTCTGAGTTGTAGCCCGCCAGTGTTCTATGGATCGAGAGCTGAGGATGACCCTCAGGAGTTTATCCGACAGCTACAGCGGATCATGAGAGTGATCAGAGTCTCAGAGGCAGAGTCGGTGGTATTGGGTTCGCATCAGCTGCGTGATACTGCAGTCGACTGGTTTGATTCGTGGGAGCTGTCCCGGGGAGAGCATGCACCTCCAGCCATTTGGGACGAGTTCTCAAGGGCTTTTCTTGCACATTTCTTGCCCCCACAGATGAGGAGGGCTCGGGCCGACAGATTTTTGACGTTGAGGCAGGACGGGCGGACGGTTAGAGAGTACAATGTGGAGTTCGACTCATTAGCTCGGTATGTTCCCAGAGTAGCGATATGGAGGATGCAGTACACCGCCACGCCACCGCTAGATAATTACTTGGCGTGCTTGTACGGTGTAGCTCTTCACCGCATGGACATTGCCCGCATGCAAGCCCATGCACTAGGATGCGAGGCACGGAGAGGTCGACGGAATGACCGGGATCAGCGAAGAGGCGTAACAACAGGTCCTTTGGTGACTTTCGAGGCGGGCGCCTCGGCCAGACTAGATATGTACCTCCGCCCGCTGCAGTCGTCCTCCACGCCTTGAGACGTTCGCGGTATTCGAGCTGGTCGTGGCTCCGTGGCTTCCGTTCACGATATACATGGGTTCTAGCCGGGTTCGTGTTTTCTCGGTGTGCACAATGTGGCAAACGCCATCCCGGGAATGTCGTCTTTTACGGTGCTTGTTTTTCCGCGCCGTCGAGGCCATATGATGAGAATCGTCTAATAGGAAGGATGCGACAGAATGACTCACTCTGCCGGTCGATGCGTGTTCATCGCCTTCTACTATGCGCTGCAGGCGTGCCTATGATTAGAGTGGAGCGGTAGATTCAGGTATATCCTTAACCCTCTAGAGATTTGTATGCATGATGTGATGACCTTATTATTGTGTGCTATGTACGGATAGCGTTATGTTGGTTATGAGTTAGAAAGCATGGTTAGTTGAAGGGATAGGTATGGGGGCATGGAAAGTGTGAACCTTAGAATATTTCATGTTAAGACCTTAGATGTAAGGCCGTCTTGAGTACAAGACTTTGCAGGTGATTGTTGTCAGAATATATAAGTATACGTGAAGTAATTGTGGGAAAATTCCTTGGGTAGTGTAAAATGGAAGTGGTAGCTTTCATGACCTGTATAGGTAAGATTGTTCCGGATCGGGAAACAAGAGCTTGATGCGTTAAGTGGGTCGGGTTGGGGCCATGTTGCGGGCCAACCCGCAGCCTGTTTCTGGGTAGGGTCAGCTCGGGATGGTCCCGCCAGGTGGTAGGATCACGAGGGTGCTAGGCCCAAGTTTTGATGACCATCGTATGAGTCGTGGATATGTTCGACCAGAAGCGGATCGTGAAGGCCGGAAATGGCCTTAAGGAAGATTGAGACTAGTAAGATGACCAAGTTTGGAGGTGGTGATTCCAAAGTTTTGGCAACAGAAGCGTTGACTGAAGTATGGTACGTATGCTAGAAGGGTTCAAGTGTTCGAGAAGAGTACGACGAGTAAGGAAGGAAGTGAACTTGTGCTGAAAGATGGAAGTAATCATTTTTTTTTTGAGAAATGAATGTGCGAAGGGAGTGTCCCTTGGACCAAGAGCGAGAGTTGGTATTGTTTTGCATCATCGAGGTGGTTCCTCGTTGGCCTGGATTTAAGTATTTGCGCACATGTGTTATCTCGTGGCCAGACGTGGCGTTGGCAACTTGTTAGCAGAACTTCATCGTTGTCCGTCTGGAGAAGGAACATTCGGGACGAATGTTTCTAAGGAGGGGAGAATGTTATACCCCATATTTCAGTATATGCGTGAGGCGACGATTATAATTTAAGCCTTAAAGTAGGCAAGGTTCGAAATTTAGGCACAAGTGCGAAAGAGTCGTTTTTAAACGCTTTCTGAGAACATGCGAAGGAAAATTCGCTATGTCATTTATTATTTTTGCGGATTTTTCCGGAGACGAACATTTTGGACTAACGGAGGGTGACATGTGTCACCTCACATTGGACGTGAGATTGGGCGGTAATGGACGAAAGGGTGAGCTTTAGTTGGTAGGATATTTTATGCAAGTTGTTGTGGTAGATGGATAAGGTGCACTTGGCTTAAATCTAGCCCTACACTTGCCTTACACTTGGATGAATCTTGGCCATTGGTTGGTCATTTCTTGACCTATAAATACCCCCCTTGTTGAAGAGTTATTTCATCCTAAATTGAGCAATCTTTCTAAGTCTCAAATACTCCCTCCCTTCTAGTGTTTCGTCCGCCACCACCCTCCCCCCCTTGAGAAGGCCCCTTGGCCGAAAGTATCCCCCCCTCCTTGTGGTGCTAGCCGTGGGGTACCCCCCCTAGCCTAGTTGTTTTCGTATAATACCCCCCTTTGTGGTATAGAAATACTCTCCAAGTATTGTTATAATGCCCTAAATACTCTAGCCCTTATACCTTGTAGTACTTTCCAAAAGTTACCTCTATACGTAGAGCCCGGGAAATACTATTATACTTTCCTTTAGCCACTAAACGAAACCCTAAGGAAACCTTCATAGTCGGTTGAAGTGTTAAGTAGAAGTTGTGTAGAACTTCTAAGGGTTGTTTGGAGCGGATTGGAGCACTCGGAATTGGAGCTAAACGTTGCTCAGGATCGACATATAATCTTGGATAATTTTGGGCTTATCGAGGTAATAATCTATGTCCCCCTATTGTAATTGGATATTACATATTGTAGTAATTTAGAATTGAGTATAAGATATATTGGAAGGATGATTATAAAGGATTGAACTGTACTTACATAGGACTGTATTTACAGTAGACTGATAATCTTTATTGGATGAATGTGCTGCGAGTAGCATATACTACTTGGAAGGAGGACAAGGCTAGCCGGGTTATAGCCATGGAGCGTTTTGCATATAGTCGATAATCGTCGCGAGGTATGTGATTCTTCCTGTACTCTTGAGCATGAAGTATTTTAAAAGAATACATATAGTACGGTAGACGTACGTGTGGCAATGTCTTTTGACTTAAGCCTGAATAATATGTATATGTAATATGGTAGACGTACGTGTGCTAACTGAATATAGTTGTACGGCAATGTCTTTTGACTTAAGCATGAATAATAAGAACCTTGAAATATTTTAAAAGGAATATGTATGTAGTACGGTAGACGTATGTGTGTTAACTGAATGTAGTGTTACGGCAATGTCTTTTGACTTAAGCCTGAATAATAAAGAATCTTGAAGTATTTCAAAAGATTAAGAAACCGTTTTGAAAGAAGAGTAATACTTGGTTTTGAAAACATAAGAGTTATACTAGCTTTATGGGAAGTTAGGTATAACGTCTTAAGAGTGGTAAAGAGAATGGTTTACTGATTTTTAGAAGTTAAGAGACTTGACCTTAAAAGATAAGAGACTTGACTTAAAAGACTTAATATGAATTTTGTGGAAAACCTCATTCGTGAGTAATGAGTATTTGGTTTTTAAGGAATAATATTTTACTGATTTCGGAAATCAGAATGAGTACCGACAACCACTGCAGCGTTAATAAAGGGAAATGTAATGACTAATGAAGTATTATTAAAACCAGTAGAAACCTCCATCTGCATAGAAGCTAAGATGAGACAAAATGATATTACATTTCCTAGATCATGACTGCTTAATAAGATTTATTATGAACAAGAATAACCTACTCACATATAAGGCGTATGTTTCTCAGATTGTTTTAAAAAGAGAATTATATTCTTAAGTGAATAAAACTATGAACTATGAAACCTTTCTAAAATAAGAGACTTAAGTACTTGAAAGTAGGCAAACTTGAACTTAGGGAAAAGAATGTTGTTACTTGACGTTGAAAAGGAAAGTGTTTGGGTTTACCTAAAAATGTGAGGCACCCTATTTTTTATACTACGGGCATCGGGTGACCTTTATAAAAGGAATGGATCTTTTAAAAAAAAAAAAAGAAGAAGAATCTAACGTATGTAATACTTGGGGGTCAGAACCTGGACTTTGGCCAAAAATAAACTTGAGTTGTGTGTAACTTGCCTATGTTTGTGTTGGATAGCCTTGTTGTGCAAATACTGTATTTCCATACCACCGCGTCTCTCGATGGAGGGCCGGCTGATTTGTTATGAACGATTATTCACCGAGTCCCACAAGATGGGCCGGGACACGTATTTCATCTGATTATTCACCGAGTCCCACGAGATGGGCCGGGACACGTATTTCATCTGATTATTCACCGAGTCCCACGAGTTGGGCCGGGACACGTATTTCATCTGATTCTTTACCGAGTCCCATGGGATGGGCCGGGACACGTACTCCACATGATTCTTTACCGAGTCCCATGGGATGGGCCGGGACACGTACTCCACATGATTCTTTACCGAGTCCAACGGGATGGGCCGAGACACGTATTCCACACGATTTATACCTAGACTGCCGGCAGTGAGGAAGGAGTTCCACGGGCATGAGGGATGACTTGAGGGCGTGAGTCCCTGACTTGACATGACTGCTTTTATGTTGTGAACTGTAGTTTGGTTATCATACATGTCTCCTGCTTTATATAGACTATTATGATTTCATTTGATCCTTTCTGCTTTCACATACTTGTACTGTTGTCGACCTCCTTCGGGGGGCTGCGTTCATGCCGCAGGTAGAAGTACATCAGTTGTGGATCCTCGCTCATAGGATCAAAGTTCAGCGTGTTGGGAAGCCCCGTTTCTTCGGAGGCTTATCTCTTGGTATGTTACCCTGAGTCTGTAGGTTCTTGTACATTCAGGGGTATGGCGGGGCCCTGTCCCGTCATAGTTGTTGTCACTTCTTAGAGTGCAGTAATCGTTGTGGCGAGTTTGTAAAAAGGATAACTGTTCGGGTATTTATGTATATATACTGAAGGCAACTGTTTTGGTTGACCTGTTTATTTATCATGTCTCTTAATTCATGTTCGTGTTTTATTTCCGCTGATTTTCTCTGATGTTGTATCACTAGGGTGCCCGGGGTAAGGCACCAGTCACGGGCCCGGGTTCGGGTCGTGACATTCTATATATACCACAACCCTCGATTCTTGCTCAACTGCTCCGACAACCAGATCGTTTTTCAAGCAAACCCTAACCGCTGCCGTGGACATTCCGGCCACCGGAGGAACATTCGACGGTTGTAACTGGTACCATTAGAATCGTCATCCTAACACCGACATTTTTCTACCAGTCTCCACCTCCAATTCGACCCAGATCGTCGGGACGACCACTTCACTTTTTTCGATCGTTCTTAGGAGTTTTCCGGTCGATTCTATTATTGTCGACGGCTGAGGGTGGTATCATTGAGTTCGTATCATCATTCTCTACAACATACACTATATCCCGAAGTTCAACTCTCAAGTTTTGGATTTTTCGGCGACCCACTTGCGGCGATGGAAGTGGCTCCGCCGCCGGACCACCTGCAGTCAACTTCTGCTGATTTTCCTCCATTAAATCATCCATGCAACAACAATTCGATGAATTCACTTCCAATGGATCAAAATGGAATTTTCCGGGCAACTTTGCCGCCAGACAGTGGCGGTCCAGTGGCGGTTCTGCCACCTGTGGCAGTGGCACCGCAAGGACAACAACCTGGAATTCAGTATGCACAAGCTATCCGGTCTTCAGCCTCGGTAGTGGGATCAGCGAGTCCCGCAACAAGCCAAAATAGTCAATTACCACCTCATTTAGCTGCAAAACAGATTTTAAACGTTCAGAGGCTCTACGCAAAGGAAAGACATTAGTTTGATTATTCGTGACACCCGCTCGACATTGAGGTATGTTACAGTTTGCTTTAGTTAGACTCTGATTAGAGAATCGTATGTAGTCGTAGGAAGTGACAGGGATAGCATGATAGGCCTTCGGGCATGAAGTGGAGATAAGTTACAATTTCGTTATTTTCGTTATTTTCGTCAGCTGTTATGTGGGCTTGTCGTCATATGTGTTATTTTCGGTGATTATCACCTGATTTTATCTCCGTTGCTTAATGGCTCATTTGTCTTGTGAAATAAAAGAATTGTGATGTTGATAATTGAACATAGGACATTAATATGACTTGTACTTGTCGATTATATATTTGTGATATGTGTTGAGACTGATATCATGCATGTCATTATTGTTGTGATGATATTGATAAACTCTGAGGTTTCTGCCGGAGATTGAGAGTGATTGATAAACTCCGAGGTTTCTGCCGGAGATTGAGAGTGATTGATAAACTCTGAGGTTTCTGCCAGAAAGAGAGTGATTGATAAACTCCGAAGTTTCTGCCGGAGATTGAGAGTGATTGAGCAACTCAAGGTCTTTGTCGTAGATTGCGAGTAATTGATAGCCTTTGAGGTTCTAGCTGGAGAGCACGAGTGGTACATGGACTTCGCGAGTCCCCCATGGGTCATGGCTTTGAGGCATATCCCTTAGCATGTATGTACGAGAGTGGAGTGAGAGAGAGGTGACTATTGCATTGCATTGCATTCATCCACTCTTATATTTGACTGATCATTGGTGAACTATATCTGTCTTGATAGATTCTTGATTTCTTTGCACTTTACCTGTATATGATATGTGATTGTGCCTGCGTGCTCTATGTGCTATTTGTTGGTTTCAACTTCTTCATGTGTTATCTAATCATTGTCGACCTATGATGCTTACCGGTACTAGTGTTGTACTGATACTACTCTTACTGCACTTTTGTTGAGTGCAGAGTACGATCTAGGTTCCAGGTTCCAGCTCTACGCCCCGTGGCTGATTCGCGAGGGTGATATCTTTCAGTCGTTCAGGGTGATCTACTTGATCATCCATGGCCCCTGAAGGGCTTCCTAGTTAATTCCATTTACTTTTGTTAGTTGACAGACAATATGTAGCCTTCGGGCATTCTTTAAGCCTTTTATTTTCAGAGTTATTAGCGCTCTTGTACCCTTTTGACCAGATTTTGGGAAGGTCGTAACATTTCTAGGGATTATAAGTATTTAAGACTTAATGACTTCTTGTTCTTTATTTATTTTCCGCTGAGTTAACTTGTTAATGAGAACGTGATTCGCCTACTCTGGGGAATAGGGTAGGTGCCATCACGACTCGTGATTTGGGTCGTGACATTAATGATGTACTTCATTGATAGTACTTTGGATTTCCTAAAATAGAAGTTGTTCTATATACTTCCTTGAGAGTACTTGAGGTTTCTAAAATGAAAGATTCTTATATCTATTCTCTTGATAGTACTCGGGGTTTCTAAAATGAAAGAATGTTATATCTTGATAGTACTTGGGGTTTCTAAAATGGAAGTTGTTTACGTACCCTATTGATAGTACTTTGAGTTTCTAAAATGAAAGTTGTTTACTTATTCTATTGATAGTACTTTGGGGTTCTAAAATGAAAGTTGTTTACCTATTCATTTAATAATGCCTTGAGTTTTTCGAAAATGATAGTTCATTCTATTTGTGCTAATGAGAGTCAAAGACGATTTAAATTGCACATAGTTGCTTGTGATAGCTATATGTGTACAATCCTTTTATATTTGGACCGTGTCCTAGAAAGGGTCGGGCAATATACCTTAATGGGCAGGACAATATATATATCACATGACTTTACCGTGTCTCAGAATGGACCGGGCAGTATACCTTAATGGGTAGGGCAGTATATATATCACATGAATTTACCGTGTCCCAGAATGGACCGGGCAGTATGTCACGCCCCGAACCCCGGGCCCGTGACTGGTGCCCTACCTGGGCACCCTTCTACCTAACTGACACAAGTAAACCGGAGAATTAAATAACACCTCGTTTTTTTTAAAACCAACGAACATGCAAGGGCAAAGCCGACAAGGCTGCCATATAATATACATAATCAAAAGACACTACACTGTACACGAGTCCAATCCCACATATGAATACAGACCTCTAAGAGTTTTACTGAACTATGACGGGACAAGGCCCCGCTGCATCCATAATCAGCAAAAGCTCAGAATGAAGGATCTATACCAAAATGATAAACTCCTGAACAGATGGAGCTATCCAAAACTCGGAGCAGGGTCCTACACCTGCAGATCACCAAACTGCGTACCTAAACCTGCGGCATGAACGCAGCCCCCCGAAGGAGGTCAGTACGAAAAATGTACCAAGTATGTGAAACTGAAAATACTGTAATGAAATCATAACAGTCTATATAAAACAGGAGACATGTATGATAGCCAAACTACAGTACACAATACATGAGCAGTCATATCAAGTCAGGGACGCATGCCCTCAAAGTCACTACTCAAATATAACTATGGGTCTCACGCCCATAATATCAACCATGCCCGTGGAATCCTTCCTCACTGCCGGCAGTCCATGATATAATATAACACCAATAAGCATACATGAACACCAAGTCCCACCTGTGTCCAAAAAAACTGTACGGGCCAAGTAGGAAAGCGAACCACCAGATCCAGCCTGCATCATAAAACTGACAGGGGCAAGTACGAAAGCCAACTACCAGATCCAACCTGCTTCAACAACTGACCGGGGCAAGTACGGAAGCTAACTACCAGACCAGCCTGTCATCACGAGATATGACAGGGGCAAGTGCGAAAGCTATCTACCGGAGCCTACCGTACCAAACTGTGCAATAGAACTGACGGGGGCAAATACAAAAGCTATCTACCAGACCATCCTACGACAGCCACTGACCGGGGCAAGTACGAAAGCTCTCTACCAGACCATCCTGCGTCACTAAATCTCATGGAGGGCTAGTCCATGGAATAACAATATCCAACATGATCGCATGCCCCGGAATCCACATCGTATAAGCATGTCCATGGGGTAATACAAACAAATTCGGGAATCTAACCCGCCTCCTGGTCACATGCCCCAGAATCTCACATCGTATAAGCATGTCCAAGGATCAATCATAATGGAAGCATACCCGTGGAATCCCATCACCGCTTGCGTCGGGTAAACTCACGAAGACATCGGCCTTCAACCAGAGTCGCGGCGTAAAAAAATATAATACTTGCACTCAAAGGCTATCACAAGCACACATAGGCAAGTTCATAAAATCTTTAGACTTTCATTATCATACTAAAATGAATTTCATTTTATAAACTCAAGACACTTTCGTTTTATATAAAAATCCGGGATTTTAACCCTAAGTACTACGTACTTCCATTCTTTTCAAAAGACTTCTTTTTATATAAAACCCCAAGATACTAACACCCGTAGTATCAAGTCATGTCTATTTTTCAAATTAAGTTACTACACCTTTAGAAATTCATTTCAAGACTTTGAAACCAAGTAACTTAAATTTTCACAATCTAGGCAACTCATGCCTATTAATCAAAATAGACAACTCTCCTAACATTCCATAAAGTCGTTATAACTAACTTCCCATAAAGTCGTTATAACCCTTTATGGTTTTAGACAAATTCATTCTTTTTATAACCAAGAGACTTATACTTTTAAAACCAAGTTACATAACTTTCAAAATACTTCAAGTCTCTTAACTTTAGAAATCAAGTTACATAACTTTTAAAATACTTCAAGTCTCTTAACTTTAGAGATTAAGTTTCTTAACTTTAAATCCCAAGTAACTCACACCTTTAAGACAAGTTACTTCTCTTTAAATCATGTCATTTCTCCTCTTTTAAATCAATTAAGTAAATCCAAATTTCATCAGGGTAATGGATTATAACAACTTCCAATTTAAGCATCCAAAGTACAATCAAGGAAGTATATAGAACAACTTCTATATTAGGCAATCCAAGTACAATCAAGGAAGTATATAGAACAACTTCTATATTAGGAAATCCAAGTACAATCAAGGAGTGGATCATTTAAGGAGTAGGACTTACTTTCTTTATCATAAGAAATCATGCTAGAAGAAAAGGAGATGATTCACATACCTTTTCGGCTTAATCCACAAGCTAAGTCGAATACGCCGCACGTAGAATTGTCAACCTATAATGGCCACAACACGATTATCAACTTCTAGTTTCTAACGTAGAATAATACTAAGTATACGGTCTCTTATTCTACGGAAAATTGGGCAGCACCTCATTTGTTTCTACGTACTTTTCCACCTTTTTCAAGGCCCGATAATCAATAACCAACATGCAACATTTAAGGCTCAATACATCAACCAATCAAAGGGGATTACACGTCTTACAATACGTGTAAAATTCTGCCCCACAATTCATATAAAACAATCCAACACTTATAAGGGCATTCTGCCACCAATAACCAATCCTAAGTCCTTTCCAATTCTTTTTCAATCCAAGTTCTTAGGTCTAACATGTTATATAGTTATAAACAACTTTAACAACTATAATTCCTTCTTTATATAACATGTGACGACTAAACTAATAACCAAATTGAATTGTAATCTCAAAGGCTAAACATGCTAGTTTCGGATTAGGGTTCCAATATCCATAACACTTATCAAACTTTAATATACATCTCATGCTTGCTAATATCCATAACTACAACAATAAGTAATCTTTAATTACTACAACGACAAGATTGTTACCTTGATAAGCCCTTATAAATTTTCAAGATTCAAAGTCGCTCCTTAACAATTATTAGCTCATTTCCTTTACGCTCCAATCCGCTATTTGAAGCCTTTATAAGTTCACAACCAACTTCTCTTCCATTTCCAATCCAAAACTATGAAAACGACTTAGGTTTTCGCTTTGCGACTAACGTGAAAACGTCGTTTTTCTGAGATCTTTCTATTGAGATATCCTTACAATACCCTTAGGGACCTTGGGTTAATGTCTTGTAAATAAAGAACCACACACTAAAAAAAAATTGTGGAGAATATCACAAACCCGAGAGCCTCTTCAAGAACAAGAACAATGTGAAATTTTTTCTAAGTGTTGGAGCTAAGTCTTGCACTAGTGTAGTATATATAACATAATGTAGGGATTAGATTACAACATATGTGTGGCTAGGATGAAGAGTAATTAATTATCTATACAAGTGACAAGTTGACTAAGTCAATAATCTCAAGCTTGCAAGACTTGATCATCTACATTGGTCAATGACCAATACACCTTTATCTTAATTCGAGCAAGCCATGTGGGGGGGGGGGGGGTGACACGTGTCGCCCTCCCATTCGTCCCTAAAATTTCGTAACCCTCGTGGGCCCCACAAAACGTAAAATTTCTCGGGTGGGCCCCACGTGACCAAATCCGTAAAAATAAATTTTCATAATGATAATAAGTTCCATAATCTTCAAATAAGGCATTTTGAGAATCCAATTCTCATCAACGAACATTTTTCCTTTCCGACGTTCGGAAGATTTTCCTTCGGAAAAACAATTCTTTCTTTCGTTCCAAATTTTCAAGTCTTGTGTTCTCGCATCCATTCTCTTATACATGTCCTGGACTTACGGGGTGTAACATTCTTCCCCCCTTAGAAACATTCGTCCCCGAATGTTATTAGTCGGTTGTCAAGTTATACAAACTCCGGCATAGTCTCTTTACTATGCATATCTGTCAATACTGCACAAGACCAACGATGCCACACATGGCCATCATAACATACGTAAACATAACAATGGGCCTTCCATACGTGGTCCTTTCTCACAAAACTCGAAGGTTACAGCCTTATAAAAAACGGGATCTTTAGAGGTTTCTTTCTTTTTCCCGCATAAAGGGATGGCCCTGTCGTATTCTAAGTCATGGGACTAACACTATCTGAATCCTTCAGTCGGACTCCCACTCATCTAACTGATGTGTTCCCCCATGTTACTTCTCTTCTCTGTCTCACTTAGTCACCAAACTAGTTGGGACCTGAACCTATAATCTGCCTAGCTTAGTTTACCAACCGATGTAAACTCTAATACTAGTAGCATCACAAACACGAGCACCTATGGACAGTGTTACTGAACCTAAGGTGCGTGTATCATCACAATTAACCTCCACTCATGGCCTAAAAAGGATTCTCTTTACCCACTTACATTACTCATAACCATAATCACTATAGTTCTTTTAACCCTTGTTTCTTCCTTTTCTTACTTGTCATACTTTCTCGTACTTCCAAACTTATTTTAGTACACGCACAAAATTTCAAATATTGTTTCTGTTCTCCAATCCTTGGAGTTACTATCCAAACTTGGCCATTTTGCTACTTGAATTTCTGTTAAGGCCCTTCTCGGTCCTCACGACCTGATTCCGGTGGAACGCATCCACGAACTCGTACAACGATTAACTAGACTTAGGCCTTGCATCCTCGTGACCCTATCACATAGTGGGACCTTATCCAACTGACATCACCCCATTCCATACTATCGGCTGACCCGAAATGAGTCCACAACCCGACCCATCGTCACACTTAACTTCTCATTCTTAGCCTGAAATAAATATCTCTTATCTCAAGGTACTTCTCACTCTATCCTCCCATTCACTAGAGGTTCGTCACATAGGCCGAAGTATTTCTACTGTACATCCTTCCCTATCGGTCTTTACACTGTTACTAATCAAAGTATCTCTACTTCTGGTGGTGCTATCAATTTACAACTACTAGCCACAAAGGGAAAACATATACGCTAGGGCGAAATCTGAATCTATCAATGCACGTATGATTCAAAAGAATCAAAATATACCTATAACCCCATGCGATGTTGCCTCTTGATCCTGCCCAGTAGTCACATCATCTATGCGGTTCGAAGGACCGCCAGAACTATAAACTCCACCCTGACCTCTACCACGGTTGGCTGATATCTGAACACCCTGCCCTGGGGGGAGCACAGCTGTGGAGGAAAGGGAACCAACCACCGGCCTCATAGGCTGAGCCACCTCACCGGTACTCTTTCTAAAAGGACATACCCTCAGTATATGGCCCGGACGGCCACAATAAAAACAAACACCTGTGATATAACGATATTTCCCCATATGACGCTTACTACATCGGAAACATTGAGGAATGAGTGACCCCGACTGAGAAAATCCTCTGCTCCTCTGAGAACATCGACCCCTGGAGCTCGGACCGGCTCCTAAATAACTTGTGGGGTCCAATCTCCCACCTGTGAGCTGCGGGGGTATGTACTGGGTAGGCTGGGACGAATATTTCACCATTGTTGAGGCTCGTCCAAAACTCACCGATAACCAATGTGTCTAGCCTCTTCTGATTTCCGTTGGCCCTCTACCCTCGTACACCTGCCTGTATTGGCCGAATAACCTCCTGCTGATGAAACTGTAGCACCGCTATCTTGGTCAATAACATAACTGCTTCCCTTATGACCCTATAGTCTTCTCCTAACTGAGAAACTGGAGGCTCTGGTGCTGGGGCCTCAAAACCTGGCGCAGAAGAACTCGCCGACTGCAGCACAACATCCGGTGTACCATGGGAATGAGCCCTATCAACTCTCTGAGTCCGGGTGGCTCTCGCATCGCTTTGCCCTTCTGGCATCGTTGCCCTCCTTGGAGGCATAGCTGTAACACAATAATACGTCATAGAGGAATTATCTTAATAACACAGCTCTATGGCACGATCTCAGAGTGAGAAGAATAGAAACCAACTCCTAAATGTCATGTAGCCTCCTGTTTATGGGTGTGGCGCGCAACACACCGATAATCAAGACTCTACTAGACACGGTCTGTAGACATTCTGAGGACTGACTGCTCTGATACCACTCTGTCACGCCCCGAACCCCGAGCCCGTGACTGGTGCCCTACCTGGGCACCCTTTTACCTAACTGACACAAGTAAACCGCGGAATTAAATAACACCTCGTTTTTTTTAAAACCAACGAACATGCAAGGGCAAAGCCGACAAGGCTGCCATATAATATACATAATAAAAAGATACTACACTGTACTTGAGTCCAATCCCATATATGAATACAGACCTCTAAGAGTTTTACTGAACTATGACGGGACAAGGCCCCGCCGTACCCATAACTGTACAAAAGCCTGTAATGAAGGATCTATACTAAAATGATAAACTCCTGAACAGATGGAGCTATCCAAAAACTCGGAGCAGGGTCCTACACCTACAGATCACCAAACTGCGTACCTAAACCTGCGGCATGAACGCAGCCCCCAGAAGGAGGTCAGTACGAAAAATGTACCAAGTATGTGAAACTGAAAATACTGTAATGAAATCATAACAGTCTATATAAAACAGGAGACATGAATGATATCCAAACTACAGTATAGAATACATGAGCAGTCATATCAAGTCAGGGACGCATGCCCTCAAAGTCACTACTCAAATATAACTATGGGTCTCACGCCCATAATATCAACCATGCCCGTGGAATCCTTCCTCACTGCCGGCAGTCCATGATATAATATAACACCAATAAGCATACATGAACACCAAGTCCCACATGTGTCCTAAAAAACTGTACGGGCCAAGTAGGAAAGAGAACCACCAGATCCAACCTGCATAATAAAACTGACCGGGGCAAGTACGAAAGCTAACTACCATACCAGCCTGTCATCACGAGATATGACCGGGGCAAGTGAGAAAGCAATCTACCGGAGCCTACTGTACCAAACTGTGCAATAGAACTGACGGGGGAAAGTACGAAAGCTATCTACGCGACCATCCTACGATAGCCACTGACCGGGGCAAGTACGAAAGCTCTCTACCAGACCATCCTGCGTCACTAAATCTCATGGAGGGCTAGTCCATGGAATAACGATATCCAACATGGTCGCATGCCCCAGAATCCCACATCGTATAAGCATGTCCATGGGATAATACAAACAAATCCGGGAATCTAACCCGCCTCCTGGTCACATGCCCCGGAATCCCACATCGTATAAGCATGTCCAAGGATCAATCATAATGGAAGCATACCCGTGGAATCCCACATCACTGTCGGTACGTCCAGATAAATTCACAGTAAGACAGTCGACCCTCCAACTGATAGTCGCGGCAGCGTAAAAATATAATACTTGCACTCAAAGGCTATCACAAGAACACATAGTCAAGTTCATAAAATCTTTAGACTTTCATTATCATACTAAAATGAATTTCATTTTATAAACTCAAGGCACTTTCGTTTTATATAAAAATCCGGGATTTTAACCCTAAGTACTACGTACTTCCATTCTTTTCAAAAGACTCCTTTTTATATAAAACCCCAAGATACTAACACCCGTAGTATCAAGGCATGTCTATTTTTCAAATTAAGTTACTACACCTTTAGAAATTCATTTCAAGACTTTGAAACCAAGTAACTTAAATTTTCACAATCTAGACAACTCATGCCTATTAATCAAAATAGACAACTCTCCTAACCTTCCATAAAGCCGTTATAACTAACTTCCCATAAAGCCGTTATAACCCTTTATGGTTTTAGACAAATTCATTCTTTTTATAACCAAGAGACTTATACTTTTAAAACCAAGTTACATAACTTTCAAAATACTTCAAGTCTCTTTACTTTAGAAATCAAGTTACATAACTTTCAAAATACTTCAAGTCTCTTAACTTTAGAGATTAAGTTTCTTAACTTTAAATCCCAAGTAACTCACACCTTTAAGACAAGTTACTTCTCTTTAAATTATGTCATTTCTCCTCTTTTAAATCAATTAAGTAAATCCAAATTTCATCAAGGTAATGGATTATAACAACTTCCAATTTAAGCATCCAAAGTACAATCAAGGAAGTATATAGAACAACTTCTATATTAGGCAATCCAAGTACAATCAAGGAAGTATATAGAACAACTTCTATATTAGGCAATCCAAGTACAATCAAGGAGTGAATCATTTAAGGAGTAGGACTTACTTTCTTTATCATAAGGAATCATGCTAGAAGAAAAGGAGATGATTCACATACCTTTTCGGCTTAATCCACAAGCTAAGTCGAATACGCCGCACGTAGAATTGTCAACCTATAATGGCCACAACACGACTATCAACTTCTAGTTTCTAACGTAGAATAATACTAAGTATACGGTCTCTTATTCTACGGAAAATTGGGCAGCACCTCCTTTGTTTCTACGTACTTTTCCACCTTTTTCAAGGCCCGATAATCAATAACCAACATGCCACATGTAAGGCTCAATACATCAACCAATCAAAGGGGATTACACGCCTTACAATACGTGTAAAATTCTGCCCCACAATTCATATAAAACAATCCAACACTTATAAGGGCATTCGGCCACCAATAACCAATCCTAAGTCCTTTCCAATTCTTTTTCAATCCAAGTTCTTAGGTCTAACATGTTATATAGTCATAAACAACTTTAACAACTATAATTCCTTCTTTATATAACATGCGACGACTAAACTAATAACCAAATTGAATTGTAATCTCAAAGGCTAAGCATGCTAGTTTCAGATTAGGGTTCCAATATCCATAACACTTATCAAACTTCAATATACATCTCATGCTTGCTAATATCCATAACTACAACAATAAGTAATCTTTAATTACTACAACGACAAGATTGTTACCTTGATAAGCCCTTATAAATTTTCAAGATTCAAAGTCGCTCCTTAACAATTCTTAACTCTTTTCCTTTACGCTCCAATCTGCTATTTGAAGCCTTTAGAAGTTCACAACCTACTTCTCTTCCATTTCCAATCCAAAACTATGAAAATGACTCAGGTTTTCGCTTTGCGACTAACGTGAAAATGTCGTTTTTCTGAGATCTTTCTATTGAGATATCCTTACAATACCCTTAGGGACCTTGGGTTAAAGTCTTGTGAATAAAGAACCACAAACTAAAATTTTTTGTGTGGAGAATATCACAAACCCGAGAGCCTCTTCAAGAACAAGAACAATGTGAAATTTTTTCTAAGTGTTGGAGCTAAGTCTTGCACTAGTGTAGTATATATAACACAATGGAGGGATTAGATTACAACATATGTGTGGCTAGGATGAAGAGTAATTAATTATCTATACAAGTGGCAAGTTGACTAAGTCAATAATCTCAAGCTTGCAAGACTTGATCATCTACATTGGTAAATGAACAATACACCCTTATCTTAATTCGAGCAAGCCATGTGGGGGGGGGGGGGGGTGACACGTGTCGCCCTCCCATTCGTCCCTAAAATTTCGTAACCCTCGTGGGCCCCACAAAACGTAAAATTTCTCGGGTGGCCCCATGTGACCAAATTCGTAAAAATAAATTTCCATAATGATAATAAGTTCCATAATTTTCAAATAAGGCATTTTGAGAATACCAATTCTCATCAACGAACATTTTTCCTTTCCGACGTTCGGAAGATTTTCCTTCGGAAAAACAATTCTTTCTTTCGTACCAATTTTTCAAGTCTTGTGTTCTCGCGTCCATTATCTTATACATGTCCTGGACTTACGGGGTGTAACACAATATACCTTAATGGGCAGGGCAGTATATATATCACATGACTTTACCGTGTCCCGGAATGGACCGAGCAGTATACCTTAATGGGGAGGGCAGTATATATATCACATGACTTTACCGTGTCCCAGAATGGACCGAACAGTATACCTTAATGGGCAAGGCAGTATATATATCACATGACTTTACCGTGTCCCGTGAATGGGCAAAGATACCTTAATGGGAGGCGATATATATCACATGACTTTACCATATCCCAGAATGGACCGAACAGTATACCTTAATGGGCAGGGCAGTATATATATCACATGACTTTACCGTGTCCCAGAATGGACCGGGCAGTATACCTTAAATGGGCAGGGCAGTATATATATCACATGACTTTACCGTGTCCCAGAATGGACCGCGCAATATACCTTAAATGGGCAGGACAATATATATTACATGACTTTACCGCGTCCCAGAAGGGGCCGGGCAGAATACCTTATTGACTTTATCGCGTCCTAGATAGGGCCGAGCAGAATACCTTACAGGGCAGTATTTGTGTATAATGTTCGGGTTCAACTCCCATGACAATATTTGTTTATATGGACAGACGTCCATAATTTTGACATGGATTTCATATCTTGAAAAGGCACAGTGTACTGGTATTTGATTATTATACTTGTCTCTTGTTATATGTATGGCCTGTTATAATCTCATTTGCAGTACTTATTGTTTCACATACTTGGTACATTTTTCGTACTGACCCCCTTTCTCCGGGGGGCTGCGTTCATGCCGCAGGTTTAGGTACGCAGTTTGGTGATCTGCAAGTGTAGGATCCTTGCTCAGAGTTTTGGGATAGCTCCATTGTTCTGGAGTTTATCATTTTGGTAATGATCTTTCAGTACATGTTTTTGTACATTTATGGGTACGGCGGGGCCTTGTCCCATCATAGTATATTGTACAAACTCTTAGAGGTCTGTATTCATATGTGGGATTGGACTCGTGTACAGTGTAGTTTCGTTTTGGCTTATATATATATAGCGACGACCTTGCCGGCTTTGCTTTTGCTTGTTTAAAAATAATAATGATGAGTATCTTTATCTTCCGCGGGTTACTTGGGATGAATGGGTGAAAGGTGCCCAGGTAGGGCTTCAGTCGCGGGCCTGGGGTTCGGGTCGTGACATATGTGCTATGTGTACCAAGCTTTAAGTTCAACCTCTTGTCTGTGTCAAAACTAACAAGAGATCTAAACTGCAGTCTAAGATTCTTCCCTGATTTTTTTGTGTTGCAGGATCTCTTCACTGGGAAGGTGAAGGAGATTGGTAGGGAGGTTGATGGGCTGTATATACTGGACTCTTGGAGAAGTTACAATCAAACAGCAAGTGTACAAGCTAATGCAGCCAAGGTCTCAGTTTTCTCAGTCACATCAGCAGAAATGCAGGCAGGACTATGGAATAAGAGGATGAGACATGTCCCTATGAGTGTCCTAAGGAAAGTTGATGAGTTTAGAAATAAAGATAGCTTTTCAATAAGTCATTGTGATATATGTCCCAAGGCTAGACAAGTAAGGCTACCATTTCCTGTAAGTAGAAGTAGGGCAGATTCCCCTTTTGAGTTGTTACATGTTGATGTGTGGGGACCTTATAGAGTGCCCATTTATAATGGAATGAGATATTTTCTCACAGTTGTTGATGATAATACTAGATGGACTTGGATAAATTTGACGACTCTTAAATCAGACGTGTCTTCTGTTTTGAAGAACTTACTTGCAGTTATTATGACACAATTTAATAAAAGAGTCAAGAAAATCAGGTCAGATAATGGGTTGAAATTTTTCAATCATGCTTGTGAAGACTTGTTCAAGCAATGGGGAATCATCCATCAAACCCCTTATCCATATACCCCACAACAAAATGGGGTTATAGAAAGGAGACATAGACACATTCTTGAGATTGCAAGGGCAATCAAGTTTCAAGGATATTTACCTGTAAAATTCTGGGGTGAGTGCATACAGGCTGTTGTGTACATCATCAATAGAGTTCCTTCTGTGGTAATTAGAAATGTGTCACCATATGAGAGATTATTTCAGAATAAGCCTTCCTTATCTCATTTAAGGGTAGTAGGATGCCTATGTTATGCAACAAATCTTACTAAAAAGGATAAGTTTGACATCAGGGCAATCAAGTCCATATTACTTGGCTATTCTGTCAGGCACAAGGGCTATAAACTCCTGGATTTGGAGAATCAGACCATATTCATTAGCAGGGATGTGGCATTCTATGAGAATATATTTTCATTCGACCAAGCCAAGCAGCCTATAATACAGCAACAGTATGATCCTGATGAAGAAGATTTTTTTCCTGATCTTAGTTTTCATACAGGTGCAACAGATGTGGCTCAGAATGGTGATAAAAATAACTCAGCTATATCCACAGATCAGTGTATACCAGGAGAGCAGGTTATCTCAGAATACATGAGCCAAATTGAAGTTGTGGAATAAACAGAAGGATCTGCTCAGCATATGTATTGTCCAACTGAAGGTGTGGAGCAGGAAGAAGCACCTGATCATACTGTGGACATGGATGTCAGTATACCAGTTCGAGAGAGAAAGCCCCTACATGGATGAAGGACTATGTTTATAGCACAACAAATTCCAGGATCATACCAGTCAAGTATCCATTGGCCAGTGCTATCAGCTATGTTGGAATTTCTAAATCATACCACAGCTTTCTGGCTAGTATTTCAGCAGCTACTTATGCATAGGCAATGCAAGATCCAAGGTGGATAGAGGCAATGTAGGCTGAGATCCAAGCCTTGGAGGATAATCAGACATGGCAGCTTGTAGATTTACCTGCTAGTAAGAAATCCATTGGATGCAAGTGGGTTTACAAAATTAAATACAAAGCTTCAGGTGAGATTGAAAGGTTTAAGGCACGACTAGTAGCTAAGGGCTACAACCAAAGAGAAGGGATTGATTACCAAGATACGTTCTCTCCAGTGGCCAAGATGGTTACTGTTCGATCAGTTATTTCTATTGCTGCTTCAAAGGGGTGGATTATTCACCAAATGGATGTCTTTAATGCTTTCCTACAAGGAGAACTTGATGAAGACGTGTATATACAGTTTCCACAGGGCCTTAATCATAGTAAGTTGAAGGTTTGTAGATTGCTTAAGTCATTATATGGGCTTAATCAAGCGTCGAGGCAATGGAATATCAAGTTGACAATATCATTGCTTGAATCTGGATTAAAGTCATTATGATTATTCTCTTCTCACAAAGAGAAATGGAAGTCACATAGTGATGATATTGGTCTATGTTGATGATCTCTTAATCACATGGAATGACAAGGACCTTATTGATTCAACTAAGGATATACTTCAACAACATTTCAAAATAAAGGATCTTGTTGAATTGAGGTACTTCTTGGGATTTGAGTGTGCTAAGAATAAAGATGGAATTATGATGCATCAAATGAAGTACACTTTGGAGTTGTTGGCTGATTTGAAGCTCACAGAAGCTAGACCTTCTGGCTCACCCATGGAGCTTAATGTTCAGTTAACATCAGTTGTGTATGATCAGTGTATGCAGGATTTGGCTGCAGCTGAGGGCAAAGATGAGTCAACTGCTTATGATTCTTTATTGGATGATCCTTCACAGTACCAAAGGCTCATTGGTCGACTGTTATATCTGACGAATACTAGGCCTGACATAGCCTTTGCTGTGCAATGTCTTAGCCAGTTCATGCAGGACCCGAAGGCTTCTCATATGGATGCTGCTGCTAGAGTTGTTAAGTATCTGAAATTGTCTCCGGGACTAGGAATCTTTATGCCCAGTGGTGCGTGCTCTAGCTTGTCAGCTTATTGTGATGCTGATTGGGAATCGTGTCTTAATACAAGGAGATCTGTGACTAGATATATGGTATTCTTTGGCCATGCTCTAATTTCCTGGAAGTCGAAAAAACAGCCCACTATTTCTCGAAGTTCAGCTGAGGCTGAGTATCGGAGCTTGGCTTCAGTGGTAGCAGAAATCGTATGGCTTACTGGTTTATTTTCTGAGCTTGGAATTTGCTTCTCTTTGCCTGTTTCAGTATTTTGCGAAAGCAAATCTGCAAATTCAGTCTTCCACGAACGCACCAAACACATAGATATCGATTGTCACTTAATTCGGGAGAAAGTGCAGCAGGGACTGGTGTCTCCTCTTTACCTTGCCATGACTGAGCAACCAGCTGATCTGCGTATGAAGAGCCTCACGCAGAAGGAGCACTTTTATCTCTTATCCAAGCTAGGCCTGAAAAACATTATTTCTGGACCTAGCTTGCGGGGGGGGGGGGTGTGATGAGACTACTGTTACTTAGTGAAACTCACTGCTTTAGCTACTAATTAGTTTAGTTAGTTATTTTAGCTTTGTTATTCTACACCTTGAAGTTTTTCTTTATACACATTAGTCCCTAAGTCTCACTATAATAGGTGAGATATTTTGTATTCTTTTTTTCCTTAAGAGAAAATATAGAGAGAAAAACTTGCACAAATTCTCTTCTTCCTTATCACTGAATTCTGCACAGACATGGACATCGATGGTGCAGATTATAACACTATCTAAAAAATAACGTATCTAATTTTTTAAAATAATAGTAGGCAACTTGATCTTCATATTCAAGGGAACATCACCCACATGTGATTTGTGAAACATGAGAAACTACGAAAAGGAAAAACAACAACTAATGAAAGGCTTCCCCTAAGTCGTTTGGACATGATTTGAAGTTGAAATTTTGTTTGGACATGCTGAAAGTATATATGTCCTAGAGACATCATTTTAGGGACAGATGTACTTGAACACATTTGTATTATTAACATTCGTATTATTAATGAGATTAATTTATTTATGGCAGTTGCAATTACTGAATTATTATTTGATTGTTTGTTTTATTCATTAATGTGCATCCCTTGAACTAAACGTTGTCATTGATAGTGTGATATATTAATGATAGAACATAATTCTTAAAGTAGCCTAGACTGATGATCATTGAGAATGATATATAAATGATATATTATAAGTCGACATGTGGTCTGCATCACATTTTTAGAGAATGTAGTATGTCTCGCTTACTACTAGTAATAGTTACTAGTGATGGACACATGGATACTTTTAAAGGGTATTGGCATGCCCTGCTAATAAACTATTTGTTATACATGTCTAGAGTATTATCAATATGTGGGAGATAGATATCATTTGACTTGAGGTCAATACGCACCTGGTTTGTAGAGTAATGTACTTTGATCCCGTCCTAAGCTTAAATTCCTTATAGGATAAGACATGGCTTGAATTGGGTACATTGTGATACAGACTAAGGTGGTAGTTGAGCCAATAATAGGATTCATTCCTCGGTTAGATATTCGATAGAACACTCAACTTCTCAGTGATATTAGGTCGACCAAGACATTGGCCAATACAAGAGACATATCTTGGATGTGATCTAGTTGTCGACTAATATAAGTGAGATAAAGTGATAAAGCCATTTGGATAGACACTTGCCAAATCCTAAGCTTAATTGAGTGTGTCGCGAATGAAAAGAATTTATCACCCCGCATAAAGGTTGAGTTTACTATGAGTCTTGTAAACGTACTTCGCACATTGAGTTCGTCACCGGCGCAGTCTAGGAGTTTCGTGTGAACCTTAATTTGATTAAGTGTCGATGTGAGAAGGCCTAAAGGGTCACACTAAGTCGATAGTCTTTTCAGTCTAAGGGTATATTGAGAGATGATAAAATATTTAATTTAGAATTGAGATATTTTAAACAATAATAAATTATGAGATAATTTCTATTTGATGGAAATTATTTAATTAAGTCAAAATTGGATTTTGGATTTAAATTAAAATTAAAACGTGTAGAAATATTAAAAAACATGGGAGGCGCCGCAGCTAGGAGAAGCAGTCGCTGGGCGCGATGGGCTCAATCAGTCGCCCATCAATTTTGGATTTTGGACAGGTTTTAAAGCCTGATCCAAGCCTGACTTGGTTTCTCACATGGCTGAATTAGTTATTAGTTAACAGTTAATTAGTTAAGGAGTTACATGAGGCTTTTTTTTGGTTAGGCCACTTGGCTTAAGGAGGGGAAATTTTTTTCCTCTCCTTTTAATAATATATAGATATATAGATTATTATTATTATTATGTGTGTTTTTCTAATTATACCACATGATTGAATTAATTAATAGTTAAGGAGTTACATGTGGCTTTTTCTGGTTGCGCCACTTGGCTTAAGGAGAAGACTTTTTCCTCTCATTTTAATAACATATAGATATAGATAATGAATGTACATAATTATGGACTTATTGATTGATAGAGTGATTTTTTCATCAAAATATTTTGAGAGAAATATAAGAGAAAAGGTATCACAATTCACATGGTCAAATAAGGAGGTTCAATTTATAGCAAAGCAAAACAATATGGGTACAAGAAGTTGTTTGTCAATTCCCTGAGATGAATGTTGCTTTGGTGAGGCCAAAAGAATTTTCTATAAAAGTATAAATTAGATAAAGAAAACTCAAATATAGGAGCTTTGTGATTAGAAAATTTCACTAGGTGTTTCAAGCCAAACTTGGTTACTGATTTCTGTTTGAAGTGGAAATGTTTGTAGTCTGATGATTTTGTGATTAGAAAAAGCCTCATGTAACGCCAATTAGGGTTTCACGGCGGCGCCGCGGCTCCATGTCGGAGCGCTGCGGCGCCGATCACGGTAATTTCAGGGTCGTGATTAAAAATATTCATTTAAAATTCGGAACTTTCTGAAGCGCCGCGACCCTAATTCACAAAAACATAAATCAAATTTTCTGCCTGATCAGCGCCGCGGCTCCGGAATTCCAGAATGCTAAAATCTCAGTTTTCGAAGTTTAATGCATGATTATTATTACACAGTATGTTGGTGTACTGTTTACGTGCTAAATGATCGTCATTTACCTTACTAAGCTTAGAGTGCACAATCATGCTTGGATAGACGGCGTCCAAAACTAGTTTAGAGTCTGCAATCATGCTTGGATAGGCGGCGTCCAAAAGTAGTTTAGAGTTCGCAATTATGCTTGGGTAGGCGGCGCCCAAATACATGTTTAAATGCTTTGAATAATGGTTGAAATATGTAATGTTGATCTTGGTCATAACCCTGAATAAAATGTTCCCCAAATTTAATAAAAGCCTCATTTTAAATGAATGTGTCGTCCGTTATAATTGATTGTGGTGCAAAATCCTTTTCGGCGAGATGAGTATTTATTCCCCAACATTTACTATAAGTCTACGAGGACTCAGACCCTTTCATAGATGCATATAAATGTTGTAGTAACTGATAAACCTTCGTGAGTATTTACACCCCAGTGTTTGCTCGATGAAGGCTAAGCCCACTTAGATACATAATTGCAGTCGCGTAACGAGGTTGACTTGCTAGGCTGTCTTGGCGCCCCAGTGTCGGACAACCGAGGGACGCATATCGTATTGTTTAGAACATGCGATCAACCAAGAGTTACAAATTATTTGTAATTGGTTTAGAGACCTACCAGATCATGTTGTTGAAGTTATCAACCTCAGAAAACGTGGAGACAACGTGAGTCTGGATCTTGGCCCATTATGACCGTATTTGATATGAGTCTGTATTCTTTCATGGGGTAAAGAGTATGTTAAAATAGTGGGAGCTAATTAAACAAAATACCATGTTAATTAGATAATGAATGTGTTCAATAGAAATTATATTAAAGTGTTAATTTCAAGTCTATCTTTTCTTCAGTTATAATGTCGAATTTGTCACTTAAAATGTTGGTTAAAACGAACAAGCTGAATGGAGCCAATTTTACTGACTGGTTAAGAAATTTGCGTTTGGTGTTGCGATTAGAAAAGATTGAGTGTATTGGATACAACACTCCCTACATTCCCTGCTGAAGATTCTGAAGCATACACCCTGTTTGACAAGGTGGCCTATAAAAAATATCTTGATGATGCTATTGCGACACAATGTGTCATGTTATCTTCTATGACTCCTGAGTTACAGAGACAACATAAAAATATGGGCCCCAACGAGATGCTAGAACACTTGAAGAGTCTCTATGACTCACAGTCTCAGACAATGGAGTATGAACTGTTGAGAGATCTCTTTAAGTGTAAGCTGAACGAAAGAGGTCAGGTGTCACAACATGTTTGAAGATGATTGGGTTAATAGAAAGGTTGACTTCGATTGGAACGAAACTACCCGTAACAGTTTCTGTCAACCTAATCTTGAATTCACTTCCCGTTTTATTTGAGAACTTCATTGTGAATTACAACATGAATGGAACCAAATCGAATCTCATAGAGCTTCATAACATGTTAAAAACCTTCGAATCATCCACCTATAAAGGTAAAGTTGTACTCATGGTGGGCTCATCCAGCAAGTTCAAGCCTAAGGGTAAACTGCTGATGTTTGCCTCAATTGCAAAAGAAAGGGGCATTGGAAGAAGGACTGTACAACCTCAGGGGGAGACAAAACACAATGTGCTTTAGGCCCTGCTGGACAAAGTATGTTTGTTGTTGAAATAAATATGTCTATAACTAATTCTCACTGTTGGGTATTAGATACCGCTTGTGGCTCACACATTTTTAACAATGTGCAGGGACTGATTGACAACAGAAATGTTACACCTTGGAAAGTAGATCTACGCGTTGGAAATAGAGCAAGAGTTGATGCTGAACGCGTGTGGACTTATAGACTAGATTTACCTTTAGGATTTTGTTTAGAACTTAATTATTGTTATTTTGTTCCCTCGTTAACGAGGAACATTATTTATGTCCCTATGTTAGACATTGAGGGGTTTTATTTATGGAAATGCACCGCTTGTGGATGAATTGTATGTTTTAAACTGTGGTCATGAAATTTTTAATATTCAAAATAAAAGAGCTAAAATAAGTAATCCAAGAAAGCTCACCTACTTATGGCACTGCAGACTTGGTCACATCAATGAATCAAGGATAACAAGATTAAAGAAGTTAGACTACATAGAACCATTTGACTTAGAGTCATATGGTAATTGTGAATCTTGCTTAAGAGGAAAGATGACAACTAAATCTCTTTCTAGGAAAGGGTTACGTGCCAAAGAGGTGTTTGAGTCAGTCCATACCGATGTATGTGGGCCATTTTCAACTCAAGCTAAGGGAGTCTTTCTTTATTTCTTCACTTTTACAGACGATTTCTCAAGGTTTGGGCATATGTATCTTATGAAACATAAGTCTGAAGCTTTTGAGAAGTTCATGTAGTATAAGTCAGAAGTAGAGAAGCAATTGGAAACAAGTATTAATATTCTTCGATCAGATCGAGGAGGTGAATACTTAAGTAAACAATTTCTAGATTACTTGAAGCTTCATGGAGTTCAATCACAATGGATACCTCCCGGAACGCCACAAATGAATGGTGTTGCTGAGAGGAGAAATCGAACCTTATTAGATATGGTTAGATCCATGATGAGCTTCTCAGCTCTACCTACATACCTATGAGGATATGCATTATAAAACTCAATCTATATTTTGAACAAAGTTCCATCAAAGTCAGTATAGAAGACTCCATATGAGATATGGAATGGCAAGAAGCCAACACTTAGACACTTGCGACCCTAGGGGTTCCCTGCATATGTAAAGAAGTTAGTGTCACGACCGGAACCCGTGGCCGCGACTGGTGCCCTACTTAGACACCCTTATACGGACATGTTACATATAATCACACTGATACTAATGACAATGTAGAAATTTGTAAATCATATCAAAATAGGCAAGCCGACGAGGCTGCCACTATACATAGGGATATCCAAAACGCATCACAACCATATAGCTGACCAAAACACATATACAATCCATACAAGTCCAAAACACATCTACCACTCACATCTGTCTACAGGCCTCTAAGAGTATGATAGTGAAAGATGACGGGACAGGGCCCCGCCGTACCCCTGAATATACATAAGTCTATAACAAAAAGGTTTGTACCAAAATGACTTGACTCCGGATCAATGGAGCTCTCCAAATAGCTGAACATGAATCCTAGACTGAAGGATCACTAAACTGAATATTTGTACCTGTGGGCATGAAATGCAGTCCGCCGAAGAAAGGGGGTCAGTACGAAAAATGTATCGAGTATATAAAACATGAAGTACTGTAAAGACGATCATATATGGCCAAAGGATAACAAGAGGCAAGTATAATAATCAAATATATCAATGCAACTGTGTCTTATAAAAAAGAGAGTGAACTGTGCCTTATAAAAAATGAGTCATATCAAAATCATGGATGTCTGTCCATGGAATCATCGTATCTATATACATATAATGTATCCCGGTCCATTCTAGGACTCAGTGAGTGTCACGCCCCGAACCCCGAGCCCGCGACTGGTGCCCTACCTGGGCACCCTTCTATTCATACAACACAAGTAAACTGCGGAAGATAAATAACACTCATTTTTTTTCTTTAAACAAAGGCAAAGCCGATAACACTGTCATAATATATAACGCCTGAATGGGACTACAACTGTACAATAATGTAATTACAACTCATATCAGTCCAGCCCACATATGAATACAGACATCTAAGAGTTTGGACAAATACTATGACGGGACAAGACCCCGCCGTACCCCTAAATATACCTAGCTATAATGACAAGCTCCGGAACAGTGGAGCTATCCCAAAATGCTGAACAAGGATCCTAAGGTCGCGGATCCACAACTGAGTACCTAGACCTGCAGGCATAAACGCAGCTCCCGAAGGGGGTCAGTACAACAAGGTACCAAGTATGTAAACATGAAATGCAGTAAACAAGATCATAACTATACAAAAGAATGACAGAGACAAGTATGAAAATCAAATACCAAATCCTACCGTGCCATATAAAATAAGAGACAATTGTACCTTGTACCACTGTATCACTGTACCACTGTATTTCTTCAAAGTAGGGAAGCCATGTCAAAATCATGAACTTATGTCTATATAAACAAATACTGTCATGGAAGTTGAATCCACATCCTATAAATCTTGTGTAATTTAACTCATATTTTGACTCCTAAAGGAAATGAAACCATGGTACCAACATCTCATGTACCGACCATTAAAATCTTTCATTTAGCTATGTCAAGGTACCAAATCATCATGTACCAAACACATATAAAAAAATTCATCTAGCTATGCCAAGGTACCAAAACATCATGTACCAAACACATATAAAATCTTCCATTTAACTATGCCAAGGTACCACATATCATGTACCAAACACATATAAAATCTTCCATTTAACTATGCCAAGGTACCACATATCATGTACCAAACACATATAAAATCTTCCATTTAATTATGCCAAGGTACCACATATCATGTACCAAACACATATAAAATTTTCCATTTAACTATGCCAAGGTACCACATATCATGTACCAAATACATATAAAATCTTCCATTTAATTATGCCAAGGTACCACATTCATGTACCAAACACATATAAAATCTTCCATTTAAACAAGCTTAGGTACCAACATATCATGTACCATACACACACAAGGGAATTCATTTTAGACAAACCTAGGTACCAATATCTCGTGTACCCTACACACACAATGAACTTCATTTTAGAAACCCCAAAGTACTATCAAGGGAAAATCTAACAATCTTTCATTTTAGATCCTCCTTTGGCAAATCAAGATACTTATCAACTCAAGTATCACTTTAAATCAAGTTACTTACTCTTTTCAAATCGGGTAACTTATACTTTACAAATCAAGACAAGTATACTCTTCAAATCAAGTTACTTCTTCTTTCCCAAAATCAAGTCATTTATACTTCATATAAATCAAGTCTCTTATACTTCATCTAATCAAATCTCATACACTTTCAAGTAAGGTCTCATATACCTTCAAGTAAAGTCTCACATACTTTCAACTAAGTCTCATAACTTTCAAATAAATCTAGTCTCATGACTTTCAAATAAATCAAGTCTCATAACTTTCAAATAAATCTAGTCTCATTACTTTCAAATAAATCAAGTCTCATTAGTGTTGTAACTTAGCAAGATCAACTCGACTCTAATGCTTACTAAACACTCTTACCAACATCTCCCATAAGACTTGGTAAGGACTTAGAAATAATTTAGACATGTCTTTAGCATAGAATCAATAACATGAATACTCTAATAACGAGGCAAGTATACTTCAAGAAACAAGTCATGTATACTCCAATAATCAATCATGCCGATAGAAGGAAGAAGTTCACATACCTCGTTGACGACTAACCAACACGACAAGTAGCATACGCCCCAATGTACTTCAACCTTATTGGATATTCCACACACCAAGTAGAATATGCTACACGTAGTACTTCAACCTAAAATGACAATAGCACTTCTATCAACTTCAAGCTATCAAGTGTAAGATACCAAATAATTGTCCTCTTATTATACGGAAATTTGGGCAGCACTTCCTTTGTTTCTACGTACTTTTCCACCTTTTTCAAGGCCCGAATTCATCAACCAACAAGCCACATTTAAGGCACAACCAACAGTTAACCAAAGGGGATTACACGCCTAACTTGACGTGTAAAATTTTGCCCCACAATCACATTAAAACAGTCCATAATTTTCGGCACAAAACAGTCCACAATTCTACAATATTAAGGGTACAATGTGAAGCCTTTAACACCCTTTTTATACCCTTATTATTTAGGACTTTCATTAGCCATTTTACAACATTAAACATGCAATATGGTGGCTGATTTTCCAGCAGCCTAACACCACAAAACAGTCCCTTAAAACTGCATAACGATACCCCACAGGTTTAGGCAAAACTCGGCCAACAACTACGATCCGATTACCCTTTCCTCAACACTTTTTAATCCAAATTCGAATTTCAATACTTCCATATAAGTTATAACAACTTATTAACAATAATATTACTCCATTATAACATGCAATAGGTGACGTTAATAACGACAATAACAAACGAAATCCGATAATCACCAAATCTGTCCATTCACGATTTTAGCCCCAAAAATGGTTCAAACGCTTTTCAATATTCATTATTTTTAATACATGCTCATCCATACATATCAACAATAAGTAATATCCAATTACTTTAATTTAAGAAGAACTATTACCTCATTTTTGTGCCAAAAATCGTTCAAAACAGCCCGCTATAGATTGACCTGCAGTTTTCGTTTCGCTCCACTTCTTCAAGATCCAATCACATATATGTATCCCCTACAACCTTAGGAGAAACTTCCCTTCACGTTCCATCACCAAAAAGTCGACGGAAAACACTAAAATCTCTAACCCTAGCCACGGCCCAAATGAAATTTGAGGTTAATGGTGGGTTATCTTGGCTTAACACTTGGTTAGGGTTCTTAATCTTGTATTATGAACTAAGCTTGGAAGATTTAAGGATCTTGGTCTTCAATAATGGCCCTTGGCCGAAATCTTGAGAGAGAAGAGATAGAACTTGTGTAATGAAAATATTTTCTAAGTGTAGATAAGTCTTGCAAGCTCTCTTGATATATATAAATATCTACAAGTGTAGCAAGACAAATAGAGTGGGACCCAATTGTCCATTTGTCTTCAAAATATCTAAAGTCCAAGTCCAAGTCCAAGTCAAGTAGAGGTGTGACACGTGTCGCCCTCCGATTGGTCCAAAATATTAAAAAAATTCGAAGGCGGCGGACCCCATATTATCAATTTCAATACCTTATAATCCAATACCAAGTCCATAAATCCAATTAGAAGTATTAAACTTCAAGTTAATAATTTTTCCGTCGTCACATTTTCCCGAAATTTTCCTTTAAGAAAATGTAATAATTCTTTCCTTCCAATATTCAAATCTTCTTTCCTTAATCACGTCCTCAAATCAATGTCATGGAATTACGGGGTGCAATAGTGAGCTCATCATCATCATGAATGTCTGTCCATAGAATCATCATATATATACATATAACGTATCCCGGCCCTCTAGTGAGGGACTCGGTGAACAATACAAGGTTGTGCAGGAACATGACCCGGCTCGGGACTCGGTGAAATGATATAATCATATCAAGCACGAATAAAATATCATGAGTAACCTTATACAATTTAAATCATCATTTGACTCTCAATGGAATAAATATAATGAACCATAACTTTAAAATCAAAAGCAATATCATATCAAGTGTCACTAGGAATTAGGATTCATTGGAACTATGTACGTCCGTCGTACATTAATTTATGTAAATCATGCCAAAAAGAATGAAGAGATAGTTTCACATATCTTACTGTCGAACTAACCAACTCAATATTTACAATACATCTCAATTAGCACTTCAACCTATAATAATAATAATAACATGTCCGCCAACTTTATGATTACTAGTATGTTATATATGTATCGAATGACGACTCTCTTGTTATATAAAATTGGGCACCACTTCTCCTACTTCTACATACATACACAACTCTCAAACAAGGTCAACAACATCAATAATAAGACACGTCTCAGGGTCATAATCAAATCAGTCCCATAAACTTCTATATACACCATCGTTAACATTCTTTCTCTCTACATTCATGGAGTACAACAACTACAACAACCAAGGTAATTAATACACATATTTCTCTTGTTAATTAAGCCCCTTAATCCATACTAAAACAGTCCATTAAAACAGTCTATACTTCAACAAAAACCGAGAGACACAACAACGACAACGAAAATGCAATGTGAAGCTTTTCTACACCTTTCTATACCTTTATTCCTTTAGGACATACATTAGAAATTACCACAATGTACATGCATATCTGTAACTAAATTTCTAGCATTATAACTTTAACAAAACAGTCCCTAAACACGATACAACAATGCCCACAATTTTATGAATGTTTCGGCCACAAACAACATTTCACAGCCCTTCTCATAATTCCTTAAAATCCAATTTATACTTCAAAATTTTCATATAAACAACTATAACTTTAAATGTCAAGATTTCCTTCAATTTTAACATGCAATTAGTGACAATGATAACAACAATAATCAAATCCCATGTATACAAAACAGTCCCAAATCGACACCAATAATTCCAACAACAACCACATGCATTTTCTTACTTCCATTTCTTCTTAACACAAGTTCATCTCTTAACTACAACATCATTTAACTTCAATTACTTTATAAGAAGAAGAATCTTACCTTAACTTAAGCCCAAAACAGTCCCTAAATTTTGTGACACCCACTGCTCCAATCTTTGCACCAATTTCACCATTTCTTCAAGTTACAATAACATGCATGCATTTCTTACAAGCTTCAACCCATCTTACTAACATGTTTTTCTTCCAACTTGCTCATCTCCAAAAAGATAAGATTTTCTGAGCTAAATTCTGGAGCAGTTCGGTCTAGTCACTACTGAAATTCCATTGTTGGGGAGTTTACCATTGCTTAGAAATTAGTAGGAGAGGTTAATTTTGAAAGAGGAGTTAGTTTGGTCTTCACTTAGCTATGGAAGATGGTGGAAAAATCTGTGGGAAGAGGTATTTTGAAATGGGGGAGGAGTGAAGGAGAAGTTTACAATTAAAGGTGAAGGGACGTTGATAAATGTGGGCTGAAAATTAATTGACATGATGGTGGTGTTCTTTTCTAGTTCCATGTGATTGGAGGGCACAATTTTTCCCAAGTTAACCACTTATTATCATCCTCCACTTAAATTATTCACACACTTAATAAATCAATCTCCCACATAACCCATCTTATATAAAATCTGAAAATTTCACGTCCTAAAATGTATATATACACGGCAATTGTCCAGCCCTATTGGGAATATTCAATTATTAATATTAATTCTCATCTTCACACTCGTTGTTTCCAAAATTATTTTGTATTAGCATATGTAAATATACTTTTCTTCCAACACTCGAATCTTATTTTCTTAATTACGTTCTCAAATTATTGTCCTAAGATTACGTGGTGTAACATGTTACTTACTGACAAATTGAAATCTAAAAGTGAGAAGTATTAATTTGTGGGGTATCCTAAGAAAACAAGGGGATACTATTTCTATCTTCCTGACGAACATAAAGTAATTGTTTCTAGAAATACAACTTTTCTTGAAGAAGAATATGACTACAAGGAACAGAGTTACAACAAGATAAAACTTGAAGAAATTCAAGAAGTACAAAATAATATAGAGAATGAACCCTTGTCAAATGACTTAGGCAAGAATTCGGTGGGAGTATTATAAATATTTCTCAAAAGGTAACTTTTGGAAAGTAGGGAATAGTTGTTAAAAAAAAGACTATTTTAAGCTTCTATAAAAATATTTTTACTACTATTCAACAATATTTATATTTTTTAAAAAGCTTAATCAAACATCTTAAAATTGAAACACCGGTAGCTTCTCATAATTAGTTTGGCAAAACAGACGACTAGTGTACTTTGAACACAAGTAATTATATTAGATTACAACTTTATTTTTTGTTTATTTATAAATATATCTACCAACTTATGGATCTATTTTTACAAAATATAAATTTATGGATCAATTTTTACATTTAAAAAATTTTAAATCATGATTTGGAATCTCAAATCATGCATTTTTAGATGATTTGTGATTTCATCTCATGAGATGAAATCACATGTCCAAACACCTACTAGAAATTATCATGAGATGAAATCACATGTCCAAACACCTACTAGAAATTATCATAGTGTATAACTTAAGTTTGTGTTTGGTTTAAAACAATATAAGAGTTTGAACAAGGATTGTGGAAATCCACGAAAGGATAATTAAACTAACCGTTCGATTTTGGTACCCAAAGCTAAGTGAAGATACATAATTAAAAACGAAAAAAGGAGAAAATAGAGGCTCAACAGCATATAGGCAAAGAAAGCCAAGATTCAATAATGTACTCCCTAAGAACATGTCCATCAAGGATCAAGTCAACATATGTATCTCTTTCATGCACTGATAATACAAAAATCATTTACATTCAGTGTATATAAGTAATGACCATCAGATATACAAAATGAATGTAGAGGCATAGACTTTCATTGTAGTATTAACAGGATGATACGTAGTGACGTAACCAGAATTTTCACGAAGGATGTTTAAACTTTGAGACTGTCGTTAACAATTAATGATGATTATACAATCTTCTGATCGATATATAACCAGTTAGTCGAGTGATTTTGTAGGTACAAATCATATCGTGCGTGACGGGGTAAAAAAAAAATTTAGTATAGGCAAATCGAGCCACACTGGAACGAACCAAGATGGGGGCACAGCAACGAAGCAACCACAAAGCAATGCATACAGAAATCACGGAAAAATTGTCATGATACAAAACTACATAAACCTTGTTGTTGACAATATGTGTTCTTCAGCTGCACTAGAGTGGTGGAGCCAAGATTTTCAACATCTACTACATATACATAAAAATTGATTTTCACCTTATATATATAGTGTAATTTTTCGCCAAATGATTCGGATGAATCCGTTGCTCCTACCTGACTCCGCCTTGCTGCACTCAGAATCAAGTCAACTTTCATTGAAGGGAATTACCAAATGAAATAAAGAAAGGTTAACAAAGGGTAAGTAACATCTAGGAAAAGAAACGGAACAAAGAAGCCATTCTTTATTACTCCCTCCTTCCTTTTCTTTTCTAAAATTTAAATCATATTTATATGAGAAGAATTATAATTTGTATTACTTTTCGATTGTTTTTTAATATCTAAATTATAATTTTAAAATATTGAACTAGTCTAATTCAATTTAGTTACGAAGATTAACTTGAGTCTCGAAAAGCAAAACAAAACAGCTAATATGAGAGAAACCGAATAGAGAAAGCTTCTTGATAGAAGATAACCTGCCATGCTATAATGGAATAAAATCCTTTTATACTAGAGGTAACAACTGGTTGAGTCAGAGGTAACTACATTATAATCACAGTACTAAAATCCTTTTATACTAGACTAGAAGCCTCAAATTTGGAAATACAACCCGGAAAGGGAAAAAAAGGACAAGGTAACTTCTCTAATCCAAGTGAATACTAGCTAACTATAAGACTCCATAACTCCATGTTGGAAAAAAACAGCTTTGTGGCCTAGTACACCCATAATAAGGGGTGCTAGCTGATTAAACGGCCCATTAGTTAATCCAACTCTTAAACCTAAGGCTGTTTATAAATATATATACAATTATGGATGTTGGAAGACGTGTACTAAAACCTAGAAATGGGTGGGGTTAAGGTTAGTTCTTTGCAGAGGATTCCCGACAATCGGTGACACGAGTGCAAATCCGCTTCCGCTAAGGAGAAGTCCGTCCCTCTTGTATCACCACATTTTTGAACAACATTGTTTTACGGGAGTAGCTTTTTAGCAGGCTGCCCAGCTGATGTTCGTATGGACTGAATTCTCTGAAGCTTATTCGCTCTCTAGATGGGAGGTTATGGAAGACTCAAATTAGGGTAGAAGGCTAGTAAGGGTCCGTTTATCCGTTTATACTAGTAGTCGCAGTATTGCACTATAGTTTCTTGCCCTTTGACCTCTGCTATTATTTATTGTTTTTGTTCTTTGATTATCCTGTTTCTATGTGGTAGCTACTGCTCTTTTCTTTTCTTATTCGATGTCACTATTTTCATTTTCATATTGCTTTGAATTGCTTATCCTTATCTGACTTTTTTTGTGTTTTCTCTTGAGCCGAAGGTCGTTCGGAAACAACCTCCCTATCTTAGGGTAAGGTCTGAGTACACTCTACACTCTCCAGACCCACATTGCGAGATTTCACTGGTATGTTGTTGTTGTTGTGTTATTTGCTCCCTAAATTTAGCTATGAACTCATCAGCCTTCTTGTCTACATTATCCGGCTCTGATGCATAATGGTACTTTCTGTTTATGGACAAAAGTTTCTTCAACTTCATCCGCCTTTATGAAATCTTTAGCATATACTCTGGTTTTTGCAGCCCTAATGAACGGCTAATTGTTCGAATAGACTTCCCCGTGTACAAGCGTTCATCCCTCAATTAAAATGGCACACTCCTAGTACTTCTCCTCGGTTCCTTATCAGAACAAGCCCCGTCATCTGTTATGATAGAGCTTGATTTCAACAAAGCAAATTTTTTAACATTGTTTTCGGTCTCATCATAAAAAAAAAGATGTAACCTCAAGTAATCTAGTTGAACATTATCAAAACTGTAAACATGTATATCATAGAAATAACTGTATCCCTACTCATAATTAGAATATTTTCATATATTGTGTAAATATAATTATGGTAAGACTAGGATTCATCTTTTGTATAGGTTTAGGATTCCTATTGTATAAGGGATGAACATTGTACTCTATATATACTTTGATATTAATGAAAGACTCCTCAAGGGAGATTAATATCATCTTACATGGTATCAAGAGCCTAAAACAAAAACCCTAGTTTTTTAGTTGAGCTACCGTCACTCACCCCTCTTCGATTCTTGTCGCCTCTCTCCTCCCTCCAAAATTTCTAGTTTTTTTCTTTTTCTTTCCCCTCTTCTCTAAATGGATGATCAGGATTCTCCCACTATTCTTGACGCTTCTACCTCCACAATCCCACCACCAAGTCGTCACCCTCTTTTCATCCCGCCCTAACTGTTTCCAACATCAAGAATCATATCCCCATCCTTCTTGATCAAGAAAACAGTCAGTATTCTCCTTGGGTTGAACTGTTTCGTAATCATGCATGTCTCTACAACGTGCTTGATCATATTGATGACACCATTCCGCGCCCTCAGGAGGTTGATGATTCTACATGGCGTCGTCTAGACGCCGACGTCAAACAATGGATATATGGTAGTATTTCTCAGGATCTACTTCTTACTATCATGAAATCTGACTCCACAGCCCGTGACTTGTGGAATCGCTTGGAGGAAATTTTTCAGGACAATAAGCACACCCGTGTTGTGTATTTAGAGGAGCAATTTAACAATACACGTCTTGAAAACTTTTCCAATGTGACTGAGTACTGCAAACATTTAAAGCTACTGACGGATCAACTTGCTGCTGTCGACTCGCCTATTACTGACATCAAACTGGTGTTACAATTAATTGTTGGCCTTCCTAAAGGCGAATATGATACTTTGGCCACTATGATTCAACAGGCAGATCCGTTACCCAGCTTTAACAAAGCTCTTTCGCAGTTGTTGCTCGAAGAAACTCGACGTGCTAAGCAGGATGAGCACAGTCAGAAGACATTAGCTATCGAAACGCGCCCTCAAGATCCAATGCCGCCAGAAACCTCTCAACTGCAGCAGGGACGCGGTGGAAATGGTGACAAGGGCCGCGGCAGAAGAGGTTGTGGTCGTGGCAAGGGTCGTGGTCAACAGAAACAACAGCAGCAACAACAATAGGGATTGCAGAACAAATGGGATGCGGCTCCTCAGCAGTTCATCTATAGTCGCGGCGCCCGCATGCCAGCGCGTGCCCCAAGATGAAGCCGCGCGCCTGGGCCAGAGCCTCGGTGCCAAGTCCATTCCAGAACCAGCAGCCCTACAATCCGTATTTTTACCCCGGTTTGTTAGGACCCGCTCCAGCTTTGCAGCAGGCCCACTTCATGCAAGGTCAGGTCCCGCAGCCCTCCTCCGGTATGACACCCACTGAGTTGGGTCAGGCGTTTAACACCCTCTCTATGCAATAGCCTAACAATACTTGGTACATGGACTTAGGCGCCACATCTCACGTCACTCAGTCTGCAGGTATTATTCCTAAACTGTTTAGTTTAAAGCATCCTCAATATATTACAGTTGGTAGTGGACAACGCATTCCAGTTAAAGGTTATGGTACCTCATACACACAACCTCCTCATCCACCTTTCTCCCTAAAAAACACCCTATATGCCCCACACATGATTAAAAACCTCATATATGTCCGTCAATTTACTCGTAATAATTGTGTCTCTGTGGATTTTGACCCTTTTGGTTTTACTGTGAAGGATCTTCATACGGGGAAACCTCTTACGAGATGCAATAGCACGGGGGATCTTTATCCATTCACTTCCACCCCCGCTGCCAGATCTTGCTCTCCCGTCACTCTAGCGGCTATTTCTTCCTCAACATGACATAATAGGCTTGGTCACCCAGGAACCCCAGTTTTTAATTTTCTTAGAGGCAACAATTTCATTGCTTGTAATGGGAAACTTGCCCAAAATTGTGTTTCTTGCTCTTTAGACAAGCATATTCGTCTTCCGTTTAAATCATCTACTAGTGTTACATTTGCTCCCTTTGATATTATACATGTCGATTTATGGACATCTCTTATCTCTAGTTCTCTCGGTCATAAATACTATCTTGTGTTGCTTGATGATTTTTTACACTACGTTTGGTTATATCCTCTTAAATTTAAATCGGAAGTGTTCGCCAAATTTCTTGAGTTTCGCCAGTTCATTCAAACACAATTTGAAAAAGGTATAAAATCATTTCAGTGCGATAATGGTCGTGAATTCAGTAACTCTATATTTCATCGCTTTTGTACCAATAATGACATGGTCTTTCGCTCCTCCTGCCCTCATACATCACCACAAAACGATAAAGCTGAAAGAATCATTCGCACCATTAACAATATGATTCTCACTCTATTGATTCATGCCTACCTCCCTCCACCCTTCTGGGTCTATGCTGCTAAAATGTCAGAATAAATTCTAAATATTCTCCCTACTAGTACTCTTCACAATATGACCCCTACTGAAATCCTCTACCATAGAGTCCCCTCCTATGATCATATACGGATTTTCGGTTGTCTGTGTTATCCCAACCTTAGCTCTACCACCCCCCACAAGCTTGCTCCTAGGTCCACTCCATGTGTCTTTCTAGGATTCCCGCCGAACCAAAGGGGATATCTATGTTATGACTTGTCAACTCGTCAAATCCACATATCTCGCCATGTCACATTTGATGAGACCACATTCCCATTTTCAAATCTTCCAAAATTCCAAAAATCGGACTACTCATTTCTTGACGAGCCTGTCATCTCTCCCCTCATCCTCGAACAACTCACATCCCTGCCTTCGCTGTCGCGGTCCCCGAGGCGCGGCGCCTGATTTCCAGTGAGCAATCTTCAGGAACACCATCGACAGCGTCGCGGCCATGTGCTGAGGCGCCGCGGCACCCAAACTTTAGAGAAGCCTGTCACCTTCTAGTGCCGCGGTGCTCGATCCAGGAGCTGCGACACCTCCGACGGCTTCGCCCCCACATTCTCCTTATCCGACTTTACCTCCGTCTCAAACACCATTCCGCCACCCACTGTCCCTACTCATCCAATGTAAACTCGTTCAAAACATGGAATCTTCAAACCCAAAGTCCATTTCAACTTGTCTGCCCAAACCATCTCTCCACTTCCAAAGAACCCAAAATTGGCCAAACAAGACCCTAATTGGAATGCGGCTATGTATGAGAAATTCAATGCTTTGACTAAATATCACACGTGGGATCTAGTACCTAGACCTGAAGGGGTGAATGTAATTCGTTGTATGTGGCTTTTTCGTCAAAAGTTCAGAGACAATGGAGATCTTGAGAGGTATAAGACCCGTCTTATGGCTAATGGCACAAATCAGCAGGAGGGCATTGATTGTGGAGAGACCTTCAGCCCGGTTGTCAAACCAGCTACTATTCACACAGTTTTGAGTATTACCATGGGCAAACACTGGCCGATCCATCAACTTGATGTGAAGAATGCATTCTTACATGGGGACCCGAGAGAAACAGTGTACATGCATCAGCCGCCTGAGTTTACCCATCCAGCAGTCCATCACTATGTGTGTCGTCTCCGTAAGTCACTATATGGCCTGAAACTGGCCCTCTGTGCGTGGTATGATCGTTTTTTCAGGTATATCTTGCATATTGGGTTTGTATGCAACAAGAGTGATACATCACTCTTCATGTTTCATCGAGGTAGTAGCACTGTTTACTTATTACTGTACGTGGATGATATTGTTTTGACTGCCTCCTCAGATAGATTGAAAAATGAGATTATTGTCTTGCTTAAGTACGAATTTGAAATGACTGATTTGAAAAAGCTAAGTTATTTCTTGGGGATATCAGTGACCAGGTCTTCCAATCACATGTTCTTTTGTCAACATAAGTATGCAGGGGGGATAGCGTACAGGGCTAAGATGGCGAATTGCAAAGTTTTGCCTACTCCAGTCGATTCGAAATCTAAGCTTAGTGCTATGGATGTTGCTCCAGTCTCTGATCCTACTCTGTATAGGAGCCTTGCAGGTGCACTTCAGTATCTCACATTTACCAGGCCAGACATAGATTATGTTGTTCAGCATGTGTGCTTATTCATGCATCCCCCCAGGGAGTCTCATTTCACTGCTCTTAAGCGTATAATTCGATACATTAAGGACACTCTTGATTATGGTTTGCACCTATATCCCTCTGCACCAAACATGTTGCTTTCATATATGGATGCAGATTGGGCAGGGTGTACGGACACGCGACGCTCCACCTCCGGCTTTTGTGTCCATCACGAGTTGTCATAACTCGTAGCAGGTGAGACATACTACATCACCAAAGGCTATGATGCAGACCACATGTCGACGTATCACATATCATCGATATTCCATTCTCGATGATCATTAGTCGAGGCAGTTTAAGAGTTACGTTATAATATTAATCTCACATTATTAATAACCATGTAACCTATAGGGATGCATTTATAGAATATTATAGACAATCAACCAATAATTCAATAATTGCAAATGTCATAATATTAATCTCCATTAATATAAATATGAATGTGTATAAAGTACATTTGTTCTAATACATATTGTCTCTAGGACATAAATATACTTTCAGCTAAAACTAACATGATCAAAATCTTAGAACATGCTAAAACTAACATGGTTAAAATCTTAGAACATGCTAAAACTAACATGGCCAAAATCTTTGAACATAATCTATTTTTCTTGGTAAACCAAAATCAAAGAACAAAATTAGCAACTATCTATACTTACAACCAGCAGCTGCAGGAAACTAAGATAGTTGTCATCAAGTAAAGTGTAATTCATCTTTCCCAATTCAAGATTCAACGCGCAAGTGTTGAAGTCTTCTTAATAAATTAACATGTCGTAAATTTGTTTCATGAAACAAATCCAAATTCCACACTTTTGCTCAACGGATTTCTAGTTGATACCATAATTATTAGGTTGCCTTAGTGAAGCATCTTATACGACGTCACCAAGGCTACTTAACTAGTGATTGTAAAAAGCATCTTCCTTTGAGTAGCCTTTCTCATTTTTACTAATACCGATTCTTCAAATTTCCCCATAGGTTTTTAAAAATGGAGATCGCGTTGGAGGTTGGAATGGATAAAGAGGCACAACTAAGAGAATATTTGATATATTTCAACAAGAGGCTTTAGTTGCCTTAGATGACATGACAACAAGAGTAGAGTCTTTCTTCGAACTCTTGATTACATGTTCAACCTCACCAAACTTGCTAAATAACTCTCTCAGTCTTTGGGAAGTATAACCTTCATCAAAGAAATAATTCCTTGATTATTCTCATTAATGAAAGGGGTATATATATAATTTACAATTTCCATAGGAAAATCTTATTTATATTCTACTCCTAAAATTTTATTCTATTTGGAGACTAACTATACAATTATGGTAAGTGTACAAGACTAATTAAGATACAAGACTAATACATAATTGTATACAAATAATTAGCCCAATCCGTGGGCTATATTTATCACACCCACGCAGTCATAGCGGACGGTCTTCGAACGCTGATACTGTCTCTAAAATCTTCAAAAAGGACCAAGGAAAGACCCTTTGTAAAGATGTCTGCAATTTGATACCTGAAAGGGACATGACAGACGCGTACATGTCCTCGAGCTACCTTTTTTCGAACAAAGTGAATGTTCATCTCTATATGTTTAGTGTGTTGGTGCTGAACTAGATTAACAAAAAGATAGATGACACTAACATTATCATAATAAACCAAGGTATCTCTCTGAATAGGACAATAAAGCTCTAAAAGAAGATTATGTAACCAATAGGATTCAGAGACCACATTGGCTACCCCTCGATACTCGGCCTCTGCACTAGAGCGTGATAACGTTGACAGACGCTTAGTAGACCAAGAGACCAAGTTATTAACAAGAAACATATAATAGCCCGACGTAGACCGTCTGGTGTCTGGACAACCACCCCAATTAACATCTGTATACGAGACAAGTGTAAACGTCGACGAATGATATAAATGTAAGTCATAGTCAAGTTTCCCCTGGATGTACCTAATGATGCGTTTGAGCGCATTCATGTGTTTAACCCTAGGATCATGCATAAACAAACACATCTGATGTACGACATATATAATATCTGGTCTCATAAATGTAAGATACTGAAGGGCCCCTCCAAGACTGCGATAGCGAGTCAGATCTTCATAAGGTGAGTCAGCCGCAACACCCAACTTTGATTTAGTATCAACCAAAGTGAAAGTGAACTTACAGGATGACATCCCAACCCTATCAATGATCTAAGATCCAAGTCTTTCATAACAAACTCAGTACTGAGCATTGTCATGATAGACTGACATAATGCATCGGAGAGGCAGTCAAGATAATATCATCCACATATAATATTATATAAGCCAAGGAAGAACCACGACGATATATAAACAATGAATTATCAGACCTGCTGTGAGAGAATCCAATAGTCGAAACATAGTCTGCAAACCTCTTATACCACGCCCGTGGAGACTGGTTAAGGTTATATAAGGACTTCTTCTACAAACAGACATGATGAGGATATTTGGGATCCATAAACCCTAAGGGTTGATGCATATAAACTGTCTCCTTGAGATCACCATGTAAGAAAACATTTTTCACATCTAACTAATGAATGTGCCATGCTTTCGAAAGAGTCAAGCTGAGCACAGTGTGAATGGTAGCCGATTTGACTACAAGACTAAATGTCTCACCACAATCCATACCAACCTGCTGAGTCTTACCATTACTTACAAGACGAGCCTTATGCCTCGCAAAAGAACCGTCAGAATTATCCTTATTAGCAAAAATACACATAGACCGAATAATATTAACACCAGAAGGATGGTGTCACGACCCAAACCCCGGGCCTGTGACTGGTGCCCTACCTGGGCACCCTTCTATTCATACATCATAAGTAAAACGCGGAAGATAAATATCACTTTTTTTTTTCTAAACAAAGGCAAAACCGATAAGGCTGCCACCATACATACATACATAACAAAAAGACTTACATCTTTTCAAAGTACAACCCACATACATGACTACAGACCTCTAAGAGTTGGACATAACAACTAGGACGGGACAGGGCGCGTCATACCCCTGAATGTACAAAAATCTACAACAACAGGGACCCATACCAAAAACAAGCCTCCGGAGTAAATGAAGCTTCTTCCCAAAACTGAACAGAGATCCTAAGAGCAAGGATCACCAACCTGTGTACCTAACACCTGCGGGCATGAACGCACTTCAGCGGGCCGCACAACAAGTACCGAGTATGGAACGGGAATAAGGCACAGTAACCAAATCATAACTGTATAAAAGAATGACAGGGGCAAGTATAAAAATGAAATATCAGATCATACCGTGCCATTTTAACTCATGAAATCAATCGTACATTAACCGTTCTTTTCCTTCTTTCAATAAGAATTAACATCATATTCTTACATACATACTTAAGAATTTGATCAAGTTTTTCCACATAACTTACATATCTTACATAACATAATCCGACATTTTATGGAGGGACTTCTCATTTTGGAGCTTTCTTTGATTATCCATACGTGAAAACGTAACCCGGCCCATCTTCGGGACACGGTGTACTGAAGGATCATGTGACATAACCCGGCCCACCTGTGGGGCTCGGTGTACTGTGGAATCTGTAGCATAACCCGCCCCGCCTGTGGGGCTCGATGTACTGTGGAATCATGTAGCATAACTCGGACCGCCTGTGGGGCTCGGGGTACTGTGGAATCAGGTAGCATAACACGGCCCGCTTGTGGGGCTCGGTGTACTGTGGAATCATGTAGCATAACCCGGCCCGCCTGTGGGGCTCGGTGTACTGTGGAATCATGTAGCATAACCCGGCCCTCCTGTGGGGCTCGATGTACTGTGGAATTATGTAGCATAACCCGGTCCGCCTGTGGGGATCGGTGTAAGATGACGTAACCCGGCCTATGTGTAGGCTCGGTGCATATGGTGTAACCCGGCCTATGTGTAGGCTCGGTGTATCTCATAACATAACCCGGCCTATTTATAGGCTCAGTGTATCTCATAACATAACCCGGCCTATTTGTAGGCTCGGTGTATCTCATAACATAACCCGGCCTATTTGTAGGCTCGGTGTGTCTCATAACATAACCCAGCCTATTTGTAGGCTCGGTGTATCTCATAACATAACCCGACCTATTTGTAGGCTCGGTGTGTCTCATAACATAACCCGGCCTATTTGTAGGCTGGGTGTGATTTTCCTTACATAACATTTTAAACCACCTTTTCACTTCTTCTTAAGTCGTTATAACAATTTTCCATAAAGCTATTATAACAACCTTTCGTTTTAGAGAACTTAAGGCACTTTTATTTTTTATCACATTGGGGAAACTAAACCCAAAAGTACTACGTACATACATACTTAAAAAGAATCATAAAACTCCTTCTCTTTTAAATCAATAAATTTCTTCTTTTTTAAAACTCAAATTACATACTCTTTTGAAATCAATCTTCTCATCCTTTGAAATAAATCAAGAAGCCATACTTTTTAAAATCAAGTCATTTCCACTTATAACATCAAGATTTATAGTCTTAAAATCTCGTATCATATACTCTTTAAAATCATGTCGCGTATACATATAAAATCATGTCATCTATACTTTAGAAATCAAGTCCCATAACTTGAAAAATAAAGTTTCATACACTTCCAAAACCAAGTTACTTATTCTCTTTAAAACCATATAACTTCCACTTATAAAATCAAGTCCCTTTTCACATATAAATTCAAGTCATTTTAAAATATAAAATCAACTTACTTACTTCAAATAAATCAAGGCACATAGCTTTAAATCAAACCTCATAACTTCCTACCATTCCTACCAACATCTCCCATAAGACTTGGTAAGGACTTAGGATAATTTAGACATACCTTTAACTTAGAATCAACAACGTGGATACTTCTTAACTTCTAAGAGTAGAAGGAATCATGAAATAATATCACATGGCTATTTCATACGTAGGATCATGTCAAAAGAAAGAAGAGGTTCACATACCTCGCGACGACTAGCGACAAGTTGCAAAATGCTCCAAAGTACTTCAACCTTGATAGTTATTCCACCCTTCAAGTAGAATACGCTATACGTAGTACTTTAACCTATAATAACCATAATACGTCTATCAACTCCTAGCTTTTTAACGTAGAATCATACTAAGTGTAAGGTCTCTTATTCTACGGAAATTTGGGCAGCACTTTCTTTGTTTCTACGTACTTTTTCACCTTTTTCAAGAACCAATACGCCACATTTAAGGCTCAACAATTCAGCAATTCAAAGGGGATTACACGCCTAACATGACGTGTAAAATTCTGCCCCACAATTTAATATAAGACAGTCCATTTATAATGTCCATTTTTAACCAATTTCTAGGGTCATTATCGGCCACAACCAATTCAATACAACATAAAGTCCTTTTTCAATTCTATTCAATCCAAGTCGTTATTCTAACATGTTATATAAGTCATAACCAATTGTAACAACTATATTCCTTTCCTTAAATAACATGCGACGATTATAACTAACAACTTTAATGGCTAGCATGCCAATTTTCGGTTTTGATATTTCAACATGATCCAAATCTTTTCAAACTTCATTTTATATAACACATGCTCACTGATGCGCGATTTAATGCACACACTTTAACGCAAGTGCACGTTGTCGACTCAAGTAATATAGTCTTGAAGACCGAGTTATCGTCCTCAGGGATTAGTGCTCAAGTACCAATTATCTATCCTTTGTTATCTATTTGGTAACCGATATTTGAGTTGTTGATTATAACTAACAATTATAAAGACTAATTAACTATGTGTTTACTTCAGTGATGATGGAAATAGGGCTTCCAAGTCTCCTCAACTATCCGCTTATATTACTTATTAATGCACTAAATTATGGTTCTTCTTCTTTTGGAGATAGCAGGTTTACTAATTCGTTTTATACTCCCGTTAAGGCTATATAAACACTCAACCCCAGTAGCGCTCTTTTCTACCTTTCGGTGATAAGGATGACTCTATAGGAGGATTAAGAACAAAAACCCTGTTAACGTTTACGCAAGTAATTTAGGTATTTAAACCCCCGTTAACGCTACACAAGTAATTGAGGTATTTTCATCCCCAATTCGACCTATGATTACCGAACTACAGCATAGTCACAACCTCCTCCTTTCGAAGTTTGATTAGAAATCATATAAATAATGATAATTAATGATCAAGTAATTACCAAACATTCAAAACACTATTGGATAAATCTCAACAATAAGAAGAACAACCATAAACATGCATTAACTCATAAAATAAGGTTCAAGTGAATTGACATGGAAAGCCCTATATTAGAATTAGTTTCTAGTCATTGACATGACAAGAACTAATTCAATATCCAACATAAAAACTGAAATAAAGTAAAAGAAAGAAAAGAAATTACTAAGTAATGGTCTCCAATCTTCAACTCCAAGAAGTGTTGTGGTTGTGCAAGAAAGGGAACCCTTAAAAACTGCCTAGGGTTCTCTTTTTATAGCTTCAAAACCGCCCTTAAGGTTTTCCTTGACGTGCCCATAAATTCGCAAAGACTGATTTTTCCGCTGCGTCGCGCATCGGCGCGCTGCGCGTTCGGCATCAGCCGCGCGCGAACTTCAAACTATTCGATGATGAGGCGCCGCGCTCGCAACTCGTTCGAGGCGCCGCGACGCTGAACTCGGGCCTCGATATTGGGCATCGGGGTGGCTGACCCTGTTGGCTGGAGGCGCCGCGGCGCTGCAACGGTGTCTCTTCCTGGTTCGCCACTTTCTCGCATTTTAAGCTCTGGAACCTCCACTTTTGCCCTCTTTTCGCTCCTTTTCCGCCAAAGAACCATTTTAACAAATTTGACTCAAAAGAAAGAAAATCTATCCTAAGACGACACGTATTTGTACAAAAAGGGACAAAAGACTCACTAAAAACGACTCAAAAAGTGTATATAAAATACACTGATCAAATACCCCCAAACTTAACCTTTGCTCGCCCTCGAGCAAAGATCAAAAGAAAGAAATAAAGACTCAATGAAAAGAGAAAATAGAAAGACTCAATGACATTGATCACTTTGCTACATTGGTGTTACTTAGAAAAACATGAAGGTTAACAGAATAATATGCAGGAACATTTAGCATGAAATTTTAGCATTCTAAACACATTAAGCTAGATATTTCGCAAACTCATTTTTATCATACTTAATGGAAGTCAAAATACTGAATCATGCATGTTAATTTCAAAAATCCTATGACATTTTTACTTGCTATTCTCCACTAATCATGGATATGCATCTAAGAGATTTTCAGGACTTTTCAGGGTTGTAATGTAGGCTTAGGCATGGGTAGGTAAAAATAGGCATTTAGGCTCATTTTGTGTACCATAAGCTCTTTAGCTTTTCAATGTTTCCCTTTTTCTTTTGATTTCTTTTCTTCACTTCAAATCTATCTTTCCCCTCTTTTATTTTGAGAGCGTGAAGTGTATTATAATAACAAGCACCCCCAAACTTAGGCTTTTGCCTATTTCTTATTACTTTTTTATTGGGGTGCATCAACCTTGTTTGCTTTTTTTGTCTCTTTTTTAACACATTCTATTCCAACTATTTCACATTTTTACTTATGGCACAAGTATGGAAATATAGGGTGTCAAAGAAAAAGTTCAATTTTTAGGCTCAATGGGGTTGACTAAAGATATTTTTAATGTCAGGGATAGAAAAGAGTGGTAAGAATTGGCTAACAAAGAAACGCCTGAGTCATCTCCCTAACATGCATATCATAACTATTTCGCCTCAAATAGCAAGCAATCATAACACATAGGTTTTAATCATTTACAATGCACAATTCAATTAGAAACTCCAAATAGACAGATTTCATGAGTTTTTGGCATATCTAACCTACGTGTTTAGATAGTTGCTTCTAATTCCATCACATTATTCCACCTTACTTCACTAGGTGTTTCTAGTAACTACAGCATGCATGATCTTTGACAGACAATTATGACTCAAAAAGAAAAAAAAAGAAAAAATTATGACTCAAAAATACACAAAACCATCAAACAGACTCAAACATACTACAACCATAAGACACAAATAAGACACCCCCCAAACTTAAATCACACATTGTCCCCAATGTGTGCAAAATTCAAAGACAATAAAAGAAACGGACACTTACAAACTTGGTTAAAAATGGTGGCGGTGGCGGTGGCGGTGGATAATGCATTGAATCCCGTGAGAGGGGAGGGGCTCAGGATTTTTGATTCGGAGAAAGGGCTGTCGGATTAGGGCGTTGTCCAAAAATTTAGATTTTTCCGTCGTGGCGCCGCGACCCTGCAAATGGGCGCCGCGACGCTCAAACTTCTGGATTTCTTCTGATCTTTTGGCGCAGCCCCGCTTCCCGAGCCGCGGCCGCCGATTTTCTTCCGAAATCCTGGCTTATCTTCGATTTCACCTCCAAGTTCTTGGCCTTGTACCTGTCATCACAACACATAGCACTACCTCCGCAGATCGTTTCTAAGTAAAGACTAATTGCATTAAAGTAAATAAAATTGAAATACCTTGGGTTGCCTCCCAAGTAGCGCTGTCTTTAACGTCTTTTAGCCGGACGCAAGTTTCTTATCATTTTAGGGTGAGAGAGGTTACTAAGTTCATATATTCCATTTCATCAATCAAATATGGTTTTAACCTCTGTCCGTTTACCTTGAATGAAGCTCAATCTCTCCCTTTTATTTCAACTGCACCATATGGGAATACTCTTACCACATTGTATGGTCCTGTCCAACGTGATTTTAACTTGCCTGGAAACAATTTCAACCTTGAGTTGAATAAAAGAACTTGTTGTCCTTCTTGGAAGTCTTTTGGTATCAATCTCTTATCATTCCATACTTTCGTTCATTCCTTGTAGATCTTTGCATTCTCATAGGCGTTGTGCCTGAATTCATCCAACTCGCTCAGTTGTAGTAGCCTTTTCTGCCCTGCTGCTTTGGCATCCATGTTTAACTTCCTCATTGCCCAATATGCTCTATGTTCCAACTCTACTGGCAAATGACATGCTTTACCAAAAACTAACTTATATGGTGACATTCCGATTGGTGTTTTGAATGTTGTTCTGTATGCCCACAGTGCGTCATCCAGTTTGATAGACCAATCCTTCCTTGAGCCATTTACCGTCTTCTCCAATATGCTCTTCACTTCCCTATTTGACACTTCTGCTTGCCCATTCGCTTGAGGGTGGTAGGCAGTCGTGGTGCGGTGGTACACTCCATATCGGGAAAGAAATGAATTCAGCTGCTTGTTGCAAAAGTGACTTCCTTCGTCACTGATGATGGCCCTCGGAGTGCCGAACCTTGTGAAAATATTCTTTTGAAGGAATCTTTGAACAATCTTGTCGTTTTCTTTTGGCCATCGCTTCTACCCATTTGGACACATAGTCCACTGCCAGAAGGATATATTGATTTCCAAAGGACGGCGGGAATGGACCCATGAAATCGATTCCCCACACATCAAATAGTTCCACTTCCAATATCCCTTGCGAAGACATTTCATTTCGTCTAGAAATGTTCCCTGTTCTCTGACAACTATCACATCTCTTCACAAAGGCATGGGCATCCTTAAAAAGTGTTGGCCAATAGAATCCGCTTTGCAGTACCTTTGCCGCTGTTCTTGATGCCCCAAAGTGTCCACCACATGGTAGGGTATGGCAATGACTGAGAATCTGGTGCATCTCCTCCTCTGGTATACATCGCCTGATGACTTGATCGGCACAGTGTTTGTATAACATCGACTCCTCCCAATAGTAGTGCTTTACTTCGGAGTACAACTTCTTCACTTGCTGTCTTGTCAATTCTGGGGGTATTACCTTAGCTGCAAGAAAATTAACAAAATCAGCGTACCAAGGTAAATTAAAATTAGCACTTACTTGAAACAGTTGTTCGTCTGGAAAGTGATCATTTATCTGCACATCCTTGGTGTTCTGGCTCTCTGTGTTCTCCAGCCTTGACAAGTGGTCTGCAACTGAATTCTCTGTCCCTTTCGTGTCACGAATTTCCACGTCGAATTCTTGTAGTAGCAAGACCCATCGAATGAGGCAAGGTTTTGCATCCTTCTTTGTCATCAGGTACTTTATGGCAAAGTGGTCAGTGTATACTATCACCTTATTTCCAATCAAGTATGGCCTGAATTTCTCAAATGCATACTCTATTGCTAGTAATTCGTTTTCTGTAGTCGCGTAATTTAACTGTGCGTCATTCAGAGTTTTACTAGCATAGTAAATGGATCTAAATACCTTGTCGATTCTCTATCCAAGCACTGCTTCCTATCAGATAATCGCCAGACGCACATTAGTTCAAATGGGAGCTCCCAGTTTGGTGCAATGACTATGGGTGCTGAAATAAGCTTCTCCTTGAGTGTCTTAAATGCGGACAAACATTCCTTATTGAAGTCAAAAGCAACCCCCGTCATTAGCAAGGTGGAAAGGGGCTTTGAAACCTTTGAAAAATCCTTGATGAATCTCCTATAGAAACCCGCATGCCCAAGGAAACTTCTGACTCCTTTTGTTGATACTGGAGGTGGTAGATTTTCGATCACTGAAATCTTTGTTTTGTCTACCTCAATACCTTGGTTTGATATTTTGTGTCCCAAGATAATCCCTTCTGTTACCATGAAATGACACTTCTCCCAGTTTAGCACAAGGTTAGATTATTCACATCGGTTTAACACTGCTTCCAAACGCCTCAAACATTCGTCGAACGACTCCCCAAAGACCGAAAAATCATCCATAAAAATCTCTATAGTCCTCTCCACCATGTCTGAGAAAATTGTCATCATACACCTCTGAAAGGTCGCAGGTGCATTGCAAAGCCCGAACGGCATCCTTCTGAATGCAAATGTACCAAAAGGGCAAGTGAATGTCGTCTTTTCCTGATCTTCTGGCGCTATTGCAATCTGGTGATACCCTGAGTAACCATCTAAAAAGCAGTAGTAATTGTGCCCTGCAAGTCTATCCAACATCTGATTTAGAAATGGCAACGGGAAGTGGTCTTTTCTGGTTGCCTTGTTCAACTTGCGATAGTCAATGCAGATTCTCCATCCAGTAACTGTTCTAGAAGGAATGAGTTCGTTCCTTTCGTTGGTCACCACTGTCATTCCACCATTTTTGGGTACTACTTGTACTGGACTCACCCATGCGCTGTCAGATATATGATAAATTACTCCTGCATCGAGTCATTTCAGGATTTTCTTTCTGACTACCTCTTTCATGTTTGGGTTTAGTCGCCTTTGTGCCTCGATGGATGGTATTCTCTCCTCATCTAGACGGATCTTATGCATTACTGTTGACGGACTTATCCCCTTTATGTATGCTAATGTCCATCCAATGGCACGCTTGTGATCCATCAGCACTCTCAGCAGTTTATCAGTCTCTGCTGTGGATAGGTGGCGTGAAATGATCACTGGTAAGGATTTATCTTCACCCAGATATTGGTATTGTAAATGATTGGATAGGATTTTTAACTCTAACTCTGGAGCCTTCTCTGTGGATGGTATTGATCTTTCTGACATCTGCCCAAGCTCTTCATACCTCCTCCTATCCCATTTCTCATAAACATTCATCCAATTTGCATACTCTATCAGCCCTGAGTCGTTTCCACTATTATCATCCCATTTGGTCAGTACTTCTTCAAGCGTATCATCATGTCTGAACCCTTTTGCTGACACTGCTTCTTCGATAATATCAATGGCTGAGCAGTTATCATTGGCTTCTGGAAAAGTTGTTGCCCGAAAAACATTGAAAATCACTTCTTCTTCATCCACCCGAAGCTTCAACTCCCCTTTGTGAACATCGATGAGAGCCTGTCCTGTGGCTAAGAAGGGTCTGCCAAGTATGATGGGGATTATGTCGTTATCTTTTATGTCTAATATAATGAAATCAGCGGGAAAGATGAACTTGTCCACCTTCACCAATACATCTTCGATGACTCCTCTAGGATGAACTATGGAGCGGTCAGCTAACTGCAAAGTGATGTTTGTAGGTTTGACTTCTCCCATTCCAAGTTTGCAGAAAACTAGATAAGACATCAGATTTATGTCTGCCCCCAGATCACACAATGCTTTCTGACATTCAAACTTTCCAATGGTGCATGGGATGGTGAAGCTCCCTGGATCTTGTAATTTCTGAGGTAGTTTTCTCTGTAGGATGGCACTACATTCTTCAGTCAACACCACTGTTTCGTAGTCCTCTATCCTCCTTTTTTTGCTCAGAATATCCTTCATGAACTTTACGTAGCTCGGCATCTGCTCTAATGCTTCAGCAAATGGGATATTGAGTTGCAATTATTTGAGAATTTCCACAAATTTAGAGAATTGCTTGTCAAGAGCACATGTTTTTAGCCTCTGGGGATATGGTACCTTCACCTGGGGTGCATTCACTACAGCTTCTACCAACTTTTGGCCACGGACTCGCGCCGCGTTCGCTCATCGGCGGCAGCCACACTGCTTCGCGAACCTTCCATCTCCACTGATTCGGCATTCTTCAGGTCAATCGTCTGACATTGGGCTTCCATATTTCCTCCTACATGTGCAGATTGCTTTTCTTGCATTTCACTGTTCAACATGACTGCGAGTTGTCCTATTTGCGTTTCCAACTTCTTCATGGCCATTCTCGTTTCGTCCATGAACTGAGTTTGATACCTAGTAAAACTGAGTATGGCTTCTCGTAACTCCCCCCTCTCTTCCTGTGGGGTTGGAGCTTTATCATATTGGCAGTAGTAATCCATGTCTTCAGGATCCCTGAGATGAATCAAAATTCAAAACCAACAACGGATCACGGCACACTTGTTTTCACAAAAATAAATAAAAACAAAAACAATAAATAAATAAAGAAATAAAAACCAAATTAGAAATTAAGAATAGATAAAATTGATATTGAACTATGCCTAATCCTTTCGGCGCCAAAAACTTGATGCGCGATTTAATGCACACACTTTAACGCAAGTGCACGTTGTCGACTCAAGTAATATAGTCTTGAAGACCGAGTTATCGTCCTCAGGGATTAGTGCTCAAGTACCAATTATCTATCCTTTGTTATCTATTTGGTAACCGATATTTGAGTTGTTGATTATAACTAACAATTATAAAGACTAATTAACTATGTATTTACTTCAGTGATGATGAAAATAGGGCTTCCAAGTCTCCTCAACTATCCGTTTATATTACTTATTAATGCACTAAATTATGGTTCTTCTTCTTTTGGAGATAGCAGGTTTACTAATTCGTTTTATACTCCCGTTAAGGCTATATAAACACTCAACCCCAGTAGCGCTCCTTTCTACCTTTCGGTGATAAGGATGACTCTATAGGAGGATTAAGAACAAAAATCCTGTTAACGTTTACGCAAGTAATTTAGGTATTTAAACCCCCGTTAACGCTAAACAAGTAATTGAGGTATTTTCATCCCCAATTCGACCTATGATTACCCAACTACAACATAGTCACAACCTCCTCCTTTCGAAGTTTGATTAGAAATCATATAAATAATGATAATTAATGATCAAGTAATTACCAAGCATTCAAAACACTATTGGATAAATCTCAACAATAAGAAGAACAACCATAAACATGCATTAACTCATAAAATAAGGTTCAAGTGAATTGACATGGAAAGCCCTATATTAGAATTAGTTCCTAGCCATTGACATGACAAGAACTAATTCAATATCCAACATAAAAACTGAAATAAAGTAAAAGAAAGAAAAGAAATTACTAAGTAATGGTCTCCAATCTTCAACTCCAAGAAGTGTTGTGGTTGTGCAAGAAAGGGAACCCTTAAAAACTGCCTAGGGTTCTCGTTTTATAGCTTCAAAACCGCCCTTAAGGTTTTCCTTCAGGCCTGACCCATAAATTCGTCAAAGACCTGATTTTTCCAGCGCGCGCCATGTTCGCTCTCAGCCGCGGCCGAACTTCAAACTCTCGATGATGGTAGGCGCCGACGCTTGAACTTCGAAGGCCTCTCAGGTATTGGCGCCGGCGCTGCCCTGATGGTCGGAGGCGCACGCCGCAATCTGATGTCTGCACAGTTCGCCACTTTCTCGCATTTTAAGCTCTGGAACCTCCACTTTTGCCTCTTTTCGCTCCTTTTCCGCCAAAGAACCATTTTAACCAATTTGACTCAAAAGAAAGAAAATCTATCCTAAGACGACACGTATTTGTACAAAAAGGGACAAAAGACTCACTAAAAATGACTCAAAAAGTGTATATAAAATACACTGATCACTCACTTATCAACTACTACAACATGTAATCTTCAATTACAATAGCAAAACGGAGATTATTACCTCTTTAAGCCCAAATACAATCCAAAACCTAAAGTCGATCCTTAGCAACTTTAGCTCTTCTTCTTGACGTTTCAATCCACTCCAAACAATCCTTAGAAGTTCATAAACAACTTCTCTTCAAATTCCAACTTCAAAGTTGAATAACACCTTAGGTTTTCATGTTGCGACTAACGTAAAAACGTATTTTTTTCCGGATTTTTGTATTGGGATATCCTTAGAATACCTCTAGGGATCTTAGGTTTGAATATTGGGATTTATGAAGCAAGATTGCAAAATTTTTGTGTGGTGAAGTGCCATTGCCGAGAGCCTCCCTAAAGCTTTGCACAATTGTTCTTGATTTTTCTAAGTATGAAATGCTAGTCTTTCACTAGTAGTAGTAATATATAATACAATCAATGGCTTAGATTAAAACAAATGTGTGGCTAGGATAGGGTCAATTATATCAAGCTAACTTGACCCTTTGACTTGGTCCATTTTTTCTTCATCCAATAAGCCCATGTGGAGGGTGACACGTGTCGCCCTCCCATTGGTCTAAAATATTTCATTTCCCGAAATTTCCATAATTCGTCAAAATATCGAAAACCTCGTGGGCCCCACAAAAATGTAAAATTTCTCGGGTGGGCCCCACTTATCCAACTCTGAAAATAAAATTCGGATATATTCTAAAAGTCGTAAATACAAATTTGAGAATCCAATTCTCATTTAACGAACATTTTTCCTTCCCGAGGTTCGGAAGATTTTCCTTCGGAAAAACAATTCTTCCTTTCGTACAAATGTTTAAAGTCTTGATTCCTTACGTACATTCTCTTTAACATGCCCTGGACTTACGGGGTGTAACATTCCCCCCCCCTTAGAAACATTCGTCCCCTAATGTTCTTTCGAGGTTCAATCTAAACGGATATCGCATAGTCCCCATTAACTACACCCAACATAATCACATATGCCACACTTGGCCCATCCTCGCACTTAATTCTCATTCTTAGCCTGAAATAAACCTTACTACCCGAGAAGGCCTTGTACATCTAAGGTCTCTACGGTTATCAATATTCTAAGGTCATTAATATTCTATGTCCCAAACTTACATTACCACATAACCAGGTTGTCTTAATCACAAAACTCAATATTACCAGTACATAACACTTAAACATACAACAATTTTATCAATACATACAAGTCTCTAAAGGGTCAAAGATATACCTGTAACTATTGCTTCATTTCCCCTTTATCGCTCTTGTTCGAAATCCTGCCCTGCAGGGCGCATAGCTATGGAAGATGAAGAACCGGCAACTGATCCAGCAGGCTGAGTCATCTCACTTGTATCCCTCCTACTAGGACAATCCCTCATCATATGGCCCTGACGGCCACGGGTAAAACAGGCACTAGTAGCACGACGACATTCCCAATGGTGATGCCGGCCACACTGTGAACACTGAGGTAAGAGTGGTCCCGACTACCTAGAACCCATGTGCACACGCGAATCCGAAACTCTGTAGCTCTGACCAGCTCCTGAATAACCCGGCTGATCAAACCTCCTGCCAGAAAACTGGGAAGGAGCACTCTGTGCCGGCTGAAATGTAGACCTAGCCTGCTGCTGAGGTTGTCCGCCTCGAAAGTTACCCTGAAACCCTGCCCCGCCTCTTGGTGCCGCTTTGTCCGGCTGGTCCTCTCTCTCGTCTTCAATACCTCGTGTATGCTCGCGTCTGGCAATATCCATACCTGGCTGAAGGGCCACTCCCAGGCATGCAGTAATCATATAGCGGTGTAGCCCCATAACATAGCGATGAACTCTATCAGCCATGTCTGCCATAATAGTGAGTGCATACCTAGCCAAAGAATCAAACTCCAGGTTATACTCTCTGATGGTCCTTCCATTCTACCTCAGCGTCAAGAACCTATCCACACGGACTCTCCTCATCTCAGAAGGCAAAAAGTGATCAAGGAAGGCCTTTGTGAACTCATCCCACAAAACTGGAGGAGCACCCTCGCCCCTGGACAGTTCCCACGATTCGAACCAGTTCACTGAGACATCGCGTAACTGGTAAGAAGCTAGTACAACTGACTCGGCCTCTGAGGCCTTAATTACCCGCATAGTCCGCTGCATCTGCCTAATAAACTCCTGAGGATCATCATCAGGTCTAGACCCATAGAACTCTGGCGGATCACAACCCAGAAAATCTCGAACCCTCAAACTATATGTCGTAGGTTCGCTGTCGGCGTTGCCGCTCGCCACTATCTTTGGTCAATAACCTGATCTGCTCTCCATAATCTCTATACTCACCTGCCGAGGGACGGAGACTCGTATCTAAACTCCCGAGCCGCTGCTCTCGGCTCCTCTAGTACTGTCGGGGTAACTGAACTCGCCGCCTGGGCCACAACCTCAGGCACCGCCTGAGCCTGAGCCCTAGTAACTCTTTGTGTCCCACTAGCAGCTCCTACTGCTGACTTGCCCTTCTGGGCCCTGGTCGTCTTCCGTGGAGGCATAGCTGATACATATACATAAGAATACGTCAGAGACGGATCATCCTAATAACACAGGTCTACTGTACGATCTCATAGTGAGAAGAATGGAAACCAATCCTAAATGTCATGTAGCCACCTGCACACCGATAACCAAGACTCTACTAGACACGGTCTGTAGACACATTCCGAGGACTAACTGCTCTGATACCACTTTTGTCACGACCCGAACCCCGGGCCCGTGACTAGTGCCCTACTTGGGCACCCTTCTATTCATACATCATAAGTAAAATGTGGAAGATAAATATCACTCTCTTTTTTCTCTAAACAAAGGCAAAACCGATAAGGTTGCCACCATACATACATACATAACAAAAGGACTTACATCTTTTCAAAGTACAACCCACATACATGACTACAGATCTCTAAGAGTTGGACATAACAACTAGGACGGGACAGGGCCCCGCATGTTACACCCCGTGATTTCAGGACATGTATATAAGAACATACGTAAGAAAACAGGACTTTAAGATTTGAGACTCGTAGATTTTATCGGAATTATGGAAATGTCGGAAAACGTAATATTATAGACGAATGGGAGGGTGACACGTGTCACCCCCCTAGTATGGTCTTGGTCGAATTAGACCAAGGATAAAAGGGTCAATTGACCAAAACTTGGATGACCAAGTCTTGCAAGCCCATAGCTTGAGATATTTGACTAAGTCAATGAGCCCACTTGGATTGATATTTAAATCCCTTTCATCCAAACCTCACAAGTGTGATGATCTTAACCCTCAATTTAATTATATATTCATCCTTAGTAGCAAGACTAGTCTCTAACACTTAGAGAAAAATGTAGAAAACTTTGAGCTTGAAGACTTGCTCTCGGGTTTGAGGAGATTCCCACACAAAAAAATTTAGTTTGTGGTTCATTATTCACAATACTTTAACCCAAGGTTCCTAGGGGTATTGTAAGGATATCTCAATAGAAAGATCCCGGAAAAATGACGTTTTCATGTTAGTCGCAAGGCGAAAACCTAAGGTGTTCTTCAACTTTGAAGTTGGAAATTGAAGAGAAGTTGGTTATGAGCTTCTAAGGGTTGCTTGGAGTAGATTGGAACGTCGAAAAGAGGAGCTAAAGTTGCTAAGGATCGACTTTTAATCTTGGATTATATTTGGGCTAAATGAGGTAATAATCTTCGTCTTACTATCGTAATTGAAGATTCCATGTTATGATAAGTTAGAAATGAGCATGTGATATATGTTATGAAGATTGATAAGTGTTATGGAATTTTAGAAGCCTAAAGTCCGAAAAGTTCATGTTAGCTATTAAGTTTGTAATTCAATTTAATTGTTAGATACAATCGTCACATGTTATTGAAAGAAGGGATTATAGTTGTTATAATCATTTGCGGCTATATAACATGTTAGACTAAACAACTTGGATTGAAAAAGAATTGGAAAATACTTTGAGTTGTGGTATATTGATTAGCCGAGAATGACATTGAATTATTGGACTATTTTTTATATCAATTGTGGGGCAGAATTTTACACGTCCTGTGCGGCGTGTAATCCCCTTTGTTTAACTGATTGTTGAGCCTTAAATGTGGCATTTGGTTATTGATTTTCGGGCCTTGAAAAAGTTGGAAAAGTACGTAGAAACAAAGGAAGTGCTGCCCGATTTTCCGTAGAATTAAGAGTCCTTATACTTAGGAATATTCTACGTTGAAAGCTAGTAGTTGATGGACGTATTATGGTCATTATAGGTTGGCATTCTACGTGCGGCGTATTCAACTTGGCAAGTGGATTAAGTCGAAGAGGTATGTGGAACTTTTCTTATCTCTTGAGCATGAGTAGCCATAAATGTTTAGTACGGTGGACGTACGAGATTTAAATGAATTTAATTTCATTTGGTACCCTTGACTTGTTTAAGAATGTCCAAGTTGGTTGAGTTAGAGAATTAACTCACTTGTTTTAAAGGTTAAAGATGTCTTAGTTTCTAAAGCATAAAGTTAGTATAACGGCTTTATGGGAAGTTGGTTATAACAACTTTATGGGAAGTTAAAAGAATGGTTTATTCTAATAAGGTAAACAAAGAATTCTTGACTTAAAAATGCATAGAATACTTGGTTTGGAAAGTATTGATTACTTGAACTATTCTAAAGTTAAGAAACTTGATTTCTAAAGTTAAGAAACTTGAAGTATTCTGAAAGTTATGAAACTTGATTTGAAAGTATATGATACTTGGTTTTAAAAGTATAAGTCTCTTGATTTCAAAAAAGAATGTAATTGTCTAAAACATAAAGAGTTATAACGGCTTTATGAGAAGTTAGTTATAACGGCTTTATGGAAGGTTAAGAGAGTGTCTACTTGATTTATAGGCATGAGTTGCCTAGGTTGAGAATGTAGAAGCTACTTAGTGTCAAAGCCTTGAAATGAATTTCTAAAAGTGTAGTAACTTGTTTTGAAAAGTAGACAAGCCTTGATACTACGGGTGTTAGTATCTTGGGGTTTTTATATAAAGAGAGTTCTTTTTAAAGGAACGAAAGTACGTAGTATTTTGGGTTAAATTCCCGGATTTCTAATTACATGTTAGTGCCTTAAGTTAAATAAAATGAGAGTGCATGATAATTAAGGCTAATAAGAAGTTAGAAGATGTCTTAACTTGCTTATGATAATTATGATAAGCCGGTGGTGCTTATGTTATGTATGATAAGCCGGTGGTGCTTATGTTATGTATGATAGCCGGTTGTGCTAGTGATGTATTGTTCTTTACGGGGTCATTCCCCGGGCTTGTGGAATTTGCATATTCCGTGAATTTGCTCCCCACAATGCGAGGAATACCTCATGCGAGTCTGTAGGGCTCATGCGGGTGAAATAGTCCTATGCGGGGCGGACCAATCCTATGCGGGGCAGACTAGTCCTATGCGAGGAGATTACCTCATGCGGGTCCATACGACCTATGCGGGCGGATACAGTCTATGCGAGGAAATTACCTCATGCGGGTCCATACGGCCTATGCGGGTGAAATAGTCCCATGAGTAGGATTGCAGAATGATACTACGGGCGGATGGCCCTAGGTTAATCATGAGCTTCCTGTTTTAAAACCGACAAAGTTTATTCTTGTCCACTCTCATTGTTAGTAAGGCATAATGTACTGTTAATGTGATTATCATACATGTCCCCAGCTTTATTTTAGACTATTATGATTTCATTACAAGATTTCGCCACATACTTGGTACTGTTATCGACCTTCTGGGCTGCGTTCATACCGCAGGTAGAATTATACAGGTTGTTGATCCACACTCTTAGGATCATTGTTCAGCTGTTGAGAAGCTCCATTACTCCGGAGGCTTATCTTTGGTTCAGATCCCTGGTATTGTCGGTTGTTGTACATTCAGGGGTATGGCGGGGCCCTGTCCCGTCACAGTTGTTATTCTTAGAGGTCTGTAGTCATATCTTGTGGATTGGGTTGAAAAAAATAAGGAGATGTAACTGTTGTATTTGGGTTATGTATATTTTCTGAAGGTGGCCTTATCGGCTAGCCTGTTGATATTACTGTCTAGTACTTATGAGTTTATGTATGTTCCGCTGCTATTCTCTGATGTATATCTGTGAGGGGTGCCCAGGTAGGGCACCAGTCGCGGGCCCGGGGTCGGGTCGTGACACCGCCATACCCCTGAATGTACATAAATCTACAACAACAGGGACCTATAACAAAAACAAGCCTCCGGAGTAAATGGAGCTTCTTCCCAAAACTGAACAGAGATCCTAAGAGCAAGGATCACCAACCTGTGTACCTAACACTGCGGCATGATCGTAGTGGCGGGGCCGATAACAGTACCGAGTATGGAACGGGAATAAGGTACAGTAACCAAATCATAACTGTATAAAAGAATGACATGGACAAGTATAAAAATGAAATATCAGATCCTACCGTGCCATTTTAACTCATGAAATCAATCGTACATTAACCGTTCTTTTTCTTCTTTCAATAAGAATTAACATCATATTCTTACAAACATACTTAAGAATTTGATCAAGTTTTTCCACATAACTTACATATCTTACATAACATAATCCGACCATTTATGGAGGGACTTCTCATTTTGGAGCTTGCTTTGATTATCCATACGTGATAACGTAACCCGACCCATTTGCAGGACACGGTGTACTGATGAATCATGTGACATAACCCGGCCCACCCGCTGTGGCTTGCATCGTGGAATAACCCGTGGGGCTCGGTGTACTGTGGAATCATGTAGCATAACCCGGCCCGCCTGTGGGGCTCGGTGTACTGTGGAATCATGTAGCATAACCCAGCCCGCCTATGGGGCTCGGTGTACTGTGGAATCATGTAGAATAACCCGGCCCGCCTGTGGGGCTCGGTGTACTGTGGAATCATGTAGCATAACCCAGCCCGCCTGTGGGACTCGGTGTACTGTGGAATCATGTAGCATAACCCGGCTCGCCTGTGGGGCTCGGTGTACTGTGGAATCATGTAGCATAACCCGGCCTGCCTGTGGGGCTCGGTGTATTGTGGAATCATGTAGCATAACCCGGCCCGTCTATGGGGCTCGGTGCAAGATGACGTAACCCGACCTATGTGTAGGCTCGGTGTATCTCATAACATAACTCGACCTATTTGTAGGCTCGGTATGTCTCATAACATAACCCGGCCTATTTGTAGGCTCGGTGTATCTCATAACATAATCCGGCCTATTTGTAGGCTCGATGTGTCTCATAACATAACCCGGCCTATTTGTAGGCTCAGTGTATCTCATAACATAACCCGACCTATTTGTAGGCTCGGTGTGTCTCATAACATAACCCGACCTATTTGTAGGCTCGGTGTGATTTTCCTTACATAACATTTTAAACCACCTCTTCACTTCTTCTTAAGTCGTTATAACAACTTCTCATAAAGCTATTAACAACCTTTCATTTTAGAGAACTTAAGACGCTTTTATTTCTTATCACATTGGGGAAACTAAACCCAAAAGTACTTCGTACATACATACTTAAAAAGAATCATAAAACTCCTCTTTTAAATCAAATAAATTTCTTCTTTTTTAAAACTCAAGTTACATACTCTTTTGAAATCAATCTTCTCATCCTTTGAAATAAATCAAGAAGTCATACTTTTAAAATCAGGTCATTTCCACTTATAACATCAATGCTTATAGTCTTAAAACCTCGTATCATATACTCTTTAAAATCATGTCGCTTATACATATAAAATTATGTCATCTATACTTTAGAAATCAAGTCTCATAACTTGAAAAATAAAGTTTCATACACTTTCAAAACCAAGTAACTTATTCTCTTTAAAACCATATAACTTCCACTTATAAAATCAAGTCCCTTTTCACATATAAATTCAAGTCATTTTCAAATATAAAATCAACTTACTTACTTCAAATAAATCAAGGCACATAACTTTAAATCAAACCTCATAACTTCCTAACCATTCCTACCAACATCTCCCATAAGACTTGGTAAGGACTTAAGATAATTTAGACATACCTTTAACTTAGAATCAACAACGTGGATACTTCTTAACTTCTAAAAGTAGAAGGAATCATGAAATAATATCACATGGCTATTTCATACGTAGGATCATGCCAAAAGAAAGAAGAGGTTCACATACCTCGCGACAAGTTGCAAAATGCTCCAAAGTACTTCAACCTTGATAGTTATTTCACCCTTCAAGTAGAATACGCTATACGTAGTACTTTAACCTATAATAACCATAATACGTCTATCAACTCCTAGCTTTTTAACGTAGAATCATACTAAGTGTAAGGTCTCTTATTCTATGAAAATTTGGGCAGCACTTCCTTTATTTTTACGTACTTTTCCACCTTTTTCAAGGCCCGAAATCAACAACCAATACGCCACATTTAAGGCTCAACAATTCAGCAATTCAAAGGGGATTACACGCCTAACAGGACGTGTAAAATTCTGCCCCACAATGTAATATAAGACAGTCCATTTATATTGTCCATTTTTAACCAATTTCTAGGGCCATTCTCGGCCACAACCAATTCAATACAACATAAAGCCATTTTTCAATTCTTTGCAATCCAAGTAGTTATTCTAACATATTATATAAGTCATAACCAATTGTAACAACTATATTCCTTTCCTTAAATAACATGCGACGATTATAACTAACAACTTTAATGGCTAGCATGCCAATTTTCGGTTTTAATATCTGAACATGATCCAAATCTTTTCAAACTTCATTCTATATAACACATGCTCACTTATCAACTACTACAACACGTAATCTTCAATTCCAATAGCAAGACGGAGATTATTACCTCTTTAAGCCCAAATACAATCCAAAACCTAAAGTCGATCCTTAGCAACTTTAGCTCCTCTTCTTGACGTTTCAATCCACTCCAAACAATCCTTAGAAGTTCATAAACAACTTCTCTTCAAATTCCAACTTTAAAGTTGAAGAACACCTTAGGTTTTCATGTTGCGACTAACGTAAAAACGTAGTTTTTCCGGGATTTTTGTATTGGGATATCCTTAGAATACCTCTAGGGATCTTAGGTTTGAATATTGGGATTTATGAAGCAAGATTGCAAATTTTTTTGTGTGGTGAAGTGCCATTGCCGAGAGCCTCCCTAAAGCTTTGCACAATTGTTCTTGATTTTTCTAAGTATGAAATGCTATTCTTTCACTAGTAGTAGTAATATATAATACAATCAATGACTTAGAATGACTTAGATTAAAACAAATGTGTGGCTAGGATAGGGTCAATTATATCAAGCTAACTTGACCCTTTGACTTGGTCCATTTTTTCTTCATCCAACAAGCTCATGTGGAGGGTGACACATGTCGCCCTCCCATTGGTCTAAAATATTTCATTTCCCGAAATTTCCATAATTCGTCAAAATATCGAAAACCTCATGGGCCCCACAAAAACGTAAAATTTCTCGGGTGGGCCTCACGTATCCAACTCCGAAAATAAAATTCCGATATATTCTAAAAGTCTTAAATACAAATTTGAGAATCCAATTCTCATTTAACGAACATTTTTCCTTCCCGAGGTTCGGAAGATTTTCCTTCGGAAAAATAATGCTTCCTTTCGTACAAAATTTTAAAGTCCTGATTCCTTACGTACATTCTCTTTAACATGCCCTGAACTTACGGGGTGTAACAGATGGGGCACTAACTCCCACGTCTTATTATCAATAAGAGTATTATATTCGTCGGTCATAGCAATTTTCTGATTCGGGTCATTTAAAGCAGACACTGGATTACAAGATAGAGGGGATTTAAGAACATTATAATTCAAATTAAAATGTATTTTTGGTTTAAAAATGCCCCGTTGACTACGATTGACTAGTCTATGACTCGGGAGAGAATTGGGTGGATTTTGGAAATTATCGGATATACATGTGCATCGCCCAGTAGTGGGCTTCACGCCCAACTCGAATGGAATGGACACATGTACCGAACAGCGGGTGGGTGAGTGGCCCGATTATCGTTCTTGGACCACCATCGGATCGATGGCAGAATCGTAGTTGGGGATGAAATAAATGGGCACGGAGGATTTGGGGTGCGGGATACATCCGAAAAAAGATGAATAATATACACGGATATACCTTCATCCAAAAAATTATACGAACTAGGCATGCGTTTACTAACTTAGCAAATGGAAATTGAGATTCATAAAAAATTATATGCCGACTAATGATAATTTTATTAGATGATAAGTCAAAACATTTGTAACCACGATGATTAGACGAATAACCCAAAAATACACAAGGGGTAGAACAAGCCTGAAGTTGTTAATTGTGGTAGATGGACACAACAGATAATATAAGCACCCAAAGACCCTAAGATGCTAATACTAATGAGTCTTATTATATAAAATTTGAGTCTTATCCTCCACCGAGGACACTCCCAGTCTGTCCCGGATATCATCATTTCTAATTTTATCACTCCTCGTATGCCCACACATCCATCTCAGCATCCTCATCTCCGCAACTTTCATCTTTTGGATGTACGAAGTCTTGACTGGCTAACACTCCGTCCCATACAATATAGTCGGTCTGACGACCGCCCTATAAAACATGCCTTTAAGCTTTGGTCGCACAAGACTCCAGATGCGAGCCTTCATTTCAACCACCCTGCCCCCAATACGATGTGTGACATCGTCATCAATCTCTCCATTCGCTTGAATAATAGACCCCAGGTACTTGAAGCTTCATTTCTTTGGGATGACCTGAGTCCCAATCGACACTTCCACTTCTGCCTCAGGGTCGCTCCCATTACTGAACTTGCACTCCAAATACTCTGTCTTGGTCCTACTCAACCTGAACCCTTTGGACTCTAGAGCTTGTCTCCAAACCTCTAGCTTGGCGTTCACTTCTCTACGAGTCTCATCCATCAGGACTATGTCGTCTGCGAATAACATACACCATGGAACCTCCTCCTGGATTTGTCGCGTCAGTCCGTCCATCACCAAGGCAAAAAGGAAAGGGCTAAGCGTTAATCTCTGGTGCAGCCCCATCGTCACTAGAAAGTGCTCTGAGTCTCATCCTATTGATCGTACCCTGGTCTTGGCTCCATCATACATATCCTTGATCGCCCTAGTGTATGTCACAGGTACACATCTAACCTCCAAACATCTCCATAGAACCTCCCTAGGGACTTTGTCGTATGATTTCTCTAGGTCGATGAAAACCATATGTAGGTCTCTTTTCCCCTCCCTATACTGCTCCACCAACCTCCTAATAATATGAATGACTCCAATAGTCGAACGCCCCGGCATGAAACCAAACTGGTTCTCGGAAATAGACACGCATTTCCTTACCCTCATCTCCACGACCCTTTCCGAAACTTTCATAGTGTGGCTTAAGAGCTTGATACCCCTATAGTTGTTGCAACTCTGGATATCACCTTTGTTTTTGTACAACGGAGTCATTTTACTCCACCTCCATCCATCTGGCATTCTTGTCATCTTAAAAATGACATTAAACAACTCCGTCAGCCACTTCAAATCTGTCATGTCTACGATTTTCCAAAAATCAACTAGGATCTCATCGGGGCGGTTGCTCTTCCCCTACGCATCCTACGAACAACATCTTTGACCTTCTCAACCTTAATCCTTCTACAATACCCAAAGTCTCGATACCTACCATATTTGTCACGACCCGAACCCGGGCCCGTTACTGGTGCCTTACCCCGGGCACCCTAGTGATACAACATCAGAGTAATCAGCGGAACATAAAACACAATACATGATACAATGTAAAGAAGACACATGTTTATCTGAAGAAAAGTGGCCTCTCGGCATATATATAAATAACAACTCTTTCAAAATGAACAGTTTAATCCTTTTTTTACAAACCCTGCCCACAACAAGATTACATGCACTCTACGAATGATATGACACAACGACGGACGGGGCCCGTCATACCCCTGAATGTAAGCACCTCCAACAACAGGACTATACGAAGATAAGCCTCCGAGAAACGGAGCTTTCCCAAACGCCGAATCGTGACTCCTAAGAGCGAGGATCAACGATCGTGTACCTCAACTCGCGCAGATGAACGCAGCCGGGCGAGGTCGATAACAGTACCAAGTATGAAATCAAAATATCAGAAATGAAATCATAATAGTCTATAAAGCAGAGACATGTATGATAACCAAACTACGATTCACAATAAATGGCGAATATGTCAAGTCGGGACTCACGCCTCAAAGTCATCACTCAAATGTAATTATGGGTCTCACGCCCAGTAGATCAATCATGCCCGTGGAATACCTTCCTCATCCGGCGATTTATGATATAAAAGCACCAAGAAATACACATGAACACCGTGTCCCACTGTGTCCTAATAAAACGATGCAGGTAAGTCTGAAGGCATAACCGACTACTAACACCCACGATTTATGTGGTCATAAAGCGTATCATGATATCTGTCTGCACTGCCACATGATCAAAGCCGTCACTCGCCTGATATCAAATGCGCGTCTAGCCCCGAACTCTCGTAGCTCGCGATAGGCCAACCTCATAGGCCCGCGTGAGGTATTCTCGCGTCGAGGGTAGCTACTCCCGCATCGCCCCGACTCGCACCGCACGCCACAAAGACCGCATGACCACGCGGCCGCAAACTAACACGGAACTCCGTAGTTCCGCATGGATCCTCGACCCGCATGAGGTATTCTCGAATCATGGTCCTGCATCGCCGAGTCTACCCCGCGGAGGCGCTTAACCTCCGAGACAAGTCAAGGTGAGTGGTACAATACCAATATAACTAGCGGTGAGTCAAACAACTTTAAGCGCAATCGAGGAAAACCCCTTTACACAAAACATCACAAGATACTAACACACGTAGCATCCTAGCATGTTTACTTATCAAATCAACAAGAAAGTATTTCAAGGCTATCACAAACCAAGACAATCATGTTATACACACAAGGTACATTCTAATATATGATTAACAAGATCGGGTATCTATTCCCAAAATACTTCATACATTATCTTTTAAAAGATACGTTACGTTTACAAAAGTCACACAATACCGTAGTATATGAAAATAGAGTGATTATCTTTTGAAGTAAATCAAAACACTTACCTTTGTAAAATCAAGTAACAACATTATTTTCCAAGCGCCCAAGTTTGCCTAATTTCAAATGTTCACTGTTCTTATTTTAGAAAGGTTTCGTAGTTCATAGTCTTATTCATTTAAGAATATAATTCTCTTTTAAACCATCCGAGAGAATACGAGCCTTATATGTGAGTAGGATATTCTTGTTTATAACAATCTTATTACAAAGAACATGATCTAGGAAATATCATTTTGTCTCATCTTAGCTTCTATGCAGATGGAAGTTTCTCTTGGTTTTAATCACAAAACATTTCCTTTTATTAACGCTGCAGTTGGTTTGTCGATACACATTCTCGATTTCCAAATCAAGAAACATTCTTAAGCCGTTATACCTAACTTCCCATAAAGCTAGTATAACTCTTAAGTTTTCAAAAACCAAGTATTACTCTTCTTTCAAAATGATTCAAAAATCTTTTAAAATACTTCAAGTTCTTTATTATCACATAACCAACCAGCTTATAGTTCAAATCGATTACCTTTTAAAAACCACAAGTATTTTCTTACATACATAAAGTCATTATAACCAACTTCCCATAAAGCCGTTATAACACTTTATGTTTTAGACCAATCAAATACATTTAACACACGTACGCTCACCGCATCGCATAGTTACACACATATCATGCTAGAAGAGATAGGAAGAGGTTCACATACCTCGCGACGATTATCGACTAATAGCAAAACGCCCAAGTACCTCAAACCGCTTCGGCTACTCCTAAGCCAAGTAGATCGCGCCACGCGTGGTACTTCAACCTATAAGGCCACAAGGCGCTTATTAACATCTAGGTCTAATCGTAGAACATTCTACGTAAAATTCGAAGATTCTCCCGCCACAACAGAAATCTCCTCCTCTATCGAGGCCGGCTACCAAGCCAACCAGGGGGGGGGTTCTACACGTCTAACCGGACGTGTACAAATCTACTCTACAGTAATACAACACAAGTCTACTGAAATACAGTCCTATGTAATTACAGTTCATCACTCTTCTTTCGAAAAGGTTTCTTATTATTCAGGCTTAAGTCCAAAGACATTGCCGATAGCAACGTTCAGTTCTATATATAGTATACTTCAACTATATAGTCTAACAATCATGTAATTTCCAATTACAATAGAGGGACAAGATATTTACCTCGATAAGCCCATAATTATCCAAGTATAAAGTCGATCCTGGGCAACGTTTAGCTCCAACTCCGCGCGCTCCAACCCGCTCTAAACCACCCTTAGAAGTTCTAACCAACTTCTACATACTACTCCAACTAACTATGGAGATTTTTCTTAGGGTTTCGGTTTTGTGACTGACGGGAAGTATAATAGTATAACTGGGCTTTTAGTATAGGTATAACCTTAGAACACTACAAGGTATACGGCTAAGGTAATTTGGGCATTACAACAATACTTTTGAGAGTATTTCTACCAAGAGGGGGGTATTTATACGAGACAACACCACAAAGGGGGGGGTGTATACCCCTCGGCCTACCCCACTAGGGGGGGACTCTCGCCAGGGGGAAGGGAACTCTCGGCCAAAGGCCTCACAGGGAGGGCGAGAACACTACTCAAGGGAGGAGGATTTTAACACTTAGGAAATTTAGGAATGGATGAAGAAGTCTTCCAAAGGGGGTATTTTTATTAAAAGCCAAGGCCAACCAAGGGCCAATAAGTTGCCAAGTGGTATGCAATTTTAGGGCCAAGTTTCATCCAAGTACACCTTATCCATCTACCACACCAACCAACACAAAAATATCCTACCTACTCCCACATGCCCAAATCGTCAATTCCGCCCAACACACCCACCAATGAGAGGGTGCCAAGTGTCGCCCTCTTGTTGGTCCAAAATGTTTCGTCTCTCGGAAAAATCCGCAAAAATTGGAAATGACATAGCCGGAATTTTCCCTACGAAAGCTGTGAAAACGTTTCGTCGAAAAACGACTCTAACCGGGTGTTGTGAACAAAAATAATTCGGCCAAGCCTATTTGAAGTTCGAATTTTCTACGTACGTCCCTACGTACATACTCTGGAAATACGGGGTATAACATTCTCCCCTCCTTAGAAACATTCGTCCCGAATGTTCCTTCTAAGTCTCAAAACAAACGTGCGCCAGTATAGTCTTCACTACTATACTTACGAAACAAACCTGCCACACATGGCCACAGAAACAACTTGCGCAAAATACTTACATCCAAGTCCACGAGGAAACACCTCTAACATCACCACAAACACCTCTCTCCGGGGTCTAAAATATACTTCCTTTGCACCTTCTCCTTCCAAAAGAAATGATCACATCTATGCTCGCCATACATACTCGCTTCTCCCTTTACTCGTCGTGATACCACTTTTGTCACATTGCCGCGAGGTTCTAGTGTCACTCCGGCGACCCAACAAATGGTACCGGCCGCACGCGATCCCCGAGGTCGTACACTCGAACTCTTACCATATTTCGATCATCGCCAGCTTTCCAAAACTCGGGGTTACTATCTCTAACGTGGTCATCATTAACTGGGAACACTCTGGATGGATCTCCGATACTTTCCCGATCATAACAATACGAAAGACCGGACGTACTGCCTCCTAAGTCGGACGGCAAATGCTAACATATAGGCAACCTGGCCTGTTCTTCACATGAACTTAAAAGGGCCCAAAGTAACTCGGGCTAAGTTCCCTCTGTTTTCCAAAACTCGTCACACCCAACCCGGGGTGGTACTTTCAAGAAGACCGACCGTCAACCTGAACTCTAAGCGTCGTCGCCGATTATCCGCACGATTTCTCTGAGCTGCCAGAACCTCTTCTAGACAAGCTTCACCCTATCCACATCCTGCTGAACACGTATGAACCAACTATCTGAACCTTGCCAACGTCGAACCAATCGACCGGCAACTTACACTTCCGCCCCTACAAGGCGTCACAAGGCGATATCCGAACACTGAAATGGTAGCTATAAAACACTTCCCCAACAGGAGATAACAATCCTTACAACTACCCCTGAAATCCAAACACTGGCCCGAGGGCGAACGCGATACGGAGACTCACCTGAGTTCCTAACCCTGCCTGGTAAAACTTCCAGAAAGAAACAGCCGTAACCTGGGCTCCACTGTCTGTTCATAAGGTGAAAGCAGGCACCCCGTGCAGCCTTACCACCTTTCAGATATACCATCTCGCATAACCCTCTGCCGAGTAAACGGTCCCGACTAAAAGACAAGAGGGACCGACCTCTCGCCCGACCATCGTCGAACGCATCCACGAACTCGTACGCTGGTTAACTAAACTTGGGCCTAACACCCTCGTGACCCTACCACAAGGCGGGACCACCACAACTGACCCCACCACCATACAGGCCGCGGGTTGACCCGCAACGTGGCCTCAACCCGACCCGGCAACGCGCAAAAATACTAGCTCCCCGATCCGGAACAATCTCACTAATCACGTTACGAAACCTGGGTCTTCTTAGCTCAACTACCCTCCTTCATTCCACACTACTCGTGACTTATCCCAAACATAGCTCACGTGCGCTATGCACTGGATAAGGATCAAACACAAATGTAATCTTTCTCTCAAGATTGTCTTGCCTCTAAGGTCTCCACGTAAAAAGCTCTAAGGCTAACACTTTCTCTATCCCCCAAATCTTTCCCGGTTACTAACCATGATTTCTAATCACAACTTACACACTGCTATCAGGACATAGCACTTATGATATACCCATCTTATCATACATACTGATCTCTAGAGGGTTAAGGATAAACCTGTATCTACTGCTTCACTCCCTTAAGTCGTTCTAATCAAACCTGCCCCGTAGGGCGCATAGCTAGGGAAGATGACGAACTACCCACCGATCCTGAAGGCTAAGTCCTCCTACAAGGACACTCTTCCGACATCAGACCCTGACGGTCGTAGGTACAACAAGTACCAACTAAAAGACGACATTCCCCGGGATGACGTCTGTCACACTGTGAACCGGAAGCCCTGGAGTTCTGACCAACTCCTGCATACCCCGAACGTCCTGAAATCCGTGGAAGACCACTCTGCACTGGTGGATGTGCAAATCTAATCCGCTGGTGAGGTGACTCGCCTCGAAAGTTACCAAAGGACTCTTGCTCGCCCTCTTCTCGCCCGTTAACCCGTCGATCTCTACGCTTTCTGCTGCGCATAAGCCCGCATACGTGCCATGCTCGAGCCTAATCAAGAATTACTCTTGTACAACCTCTCTAGATAGTCATCAAGACTCGCAGACATCGGTATACTCTCGGTAGCCAAATCCATAGCTAGTAATGTGTCGCTTTGCAATCTATATTCTCTGCTCCCGGCCGCGAAGGTTCATATATCACGTAGTCGTAGTAGGCATCGCCTGCGTGTTAAACTCACTGGCCGTGACGTAGCATAACTCCCCGAATAAAACACCACCCTAGGTGATGACTGGGCCTGTGCCCCAGTAACCCTCAGACTTACTCGCAGCCTCCTCGGCGCCGCCTCCCAGGCGGGTTTGCCTACGCGAGGCATAACGATAAGTGGAAAGAATTACGTTAGAGGTCCAACTTACAACGCAGCCTCTAAGGCACGATCTCGAGTGAGAAGAAATAGAAACCAATCCTAAATATCCTATAGCCTCACGATTATTGGTGTGGTGCAACACACCGATAATCAAGACTTCTTCGATACGATCGTAGACACTTTCCGAGGATTAATCGCTCGATACCACTTTTGTCACGACCAACCTCGCCCGTGGATCGTGCCTACCGGGCACCCTGGTGATACAACATCGAGTAATCAGGAACATAAAACACAATACATGATACAATGTAAAGAAGACATGTTTATCTGAAGAAAAGTGGCCTCTCGATATATATAAATAACAACTCTTTCAAAAAATGAGCTTTAATCTTTTTTTACAAACCTCGCCACAACAAGATTTACTGCACTCTACGAATGATATGACCACAACGACGGACAGTTCGTTATACCCCCGAATGTAAGCACCTACAACAACAGGGACTATACGAAGATAAGCCTCCGAGAAACGGAGCTTTCCCAAACGCTGAATCGTGACCCTAAGAGCGAGGATCAACGATCGGTGTACCTCAACTGCGGCAGATTAACGCACTTCCGGGCGAGGTCAAGATAACAGTACCAAGTATGAAATCAAAATATCAGAATGAAATCATAATAGTCTATAAAGCAGAGACATGTATGATAACCAAACTACGATTCACAATAAATAGCGATCATGTCAAGTCGTGACTCACGCCTCAAAGTCATCACTCAAATGTAATTATGGGTCTCACGCGTGAAGATCAATCATGCCCGTGGAATACCTTCCTCACCGCCAGCTTATGATATAAAAGCACCAAGAAATACACATGAACACTGTGTCCCACTGTGTCCTAATAAAACAAGACAGGTAAGTACGAAGGCATAACCGACTACTAACACCTACGATTTCTAACATGGTCATAAATCGTATCATGATATCTGTCTAGCGTCGCATGATCAAAGCCGTCACTCGCTCGCAGATCAAATGTGCGCGTCTAGCCTCGAACTCCGTAGCTCGCGTAGGCCAACCTCATAGCCCGCGTGAGGTATTCTCGCATCGAGGGTAGCTACTCCCGGCATCGCCCCGACTCGCATCCGCGTAGCCACAAAGACCGCATGACCACGCGGCCGCAAACTAACCGGAACTCCGTAGTTCGCATGGATCCTCGACCCGCATTTAGGTATTCTCGAATCACGGTCCTGCATCACTGAGTCTACCCGCGACGGAGGCGCCTTAACCTCCGGACACAAGTCGCGTGAGTGGTACAATACCAACATAACGGCCGAGAGTCAAACAACTTTAAAGCGCGATCGAGGAAAACCCCTTTACACAAAACATCACAAGATACTAACACACGTAGCATCCTAGCATGTTTACTTATCAAATCAACAAGAAAGTATTTCAAGGCTATCACAAACCAAAGACAATCATGTTATACACACAAGGTACATTCTAATATATGATTAACAAGATCGGGTATCTATTCCCAAAATACTTCATACATTATCTTTAAAAGATACGTTACGTTTACAAAAGTCACACAATACCGTAGTATATGAAAATAGAGTGATTATCTTTTGAAGTAAATCAAAACACTTACCTTTGTAAAATCAAGTAACAACATTATTTTCCAAACGCCCAAGTTTGCCTAATTTCAAATGTTCACGGTTCTTATTTTAGAAAGGTTTCGTAGTTCATAGTCTTATTCATTTAAGAATATAATTCTCTTTTAAACCATCCGAGAGAACATGAGCCTTATATGAGTAGGATATTCTTGTTTATAACAATCTTATTACAAAGACCATGATCTAGGAAATATCATTTTGTCTCATCTTAGCTTCTATGCGGATGGAAGTTTCTCGGTTTTAATCACAAAACATTTCCTTTTATTAACGCTGCGATGGTTTGTCGATACACATTCGATTCAAATCAAGAAACATTCTTAAGCCGTTATACCTAACTTCCCATAAAGCTAGTATAACTCTTAAGTTTTCAAAACCAAGTATTACTCTTCTTTCAAAATGATTCAAAATCTTTTAAAATACTTCAAGTTCTTTATTATCACATAACCAACCATTATAGTTCAAATCGATTACCTTTTAAAACCACAAGTATTTTCTTACATACATAAAGTCGTTATAACCAACTTCCCATAAAGCCGTTATAACACTTTATGTTTTAGACCAATCAAATACATTTAACACACGTGACGCTCACCGTACTACATAGTTACACACATATCATGCTAGAAGAGATAGGAAGAGGTTCACATACCTCGCGACGATTATCGACTAATAGCAAAACGCCCAAGTACCTCAAACCGCTTCGCTACTCCTTAAGCCGTAGATCGCGCCACGCATGGTACTTCAACCTATAAGGCCACAAGGCGCTTATTAACATCTAGGTCTAATCGTAGAACATTCTACGTAAAATTCGAAGACTTTCCCGCCACAACAGCGTAAATCTCCTCCTCTATCGAGGCCGCTACCAAGCCAACCAGTGGGGTTCTACACGCCTAACCTGACGTGTACAAATCTACTCTACAAGAATACAACACAAGTCTATCAAATACACCCTATGTAATTACGATTCATCACTCTTCTTTCAAAAGTTTCTTATTATTCAGCTTAAGTCCAAAGACATTGCGATAGCAACGCTCGATTCTATATATAGTATACTTCAACTATATAGTCTAACAATCATGTAATTTCCAATTACAATAGAGGACAAGATATTTACCTCGATAAGCCCATAATTATCCAAGTATAAAGTCGATCCCGGCAACGTTTAGCTCGACTCACAGCTCGACCCCGCTTCTAACCACCCTTAGAAGTTCTAACCAACTTCTACATACTACTCCAACTAACTATGGAGATTTTTCTTAGGTGGTTTTGAGGACCGGAAGTATAATAGTATAAGCTGGCTTTTAGTATAGGTATAACCTTAGAACACTACAAGGTATACGGCTAAGGTAATTTGGGCATTACAACAATACTTTTGAGAGTATTTCTACCAAGAGTGGGTATTTATACGAGACAACACCACAAAGGGGGATAATTCTCTACTACCCCACTGTGTGGGGACTCTCGCCATGTGGAAGGGAACTCTCGCCAAAGGCCTCAGCCGGGAGGACGAGAACACTACTCGAGGAGGGAGGATTTTAACACTTAGGAAATTTAGGAATGGATGAAGAAGTCTTCCAGCGGGTATTTATAGTACAAGCCAAGGCCAACCAAGGGCCAAGATCTAGCCAAGTGTTATGCAAGTGTAGGCCAAGATTCATCCAAGTACACCTTATCCATCTACCACACCAACCAACACAAAATATCCTACCTACTCCCACATGCCCAAATCACAATTCCGCCCAACACACCCACCAATGAGAGTGCAGTGTCGCCTCTTGTTGGTCCAAAATGTTTCGTCTCTCGGAAAAATCCGCAAAAATTAGAAATGACATAGCCGGAATTTTCCTACGAAAGTCGTGGAAAACGCTTCAAAAAAACGACTCTAACCGGGTGTTGTGAACAAAAATAATTCGGCCAAGCCTATTTGAAGTTCGAATTTTCTACGTACGTCCCTACGTACATACTCTGGAAATACGGGGTATAACAATATTGATTCATATCTCCCAACACGATGTCACTATCTCCTTTTTCGTTCAAGATTTTATAGAAGTAAGACTGCCATCTCCGCCTAATATGTACGTCTTCCATCAGTACTTTACCGTTTTCGTCCTTGATGTACCTTACATGATCCAAATCATGGCCAATCCTCTCCCTCGCCTTGGTCAGTCTGTATAACTTCATATCCCCGCCTTTCTCCTCTAATTCCACATACAAGCGTTCAAAAGTTGTTGTTTTCGCTGCCGTAACCGCAAGCTTAGCCTCCTTCATCTCCATCTTATACAACTCCTTATTCGTCCACTTCTTCATCTCATCCTTGCTTTCTACCATTTTCGCATACGTCGTTTTCTTTGCTTCCACCTTCTCTTGGACTACATCATTCCACCACCAATCCCCTTGATGCCTACCACGGGTACCCCTCGAAACCCCAAGCACTTCTCTAGCTACCTCTCGAATGCAACTGGTCGTCCTGCCCCACATACCGGGCATCCCCACTACTCCCCCAGGCCCCTTTAGCCAACAACCTCTCCCCCATCACTTTTGCACTAGTCATGTTCAGACTCCCCCATTTGATTCTCAAACTGTCATCCACCGGCTTCTGTACAATCTTCGACTACTTCGCTGCAACTTTATAAAAACATGCGGTTTCTGTTGATAGTATTCAAGGTCTTAGAAATAAAATATGTAGTGGTTCAACTTCTTCACAAGTTAGCGAATTTGAGGTTTATGTTTTGAAGGGTGTTGTACCGTACAAATTAATTGTCAATGATGAAGGACATGAAGACTTGCTGAAATACTCTAGGGACAATGAGAAGACATTTTCGACACTAGCAAAGATGGTTCGAGATGTGTTGAACATTCAAGTATTATCAACAGCGCCTGAAAGAGCTTTTTCTGCGGAAGATTTCAAATAGGAGAGCACAAACATTCATTAGCGGGAGACACGTTGAAAATTGCAGTTCTATTCAGAGATTGGATTCGAGCGTAGCGTAAAATATGCGGTCAACTGGAGATCAACGAAGAAGAAGACTACAACTACAACGAAATTTTATCTGAGGGAACAGGAAGCGACGCCAAACAATTTGACCAACAACTTTCAATTCGAACATTGTGAGGAAATTAGAAAAAGTATGGTTAGCTATGTAATTTTTTTAATTGCAATTTTACTATGTGATTTGCAACTTTTAAACAATACCACAAAGTTGCAATTTTAAAATTGTATTACAAAAAAATCATATTTCTATTTAATAATATAAGAGGCACAAAAACAACCTTAAGATGTCTTTATTACACTATCTTGTTCAATTATTGAAGTGTTTATATATATATTTTTAAAAAATTAAATGTCTAAAAAAACTGAAATCTCCTTATCGACCCGACCCCGCCCGCCCCGTCCCCCCAATATCGATCCCCTTTTCCGACGGGATATGGAACGAGACGGGACATCTGCATGTCCCGCTAATCCTGGTGGAGCCCCGGTCCCTACCCTTCCCCCCATCCCGCCGGGTCCCGTCTCGCCGGGACCCGCCTCAGACCGGCCCACTGGCCACCCCTAGTTATTACCTATAAATTTGTAGTACTTCTTCTAATTTGAGCGCAGAGTTATGACCATTTAAAATTTCACTAATTACAACTACTTTACTTTCTTCTCTCCCTACCTATATTTTATATGTCAATGCTTCAAATTAAAACATAAAGTCTACATCACATATATTTAAAACATGTATAATAGTCCATTAGAGAATATTACAATTAAATATAATTAGGGCTTGCTGGGGAGGGGGGGTGTTACCGGGTTACCGGTCCGGATAATTTTTTGGTCCTCGTATCCGGACCGTTAACTTTTATGTCCGAGTATCGATCCGATTCTCGGGTAATTACCGGGAGTATCCGGACCGCTAACAACCCTAATTATGTGCGTCAAAAAGTGAGGCATGCCATACTTATTTACATTTCAAAATCATTGATAATTTGAGTTACTCAGCTTAATTCAGCGAGATGTATGTGCATTGTTATGACTAAATTGGTACTTTTAAATCTTATGCACACATAGATTACTAATGTAGCATCATAATAAAAAAAAATGTTTCATTTATTCATTCATGAATATAATAATTTTTATTAGGATAAAAAGAAAATCACTCAACTTCTCTATTTTTTTCTATTCCTACAAACACATCGAAAAAATACACTAAAACAACTGAAAAAATGCTAGTTCACTGAAGTTAAGGTTTTGACAAACTTTTTTTTAGACTAGAGATTTAACTTTTGTCTTTTTTAATTCTATTTTAACTTCAGAAAAAAAATATATTGTAACTTAAACTTAAATGGGCTTGACCTTTCTTTCTAATTATTTGAATTAGTAATGGACTTGAAATAGACAATCTTTTATTAATATGTACAATAATATATATACACACTATTTTATATATGTATATACTTATCGACTTGGTTTGGTTCAATTTTTTATTGGGTTAACATCAAATGTTATCAGGTTTTTAAATTTTCAAACCAAATCCATATTTTGTCATCCAGTGACCACCACCCATTTCCTATTACTATTCCAATTTTTTTTTTTTTTTTGACGAAGGAACCCGCAGTCGCTACTCTTTCGAATACAAGACAGCAGAAACCCCGATCGACGCAATACCGCAAACCACGCCGGGTTAACCACACTTCGGCAGTTCTAGCGACAGACTAACTTACGCGATGCAGGATCGAACTCGCGACCATGGCCCCGCTTCATCAAGCACCAACTCGACTACTCTCATGATACCTTTATCCCAATTTGTAAAGAGAAATAATGGAAGACAAAAGATGAGGAAGAAAAGGTAAAAATAATAGAAGAAAAACCAGAGGGAATTGTAAGGGAATTTCGTTTTAGATCTGTTTTTTTGTTTTGTTTTGAAGAAGATAGGGAAGGAGAGAGATTTCTAGTAATCTCCATCGTTGATCGAAAACCTCACAGGAACTTCGAAGTGGCGTTTCAATGGGCAAACCAGACCCAATTTTAATCGGAGAATTTGGTTTTCAGGGAGTTGGCCAGAGGGAGTAGGATTTCACGTAGATCTTAGATTCGGATAAATGGCCGTAGGGAGTGGTGGCGGAGGACGGAGGTCACAGTGGTGACCTAATAAAAATAAGTCTTTTTTTCAATTATTAACACGTGTCTTGGACCCATTCAATAGCAAATGAAAAAGAAATTAAAAAGGAAAAAATTGTCATTTCACGCCCTTCAGAGCAGTGTATTGCACGTACTGTGTCATTTCAAACAAATTGTGTCAAAGTGTTCTCGGAGGATTCAAATGGAAGTGGAATAACAAGTTGGAGGGTCTACTTCAGTCTAAAGTTGTCAGTCAAAAGCCTAGCAATACATCATGATACGCCACTCATCAAAATTTAGTAAACCATCTCCATTAATATCAAACGAAGCAATCATTACACTACATTCATCGATATAAATCAGCCCCAAGACTAGTGCTGTTATCGGTCGGACTGTTCCGGGTATCCACTTACCGGAACCGGTCCGATAAGCTTACCGGTCCGGACCGGTCTCAGACCGATAAGGTTTCGGTCCTGGAACGAGATCCGGTCCCGGACCAAAACCTTATCGGTCCGGTTCTCGATCCGGACCGGTAAGAATTTTTCGGGTCGGGCCGATTTTTTATTTTTTTTAAATTGGATTTCCAATACTGAAATTGACATTCTCTGACACATTATCACGAAACTTTTACCTTGAAATATATTGTATAGCGCAAGATATTTAGATTTGAAAATGGACAATTGGTAACAATTTGGGGTAAAAGTGAAATTGATTGGCAAGACGGATGTTTTTTGAGAAATTGGCTGCTCCAAACTACTTTAGCTGTTTGTCCAGCCCTATCTTGAAAAAATACGCGAAATCAAAAAAACATTAGGTCAAACGGACATCCGAGCGCAAAGTTATGACCATTTAAAGTTTCATTAATTTACAACTAATTAAAGTGGCGGGAGGGGACCGGGGCTTGGGCTGGTGGAGGGGGCGGGGTGGGGTTGGGGGTGTTACCGGTATTTTACCGGTTATCGGTCCGCCTCATCGGTCGCAGTATTTTTGGTACTCAGATCCGATTAAGGTTCCGTCCGATTTACCGATCCGGTTCTCGAATAATTACCGGGAGTATCCGGACCGCTAACAGCCCTACCCAAGACACTAGCATACCACCTCAAAAAAAGTAGCTGATCAGTTTCTTCAGAGGGGCAAAAATCTGCTAGTAGAAGTCAACACTTTCTTGAATAAGTGAAAATAAAGGCATAGACTTTTTCTTCGTCGCATTAGCTGGATTATAAGGCAGAAAATTATGTTAAACGAAAACCTGCTATCATTTCAAGAGAACTTACCTATTGAGACAGTATTAACAGTTATAATGATTATACAATCTCCTGAACATTACATGATCAGTTAGTCGACTGATTTGGCAGGTGCAATTCACATCGTGACTGAATACCCGCATTCTTTAGGATAGGCAAATTGAAATGTACATTAGAACGAACCCAGATTGAAGGCACAACACGATGAAGCGACATACAAGACCATGAAACCACCAGAAAGCAATACATACAGAACAACAACAACATAGCCTGTAATCCCACAAGTTCGATCCGGGGAGGGTGGTGCGTACGCAAATCTTACCCCTACCTTGTGAGGGTAGAGATGTGGTTTCTGATAGACACCTCGACTCAAGTAACTGATAAAGGAAATAAAAGCAATACATACAGAAAAAAGCAAAAGAACTGCCATGGGAAAACACAACTACATAAACCTTGTTAAGATATTCCGCAGCTGCACTCAGAATTAAGTCAACTTTTCATAATCTATCCCGATGTTTTTGGCCATGCCATGCCAAAGTTCATTGAAAGAAATTACCAAATGAAATAAACACATCTAGACCCCCCTCCCCAAAAAAAAAAGGAAAAACAAAATAACAAAAAAAACAATTCTTTATTACAGAAGATAGTGAGCCAGGCTATGGTAGACTAAAAGTTTTCATTTTAATACTACACCACATCAACAAAGAGCCTATAATAATCTGATAAGATAGACAATCTCCTTCTAGACAGTTACGTTATCTTAAAGCTGAACGAGCGGGGTATCAGAATGACAAGACAAATAGAAGTACCAATCATTTATAAAAAATCAACAGGAATCGGGCATAAGCTAGTGAGCAAAATGCAACTATATGTTTTAAGCAGAAACTGAAAACCAATACCAAATTTACAATAACAATGTTATGTCATACAAATAAAGTACCAACTGAATCAAATGACAAGAGGCAAAATCTATGACTCAGTGGTTCTAGCATGTAACTAACTTTCATGAAACAACATTCTAAGACAATAAAATCACCTCAACAAAAATAGCTATCAGTTTCTTCCAAGGGGCAAAGATCTGCAAGAATAAGTCTCCTTGAAGTCGGACTTTCTTGAAGAAGTGAAAATAGAGGCATACACCTCCTTTCTAGCATGAGCTGGAGCTACATCAACAGCCTTAAACCGCTTCACAGACCCGTTACTCGCACTATTCTTCACATCCTTAACTTCAATCTTACCGTTAATACCAACTTTACCATTCCCTTCCACTTTCCGTGCGTCCTTTCCTACTAGCTTATCCTCGATCCCATGTTTATCTTCTAAAGCATGAATGACCCTCTTAGCAATTATATTTGCTTTGAACAATCTCCCTAAAAGAATTAGTTGCTTGAACTCCCTCATGGGATAACCTGTTGTTGGCATATGTCTGTTTCCTACTCTCTGATTGAAGCTAAATCGAGTCCTGCGTGTCCAAGTTTCTGATTTGGTTGTGTGATCGAATTAAGCAATATTGTATCCTCCACTGTTGCAATAGATAATCTGTGCATATATACATCTACCCCCTGTATTGGTGATAAAATGGCTCTTATTTGATCATTTATTTCTAATCAAAAGGAAGAATCTTCTAGTTCTTCCTATTTGACCTCGATCTAGCCATGAAGAGAGCTCTATGGCAAAATACGGCAAGCGATAAGGATAGTACTACTATAAAAGAGACCATTAGTGAAAGAAGGACCTCTGTAAGTTGTTTTATAAGTCGCTCGATCTCGGGCCTAACTATGTTGTCACCGCGCCAAAGACCTCCATCAGTCTAATGCATCTATTGAACTGCCCCTGCATACATCTTGTTTGTGTGTCTATCCTGTTAACTTGGAATTGAATATGAATCTTGCCTTGGTTTGTTGAGGCCGTAGTTGCTTGATAGTTTGAGCCTAGTTTCTATGTGCATTCATTGAGTATTTTGCTAAGTTTAATGGTATGTTCTTCAGACAAAGCCTAGTTTTTTTTAACATCAAAAAATAATTTTTTTTTCTGGGCCTGCTACGACATATGATTTGCATGGGGGGTCAGTATTATTAGAATAAACATTGAGATCTTCTTTGCCTGTACTTGCCATGTTATTTTGGATTGTTGTAGGCGAACTGCTTTGACAAAAAAAAGAATGTTAAGCTGCTTTGGCATCTGTTGCGCACCATTTGCATTTGAGGTCCCCAGTTGTTTGAACAAAATATTGAGATCTACTTTGCTTGTGCTTGCCATTTTACTTTAGATTGTTATAGTCAGGTTATAGTTAAGTTAAGTTTATATGAGTATTTCATTCATTTGTATCATTTGATAAACTCGGACAAATTATTTTAGGCTTGCCGTACTTAAGGAGTATTCTCTTTAAGTTAATTATTTTAGGCTTGCCGTACTTAGTTATATTTAATAATTTCATTTGCATAACAATTCATATAGCTAGAATATTATTTATTATTTATTATTTAATACAAGGAATTCATTTCTCTTATAAAATCTACTACTTGCATTCATTATTTTAAGATCATACTTTTACGCTAGTCCTATTTTATAAATGCATCGTAACTGACTTTGGGGAGTATCCTACTACATAACATGTATATTTTATTTTAAAAATAATAATAATAATAATTTCATAAGGATGCCTTTCTTTCATCTAAGCCTAACTTTATCTTTATAAATAAATTTTACAATTTCTCTTACAAAAACTTTTAATACTTTTCAACATGCATTTCTTAGCAATAATAATTACCCTAGGTTTGGCAGGACAACCGCAAGTTAGCGGATCATTTAGGGTGCATGACCCCTTCCCTTTAGGATAATATAGAACATTTACCCAGAATCTCATTAAGTTTAGCGGGTCATTTAAATGGAGTTAGTGTTGACTTTAACTTAGTTGACATTTAGGTGTCCTAATTCACCCAAACTAATTAGGTGGCGACTCCGCGAACCCTTTAGCATTTAGCACCTTTAGCGACCTTTTAGCACTTTTAGCACTTCTTAACCATTTAGCATTTTCTTTTATTTTCTAATTTTTCTTAAGTAGGATTCGCTAGAATAACGTCGCGGTCGAAAAAGGGCGTGACAATAGACCCTCCCTCTTATAATTGAGTTAATATCGTGTGGGCCGATGTCCCACATATCAGATATTAAACTGATAAGAACAGATACTACACTTGATCTTAGCTAAAAGGCCGAGAAAGGTATGAGTTGCAAGGGAGCCCGTTTGGCCTTTTATAGCTCATAGCTTCCTTGTTTAATACACTTTGTCGATATGAGAACTGAACAAACAAAAAGACATATTTGTTTACTATTGGTATAGATATAATGCATGAATTGTCTATGCAGCTTGCAGAATTGGACTAATTACGGAAACTTGAAATCTTGTCTATGCAACCAACATATATTCAAGTCAAAGACAAATAAACAATCCTATAAAGAAATAATAAAACATCCACGTGAGAGGTGGGAGTTTTAATTTTTCTTCTCCAATCCCAAATCAAACCAAGTACATGTCAGCTTTTTGAGTCAAATTGAATTCATTTTTGGTTTTCCATAATTCTGTGCTCTGTGTTCCAAAAAATAATACAATATACACATGCGTTGAATTGCATGAGACTAACATAAGATGAACGCATATTTTCAAGTTCTATCAATCATTTTCTCATGAACCCGGAAACTAATCTTACCCATTCTAGAATCTCTGTTCAAGTCGACCTTCGCATACAATTAGAATCACTAGACATTTTGAAAGCACGTGTCCTATTTGATATGCTCGATATTACACTTAGAAAATGGTACATGAGCAAAAGAATTTCGTTAGAAAACACAAATGTACATCGTCAAATATCTAATTTTCTATGTCTAATTCGTGCCTTTTTACTGATTCTGACTTATAATCTTGTAAAATAATTGGATTATCGCTTAAAATGTTTAGATTATATATAAATAACACGTTAAGAAATATTTCATTCTTTTCTAATTTTCAAAATTTGTTGAGAAGTAGATGTGTCTAAGAATATGTTATATATGTTGCTACGGCGTTGTTTACCTAGACTTCCAGCCCCTAGATTATAGGCCAATTAAAGTAGCTGATTTTTTCTCAATTTTTTTATTACATAGGGGGAGGAGAAATGGGGAGGAGATTACGATTAGGGGATTCAAACCCTCCTTAATAAGGTGAAAGTTCATGTAGTCAAACAACTGAGCTACTACATCCCTCCAAGTCACTAGTTGAGTAACGCTAGCGAGAGGCTAATTTTTTCCGGTGTAACCTATGATAGAAGAAAGTTGTTAATAAAATATTTAAATTTGTTATTGTTTAGTTTATATCAGATAAAAACTGCTCGGTAAATAAATATACATATTTGAATACTTCACTAGAGGTGGTTGATTATGATATTGTTTGTTGTGGTTAATTATTGACTGGATATACATATCTTTTGCATAATTTTTTACCGAGCTAGTTATATGATCTAGCAATTAATTATTGACTGAATATTTATTTACCGAGTTGTTTTTTATCTGATATAAACTAAACAATAGATTTAAATATTTTACTAAAAACTTTTCTATAACATAGGTTACTGGTTACATTGAAAAAATTATCCCCTCGCTAGCACTACTCAACTAGTGACTTGTAGGGATCTAGTAGCTCAGTTGTTTGGTTACATGAACTTTCACCTTATTGGGGAGGTGGGTTTGAATCCTCAAATCGTAATCTCCTCCACATTTCCCCTGCCCCCCTGTCGCCCCCGTTTATGATCGGAGGGACAGAGCGGAACTGCGACGTATTGCTTGGGTGATTCCCCTAATTAATGAAAAAATCTATGTTGAGGAGTCGACACCTAATTATTGAGTGAATTAGGACTCCTGAATGTAGCATAAAAATGCTGCAAATGATCTCCATATGATTGGTCTGCGAAATTATGAGATTCAGGATCAGAGTTCTTTATTATCCTAAAGGGAAGGGGTTAGACATCCTTTAAGATCCGCTAATTTGTGATTGTCCGGTCAAACCTAGGTTAATTATTGTGCTAAACAAAAATGCATTTTTAGATACAAAATTAATTAAAAGGATATTACAAGTAATTATTTAAAAGATGCATTGTCTAAAATAAACTAGAGGCGTTTTGAAACATGAATGACGAGCCTAAGAAATAAAACTAGCGTCGGGTTTCCAATTTTAAAACTACCCTTTCTAATTAATTAATTCTAAATATACCTATTCTAAACATTTCAATAATTATACAGGTACAATAAATTAAATTACAATACAGAATAAAATAAATTTGAATTGAAGAAAAAAAAACAATAAAATATAATCATCTCTGAGGGGTATCCCTCGCAAGCTATCAAGAACAAACGGTTAGAAATAATTGAATACAAATAAAAACTTCGAATCCGTACGCAAAATAATAAATGTTTTGATTACGGAGGGCTCAAACTTAAATTTTATAAAGGTCATTCCAAGCACGCCGTGGTTGTAGACATATGACTCGTTAGTCATTTTAGTCGTCTTACCTCCCAGACGTGTCGGTCACTTGGGTGAAATAAAAAGGATTTAAGTATTCATCCTAGCCCGAAAGCTTTTATTTTCCGTCTTTCCAATTGTGGAGGCCTAAAAAATTGACGGATATTTTGTCATCTGCCATGTGTAGTATCTGTTCAAATCAACCCAATATTCAAATATAACAATCTATTCTTTTTGAAATAAAAGATCTGTTCCAATCAGTTTAATAAAATAAAGGGTGAAATAGTCAAAATCAGTCCGAAAACAACGGAACAGTAGCAGTTTGCCAGAAAACCACCATTAATCGGAAAATCCAAACTGCCGTCGGAGTCTTAAAAACTCTGACTTGATACCAAAAACCGTTCCAAATCAGCCCAATGACCAAAGCAGCCAGCAAATCCCAAAATAAGGCCAAACGAAGGTCGTCGGAGTTTTAAAACTCCGGCAGAATACCAAATTGGAAAATTAGTCCAACAACCGGCAGCAGCCACCGAACCCCAAATGATAAGTATACATGTCTAAAGGGCCGGGTTGACCCGGAATCGGACCGGTCGACCCGGTATAAAATCCGATCTGGTCCGGACCGGTAAGGCTTACCGGGTTGGGGGTTGGTTTGGCCCCAACACCAACTCACACGGATTACAGAGAAATCCGGTAAGGACCCAGAACGGTTGAACCGGTAACCTTACCGGTTAACCAGTACGGTAAGGGAAAAAATTAAAGGGTTGTTGGTGCCCAACGATAACATTACCGGTGGGGCTTGGGGGGGGGGGGGGGTAGAGGGGATGGGAGGGGCCAACGGTCAGTGGACCGTTTGGCATTTTTTTTGTTAATTACATTTTTATCTTTTTAAAAATCTATTAATACTCTACATTTTTTCATTTTTATCACATAATTATTTCTACAATTCTCAATTCTCATACTCTCTTAATTCTCTATATTATCAATTCTCAAGTTATTATTATTATTATTATTAATTTGCAAAGTAGCAAGACTTCGAGCTTCGGCCTTCGAGTTTCAATTGAATTCTGAATCCCGAAGTTTGGTACACTCGTTTCATTCTCTAATTATTTTATTAAATTGTCATATTTATTTGTTGATTATTTAAATATTTTATAATGTCTTTGCTAAGGGGAATTGCATCGGGACTGCGCCGTAAATCTAGTTCAAGGGGTAAAAAATCTATAGGTTCTTCATCATCTAATCAAAATATAGATTATGATCAAATGCAAGAAGATTTTGGAATAGAAGATAATGAATATGATAACATTCAATTAGATAATATTGTTGAACTTGAAGAAATTGAACCTACTACACCTACTACACCTACTAGTGTTCCTTCTGTCAATGTTGGTACTGCTAGTGGTAGTCGTAGACCTTATTTATCAGAAGTTACAGAACCAGAAGTAAGGAGAAAAAGAAGTAAAGTGTGGCTCTTTTATGATAGAGTTGGGGACACTGATAGAATTAGATGTAATATTTTTGGGAAAACTTACAAACATAAGAGATGGGGTGGTGACGGGGGGATGGGCACTATTGGTAGACATTTATTGAAAGATCATCCGATACAATGGGGTATTGTCACTGATAGAACCCAGTCAACAACAACTTAATTCATTAACGGGGGGTTGGCTAAGTACGATCCAAAGAAGGATCGCATTGAATTAGCAAAAATGAAATGATTGTCGGAGGTTGTTTACCTTTTTCTTTTGCTTATTCTTCATATTTAATTACATATATTCAAAGAGTGTATAATTCTTGTTTTACAAGTGTTCCTCGTAGTACTTGTAGAACCGATGTTTTTAGACTTTATAATGATTATGTTATTTTTTTGTAATATTTGTTCACTAATCTTCCATGCCTAGTTAGTTTTACTGCAGACATTGGGCATGCTTTAAATGGTTATAATTATTTAACAATTACTTGTCATTGGATTGATGAAAATTTTAGAATTGAAAAACGTATTATTGCTTTTGCGTATGACGAGGATCAAAGTCATACTGGAAAATATATAAGTGAAACTGTTTGTTCTTATGCCCAAAAATATAATCTTTATAATAAAATACTTTGTGTATCATTCGATAATGCCTCTAATAATACTGCTGCTGTAGATCTTTTAAAAGCGGAAGTACAACCACCACTTTCTCATATATTTCATGTTCATTGTGTGTCATATTTATAATTTAATTGTTAAAAGTGGTCTTGAGTTATTTGCAACTGAAATACAAATTGTCAAAAGAGTTGTTGGAGTTATTCAAGGTAATACTAGAAAAAATAGACTTATAGAATTTAAAGAAAAATGTAAACAATTTTATTTGAGACCTAAATTCATGTCACAAGTGATTATTACACGGTGGAATTATATTTATTTATTTTTAAAAGAATGGTATAAGTATAAAGACCCCATAACACATGTTTCAAATGCTCATTATAAGAACGCGATTTATATGTTAACAGACGATGTTTAGAAATCAATTACTGAACTTTTAAAAAATTTACGTAAATTTTACACTGCTACTGTTGAATTTTTGGGATCTTATTACCCAATAGTTTGTAATGCTTTAGCTCATATAGCTAAAATTTCATATTTACTTTATGGTTTAAAATCAAATATAAAATATAAAGTTGCAGTCACAGTTATGTTTGAAAAGTTTAAAAAATATTTTTTTCCTATTCCTGATATTTATTGTATTTGTACAGTCTTAAATCCTTATGTTAAAAAAGTAGACTGTCATAATTTAATATTTAGTTTATATACTTATATGGAAGTAGGTGCAACAGAAACTCCATCTTCAATTGATTGCCTAAGTAAACTTGATAGTAGTTTAACTAAATTATATGAATAATATGCTACATTACTTGATAATAACAACTCTGCTACTAATATTCCTTCTAGTTCTGCTTCTGTGCCTACATCTGCAGGATTCAATGAAGACGATGATAATGAATCTTTAGATATTTGAAGCACTTTTACAACAGCACAAACAACCTCAAGTCGAAATTGTGATGAGATGCAATTTTATTTACAAAAGCCAACGGAGTCGAAGAAGAACTTTCAACCTTTACAATGGTGGCAGGATAACAAAAGTCAATTTCCGGTACTAGCAGCTATGGCACGAGATGTTCTTAATGTGTCTATCTCAACAGTGGCTTTTGAATTCAGCCAAACACGAGATCAAATAGGAGACACACGTTACTCATTGGGCGGAAGCACATTAGAAGTGTTAATATGCTTAAGAGATTGGATCAGATCAGAGAGAAGAAATCAAGGCTATGAAGACGTTGACTCTCCGGAATATGAAGAAATCGACAATATTTTGGAAACCGGGAGCGCAACCGGGACTGGAATTAATACTCCAGATTTAGAGGCTATGGAGCAACCTATAAATTACGAAGAACTTGCAAGAAGGATGCATAATATGTAAATAACAATTATTATTACTTCATTATGTACTCTTATTAACAATTAACATTATGAATAATGAAAGTTCGAAAGTTTACATCTTATCATTAGTTTTTATTTTATTATGTCTTTAGTTATTATTTGTTAACTTATCTTATGTCTACTAATTTAATATATTAATAAATTTTCGAAATAAAAAAAATTAAAAAAAATTTATATAGTTTATATAACTTCAATATAACTATAAAGTATAAAGTTATAAACTATATTATATTATCATATTACATATTTAATTTGAATTTAGTAGATTTTTGAAATTTACAAAAAAAAAAACGGACCGGTAGGCCCGGTTCAACTCGGACCCGCACAGGCCGATTGGAAATCCGGTAATGAATCGGACCGATAGACCCGGTAAGCCAGTGGACCGGACCGGTTCAACCCGATAACGGGCTACCGGTCTGGTCCGGGTCGATCCGTTAGACAGGTATATCGATAAGCCCAAACAAAGGTCGCCGGAGTTTTAAAACTCCGGTTAGATGCCAAAATCGGAAAAATTCAGTCCAAACAAAAAAAATAGCAATCGGGTCCAAAAGTATAAACCAATGGAGGTCGCTGGAGTTTTCAGTCGCCGGAGTTTTGAAAACTCCGACAGATACCAAAACTCCAAAAAATCAGTCAGATTAACCAAAACAGAGATCGGATACCAAAAATAAAGCCAAATAAAGGTCACTGAAGTTTCAAAACTCCGGCCAGTTACCAAAAAAGGAAATCTGTCCGTTAACAACCAACAACATACATAAGCGTAAGAGAAGTAGAAACAATAAACGTCGCCGGAGTTCAAATGCCGACCAGTTTCAACGACATAAAAATCCAAAGGGGGAGGCTAGGGGGCATCATTTCCATGACGAGGTACGCCGGAGTGACGCCAGAATCTCTTTTCGGTCAGATCTGAGAAAAAAAAACTAAGTGTCATCATGGTTCGGTGATGATTGCTCCGGTTCACCGGAGCTTGAAGCCCTTCGCTTAAGAAAGTGTTTAGCGTCGATGGCCGTCCGATGTTCAAATCCGGCAGCAGTAACAACAGAAATAGAGAGGTGTGATCCGGATCAGGGGAGTTTGTTTTGTTGGTGGTAGTGGTTCGAACTCTGACGGCGTGAGTTCGTTGGAGAAGACGAAGGGGTGAAGAGGGGGGTGTGTCGGCTGACCTCCCTCAATAAAATGAGAGAGAGGTCAATAAAATGAGTAGGGTCCGAAAATATTCAAGGGGGTATGTTTTTAGGATTTTATTTTTAGGGGGAAAGGGAGTCTGTGACTCATCTTTCTAGGAGAGGAGCGGATGTGCTTTATTTATAGAGATTTTTAAGTTTAGAGTTTGGTTTTTGGGGGGGAGATGAAAAGGGTTTGATTTTTGGGGAAATAAAATGGGTATGGATTGGGCTGCGTTTGGTTTGGGCCTGGTATGGGTTGGTCGGTTGGGCCTCTCATTTTGGTCTGATTGAGATAGAATGAGTGTTTGGATGAAATTGGTTTGGGTTAAAATACAAAAGTGATTTATTATTTAAAATAAAAATGATTTAAAGAGATGTAAAATTATTAAAATAAAATGACGGTGTAATAATAATAAAATATAATATTAAGAAAGGCTTAATGTTTAATTAAAATAAAAATGCAATGTCATTTTGCGAAAATAAAACAACATGGAATATTAGGTAAAACTATGATTATTATATAAAATATGCAAATGATAGTCAAAGTGCGGATAATAATAATTATGGTAATATATACTATTTTTTTCTTTGTGATTCCAAAACATTATTTTAAATTATAAGTAAATAAGCGGAAGATGAGAGATAAAATTGGGTGTCAACAACATTCCTCTGTTTGGCTGGAGACGATGAAAGAGTTTTCGGACAAATACGTTTACTTGTAGCCAATTTTGTCCTGAGTTATAAAAACTAGAAAATCAAAGCGGGGCTGATGTGGATTCAAAATATTGTCCCATTATCGAATTATGATGACACTAGGTTACATGTGCGGTGGGGTGGTGGAAGAGACATGGTGTTTCTTCCATGAAATGCCTCTAGGGTGTTTGTTCCTGAGGTCAAAATGTAAAAGGTCTTTGTTCCTCGTGCTGAAAATATAGGGTATTTGTTCCCTGAAATGCCTCTATGGTGTTTGTTCCCGAGGTCAAAATGCAAAAGGTATTTGTTTCTCATGCTGAAAAAAAGACAGGGTGTTTGTTCCGTGAAATGCCTCTAGGGTATTTGTTTCTGAGGTCAAAATGCAAAAGTTGTTTGTTCCTCGTACTGAAAAAAGACATGGTTTTTATTCCTTGAAATGTCTCTAGGGTGTTTGTTCTTCGTGCTGAAAAAAGACAGGGTGTTTGTTCCCTGAAATGCCTCTAGGGTGTTTGTTCCCAAGGTCAAAATGCAAAAGGTGTTTGTTCCTCTTGCTGAAAAAAGATAGGGTGTTTATTCCCTAAAATGTCTCTAGGGTGTTTGTTCCGAGGTCAAAATGCAAAAGGTGTTTGTTCCTTTGGCGAAAAAAGACAGGTGTTTGTTCCCTGAAATGCCTCTAGGGTATTTATTTCCTGAGGTCAAGATGTAAAGAGGAAATACAGATGTCGTCATTTTTAGATGTAATGCATATGACGTTGATTTTGAACATAAAACAGATGACGTCGGTGCACAGATGAATGTATATGACGTCGGTGCTCAGGCGTGACTGAATTTAAAATTCCCACATAAGAAGGTGTGCGCCTGACGAAAATTAAACATGATGCAGATGACGCCGGTGCTCAGGCGATATGCATATGATGCCGGTGCTCAGGCGTAACTGAATTTAAAATACCCGCATTAGAAGGTGGGTGCCTGACAGAAATTAAACATGATGTAGATGACGCCGGTGCTCAAGCGATATGCATATGACACCAGTGCTCAGGCGTAACTGAATTTAAAATACTCGCATTAGAAGGTGGGCGCCTGACATAATTAAACATAATGCAGATGACGCAAGTGCTCAGGCGATATGCATATGACACCAATGCTCAGGCATAACTGAATTTAAAATATCTGCATTAGAAGGTGAGTGTCTGACTGAAATTAAATATGATGCAAATGACGCCGGTGCTCAGGCGTGACTGAATTTTAAAATACTCGCATTAGAAGGTGTGCGCCTAAATGAAATTAAACATGATGCAAATGACACTGGTGCTCAGGTGTGACTGAATTTAAAATACCCACATTAGAAGGTGGGCGCCTGACTGAGATTAAACATGATGTAAATGATGTCGGTGCTCAGGCGTACCTGAATTTTAAAAACATGCATTAGAAGGTGGCCGCCTAACTGAAATTAAATGTGATGCAGATGGCGCCAGTGCTTAGGTGTATGCATATGACACCGGTGCTCAGGCATAATATAATTTAAAATATATGTATTAGAAGGTGGGCGTCTGACTGAAATTAAACATGATGGTAATGATGTCGGTGCTTAGGCGTAACTGAATGTAAAATACATGCATTAGAATGTGGGTGTCTGACAGAAATTAAACATGATACAGATGACGTTGGTGCTCAGGCGATATGCATATGGCACCGGTGTTCAGGTGTAACTGAATTTAAAATACCCACATTAGAAGGTGGTCCAGACAGAAAGTAAACATGATGTAGATGACGCCGGTGCTCAGGCGATATGCATATGATGTCGGTGCGCAGGCATAACTGAATTTAAAATACTCGCATTAGAAGGTGGGCGCCTAACAAAATTAAACATGATGCAGATAACGCCTGTGCTCAGGCGATATGCATATGATGCCGGTGCTCAGACGTAATTGAATTTAAAATACCCACATTAGAAGGTGGACGCCTGATTGAAATTAAACATGATGCAAATGACACAGGTGCTTAGGCGTGACTGAATTTAAAAATACCCGCACTAGAAAGTGGGCGTCTGACTGAAATTAAATGTGATACAAATGACACCAGTGCTCAGGCGTATGCATATGACACTGATGCTCAGGCGTAACCGAATTTAAAATACATGCATTAGAAAGTGGACGCCTGCCTGAAATTAAACATGATGCAAATGACGCCGATGCTCAGGCGTGATGCAGAAAGTGACCCTGAGGCCGAAATGATTTGTAATTTTTTTAACGTAGATGAAAAACTAATGCATGACATAGGTGATGTAAAAGAATAAATGAGCATGCGACCAACAAAATATGCCCCAGTTTCCAAATGGTGTGACCGAAGCTGATATAGGTTGCCTATGTATCCCGCCAGGAGAGTCATGTCATAACGAAGTTCATGTAAGCAAAAATAGGGATTTTAAGGTTTTTTAATTAGTGGAACCAAAGCCGATGTGGCCGCCTACATATTCCGTCGAGGGAGATCAGGTCATAACGTAGTTCATGTTGCAAAAGAAAAGGGATTTTAATATATATAATGTGTTTGGTTTTTTAGAAAATGAAAAGACAGAATCATTTTTTGACTTCAGTTGGTACCAACAATTATTATTGTGCATAAGGATTCCCGTTATTTGCTTTTTGTCTAACTGAGACTGACTCAAAGGTAATTTCTACAGCTTCATATGCTACCTCAGACATACCTAAGTATTAACACTTGCTTGCAGCTAAGGTTTCGAAATTATACGCATCTTCATGTTTCAAATGCCCTCACTAAAGAAAGTCCCTTCCTCACATACACTTCAGTATTTTGAACTTTGGGACGTTTAGAGAAGTACGCTCACACTTAGAAGGATGCCCAATGCATGCAATTACGATACCATAGGCTTGGCCGTCATGTAAGCATCCACTAATGTGAGAACACCCGGTATAAGATCATGTAGGGCTTGTCACAGATTTGTAATGTAGGCTTGGGGAAATGAAAGAATAACATTTGGGTAGGAGTGACTAATCATTCCTTGAGCGTTGGATCATGTTGCGCTTGGCATTTGTGTGTTTTAACAAAAGGTTTTTTTGTTTTTTTAATAAAATATTTTTGTATTTTTTTAATAAAGGGTATCGAACCCAAGTAGGGATGTCTATGCATCTCATCCTTGACGAGAATCAGGTGCGTAGTTCGTTCAGATAGGTTATAAAATGTATGCTTGAAAAAGAATTCATTCATGATAGGATAGCAAGAGTAAAAGATGTGAAAAATAAATGATTGTCCACTATGAGACGAATGCAAAGTAAAATGAATGTAATGAAAAAATGAATATCCGTGATAGAATGAATGTAATGAAAAAATGAATGTTCGTGATAGGATGAATGAAATGCTTGGGTGAGCCAAATATGCTCCCTTTTTTTGTGGTGTCGAACCCAAGAAGGATTGCCTACGTATCACACCATATGGTGAGAATCAGACACACGTAGTTCGTGAAAGTGTAGAGATTTTTTTGTCATTTTATTATGTGGTGCCGAACCCAAAATGGGTTGCCTACGTATCACACCGTGTGATGAGAATCAGACATGCGTAGTTCGGGCTAATATGTTGTGCAATGTAAAGAAATTATGTAACAAAACTCAGCAAATATGTACAAAATACAAGAGTATAGAAGAACTCAGAGCGATGCCTTGTTGAATCTTTTGTTGGCAGACTTCTTTTAGTCCAAATATCTCCCGGTCATTTTGTGATTTTTTTACGACCGCCCTCGACTTTTTTCGAGGACGGTCTTCCTGCACAAATAAGAGCAATGGGTGAGATGATCGGTGTATTTTATATACACCTTTTGAGTTATTTTTAGTTAGTATTTTACTCATTTCATTTATGTTTAGTATAGTATTAGGGTTGTTTTCCTTTCTTTTGTGTCACAGCGGTCAGAAATGGAGAAATGACGAAAAGGAGATGAAATGAGCATAAAGGAGATGGAATTGTACACTAAAAGGGCCAAGAAATGAAGCCTAAGAAGTTCCGGAAAATATAGAAGAAATCAGATGAAGACCGGACGAACAAAGGACGAAGAAACGAAAAATTCGGAAGAATGTCGTCACCGGCGCCGCGCCAGCGGCCGCCGTGGCGATCACCAAGCCGTCCGAAAGCCTCTGATTTCCAGGTATGCGCCAGGTGGTCGCGCCGACGCGGGATTTCTGAAGTTCTGGGCCGAATTTGACATATTTTCAGAGTCCAAAAGGGATAATTTTTCCTACCTACATATTCCTTAACCCTTTTCCATAACGTTTCCTAAAACCTTTACCTAAAAGGATTCCATAACCTTTCCTACCTACATAATCCCTAACCCTTTACCTAAAAGATTCTTGGTCTATAAATAGTCTCTACATCATTAGAAGAATTCATCCTTCATCCACCCATCCTTCATTCCACATTCCAATTCATTCTACATCCTACATCCCATTCTTCATCCATCACCCATCCCATTCCACTCCATCCAATTCCCATTCCACAATCCATCTTGTAAATATTCCACAGCACACTCCTTGGATGCTAGAAGGCTTGGAGACTCGTTCTTGAGTATTTTCTTTTCTTTCTTTTTGCTTTAATTATTTCAGTTCATGTATGGAGATTATATTAGTTCTTAGCGTGACTATGGCTAGAAGCTAATTACTTTATTAGGGATTTCCTTGTGATTCACTTGAAACTCTATTCATGAATTAATATATTAGTTTGGTTTCTTCTTCACTTATTTAAGATTTATTCAATAGTTGTTTTGATTGCTTGATAATTAATTGATCACTAGTTATCATCACTTATATGATTTCTAATCGAAAGCCGAAAGGGGAGATTGTGAATATGCTATAGTTGAATAAACATAGGTTAAATCGTGGACGAAAGTATCCCGATACTTGTGTAGCTTAATAGGTTATTGCTCTTAATCCTCCTTTGTAGTCAATCTTGTCACCGAAAGGTAGAAGGGTTCTCCATTGGGGTTGAGTGTTTATATTACCTTAACAAGAGTATAAAACGACTTAGTTAACCTGATATCTTAACGTAGAAGCAGAAGTCAGTCTAATTGTATTAAGGATTGAATTGAGTGGATAGTTGATGATCTTGGAAGCCCTAATTCTCCATCATAACTGATTTAAATCAAAGTGTTTTCATAATTAGTTTATTTTCTGCATTATTAGTTTAGAATTCCAACTCAATTAACGTTAACCAAATAGAAACTAAAGCATAGATAATCGGTACTTGAAAACCAGTTCCTGAGGACGATATTCAGTCTTACCTAGACTATATTACTTGTAACGATACGTGCACTTGCGTTTAGTGTGTGCATAAATTGCGCATCATGAGAGTAGGAAAGTGAATAAAAATAATAAAAAACATGTTCAAAGTCTCCCCTGAGAGGTTCGTTCGGACCGGAGGTTGACGCCTCTTTCAGTTAAAATATCTCTCGGTCATCTTTATGACGTTTTTATTTTGTCCTTTCCTGGAGTATCTCCAGAGATAATGTTTTAAAATGACCGACCCTGACTTTTTGTGAGGACGGTCTTCCTACAACAAATACGAGAAATGGGTGAGTGTAGGAAAATCACAAAAATAATAAAATATAGGGGTGTGACAGTATAGTCAAAGACTCCCCTGATTGGTTTAACCGGACTGGAGGTTGATGCTTCACAAGGTCGTGTCGTGCTGTTCAAGAGCGATTTACCCTTTACTGGTAACACATCTTCTGTCCCATGGACCAAAAGATATGGCATTGCCCCTGTAGAAGTCTTAATTGTAGTGATAGCCCAAAAGTGCACATGGAAAATGGTCATGGCAGAGTTGCAAGCGACATGGCATGATATGTATAGGTAATTATTGCTTTAAATAATATGTACAGAGTTGCAAGTGACCAACAATAGTAAGCAACTTGCATTCAAATCAAGTGTCCTCCCTAATATGTCTGGGACCTCTTTTATGCCAGAGGTGGACCTAAACGCCAAACATGCGAGATTGTGATAGATTGATCCAAGTTGTTAAACATCAATGCTTTTGTCAGAAATGAAGACAAAAATGAATGTACATTATCCAATTTTGGCATGTCATGATTAAGCTCGGATTTGTCTATCATCATCACGCTACACATATATGCGGCTTGGACGTTGGGTCGTGAGACCCGTCGATAATTTGGTGGATTTCTTAATTGCGGCGTCGATATCAAAGATCGACCCACCTAAGATGTATGCATGCATGACTTAATATAAATTGTGGTATAGCTCTATCCTAATTTTTTTAAGATTTGGCTTACTAGACTCAAGGTTCCTGAGCAGACTGCTCGAGTGAGAAGGCTACGCGGCCGACCGGTTGGTCCGGACAACTCCGGGCATACGCCAAATCTCCTAAAATTTGGACATTTGAAAGAAAATTTGCGACTGCGCGAAACACACCTCGCGTGTAATGTGTGATAGTGTCAATTTTCCAGAATGGAAGAAATATGAGCGAAATGTCAATTTAAGGAAAGCAGTAAAAGAAAATAACAATCAAAGCATTTAAACATTCAAAATTAAAAGCATTATTACAAATAAAAGCAAAATAAAGTGCGATATTAATTAACCTGGGTTTGCTATGGTTAAGAACCCGAATAATCTCTACTGGAGTTGTCATGCTGTCATGTCCGTTTTTTACTGGAGGGTCGGAACGGAATTGCAACGTATTGCTTGGGTGATTTCCCTGATTAATGAAAAATGTTATGTTGAGAAGTCGCCACCTAATTATTGAGTAAATTAGGACACCTGAATGTAGTATAAAAATGTTGCAAATGATCTCCATATGACTAGTCTGCGAAAGTATGAGATTCCGGATCATGGTTCTTTATTATCCTAAAGGGAATGGGTTAGACATCATTTAAGATCCGCTAACTTGCGGTTGTCTGGTCAAAACTAAGTTAATTATTGTGCTAAAAATGCATTTTTTAGATACAAAATTAATTAAAAGAACATTACAAGTAATTATTTAAAAGTTGCATTGTCTAGAATAAATAAACTAGAGGCGTTTGAAACATGAATGATGAGCCTAAGAAATAAAACTAGCGTCGGGTTCCCAATTTTAAAACTACCCTTTCTAATTTATTAATTCTAAGTCTACCTGTTCTAAAAATTTAAATAATTATACATGTATAATAAATTAAATTACAATACAGAATAAAATAAATCTGAATTGAAGAAAAAAAACAATAAAATAAAATCATCTCCGAGGGGTATCTCGTCTTCTTTAACTTTCGTAACCGTCCCTCACAAGCTATCAAGAACAAACAGTTAAAAACAATTGAACATAAATAAAAACTTCGAAGTCGTACCCAAAATAATTGAATTTAACTTAAAACTTCTCATTTTACCCTTAATGAAACGGTTCACAACCACACAAGTATATATGACTTGTTTTGGACCATAAATTTCAAAAGTCGTCCTTTTTTAAACTTCGTATCTAGTCAAACAATTTTTCACAAATTAGAATGGAGGGAGTATATAGATTTGGATACTTGAAGAAGTCTCGTATTGTTGTATACACATACACATCCCCAAGTTCTACCATTTTTGCTCAATTAAGGACGATTAGGCAACAACACAAGCTAAAATCTTGTTAGGATCAAATCTGCACGGAAACTACACAAGCAAGAACCTTATTAGGATCAAAACTAATCTCACAAATCTATTAGCCAAAGACTGAAGATCTGTAGCCAAAGGACAATCACGACCCAAATTGTTGGATCATAGTGGCACCTACATTATCCCCAGTAGGCGAACCAATCCCAAAAACCAAATACGATCATTATAATTTAATCAATGCGGAAGAGAAGAAGAAGTACACAGTATAACAATGTTTATTTATTACACTTAACATCATTTAACCAATTACAATGTTACTTCCTAAAACCTGGTATAACTTTTACAAGGACTCTAAGATACAAAGTAAGGAAAGAAGTATGACTATGCCTTAAATGAATAAGTGCAGTTTGACTGGATGAAGACCAAGACTACAGAAAATGAATGGTCCGCCTTAACCATCATGTGATTTAAGCTGAATACCTACATCCACGTAAACTATGCAGGAAGTCTAGCATGAGTGCACAACATACCCCTGTAGACATCATAGGCCAAGAATGGCGAAAGTTACGTAATAGATATTAACATCAAGTTGACTCTCAAATAGAACATATTCTAGGCAGTTCAACTAGTCACGTAAGTCACCTTATTCATATACGAGATCATAAGTTATATAAATCACCTAGTTCATATAAGGGTCAATCACAATCAAGTACACTTCCATTCATGTAGCACACAAGGATTTTGGTATCAGTACTCGGCGATCTGACATTCTTTCTAACTCATATTCATATTCAACCCAATTTACCCGACATAGCACATTCAATAAGCAAGTTGACACTTAGTACACAACATCATCTTAAGAATTCTTTCAAAGTGTATTATATTTAGGCTCATCATAACCACCTTAGCTCTTTTACTAACTTTATCCTTTAGACTTAATTACGACTTTATGCGTTTACGAGCATGACACTTATTAGTTTATTAAACGTCCTCAACAAGTTTCTAACTAGACACTTTTACCAAATGACACTATCAATCAGCAAACAATGCACATATACACATAGCTGCCTTTGTTATGATTCACATTTACGTGGAGTCATAAAAACTACTAAGAGTTTGTTGGTGCTCTAAGTCGAGTAATTATTTTTAGAGTTGCCACCTATAAATTAGGAAAACCGAGTTAAAATGGTTTATTCAAAATCTGTGAAAATTCTTTTTAAATCAAAGTCAAGGTAAGAGTTTTGGTGATCCTCGTGTTAGACACATCGGTATTAAGGATCATAGAATACGGTTAACCTTTGAGTTATATAGCACATTTAAAATTTATGAATTGCTTAAAATGTTTATATTCACAAAATTCATGTCATTAATTTATATCAAACTAAAGGGTTTGGAAAACCAAGGAATTAAATTCTGCTTGAAAATTGTTTGTATAGGGGTAATTTAGTCAACTTATTTTCGGACTAAGAATACTCAAAGATTAACTTCAGTAGAACTCCTGAGGATTGTTAGCTATATGCCTTGTACAACTTGATGTGTTTGGTGTCTTTATGGTATAGAGGACTTGCGTATTGCAATGTCTACGTGTTTAGTGCACTGTTATATGCTTATGCTGATTGGTAATCTCTTAGATCTACTGTGTAAACAATATGATTATTTCGGCCTTTGAATTGTTAGTTATAGGATTATGTGGTATCAATTTGGTATTCATCTTTAATTATGTAGCTTTCGTCGTTGTTGGACTATGATGTCTACGGGGATACGTTGTGTACTCATTCTACGCTTGCTGCATCTTTTCTGGATCCAGATATTTAATCTATCAGGTTGCAGTATGGAGCTTGAGGAGCTGAGGCAGACTACCTTGTTCAATGGCCTTAGCTTCTATCTTATGTAACTATTCCCTTCACTCGGGAAGTATTGTATACTCCGCATTCAGACTTTGTATCCTTATATAAGTCAGACCATGTTATGGGGATGAAAGGTGGTGGTATAAATTTGGTGTTCTTGTAAATTAATGAATTTCTTCACGATTGTAATTTATTTTCTTCCGCATTTCTTTTTTTAAAACCTTCTAAGAAGTTGTTTGAGAATTGGTTTGCCCACCGAGGAGATGTGTATGTGCTACCACGACGTCTGTGATCTGGGTCGTGATAGGTAATGGATTGTAAGGTAAATACATCAGGAATTGGTAAGGATGGTAAGTAGCGTGATATGACAGATAGCGGTCTGATGAGGTGTCTAAAGTTGTGTGCGAGTAAGAGAGAGTACACGGAAAATTCGATGTATTTAGAGTTCATGGGGTTCTATCAGGCTAGCGCATTCGTAGAAGTTAAGGAACATGAAAATTGCAATCATAAGGTGTAGTTCTTTTGTACTAAGTATATGACTTAGATAGAATCCAACTCTTGGAGTCGTGGGTGACGGCACATGATTGATTGTTAATGAGAAAAGAGATGGAAGAGGTCACATCATGTTTATGGGAAGTGTACTAGTTATTTTAGAATCAGTTTGGGTGACTATCGAGATTTAGAAATTTGAGCAGTCTTTTCCAAGATAGAATTGTTCATTTAGGGTAAACCTGTGTTATATTGACTGGAGGATTTTCGACATCCTAATAAACCACCGACAATGGTTTGAGGGATTTCAATTCGGAATAGAGGTAAAACAATGTTATCGGTCCTCATTGAAATTGCAAGTAGGACTGAAGATATTCTTCGGATGACAATGAGTGAGATAGTTCTAATGGCTTATGCTGGTACTTGGTATGCATTGAGGAGATACAAATGGTTAGGGGAAGTCTTTAGAGTGATCATTTTCTTCGGGTTTGACACGGCAGGATAATCAGTGGGTATGCTTGTAATATGGTGATTTTGAGTCTCGAGAAGAATTGGACAATAAATTTTGACTAAGTGATTTTGATTTTGGAATACAGTACTAATGAAACTAAAATTAACACAATGGGCCTGATCAGCCAAGCAGTTGAAACCTTGAATGGCCTGGCCACTACTTTTGGGTGCCCCTGCAGCTCTTGACAGATAGACGAGTGATCAGAGAACAAAGGTTCCAAAGGCATTCTCGGCATCCTTTCAGCATTCACTAACACTATCAATTTTGCTGAATATAGATCCATTATTCCATGTACAGTTCCTTCCCCCAGTGGCAAGTTCAGTAAGCCCAGTATCAAGCATAAAGTTTCTAAAATCTCTTAATTCAATGTCCTGCACATTATTCCCTAGGATTCTGTCATTGATACTGCTATGGCATTGAAGTCTCTCATTACAATCCAAGGCCCCTGAGTACCATTAGCTAATACTCTTAGCTCTCTCCACGATAATGTCCTGTCATCAACTGTATGAAAACAATAAATAGCTGTAAAGCTGAATTCCACCTGCATATCCTTGACATAGACTGTCCCATGTATTAGTTGAGCTTGTAGCAAATCGACTTTATATGAAATATAGGAAGCATCCCACAAGAGCCAGATCCTACCCCTACCAGTAGCATCATAATTGGAGCACCATTCCTAGTTCCTACCTAGCTTTTTAACAATCTACCTAGCCAAGTGATGTTTTACCCTATATTCTACAATTGCAACAATAACTATTTTATTATATCTAAGAAACTGAAAAAGTTCCTTACGTTTATAGGCTTGATTCCAAGTCACTAAATTCATCTAGAATGGGTAGGTATTATCCCATCTCCACCCCCACCTTTGCTACTAGGTATTATACTTTTTAACATTAAAAATATTTTAAATCTTTAAATTAAATTACTGAAATCTTCATATTAGTAAATAAAGTTTTTTACAATAAAATTTAAGTTAATGTATTACAAACACATGGATAACATTTTATTAACTTGAATTAATTCTTACGAGTATAAATAATAATAATAGTGTTGAAAATTTATTAAACGTGAATATAGTTAATCCTATTATTTATGACTCGAACAATTGGGGCCCCGCACGTCGGAAACCTCATTTCCACACGCGTGCACACGTTGTACCAAGGATCACAAATTTTCTAGTGAAAGAGATATTGGTACATATACGATATGTTCGGGACATGACATGATAGACGGTTATTGGCCAAATGACGATGGTTCACATTGGTAAATGAAAGAAGAAGTGTACGATGTGTAAAAGATGAAACGAGTCAGAAAACCTCGCGGAGCTTCGGAGCGTCGCGGCGCCGAAGTGTCGCGACTCCTCCAGCCTGCGCCGTGGCCCTGACTCTGCAGGGAACTCTCTGATGTTTTGGCGCCGCGGCGCCTCCCTGCAGGGCCGCAACGCTTCGACGGTTTCCAGACCGTTGGAGAAGAAATAAAACTGATTTTTGGGCTGACTTTGGAGCAATAATCTCTATTACTTGGCTCATGAATTCAGCCATAACTTGGCTGAATTGTAACCCCAACATCAATGGTCATTACTTGGAATTGATGGTCATTATTTGGTTAATTGGGAAGACACATTCATCACCCTATAAATTGATGTCATTGGCTCAATTGTAAGAACACACTTCAGAAAATCTTCTTCCTCTCTTGCAATATTTCACAAACTCATAGATTCTTCTTTTATAGTAAACTCTTGAGTTATCCTTTGCTCAAGTGTTTGTGGTTGTTTTATCTTGGGAGACAAGTTGTCAATCGCCGTTAAGAGATTAATACGGGACAATATTGTCTTAAGGATAGATTGAACATCAATCGACTCAACCAACTTCTCTCTTGTTTTCCCTTCCAGATTTGTAATTGTTGTTGTTGTTTTCCCTATTTCCTTGTGACCGCATTGTTACTCACAATCTTAAGACAATATTCGTTGTTAACAACAACATGACTGGAGGAAATCAATCCAACACTGTTCAAGGCAACCCAAATGCCTTCACTACTCAAGGCACAACTAGTGTCAACACAACTACTGCTCAAGGCGTTCCAAACGCCTTTACCACTACTAATGGGAACACCACTGTTCCACCACCTGCTAGTTTTCACCATGAACGCCCCGAGAAGTTCATGAGAACAAATTGCAAGAGATGGCAGCAAAAGATGTTATTCTTTCTGTTATGGGAGTATCTCGCTTTCTAACCGAAGATCCTCCAAAAGCTGGAGATGAAGTGGACCCTCAGCCTGAAACATCGGTGGAAGGGGGCCAAGATATCTATGTCACTAATGACATGAAGTTGACTCTAGATGCCTGGACTCATAGTGAATTCCTTTTGTCGGAATTATATCCTGAATTGCTTGTCTGATCCTCTTTACATGGTATACTGTACCGTTGGCACTGCCAAAAAGTTGTGGGATAAGCTTCAGAAAAAATACAACACCCAAGATGCGGGTTCTAAGAAGTTCATCATTGAAAAGTTTCTAAAATTTTAAATGGTGGACAACAAGATTGTGGCATCCCAAGTCCAGGAATTCCAAATGAGTATACATCACCTAGATTTGGAAGGTTTGAAGTCGAACGAGCAATTCTTGGTTGGCTCATTATTGAGAAGTTACCTCCATCGTGGAATGAGTTTATGAGTTATCTAAAACTCAAAATGAAATAAATGACTCTAGATGAACTTATTATCAAACTCCAGATTCAGGAGGATAATAAGAAGGACATGCCAAAGGGGAAGCAACCCGTTGAGGCTATTGCGAACCTGACGAAAGTCAAAAGGGACTCAAGCAAGAAGCGAAAGTTTCAGAAGGATGCAAAGGGCCCAAAAATTGAAAAGTTTAAGGGGACTTGCCATTACTGTGGAAAACCTGGACACATGGCTAAGGAGTGCCGCAAACTCAAGCATGCTAATAAAGAGAAGGCCAAAGGAAAGGCCAAGGCTAACGTTGTCGAAGATACTCTTCTTGGCGATATGATTGAGGACTTTTCGACGGTGGTTCTTGAAGCGAACATCGTTGAGAATCCTATGCACTGGTGGATGGACACGGGTGCCACCCGCCACATATGTTCCAACAAAGACGTCTTCTCCATGTATACACCAGTCACAGACAATAAGTTATTCATAGGCAACAACGCTTCTTCAGAGGTGCTGGGGGTAGGAAAGGTGATCCTGGCGATGACGTCCGGGAAGGAGCTAATTCTGAAGGAAGTGATGCATGTCCCAGAAATTCGAAGAAATTTAATTTCTGGACCGTTATTGGTAAATGATGGTTTTAGGCTAGTGTTTGAGGCTAACAAGTGTGTAATCACTAAAAATGGAAAATTTGTAGGAAGGGGTTTCATCTGTGAAGACCTCTTTAAAGTTAATGCTTCATCTGTAATGGTTGCACCTATCGTTAATAAAATTTAGCCTTCTACTTACTTGCTTGAATCTTCTAATTTATGGCATCATAGATTAGGACATGTAAACTATCAATCTATTCAAAGGTTGGTAAAGATGGAGTTGTTTCCTTCTATTGACGTAAATCCTCAACGAAAGTGTGAGGTGTGCGTAGAGACAAAACTTTCAAAGAATCCCTTTAGATCCGTCGAAAGGGAAACCGCTCCTCTAGAACTTATACACACCGATATATATGATTTGAAGTTCGCACCAACTAGAGGGGGAAACAAGTACTTTGTGACTTTTATAGACGATAGCACAAGGTATTGTTACCTTTACTTACTCAAAAGTAAAGATGAAGCCTTTGAAGCATTCAAACGTTATAAAGCAGAAGCTGAAAACCAACTAAGCGGACGGATTAAATGAATCCGAAGCGATATAGGGGAGACTATGTAGCGCCATTTGAAGTATTTTTTGTTCAATCTAGCATTGTTCATCAAACGACGGCTCCTTACTCACCTCAATCAAACGGGGTTGTTGAACGCAAGAACCGTACATTAAAGGAAATGATGAATGCATTACTCATCAATTCAAGTCTTCCCCAAGAAATGTGAAGAGAAGCTGTCCTTACCGCTTGCAAGATTCTTAACAGAGTCCCTCATAAGGGTAAGGACAAGACTCCATACGAGCTATGGAAAAGAAAGAAATCCAACTACAAACACTTTAAAGTTTGGGGTTGTCTGTCAAATATTAAAGTACCTACGCTAAAGCAGGTCAAGATTGGACATAAGACTGTTGATTGCATATTCATCGGGTATGCAAGTAACAATAGTTCTTATCGCTTCATAGTGCATAAGTCAGATGTACCCGATATTCATGTGGATACAATCATGGAGTCAAGGAACGCTAGATTCTTTGAAGACTCATTTCCTAGAAAGGAAAGAGACATAACATCTCTCAAACGAAGTTATGGGCAAACCTCACAAGATTCAGGAGTCAGTGACGACCCGAATCTAAACGGTTCAGATCCAGCGAACTCTGAAGTGGCTGATTATCCGGAATCCAGTATTCCAGATTCTCAGGACTTGGAGGGTCCAGAGATGGAACCAAAACGAAGCAAAAGGGCCAAGATAGATAACTCCTTCGGTCATGACGAACCACAGACAATCGCTGAAGCACTGTCAACTCCAGAAGCACCGCTCTAGAAAGAAGCTATAGAGAGTGAGATAGAATCCATACTGCACAACCATACTTGGGAGTTGGTTGATCTTCCTCCGGAAAACAAACCGTTAGGGTGTAAATGGATTGTCACGACCCGACCTCGGGCCCGTGACTGGTGTCTTACCCCGGGCACCCTAGTGATACAACATCAGAGAAAACCAGCGGAAGTAATTCATAAACATGAAACAATATAAAATAGGAAACAGGCTAACCAAAATAGTTACCTTTCTGTAAATATAAATACAACAAAAACTGAACAGTTACATCCTTTACAAGACCCAATTTACAACAGGACTATAGACCTCTAAGAGTTTGTAACAACTATGACGGGACAGGGCCCCGTCATACCCCTGAATGTACATGGATCTACAATGACAGGGAATCATACCAAAAGATAAGCCTCCGGAGAAACGGGGCTTCCCAAAAGCATAACGGTGATCCTAAGAGCGAGGATCAACAACCGATGTACCTCGACCTGCGGCATGAACGCACTTCAAGGAGGTCGATAACAGTACCAAGTATGTGAAACTGAAAATACTGTAATAAAATCATAACATTTCCAAATCAAATCCACAGATATGTATGAAAAACCAATTAACCGCACACAGTGCCACAACATAGACAAGAGTAAACAAGTGTAACGCAACCGGTCTTTTCTAGGCCGCTAATGATCGAAGCAGGCCACTCACCCATAGTATCATTATACGAGCCTAATCCTGGACTTTCTTAGCCCGCATAGGTCCCGTGGACCCGCATGAGGTACTCCTCGCATCGGGGGTAGCTAACTCGCGACATTTCCTGGACTACCGTAGTCCGCATGGCCACTACGACCGCATGAGGTATTCTCGACGCAGAACACCCGGAGTGATTCCTGGACTACCGTAGTCCGCATAGGTCATGTGGACCCGCATGAGGTACTCCTCGCATCGGGGGTAGCTAACCCGCGACAACATAACAAGTCAGGGGGGTAGGTGATATACACAAGCACAACCAGTTTATCGTAAACGACATAAGCACAACGAGAGAACCCCCCTACCACAACAAAACTCAAGGCACTAACACTCATAGTAACATAACATGTTTACTACTCAAACCAACTTACCACACATTCAGAAATCATTACAAGGCTTCTACAAACAAGTAAGTAAACCATTCTTTTTATCTTCCTTAAGTCACTATAACTAACTTCCCATAAAGTTAGTATAACACTTAAACTTTGAAATAAATCAAAACATTCACATTTGTTTGGAAAACCAAAAGAACCTATTCTTTTAAAACCAAGTATCAATTTCCTTCCGAATAATGATTCATAACTCTTTTTGAAATATTTCTAGATTCTTAACATTTAGAACTCAAGTCAAAAGACATCAAAGTGAAACTAATTTCAATTAATACATGTACGTCTACCGTACTATATATTTACAATTATCATGCTCAAGAGGATAGGAAGAATCACATACCTCCTCGGCTAAATCCACTTGCCAAGTCGAATATGTCGCGCGTAGAGTATCAACCTATAATAATCACATACGTCTATTAACGTCTAGACTTCTTCGTCGAATATTCTAAGTATAAAGTTCCTTATTCTACGGAAAATCGACAAGACTTCCTTTGTTTCTACATACTTTTCCACCTTTCAAGGTCCGATATCAACTACTAAACGCCACATTTAAGGCCCAACAATTCAGAATACATGGGATTACACGCCTAACTTGGGTGTGTAAAATTCTGCCCCACAATACAAATTAAACAATCCAATAAGTTTAAGGTATTATCTTGGCTATAACATGTTCATATATCATCCTTATCCAATCCTTTCAAATCCAAATTGTTATTCCTACATGCAATATACCTAAAAGAAATATTGACAACTACAAGTCCTTTCTTCCTCACATGCAACACAATTTACTTAAAAAGGAGAAATGGATTGTTACCTTAGAGTTTACCCAAATTAGTCCAACAAATTTCACTTGCCTTCTTTCCACAATCACCACCACAAACCTCCTACAAGCTTGTCAACATGTTTCCTTCTTGTTACCTTTCTGAAATTTCTCTAGGCCTTGGTTTCTTCTTGAATTTTTAGAGAGAAGGGAGAGGAATTTTTAGAGAGAAGGGGGTTTTGTGAAGAATGACCAAGTCTTCAAGACTTGGTCAATAAATAGTGCTTCAACACAATCAGATGGGAGGGAAACTTGTCACCCTCCCATGGCTTTTTAAAAAAAATAACTTCTGATTTTTCCCCCAGATTTCACAAAAACCCGCCTCGCCACGCTCGCAGATCGCGCAAGATCAAACCTCCGAGAATTTCCAGATTTCCGCGCCGCCCTCAGATTCCGGCCGCGGCTGCAACTTCGCGAATTTTCAGTATATCCGCGCCGCTGCCTCTGATCCAGCCGCGCAGGCCCCTGACCGAGAATACATTTCTGCTTGCCCGCGCACTGAACTTGTAACTTCCATAACTTTCTGCTCCGATGTCCTATCGATGAATAGTTGGTTGCGTTGGGAACTAGACTCAACAAACTACATACTAGGCCTTTGAAACACCTGGGAACTCCTAATGCAACTGGACATAAACCGCCTCAAAGTTGACTAAAATCCGTCCGAAACATTTCGTCAACCTTTCTTTCTAAAATTTAAATCTTAATTCCTTTCGTACGTTCTCATAAGCATGACCTGAATTATGGGGTGTAACATTCTCCCCCCCCCCCCCCTCCCCTAGAAACATTCGTCCCGAATGTTCCTTCAATACTTACTCAAATCACAATATTGACATAGACCCTCTTAACTATTCATCTTGCAAAAGAGACACTCTACACGACCACAACAACACTTAAGTATAAATGCCAAATTAAAAACTAACAAGCAGGAAAGTGGGTTACCTGGAGGTGTAGGGAACAAGTGGGGATACTTCTTCATCATGTCCTCTTCTGCTTCCCATGTCATTTCCTCTATGTTCTCATTCCGCCATAAGACCTTGACGAAAGCCACATCCTTTGTCCGTAGTCGCCTAACCTGACGATCGAGTATCGCTATGGGACTCTCCTCATATGATAACCCTTCTGTCACCTGGACATCACAAATCGGGTGCACTCTAGATGGATCTCCAATACACTTTCGCAATATAGACACATGAAAAATTAGATGTACTGCCTCCAGATCGGATGGCAGATCCAACTCATAGGCAACCTTGCCTACCCTACGGACAATCTGGTAAGGCCCAATGTACCTTGGGCTAAGATTCCCCTTCTTCCCAAATCTCATTACACCCTTCATGAGTGATACCTTCAGGAAGACCCAATCACCCATATCAAACTCCAAGTGTCTACGCCGATGATCTGCATACGACTTCTGTCGACTCTGAGCTGACAATAACCGCTCCTGGATAAGCTTCACCTTATCCACCGCCTGCTGAATCCAGTATGGCCCGACTAACTGAACTTCACCCACATCAAACCAGCCTATCGGTGACCTGCACTTCCTCCCGTATAAGGCCTCATAAGGCGTCATCTGGATACTAGAATGGTAGTTGTTATTATACGCAAACTCCACAAGAGGTAGATGATCCTCCCAGCTACCCCTGAAATCAATAACACAGGCCCGTAGCATATCCTCAAGCGTCTGGATAGTACGCTTGGCCTGTCCGTCGGTCTGAGGATGAAACGCGATCGAGACTCACCGTGTCCCTAATCCTTCGGAAAGACCTCTGTTAGCCGTGAACCGGGCTCCTGCCTCAAATGATCGATATAGCACCGTGCGCCTCACAATCTCTCTGATATACAATCTAGCATAATCCACGGCCGAAAAAGTCGTCCTGACTGGAAGAAAGTGGGCTGATTTCGTCAGCCTGTCGACAATAACCCATATGGAATCATGCTTCCTCTGAGTGTGAGGTAATCCTATAATAAAGTCCATATTGATCACCTCCCACTTCCATGTCGGAATCTCTATCATCTGCAATAACCCACCAGGCTTCTGGTGCTCCACCTTGACCTACTGACAATTCGGACACTGCGCAACAAGCTCTGCAACGTCCCTCTTCAGGCCATCCCACCAATATATACACCTGAGGTCATGGTACATCTTAGTCGACCCCGGGTGAATAGTGTAACGAGCACTGTGTGCCTCCCCTAGAATCTGCTGACGAAGTCCTGCTACATCGGGAACACATAACCTGCCCTCAAATCTTAGCACCCCATCAGATGCTACCTTAAATAGACTCTTCTTCTCTCGAAGAGTCGTATCTCGATACCGTACCACAATCGGATCCTCATATTGTCGCCTCTTCACCTCCTCGATGATGGACGACTCGGCAACCTCTCGAACCCGAACCCCACTACTATCAGAACCAACCAAACGAACCCCAAGGCTCGCTAGCTGATGTAACTCGCGGACCATGCCCCTTTTATCTGGTTGCACATCTGACAGACTACCCATCGATCTGCGACTAAGGGCATCTACAACTACGTTGGCCTTCCCTGGGTGGTATAGGATATCGACATCATAGTCCTTAAGTAGCTCTAGCCACCGTCTCTGCCGCAAGTTCAGCTCCTCGGTGAAGATATACCGAGACTCGTGGTGCGTGTAAATATCCACATGAACTCCATATAAATAATGTCTCCAGATCTTCAAGGCATGAATCACTGCTGCCAACTCTAAGTCATGTGTGGGGTAGTTCTTCTCATGCTTCCTGAGCTGTCGATATGCGTAAGCTATAACTTTACCGTGCTGCATCAGCACGCACCCAAGCCCAACACCCGACGCATCATAATAAACCACATATCCGTCTAAACCCTCTGGAAGAGTAAGAACTGGGGCGGTCGTCAATTTCTCCTTCAAGAATCGGAAGCTCTCCTCACAAGCATCCGTCCACTGGAACATAGCTGCTTTCTGAGTTAGCCTAGTCAAAGGTGCTGAAAGGGAAGCAAACTTCTCCACAAATCTCCGATAATAACCCGCAAGGCCCAAAAAACTACGCACCTCCGTTGGTGTAGTGGGTCTAGGCCAAGTCTTGACTGCCTCAATCTTTGATGTATCAACCCGAATACCAGCGGCCCCGATAACATGCCCTAAGAAAGCCACTGAAGCTAACCAAAACTCGCATTTCGAGAACTTAGCATACAATCGCGGTCCCGAGGAGGACTCGATACCGCCTCAAACGATCTGCATGTTCTTGCTGCGCGCGATTAAACCAGATATCATCAATGAATACTATAACGAACATATCCAAGAATGGCTTGAACACGGTTCATCAAATCCATGAATATCACAAGGCGTTGGTCAACCCGAAAGACATCACCTCGAACTCATAGCCCATACCGGTCCCGAATGCGATCTTTGGGATATATGCCTCTCTAACTCGCACTGATGATAACCGCACGCAGTCTATCTTGAGAAACACTCGCACTCGCAAATCGTCAAACAAATAATCAATCACGGGAGGGGTATCTGCTTCGATAGTCACCTTATTCACCGCCGTAATCAACACACATACGCAGCTGGCCCCATCCTTCTTCTTTACAAATAAAATCGGCGCCCTGGGAGAAACACTAGGCCCGATAAAGCCTTTTCTAGCAAATCCTTCACCGGTCTTTCAACTCCTCAACTCAGCAGTGTCATCCTCGTATGGTGGAATAGATATAGCCGAGTGTCCGCGACATATCAATGCAAAACTCAATCTCCTCTCGGGAGGATACCCGAGATCGTGCGGGAATACGTGCGAAACTCTCGCAACCGAATCGATCGAAAGTCCGGTATCTTGGCCTCGATTTCGAATACCCGAACCATATGGTAGATATACCCTTCGCACCATCTTCCTAGCCTTGAGGTAAGAAATAAACCTACCCTACGACACAAAGATTCCCTTCCAATCGATAACCGCTTCCCAGAAACCGAACCGTACTAATCTCTCTCATAATCCACATTGGCATAGCAGACGCTAGCCAATCCATACCCATAATCATATCAAAGTCCGTCATATCCAACTCTATCAAGTCGGCTGTGGTCCGACGATCAGAATAGTCATTGGGCAAGCCTTATATACCCGCCGGCTATCACCGAATCACTCATCACGTAGCCACCTCAAAAGGTTTTATGGACTCGTGCTCTATCCCTATTCTACCAAAGAATATGAGGAGATATATAGGACAAGGTAGAACACGGATCTATCAAAGCATAAACATCACAACATGAAACCAATAATGTACTGTGACAACATCCGTGGCGCCTCCGGTCCCGACAAATGGACATAGCATAAATGCGGTTCTGAGGACCGGCCGAACTAGGACCCTTGCCACGACTCTGCCGCGACTGGCCGCCCACGAGTACTCGCCTTCGGGCGAGTAAATCGTAGGAGATGAAGACTCGGCGAATGACCCTGTAGGCTGAACCCTACCATCTGCGATGCCTCCGCCTGACATCCGAAATATGACCTGCTGCCACAAGTAGCAAGGCCCCACAAGATACCGCAACTCGAAATGGGATCTACCACATCGCCACACCGAGAGGGGTGGTCTCGACGGGTAGCATTCTCGCTTCCTCGAAGCCCGGCCTGGGGCCCGACTCCCGAATACCCTGAACGTCCGGAAGACGGTGGAGGAGCGCTCTGAACCGGCTGAGGTGCAAATCCGGTCTGCTGCTGAGGTCGTCCGCCTCGAAAACTACCAGAGGACCCTGCTGTCCTGGCCCTCTTCTGCTGGTATCTATCAATCTGTCGCCCTCCGCTCTCACACCTGTGCATAAGCCTGCATGCGGGCAATGTCCATGCACGGCTGAAGAGCTACTCCCGAGCAACCCTCTTCTAAGTAATCATCGAGCCCTGTGACATAGCGGTGCACTCTGTCCTACATGTCGGCCACTAAAGCGGGGACGTACCGAGCCAACGAGTCAAACTCTACGTTGTACTCTCGGACCGTCCGCCCGCTCTGTCTCAACGTCAGAAATCTATCGGCCCGAGCTCTCCTCATCTGCGGAGGCAAGAAATGGCTAAGAAATGCCTCTGAGAACTCGTCCCAAACAGCTGGAAGCGCATGCTCCTCCCGACGGTTCCACGAATCAAACTACCAATCGCAGATCACGCAATGATGTGAACTCAATACTACCGACTCTGTCTCCGAGGCCTTGATCACATGATCCGCCGAATCGTTTGATAAACTCCCGGAGATCATCTCGATCCTCGACCCATAGAACTCTGGTGGGCTACAACTCAAAAAGTCCCGAAGTCTCAAGCTATCAGATCTGGGGTGAACTACGGGTACAACCGGAACCGCTGTCTCCCATCTGTAATCCTGCCTTGCCACGATCCTGGCTAATAACTGGGCCATCTCTCAGAGCCCATATCCTCTCGCCTGTGCCGTAATCGAGGCTTAGGTACCGCGGTCTCAGTAGCCGCCGCTGCTGCCCCGAACTCTGTTGGGGCTGGCGACGTCGTGGAACTCGCCGTCCGAAACATCACCCCAGGTAAAGACTGGGCCTGTGGCCTCGTAACCTCTCAAGGCCCTACTAGCGACTCTCACCGCTTTGCCCTTCTGGGCCGCGGTTGTCTTGCGTGGAGGCATAAATGATACATAAAAATATGCCAGAGGGAGTTCAACCTATAACACAGCTCTATTGCACGATCTTAGAGTGAAAGAATGGAAATCAATCCTAAATATCCTGTAGCCTCCTGATTATAGGTGTGGTGCACAAAACACCGATAATCAAGACTCTACCAGATACGACATGTAGACACTTTCCGAGGAATAACTGCTCTGATACCACTTTTGTCACGACCCGACCTCGGGCCCGTGACGGGTGCCTTACCCCGGGAACCCTAGTGATACAACATCAGAGAAAAACCAGCGGAAGTAACTCATAAACATGAAACAATATAAAATAGGAAACATGCTAACCAAAATAGTTACCTTTCTGTAAATATAAATACAACAAAAACTGAACAGTTACATCCTTTACAAGACCCAATTTACAACAGGACTACAGACCTCTAAGAGTTTATAACAACTATGACGGGACAGGGCCCCGTCATACCCCTGAATGTACATAGATCTACAATGACAGGGAATCATACCAAAAGATAAGCCTCCGGAGAAACGGGGCTTCCCAAAAGCAGAACGGTGATCCTAAGAGCGAGGATCAACAACCGATGTACCTCGACCTGCGGCATGAACGCAGCCCCCCGAAGGAGGTCAGTACAACAGGTACCAAGTATGTGAAACTGAAAATACTGTAATGAAATCATAACATTTCCAAATCAAATCCACAGATATGTATGAAAAACCAATTAACCGCACACAGTGCCACAACATAGACAAGAGTAAACAAGTGTAACGCAACCGGTCTTTTCTAGGCCGCTAATGATCGAAGCAGGGCCACTCACCCATAGTATCATTATACGAGCCTAATCCTGGACTTCCGTAGCCCGCATAGGTCCCGTGGACCCGCATGAGGTACTCCTCGCATCGGGGGTAGCTAACCCGCGACATTTCCTGGACTACCGTAGTCCGCATGGCCACTAGGACCGCATGAGGTATTCCTCGCATCGGCGTAACACACCCGGAGTGATTCCTGGACTACCGTAGTCCGCATAGGTCATGTGGACCCGCATGAGGTACTCCTCGCATCGGGGGTAGCTAACCCGCGGCAACATAACAAGTCAGGGGGGTAGGTGATATACACAAGCACAACCAGTTTATCGTAAACGACATAAGCACAACGAGAGAACCCCCCCCTACCACAACAAAACTCAAGGCACTAACACCCATAGTAACATAACATGTTTACTTCTCAAACCAACTTACCACACATTCAGAAATCATTACAAGGCTTCTACAAACAAGTAAGTAAACCATTCTTTTTATCTTCCTTAAGTCTCTATAACTAACTTCCCATAAAGTTAGTATAACACTTTGTAATAAATCAAAACATTCACATTTCTTTGGAAAACCAAAAGAACCTATTCTTTTAAAACCAAGTATCAATTTCCTTCCGAATAATGATTCATAACTCTTTTTGAAATATTTCTAGATTCTTAACATTTAGAACTCAAGTCAAAAGACATCAAAGTGAAACTAATTTCAATTAATACATGTACGTCTACCGTACTATATATTTACAATTATCATGCTCAAGAGGATAGGAAGAATCACATACCTCATCGGCTAAATCCATTTGTCAAGTCGAATATGCCGCGCGTATAGTATCAACCTATAATAATCACATACGTCTATTAACGTCTAGACTTCTTCGTCGAATATTCTAAGTATAAAGTTCCTTATTCTACGGAAAATTGGACAGCACTTCCTTTGTTTCTACATACTTTTCCACCTTTTCAAGGTCCGATATCAACTACTAAACGCCACATTTAAGGCCCAACAATTCAGCAATACAAGGGGATTACACGCCTAACTTTGGCGTGTAAAATTCTGCCCCACAATACAAATTAAACAATCCAATAAGTTTAAGGTATTATCTTGGCTATAACATGTTCACATATCATCCTTATCCAATCCTTTCAAATCCAAATTGTTATTCCTACATGCAATATACCTAAAAGCAATATTGACAACTACAAGTCCTTTCTTCCTCACATGCAACACAATTTACTTAAAAATGAGAAATGGATTGTTACCTTAGAGTTTACCCAAATTAGTCCAACAAATTTCACTTGCCTTCTTTCCACAATCACCACCACAAACCTCCTACAAGCTTGTCAACATGTTTCCTTCTTGTTACCTTTCCGAAATTTCTCTAGGCCTTGGTTTCTTCTTGAATTTATAGAGAGAAGGGAGAGGAATTTTTAGAGAGAAGGAAGAGGGAATTTTTAGAGAGAAGGGGGTTTTGTGAAGAATGACCAAGTCTTGATAAATAGTGCTTCCACACAATCAGATGGGAGGGACACTTGTCACCCTCCCATGGCCTTTTAAAAAAATAACTTCTGATTTTTCCCCCAGATTTCGCAAAAACCCGCCTCGGCGCCGCGACCCTGCAGTCGGCGCCGCGGTGCTGAAACCTCCGAGAATTTCAGTACTTTCGGCGCCGCGGCCCTGCAACTTCAGCGAATTTTCAGTATATCCGGCGCCGCGGCCCTGCATCCGGCGCCGCGGCGCTGTGGCCCCTGACCGAGAATACTTTTCTGCTTGCCCGCGCACTGAACTTGTAACTTCCATAACTTTCTACTCCGATGTCCTATCGACGAATGGTTGGTTGCATTGGGAACTAGACTCAACAAACTACATACTAAGCCTTTGAAACACCTGAGAACTCCTAATGAAACTGGACATAAACCGCCTCAAAGTTGACTAAAACCCGTCCGAAACATTCCGTCAACCTTTCTTTCTTAAATTTAAATCTTAATTCCTTTCGTACGTTCTCATAAGCATGACCTGAATTACGGGGTGTAACATGGATACTCAAATGGAAGTTAAAAGTAGATGGATCTATAGACAAATACAAGGCCAGGTTGATATTCAAGGGCTATCAACAAAATAGGAGTCTTGATTATTTTGACACCTATTCTCCGGTGTCTAGGATGACATCCATACGTATGTTCATAGCTATCACCGCCTTGCGGGATCTATAAATACACTAAATGGATGTCAAGACAGCTTTCCTAAATGGTGATTTGGAAGAGGAAATCTATATGGACCAACTCGAGGGGTATGTGGTTCCTGGACAAGAGATGAAAGTTTGTCGGCTTGTCAAATCTCTGTACGGGCTGAAACAAGCCCCAAAGCAATGGCACGAGAAGTTTGATAATACTCTATTATCAAAGGGATTCGCCATTAATAGGTGTGACAAATGTGTCTACATGAAAGGAGATGTCGACTCATTCGTAATAATCTGCCTTTACATAGACGACATGTTGATCACATGAAGTAGTGTTAGGGTAATCCTAGATACTAAGAACATGTTGAAACAATATTTTGACATAAAAGATATGGGTATCGCATATGTCATCTTAGCGATCAGGATCTCTAAGACGTCTGATGGACTGGTCTTATCTCAATCTCATTACATCGAGGATGTGTTGAAGAAATTTGAGGTTTTTGATAGTTCGTCAATAACGACACCACTGGATGTAAATCAAAAGATTGATAAATATTTTGGTGCACCCATACGCCAGAAGTGATATACTCAGGTGATTGGTAGTCTGATGTATATCACAAACTGCACTCGACCTGATATCGCTTATGCAGTCAACAAGTTGGCTAGGTCACCCGCAATCCGAGTGATGACCACTAGAAAATGTTAACTCAGGTACTAAGATACCTGAAACATATGCAAACTTACGGGTTACATTATTCGAGATATCCAATTGTACTAGAGGGGTACAGTGATGCAAACTGGATATATGATATCGAGAACACCAAGTCCACCATTGGGTATATATTTACAATTGTTGGTGGAGCTGTGTCTTGGAAATCCTCTAAGCAAACATGTATAGACCGATCCACGATGGAGTCGGAGTTTATCGTTTTATACAAAGTAGGGGAAGAAGCTGAGTGGCTTCATGACTTCTTAGAGGATATCCCATGTTGGGGTAAACCCGTACATCCTATAATGATCCACTGTAACAGCCAGTCTGCTCTAGGAAGGGCGTAGAGTTCTATGTACAACGGTAAATCTCGTCACATCAGACGGAGATATAAGATCGTTCGGCAGCTGATCACCACGGGTATTATTTCTATTGATTACATAAATTCAAAGAAAAACATAGCAGATCCCTTGACAAAGGGTTTACCCATAGATCAGATGCTCTGCTTGTCTAGGGAATGGTCTTAAAACCTAATCACTAAGAACTGATACCGCAGAAACCCAACCTAACAGACTGGAGATCCCAAGAATTAGGTTCAATGGGAAAACTAAGTCGTAAAAGTTCAGTGGAAGCAAGAGCACTTTGGATAATGTTTCTACGTAGAAACATGAATCCAAGGTCGTTCCCGTGATAGACATCAAGTACTACCTGCAAAGGGGTAAAAGGTTAAGTTTCCAAAATCTTTGATTAACCCTCAATCGTTGAGGTTAGGTTTGGGAAAACTTTTAATGGTTCGTAATACTTATAAAGTTGGATATAGCAGAATACCTTGTTGGAGACCACCTATTTAAGTGCGAGGACTGGACGGCCTCAATTTGAAGCACTTAAGAATCCAAGACGTGTCCATGGCCACAACGGACAAAACCTTAAAGAAGAATAGAGTAAGAAAAGGTGTTGTGTTGGTACCATTGTCTTGGATTACACTAAACACTGACGGTTCAAGACATCGCGTTCACCGCGCAGTAAGTAAGTCCGATGGTATTCTACTATGGAAGGTTCAAAGCCACTGCTACCTATCCAGATGCAGCATTGATCCGCCGAAATATTACTAGAAAGACACCATGTGTGTGCTCCAAAATCTCTTTCAAGAGGGGATTGTTGGAAATTTATTAAACGTGAATATAGTTAATCATATTGTTTATGACTCGAATAATTGGTGTCCCGCACGTCGGAAACCTCGTTTTCACACACGTGCACACGTTGTACCAAGGATCGCAAATTTCCTAGTGAAAGAGATATTGATACATATACGATATGTTTTGGACATGAAATGATAGATGGTTATTGGCCAAATGACGATGATTCACATTGGTAAATTAAGGAAGAAGTGTACGATGTGTAAAAGATTAAACGAGTCAGAAAACCCTGCGGAGCTTCGGAGCGCCGCAGAGCCTCAACATCGGAACTGCGGTACTGGAGCGCCGCGGCCCTGACTCTGCAGGGAACTCTCTGATGTTTTGGCGTTGCGGGGCCTCCCTGCAGGGCCGCGACGCTTCGACGGTTTCCAGACCGTTGGAGAAGAAAACACTGATTTTTGGGCTGACTTTGGAGCAATAACTCTCCATTACTTGACTCATGAATTCAGCCATAATTTGGCTGAATTATAACCCCAACATCAATTGTCATTACTTGGCATTGATGACCATTATTTGGTTAATTGGGAAGACACATTCATCACCCTATAAGTTGATTCCATTGGCTCAATTGTAAGAACACACTTCAGAAAATCTTCTTCCTCTCTTGCAATATTTCACACACTCATAGATTCTTCTTTTATAGTAAACTCTTGAGTTATCCTTTTCTCAAGTGTTTGTGGTTATTTTATCTTGGGAGACAAGTTGTCAATCGTCGTTAAGAGATTAATACGAGACAATATTGTCTTAAGGACAGATTGAACATCAATCGACTCAACCAACCTCTTTCTAGTTTTCCATTCCAGATTTGTAATTTATTGTTGTTATTTTTCCTATTTCCTTGTAACCGCATTGTTACTCACAAATAGTACTATGTAACGTTAAATACTTTATGTCTTTTAAGAATATCATATTTCAAATAACAAGTATGAGCAAAAATCTTTTACTAAAAAACAAATTAGCTAACATGTAAGGTATGCAAAATGCAAGGAGTGCCAATCAGTTTAGGAAAAAGGGCAATCCTCACAATAAATGAAAATAGTATCTTCTATTTGATTTATTAAAACACTCAAATAGTTATTAATTGTTTAATTTCCTCAAGGAGACAACTCGATTAAATTGGTTGAAATTTCCAAATAGAAAATGTCAAGGACCAAAAATATCATAAAGGAATATATTCTGTGTAATTTTTACCTCCATATCAAGCTCTTACTCTTTGCCCGATTCAGTAACTGCAAATGGAATTCCATTGAGCACTTGTATCACTTTTAGTTGGGCATAGTTGTTAGAGACTAATGCTCCAACATCTCCAACCTTTCCTGAATCAAAATCTTCTATGAATTCTTCCTTGAGAAGCACCATCTTCTCCATGACTTCTTTTGATGCATAGTTATTTTGGAGCCAGCACAAACATCTTCCTCCAGCAACTTAGTAGTTGAACCACGTGTACATAGAGTAGAACAATACTGCAGACAGTTTGGCTAAGCATGGTTCTCACACTTAGTGATGCTCGTCTGAGAGTTTTTGAAGCATCACCCCCTTTTGTAGCCGAGGTTGAAGCTGACAAGCTAGGCGACACTTTTTGTAGTTCTTCAGCTTGTAATTCTGGTAGTAGTGGTAGTGTAGTAGTTCTGGTAGCTCTAGCTTATCAGTTCGTACTCATAGTAATAGTAGTCGTAATAGTTTTCGTAGCTTTAGCTTATCTAGTTTAGCAAACATGGGAAATCATGCCCCAACACCTTGTGCTCCTACTGTTCTGAACAATCATGTAACTCCTTCTACGGAGAACTCCAACTCTGATGGGATTCCAATGCCATTAGCTCCCTAAACTGTTTTGATGTAGTTTAATGATAGTATAGTCTCTTTCACAAAAAAAGGTATGCAAAATGCATGTCCTATATGAGAAAAAGACTCCTCTCCTTTACATTTAGGTTATAAAACACGTGATGCTTGAAGTGTGATAATATTTCCTATACTAATGCCTAGGCCTCGGAGCATGCCTTTTAATTAATTATAAACAGTCTCCACTGGCGATTGATGTGCAAAAAGTTACAATTTGAGTTTGGTATTCCAAATTTTGGATCATTGAGGTGAGCTTTCTAATCTATATCCTACCTAAAGGATAGCAAAAAAAAAAGTTTGCTCAAGGAGGATCATAGATGATGTTAGAAGGATTTGTGGGCTTTATTCTAAAGTAGGTCAGTTCTATTTGTCCATATTTACTAAACCCCTTGTGTGTCTTGTAAGATAAGAGAAAAGGTTAAAGATCCTGATTCCTTCATTCTATGGCTTAAGAGTTGTGAGACTGTCAGCTGGCCTATTTGCTTCTCTGAAGCAGTGATTGATGTTAAAACTCTGATCTTCAATCATTTTCTGAATTCCATTGATCTGATTGCTGGTCTTTATGGAGGTTTCCAATCTCTTTTGATATACTTTACTAGTAAAAGTGTATCAAATTCCCCTACGGCCATGTCTAGACCTTTGTTGGCACACCATTTCAGTCCAAAAAGTAGTGCCGCAACTTCTGCATAATTACTTGTTCCTGTTCCTAGGGAAATGGGGTAGGCAGAAATAAATTTCAATTCCTGGTCCATAATGATTCCTCCACCTTCCCACTGACCCTTGTTGAGGTCGAAATAATCGTCATGCGAAAACTAATAATTACAAACCTTGAACGACGATAAATCGGACAATAAAAAGTATACTAAAATATGCATTATAAACTTGATATGATTTGGTCTATTGGTCAACATATGACAAAACTAATTAAAACTTAAAAGACATAAAAACTGAAAGAAATAATCCTTTGATTATTCTTATTGAATTAATAGGTATATATACAATTTACAATAGAAAAATCATAAATCTCTATTCTATTTGGAGACTAACTATGTAATTATGATAATAGTACAATACTAATTATATTATAATATACATTCCTAATATACACTGCCCGTGATGGGCCTTCTGGCCACTGCGCGTGATGGGCTTTCTGGCTGATCGTGATGACGGGCCTTCTGGTCGAGCCTATTGGATTCCTTTGATATACATACAATATACATGTATATTATGTATATTTAACAAACCCCCGCAGTCATCGCGGGCGATCTTCGAACACTGAGACTGTCCCTAAAATCTTTAAAAATGACCGAGGGAAGACCCTTTGTAAAGATGTCTGCAATTTGATACCTGAAAGGGACATGGCAGACGCGTACTTCTCCACGAGCTACCTTTTTTCGAACAAAATGAATGTCCATCTCGATATGTTTAGTGCGCTTTGAACCACCAGAAAGATAGATTTGAGAATAGCCTAGAGATGCACAAAATCCTATTTAGATGTGAGGCGTAGAGACTGAGTTTCGAGTTGATGATTGGGTGTTTCTGAAAATTTCACCTATGAATGGTGTCATGAGGTTTGGGAAGAAAGGGAAACTCGGTCCTAGATATATCAGACCGTACAGGATCCTGCGAAGAGTTGGCCAAGTGGCTTATGAATTAGAATTTCCACAAGATTTAATTGTTGTGCACCCATTGTTTCATGTATCTATGTTGAGAAAGTGTGTGGGAGACCTGTTTTTGGTTGTCCTTGTCGAATCTATCATAGTTAAGGATGGCCTAACCTATGAAGAGGTTCATGTGGCTATTCTAGATCACTAGGTTTATAAGTTGAGAACTAAGAGAGTTGCGTCAATGAAAGTGTTGTGGAGAAGTCAGAAAGTCGATGAGGCTACATGGGAAGCCAAAGAGGACATGAAGTCCAGATATCCTCACTTATTTGAGGAGAAAACAAAAGGTGTATAAGGTAAATACCTTCAGTATTCATGTCATGTCCCATGTGTATCCATGTCTCATATTTCACGTTTATGTATTCACGACTCATGTCTCATGTAATCATGTCATTCAACCCCATATTCCACGTCATGTTTCCTCATATTCATGTACTCATTCCATGTACAGTCTCATTCTTAACCATGACCCATCATTTGAAGACGAATGATCCCAATGGGAGATATTGTAACACTTCATATTTTCAAACTAAGACTTGTTCATGATTCAGGAGTTTAGAAAACCTAAGCAGGAAATGAGAAGTCAAAAACTTCATTCAGTTCAGTGATCAGCGTTGTACGCCCAATTTATCTAGACCGTATAAAATATACGGACCATACCTTTTGTCCGTAGGAAGGCCCCCAGCTTTTGGTAATCACTGGAATTTGAAACCTAGTGATGGTCACATTATACAGACCCATGCAATTATGTACGGATCGTACAACCAGCCGTAAAAATTGTACGGATCGTACAATGCAACTGTAGAATCTTCGACGACTGAACAATATATATTCACGATTTTTAGTCTTATTTTTTCCAATGCTTCCAAGCCCTAGCACGAAGTTCCTCTCCTCCAATCATCCTCATAGTTAAAGATAAGTCTTTTACATGTATTTTCACGTGATTCTAATCAAGCATAATCAAATCCTAAGCGAATAATTGATTCTCAACCTAGGGTTTTCAAGAAAATCCATCTCAAAGAATAAAGTTCAGGCTTTTGGGAATTCTTCATCTAGTTCAATTTTTTATTACAAGATTAGGAGCGAATAAAGTATGTAGAGCTTCTATCAACATGTGGGAACATCGTTATTCTTCCCCATGCCACGTTTATTCATGAAACCATGAACTTCGATACTTAGGGTTTTATTTTAAGTTCATAACAACCTTAAATTATATATCTTATGATACACCATGTTTGTGTTACTATTTTTTTATTGTATTCTTGATATTCTGTTATTGTTATTGGGAACCCGTTTGTAATCCATGAATGCTCATAATACTGATTCCATGAGTTCAAGCATGAAATATGATTTTTTTATGAACTACTACTGTATCACCTCATGAATCATGTATAATTTTCCATGTCTTAATAAAACTATACATATGTTATATTTCATTTACAAGCCTTGCGTACAAGTTATATATATATGAAATTCATAGGATTACAAGCCAAATATATCCATGTTTATATTTTGGGAGTTGCACAGATTACTGAGAAGGTTTAATACCTGAACTACGTATGTCAATGTAGAATAAGGATCGCTCCGTCCAGTGCGGATGGTTCCTTCATGTTACCTATTGCGGGTTTTTGGATCTATTCATGTCATTTTCATGTATCGTACCCCAGCAAGGTACGAGATATCTTAGCTGATCGGATAGAGATCAGACGCAACATTCCAGCGTGGTGGTTTGATATCGATTATACTAAAGTTCTCCCACTTAAATTGATTTATCATATTTTATTTTTATTATATATATTCATGTCATATATTATACATGCTCATGCTTAGGTTAAAGTTTCAGTTTCAGTTCCTATTATTTCATGTGCCTGTTTATTCGTTCAATTATTTTATATACAATACAATTCAAATGTACTTACATCCTTTTTGCTCGGAGCTTACACTTCACGGTGCAGGTACTAAGTTTTAGGACGACAGATCGACTCGCTAGGCATTAGTATCAACCATCGGTGAGCCCCATTTTATTTGTGGTGTTAGTTTAGTTATTTTCATGTCATGCTTTACAATAAAGGTATGGCAGAGCCTTGTCCTGATAAATCAAGTGATGCCTAATTAAAAACCTTGCCGAAAAAAATCCCATTGGGATAAAAATCGGTTGAAGGAAAAAGAGTGCAACACATATTTTTCATTAGGCATAGTACTTTTTCAAATGATTAGCATTCCAGTTGCTGGGAAGCTGTTTTTGTCACACCCCAACCTTGGTGGTATAGCCGGCACCCAACGCCTGGACAACTCGAGGGAACCACCTGAATATCATCACATGAACGTATAACCATCTGGGCCAACAAGGCGTCAGAATTATATCTGTAATATAAAAATCTTGCAAACTGAGGAACTCAACCTATGCATATGTACATGCTAAGGCCGATAATGCCAATATAATCTCTAACCAACATCCAGGCCTAAGAGGTCGTACTGAACAACTGTACAACACAGGACCTGCCTATAAAGCCCTTAAGAAAAAGTTGACACAACACATAAGTTATGACAGGCCCCCCGACATACCCAACATACCAAAGGATATAAACATAATCCTGACTCAACCATACTCCAGGAGGAAATGAAGCTCACCAACATAAGCTGATATTTGAATGCATCTACAAGGGTGGATCCTCTCATTGCCTACCTCAACCTGCGTGGGATGAAATACAGTGTCCACAAGTAAAACATCAGTACAAATAATGTACTGAATATGTAAGACAAAATAAAACACAATATTACATAATCATAAGTGAGAGGGATACGAATCAACCTGAACCTCTGAAATACCACTAAGGGCCACAACATACATAAGGATCATTCTTATTTAATAATTTTATCCTACGCCACTACATCAACGTCGTGAATCTATTTGTCCGACTGCCCAATTGATCAGTGGTAACTGCCCACCCGACCGTAGTTCGATGGTAAATAATGATAACAAGAATACCGAGAAGTAAAAGAATAACCTGGACCTCGGGAAGCCACTGTGGGCATATGCAATGCATAATATCACTAAAACCAGTTATATATATATATATACACACACACATTTGGGCATGTGAATATCATATTGTACCCGTCCCTAATATAGGAATCTGTGTTAACGTACCCGACCTAAATAAGTCTCAATGTCATCCTACCCGACCTTGTTATAGGACTCAGGTATTATAGTATCCAGCAACAGTGGTGTGCACAGATAAGGGACGTACCCAGTCTTACTAGGTAGTAGTGTTATCATACCATGCCTTATTATGGGACTCAGTGTTATAAAGTAGATAAACACATACATGATGCATGACTGACCTCAGGAAAACCAATAGGAATAAGATTGGGTGACACATGGACCGTAACCCTCCGTCATTCGTTATAGAAATCATTTACAACCAATGCTACAATCCATCATGAACTCGAAACCGATAACTTAACAATGACTATCAAGAGAAGTGATACACAATTCCGTCGAGGGAACAAATCCAATAATCTTTACAGAGTACGAGGAACAATTTTGACAAGAGACTTATACCAATCATAGAACCTTTTAACATGGGTGCATACCTCATAAGAAAATATCAACAAGGGCTTCTAATCATCTAAGAACATCATTGTTACACTTTCAATTATCATTGTAAGGATATCGTACCATTTCACTTCTACTCTTTCATAAGAGTCAACGAGACATGATACATCATCTATAACCTTCATGACACTAACAAAGGGCCATAACTATTTCGCTCTTTCATATGAACTAGCAAGTCAAGACATATCATTTCTAGCTTTCGTGAAATCACCAAAGGCCATAAGATGGTAACATAACGAAATATTATAACGTGTGGAAAGTACTCCAGATGAAGGATAACCAAGAGTCATAAAATCTTTTCAGGAGTAAGGAAACAAGCATATTCTCCATAGGCCAACTTAGAGTTCTCTTTTGGATGTTTCATTTTACGTCGCCATTTTAACCAACATGCCAAAAGAAGGAAGAGTTTAGCCTTAACATACCTTGAAATGGGATCTCCGATGACGACAATGCGATCCACCTCATAATACTCCGTCTATAATAATATATAACATCAACATCAATAAAAAAAGGTCCATACCAACAAGCACAAACTTACTTTACGATGAATCGGGCAACACTTCTCCCATTTCCTTTTCTTCCTCAAATCAAGAACAGTATCAATAATCACAACCACATCATAAAAAACTATTTTCCCATAAATTCCAGCCACTTCAACACCAAGGAATAACCCCAAAATATTCCAACAACAACAATAACTTCTTCACACAACATCAAGTATTGTCTTGTAACTTATTATCTCAACAACTTAACCAATACATGGATCATCTTAAACACACACGAGAGAGTATTAAACTTACCTTATAAAGCAACTACAAGCTTCAATCCAAGCCTTCCGTAGCCCACCATCACCCCTATTTACATTACAATACTGTTGACATCCAATTTTGGCTCTCCCGTCCAATCCTTAACTATAAAATTACACTAATTTTCTAAATAATTTCAACGATTTTATAGTAATAAAACGTGACAATAAAACATTAATACATGCATAAATAAGCAATTTAATAATGGCACCGCGTCTTACGTAAAAAATCATTAAGCAATCCTTAAATATCATACCTGCATTTGACTTTTAAATAATTTAATAATAATCTAAACCCCATTCAATTTTTAATTTAACATCGCCAAAATGTGCGTAATAAATAATATTTTAACGGCGTCACATTACAAGATATTAAGCATTAATTAAACAGCACGCCCGTTTTGTTTTTATAATAATTTAAACACAAGCTTAGACTAATAAAACACCTAGGGTTGCATTTGTTAATTTAATTTACCACTAATTAATTAATAACACACTTAAACTCTACCTAAAACTAACACTTCAACCCAATTCCCTAAACCAAGCCCAACCATCACAACCCATTTTCCCTCCAATTCGCCCCAGCCCTTACCCGCGGCCCAGCCCCGCGGCCCAGCACCCCTTATTTTCCCCTTATCACCAGCAGCCCACAAGACCGCTACCCTCACTTCATCTTCATAAAAAAAACGCAGCCCTAAAAAATGAGAAGAACCCTAGCCGCGCCTCTCCCTCGCACCCCCGTCGCCCCAGCCTGGATTCTCGCCTGAGAATCCAGCATAACTAAACCACAATCATTTACCTTACCATAACCACTCAAAATCGTTGCATGCAATATCCACCTTCCAAAATTACACTCAAGAAGCTTACCATAAATCGCGATAAAATCAACCCCGAAAGGAAGGGAAATCGTTCTACAATCAGCACCGAATCAATACCCAATCGCACCAAATCAGCACAAAAACACACCAAATCATAAGCTACCAGATGCAGAACACGATTTAGGGCTATAAATACAGAAGCTACACGCAAGAAAAAAAAGGCAGGGAGAAGAGAACAAGAACAAAGACTAAACCCTTATTTTCGCACAACCTAGCAAAAAAAGAATCGTTTGAGTTTTGCTTCCCGTTCAAATCGCATCACAACCAAACACCGAGCGGATCGACGACTTGGTAAGCTGCCTCGGTTCGCTGCCCGGAGAAGGTAAACTCGAATGCTTCTCAATTCATTTTTTTGTATTTTTTCTGCGCTGTTTTGTTAAACGTGTATTAGTTAGTTCGTTCGTATTATTGTGTTCATTGACGCATGAATGTGATGTCGGCTACTGTTTGATTGTTGTTAACCTATTCATTTGACTATTAACACTGAAAAAATGTTGGGTCTGTGTCTGTCTACCTTCATACGGGTCGAGTTGTAATATAAATATGCTTTAGTATACTGTGATTTATTTTGTCGATACGCTTATGTGTGTATTCTTGCAATATGGGATGTCTGAAGATTTTTGACATTTTGTTTGGTAATTGGCATGTACTCAAATTAGACCCACGATTTTCTTTTACTGAGTTTAAATCCCTCGATAACCTGTGATTCTCTCTGTCAAAGTTATTGTGTATCATGACTGTTTACCATTTGCTTAAATGGAATCTGGGCTCGCATAGGTCATTTATCGGAACTAATTTGTGCCCTCTTGCTGAAGCCCCACCTTGTCCCATATAGTAACACATACATACTGTATGATTAAAGTCCTGTAAAAGGCTAAAACTAAATGAAAAATCTGAAACAGATACAAACTGAAAGTGAGATGTCCACTGTCTATTGCTTAGTGTTGCTTATTTATTGTTTAAATTGGATCTTTATGCCTAAGTTGTCTATTGTAATGTGTGCTTGCTTGCCGAGTTCTCTGAATACTGCTTATAAGTGTCATATCGTGATATGCCTGTGTATAACTGTATGTTTAGATTAAATGGGTCTCTGCCCATCTGAATATGTTGCCTTCTGCTTGTCCATTCCTATACCTATTATGTCCTGTCTAAATATAGAAGAACTCATTTCCCTTTCCCCTAGCTTTAGATTTCTCTATCTTCGTCTTACATATGACATGGCTAGGCCCATTGTGGTTTTTATCATTTTTACCTGGTATTCACTAATCCCACAGTTTTAGTCATGACATGCATATCTGAGTATGAATCATGTGGTTATTCTCTATGTCAAGCTCACTGCATCTTACTGTTTGCTGGTTGTTGCCACAACTGCCTCATTTTATTTACTGATTTACACATCTTGATGTGCTGATTACATATAAACATATATTACGTATGTGTAGATTTTTATTCAAATAATCGGGATATATACTAATCTTTATCTTCTTTTTCTTTCTTTTACATGACACACATCGGAGCTAAACGAAGAGTCTCATTGCGAGACTCCTCATGAGTACAACAAACGAGGACCTACATCTACGTGCATCTTCATCTCCGCCTCGAAAATTCCAAGCCGCCGGCGAATGACATCGCCATTTCCTCGAGTCACTTTTATTGTTTTCTTATCCCACCCCCATTTATTTGTTGTGAACTAATTGTCTAACATTGCATTATTAATGTTACGCTTAAGAGTAGTTAATCTTAACTCAATAAATTAGAAGGTAGTTTGACATCAGAAATCCATCCCCCCTAAGTTAATTGTTCTTAGCTTGTAATACACCGCCTAAGTTACATTAAAACCACTTCGTAACTCTCGCTAGCACGGCTATTCATCTAGTTAAAATATTATCTAACATAAAGAGCTCATTTTCTTATAAACTCTACTATCGCATACATTATTTTAAAAATCATACTTTTATTACCTCTTGCCTAATAGACACTTTTACATGTTAGGCATATTTTTTATAAAATGCAAACTTTGCCATAATTAATTTTGCATTACTACCCTTATATTATGCTATGCAATATAAACATCTTATTTAAGTATTTTACGAACGAATATGTTCCTTCAAAATTAACCTTATTTTTATAAACAAACCTTATGATTTTTCTTTTATCATCAAAAAATGTATTTTCTCTTAGGGATATTTACAACATCTTTTACTTAAATATTTTTAACATACATTTTCTCAGCATAAATAATTAACTCTAGGTTTGAATGGACAACCGCATGTTAGCGGATCCTTTAGAATGTCTGACCCCTTCCCTTAGGGATAATAAAGAACCCTTGCCCAGAATCTCATTAAGTTTAGCAGACTATAAAAAATAGAGTTAATGTTGACTTTAACATAGTTGACATTTAGGTGTCCTAATTCACCCAAATTAATTAGGTGGCGACTCCGCGAACCCTTTTAGCACCTTAGCACCATACTTTAACTCTAAGCACCCTTTTAACATTTTAGCATTCTTTTAACACTTTAGCATTTTATTATTTTATTTTTCTAACCTTTTTATTAAGCAGGAGTTGTTTTTAGAAATAATGTCGCGGTCGGAAAAGGGGCGCGACAGAAATGGCGACTCCGCTGGGGATAATTAGGTTCTTGACCATAACAGACTTAGGGTTATTATTTGTCATTGCTTTCGCACTTAATTTTCTTGTGTATTGTAAATTATTTGTCACTGTTGTAATTTGTTACTGCTTTTCTTAAACTGACATTCCGCTCATATTTCTTCCACACTGGAAAATTCACACAATCACACACTACATGCGAGGGGCGCTTGGTGCATCAGCAAAATTCTTTTTTTCAAAACCCAAATTTAGGAGAGTTGGTAATATACGTGGAGTGTCCGGTCTAACCGGTGGCCGCGTAGCCTTCTCACTCGAGTTGTCCGCTCGGAAACCTTGTGTCTAGTGAGCCAAATCTTAGAAACTTAGGATAGAGCTATACCACCCCTTATTTTAAGGCATGCATGCATTTACCCTAGGTGGGTCAATCCTTGGCATTGACACCACAGTTAGGAAGCCCACCCAATTGTCGAAGGATTTTTCACGACCCAACAACATATTATGTGCTACGCGATATTGATGGATGAATCCGAGCCTAACGTGACATGCAAGCATTGGGAAATTTTGCATTTTATTTTTTGGTTTTATGTTTAGGATGAGCAGTATTCCGACAATCCCTGAAATCAGAATGGTGAGTGGTGTGCCGACAAAGCTAAAGATTTGGTGGGAGAATTTCGACGGCAGCAGCAAAATGACCATCAGAAGCAAATTAGGTTGTCTCGTGGCTTTTTTTGACATCGCTCCAGATCAACATATAGTTAGGGCCTTGATTCAGTTCTAGGATCCGGATAGGACAGTGTTCAGATTTCAAGACTTCGAACTCACCCCCACGTTGGAAGAAATCAACTACTTCACAAGCTTAGCTTACCAAGGCAAAGGACAAATCATCCCTTATAGTCAATCTGGAAAGATATTTTTGCATTACATGGGCCTAAAGAACACAAAGGAACTCCGTTGTTTTGAAAATAATTGGGTTTCTCTGGTTTTTTTGTACGAAAGATATGGTCGCCAAGATAGCTATCAGTCGTTTAGAAAGGAGTTCTCTTGCAGTCCGGGACAATGGAAAACTAGACGACATACCGCGTTCGCTGTTGCTCTGTTAGGCACTCTAGTGTTTCCACTCGAGCATGGGCGGATCAGCACTTGTATATGTTCTGTGACCCGAATGGTTTTTGAAGACATTAATGGAACGTAACTTACTTTGGTCCCCATGATCCTAGCTGAGATATTTCGAGCTCTGGGAAAATGTAAGCGAAGGGAAACCAATTTCTTCGAGGGATGCAATCTCATCTTACAGATGTGGGCCATGGAACACTTTTATCAGCGATCGAATATGACAGACATTTGTTTTAGCAATGATTATAGGATTGTAAGTTTCTACGACAGGATGAAGCGATTTGTGTCGTCGGTCGGTACTAGGGATTGGTATGAATTTCTGGCATCCCGCACTAGCAACCAAGTACAGTGGAGGTACCCACTGCTATCCCGTATCAATAAAGCTTATGTAAGGAGAAAAGACCGTTATTACATCGAGCTCATCGGATTAAGGGGACTTGACCATATGCTCATTGCGTGTACTCGCCATTTGGTCAAACGAGTAATCCTCTCCGATCGGACATGCAGGATTCAGAAGTCACGTTTGGGGCAAATTGCACTTTTCCCAGAAAGAAGCAAATCCTTGATGAATGGAACAACATTGAGAAAATAGATGTCAAATATGAGCAAACAGGAGGTACACCTGAATACTATGCATGGTTCAAGGAATATTGTGGCAGTCCGAGTCCCAAAGGCAAGCAGGGTTTCGAGGATATCAACATGACCAATTGGGTGAAAGTGTGCAGATTAGAGAACAACGCCATCTCCCCTGAGATGTGGGACCAACTACAAAATATCATGTAATATTTGGAAAATGCAGGAGCAGGGCCTAGCAACACCATTACACCACCACCACATTCTCCGTCAGCATAATGTAGCATTAGGAATAATCTTTAGTTTTGACATTTCTTTATTGCAATTTAATTTTTAGTTTTCATTCCCAATAAAAGCATTTCGATCCGATGGCTCGGACCAATCCATCATTATCTCATATTTGACGCTTCGGCCTACCTCTGGCATAAGGAGGTCCCCATGCATGCTAGGAAACGTTTTAATGTGTTATATGCAATATATCTGCTACATACCTACAAATTATGTGCTTTATACTAACTCTGTTTGCTGCATTTGTGAAGGATTTATTACTTCCCCCAAAAGGTCGGTTCGTATTGATTCAGCAATGTCGGAGCATCCACACTTTACCAGGTCCAAGGCACGAAATGATGACATGACTGGCTCGGGGGCGTCTGAGCCAAATGGTTTGGGAATTATTCCTGTCGGTGAAACGGAACCTTCAGAAGGGAGAAATGTCACTAGTCAAGAAGAATGCATCGCACAACTACTACAACAAATTGCTGATATGCAGGTTGAGATGGAAAGACTACGGAATTTGATAAACTTATCCATTAGTTTGAATACCCCTATACCAGAGCAAAGGGCCACTACCTCGCAAACTATCCCGGATCGACCTCCACCACCGCATATCTCCCAAAACTCCCCGCAAAGACTACCGGTTACCGATCAAACTATCCTTCGCCCAGCCAATCCTCAACCCCACCCTCAAAGTGATCCTCTTACTACCCATGTACCTCAGCCCCGCCTACTTACTTCACCCCAATCAGCCCGAATCGCCAAATTAATCAATACCCGCACACCGTACCTATTACCAGCCCCATAAAACAACCCAGACTACTAACATACACAGCAGGAACCCAGCCTTTTACCGTCCCTGTACTCCCCCAGGAAACGGATCATTACGAGGAAATGGAGAAGGAATCTCGAGCCAAAATGGACGAGGACGTAGCCAAAGAGATTCATAGCTTGAAGGAAGCTGTTTGGAGCATGCGATCGGATAAGGGTCATGAAGGATTAGATTACGAGGATCTTTGCATGCATCCAGATGCGGAGCTACCTGTGGGGTACAATGTGCCGAAGTTTGATCTATTTGATGGGAAAGGGAACCCCCGTGCACACTTGATGTCATATTGTGACAAGCTGATCGGGGTAGGGAAGAACCCAACAGTCATCATGAAGTTATTCATTCGAAGTTTGACCGGTGAGGCATTAGATTGGTATACTAGCCAAGACCCGCGAAAATGGCATAGCTGGAATGCACTGGCCCAAGACTTTGTGGAGCGATTCAGGTTTAATACAAAAACCGTTGTGGACAGGTTTTATTTAATGAAGTTAGAAAAGAAGTCTACGGAGACGTTCAGAGAATACGCCATGAGATGGCGTTCAGAGGCAACAAAAGTACAACCACCCATGGAAAAGAGTGAGATGACCACACTATGCGTACAATCTTTGAAGGACGCAACCTACTACGAGCGAATGATAAGCGTCATCGGACGGAATTTTGCGGAAGTTGTCAGAATGGGCGACTTCGTGGAGGAAGGTATTAAAACAGGTAGGATTACGAATTTGGAAGCATTACAGACAACTAATAAGACAATTCAGTCAGGGACAATCGGGAGTGCTTCACAAAGGAAGAAGAGACAGTTTCCCCTTCCATGTTCATACAAGAACGTAAACCCGAAGCATTCATAACATACTAAAAGCCATCCTATCAAACCCCATACTACAACACAAGTAACCAAAATTTCACACCTCACTATACACCTGCCCCTCACCCCAACTACCACACACATCCTATATATAACGCTTCCCAAGCACCCATTTATCCTGCCCCATATCGACCCGCCCATCAAGTCCGCCAACAAAATAGAACACTCAATGCACCCAGATCAAACACAAATTTTGAAGGAAGACCACCCAAAGTTCGCACCCCACGGGCTGAACCCGTACCCCAAATATACGAAAGGCTGCGAGCTGCAGGCTTGATCCAACCGATTCCAGGAAGGATTCCTAACCCTATCCCAAGATGGTATGATGAGAATAAGCGCTGCGCGTATCACTCCGATAGCCCAGGGCATGACACTGAAAGTTGCTACTCCCTTAGGGACAAAATCGAAGCATTGATCAAAGAAGAGGTAATTCAGCTGAAGGATCCTGCCCCAAACGTGCATGATAATCCCTTGCCAAACCACGACAACGCCAATGTGCACTTGATAACCTTAGATGAGGAATACAACCTGGAGGGAACCATCCGATCAGTTCGAGTTGAAGGAAGAGCTGAACCTTACGCTTCGTTGCCCGCTGCCGATATTCGAAAGAAAGCGATTTGGTGGAAAGGGCGCCATCGAAACATAAGGGTTCAATCACAGTTGCTCAGATGCCCGGCTGGGAGCCGCCAATCAAAGTAGATCGCAGAGAAATTGAGAAGCAAGCCATAGAAGTCACCGCTGCAGGTATAACCAGGTCAGGGAGGTATTACACACCCGTAGAGGCAGCTAGGGAGGTACCGCAAAAGAAACCCGTGACAGAGGCTGAAGTTGAGGAGTTTTGGAGAAAGATGCCCACTAAGGAATATTCTGTCGTGGAGCAGTTGAAGAAAACATCAGCACATATCTCTCTATTTTCACTGTTAATGCATTCGGCCCCACACAGGACTGCGTTAATGGAGGTACTGAAAGATGCATATGTTCTAGAGGGTACAACAGACGAGAACTTGACAGCTTTAGTGGGACAAGTGCTAGAGGCCCGCAGAATCGCCTTTCACGATGATGAGTTACCTGCTGGTGGCGTCAGACACAATCTTGCATTGAATATCACCATCCAGGTTGCAGACAAGATTGTTTCAACAGTGCTGATTGACGGAGGCTCGGCTGTCAACATTTGTCCCATGACGACGTTGTTGAAATTGGGGGCAGATTGCAAGAAAATTCGTAAAAGTCATATCAGGGTCAAAGGTTTCGACGGAGTCTATAGGGGAGTCGAAGGCGAAATTGACCTCACGCTGCTGATCGGACCAGCAGAATTCGTTGTGGAGTTTCAAGTATTGGATATTGCTACATGTTACAATCTGTTGATGGGAAGGCCATGGATTCACGAGGCTGGTGCAGTCCCGTCCACCTTGTATCAGTGCCTAAAGTTTATATGGAATCACCGTGAAGTGGTGGTGTTTGGGGATAAAAAGGGAAGCATCAACACCGATTATGCAGTCCCTGTCATAGGGGACGTAAAACAGTTGGATGGTTCGGTCTTTTATGTTAATGAGATCAAGAGCGCCCAGGTCGCCGTGCCGCCACGTTCTCTCACAATAGTAGCGGAAATGCTAAGAAATGGGTACGAGCCTGGCAGAGGTCTTGGATCCGGTATGAAGGGGATCACAGAGCCTATCCAGTTGTTTGGGAAGAATGACACTTTTGGTTTGGGGTACCAGCCCACCTCGAAGGATTTGGTGACTGCGAACCTCCGGAAAAAGGGAGACATTCCCTTTCCCATGCCCATTCCGCCCCTGAGTCAGTCAATCGTCAAAGCCTGCACCATCCAGATGCCGAGAGAAGATAACCCAGAGGATCTTGCAGCAGGGTTCCAGAATCTGTTCATAGGTGAAGATGAGGCAGATTGTTGTACGATCACAGGGGATCACGAGGAAGAGCCCACCATTTGGGACGCAGAGCATGGATACAGCCTGAATATTTGGACTTGCACCCCTGTCCTGACCTTCCGAGGAGCTTGGTAGAGTTTATGATAGTTCTAGCAGTGTGACTTTATATCTAAAAGAAAAACAGACCTGCATTTACATTTCTTTAATATGTTTTAAATCTCGCATTTTTTGCTTTCATCATAAATTCCATGATATTTTTGCAGCTTTAAAACTTGCTTGTGTTAAAATTAAATTCTTTACGCATTCTTCTTTCAGCGATCATATTAATAAACCTGTCGATAATGCGAATATGACATGTAATGAGACCAGCGAACAAAGTTCAAATGGCGAGTATGACCCCGAGAAACAAGAGGAATGTCCGCAATCTGAGCTTAGCCAAGAGCTGGAAAACTTTGAGAATAGGCCTAAACCGAATTTAGAAGAAATGGAGTTGATAAATGTTACACCCCGTAAGTTCAGGACATGTGTAAGTGAATGTACGTAAGGAACACAAGACTTGGAAATTAGTACGAAAGGAAGGATTGTTTTTCCGACGGAAAGTCTTCCGGACGTCGGAAAGGAAAAATGTTCGTTGTTGAGAATTGGATTCTCAAAATGTATTATTTGTAAAGTATAGAACTTATTAACACTATGGAAATTTATTTTTACGGATTTGGTCACGTGGGGCCAACCCGAGGAATTTTACCTTTTTTGTGGGGCCCACGAGGTTTACGGAATTTTATGGACGAATGAGAGGGCGACACGTGGCACTCCCACATGTGGTGTTGGACGAAAATTTCAAGGGTGTTATGGTCATTTGACCTATGTAGAAGATTAGTCTTGCTAGAGCTTGACAAAGTTGACCAAGTCGAGAGCCATTGGCTTGATCTCTTCCTCCAATTTTAACAAGTGTTTTTATCCAAGCCTCCATTTGTGTTATAAGTATACTACTAGTAGCAAGACTTGAGCATTCTATACTTAGAAAAAATTTCAAGAAACTTTGAGCTTAGCCAATTGTGCTCTCGGGTTGCTCCTCCCACACACACAAAAAATTTGTGATTTTGATCCATTAGCCACAAGACTTTAACCCAATGGTCCTTAGGGTATTGTAAGGTAATCTCGATAGAAATATTTCGAAAACGTATTTTTACGTTAGTCGCAGCGGAAACTAAGTGAGTTCTTCAACTTTGAAGTTGGAACTTGAAGATGGGTTCTTCATGTAGGCCCTACGAGTGCTTGGAGCGGATTGGAACTTAAGGAAAGGAGCTAAGAATTGCTAAGGCGCGACTTTGGATCTTGGAAATTTTAAGGGCTTTGAAAGGTATAAATTTTGTCGTTTTAATAGTTAAGGCTTACTTATGATTGTAGCTATGGTTATTAGCAAGCATGAGATATATAGTATGAGTATTGATAAGGATATTGGCTATTGGAACCCTAATCCGAAATCTAGCATGTTTAACTTTAAGATTTCAATTCTAGTCGATTATTAGTCTAAGCGTCGCATGTTGTATAAAGAAGGAAATTGTAGTTGTTGAAGTTGTTTAGACTATATAACATGTTAGACCTTAGAACTTGGAATTTTAAGAAGGATTGAAAAGGGCTTGTGTTGAGTCATTGTTGGCCGAGAATGACTAGTAAGTATCGAACTACTTCGTATGAATTGTGGGGCGGAATTTTACACGTATTGTAAGGCGTGTAGTCCCCTTTTGTTTGGTTGTTGTTTGGAGCCTTAAATGTGGCTTGTTGGTTATTGTATTCGGCCTTGAAAAAGGTGGCAAAGTGAGTAGAAACAAAGGAAGTGCTGCCCGATTTTCCGTAGAATTAGAGACTAAATACTTAGTATTATTCTACATAGAGACTAGAAGTTGATAGCCTTGTTGTGACCATTATAGGTTGACACTTCTACGTACGGTGTATTCGGCTTAGCTTGTGGATTTAGCCGAAAAGGTATGTGAACTATCTCCTCTTCTAGCATGATTCCTTAGAATAAAGAAAGTAAGTTCTACTCCTTGAATGATCCATTCCTTGCTTGTATTTGGATTGCCTAAAATAGAATTTGTTCTATGTACTTCCTTGAGTGTACTTTGATGTTTAAATTGTAAGTAGTATAATCCATTTCCTTAGGGGAGTTTGGATTCTTAAAAGTGAAGGTATTTTTCTTAAAGTACATAGAAACTTGAAAGGGAAGTGATTTCCAAATCTTTTGGCTAGTGCCTTAGTTCTAAAACCTAAAGGTCATTATAATGACTTTAGGGGAGTCAAAGGAGTGATTTACTTATTTGATTTAAAAGAGGAGAAATGACAAGATTTAAGAGAAGTAACTTGCGTTAAGGGTGAAGTTACTTGAGGTTTAAAAAGTAGAAGAAAACTTGTTTTCTAACTAGTAAGAGACTTGAAGTATTTTGAAAGTTAAGAACTTGATTTGTAAGTATGTGATACTTGGTTTTAATAGTATAAGTCTCTTGGTTATTGAAGGAATGGATACGTCTAAAACCATAAAGGGTTATAACGGCTTTATGGGAAGTTGGTTATAACGGCTTTATGGAAGGTTTAGGAAGTTGTCTATTTTGATTAAATCGGCATAAGTTGCCTAGATTGTGAAAATTTGGAGTTACTTGATTTCAAGCTTTGAAATGAGTTTTCTAAAGGTGTAGTAACTTACTTTGAAAAATAGACACTGATACTACGGTGTTAGTATCTTGGGGCTTTACATAGAAAGGAGTCTTTTATAAAAGAATGTACGTATGTAGTACTTTGGCTTGATAAATTGAGAATTTGTCTAAAGTGTGCCTTGATAAGTACTTTGACTAGTTAAAAGAGAATTATTCTATGTATGCCTTGATTAGTACTTTGGCTTGTTAAATGAGAATTTATTCTATTTGTGCCCGGATAAGTACTTTGGCTTGTTAAATGAGAATTTATTCTATTTGTGCCCGGATAAGTACTTTGGCTTGTTAAATGAGAATTTATTCTATTTGTGCCCGGATAAGTACTTTGGCTTGTTAAATGAGAATTTATTCTATTTGTGCCCTGATAAGTACTTTGGCTTGTTAAATGAGAATTTATTCTATTTGTGCCCTGATAAGTACTTTGGCTTGGTTAATTGAGAACTTGCCTATATGTGCTGGTAATAGCCTTTGAGTGCAAGTATTATGTTTTATTAAGTTCCGCGACTCGGTTGACCTGAAAGGTCGGGTCTGTTATTATTGACTTGTAAGTCATCGATGACGCACAGTGATGTGGGATTCCACGGGTATGCTTCCGTTACTTGTAGTACTTGGGTTAAATTCCCGGATTTTTATAGAAGACATGGTAGTGCTTATGTCTTGTTTGATGGTCGGTCGAGATGGGGTAGAGTATATGTGAGGGGTACACCCCCAAGATGCTATACCACCTGTTTTACCACCTTCTCCGTGAGTATATGTGAAGTACACCCCAAGATGCTATACCACCTGTTTACCACCTTCTCCAGGTAGAGTATATGTGAAGTACACCCCAAGACGCTATACCACCCGTTTACCACCTTCTCCGTAGAGTATATGTGAAGTACACCCCAAGACGCTATACCACCTGCTTTACCACCTTCTCCGGTAGAGTATATGTGAAGTACACCCCAAGATGCTATACCACCTGTTTACCACCTTCTCCGGTAGAGAGTATATGTGAGGGGTACACCCCCAAGATGCTATACCACCTGCTTTACCACCTTCTCCAGGGTAAGAGTATAAGTGAGGGGTAAACCCCCAAGATGCTATACCACCGGTGGGACTTGGTGCTCATGTATGCCTATTGGTGTTGTACTATATCATGGACTGCCGGCAGTGAGGAAAGATTCCACGGGCATGATTGATGTTATGGGCGTGAGACCCATGGTTATATTTGGGTAATGACTCGGCGGCTGCGTCCACGACTTGATGTGATCGCTATGTATTATATCGTAGGTTGGCTATCATACATGTCTCTGCTTTGTTTAGACTGTTATGATTTTATTACGCATTCTCGCTCACATACTTGGTACATTCTTCGCATCGACCTTCGCCGGGCCGTTCACGCCGCAGTTTAGGTACGCTGTCGGTGATCGGCGGCGTAGGATCCTGCTCGGGGTTTTGGATAGCTCCTCTGCTCGTGAGTTTATCTTTTGGTATATATCCTTCAGCATGTGCTTTTAGCTGGGTACGGGGCCTTGTCCCGTCATAGTTGTGTTTAACTTTTTGAGGTCTGTATTCTTATGTGGGATTGGACTCTTGTACAGTGTTGTGTCTGTTGTTTATGTATATATGGCGTTTGGCTTTGCCCTTGCACGCACGTTTATTTTAAAGGAAAAAATGAGCATTACTAATTTCCGCAATGTACTTAGTTGTTAGGTAGAAGGTGCCCATGTAGGCACCATCACGCCCGGTTCGGGTGACAGAGTGGTATCGAGCGATCGATCCTCGGAATGTCTACGGACCGTGTCTAGTAGAGTCTTGCTTATCGGTGTGTTGCGCCACACCCATAAACAGGAGGCTACAGACATTTAGGAGTTAGTTTCTATTCTTCTCACTCGAGATCGTGCCATGAGTGTGTTAGTAAGATGATTCCTCTCCGATGTATTTTTGTGTTACTATGCCTCCGAGGGCAAATACCTTGAAGGGCAAAGGAGTAGCAGGAGCTACTAGTCGACTCAGAGAGTTGATAGGGCTCGTGCCTGGTATACTGGATGTTGTTCCACGATCGGCAAGTTCTTCTCGCCGAGTTTTGAGACCCCAGACTGTGAGCCTCAGTTTCGATTAGAGAAGACTTTAGGGTCATGAGGAAGCGATTATGTTATTGACCAAGTTAGCGGTGCTACGCTTTCCACAAAGAGGAGTTGTTCACCAAGACAGCAGTGTACAGAGGAAGAGGCGCCATGGAGATCGGCGTAAGAGGCTAGACCGGTTGGTTATCGGTGAGTTTTTGGACGAGTCGCCTCAAGAATGAGTGAGGTATTCGTCCCACTACCCAGACATACCCCGCAGCTCACGGTGGGAGATTTGACCCCATTAAGGTATTTAGGAGCGGTCCAAGCTCCCGGTCGAGGTTCTCGAGGAGCAGGACCTTCTGGCCGAGGCCACCTATTACTCGGTGTATCGGATGTGGTAAGCATCATTCGGGAAATGCCATGACACGATGGTTGTTACTATTGTGGCCGTCCGCCACAAGAAGTGGGAATGCCCGGTTAGAAGGAGCGCAGGGTGGCTCGACCTTTGGCCGTGGTTAGTTCCCTTCCTCCGCGGTAAGGCCCCGAGCGAGATGTGATGTTCGATGTCGACCGTGGTAGAGGTCGGGGAGTTTATAGTTCTGGCGGTCCTTCGAACCGCATAGATGACGTGACTCTTGGACGGGATCGGAGGCGACATCACACGGGGTAGATGCAGTATATTTCGACTCTTTGAATCATACGTGTTTTGATAGATTCAGATTTTGCCCCTAGCGTATATGTTTTCCTTGTGCTAAGCGATTATAAGTGATAGTTCCCCAGGTAGGAATACTTTGATTACTAAGGTGTGGAGTTAAGAATGTTGACAAGAATGGTAAGTGAACCGAGACTATAGTTGTGTAGAGTTCACACGTAGTAATTGCCCACAGTGAGTAAGACCGATAGGGAAGATCATGCAGTAGAAATACTTGACCTATGTGGCGAACCTCTAGTAATTAGGGGATAGGGTAAGAAGTACCTTGAGATAAGAGAGAGATGTATTTCGTGCTAAGAACAAGAAGTTAAGTGTGATGAGTCGGGTTATAGACTCATTTCGTCAACCGATAGTATGGAATCTGAATGTCGATAGAAATGGTCCCGTTATGTGATAGGGTCAGGGATGCGTGCCCAAGTTGAGTTAATCGTTATACGAGTTCGTGGATCGTTCCACCGAACTAGGTCGTAAGGACCGAGAAGAGCCTTAACGGGGGTGTAAGTAACAATATGGCCAAGTTTGGATAGTAACTCGAGGATTGGAGAATAGAAACAAAATTTGAGATTTTATGCGTACTATATGAGTTTGGAAGTGCGAGAAAGTATGATAAGTAAGGAAAGAAAGGAACCTCTAAGGATCCCGTGTTTTGGGAAAGAGTAACCTTCGAGTTTTGTGAGAAGAGCGGGTCGGAAGGTCCATTATTATGTTTACGTATGTTAGGTGATGGCCATGTGTGGCATCGTTGGTCTTGTGCAGTTTTGATTGTTAGGCATAGTATAGAGATTATGCCGGAGTTTGTATAGAGTGACAACCGACTAAGAACATTCGGGGACGAATGTTTCTAAGGGGGGAAGAATGTTACACCCCGTAAGTTCAGGACATGTGTAAGTGAATGTACGTAAGGAACACAAGACTTGGAAATTAGTACGAAAGGAAGGATTGTTTTTCCGACGGAAAGTCTTCCGGACGTCGGAAAGGAAAAATGTTCGTTGTTGAGAATTGGATTCTCAAAATGTATTATTTGTAAAGTATAGAACTTATTAACACTATGGAAATTTATTTTTACGGATTTGGTCACGTGGGGCCAACCCGAGGAATTTTACTTTTTTTGTGGGGCCCACGAGGGTTACGGAATTTTATGGACGAATGAGAGGGCGACACGTGGCACTCCCACATGTGGTGTTGGACGAAAATTGCAAGGGTGTTATGGTCATTTGACCTATGTAGAAGATTAGTCTTGCTAGAGCTTGACAAAGTTGACCAAGTCAAGAGCCATTTGGCTTGATCTCTTCCCTCCAATTTTAACAAGTGTTTTTATCCAAGCCCTCCATTGTGTTATAAGTATACTACTAGTAGCAAGACTTGAGCATTCTATACTTAGAAAAAATTTCAAGAAACTTTGAGCTTAGCCAATTGTGCTCTCGGGTTGCTCCTCCGACACACACAAAAAATTTGTGATTTTGATCCATTAGCCACAAGACTTTAACCAAATGGTCCTTAGGGTATTGTAAGGTAATCTCAATAGAAAGATTTCGAAAAAAACGTATTTTTACGTTAGTCGCAAGGCGGAAACTAAGTGAGTTCTTCAACTTTGAAGTTGGAACTTGAAGATGGGTTCTTCATAGGCCTCTAGGAGTGCTTGGGCGGATTGGAACTTAAGGAAAGGAGCTAAGAATTGCTAAGGCGACTTTGGATCTTGGAAATTTTAAGGGCTTTGAAAGGTATAAATTTTGTCGTTTTAATAGTTAAGGCTTACTTATGATTGTAGCTATGGTTATTAGCAAGCATGAGATATATAGTATGAGTATTGATAAGGATATGGCTATTGGAACCCTAATCAAATCTAGCATGTTTAACTTTAAGATTTCAATTCTAGTCGATTATTAGTCTAAGCGTCGCATGTTGTATAAAGAAGGAAATTGTAGTTGTTGAAGATTTTTAGACTATATAACATGTTAGACCTTAGAACTTGGAATTTTAAGAAGGATTGAAAATGTCTTGTGTAGAGTCATAGTTTGTCGAGAATGACTAGTAAGTATCGAACTACTTCGTATGAATTTTGGGGCGGAATTTTACACTTATTTTAAGGCGTGTAGTGCCCTTTTGTTTGGTTGTTGTTTGGAGCATTAATTGTGGATTGTTGGTTATTGTATTCGGCCTTGAAAAAGGTGGCAAAGTGAGTAGAAACAAAGGAAGTGCCCGATTTTCCGTAGAATTAGAGACTAAATACTTAGTATTATTCTACATGAGACTAGAAGTTGATAGCCTTGTGACCATTATAGGTTGACACTTCTCATGCAGTGTATTCGGCAGCTTGTGGATTTAGCCGAAAAGGTATGTGAACTATCTCCTCTTCTAGCATGATTCCTTAGAATAAAGAAAGTAAGTTCTACTCCTTGAATGATCCATTCCTTGCTTGTATTTGGATTGCCTAAAATAGAATTTGTTCTATGTACTTCCTTGAGTGTACTTTGATGTTTAAATTGTAAGTAGTATAATCCATTTCCTTAGGGAAGTTTGGATTCTTAAAAGTGAAGGTATTTTTCTTAAAGTACATAGAAACTTGAAAAGGAAGTGATTTCCAAATCTTTTGGCTAGTGCCTTAGTTCTAAAACCTAAAGGTCATTATAATGACTTTAGGGGAGTCAAAGGAGTGATTTACTTATTTGATTTAAAAGAGGAGAAATGACAAGATTTAAGAGAAGTAACTTGCGTTAAGGGTGAAGTTACTTGAGGTTTAAAAAGTAGAAGAAAACTTGTTTTCTAACTAGTAAGAGACTTGAAGTATTTTGAAAGTTAAGAACTTGATTTGTAAGTATGTGATACTTGGTTTTAATAGTATAAGTCTCTTGGTTATTGAAGGAATGGATACGTCTAAAACCATAAAGGGTTATAACGGCTTTATGGGAAGTTGGTTATAACGGCTTTATGGAAGGTTTAGGAAGTTGTCTATTTTGATTAAATCGGCATAAGTTGCCTAGATTGTGAAAATTTGGAGTTACTTGATTTCAAGCTTTGAAATGAGTTTTCTAAAAGTGTAGTAACTTACTTTGAAAAATAGACACGCCTTGATACTACGTGTTAGTATCTTGGGGCTTTACATAGAAAGGAGTCTTTTATAAAAGAATGCATTATGTAGTACTTTGGCTTGATAAATTGAGAATTTGTCTAAAGTGTGCCTTGATAAGTACTTTGACTAGTTAAAGAGAATTATTCTATGTATGCCTTGATAAGTACTTTGGCTTGTTAAATGAGACTTTATTCTAATTGTGCCCGGATAAGTACTTTGGCTTGTTAAATGAGAATTTATTCTATTTGTTCCCGGATAAGTACTTTGGCTTGTTAAATGAGAATTTATTCTATTTGTGCGGATAAGTACTTTGGCTTGTTAAATGAGAATTTATTCTATTTGTGCGGATAAGTACTTTGGCTTGTTAAATGAGAATTTATTCTATTTGTGCCCTGATAAGTACTTTGGCTTGTTAAATGAGAATTTATTCTATTTGTGCCACGATAAGTACTTTGGCTTGGTTAATTGAGAACTTGCCTATATGTCCGGTAATAGCCTTTGAGTGCAAGTATTATGTTTTATTAAGTCTTGCGACTCTGGTTGAAGGGTCATTTGTCTTGTTGTAAGTTCTTGGGACGCATCTGACAGTGATGTGGGATTCCACGGGTATGCTTAGATTACTTGTAGTACTTAGGTTAAATTCGAATTTTTATAGAAGACATGGTAGTGCTTATGTCTTGTTTGATGGTCTCGAGATGGGGTAGAGTATATGTGAAGTACACCCCAAGATGCTATACCACCGCTTTACCACCTTCTCCGGTAGAGTATATGTGAAGTGGTACACCCCCAAGACGCTATACCACCTGCTTTACCACCTTCTCCAGTGCAGAGTATATGTGGTGCACCCCAAGATGCTATACCACCGCTTTACCACCTTCTCCAGTAGAGTATATGTGAGGGTACACCCCAAGATGTTATACCACTGCTTTACCACCTTCTCGGGGTAGAGTATATGTGAAGTACACCCCAAGATGCTATACCACCTGTTTTACCACCTTCTCCAGGGTAGAGTATATGTGAGGGGTACACCCCCAAGATGCTATACCACCTGCTTTACCACCTTCTCCAGGGTAAGAGTATAAGTGAGGGGTAAACCCCCAAGATGCTATACCACCGGTGGGACTTGGTGCTCATGTATGCCTATTGGTGTTGTACTATATCATGGACTGCCGGCAGTGAGGAAAGATTCCACGGGCATGATTGATGTTATGGGCGTGAGACCCATGGTTATATTTGGGTAATGACTCTGAGGGCCTGCGTCCCTGACTTGATGTGACTGCTTATGTATTATGTACTGTAGGTTGGCTATCATACATGTCTCCTGCTTTGTTTAGACTGTTATGATTTTATTACAGTACTTTCTGTTCACATACTTGGTACATTCTTCGTACTGACCTCCTTCGGGCTGCGTTCATCTGCCGAGTTTAGGTACGCTGTTCGGTGATCGGCGGCGTAGATCCTGCCGTGGTTTTGGATAGCTCCTCTGCTCGTGAGTTTATCTTTTGGTATATATCCTTGATGTGCTTTATGCAGTTTTAGTACGGCGGGGCCTTGTCCGTCATAGTTGATTTAACTCTTAGAGGTCCGTATTCATATGTGGATTGGACTCTTAGATGTGTTGTATGTCATTGTTTATGTATATATGGCAGCCTTGTCGGCTTTGCCCTTGCACGTACGTTTATTTTAAAGAAAAAAAAAATGAGTTGTTACTAATTTCCGCAATGTACTTAGTTGTTAAGGTAGAAGGGTGCCCATGTAGGGCACCAGTCACGGGCTCGGGGTTCGGGGTGTGACAATAAACTTAGGTGATGAGGGAGTTGTGAAAGAGACTAGGGTCAGCGCCTACCTAAACGTCACACAGAAGAAAGAGTTGATTGAGCTCTTGAAACAATACACCGACGTGTTTGCTTAGTCGTATGACGACATGCCAGGTTTGAGTACGGACATCGTCGCACAAAGGTTGCCTATTGAGCCATCTTATCTCCCCGTAAAACAAAGGCCAAGATAGATCAAACCAGACATGAGTTTGAAAGTCAAAAAAGAGGTGTCTAAACAGTTCGACGCAAAGGTAATTCGGGTTGCAAAGTACCCTACTTGGTTAGCAAATATCGTGCCGGTAAAGAAGAAAGATGGAAAGGTCCGAGTCTGCGTGGATTATAGGGACCTCAACAGAGCTAGCCCGAAGGATGATTTTCCTCTTCCAAACATTCATATACTCATCGACAATTATGCGAAACATGAACTACAGTCGTTCGTCGACTGCTTTGCTGGTTATCATCAGATCTTTATGGCAGAGAAGGATGCGGAAAAGACAACATTCACTACCCCGTGGGGGGTGTACTATTATCGAGTAATGTCGTTCGGTCTCAAGAACACGGGCGCTACCTACATGAGAGCCATGATTACCATATTCCATAACATGATTCATAAGGAAATTGAGGTCTATGTGGACGATGTCATTACCAAATCGCGAAAAGCGGAGGGCCATTTGGCAAACTTGAAGAAGTTCTTCGAGCGGCTAAGGCGATAATCTGGCCAAATCAATCGCAGTGTGCATTTGGCATTCCCGCTGGGAAGTTATTGGGTTTTATAGTGAGTAGGAGAGGGATTGAGCTAGACCCCTCGAAAATAAAAGTCATCCAAGAGTTACCTCCTCCGAAAAGTAGAAAGGACGTGATGAGCTTCCTTGGTCGTCTCAACTACATCAGCAGGTTCATAGCTCAGTCTACCGTGATATACGAGCCGATATTCAAATTGTTGAAAAAGGATGCAGCTACCAAATGGACAACAGTTGTCGTGAGGCTTTTGATAGAATCAAAGAATACCTTTCTAATCCGCCAGTTCTAGTACCGCCAGAATCGGGGAGACCTTTGCTACTCTATTTGTCTGTATTAGAAAATGCTTTCGGATGCGTGTTGGGGCAACACGATGAAACAGGGAAAAAGGAGCAGGCCATATATTATTTGAGTAAGAAGTTCACATATACGGCTCGTTACACTCTGCGAACGCATTTGTCTTGCGACAACTTGGTCGCCCAAATTCGGGCATTATCTATCAAAGATACACCACTTATCTTATTTCGAGGATGGACCCGCTTAAGTATATCCTTCAGAAGCCCATGCCCACCGGAAAACTAGCAAAATGTCAAATTATGTTGAGCGAGTTTGATATCGTGTACGTCACGCAGAAAGCCGTAAAAGGGCAGGCATTAGCTGATCATCTTGCTGAGAACCCGGTCGATGAGGAATACAAGCCCCTTCGAACCTATTTCCCTGATGAGGAGGTATTATTTGTCGGAGAAGATATCTCAGAGGATTACCCAGGTTGGAGGATGTTTTCGACGGAGCGGCAAACTTCGCCGAGTTGGCGTTGGAGCGCTTTGGTTTCGTAAGCAGTCGCTTTATCCGATCTCCGCGAAGCTCAGATTTCCATGCACCAACAATATGACAGAATATGAAGCTTGCATATTGGGACTCAGAATGGCCGTAGATATGAACATACAAGAGTTACTGGTCATAGGTGATTCAGACTTGCTGCTCCATCAGGTACAGGGTGAATGGGCAACCAAGAATATGAAGATACTCTCCTACCTGCACTGCGTGAAGGAATTGCAGAAGAAGTTCAGCAATATGGAATTTAAGCATGTCCCAAGGATCCAGAATGAATTCGTTGATGCATTGGCAACCTTATCCTCCATGATTCAACATCCGGACAAGAATTACATCGATCTGATCACAGTGAGTGTGCTGGAACAGCCGGCTTATTGCTCTCATATAGATGAGGAAATAGACGGGAATCCATGGTACCATGACATCAAAAGATACCTTAAAGCAGGAGAGTATCCGGAAGGCATAACCAACATCCAGAAGAAAACACTTCGAAGATTAGCAAACCATTTATTTTTTAATGGGGAGGTTGTATACCGAAGGACTTCAGATCTGGGCTTACTGAAATGTGTCGATGCTCAAGAGGCAAGCAAGCTAGTAGAAGAGATAGACGGAGGGACATGTGGACCTCATATGAACGACTTCACTTTGGCGAAAAAGATTCTGCGAGCAGGTTATTTTTGGATGACGATGGAAACAGATTGTATCCGATTTGTGCAAAAATGTCGACAGTGCCAGATTCATGGGGATTTGATTCGAGTACCTCCGAATGAACTTAATGTGACAAGTTCTCCTTGGCTATTCGCAGCTTGGGGCATGGATATCATCGGCCCTATCGAACCCGCTGCCTCAAATGGGCACAGATTCATCCTCGTAGCAATTGACTATTTCACTAAATGGGTAGAAGCATCATCACACAGATCAGTTACGAAGAAGGTGGTAGTCGACTTCGTTCGCAACAACATCATTTGCCGATTCCTGAGTCGATTGTAACCGATAACGGAACCAATCTCAACAGTAACTTGATGCGTGAGATATGTGGAAATTTTAAGATCACTCACCGTAATTCCACTCCGTATTGGCCTCAGATGAATGGAGCAGTAGAAGCAGCCAACAAGAACATCAAGAGGATATTGCGCAAGATGATCAGCAACTACAAACATTGGCATGAGAATTTACCTTTTGCGCTTTTGGGTTATCGCACCACAATCCGGACTTCTACCGGGGCAACGCCATATCTTTTGGTCTATGGAACAGAAGTTGTGCTACCAGCAGAGGTGAAAATACCATCGTTGAGAATTATCCAAGAAGCCGAGTTGAGCGAAGCCGAATGGGTACAAGATCGTTGTGAGCAGCTGATGTTGATTGATGAAAAGAGGTTGAATGCAGTCTGTCATGGGCAGCTTTATCAGAACAGAATGGCTAGATCTTTTAACAAGAGAGTAAGGCCAAGGTTATTCAAGCCGGGACAATTGGTTTTGAAACGCATATTTCCGAATCAAAGTGAAGCTAAAGGAAAGTTCGCACCTAATTGGCAAGGGCCCTACATGGTTCATCGAGTATTAAGTGGAGGGGCTATAATATTAGCTGAGATGGATGGCGAAGTATGGCCTAAATCTATCAACGCAGATGCGTTAAAGAGATATTACGTCTAGGAGTATTTGTTTTCCATGTAATCCCCTTTACATTGTAAAAAGTCGCGTTCCCTCGGTGGGATATGCATAGAGCCCATATAGGGTCTCGCCGCTGCAAATTAGAAAGCCCCTTTACTTGTAATTGGAACTACGTTCGACCTGATTCCCTTGGCGGATACGTAGGCGGCCACATCGGCCTCGGTCTTACTTTTAGAAATTTTAGCTTTATCAAATTTCGCTTGTAATGAACTACGTCATGACCTGATTCCCTCATGGGGATACGTAGGCGGCCTAAATCGGCTTCGGTCACACCATTAGGAATATTCCCATTAGCCCGCGTATAACAAAATGTGTTTGGTTATTCCAAAAGTGATATGAGCAATTCCCGCCAAAGTTAAGTCTCGCCCACGCGCCCGCATAGCGAAACTGGGACAATTTTACGCACCATGAAGAGATTATAATAAGGACTCCAAAAGATGTTCGTTTGGTCAGAATACGTGTCATATTCGGCATATTCGACAAAGCTTTTTACACTTTATACGCATGTCATATAAATATTTATTTCTAGAAAAATGTTTTGTGCATACCTCATGAAAATGTTTCATTTTGGAAAATACTTTTGGAACGCTACCAAAACATCTCAAAAAGGTTACACAGGGGTTACATGTCCAAACAAATCAGGCGCATGGACAGAAAGGACTAAGGCCGCAAAGTCAATACGAATCCGACTCTAAAAAAACTCACAGAATTTTCTTTGAGCGCAGTTTCTTCATGCACAGAGGGTGACGCGAGAAAGAATACAGTGGCGAAATGGACATCGACAATCAAAGACAAAGAGCATCAGCAACACGTCCAGACAACGACGTGATCAACATTATGTCTACGCAATGACGCCATCAGCATTACGTCTACGCAACGACGCCGCAAAGAACACGCCCGTGCAATGACGCCATCAACAACACGCCCGTGCAACGGCGTGATCGCGATTATGTCTACGCAATGACGCCATCAAGATTACGCCACGCAACGACGCCGCGGAACACGCCCGTCAACGCCGTTATCGCGATAACACGCCCGCATAACGACGTCATCAGTAACACGTCCAGGTAACGAGGTAATCAACATTATGTCTACGCAATGACGCCAACAACATTACGTCTACGCAACGACGTCAGCAGCGACACATCCAGACAACGACGTTATCAGCACAACACGTCCAGGCAACGACGTTATCAGCATCAACACGTCCAGGCAACGGCGTTATCAACATTTCGTCTACGCAATGACGACATCAACAATCGCAATGCGTCCGTGCAAGGACGAAAGTCACAGCATGTTACAGCATCACATCAACGCAACGAGCATCACATCTTTACAGGATAACATTTTTACTCACACAGTTACATTGCTTTTAAAATTATGCATCATTATTTTGCCTTAACAGTTATGCACTAACCGTTTGTTTAAGTCTTAGCATGAAGGAGCAGGAGCAGGAGCACAACGTGGATTTTCTCTTACAGCGAACCGGGGCAATTTGTTGGGGGGGGGGGGCCAACCTTCCCAACAAATGGCAGAAGCGGCCTCAAGCGTCGGTCCACTCATTCCACATCACCATAAACCCAGCATCGTAAGTCGATACCGGTACACCCCAGGTTCAAGCCAGTTTATTTTATTTTTTATTTTACACCACAGCTCAGTGTCGTCATAACTCAACACTGGGACAAATTTTGAGTCCGCGTTAGCCCACCTCGGTGTTTTGACCATGGTAGCCCAGTGTCGAGACAATTTTGAATTTTGCGTCAGATTTGCCCAACATTTTTTTTTCTGAGGATCGAGACAAAATTGACTATAAGTCAACGTCTTTGTCCGAAGATTCTTCCATCATCTCCATACAAAGAGAGATGATCGGTGTATTTTATATACACCTTTTGAGTCAGTCTAGTTAGTCTTTTGTCCCGTTTTGTACATACAAAGTGTCGTATTAGGATAGATTTTCTTTCTTTTGAGTCAAAGTGGCTAAAGTGGCCAAATGGCGGAAAAGGAGCGAAAGAGGGAAAAAGAGGAGTACTAGAGTGAAACGGAGAAAGTGGCAAACGAGGTGAAATCGGACTGCGCCGCGGCCTCCTGCGATCGAAGCGCGGCGCTATTATTCAGGCTGCAGAAGATCCAGCGCGCTGAAGACAGAAAGGCCGCGGCGCTAAACATCCGGGAGAAGCCACAGAGCCGCAGCGCCGCCGAGCAGAATATCGAGCCGCGCCAAAACACCCGTATTGCAGAACTTTAGCGCCGCGCGCCATCTCAGGCGCGCGCCGACGCGAAAAATTAGGTCTTTGACGGATTTTTGGGCGAACTGCGCAGGAAAAGAGGAGACGTTTTAAACCTATAAAAGGAGAACCCTGGCGGTTTTGTGGTTCCTTTTTCGCAAAACACAAGGTTTTCTTGCTCAGAGATTGGAGACCTAAACATTAGTAATTTCTTTCCTTTTTCTTTTCTTTAATTCGGTTTTGCATGATGAACTTTGAATTAGTTCTTGTCATATTCATGGTTAGAACTAATTCTCTTATAGGGCTTTCTATGTTGAATTCTTGAACCTTATGTTATAAAGTAATGCATGCTTATGGTTATTATTCTTATTGAGAGATCTATCCAATAATTGAGTTGAATTCTTGGTAGCTAATTGACAACTAGTTATCACTATATGATTTCTAATCAGATTCTGAAAAGGAGGGATTGTGAATATGCTGTAAGTTGGGTAGACGGTCTTGAATTAGGGATGAAAATACCTCAATTAGATTTGTAGCGTTGATGAGAGGCTTAACAACCCTAATTTTGCGCATTGTGCGTGACGGTCGACTAGGTTTTTATGCTTAATCCTCCTATAGAGTTACCCTTATCAGCGAAAGTTAGGTAAGGAACAATACTGGGGTTGAGTGTTTATATAACCCTAACGGGAGTATAAAACGATTTCTTAAACCTGCTTTCTCCAAAAGAAGAACACCATAAGTAATGCATTAACAAGTAACATAAGCGGATAGTAAGGATACATAGAAGCCCTATTCTCATCACATCTGAATTAAATCTTTATATTTAATTAGCTTTCATAACTCTTAGTTACAAACCAAACAATCAATCATTAATTCACCAAATAGATACTAGAAAATAGATAACTGGTACTTGAACCCTAATCCTAGAGGACGATATTCGGTCTTATCTAAGACTATACTACTTGATACGATAACGTGCACTTGCGTTTAAAGTGTGTGCATATTACGCGCATCAAGAGACAAGTTGTTAACACTCAATTTTGGTCCTCCCGTCCAATCCTTAACTATAAAATTACACTAATGGCACCGCGTCTTACGTAAAAAATCATTAAGCAATCCTTAAATATCATACCTGCATTTGGCATTTAAATAATTTAATAATAATCTAAACCTCATTCAATTTTTAATTTAACATCGCCAAAATGTGCGTAATAAATAAGATTTTAACGGCGTCACATTACAAGATATTAAGCATTAATTAAACAGCACGCCCGTTTTGTTTTTATAATAATTTAAACTCAAGCTTAGACTAATAAAACACCTATGGTTGCATTTGTTAATTTAATTTACCACTAATTAATTAATAACACACTTAAACTCTACCTAAAACTAACACTTCAACCCAATTCCCTAAACCAAGCCCAACCATCACAGCCCATTTTCCCTCAACTTCGCCCCAGCCCTTACCCGCGGCCCAACACCCCTTATTTTCCCCTTATCACCAGCAGCCCACAAGACCGCTACCCTCACTTCATCTTCATAAAAAAAAATGCAAATTTCTAAAAATGAGAAGAACCCTACCGCCTCTCCTCGCACTGTCGCCTGCACTGGATTCTCGCCTGAGAATCCGGCATAACTAAACCACAATCATTTACCTTACCATAACCACTCAAATTCGTTGCATGCAATATTCACCTTCCAAAATTACACTCAAGAAGCTTATCATAAATCGCGATAAAATCAACCCCGAAAGAAAGTGAAATCGTTCTAAAATCAGCACCGAATCAATACCCAACCGCATGAAATCAACACAAAAAACACACCAAATCATAAGCTACCAGATGCAGAACACGATTTAGGGCTATAAATACAGAAGCTACACGCAAGAAAAAAAAGACAGGGAGAAGAGAACAAGAACAAAGACTAAACCCTTTATTTTCGCACAACCTAGCAAAAAAAAATCGTTTGAGTTTTGCTTCCCGTTCAAATCGCATCACAACCAAACTCCGAGTGGATCGACGACTTGGTAAGCTGCCTCGGTTCTCTGCCCGGAGAAGGTAAACTCGAATGCTTCTCAGTTCATTTTTTTGTATTTTTTCTGCGCTGTTTTGTTAAACGTGTATTAGTTAGTTCGTTCGTATTATTGTGTTCATTGACGCATGAATGTGATGTCGGCTACTGTTTGATTGTTGTTAACCTATTCATTTGACTATTAACACTGAAAAAATGTTGGATCTGTGTCTGTCTACCTTCATACGGGTCGAGTTGTAATATAAATATGCTTTAATATACTGTGATTTATTTTGTCGATACGCTTATGTGTGTATTCTTGCAATATGGGATGTCTGAAGATTTTTGACATTTTGTTTGGTAACTGGCATGTACTCAAATTAGACCCACGATTTTCTTTTACTGAGTTTAAATCCCTCGATAACCTGTGATTCTCCCTGTCAAAGTTATTGTGTATCATGACTGTTTACCATTTGCTTAAATGGAATCTGGGCTCGCATAGGTCATTTATCGGAACTAATTTGTGCCCTCTTGCTGAAGCCCCACCTTGTCCCATATAGTAACACATACATACTGTATGATTAAAGTTTTTTAAAAGGCTAAAACTAAATGAAAAATCTGAAACAGATACTAACTGAAAGTGAGATGTCCACTGTCTATTGCTTAGTGTTGCTTATTTATTGTTTAAATTGGATCTTCATGCCTAAGTTGTCTATTGTAATGTGTGTGCTTGCTTGCCGAGTTCTCTGAATACTGCTTATAAGTGTCATATCGTGATATGCCTGTGTATAACTGTATGTTTAGATTAAATGGGTCTCGCCATCCAATATGTCATTGCGCTTGTCCATTCCTATACCTATTCTGTCCTGTCTAAATATAGAAGAAATCATTTCCCTTTCCCCTAGCTTTAGATTTCTCTATCTTCGTCTTACATATGACATCGCTAGGCCCATTGTGGTTTTTATCATTTTTACCTGGTATTCACTAATCCCACAGTTTTAGTCATGACATGCATATCTGAGTATGAATCATGTGGTTATTCTCATGTCAAGCTCATCGCGTCTTTCATTTCTTTGGTTGTTGCCACAACCGCCTCATTTTATTTCTTGATTTACACATCTTGATGTCTTGACATGATAAACATAGATTACGTATGTGTAGATTTTTATTCAAATAATCGGGATATATACTAATCTTTATCTTCTTTTTCTTTCTTTTACATGACACGCATCGGAGCTAAACGAAGAGTCTCATTGCGAGACTCCTCATGAGTACAACAAACGAGGACCTACATCTATGTGCATCTTCATCTCCGCCTCGAAAATTCCAAGCCGTCGGCGAATGACATCGCCATTTCCTCGAGTCACCTTTATTGTTTTCTTATCCCGCCCCCATTTATTTGTTGTGAACTAATTGTCTAACATTGCATTATTAATGTTACGCTTAAGAGTAGTTAATCTTAACTCAATAAATTAGAAGGTAGTTTGACATCAGAAATCCATCTCCCCTAAGTTAATTGTTCTTAGCTTGTAATACACCGCCTAAGTTACATTAAAACCACTTCGTAACTCTCGCTAGCACGACTATTCATCTAGTTAAAATATTATCTAACATAAAGAGCTCATTTTCTTATAAACTCTACTATCGCATACATTAATTTAAAAATCATACTTTTATTACCTCTTGCCTAATAGACACTTTTACATGTTAGGCATATTTTTTATAAAATGCATACTTTGCCATAATTAATTTTGCATTACTACCCTTATATTATGCTATGCAATATAAACATCTTATTTAAGTATTTTACGAACGAATATGTTCCTTCAAAATTAACCTTATTTTTATAAACAAACCTTATGATTTTTCTTTTATCATCAAAAAATGTATTTTCTCTTAGGGATATTTACAACATCTTTTACTTAAATATTTTTAACATACATTTTCTCAGCATAAATAATTAACCCTAGGTTTGAATGGACAACCGCATGTTAGCGGATCCTTTAGGATGCCTGACCCCTTCCCTTAGGGATAATAAAGAACCCTTGCCCAGAATCTCATTAAGTTTAGCAGACTATAAAAAATGGAGTTAATGTTGACTTTAACATAGTTAACATTTAGGTGTCCTAATTCACCCAAATTAATTAGGTGGCGACTCCGCGAACCCTTTTAGCACCTTAGCACCATACTTTAACTCTAAGCACCCTTTTAACATTTTAGCATTCTTTTAACACTTTAGCATTTTATTATTTTATTTTTCTAACCTTTTTATTAAGCAGGAGTTTTTTTTAGAAATAATGTCGCGGTCGGAAAAGGGGCGCGACAAATACCATAGAGATATGTCTTGGTTGTTACAAGATCTTCAAGTTTGAGTTTGAGTTGATATACCTTGGAGTGGCCTTTGAACATTAAAGATATGTTAGAGATGTCTTAGAAAAGCTCAAGGATATGTTTGGGTAAAAAAATAACCAAAATGAAGCTTCCACCGAATTTATAATAACTTAAGTCCACCACCGCCTCACATATACGAGGCCATATGCGGGCTCATCTCCCTCCAGATTTTTCTCAACTCTTGATTTTATTCTGCAGCCTAATCTGCGAGGCAAATTCCATCCATTACGTGAAACACTTAGCGTATGGTGCGGTCTTCGTCAAACTTCATCGAGGGAGGGTTCCTTCAATACCAATGACCTTCAACCATCTATATATCTTCTTAATGTCCATATAATTCGTAAGTGACCTTTGGAAAGAATTTCGAGTTGCCGGAGCTCAAGTCGGCTAACTTCGCTCCCATTCACGAATGAAACTTCAGGGTGTAACATCATTCCCCTTAAGAATATTTGTCCTCGAATGTTGGGGTATCATAGCTTAAGATCTCAACTCTTAAATTCTCCAAAAATTTCAATGGAGTTTTCTCCGTAAATGGGACCATCTCCACCTGCCACATATCCAGAAAACACATCCATCACCTCATAGGATCACAATATAACATATATCCTAACATCAGTCTCACACAGCCGTACATTCATCCACAAAGTCATCTAGTAGCTATAACCCACCTCAACATGGAATTCTGATATCTGGGTTATGTTTGTCATATCTCTGTTGTCCTTAATACCTGAAATCTGAAATAGGTGAGGGTATCTAAACTTCGTGTTCCTCTTAGCCTCTCATGTCATCCCTTCTAAATCATTTCAATACCCTTTAAAATTTGCCAATCTTCCATTGACTAAATTTGAATTGGGGTTGAAAAGTCCCACATTAAGAGGTAAAGCCTAGGGATGTCAATGGGGCGGGGGAAGGGTACCCCATACCCATACCCGCCACCTAAAACACACCCCCATCCCCGCCCCACCACCCATAACAGATAGTAATTCCTCCACCTGCTCTCGCCCCACTTATCCTGGGCGGGTACCCACCTAAACAGCTCTCACAAATTACAACATTAATTGGCTCATGTATGCATAAAATGAATTGGTAATGCAGTATCAATTTTCAATAACTGAAGAGCGCATTTCAGTGAACAGGTTCAAGATAAAGCTTATCTGTTTTGTCATTTCTACTCTCTGTGTTTCTCAATGAGAAACAATAATTTACTTGAGATAGCAGAACTACATATTACATACTAGCCAACAAATTCAAAAAGTCCATATACCGATCCATACTTTCTACAGACCTCTTCTCACACCAAACAAACAGTAATGTAAACATGTGTTTTTGACTCTAGACATGTGATTTTTCCTATTTTCAAACAAGCACTATTCCTTTCTCTCCAAATAGTCCAAGAAACACATAGAGGGATGGTCCTCCAAAACTTCTTCTGGCCCCTTGCTAAATTAGTAAATAGCCTAATTAAATTAATAGACGGTGCAGATATTGGCGGGGCGGGTACGGACGGTGCGGGTATGGTGCAGGTAGCGAGGCGGGGCGGGTACAGTGCGAGTCTTATATGAAATTCACCCCCGCCCCACTACCCATGACGGGTAGCACTTTTGATACCTATACCCTCTCCACCACCCACCAAACCATCCCCATACCCGCCCCAACTGGAGTGGGTGCGGGGTGGTACCCATATTTACCCGTCCCACTGACATCCTAGTAAAGCCCACTCTAACAAAGACAACTTCATATTCAGAACTCCAACGCGAAACATCTAATTAAGGATAAAGAAATATTGATCACTTTATCACAACTGGTCATTAATGAATGAATCAATCTAAATTTATAAGTTAACGACAGGAAATCACTTCTGATTTTTCATCAAACTAACCTTCCTTTTCTGAGCGCCAGGAAAAATAACGATTAAACGCATATAATACGCCTCGATAAAATGACTGACTTCTTCAAACTATCTTTTAGATAAAGTTTATCGCTTAACTACATTATTATGGGAAAATGATCAAATCACTACTCGGCTTCGGATATTGTTAACATTTAACCTCCTCATTCAATAATTTAATATATTTTTAAATATTAAATTATTATTTATGAAATGAACCCAAAAAGAGTTCTCCAAAAAGTATATAACTCCATTTAATTTTGACTGTCATCCTTCTTTCTCCTTTGAATCTCATTCCCTTCACCTGCACTTCACGAGTCACGAACATGGCACCACATCTATCTCCGCTTCTTTTCTTTAATGAAAATTAAATAAAAAAATTCATTCCCAAATAAATTAATCAAAATAAAAAAATACCCACAGAGATCCATTTGACCCAAAATACAAAACCAGAAAAAACCCTAGTCTTGTTTATTTTTCAAGAACTCTGTATTTTCATATACCCTTTTTTAATCTAAATCGATACATAAAAAATTTAGTGTTATTTGAGTTCATTTTTACATGTCATAAATGAGGATTTTTCGACGATGTACGAGGATATTTTTTATCCTATGTTTGTTTGCTGTTTGTGTTACTACACCAATATTATTGCTTTCTTCACATAGGCTTAGACACCTTGGCTCTGATGGTAATTATTTTGTTTCACTTAGTTGTTTGGTTTATGGGGTTGTTTTTGTTTTTGCTAATTTGATGTGATATGGTTTTTTTTTTTGTTTACATTTTGGGTGCAGCATCGAAGGAGTTTGTTGGAGATTTATCGATTCTTGTAAGATTTTCTCATTCTTTATTACTCGTCCCGTCTCAATTTATGTGTCTGGAGTTTAAGAATCAAAGAGAGACTTTTGAATCTTGTTTATAGTTCATTAAATCTTGTGGTCTTAAATTTGCCAATATTGAAATTGGAAAACTTACTAAATATAGAAATATACACTATTTTTGGAGTAACTGTTAAAGTTGTTGCCATGTGAGCACGAGTTCAAGTCGTGAAAACAACATCTTGTAGATATGCAATGTAAGACTGCACACAGTAGATCCTTGTGGTCTGGCCCTTTCCCGGATCCCGCGCATAGCGGGAGCTTAGAGACTGCCCTTTTTTACACTATTTTTGGGACAGACCAAGTAGAAAAGTAAGACACTTAAATTGGATGGAGGACATACATTTTTGTTGTGAGTATTGCTTGTTTTGGTTTGTTGTCGAGTGGAAGTAGATAAAGCAGCATAGATTATTTTGAACATTTGATTTTAATCAATAGTAAGTTTTATTCTTATAGCTGAAGTTAGTCTTTTTGTACCCTCTTTGTTTGCATATTTTGGACTTGGTGTAAAAGATCAAGATCAAGCTGTTAATGGCCCGATACTCGTGAGTCGTGACAGTTTTTGACGAGACCCTGAGTTTAAGATGTTAATTAACTGATATGGAGTATATCATTTAGTAGTAATCAAATTAAAATATTGAAGTGATACTTACCAAGTTAGGAGCCGTTTGTCCATGAGAATTTCACTTTTTCTGCAATAATTTTTCTCTTTATTTAAAATCACATCTTGTAAGATTTTGTCCATCTTTATTCCATTTTTCTTTGTGGGTATTGCTTGTTATGGGTATGGCCATGAGTACAGTGTTTTCTATGAGGTGAATTATCTCTGTATTACTCGTGACATTTTTTTACTGGATACAGAGTAAAGGGTGTTAGTTAACTCGTACGTAGTAATCAAATAAAAATGTTGAAGTAATAGTTAATAAGTTAGTTTGATAAAAAAGATCATATCAGAGTTCAAAATTTGAATAATTATTGTATTTAAGTATTAACCGCATCTTTTGGCGTAACTGGTTATTCCTTACCTCGGGACCAAATTGGTTATTGGGCGTATTGAAATTTCTAGAAAAATGGAATCGTGTCAAAGGTTTTTGGAATGTCCAACTATGGAAAGAGCATCATGTAAATTGAAACATATGGAGCATATTGTATGGGATCTGATTGAGATTTTTCTTATTTAGTGTTTCGATTGAAACAGATGGAGTTTAAGATGTTAGTTAACTTATACTGGAGTATATTATTTTAGTAGTAGTAATCGAATAAAAATGTTGAAGTAATAGTTAACAAGTTACTTTGATAGAAAAGATCATACTGAAGTTTAAATTTTGAATACTTAATGAATTTGAATTCTTGACAGTTCTTTAAAAATGGAATCGATGTCAAGCTTTTCGGAATGTCCAAATATGGAAAGTGTCACACCCTTGCTAAAAGTGTATAAACTTTTCGCAAGCAAAGACGTGATGACAGTCAACAAACACTTTCGTCGACCCAAGCCAAACACTTCGTCCTTTCAAGGATAAAGAATGTAGCACTGCGGAAGCTTATCATAAACACTTAGGAGAGGTTTAGGAATACAATTAACAACACACAACAACAATAACAACGCCAAGAGTTTACGGGCAAAATGATGCCCAACCTTTTTCTTTTATTTCAACTCAATAAACAAAAGGGATGCCTCTCGGCTTTGTACAAACTCAGTGTTAGAACTAGACGTCTAACACTTGAAATTCCCTAACTTAGTCTCACACACTAACTAGATAGTATCACGGGTAACACTCACAAGAACAACACTTGTTCTTAACTTTGAACACTTGAACTCACACTTAGCTTTTCTCTCGAGTTATAGGATTTTTCACTCTTGATTCCGTGTCTAAGTCCTTACAACTTAGTCTACTTATATAGGGGAAGGGAATGACATATCATGCCTTCCAAAGGGGAACGTGTAAAGGAGAGTGGTGTAGTAACACACACCCGCAAGTAATCGTCCATCACTCATATACACACATCACACGATCAACACTATTCTAATGACTTGGTCAATTCGCACATGTCCTCTTTTCTTCAAGCAATGTCTTGTCGACCCTTTCAACCTTCACACACACTCTTTGAGCTTGACGTCCTCGTCAACCACACTCAAAGATAACTTGGAGATGTTAGAACACTTCACCTCGATTGAATCCGCATTCCCGAAGCCTCCATTGTTGAGAAATTTGAACATTTCCCCACTCTTCCTTCCTTAGCTTCACTCTTTTGCTCCCTTTGAATCCCCGTGATCAGCACATTTGCACATGCTTCCACTTCGACCCCACGACAACCAAGAACACCACTTCCGAAAGATTTTTTTCTGGACCTTCTTTCCTCGCGTCTCAACCCGCAAGCTCACAAGTTGTGAACTTGTGCATCGTCGTCTTTGGAATTCATTTGGTACCTCTGAACTCCTCTTGGACCCCTTCATCGTTCCCTTCGACGAAGTTCCTTCTCACGACGTAAGCAAAAGGGGGAGAACAAGATATACATCCGTAGATGTCCCTATATCATTCTCTAATCACCGTGACTTACCCCGATCACTCTGGCAGTCCTCGTGGTCCAATCTTTCTCCACAAAATCGACCCCACGACCATGTCTACCCCAAGTGGTTTTGCCATCCACTTCCTGCCCCGAGAGTAGACCCTATCATCCCTTACTCGATGACATGTGAAGACGAAGCTTCACTCTTGATGTGCACACTTGAAGCCCCGTTCGTCATGTCGCCTACAAACAACGACTTCCTTCCCTTTGCCACTTTCTATCTGCGGCAAGTTCACATAATTCAGAAGTTTTCATCTCCCTATCTCGACTCACCCCTACTCTCGGATGAATGCATTTAATGTACCCTCCCATTCCTTCCTTCATCCCCATCACTCCATCTAAGTGAGACATCAGAACGAAGTTCTTTTTGAGGAAATCAATCCCTATGATCGCCTCGTAATCCCCAACGGTACCACCAACACATTGTGCTTCCCACATCATGACCCTGTCGACATCTTGACATCGAATTCCATTCCATCGATCATTTGAGCCGCTTGGTTCACCGTCTTCATATTATCGGGACTCTTAATCGTCTTGAGTCCCAACACCTTTGCAATCTCCCTATCCACAAAGGTATGCATGGCTCCGGTATCTACCATGACCACAACAAGCTTTCCGTTCCGCATCACCACATACATCAACAACGCATGCGTAGTGCTCACTGGCTCCCCTATTGTGTTTAACAACACAATGTTGTTTAACAACATCCCAAGAGGATTTGCCAAGGCGGCAATAACACCTCCTTCTTCATTCGGCTTTGGCTCTCCCGCAACAATAGCGTTGACATCTTTTCGGTTGGGGCAATTGCGTGCCAAGTGAGGACCATTGCAGTTCCAACACTTGATCTCGGATGCATTCCTCCTCATTGGTCCCGCATCCACCATCTTCCCATTTCCCTTCTCGGCATCGTACCTTCCCGTCTCCTCCCTGTTCTTCTTCCTATTTCCCTTTTTAGCTTTGGAAGAACTTGAGGTATTGGACCCTGGATAAGTGGATCGAAAATCCACCAAAGAGTCAGCTACGGCAATGGCACTTGGAAGGTCCAAGTTCATTTTGAGCCCATCCACTCATTCCCGAAATGAAGTTGTGTAGCTTGTCTTCCTCGGACACAAAATAATATTGTGTGTCCAACATCAATGAAGTGAACTCCTTGATGTACTCACGTACCGAACTCGTTTGTTTGAGCTTCTTGAGACGGTTTCTTGCCAACCAACTAGTGTTGCTAGGCAAGAATTGTAGTCTCATCTCCTTCTTTAGCCGTGCCCATGTCTCAATGCGTGGATGACACCGCACTCACATCATCCTTGTCTCGGGTCCTCCACCAAAATTTTACATCACCTATGAGATACATAGAGGTGATACTTGGTCCCTTTCCGCAATGTGGGCAGCAATGAAGTATTGCTCCATGTCCCAAAGGAAATTTTCTAACTCCTTTGCACTCCTTATCCCCGTAAAGGTTGAAGGTTCCGGTACTCGTACCTTACCCCGATCAATGGTATTACCACGACCAGTAGCTCCTACTGCCATGCGTAATACCATAAGCTGTGTTTCAAGATCCATTTTAGCTTGTCGCAATTCCCCGAATTGCTCATTGGCCCGCTTTGATTGATCTACCAACTCGGCCAGACGTGCATCCACCCCAATTTTGTATTGTTCAAACTCCGTGTTAAGGCTATGATTTAGTGTAAAGAGATCCACCAAATCAACACCATCCCCGGTCCTTCCCACAAGAGTTTCTAAACGCTCAATTCGAGCACTTAGTTCCGCCGTTGTACTCGCCGTCATTGCACAACCACCGTAGTAATTGTTTCTTCCTCTTTGTGTAGTGTTTAGGAACCTTAAGCTCAACAAATAAGCTAAGCTCTGATACCAATTGTCACACCTTTGCTAACGAGTATAAATTTTTCTCAAGTATAGACGTGATGGCAGTCAACAAACACTTTCGTCGACCCAAGCCAAACACTTCATCCTTTTAAGAATAAAGAATGTAGCACTACGGAAGCTTATCACAAACACTTAGGAGAGGTTTAGGAAGACAATTAACAACACACAACAACAATAACAACGCCAAAAGTTTACGGGCAAAAGGATGCCCAACCTTTTTCTTTTATTTCAATTCAATAAACAAAAAGGATGCCTCTCGGCTTTGTACAAACTCAGTGTTAGAACTAGACGTCTAACACTTGACACTCCCTAACTTAGTCTCACACACTAACTAGATAGTATCACGGGTAGTACACTCACAAGAACAACACTTGTTCTTAACTTTGAACACTTGAACTCACACTTAGCTTTTCTCTCGGGTTATAGGATTTTTCACTCTTTGATTCCGTGTCTAAGTCTTTACAACTTAGTCTACTTATATAGGGGAAGGGATGGCATATCATGCCTTACAAAGGGGAACATGTAAAGGAGAGTGGTGTAGTAACACACACCCACAAGTAATCGTCCATCACTCATATACACACATCACACGATCAACACTATTCTAATGACTTGGTCAATTCGCACAAGTCCTCTTTTCTTTAAGCAATGTCTTGTTGAGCCTTTCAACCTTCACACACGACTTGCACTGGTCCCGCAAGGTATTAGCCATGTCTCAGATGACATAGCACATCACCCGCACCATTTACCACATGTCTAGCTCACCACACATCTCGATTGCACAAAATCCGGAATCGGTTGGAATCATTCTGCCCGCGTTGAGCTTCTGAAGTTAACACACTTCAATTCTCAACCAATTTAGCTCATACCAATTGCCATGTGTCCCGGAGACCCATAGGAAGTTCCACAGACTCGCCCCGAGCTATACGGCGCTCCATCGCGAACCGTATATGAATCGCATTGCATTTGGACTTGGTCAATCTTGCATTTCGGCTTACCACATGTATATGGTTTGGTCGAACTCGTAGCCTCACCAACCCTTGTGATCTAGTCGACCCATACGAACCATAAGGAACCACGGAACACCACCCTTGTATTCCGCACCCACACATCAATCCGTAGCCACACTTAGCAATATTAACTCGTGCCCATCTTTCTCGGCTTCTTGTTCTTTCCTTGGACTTTGTCAACTATCCGTTGTAACTCATAGCTAGACTTGGTAAAATGCATGATATGAATATTAATTACCTTGTCATGTGCCCCGCACATGTTTAGATGACCCGTGACTTGCACATGTTCTTTGGATACGTTTAACACCCTTTCGGACATCATACACCAAAGCACACACTTAGCCGCATCTTTGTTGATCTTCATAATGTATTGAACCTTTGTATTGATCATCCCTTCATCCATCTTCAACCCTTAGCCTTGTGACACCAATTGTTCCCTCGTGTCGTGCATTCTCTTGCACGCATAGGTTAGTTTTTCCAAACATGATCCGCTTCGTCCCACATCGGTCTAAGATCACACCGAATTTTTCATGGACCAATTCACGGGTTTGACAGAAAGAGTGTCACGTAAATGGAACATATTATAGGGGATCTGATTGAGATTTTTCTTATTTGGGTTTTGATTGATATAGGTGGAGTATAATGTTATTGTGTGATCTGATTGATATTTTTCTATATGGGTTTTTATTCTCCTTTTCAGAAGCACAGGATAGAGGTTCAGGCGCTTAGTGCAGTTCAACAGGTGATATAATCTTTATTTAAGTTCTTACAACTGTGAAAGTCTACTTGGATTGTTACTTATGTTTGCAAACCTTTTTCTGCTGTTTGGTTTAGGAAGAAGTTGAAAGCCTCAAAGAACCGATCTTGAATGTCTACCGAGATGGAGACCAAAGTTCTACAGTCAGTTTGGATGCTATTGATAAGAATGATAGTCCTGGCCAACCTAAGAATGTCAGCTTACCGGGAAATGATGGTAATTTGATAATTCAGATGCTCTAACCCCCCTCCCCCCTCAATTTCTGTTCATTCTTTAACTGGAAATTTAGAAATTAATTGTACACCTTCTACATAATTTCAGTAACCACACATGATGCGGAGAAAGAAAGTCAACCCAGTCTACCAGAGAAAACCCTGGCCACAACCAGAGAAAAGGTATCCCGAAATTGTCTCTGTCAGTCCTTTTATTTATTGCTGAAGTGGTTAAAACACCCCTAAACTTGGCGTGAATTGCAACTTTAGTCCTCAAACTATGGCTAGTCTTCAAGACACCCCTAAATTTGGCTAAGTGGATTTTAATATACCCCGAGCTCATAAACCACGGAGAGTGTAGTCACTCACGGGTCCAGCTGAAATTTTCAGCTGATGTGGCCTCTACGTGTAAAATCTTAACGCCAAATAATAAAGGGAAATTAAATCAGAGTAAATAACCCGATCCGATAACCCACGTTCTATTAAATCACCCTAATCTGTCTAGAACTATCAATTTGAGCCAAAATCAGATTACATTGTTAATCATCATACTTTCTTCAACCTAATTAATACATAACTAGAACTTTCAACCATAACCAGATTGTGTTCTAAGATAAAACATCAAATTAAATAGCATACTAATACATAGGAAAATCTACAATGTTCTTGACCACTTCAACTCTTGCTCATATTTGTTTTATTCTTCAGCAACCCCAAATAACAATTTTAGCTTGTTATGGAAATGGTGATTCATACCACTCAAAAAAATTGCAAGAAAATCGACCTCATCTATACAAAGTGAACGAAAATCAGTGACAAACCCAGTAAAATTAGATGCAATCAGTGACTAAATTGAACAAACCCAGTAAATTTATACTAAAATTACCAAAAACAAAAATTACATACCTTGTAATTTTGTCAACCCCAAAATCTCCTTCCCGAATTGTCATCATACCATGAAATCCTCACCACCGCAGGAAATCCACATCTATAAACTTTAGTCATAAATATAATTGAGAGAGAAATTTTAACAATTAGAAAAGACGGAAAAGAAAAAACTTGAATTCAAGTTGTGGTGTATTTTAATGGAGGAGGGTTTAAATAAGGAGAAAGGGCTGATTTTAGTCGTTGGAATAGAAAAAATATAAAGGAAAATGTAAAAAAGGGTTTTTTACCGTTTGGCTACTGATGTGGCAGCTCTCACGCGTGTGGAGGAGATTGACAACACTTGTGCCGTGTGGCAGTCCCGGGGTGTATTAAAATCCACTTAGCTAAGCTTAGGGGTGTCTTGAAGACTAGCCATAGTTTGGAGACTAAAGTTGCAATCCGTGCCAAGTTTAGGGGTGTTTTCACCACTTCATAAATAGGCTTCAATCATTGCACCCAAGGGTGTGGCCTAGTGTCAATGAAGTGGGTTGAGAACTATGAGGTCTCAGGTTCAAATCCCAGTGAAGACGAAAACACTAGGTGATTTCTTCCCATATGTCCTAGCCTTGGTGGAGGGAGGTGGCAGGTATCCCGTGAAATTAGTCGAGGTGCACGCAAGATGGCCCGGACACCACAATTATAAAAAAAGACTTCAATCTTTTAATTAGTGCACTTAAAAGTCATAAAGTCACAGTTGGATGGTGGTTCTTATAAGGAAAGTAGCTTTGGTGGAATGATTTGCACCCAAGTAGAGTGCAATGGTTACAAATCATTCATATTGTTGACCCTGAAATTTGGCATAGTGGAATGATTGATTAACTAAGAATAACACTAATGTTGCTTGTCCGGAACTTGTGATTAATAGATGTACTTTAATTATTATTTAGCTAATAGAATTGGTGATGATTAGATGTAATATCATGTGTTGTTTGCAGTTTTAGAGTTGCATATGCATTACTGCTGGAGCTTCCCCGGACCCGTGCATAGCGGGAGCTTAGTGCACCGGGCTGCTCTTTATATGCATTACTGATGGATTCCTTTGTTTGGTGGTGTTTGCTTTAAGGTGTTGATGTGTAGTAAATATCTATGTCCTCATGCTTTGGAACACTTACCAAGAAATGGTTTCCCTAAGTTAAGATAAATTAGCAAATTCAGATTTTGCAAGCTCATGAGGGTGGGGAAACCATCAATTCGATGGTTCGGATGAATTTTTTTTGTTCTTTTTCTTTCTTCTCCTGAATCAGAAGGTTTGACTGAAACGTTTGTAGGAAGGGAATATTTATGTGCCATGTTCATTTATGATTTTCAGTTTCCAAGATTCCGCTATTGTGTGTGACAAAATTTGGAAAAAGTAGAATTTTAATAATAGTATTGAGTTTGAGAGTTTAAAGTATTAATTTTTTTCTTTCTCTTCTCTCTTTCCTCTCTCTGTGAATGATTGAATACTACTGTTCGACTTGAATTTGTTTTATGTATTTTGTTCGTGTAAACTGCAAGCTCATTCTGCATATGTGACCGTTTTGCAGGAAAAATCTAGATCAAAAGAGGTTCAACAGGGTCAGAATGTACAGTCTCATCCACGGAGGGCATTAGATGAGAAGGTGAAGGAGATTAAAGATCAGCTGACCAGGGCCAAAGCATTCTTGAATTTTGTACCAGCGGGCAGTAACTCTAATTTTGTGAAAGAGATAAAGCTAAGGATTAAAGACTTGGAACGAGCTGCTGGTGAAGTTTCTAAAGATTCTGATTTGTCAAGGAGGTAAGATGATACTTCTTTCATCACATTGACTCCTTAAAACAGCTATGACATCTTCTCTTATTTGGATACATCATGGAACCTGACCGATTTGATATATGTTAATTGCTCCATAGTAGCGTAAAATATTCCTGGCTTGAGTAGTGGCTTTTTCGAGCTATGTTATGTACCTTTTTCTGATAAGTGCGAGTTATGTTTTATATTTACTGAGTCTGAAAGAATATCTCCGAGAAGGTCAAAATGGTTAAATGGAATTGACTAATAGGTTGGTACTAAAGTTAATTATGTACACAGAGACCGAATTTAACTTGATATTGGCTCATGAGTAGTTGAGAAAAAATTGGTTGGTCTTGTAACTGAGTGTTTAATGTCAGAAAGTGGAATACTTTTTTTTTATTATTATTCTTAGTCTTGTAACTAAGTACTTTTCTTGATTATTCACTTTGTCCTGTTTTAAGTTTAATTTTCTGGTTACAGTTATTAAGCTGTGAATGGATGTATTGAAATAGAAGTGGGTCCAGGAACTGAAAATAAAGCTAACTTCATAAAATAAAAGTGGTCTGGCGGTGCTTCTTAAATGGTAAAATATTGAAAAATTAGGAAAGCTTTTATTAGGGAAGTAGATAAAATCTTGAGATAAACCTAAAATAGGGAAGTAAATATTTAAAAGGGAACTCACATTTGGATTTTGGAAGTACATATTTTGTATTTTATGTTATTTTTGGTCTATTTTAAGAGTTTGGTGCAACTTTTTTAGGTGCAGTTCAGTTATTTTTTGTCTATTTTTTATGTCTGGTGTAGTTTTTATTGTTGCGGTTTTTGGAATTTTGCTGCTGTATGTTCTTTTGTGTACTTTGTTTATCTTATTTACCTACGTTAGTTAATGCTTCTTTTTTGAGAATGCTTTATATGGCTTATTCACGTTTGTTACCATCATTTTCATACTGCTTGAATTTCTTGTCCGGATCTGACCGTTTCTCTTGCTTTGCTTGTGCTTATGCTTTGTCTTGAGCTGAGGGTCTTTCGGAAACCTCTCTACTTACCAAGGTAGAGGTAAGATGTGTGTACACCCTACCCTCCCTAGACCCCACGCCGTGGGACTTCGCTGAGTATGTTGTTGTTGGTTTCTGGAATTTTAACGGAAGTTCTGGTGTGTCTATAAAAGAGTTTGGTAGACGGAGACCTAAAGTGTTCATTTTTGGCAGACCAACACGACCAAAATTGCTATAGTGATATTTAACAAGCTATTTTGAACCTACTACCAAAGATAAGGGATCATTTTGTCATTTTCTCCATGATACGTCGCGGTGCTAGTTGATCATGTCTTATATTATACTATTTGGCTTGGGAATTTGGAAGTGCTAGTTAAATTATCTATGTATGATCTGAGAACAGTTATCTTTCTAGGGAAATACAGAAGATGAAGGCCATGGATGCAACCCTGTCAAAAGCCAGTAAATTGTTCCCTGAATGCTCATCAATGGTGAAGAAACTTCGTGCGATGACATATAATGCTGAGGAACAGCTTCGATCGCAAAAGAACCAAGCTTCCTTCCTTGTAAATCTTGCTGGAAGAACTACCCCGAAAGGTCTTCATTGCCTTTCCATGCGGTTGACCACGGAATATTTTGCGCTACAACCTGAGGAGCAGAAACTGCCTAACCAACATAAATTGCATAATCCAGATCTCTATCATTTTGCTGTTTTCTCTGACAATGTTTTGGCATGTTCTGCAGTTGTCAACTCAACTGTATCAACTGCTAGGGTGAGCTGCTCCATAATTTTCTGATTCTTGGCTTTTAAAATCTTACTCCCTCTGTTTCAATTTATGTATATTTTTTCCTTTTTAATCTGTCTAAAAAAGAAAACTTTTTTTTATTTAGTACGCAGCTCTTTAATTCCAACATTCAAGATTCAAAAGACATTTTGGTACATTATACACATCTTTAGTTTGAGGCCACTTTCTTAAACTTCGTGCCGAGTCAAACTAAGACACATAAATTGAAATGGAGGGAGTATTATTTTTCATCCTTTCTTTTCTCGTCGTAGCTTAATCTGCAGTGATCTTTTGATGATTAAGAATAGAACATAGGTATTTAGAGTATATGTCATGTTCCATATGGTATTTATAGGAAAATTTTCATTTAGTATCTATGTTAGTTGATGCTTTTACCTGTAAGAAATTCTGGCTTCCGCGCGGAACAGACTAATTCTAATTGTGCATATAAATCCACTATTGATTTATGAGAACACAAATGCTATTATTTGTTGGTATTCAAGAGGCATTATGACTGCAGTAACATTATCGTTTGTAACTTACCATGCAACTGTCGTATATGGAGGGGCTAAACTTTTATGGATTCGTAACAGTAACTATAAGGAGTAACTATTGATCACTATATATTTTGAAGACAAATGAAATAATTATGGTAATGCGCGTATTTATGGTAAGTGTTTATGTATTTGGCAGGCTCCAGAGAAGATTGTGTTTCATATAGTGACAGATTCTCTTAACCTACCAACCATGACAATGTGGTTCTTGTCGAATCCTCCCGGCAAAGCAACAATTCAGGTCCAGAGCATAGACAGATTTGATTGGTTATCAAACAAGGATATTCTGCAGAAGCAAGAATCTCTTGATCCAAGATACACTTCTCCGCTGAACCACCTGCGCTTTTATCTGCCTGATATTTTTCCTTCTCTCAACAAGATAGTGCTCCTTGACCATGACGTCATTGTGAAAAGGGATCTAAGCGGACTTTGGCACATCAAAATGAAGGGTAAAGTGAATGGTGCGGTGGAGACTTGTCTTGAAGGCGAGCCTTCGTTCCGCCGAATGGATATGCTCATCAATTTCACTGACCCCATGGTGGCGACGAGATTTGACGTGAAATCATGCACGTGGGCGTTTGGGATGAATATATTCGATCTGCAGGAGTGGAGGAAGCGAAACCTGACTGGGGTCTATCACAAGTACTTAGAGATGGTATGTATCTGTAACCTGTTTTGTTAATTTCTTGTGGAATTGACTCACAAATAGTTGATGAGTCTTAAGGTTATTCTACAAGGATGGTCCTTGTAACGAAATAAATAGAATGTCTAACCTAATATTTGTTTCATAAAAAGTAAAAACATGATTTAGGGTGTGTTTGGTATGAAGGAGAATGCTTTCTTATAAAATGCTTTTTTGGAAAACAAGTGGATTTCTTACTTATTTTCTAGTGTTTGGTAAGTAAGCAATTTTTTTTTAATCTCAAGAGCATTTATGTGTAATCTAGCAAAACACTATGGGGTGGGGAATGAGGGTTCATGGGTGGCGGGGGTTGGGAGTGTTGGGTGGTGGAGAGGAGACAATGAACGTGAAATGTCATTTATGAAATTTGTTTTTCCTACTTCCGTTAGGGGTCATTTTTCTCATTTTCAAGTTTTCTCATTTTCAAGGAACTTGTTTTTCTAGAGAAAATCTTTTCTTTCATACCAAACACACTGATAAGTTTTTGTATATTCTTGGATCTTTTCTATAGTATTGTGTATATATCTTGGCTTGATTTATAACTGTGTTGTTTTATACCGTTCTATTCTTCACTGCCTCACTTTTAGTGCTTGCATTTTGCAGGGAAGTAATAGGCCATTAATGAAAGCTGGTACTTTACCCATCGGTTGGATGACCTTTTACAAACATACACGTGCTATAGACCGGAGATGGCACGTCTTAGGGTTGGGGTACGAGTCTGGTGTCAAACTAAACGAAATCGAGCAGGCGATTGTGATTCATTACGACGGGGTCATGAAACCATGGTTAGAGATCGGACTTCAGAAGTTCAAGCCCTACTGGAAGAAACACGTTCGGTATGAACATCCCTTTTTGCAACAATGCAATATTCAAGACTAGTAATTGGATCCTTTAGTAATAGGTTGAGTGCCACTCCACCACATACGTAGTGTAAGAACCCCTCACGTTCACCTTATTCTTTCACACATTGATCCCACAATTTTTTCCTTGTAAAGTCCAACTTTTACACCCTCCATCCCACGTTTATTTCCTGCTCAACGGTCACAGAAATTTATCCCCACACTAGCAATAACTTGGGACCTAATATTGGCGTGTCCCCGAGATTCTTGTAATGCTTGGACTTGCCTGTATATTGATCTTGTAGAATGCTAAAAAGTGTTTCTTATGGTTTACCTATTGTATGTGAGATATGAAATATATGTTCTTTGAGACATTTGCCACTTCTTTCTGACATATATATTGTTGGAAAGAACTTATAAGGTGCATGTTTTCAACCATCCGGATATGGAACTCGCGACACAACAAATTAGGATTCACGTTGTAGAAACCCACTATGGGGGGTTCTTAGCGCTCCCTATCGAGGACTTGATTCTTAAGGGTCGAACTCGAGATCTAAGGGTAAAAGAACATTTACGATTCAACCACACCCCATGTAAGAAGCTCCAATACACGTAAAAGTGTCTCAGAAAGGAAATGGCAATGAAATAATAAGTGATGCACACAAAATTTCCAACAAGTACTAATCATCATTAGTGAATATATCTATATATGATCTTAAAGAACTCGGTTTAAATACCAAGATAAGCTATAATTAAAATTAAAATTAAGATACACTGCACTTGTAAACATTTGAAATAGACGAAACTATACATACACTATTACTAGCTACAACAACCCCCTCCAAACCCCCAAACACTTTACAACCAAAAAAGGAAAACGGGCTACCCTCAGTTAATAGTTGTGATCAACTTTATCATTGCCGTTATCAGAATGGGCTAGATTTCAACGGCCTCATAGATATATAACACACATTTTTGAAGGATTTTCCTCGAGCATCCCTACTTTAGCCTTTCCCTTGATGTCAATTTCAAAGGATTTGATTGTTGGTATGTTCTCATGATCATCTGGAGTTTTGTTCACAATCCCTTTGCCACTTTATGTCATAATTAATGGAGTACCATTGGTTGCTCCTTCATTCTTCATCCCCATGCTTTTTGGAGGAAGCATTTCTGATTGCCTTTTGCCTTGATCCTATGTGTTGTGCTGCAAGAAGATTGATTTCAAACACTATTATTTGTACTTATTTAATAAATTTTTAACACAGAGAGAATTTGAGTCGAGGTTATTGCGTTCGGATAAACTCATACGTCCTTAACTACATCTGCTCCAGATCTTCAACTGCATAAGCATGAAGGATGACACATAACATGATGAGGTGGAGCTATATGGTCGGAATGAGGTCCAACTGAATTCCCTTAGTCGAAAACTTATGCTCTACATACAAACAAGATAAAAATATTTTTCTAAGAATATATAAAAATATGGAATCTCCTTTAAATAAGGAAATCTTCTAGTATAACATCAAAGTTTTGCTTGAAATTTACTTTAGTTCATAGTTAGTTTGAAATCAGCAGTAGTGATAGAATATTACCATATCATTATACATCTTTTATATCATTATAATTAGTCAGATTAGTTACCTAGTTTGTAGTCTAGTTTGTAACTTTGCAATAACCATGTAAAGGTAGGCAATATATTCTTTTATGGTATCAACCAAACCCTAAACCTAAAACCATCCCCTAGCCGTCGGCCTCCCCTCCCCCCTCGCTGTTGTTAGGCGTATTTTGTATACGCCTTGTGAGTCATTTTTAGTTAGTATTTTACTCGTTTTTGTTGTGTTTAGTATAATATTAGGTTTATTTTTCTTTCTTTTGAGTCACAGCGGTTCCAAAAGGCAAAATGGCGAAAATGAGCGAGAATTGGGCAGAAAAGGTGCTCCCGAGGCAAAAAGGACGAAAGTTGGCACATCAGGACGAAAGATTTTCAGCACCGCAGTGCCAATATGCAGAAACGCGGTGCCATATTTACTGAGAAACCATAGGACTTTCAGCACCGCGGTGCCACTATGAAGAACCGCAATGCATATTTGCTGAGAAGGTGTAGGAGTTTCGGCACCGCGGTGCCGTTATGTAGAACCACGGTGCCGGTGCGGAAAATCTTAGTTCCGAAGAAGAATTGGCTAAGAGCAGATTGGTCCATAGGGCACGAAATTTGGAACATATTTAAGCCCTAGGAATTAATGCTATGAGGGGTTGGTCATTCTACAACATAGCACAACACAAGACAACAAGGGAGACTACAATTGTAGACTTAGTTCGCAGTAATTTCTTTTCTTTCGTTTTTAATTCAGTTTATGTATGGATTTTGTGTTATTTCTTAGCGTGACTATGACTAGGAGCTAAACACTTTATTAGGACTTTCCTTATGAATCGCTTGGAACTTCTATTCATGAATTAATGTAGTAGTTTGATTTCTTCTTCACTTGATTAAGATTTATTCAATAATTGGTATGAATATTTGATAATTAATTGATCACTAATTATCATAATATATATGATTTCGAATCAAGAACCGAGAGGAGAGATTTGGATATGTTGTAATTGACTAGATATATGTTAAAATCGCGGACGACAATACCCCAATACTTGTGTAGCATTATAGGTTACTGTTCTTAATCATCCTGTATGGTAAATCCTATCATAGAAATATAGAAGGGTTCTGTACTGGGGTTGAGTGATTAGATGTCCTAACCGGAATATAAGACAGTTTAGTTAACCGCTATCTTAACATAGAAGAAGTCATTCTAGTTGAATTAATGATTGAATAAAGTGGATAGTCGAGGATTTTGGAAGCCCTAATTCATTCATAACTGATTACAACTTAAATAGTTCAGTAATTCTTGCAATTATTCTAGTAGTTAAAAAAAAACCCAACTCAAATATTGATTGTCAAATAGATAACATAAAATAGATGAACGGTAATTAGAAATCAGTCTCTAAGGACGATATTCGGTCTTATCAGACTATATTACTTGTCAACGATGCTTACGCTTGTGTGAGTATTCGAAATATCGCTAACAAATTTTTGGCGCCGTTGCCGGGGACTGACGTACATCTAATATCGAACCATCTATTTTTATTTCTACTTTGGCTTTATTTTTATTTTTTCTTAGTGTTAAAACACTGTTGCCTTGATTTGTTTGTTGATTTTGGTCTATTTCAGGGATCTAGTGTATGCGAAGAAGTAGATGAGCAAATACACTTGTTCCCTTCAACCCTGAAATCGAAAAACTGTGCAAGCAAAACAGACGTGAAAAAAGAATTGTTGATTTACTAGCCATGAAAAATCAGCAGAATAACAACAACGGGGTACCTGAAGAGGTGTTGAATAATGAGGTACCGACTGACATAGGACAAGTCCCACCACCTCCAGAAAGAAGCTTGGGAGATTATGTTCTGCCCACTGTTACTGGTGCTTAGACATGCATGAGGCTCCCATCAATAGGGGCGAACAACTTTGAGATCAAGCCAGCCATCCTGAGCATGGTCCAAAACACAGTACAGTTTGGGGGATTCCCATCTGAAGACCCCCACATGCACATTGCCAACTTTCTGAAGCTGTGTGCCACTTTCAAGTACAATGGCGTTACTGATGATGCCATTAGACTGAGGCTCTTCCCGTTCTCAGTTAGGAACAGAGCCAAGAGCTGGTTGAACTCACTACCTGCCAACTCCGTCACCACCTGGCAGGATTTAGCCCAAAATTTCTCGCAAAGTTCTTCCCTCATTCAAAGGCAGCAAAGTTAAGGGGAAAGTTGAATAATTTCTACCAGGTGGATGGTGAGTCACTATATGATTCCTGGGAGCGATTTAAGGATCTGCAAAGGAAATGCCCACATCATGGCATAGAGAAGTGGATGCTAGTCCACATTTTTTATAATGGGCTGAGTGGTACTACTCGTACCATCATTGATGCTGCAGCAGGGGGAGCCTTTATGAGAAAGAGTGTCAATGAGGCACATGAGTTACTGGAAGACATGACTACCAACAATCATCAAGGGGTAGACGACATGTCAGTGAATAACAGGAAGACTATGGGCATACATGAGTTAGATGCCATCACTGCCCTGAATGCACAGGTGGCCATTCTGACGAAGCAACTGCAGCAGAACACCATGTCTGTGAATGCAGTCCAGATGCCTATAAATTGTGAGATTTGTGGTGGACCGCATTCCTTTGACAGATGCACATCGGTGGACCCTAATAATGTGCCAATGGAGCAGGTTCAGGCAGTTGAGAACTTTCAGCGGCCTTATAATTCCAACACATACAATCCAGGGTGGAGGAATCACCCTAACTTTTCGTGGAGGAACGACCAGGCCCAGCAGCAACCATATCAAGGTAGTTACCAGAACCAGCAAGGACAGAATCAGGCTACCTCATCCCAGCGGTTTAGACCACCTACAGAGCGAGGCTTTGATGGTGAGGGTCTGCATTGCTTACACTCACTAATTCGCAGAATCAGTTCATGTCTGAAACCAGGTCCTCTCTCAGGAACCTGGAAACGCAGGTTGGGCAACTGGCAAAGATGGTAACCAACAGACCGCAGGGTACTCTCCCAAGCAACACAGAGGTCAATCCAAGAGAGCAGTGTCAGACAGTGTTGTTAAGGAGTGGAAAGTAGTTGAAGCAGTTTCTCCCCAACCCGCAGTGGTTCATGAGAAAGAGGGTGAGAAAGCAGTTGAGGAAGGAAATGAGGGGGTCACTGAGGACCATCCTACAGTTGAGAAAGCTCCACCAACACCTTTGAGGGAATACACTGATAGAATCCCTTACCCGCAGAGGCTAAAAAAGAGGGCCATAGATAAGCAGTTCTCCAAATTCTTGGAGGTGTTTAAGAAGCTTCACATCAATATCCCCTTCATTGAGGCGTTAGAACAAATGCCTACATACTTCAAATTCATGAAGGAGATACTTGGAAAGAAGAGAAGGTTGGCAGATTATGAGATAGTAACACTGACAGAGGAGTGCAGCGCCATTCTACAAAAGAAACTGCCTCCTAAGTTGAAAGATCCAGAAAGATTCACCCTGCCCTTCACTATTGGAAAAGTAACACGCAACAGGGCACTTTGTGACTTAGGGGCTAGTATCAATCTCATGCCTCTATCTGTGATCAAGAGATTGGGTTTGGGGGAAGCCAAATCAACCACAGTTAATCTGCAGCTGGCTGACCGAACCGTGGTGCACCCCCGAGGCATAGTGGAAGATGTGCTTGTCAAGGTGGGAAAATTCTTCTTCCCAGCAGACTTCCTCATTCTTGACATGGAGGATGATAAAATACCCATAATTTTGGGGAGACCATTCCTTGCAACGGGTAGATCCCTAATTGATGTGGAGAAAGGGATAATTGAGATTGAGGGTTCAGGAAGAATAGATGGTATTTAAGGTGTTTAAATCCACCATTGAATCCCAGGCCAACCACAAGTGCTTCGATGTAAGCACAGCTGACACAACAGTTCAGCAGGCACAGACCAAACCTAAGGAGATCATTCCTACAGCGGTGAACCCACATGCTAGTTTGAAAGCTGCAACAAAAGTTCATGACATGAAGCTGACAAACAGGTAATTCTTACTGAACCCAAATACTGTGAAAAAGAAAAATAGAGTGAGGAAGAGAAAAATGATCCTTAAGTGGATAGGTTGTGGGGTTAATTTACCCCAATGATTTAATAAGGAACTTCTATCCGGCTAAAAGATGTTAAAGACAACGCTACTTGGGAGACAACCCAATGTTTAAATTATGCAATTTAGTTAAATAGAACAGTCTCACTTTTGGTATGTTTGTTGTGTTGTGATGCCAGGTGAAGGAATCGGAGAATGAGCATGAAGAAAAGGGTGGAAAACACGGAGTCGAGTCAGCACCGCGGTGCCAATCTGCAGGACCGCGGTGCCGAATGTTCAGAGAGGCCCCAGTACTTTAGGCACCACGGTGCCACTATGCAGAACCGCGGTGCCGATTAGCGATTTCCGAATAATAAAAAGGCCCTGAATCGCCAAATCCCCTCCCATAGATACCGTCTCAATGCAATATACGCCGCCACCACCACCATTTTGAGCCGCTGTATGTCTGTAAGTCGTCCCTCTTTAATTTTTCAGTCTTTTACACATTTGGGATAATTTGTAGTTTAAGTTTAGGGGGGAGTTCTTATTTTATTTTATTTTTGAGTCTTTTGTTTGTTTTTGTGTTTTATGTGAGTCAATTTTTTTTTATGATCATGCATGCTGTGCTTATTTGGAACGCCTAGTGAACTAAGTGAGATAAAGTAGCGGAATAAGAAGCTAAAATATATGTGCTTAAGTTAGATATGCCAAAAATTCATGAAAATTTGATTATTTGGAATATTTGGTGCTTAGTCTATGTGCTGTCAATTAAAAAATGTTTGTGAAGTTTGCTTGCTTGTTATTTGAGGCGAAATAGTTAAGATGTGCATGTTAGGGAGATGATTCAGACATTTCTTTGTTAGCCCTTCTTACCATTCATTACCTACCTTACAATAAATTGTATCCCTAGTCAGCCTCGTTAAGCCTTAAATAAATTGTTTTCTTTGACACCCCATGATTCCCTCGTGTGCCATAAGCGGTAATTGAAAAATTGAGATGGAAAAAGAGTAAAAAAGTGATGCACCCCAATGAAAAAATGTAAAAGCTTAAGTTTGGGGGTGCCTATGTGAATTGTTTCATGCTCTCAAAAAGAGAAAGGGGGATATAGGTATGAACTGAAAAAATACCAAAAAAGGAGGACAAAATGGTTGAGTAAGAAAAATGATTATGGTATGTAAATTGAGCCTAAATGCCTAATCTTACCTACCCCTGTCTAAGCCTACATTACAACCCCGAAAAGTCCTGATGATCTCTAGAATGTATGTCTATGATTAGTGGAGAATAACAAGTAAACAGACTCATAGAACTAAATGAAATTGATACATATATGTTAGGTATTCATGCTTCCATTACTTATGATTGAAATGAATTTGCGAAATATCTGACTTGAAATTCTAGATTGCTAAATTCATGCTATATCTGTTCCTATATATTATCCCAACTGACGTTCATGTGTTTCTAAGTACTTGTGCAGCTGCTTGATTTGAGTCTTTTGTTTTTGTGTCTTTGTTTTGTTTTGATCTTTGCTCGAGGGCGAGCAAAGGTTAAGTTTGGGGGTGTTTGTTAGGCGTATTTTGTATACTCATTTTGAGTCATTTTTAGTTGGTATTTTACTCGTTTTTGTTGTGTTTAGTATAATATTAGGTTTGTTTTTCTTTCTTTTGAGTCACAGCGGTTCCAAAGGGCAAAATGACGAAAAGGAGCGAGAATTGGGAAGAAAAGGTGCTCCCGAGGCAAAAAGGACGAAAGTTGGCACATCAGAACGAAAGATTTTCAGCACCGCGGTGCCATATTTAATGAGAAGCCACAGGACTTTCAGCACCGCGGTTCCACTACGCAGAACCGCAGTGCCATATTTGTTGAGAATGTGTAGGAGTTTCGGCACCGCGGTGCCGGTGCGAAAATCTCAGTTCTAAAGAAGAATTGGCTAGGGGCAGATTGGTCCATAGAGCATGAAATTTGGAACATATTTAAGCCCTAGGAATTAATGCTATGTGGGGTTGGTCATTCTACAACATATCACAACACAAGACAACAAGAGAGACTACAATTGGAGACTTAGTTCGCAGTAATTTCTTTTCTTTCGTTTTTAATTCAGTTTATGTATGGATTTTGTGTTAATTCTTAGCGTGACTATGACTAGGAGCTAAACACTTTATTAGAGCTTTCCTTATGAATCGCTTGAAACTTCTATTCATGAATTAATGTAGTAGTTTGATTTCTTCTTCACTTGATTAAGATTTAGTCAATAATTGGTATGAATGTTTGATAATTAATTGATCACTAATTATCATAATATATATGATTTCTAATCAAGAACCGAGAGAAGAGATTTGGATATGCTGTAATTGACTAGACATAAGTTAAAATCGCGGACGACAGTACCCCGATACTTGTGTAGCATTATAGGTTACTGTTCTTAATCCTCCTGTATGGTAAATCCTATCATAGAAATATAGTAGGGTTCTGCACTGGTGTTGATTGATTATATGTCCTAACCGGAATATAAGACAGTTTAGTTAACCGCTATCGTAACGTAGAAGAAGAAGTCATTCTAGTTGCATTAAGGATTGAATATAGTGGATAGTCGAGGATTTTGGAAGCCCTAATTCATTCATAACTGATTACAACTTAAATAGTTCAGTAATTCTTGCAATTATTCTAGTAGTTAAACAAAAACTCAACTCAAATATCGATTGCCAAATAGATAACATAGAATAGATGAACGGTAATTAGAAACTAGTGTCACGACCCGAGCCGACGGGTCCGCGACTGGTGCCCTACCTGGGCACCCTTCTACCCATACAACACATAAGACCAGCGGAAGCTAATAAAACAACTCACAATCATAATAAAAACAGGTAGGTCGATAAGGCCGCCACTGTATATAGAAATATCCGAATAACTATGACTGTACCTATGTCCAACCCATACATGACTACAGACCTCTAAGAGTATAACAGTAACTATGACAGGAAAAGGCCCCGTCGTACCCCTGAATGTACATAAGCCCGTAATAGCAAAAATGTACCAAAATGACTAGACTCCGGAATAATGGAGCTATTTCAACAGCTGTGCAAAGATCATAAGCACGCGGATCAACAAACTGAGTACCTACACATGTGGGCATGAATGCAGCCCCCCAGAGAACGGGGTCAGTACAACAGGTACCAAGTATGTAAACATAAAGTACAGTAAATAAGATCATAACCGGCCAAAGATGACAAGGATAAGTATTAAAATCAAATACCAGATCCAACCGTGCCATATAACATAAAAGCCAACTATACCTTTTCAAAATATAACAGTTATGTTAAAATCAGGGACACCTGCCCTCAGAATCATTATGCATTTTCTATTCATGAGACTCGAACCCGCATCATGGAGAGCTAGTCCATGGAATAATATAATGTCATGGGACTCAAACCCGCATCATGGAGCATGTCCATGGAATAATATAATATCATGGGACTCGAACCCGCATCATGGAAGCATGTCCATGGAACAATACACATATATAAAGTTGCCGGCCCTCTAGTGAGGGACGCGGTAATATGGAAATATAACACTTGCATGAATAACTATCACGAGCAAACATATGCAAGTTAAATAATCCTTGACTCTCATTAGAACAATAGAATGAACTATCATTTTAGAAAAACCCATGGTATTATCATGTCATGTAATATTAGAGACTTGAACCCAAAAGTACTATGTACGTCCACCATACGTTCATTTTATACAAAGAGTCATATCATGTATCATTAGGGATTTGAACCCAAAAGTACTATGTACGCCCACCGTACGTTCATTTTATACAAATCATTTAAAATGAACTTTCATTTATAAACTCAAGGCACTTTCACTTTTAAAGTCAAGACACTTCACTTTCAAAATCAAGTCACTTACTTTTTTAAAATCAAGTCACTTACTCTCTTAAAATCAAGTCATGTATCATAAAGGATTCAATGGAATTACGTACTTCCACCGTACCCCCATTTCATATAAATCATGCCAAAGAAGAAAGGATAGTTCACATACCTTATAGACTATACCACTTGACAACTAGAATACGTCTCAAGTAGTACTTCAACCTATAATGACAATAGAACGTCTATCAATTCCATGATACTAGTATACACTTATACTACATAATGAATCTCCTTTCGTATAAAAATTCGGACAAAACTTCCCCTATTTATACATACTTTTCCACCTTATAAATAAGGCCAAATACATCAATAACCAAGCACCACTTAAGGGCATAACCAAAACAGCAACCAAGGTGATTTATACACCTATTTCTTATGTAAATCCGGCCTCTTAATCCATATAAAAACAGCCCATAAAAATAGTCCATACTTCTACAACAATGAGGGTAAAATGTGAAGCTTACAACATCTTTATATACCCTTATTCATTTAGGACTTACGTTAGCAATTTACCACATTAAACATGCATAATGATAACTGAATTTTCAGCATTGTAACACCACAAAATAGTCCCTAAAACTGCACAACAATATCCAATAGTTTTAGGCAGGTTTCGGCCAACACCACAACTAAAGCCCTTTTCACAATTCCTTATAATCCAACTCACATTCCAACATGTTTATATAGACCATAACAACTTGTAACAACATGATTTCCTTCATTTTATCATGCGACTAGAGACGTTAAATAACAACAACAACCAATGAATCCAATCAACACCAAAACTGCCCAGTTTCTCCTATCATGCCTAAAACTGTGACATACATTTCTTATTCTCCTTTTTTACTTAGCACAAGTTCATCTACAAACTATAAGATCATGTAACTTCTAATTACTTCAAGAAGAAGAAGAAATCTTACCTCAAATCTTAGCCCAAAACAGTCCACAACTCTCGGCAATACTGTGACCCTGCTTCACTTTTGCACAACTTCTTCACGTTACAATCACACACACGTATCCTGTACAAGCTTGTAACCCTCTTGCTTTCATGTTTTACTTCTAAAAAGTTCATCCACAAGCTTAGGGTTTCAAGATCTTTTCTTGCCAAAACCGTGACTTACTATATTGCAAGGTTAACTTGGCTTAGAACTTGGTCTAGGTGCTTAATCTTGGAAAGGAAATAAGTTGATCTTGTTCTCCTCTTTTTCTATGGTGTATTCGAAAATCTCAAGAACAAGAGAGAGGTATGAGGGTTTGAAGGATGAATATCTCTGTGTGCTAGAGTCTTGCAAGACTTGGATTAATACAAGTGTAGTAGCACAAGTGGAGGGGGACCCATGAAGCCCACTTGTCCACTTATCTTCCCTTCTCATAAAATATCTCCACACTTAGCCATATTTTCCAACATTTTCGATGGCCGCCCTTCACAATACCAAGACTTAATAAATTATCACTAAGTCCATAATTCTATTGGGAATAATTCATCTACTAGAAATTAATTCTTGTCATCACATTAATCTCAAGAATTTTCCATCTAAGAAAATGTAAAAATCCCTCCCTTCCAACATTCAAATCTAATTTCCATAATCAAGTTCTCACTTAGTAGCCATGGAGTTACGGGGTGTAACATTCTTCCCCCCTTAGAAACATTCGTCCCGAATGTTCATACTAGGTCTCAAGCTATACAAACTTCGGCATAGTCTTCTTAACTATACCTAACAACTAATATTTCAACAAGCACAAAGATGCCTCACATGGCCACAATATAACACATAGTCTCATGCACCAATCAAAATAGTCAAATATGGATTGGAATTACCTATAGACATCGGGAATAAGTGAGGATACTTCCTCTTCATCTCATCTTCTGCTTCCCACGTCATCTCTTCCCTATTATTGTTCCGCCACAATACCTTGACGGAAGCCACATCCTTAGTCGTAATCTTCTGTCACGACCCGTTCCGGGGCCCGTGACTGGTGCCTTACCCGGGCACCCAAGTAGTCATAAATCAGAGAAATCAGCGGAACATAAAAACAAGACATGAATCAAATGTAAAATGAGACACATTTTATCAGAGAAAAAGTCGCCTTTCGGCATGCATATATATACAAAGTTTGAACAGTTACATCCTTACAAACCTCGCCACAACGATTACATGCACTCTAAGTGTTTTTATACATCATGACGGGACAGGGCACCGCCATACCCCTGAATGTACAAGTACCTCAAAGTGACAGTGGACTATACTAAAAGATAAGCCTCGAGAAACGGAGCTTCCAATACTGAATCGCGATCCTATGAGCGAGGATCAACAATCGTGTACTTACCATGCATGAACGCAGCCCTCAAGGAGGTCAAGATAACAGTACAAGTATGTGAAATCAAAATATCAGAATGAAATCATAGTAGTCTATATAAAGTAGGAGACATGTATGATAACCAAACTACATACCACAATAAATAAGCCATGTCAAGTCGAGACTCACGCTCAAAGTCATCACTCAAATATAACTATGGGTCTCACGCCTCAACATCAATCATGCCCGTGGAATACCTTCCTCATCGCCAGCCTATGATATAATAATACCAAAGAGTACACATAAACACCGTGTCCCACTGAGTCATAAACCGTGACGGCAAGTACGGCGCTAACTACCGGATACCAAAGCCGCATCATCAATCGATCGGCAAGTACGAAGCCAAATACCGGATACCAAAGCCGACTAACAATACTATACAACCAAACCACGAAGGCGATACGGCAAGTCGACTACTGTGATACCAAAGCCGTGTCACGAGCCGACCGGGGCAAGTAGGGCTAACTACCAGATACTGCGTCAGATCACGAGACTCCGCCACGGCCGACACGGGCAAGTACGAAAGCCAACTACCGATACCAAAGCCGTGTCACGAGTCGATGGCAAGTACGAGGGCTAACTACCGATACTAAGGGCGTCAGATCACGAGACTTCGCCACTAAACCGAACGGGGCAAGTGCGAAGGCTAACTACCGATACCAAGGCCGAATCACCACGAGACGGCAAGACGAAGCCAACCACCGATACCAAAGCCGAATCCAAAACCTCGCGAGAGCTAGTCCATGGAATAACGCTTATCAACACGAGCGCACTGCGGAATCCTCCGTCACGCCAGACGCCCAAGTAAGATCATAACAAATCAACCGGCCCTCCATTGAGAGACACGGTGGTATAGAAATACAATACTAGCACGACAAGGCTATCACACGCAAACATAGACAAGTTACACACAACTCAAAGTACTTTCATTTTATGCTAAAGTCCAGGTTTTAACCCCAAAGTACTACGTACGTTAAATTCTTTTTAAAAGATCCATTTCTTTTACAAAGGTCACCCGACGCCCGTATTATAAAAATAGAGTGACTAACATTTTTAAGTAAACCAAAACAACTTCCATACTTTCCTTTTTAAACCAAAACACTTCTCCTTTTAAAATCAAGTTACAACATTCTTTTCCAAAGTTAAAGTTTGCCTAATTTCAAACATTCACATCTCTTATTTTCGAAAGATTTCATAGTTCATAGTCTTGATCACTTAATAATGTAATTCTCTTTTAAAACAATTTGAGAAACATATGCCTTATGTGTGAGTAGGTTATTCTTGTTCATAACAATCTTATTAAAGCAGCCATGATCTAGGAAATGTAATATCATTTTGTCTCATCTTAGCTTCTATGCAGATGGAGGTTTCTACTGGTTTAATAATACTTTATTAGTCAATACATTTCCCTTTATTAGCGCTGCTGTGGTTTGTTCGATACTTATTCTCATTTCCGAAATCCATACAAGGCTTTCATAAAACAATTAAGTAAACCGTTCCTTTTATCACTCTTAAGTCGTTATACCTAACTTCCCATAAGCAAGTATAACTCTTAAGCTTTTAAAACCAAGTATTACTCTTCTTTCAAAAACGATTCTTAATTCTTTTGAAATACTTCAAGATTCTTTATTATTCAAAACTCCAGTCAAAAGACATCGAAGTAAAACCATGTTCAGTTAACACACGTACGTCTACCGTACTATACATATTCTTTTAAAATATCATGCTCAAGAGGATAGGAAGAATCACATACCTCACGACGATTATCGACTATTAGCAAATAGCTCCAAAGTACTGTAATCCTGCTAGCCTTTTCCACCCTTCGAGTAGAATACGCTACTCGCAGTACTTCAACCTATAAAGGCCATATACGTCTATCAACGTCTAGACTACTCTGTAGAATATTCTAAGCAGTAGGTTCTCTATTTTACGGAAAATCGGGCAGCACTTCCCTACCCGTTAAGCTACACAAGCCTCATCAGAAATACAAATCATGTAAGTACTTCAATCTTCTTCTTTAATATTCTTCCGATGTGATTTCGCTCAATTCTTTCAGAATATCCTTCTATTACGCTCAATTCTCTTCTCAGAATATCCTTCTATGTGTCTTATAATCAATTCTATACTACTACGATGTAATTTCCAATTACAATAAGGTCAAGAGTATTTACCTCTGTAGCCCAAAATTATCCAAGTTTAAATGTCGATCCCGAGCAACGCTTAGCTCCTATTCGAACGCTCCACTCGCCTCCAAGAACCCTTAGAAGTTCTACACAACTTCTACTTAACACTTCAACCAACTATGAAGATTTTCCTGTGGTTTCGTTTTGGATCAAGGGAAGTATAATAGTATTTCTGGCTTTTAGTATAGTGTAACCTTGAAATACTACAAGGTATTTGGGCAAGGTATTTTGGAAATAGTAACAATACTTGGAGAATACCTTTTCTACTAAGGGGGTGTGTGTTTCTAGCACTACTAGGAGTGGGGTTTCGGCCAAAGGCCTTCCAAAAGGGGAGGGAGAGGGGTGTTTCGGCTTAGCTTATCAAGAGGGGGGGGGGGGGGGAAGGGAGGCTTTGGACGAGAAGCTCACAAGGGAGAAGGGAATTTTCAAGACTTGGAAAATATTTGTGGATGAAGAATTCCTTCAACTTAGGGGGGGTATTTATAGGACTTTCAAGGGCTAGGATTAAGCCAAGTGGGCAAGTGTAGGTCAAGATTTGGACAAGTGTGTGTGGGTCCCACTTGCTCATCTACCACAAAATATCTACAAAATATCCTACCTAACCCTTGACTAGAAATGTGCAAGAAAAACCCCCACAATTCGTCCACTTGAGGGTGACAAGTGTCGCCCTCTCGTTGGTCCAAAATATTTCATCTCTCGGAAAAATCCGCAAAAATAATTAATGTTGCGACCGTAATTTTCCCTTCGCAAAGTTTGGAAAACGTTTCGTCGGAAAACAATTCTTTTCGCTAGTTGTGCACAAATTTCGTCCCTTGCCTAACTTAAGGCTTAAACTTTTGTACGTACGCCTCACGCATATACCGAAATACGGGGTATAACATTCTCCCCTCCTTAGAAACATTCGTCCCGAATGTTCCTTCTCAAGACGGATAATGATAAAGTTCCTCTTAACAAGTTGCCAATGCCACACCTGGCCACAAAATAACACACGCGCAATTACTTACCCCAAGTCCACGAGAAATCACCTCTAGCATTACAAAAGCTTCCACCCACGGTCTAAAAGATATTCCCTTCGCACCTTTACTTCACAAAGTAATGATCGTTTCTATTCTCTCAGCACATGTTCACTTCTTTCCTTACTCGTCGTAACCTTATCGAACACTTGAACTCTTCTAGTATTCATACCATACTTCAGTCATTACTTCAGTTTCCAAACTTTCTGGAGTCACTACCTCCAAACTTGGTCATCTTACTAGCCTCGATCTTCTTTAAGGCCATTCCCGGCCTTCACGATCCGCTTCTGGTCGAACATATCCACGAACTCATACGATGGTCATCTAAACTTGGGCCTAGCACCCTCGTGACCCTACCACCTTGCGGGACCACCTCGAACTGACCCCACCATACTACAGGCCGCGAATTGACCCGCGAATGGTCCTCAACCCGACCCGTAATCGCGCCAAACTCTTGTTCCCCGATCCGGAACAATCTTACCTATTCAAGTCCTCAAAGCTACCACTTTCATGTTACACAACCTAAGGAATTATCCCACAATACATTTATACGCATACCAAGTATTTTGACAAAGACTAATCGTAAAATCTTTTATTCAAGACGGCCTTACACCTAAGGTCTCATCGTGTAATATTCTAAGGTTCATACCTTCCCTGTCCCCATACTATTCTTTCAACTAACCATGTCTCTAAAACACAATATACACAATGCTATCTGTACAAAGTACTTCAACATATAATCATCGTATCACGCATGCTAAACTCTAGAGGGTTAAGGATATACCTTAAAAAAATAGGCGGTTCAAAGGACCGCTAAAACTGGGAACTTCCACCGCGACTCGCCGTGGTCCGCCAGTATGAACATCCCGCCTAGCTATGGAAGGTGAAGAACCCGCAAATGATCTCGTAGTCAGGCTATCCCACCAAGCATACTGCCTGACAGCCTCGCCAAATGGCCCCGCTGGGCCGCAAGCATAACAATCTCCCAAATTAGTACGACACTCTCCCTTATGAATTTTTCCACAACGCCACACCGAGACAAGTGGTGGCCTCATCCGCGAGCACTCCTACTCCCGAAAATCTAAAACTCGGGAGCCCCGACTGCCCCGAATATCCCGGCGTCCCAAGATCGCGGAGGAACACTGCATCGCGGAGGTATATAACTAGCTCACGAGGCGGTCCGCCTCGAAAGTCACCAAAGGACCTCGCTGCTCGCCTCTTCTCACGATCTCGGCCATTCCGTCGACCTCTCCGCCTCACATCCAAGTGCATAAGCTCGCATGGCAATGTCTATGCCCGATCAAGAGCTACACCAACAAGCCTCTCGCTAAGTAGTCATCGAGCCTGCAGGGTTGCAAGTCCAAACAAAGCAGCACGCAGATGTCAAGGAACAAGGCTAAGTCAAATACGAATCGACCACCCCTCCCCAAAACTCACAAATTTTTCGAGCGCAGATTTTCATATTAATGTAAGGTAAAGTGCAATAGCCGGGCGTAAAATATGGCAAAAGCAGAAAGAAGCAGCAAAGGCAGAGGATATGACGACAATCCAAAATTCAAAGTCCGTGAGAAGCAAGATAAGGCAGTGGCATCGACAATCAACAAATCAATTCGCAACAAAGGCTATCGATCACCGCATAAAGTCAAAGTTGCAACCCACGCACACAACAAAGGCACTATGGCAATTCGTCAGACCGTGCAAGGACAACATCTCAGTATTCATCCGGCATATCAGGGACGACATCTCTACCTATAAAATTGCACTTCTCATATGTATCTATCATTTCGTTTAAACAGGTATACACTAATGTTTTCTCAAGCTTGGCTTGCAGGAGCATTTATTCTACAGGAGAAACAACATTATGTTCAGGCAACGACATCATCAGCATTGCGTCTACGCAACGACGCCATCGCGAATACGCCCGTGCAACGACGTTATCGCGATTATGTCCAGAAATGACATCATCGCGAATACGCCCAGTGCAACGACGCACGCGATTATGTCCGTGCAACGACATCATCGCGAATACGCCCAGCAACGACGTTATCAGCATTATGTCCAGGCAACGACATCATCGCGATTGCTTCACGCAACGACGCCAAAGAAGAATACGCTCAGCAACGACGTTATCAGCATTATGTTCAGGCAACGACATATATCCGACCCAGCCATTTGGCCAAAATCGACAATTTTTAAGGACTTCGCCACGAAAGGACATCGACGGATATGATTCCATATGCTCGAAAGATCGACATAAACTGGGACAATTTTAAGGGTTTCACTACAAATGACATCAATGGACATGGTTAATTTACTTAGTGGTTCCATGTCCCAAAACTGACAAATTTTAAAAAGAGCTCGACAAGAACGAGCACCGAGTATGGGAGAATATACCGCTGATTTCGGATAAGGATGTTCGCTTTGTTTCATAACATGTCACTATTCAAAAATCGACATAATTTCCTACTAGTATATTTTCTCAAGATAGAATATTTTCAACAAATGTTTTCGACCGAGACTCGAAATCGCATGTGGTTACATATCCGCACAAGACAACGCTGCAAATATCAAGAGCCAACACAAATCGCCAATTCTCCCGAACTCACAAATTTTCTTTGAGTGAATTTTGCAGACAACAGAACAAGGAGGACAACAACATTCCAATACAACAAATTCGCCACGAAGTCCATCTCGCAACAAGTCTACATCAAATACATCTCGCAAAGCCACATCTTCTTTACTCAAAGCACATCATTTACACTTTAATTATTTTCATCTAGCTTTGATTATGCATAACACAACTCCATATATAGAACAATTTTTATCTATGCCCTGAGAGGCGCTATTTATCTGCTGCCTATACGAACGATTTAACATTTGCATTTCGCCTCATACAACGATTTAACATCCTGATTTCGCCCATACAACGATTTAACATCCGTGATCTCATCCATACAACGATTTAACATCTCAGATTTCGCCCATACAACGATTTAACATCTCGATCTCGCCCATACAACGCATTTAACGCTCGTGATTTCGCCCATACAACGCATTTAACGCTCAGATTTCGCCCATACAACGATTTAACGCTCGCATTTCGCCCATACAACGATTTAACATCTCGTGATTCGCCCATACAACGCATTTAACATTAACATTCGCATTTTCGTTCATACAACGATTTAACATCTGATTCGCCCATACAACGATTTAACATCTCGTATTTCGCCCATACAACGATTTAACATCTCGTGATTCGCCTATACAACGATTTAACATCTCGCATTTCGCCCATACAACGCATTTAACATCTCGCATCTCATCTATACAACGATTTAACATCCGTGATCTCGCCTATACAACGGCGAACATTCGCATTTCATCCATACAACGATTTAACATTCGTGATTCGTTTATACAACGACGTAACATCTCGTGATTTCGCCCATACAACGATTTAACATTCGTGATTCGTTTATACAACGATTTAACATCTCGTATTCGTTCATACAACGATTTAACATTCGTATTTCGCCCATACAACGATTTAACATCTCGTGATTCGCCTATACAACGATTTAACATCTGCATTTCGCCCATACAACGATTTAACATCTCGTGACGCGTTTATACAACGATTTAACATCTCGTATTTCGCCCATACAATGACGAACATCTCGCATCTCGCCTATACAACGATGAACATCTCGCATTTCGGCCCATACAACGCATTTAACATCTCGCATTTCGTTTATACAACGATAACATCTACATCTCGCCCATAAACATTCGCATTTCGCCCATACAACGATTTAACATCTCGCATCTCGCCCATACAACAACGAACATCTGATTCGCCTATACAACGACATTTTATCTGCATTTCATCCATACAACGATTTAACATCTCGCATCTCGCCTATACAACGATTTAACAATTTGCATTTCGCCCATATAAGATTTATAACGCCATACAAGGCGTCATTTGCATTTCGTCTATACAACGACGAACATTTGCATTTCGTCTATACAACGAAGACAACGCCCATACAAGGCGTCATTTGCATCCCGTCTATACAACGATGAACATTTGCATTTCGTCTACACAACGACGACAGCGCCCATACAAGACGTCATTTGTATTTCGTTTATACAACGATGAACATTTACATTTTCGTCCATACAAGACGATTCCGCCCATACAAGGCGTCATCTGCATCTCATCTATACAAGACGACGTATCATCACATCATTTCATTTTATAGTATATACAATATGACTACAACCACAACACAAATTCACATTCTTACATTGTTTTGTTTTGACAGTTATGCACTAATGCCTCTATCTTAGCTTAAATCTACAGGAACGTTAACAAACTGCAAAAGATGAAGCACAACGTGGATTTTCTCTTACAGTGGACCGGGGCAATTTGTTGGGGGGCCAACCTTCCCGACAAATGGCAGAAGCGGCCTCAAGCGTCGGTCCACTCGTTCCACATCACCATAAAACCCAGCATCATAAGTCGATAGCGACACCCTGTGTTCGCCATTGTCACGACCAACCCGACTCGTGACCTGTTTTAACCCGCACCCTAGTGACCCAACATCGTAGAAAACCAATGAATGTAAACTCAAGATAAACAACCATTAAGATATAGAATAGTCTAGCCCAAATCAAGCAACCTAAAAGTACATAAACCGAACAAGCATCCTTAACGAACCAAGTTCGACAAGACTACAGTGCCTCTAAGAATGAATAACACTATGACGGACAGGCCCCGCCATGCCCCTCGAATGTGCAAAATAACAACGACCTGGGGAGAACCATACCAAAAGTCGAGCCTCCAAGAAATGGAGCTCCCGACACTGAGTACAAAATCCTAGGAACGAGGATCTACCACCGCTTCCTCACCTCGCAGATTTAACGCAGCCCCTAAGCGGGTCAGACACAACGCATCAAGTATGTAAATCGAAAATATCAGAGTAATATCATAAGTCCAAAATACATTAAAGTTATAGATAAAACCAAATTATGTCAGACCGTGCCTTACTAATAATGAGAGTAATAAGTATACATTTTATAGCATAAAATAGAGGCTCATGATCAAAACAGGTACTCGCCTGTAGATTATTAAGCAATCCTACTCGGGACTATTTCACCCGCATAGGTCCCGTGGACCCGCATGAGGTCATCCGCCTCGCCATAGGACTATTTCACCCGCACGGGACTATTTCACCCGCACGATCCCGTGGATCCGCATGAGTACCATCGCTGCACTCGCACGGGACTATTTCACCCGCATGGATCCTATGGTCCGCATCCGCATTTAGTACAAGCTACGCACTCGCATCACGGGTAGCAAATCCATGGCATAAATAATAACCCGGTTTACCCGAATAATATAAATATATATATAACATAGCTCATCCGCTATTAAACATAACATAAGCACTACCGCCTATCACATCACAACATAAGCACTACCGCCTATCATAACTTAAGCAAGTTAAGAATCACCTAACTTCTTATTAATAGTATTAATACATCCTCTCATTTTAGTATACCTAAGGCACGATCATGTCTTTTAATAAAAATTCGGGATTTAACCCAAGTATCATGACTTAACCTTTTAGGAAATAACTCTTTTTATACAAAAATTCCAAGATACTAATCACCATAGTATCAAGTTACGATTTCTTTTCAAAACGAGTCACATTTCCTTTTAAAACTATCTCAAGCTTCTAAATTAAGTGACTTCATTTCTTGTAAAACCTTAGGCACTTCATTCATTAAAACCATTTTCCTTTCACAAGTTAAAATCATCAAAACCTTTCTCCATTAAAATTTCACAAACTAATATAACCAACTCCACATAAAGCAGTTATACTAGATTTAAACAATAGTAAAACAAATTCCGTTAAGTCCAAGGGATTTTTCTACTTTTCTTTTAACGGGCAAGTATCAAATACTTATATCAAACGAAGATTTCCAAATCTCAGACGCTCACCGCATTTACATAGGTACAACTAATCATGCTCAAGAGATAGGAAAGCTCCACATACCTCTTCTGGCCAATCCACAAGCTAAGTCCAATTTACCGCATGTAGTATGTCAACCTAAAATGACCACAATACGCTTATCAAGCTCTAATTTATAATGCAGAATTTTTTCCAAGTTAAAGTCACCAATTTCCTACGGAAAATCGCGCTTCCTTTGTTTCTACATACTTTGCCACCTTTCCAAGGTCGATTTTTTTACGCCAAATGCCATGTTTAAGGCTCAACAACCAACCAACACTAGGGATTACACACCTAAATTTTGGTGTGTACAATTCAGCCCCACAAGTTACAACAACTAACCCAACAAGTCTAATGTAGTATTTAGACAACAACATGCTCATAAAATCCCCCTAACCAATTCTTTCATAACCAAACCCCATTTCTTACATGCAACTACTCTAAGTGCATTTTTCCAACTACAAGTTCTTCCTATTAAACATGCAACACCCAATACCAACTACAAGAGAAGAAATGTTACCTTAAGTTTTAGCCAAACTTATTCCAACACCTTGCTAGCCTTTTTCTCCAAGAACACCACCACAATAGCACTTCTAAGCTAGTCACAACCTTCCTTCTTGCCTTTAACTTTTCAGATTTTCTTAGGCTAGAACACCTCTTGAGGTTTTAGAGAGAAGGGAGCCTGCCTCGAGAGAGAGAGAGAGAGAGTAAAGATGAAAGATGGAAAAGTGACCAAGCCTCGTCAATTATATTGCATGCATTCTGAAAATCAGATGTGGGGACACTTGTCACCCTCCCATGGCCTCTTTTAAAACACAAATCAGATTTTCTAAGTTTTTCCGCCCAAATTTCCCGCCATGCTCGAAGGCTGGCACACGCACTCCCTGCGGACTCGATCGCCAGCCCGCCCTGCTTCCTGAGTCATGGCGCAAACTTCGACCCTCAAGATTTTCGAGTCGCCCGACTTCCACGCCATGCCCTACAATCACTTCCGCTTTGGCGCTGCCTCGCCCGGCCAAGGCTGAGACTTCGATCGCGTCCAGCCCGAGCCACTGGTATAACATTCTCCCCCCCTTAGAAAAATTCGTCCCGAATGTTCCTTCTAGCCTCACACAAAACACAATATAAACATATCTTCTTAACTATTCCTTTGCAAATAAGAATGCTCCCCGAGCCACAACATTACTCAACCATAATCAACTAAATTAACACCAATCAAGAAAGGGTTACCCGAGGTATAGGGAATAAGTGTGGGTATTTCTTCATCATATCATCCTCCGCTTCCACGCCATCTCCTCTCTGCTCGCCCGCCATAAAACTCGACTAAGCCACCTCCTTCGTCCGAGTCGCCTAACTTGACGATCGAGTATCGCTATGGACTCTCTCATACGACAACTACTCACACCGGATATCCTGAATCGGTGCACTCTAGACGGATCTCCAACGATTTCCGCAACATAGACACGCGAAAATCGATGTACCGCCAAGATCGGACGGCAGATCCAACTCATAGGCAACCTTGCCCACTCTTCTGACAACTGATACGCCCAACGTACCTTGGGCCGAAGTTTCCTTTCCTCCCAAATCTCATCACACCCTTCATGGGTGACACTTTCGTAAAGACCCAATCATTAACCTCAAACTCTAAGTGTCGACGCCGATGATCTGATATGATTTCGCCGACTGGTCGCTAATAACCGCCCCGGATAAGCTTCACCTTATCCATCGTCACGAACCAAATCCGCCCGATTAATCGCACTTCTCCCACTTCAAACCAACCTATCGCGACTGCACTTCTCCCGTATAAGGCCTCATAAGGCGCCATCCGAACACTAGAATGGTAGCCGCTGTTATAAGCAAATTCCACAAGAGGTAAATGATCCTCCCAACCCTCAAATCAATAACACAAGCCCGCAGATATCCTCGTTGTCCGATAGTGCGCCGGCCCGTCCGTCCGCTCGAGGATGAAACGCCGGCCGAGACTCACCAGGTCCCTAATCCCTTCCGAAAGACCTCCTGTTAGCCGTGAATCGGGCTCTCTATCTGATATAATCGACACCGACTCGTGCAATCTCACAATCTCTCTAATATATAATCCGCATAGTCTCACCAAAACGCTGCCCCGATCCGAAGAAAGTGGGCTGATTTCACACCAACAATAACCCAAATGGAATCATGCCTCCTCCGTGCGAGGTAACCCGTAATAAAGTCCATGTTGACCACCTCCCACTTCCACATCTAATATCAATAGCTGTAATAGCCCACCGGCTTCGTGCTCAACCTAACTCGCCGACAATTAGGACATCTGGCAACAAACCGCCACGCCCTCTTCAAACCATCCCACCAATATATGCACTGAGGTCGTGGTACATCTTAGTCGACTCCGATGAATCGAATAACGAGCACCGCAGTGCCTCCCTGCACCGACGAAGTCCTCGCTACATCGGAACACACAACCGCCCTCGAATCTTAGCACCCCATCCGGCTACCTCAAATAGACTCTTCTCTTCCCGAGAGTCGCATCTCTGCATCGCACTGCAAAATCGGATCTCATATCGCCGCTTCACCTCCTCGACGATGGAAGACTCGCGACCTTCAACCCGAATTCGCATTAACGGAATCAACCAAACGAACCCCAAGGCTTGCTAGCCGATGTAACTCTGACCATATCCTCTTCTCGGCTGAACATCGCATGCACTACCCATCGACCGCGACTAAGGGCATCCGCCACTACATCGCCTTCCCCGTGGTACATGTAATATCAACGCCATAATCCTTAAGTAGCTCCAACCACCGCCTTCGCCGCAAGTTCGCCTCCTCCGTCAAGATGTACCGAGACTCTTGTGGTCCGTGTAAATGTCCACACGAACTCCATATAAATAATGCCTCCGCATCTTTAAGGTACGAATCATCACGCTAACTCCAAGTCATGCGCTGGATAGTTCTTCTCATGCTTCCTAAGCCGCCGAGATGCATAAGCTATAACCTTGCCGCGGCCGCATCAAGACGCACTCCAAGCCCGACACCGACGCTGGCCACAAAAACCACATAACCATCTAAGCCCTCCGAAGAGTAAGAACTGGGCGGCCGCCAACTTCTCCTTTAGCAACCGAAGCTTTCTCACAAGTATCCGCCCATCTAACATAGCCGCTTTCCGAGTCACCTTAGTCAAAGGTGCCAAATAGAAGCAAACTTCCACAAACCTCCGATAATAACTCGCAAGGCCCAAAAGCCGCGCACTGCTTGCAGAGCTGGTCTAGGCCAAGTCTGATCGCTTCACCTTTGTCAGACAACCCAATACCATCGGCCCGATAACATGTCCTAAGAAAGCCACCGGCCACCAAAACTCGATTTCGAGAACTTGGCATACAATCGCCGGCCTCGAGGATTCCTAACACCGCCTCAAATGACCAGGTGCTCCGCTCAGGCGCGAATACACCAAGATATCATCGATGAAAACTATAACGAATATATCCAAGAATGGCTCAACACCCTATTCATCAAATCCATGAATACCGCTGAGCGCTGTCAACCCGGAAGACATCACCTCAACTCATAGTGCCCATACCGGTCCCGAATGCGCTTCGACATCTCGCTCTCTAACTCGCACTGATGATAACCGTAACGCAGTCTATCTTGAAAACATCTCGCACTCGCAATCGGGTCAAACAAATCATCAATCCTTGGGAGTGGATATCTATTCTTGATAGATACCTTGTTCACCGCTCGTAATCAATACACATACGCAGCTGGCCCCATCTTTCTTTCTTTACAAATAACACCTGCTTCCTGTGAGAAACACTTGGCCCGATAAAGCCTTTCTCCAAAGAAATCTTTCACCGTCCTTCAATTCCTTCAACTCGCAGTGCCATTCTGTATGGCGATAGATATCGGCCGAGTGTCCGTGCCAAATCGATGCAAAACTCAATCTCCTCTCGTGAGGGATACCCAAGCTCGTCTGGGAAAACGTCTGAAACTCTCTAACCACCGGACCGATCAAGGTCCCAGATCTCAAATTTCGTGATTTAATACCCAACCAAATGGTAAATATACCCTTCCGCACATCTTCCTAGCCTTGAGGTAAGAAATAAACCTACCCTCTACGATGCAAGATTCTCTTCCACTCAATAACCGGCCACCAGAAACCGAACCGAACTAACCTCTCTCAGCCCACATTGGCATAGCAAGACGCCAGCCAATCCATACCCATAATCACATCGAAGTCCATGTCCAACTCTATCAAGTCGCCAGAGTCCGACGACCATCTAAAGTCACCGGGCAAGCCTTATATACCCGCCGCCTAACACCGGCACCTACTGCCAGAGCCACCTCAAAGGATTCTATGGACTCGGCTCTATCCCTATTCTACCAAAGAATATGAGGAGATATGTAGGACAAGGTAGAACTCGATCTATCAAAGCATATACATCACAAAGAAGAAACCAACAATGTACTGCGGATTTACATCGGTGACGCCCCGGTCCCGCGGCCGACATAGCATAAATGCGATTCGAGGACCGCCGAATCGAACCTCTACCACGACCGCCGCGCCTCGCTCGTCTGCGGAACACTCGCCCGGGCGCATCGCCATCGACGAAGACTCAACATCGACTTCGCTTACCGAGCCATCATATTCCCGCCACTGGATCGACAATCTTCTCTCAAATGGCCCGCCGCCGCAAGAATAACAAGCTCTCGGAGGAACACGACACTTCTATAATGGCAATCACCACATCGACTACACCGAGGCATAGGTGGCCTCATCTCGACCGGAACTCGTCCTCCGAAACCCGCCTCGAACCTCGCCCCGCCTCAATACTCGCCCGCCCCGGCATGTGGAGGAGCGCTCGACCGGCGTGGTGCAAATCTGGTTTGTCCGGGTTGTTTACCCTAAAACTACCAGAGGACCTCGCTGCCCGCCTCTTCTCGCCGATACTGCCGATCCGCTTACTCGCTCTCACACCCGAGAGCACGTGCTCGCACGCGGCAATGTCCATGCCCGGCCGAGAGCCACCCCGAGCAACTTCGCCAAGTGATCATCGAGTCTCGTGACATAGCGGTGCACTCGCCCTCCATGTTCGCTACCAATGCGGCACATACCTAGCCAATGAATCAAACTCCACATTGTATTCCTGACCGCCCGCCCATTCTCGCCTCGGGCCACAAAATCTATCGCCCGAGCCCTCTCATCCGCGGTGGCAAGAAATGGCTGGTAACGCCTGAGAACTCGTCCCAAACACTGGATGCATGCTCCCGGGACGCTTCCCACGAATCATACCACCAATCGCAGCGGTCCCCGCACCGATGCGAACCCAATACCACCGACTTCGGTCTCCAAGCCCCGATCACCCTACGATCCTCTCGCAATCGCTTGATAAACTCCTCGCGATCATCCTCGTGCCTCACCCATAAAACTCTGGGCCGCAACTCAAAAGTCTTCGCCTCGTTAGCAGCTGGTCGAATTCACGGCAAATGAATCGCCGCTCACTTATCTCCTCTGCTTGCCACGATCTCGCAGAATCGGGCTATCTCTTGTAGCCCATATCCTCTCGCCTCGCCGCTGGATCGAGGCTCAGTATCGCGTCTCGCAGCCGCCGCCGCCTCCGATTGCTGGGTTGGCGACGCCGAGAACTCGCCGTCCAAACACCTCGCTCGTAAGGACCGGCTCGTGCCTCGTGACTTCTGCCCTACCGTAGTTCTCATCGCTTTGCTTCTTCGGGCCGCGCCTTGCGCGAGACATAATCGATACAGAAAAATACGCCGAGGAAATTCAACCTATAGCACGGCTATTGCACGATCTAGAGTGAAAGAACGGGAACTAATCCTAAATATCTCGCAGCCTCCCGATTATAGATATGGTGCACAACACATCGATAATCAAGACTCTACTAGATACGGCTGTAGACTCTTTCCGAGGATTAATCGCTCGATACCACTTTTGTCACGACCAACCCGACCGTGACTGTGCCTTAACCCGCACCCTAGTGACCCAACATCGAGAAAACCAATGAATGTAAACTCAAGATAAACAACCATTAAGATATAGAATAGTTCAGCCCAAATCAAGCTAACCTAAAAGTACATAAACCGAACAGCTACATCCTTAACGAACCAAGTTCGACAAGACTACAGTGCCTCTAAGAATGAATAACACTATGACGGACAGTGGCCCCGCCATGCCCCCGAATGTGCAAAATAACAACGACTGTGGAGAACCATACCAAAAGTCGAGCCTCAAGAAATGGAGCCTCGACACTGAAAGTACAAGATCCTAGGAACGAGGATCTACCACCGCTTCCCTTACCACAGATGAACGCAGCCCCGGCGGGGGTCAGACACAACGTACTCAAGTATGTAAAATCGAAAATATCGTAGTAATATCATAAGTCCAAAATACATTAAAGTTATAGATAAAACCAAATTATGTCAGACCGTGCCTTACTAATAATGAGAGTAACAAGTATACATTTTATAGCATAAAAATAGGAGGCTCATGATCAAAACAGGTACCTCGCCTGTAGATCATTAAGCAATCCTACTCGGGACTATTTCACCCGCATAGGTCCCGTGGACCCGCATGAGGTCATCCGCCTCGCCATAGGACTATTTCACCCGCACGGGACTATTTCACCCGCATGGATCCTGTGGATCCGCATGAGTACCATCGCAGCACTGCACGGGACTATTTCACCCGCATGGATCCTATGGTCCGCATCCGCACGAGTACAAGCGCCGCACTCGCATCACGGGTAGCAAATCCATGGCATAAATAATAACCCGGGTTTACCCAGAATAATATAAATATATATATAACATAGCTCATCCGGCTATTAAACATAACATAAGCACTACCGGCCTATCACATCACAACATAAGCACTACCGGCCTATCATAACTTAAGCAAGTTAAGAATCACCTAACTTCTTATTAATAGTATTAATACATCCTCTCATTTTAGTATACCTAAGGCACGATCATGTCTTTTAATAAAAATTCGGGGATTTAACCCAAGTATCATGTACTTAACCTTTAAGAAATAACTCTTTTATACAAAAATTCCAAGATACTAATCACCATAGTATCAAGTTACGATTTCTTTTCAAAACGAGTCACATTTCCTTTTAAAACTATCTCAAGCTTCTAAATTAAGTGACTTCATTTCTTGTAAAACCTTAGGCACTTCATGCCTTAAAACCATTTTCCTTTCACAAGTTCAAATCATCAAAACCTTTCTCCATTAAACTTTCACAAACTAATATAACCAACTCCCATAAAGCCGTTATACTAGAGTTAAACAATAGTAAAACACATTCCTTAAGTCCAAGGGATTTTTCTACTTTTCTTTTAACGAAGCAAGTATCAAATACTTATATCAAACGAAGATTTCCAAATCTTGTCGCTCACCGCACTACATAGGTACAACTAATCATGCTCAAGAGATAGAAAGCTCCACATACCTCTTCGGTCAATCCACAAGCTAAGTCCAATTTACCGCATGTAGTATGTCAACCTAAAATGACCACAATACGTTTATCAAGCTCTAATTTATAATGCAGAATTTTTTCCAAGTTAAAGTCACCAATTTCCTACGGAAAATTGGCAAAATGCTTCCTTTGTTTCTACATACTTTGCCACCTTTCCAAGGTCGATTTTTTTACGCCAAATGCCATGTTTAAGGCTCAACAACCAACCAACACTAGCGGGATTACACACCTAAATCTTGGTGTGTACAATTCAGCCCCACAAGTTACAACAACTAACCCAACAAGTCTAATGTAGTATTTAGGCAACAACATGCTCATAAAATCCCCCTAACCAATTCTTTCATAACCAAACCCCATTTCTTACATGCAACTACTCTAAGTGCATTTTTACAACTACAAGTTCTTCCTATTAAACATGCAACACCCAATACCAACTACAAGAGAAGAAATGTTACCTTAAGTTTTAGCCAAACTTATTCCAAGACCTGCTAGCCTTTTTCTCCAAGAACACCACCACAATAGCACTTCTAAGCTAGTCACAACCTTCCTTCTTGCCTTTAACTTTTCAGATTTTCTTAGGCTAGAACACCTCGAGGTTTTAGAGAGAAGGGAGCTCAAGCCTCGAGAGAGAGAGAGAGAGAGAGTAAAGATGAAAGATGGAAAAGTGACCAAGCCTCGTCAATTATATTGCATGCATTCTGAAAATCGATGGGGGGACACTTGTCACCCTCCCATGGCCTCTTTAAACACAAATCAGATTTTCTAAGTTTTTCCGCCCAAATTTCCCGGCTCTTCATGGCCGATTCCCGGCGCCGCAACTCTGCGGACCTCGGATCTTGGCGCGCCACTGCTTCTGAAAGCCGCGGCTGAACTTCACACCCTCAAGATTTTCGAGCCGCGCCCCGATTTCCGCCATGCCCTACAATCACTACTTGGCGCCGCGCGCCCTCGCCCGGCTGCTGGGCACAGACCCCGATCATGTCCAGGCCCGAGCCACGGGGTATAACACCAGTTTCTTTTTATTTTTATTTTACACCACAACCCAGCATCGTCATAACTCGACACTGGGACAAATTTTGAGTCCGTGTTAGCCCGCCTTGGTGTTTTGACCATGGTAGCCCAGTGTCGTCATAACTCGACACTGGGACAAATTTTGAGTCCGCGTTAGCCCACCCTTGTGTGTTGACCATGGTAGCCCGGTCGCCATAACTCGACACCGACAAATTTTGAGTCCGCGTAGCCCACCTTCGTGTTTTGACTGATGTAGCCCAAAGGTCGTCATAACTCGACACTGGGACATATTTTAAATTTCGCATCAGCCTTGCCTAATTGACCAACATTTTAATTCTGAGTATCAAGACAAAATTGGCTATGAGTCAACGTCTTTGTCCGAAGATTCTTCCATCATCTCCATACAAAGAGGGACAACTGTTGACACCCAATTTTGTCCATCCCCTTAAATCAATAACCAATAAATTAAACATTTTTTCTTTTGTAGAACCGCAATTTATCGTCGCAAAATACGCATAATAAATCAATATTTTTAACGGCGTCGCATTATAAATTATTAAGCACTAATTAAATAGCACACCCGTTTTTATCCTTTATAATAATTTAAACCCAAACTTAGATTAATAAAGCACCTAAAATAATCACAACTTATTAATTTAATTTACCACTAATTAATTAATAATACACCTAAAACTAATTCCTAAAACTAATACCTAATTTAAATTACCAACAGCCCACACCCGCAGGCCCAGTTAGCCTTACCCGTCGCCCAAGCCCTGGCCCAACACCCTTATTTCCTTCTCCTATCACCAGCAGCCCACAGACAACCCTTCAGCCCTTTATCTCCCTCTAAAAAAAACAGATGCCCTAAAAAACGCCCTAAGCCTTCATCCTCTTTAACCTGTCGACGCACCTCTCCCCCCATCACCAGCCGTGATTCTCGCCGGAGAATCCGGCGAACCCTAAACCAAATCTTTCCAAAACCAGTTTCCTTACCCATACATACACAAGAACGGTAACAAATCATAACCCAAAATAGCCCACAAATCTTAACAAAATCAGTTCGAAATCACACCCCGAATCACACAAAATCGCAGTAAGAATAAGCACAAAATCTCGTCCAAAATCAGCCTTAAATGCATACCAAACTTAGAACCAAAATCGAGACTATAAATTAATCCTTTTTTACATGCAATGGCATCATCGGCTATGGTCCAGAACCTAGTACCTCTCTGAACCCAGAAAGATCCATTCGAACATCAAGAGCAATCGAGGAACCCCCTTCAAAATCGAGAGTTCTTTTTTCGCAGCAGAAGAATCTCATAAAATACCAAGGGAAATTAGCATCCAAAGGAGAGGGGGACAGTAGTAACACAACAATAAACAGGAATTCCAAAACCTCGTTCTCAATCAGTTAACAACCTGCAGTTTTTTCTCCGAACCCAGAGTTCCATCCCCTTTTCCATTCGCATAGCCATTCCCGAGTAAATCGACGACTTGATACGCTGCCTCGGTTCGCTGCCCGGAGAAGGTAAACTAGAAACCCTTTCAGTTTTGTTTTACTTTCACTGTTTCGCGTGTTTTATCATCGATTTAGTTCGGCTGTTTATAAATGTCTAAGTACAATGTTTGGTCAATCTGTCCGTAATCGATTCAGTTTACTAATTGTTGTTAGATTTATATCTAATATTGTATTTCGAAATAATGTTAATAACTTGTTGCAAGGAAATTGTGATAGCGTTTAGGGTGATCGCCTTGGGATATTTGCCGCTTAGTAGGCTGAGTATGCAGTTAAGCCATTGTCTATGTTTCTAATCCAGTGTAACCTATAGTTCTGTTTCATGTAGTAAGCATATATATGGTATAACCTGATATCGAATAAATACTATACAGAGGTTATTATTTCATAGCAGTCGCGTGAGTTGCCATACGCAGCTATTGGCTGTGGTACTGCACTTAAGATTGCCGCTTTTTTCTGTAGTGATATACTTAATGATAATTTTGTTGTTTTCTTATCGTTTTGAAAGGATTGTCCTGCACACCTTTAGAGGATGTCCGATATATTTATGTGTCCCTTTAATTTGTGGCTATGCCTGATACTGGATTGCTATGGTTCATTGTTGCAAGTTTAAGGTTTAGTTACTGATTCACTGTCTTGGTTTAAATTCGAGTATCTTCCTGGCCTGTTTCTGATTTTGTTTATGTGACTGCCTGAAAATCGAATACCAACAGCAGACTGTTGCAGGTAGATGAGCTCATGTCTCTTAATAAATAGTCTTAAGTCGACGGCGATCATCGATAATAATTCGCTAGCCTAATTCATCAGAGTCCTTATAGCTTAATTTAGGATCATGAATAGAGTGGAAAATCTGGAAACATGGCCACTGCCCGGGACCAGTTGGGAGTAATCCATAAGCATGAATAGACGTCACAAGCGTTGTGAGACTTTTTACCTGATTAACCGATCCATCATGCTCCCGAACGCATCAAGTTATTATCATAAATACCTAGAAGCCCTTGTGGTATATTTCCTATCATATCTCGTCATTGTATATATTGAGCTTATTCATTCAAAGACTAATACATGTTTAGGAAAGAATATGAAAGGGATTTAATTCTCTATGCATACTCCTAGATGTTTACTTAGTTACATTGGTAAATGAAACCCAAATCCAAAGCAGCTTAGAACTATCAGATGTGTCTATGCCCTACTCTCTGTTGCTTCTATCCTTATTTCTATGTTTGGGATTAAAGCCCATATAACATGTACCCTGGTCCCTATCTGTTGAGTTAGGCTTGTTGAATCTTATCATTATTCTTGCAGCTAGAGTTGGATGTGTTGAGTCCATTTAAAATGATATTTAGAATGACTTATTTTGATCGCTTATTGCACGATGTAAGTTGCTTATAAGTCGCCCAAATCTCACTAATCATGCATGCTTTCCAACGCCCAAACACCTCCTCGCCTAATGCAGCATTGGATCGCCGCATACATCCTATTTGCTGTGTTACTTATCCGTGAACCTCTATTTGTTCCCCTTGTCTCTATACTATCGAGTTCTGGGCCAAACCCATTGGAATTACCCTTCATTTATAATGGTTACCTACTGACTACATCAATATGTTTAAATATGAATTTATATGTGTTAAATGTTTACTCATTTTTGGATAGAATTTGGACATATACTAATCTTTATCTTTTCTTATTTTTTTTTACATGAAACGCACCGAAGCAAAATGAAGAGTCTCCCGACGAGACTCATCACGAGCTACTTCAAATGGCAACCCGCGTCTATGTACATCCATCGAGTTCCCTCTTCGGCAATTTCTAGAAAAACAAATAGGACGGAGTCATCCGCTCCAATCTCTTCACTCTCTTAACCTCCTTATCTCATTTTTTTTATATCTTATTTGTTGTTGTAATATAACTTTGTAATTAATAGGAAACTTCGAGCAATTAGCCTTTGAACATATGAGGTGGGAAGGTAATTTACACTTAGAAATACACTTCTACTTTATTTGTCTTTTAGGATTGTTAGGCATGTCTAAATTCTGCCAAAATAATCTAAACAATTTAACTTGCATCATAAAATCAACACTTTATTTCTTACTAAATTCATAACAAATTTTCCCTTGAACTCTTATCTAACATTATATAGGAAATCTATTATGTATAATAAAATCATCCTAAGTATTGGGTATATCATAACCAAGATTAATTAGGCAGACAAATGTACACATTTAGTCAATAAATTCATTTTGCATCACATATTTTTTATAAATAATATAAGGCATGCTTTAAACTTTACATGTGTTTTTATAGCACTAAACTTATTAATCTTTGATTAAAAATACTTTCTATCAAATATCTTGCAAACATGCATTTTTTTAGCATAAATAATTAACCCTAGGTTTGAACGGACAACCGCAAGTTAGCGGATCCTTTAGGGTGTCTGACCCCTTCCCTTTAGGATAATAAAGAACCCTTACCCAGAATCTCATTAAAGTTTAGCAGACCATTAAAATGGAGTTAATGTTTACTTTAAACTAGTTAACATTTAGGTGTCCTAATTCACCCAATTAATTAGGTGGCGACTCCGCGAACCCTAGCACTAACCCTTTTAGCATTTTAGCACTTTTTAGCACACCTTTAACTTTTTTAACATCTTTTTAAACATTTAGTTCTTTTATTTTATTTTTCTAACATTTCATTAAGCAGGAGATTCGCTAAAATGTCGCGGTCGAAAAAGGGCGCGACAGAAATAATGTGCCTTGTATATAGAAAATCAATTAAGTACATTCAACAAGACGATTTTTCTAACGTGTCGACCTATTATCAAGAACTCACTACAAGAAAAACACCCTACTGTGATGGGTAAAAACCGTCATCTGACCCCCAAGATGACGGTTCATGTAAGTGCCATCTTTTTCACTGTTACAAACAGATGACGGTTCTGGAACCGTCACACGATATGTGACTATTTTTACCCGTCACACAAATGTCACAAAAAGATGACGGTTTTTATCCGTCACACAAAGGTCACACTACATGTGACTTTTTTTTATCCATCACACAATTGTCACATAAATTTAAATTTTGATTCAATTTTTTTTAAATTTCTATTAAATTAATAATTTATTTTAATATGGCGGGAAAATTAAATTTGGCGGGATTTTTTTTTTTGGAATTTAATTTCAATATTGCAAATTGAAATTACAACAATGAAATGGACTAATAGTTTTAATAACTCAAAAAATATACATTAAATTGCTAGAATCGGTTGTACAATGTATTCCCAAAATGGATAATCATTCAAAGCGTTAATAAAGTGTTTAATACAAGACTAAAACATTGTTAAATTCCATCTCCTATGAAATACGAACGCGAACTCTTCAAATATTTCCATGACCATCATCTCCTTCAACCCGCTCACGATCAAAATAATACTTATTATTTTCTTTGTCATGAGTGTATGTAAACCTGCATATGAATCAATTACACTATGAGATCAGCTAAAGAACTTACACTATGAGAGCAGCTAAAGAGGGAAATCAGCAAGATATACAAATATTAGAGCAGCTAAAGAACTTATACTATGACTCTAGTTAAGGCAGGATGTAAGGAGTCTTCTTCCTGAAATAGAAAGAAGGAAATATTTTCCAGTTAGCCAAGTGGGCAATTCTATGTTAAGTACACAAAGTATGTCTTTTTCCCTTTTGTAGCAGGGTTTATTAAATTCCACATTTCAAGTTATAACAAGCAGTTTTCTAGACCTTTATTAAACTTCATAAGGTTATCGACTTACAGTGAAGAAGTCCACCAAGGTTTTGCTATCATATTCACATTCTCTTCTTTCTAAATACTGTAGATCAAATAAGGAAATATCAGGAGCAATTCAAAACAATATATCAGATTCTGAAGAGTAAAATACTAAATTTTTAACAGATAATGTATTCAACAATCATCATTAAAAAATTAGTATTTTACATTTAGACAAACAAAAATTTATGGAGCCAGTACATTCATAGATGTACAAGCAAAGAAAGAGGGGGAAAGAACAGGGAATCAATCGACTTAAATCAGACCTACAAGGTAGCGAGCCTTGTGAACAGAATGAAGCCGAGAGACAAGGTGATTGATAAAAGATTCTGATCTGTTGATAGTTCTTTCTGGAAGAGCATTGCTTAAACCCTGTTTCTTCAAAAACAAGATCAAGACGGCCTTTGCTTCTTCCTTTTCAGCAGCTACAAGGGTTGGAGAAACCACTCTTAAGTTGTAAGATCCGTCTCTTAAGTTGTAAGATCCGTCTATCTCAGATTCAGCTGTCAATCAAAAGAAAATGTACAAATATTATGGCAAAACCAATAGCAGCACTTGTAGGAGGATACACGGTGGTGGTTCCAAGTTCCGGCAGTCTATTGGAGGCAACACAATCGATATTCAGAGTTTAGAAACTTAAAATACTTCATTTGGCAAAGAAAACCTTCGAAGGAAACGACAGTTCATCACCTGCAGAAAAAGAAATCCAGATAAGAAATTAGTTTATATCAGAAATTGCATTAAGTGTGTAATAAGTTCCATTGAAAAGTAGTAAAAAGCTCAATTGAAAAGTATTTACAGTTAACATAAGAGTATTTATAGATGACAAAAGAGTATTTCGAAAGGAACTAACTCTAAAATGTTTATCACTTGAAATAGAATAAAGGACTGATTCAGGACGAACATCAAACCTAAATATATCTTACCAAAATGTGGTGGGGCAAACAAGACCCTAATTTCTTCTGCATTTAAACGAGGAACAAGTTCCATTAAAAGACGATCGTTCAACTATCTGCGAGATCTTATGTTGCTGACCTGAAACGCTAGTATTTTTTGCATATATAACTCAGAACATGGAACATCTGAAAAGATACGTATATTAATTGGATAAACAGAACGAAAAAAATGGAAGTCCCTGTTACATTTCAAAATACAAGGAAACCATCCAACCCTAAACACTAATAAATTGGTCGCTCCACCGAGAACAAAATATGAATATAAATGTTCCCAAATGGCAAATACATATATAAGCTAGAAATTGATTATCTACTCAATGATTGAGCTCGAGAAGCATATTCCCTTGCTTAGGCGAGTAAGCAACATTAGAAGTCTTAGCCAAAGTCCGAACAATTTCTTTAGAAGCTTCAATCCTTTTAAGTTCAATCAATCTCATACCAAGAAGCAGAAGAGATTCAAATCACCAGATATTCACTCTCTCCTTCATATTTGCAGTCCTTCTATGTACAGATTATACAAACCACGAAAAATGGATAGAATTTACTTATATCAAGCATGCTGATATATTCCATAACAAAAAGATAAGACAAAAAGATTACAATAGTATCAAGATTACCACTTACTAATGTAAATATCACATAGAGACTTCTTACCATCATCCACAATATTCTGTCGAACACTAGAAAAACTTACAGAAGTGTTGATGGCATACTGCCAGATAGAATATTTGACACCCTCTCCAGGCAATTTCTTATGCAACAACTTATTCCTATAGTGTGAAGAAGAACAACTTTACATTAGAAAGGTTTTTTTCTTATTAGCAACTGTTGTGTCTTCAACAACTGTGGCAGCAACAACACCCACTGCTTATTTTTCACCAGCCCCAGCTTCACCAAGACAAGTAGATACATCAGTAGCACCAAGAGAACCAGTAACCTCAGCAGCAGCTGCATTCACAACATGCCCAACTGCTGGACCATCCAAACCAGCAACTGAAGGGCCAACAACTGCAGCATCTCCAACAAGATCAGTAGTGGGACTAACATCTGCAACAAGGGTACCAACAGCCTCCACAATAGAACCAACAATAGATCAAATCTTGCCTCGCAATCAATACATTTATTTCAGATTCTACAAACACGAATGTAGGTTAACCGTGTAAGTATTGTACCTGTTTTGATGCAACCGGGGGAGGCAACGAAGTTGTATCTTATTTATTCATTATAACAGTAGACCCAAGTTCAATGGTATTGACTTGATCTTTTCCAGTAGCTGTTGCAGATGTTATAAGTGCTTGAGCATACTTCGACGAGGTAGTTGTTGTTGTTAGGTGTTGTGTGATACCCCTATGAAGCTGTGTGATGTCAACCAAGGCCTCAGGTGGCCTAAATCCACCATTATCATAATTCGACGCTCCAGTAACATTTTGATTGTGTTGGTTACTGTGATGTGGTTGTTGAGTAGGTGGGAATGAGTTATTATAGCACACATCGACCATTGTAGGAGGTCGACCAAAACTGGCCGCTGCCATGAAAGCTTCAAAGCTTTGTAACAATGGAGTTAAGAAATGGTGAAACCTGTTATGCAGCGATTCGAGACCTGTGGGGGGGGGGGGTGTAGAATGAAGAGGAGATAGAGAGGAACCCAATGTTGTATCGACTTCGACGATCAGAAGTCAGAGGTGGCCGAAAAAGTCGAAGTTGCACCTAGGGTTACTGTTGGTCGCCGATGTTATTTGTTACACCCCGTAACTCAGGTCATGCTTATGAGAACGTACGGAAGGAATTAAGATTTAAATTTTAGAAAGATAGGTTGGCAGAATGTTATGGACGGGTTTTAGTCAACTTTGGGGCGGTTTATGTCCCGTTACATTAGGAGATCTTAGGTGTTTCAAAAGCCTAGTATGTAGTTCGTTGAGTCTAGTTCCCAACGCAACAAACCGTTTGTCGATAGGACATCGGAGTAAAAAGTTATGGAAGTTACAAGTTCGGGCACGAAAGAAAAAGTATTTTCATGGCCAGTGTATGGCGCACGGATGCAGGTCGCGCGCGGATATACTGAAAATTCGCTGAAGCGTAAATACGCTGGCGCGAAAACAGGGTCGCGCCGAAGTACTGAAGTTCTAGGAGGTTTCAGCGCCGAGGCGGGATTTTTGCGAAATCTGGGGGATAAATCAGAAGATATTTTTTTTAAAAGGCCATGGGAGGGTGACAAGTGTCCCTCCCATCTGATTTTGTGGAAGTTCTATTTATTGACCAAGTCTTGAAGACTTGGTCATTCTTAAAAAAAAAACCCCTTCTCTCTAAAAATTCATCTTCCTTCTCTCAAAAAAAAATTCAAGGAGAAATCAAGGCCTAGAGAAATTTCGGAAAGGTGGCAAGAAGGAAACATGTTGACAAGTTTGTAGGAGGTTTGTGGAGGTGATTGTGGAAAGAAGGCAAGTGAAATTTGTTGGACTAATTTGGGTAAACTCTAAGGTAACAATCCATTCTCCTTTTTAAGTAAATTGTGTTGCATGTGAGGAAGAAAGAATTTGTAGTTGTCAATATTGTTTTTAGATATATTGCATGTAGGAATAACGATTTGGATTTGAAAGGATGGGATAAGAATGATATCTGAGCATGTTATAGCCAAAATACTATCTTAAACTTATTGGATTATTTAATTTGTATTGTGGGGCAGAATTTTACACGTCCAAGTTAGGCGTGTAATCCCCTTGTATTGTTGAATTGTTGGGCCTTAAATGTGGCGTTTAGTAGTTGAATTCGAGCCTTGAAAAGGTGGAAAAGTATGTAGAAACAAAGGAAGTGCTGTCTAATTTTCCGTAGCATAAGGAACTTTATACTTAGAATATTCGACGAAGAAGTCTAGACGTTAATAGACGTATGTGATTATTATAGGTTGATACTCTACGCGCGGCATATTCGACTTGACAAGTGGATTTAGCCGAGGAGGTATGTGATTCTTCCTATCCTCTTGAGCATGATATTTGTAAATATATAGTACGGTAGACGTACGTGTATTAACTGAATTTGGTTTCACTTTGATGTCTTTTGGCTTGAGTTCTAAATGTTAAGAATCTTGAAGTATTTCAAAAAGAGTTATGAATCATTATTCAGAAGGAAATTAATACTCGATTTTAAAAGAACAAATTCTTTTGGTTTTCCAAACAAATGTGAATGTTTTGACGTATTACAAAGTTTAAGTGTTATACTAACTTTATGGGAAGTTAGTTATAGTGACTTAAGGAAGATAAAAGGAATGGTTTACTTACTTGTTTGTAGAAGCCTTGTAATGATGTCTGATTGTGTGGTAAGTTGGTTTGAGAAGTAAACATGTTATGTTACTATGGGTGTTAGCGCCTTGAGTTTTGTTGTGGTAAGGGGGTTCTCTCGTTGTGCTTATGTCGTTTACGATAAGTCGGTTGTGCTTGTGTATATCACCTACCCCCCTGACTTGTTATGATACCGCGGGCTATCTACCCCCGATGCGAGGAGTACCTCATGCGGGTCCACATGACCTATACGGACTACGGTAGTCCAGGAATCACTCCGGGTGTGTTACGCCGATGCGAGGAATACCTCATGCGGTCCTAGTGGCCATGCGGACTACGGTAGTCCAGGAAATGCCGCGGGTTAGCTACCCCCGATGCGAGGAGTACCTCATGCGGGTCCACGAGACCTATGCGGACTACGGAAGTCCAGGATTAGGCTCGTATAATGATACTATGGGCGAATGGCCCTGCTACGATCATTAGCGGCCTAGAAAAGACCGGTTGCGTTACACCTGTTTACTCTTATTTATGTTGTGGCACTGTGTGCGGTTAATTGGTTTTTCATACATATCTGTGGATTTGGTTTGGAAATGTTATGATTTCATTACAGTATTTTCAGTTTCACATACTTAGTACTTGTTGTACTGACCTCCTTCGGGGGGCTGCGTTCATGCCGCAGGTCGAGGTACATCGGTTGTTGATCCTCGCCTAGGATCACCGCTCGCTGGGAAGCCCCGTTTCTCCGGAGGCTTATCTTTTGGTATGATTCCCTGTCATTGTAGATTCATCTACATTCAGGGGTATGACGGGGCCCTGTCCCGTCATAGTTGTTACAAACTCTTAGAGGTCTGTAGTCCTGTTGTAAATTGGGTTTTGTAAAGGATGTAACTGTTCAGTTTTTGTTATATACATTTACCGGAAGGTAACCATTTTGGTTAGCCTGTTTCTTATTTTATTTGTTTCATGCTTATGAGTTTACTTCCGCTGGTTTTTCTCTGATGTTGTATCACTAGGGTGCCCGGGGTAAGGCACCAGTCACGGGCCCGAGGTCGGGTCGTGACATTATTGGAGATGAATAACAATGGTCTAACCCAATCCCGTCGATTCTACCTGTGTACACCGAAAAATCGAAAATTCCGACGACGCACTGAACTGATTATTTGATCTAAACTTCGAGGTTGAAGAACAAAAAACAATTAATATGTGTGGTATAGGATTAAAGAGGGAGTTGAGAAGGTTCGAATGGTATAGGTGTCGATGTCTATGGCTTTCTAATGACGGCGGAATCAACGTTTGTTTGCCGGATTCACTGTTCACCCACAATTTTGCCCAAAAAAAAGAATTTCCGGAATAGCAGTCCATTTGGGTAGGTATATGTTGTTCTTTTGACTAATGAGATTAAGGTTTTTATTATAATATATGGACTTATGTTTCAAATGTTTTCATTCATGTGTGTCTTTATTTGCATCTTTTTGGTATTTTTGGGGGAATTGAGTTTGGGCTAAAGGGATTTAGGTGTTTTTTTTGATGTCTTGGGTAGTTTTAATATTTTATTTTATTCATGGTTGTGGTTTAAAATAATTTATTATGACACTTAAAAAAACCGTCACACAAATGCATAATTTTATGACACTTAAAAAAACCGTCACACAAATGTCATAATTTTATGACACTTTAAAAAACCGTCACACAAATGTCATAATTTTGTGACACTTAAAAAAACCGTCACATGAATGTCAAGAAAAGACATAAATTTAGTAAAAAAAGATGTGACAGTTGCATTTCTGTCAAATGTGAACTGTCACCATAGGCTATTTTTCTTGTAGTGACTTAAAATAATTGTCGATCAACTCCCAAACGTCGATGCACCGATCATAAATCAATGGTTGGTCAAACAACTAATTGTGGATTTAAATGGAAATTATGACGGAGTCACTACAATCATCCAACAAAGCACTCTTAGCTCATTCGAGACTTATCCTTGAAGAAACCCAAAAAACCAAGCGGGAAACGGCTAACGGCTAACGCTAGCACTGTCGACACCACCCTCCTTACCACCAGCGGCCCATCTGCCGATGAAAAGGGATCGGGTTCCGGTCCGCATCACCGACACACCAATGATCTAAAACATCTCCAGAATAACAACAAAGGCAGAAATTTTGGCAAAGGTTTGGGCTGCTCCACCTTGTCCTTACCCGACGTCCTCTTGGGCCCAATCTCCAGCTCGACAGCCCCAACGCAGAATTTTCGAAGTGCGTCCACAACAAGCATACAATGCATAAATTTCTCCTCCATCAACCTACGCACATTGAGGCGACAATATACACGATTTCTCTCAACACTCCAGATGAAAATTGGTACATGAACACTGGTGCAACATCTCATATGACGACATCACAAGGTACTCCCTCGTCTTAATTCAATATGAACAATTTAAACTGTAATATTATTATTGATAGTGGACAAGTCATTCCCATTTGAGGTTATGGACAATCATCCCTCTCCCCACCACATCCCCCATTAACTTAAAAAAATGTCCTCCATGCCCCGAAACTTATCAAAAATTTGATCTATATGCATCGTTTCACAATCGACAATAGTGTTTTCCTTGAATTTAATCCTTTTGGTTTTTCTATGATGGACATTCTGACAAGGATGCGAGTAATGAGATGTGATAGCACCGGGGATCTTTATCATATCACCATCACCATCAACCATCTAGCCTCCTCTCCATCAACCTTTGCAACTATTTCGTCTGTTTTATGGCATAATAGATTGAGACATTCGGGAGACTTTGTTTTACGCCCCCTTAGCAAAAATAATTTTATTGATTGCAAACATTTTTCTTGCCCTCCTGTTTATGAATCTTGTGTTTTTGGAAAACATGTCAAGTTACCATTTTATTCTTCATCCTCTAGCACTTTAATACCATTTGATATCATACACAGTGATATCAATATTATGTGTTGTTTTTTATGATTATTCTAATTTCCTATGGACTTTCCTATTGACTATAAGTCCCAAGTCTATTATATTTTTTCATCTTTTAGTGCTTTAACTAAGACACAATTTGAAAAGAATATCAAATACTTTCAATGTAAGGGAATTCGATAATAAATAATTCAAACTCTTTTGTGCCAAAAATGGTCTTATTTTTCGATTACGAAACTTGAATGTTTCCAACTTCCAAACAAACCCGTTAAGTGAAGGATTTTCATACCCCACACCTCTCCACAAAATGGCAAAGCCGAACGAAAAATAAGAATCATAAATAACTTAGTTTGTACCCTCCTTGCACACGCCTCCATCCCTCTTCTTTTTGCATCATGATATATCAATAGCAACATATCTCTTGAACATTCTCCAAAACAAGTCTCTCCAATACAAATCTCCGACTCAAGTTCTCGTCCCTGACGCCCCGAGTCAAATGGAATTGAAAAGACTTTTTTTTATATTTCAAGGTGGCATCTCGAAAGCTCTATCTTCAGGATCCTTCCTATAAACACTTACGAACCTTTGGGTGTCTATGCTACCCATTTCATCCCTCCACCAAAATCAATAAACTTCGACCTCGTTCCAACCCATGTGTATTCCTTGGATACCCGTATAATCATCGAGGTTATAATTGTTAAGATTTGTCAAGCCGAAAAATAATCATTTCTCTTTTACCAAGCTGCATTCCCAACCTTCGAATTCCTATGTATTCTTAAATGATGGCCTCAATCTCCTTTTTATTCATCAATTGCAAAATAAGATGCTACCGTTACCAGAGCCCGACACAATTCCCACCATCCCGTATCGGGTGGGCCACCAAACACAACCATAAGAACCACTACACATCCCACCTGTCACTGTCCCATATCCTGCTCGAGTTATAGTCTTTCCCTGCCCCACCCTTGCCTCTTCTAGTCCTGCGGCACAACCCTACTGTGAAATCCCAAATTATTATTACAATAACAGTAGTAATAACAATAACAATAATAATAATAATAATAATAATAATAATAATAATAATAATAATAATAATAATAGAAAAGAGTCTCAATTTAGCCTAGAATAAAGAGTTTCGATATATTCTTTCGCCTAGGATGGTTTTGTCTTCTTTAGTCTTCCGGAGCATGTCATGCTTCTAAAATAAATTGCAAGCGTAATTTTTGCTACGTTAGTGATCACATAAGTCATGTTTTGTGCTTTGAAATTATACTAAAACTATTACATAATGGAATACTGATACGTTCGTGATCACATAAGTCATGTTTTGTGCTTTGAAATTATACCAAAACTATTACATAATGGAATACTGAGCATCACATCTGCTCCTTTGAGAATGTAACGAGCAAATGCTCTTCACCTGGTTGTTAAGGACTGAAAATGTCCATCCCCCCTAACCCCCCACCCCTTTTAATTCCCCTCAACTCTTGTCCTTCCATCTCCCATAGGTTATACAAACACCTCAACTTATATAGTGTACTTGGCACAAAACAAAGTACCTAGTACAAGGAATAGAAATCAGAAAAAAAAAAAGTGAGCAAGAAGAATAGAAATCTGGAAAAAAATATCAACAGGGCAAGAAGAACAAGAATCAGAAAATACTAGGGAGCAAAGATCACTTTTAGCAACCGAACAACAATCCTTTTCACGCTTACAAGATGAGTTTTCTCACTCAGAAATTCTTAGTGAAATCCTTTATTTTAAGTTCAATACTTGTTAGAATCTGAATCGGGTGTTTAAAAGGAATCATGAACTTTTGATTGTTTAAATAACTAGTTGAGTCATGAACTTTGTGAACTGTTTTAACTAAGTTATACTTGTTAGAATTGAATGATATTCGTAAGTGTTGTACACCTCTATATTATGATCATATCTATCCAAAGAAGGGATAAAACGGACTTACGGTTTAAGAGTTATCATAGTTTAAAGTTTCTTCCTCGGATTGATCGAAATTCAGAAAGGCAGAACACAAAAACCTACAACTGTACAAATCGGTTACGAATATGAAAATTTGTACTAAAAAAAGTTCTATAGTTTTCTATTGTTGACATTTTGAGACCTTACGGAGGTCTATACGACTTACGGGTTGAGAGTTATCGTTGTTTAAAGTTTCTGCCTCGGCTTGACTGAAACTCGGGAAGACAGAGTTTTACAACCTGTTTTCACTAGGTTGTGCTGGTTAGAATTTGGTGAAATTTGGAAGTGTTATACATATATATGTGAAGGTAATATTGAGTCAAATCAGGGATAATTCATACTTACGGTTTGAGAGTTATTGTAGTTTGAAGTTCCTTCCTCGGATCTATCGGAATTCGGAAAGGCAGTACATAAAAGTGAACAACTGTAGCATATGGTACCGAATATGAATGTATGGTTCACATGGAGACGTATAACTCTCTGTTCTCGTCGTTTTGAGATTTCACGGGGCTCGAACGGGCTTACGTATTAGAAGTTATGACTACTTTAAAATTTGTCCTGTTTAATAAAACTTCTGACGAAAAAATTTCATGTGTCTATTTTGCGGATAAATTTGTGCTAGTTTCCCAAAGTAGTTTCCAATGAAATTTTGTACAACGTAAGGTACCCATGTTAGCTTCGTTTCAGAATAAGAAACACCTTAGTTGAAGTTACGGTTGAAGAGTTATAACCATCACAAGTACGACAGGCAGAATGTAATTTTTTATTTATTTATTTGACCTTCTGAAAATACAAAGTGAATACGTGTTCACAAGTTTGTAAAGGCATTGGATCGGGTTGCATACCGCAACAAATATGTAAACTGAATACGTGTTCACAAATATGTAAATGCATTTGTAAATACATTGGATCGGGTTGCACACCGCAATAAATATGTAAAGTGAATACGTGTTCACAAATATGTACATGCATTTGTAAATACATTGGATCGAATTGAACGCCACAACAAAAACGTAAAGTGAATACGTGTTCACAAATACGTAAATGCATTTGTAAATGCATCAGATCAGGTTATACGTCACAATAAATGTAAAAAAAATGCAAAGGGAAATATCTTAACGTGTAATACGGGATAAAACAAAAACATTAGTTAAATTAAGAATTTCCTATAAGGAGTTGAGGGGAGATGTTGCATACTTGTATGATAAAGGTGTTGTAACCTAATATGTTTTTGCAACATTCTTATTATGTTATAATGTGATTGTACTTAGAATATTGTGAGGTTACTTTGAATTGCAGGGTGAGGTTCTCACTCAGCCCCGGATGGTAGGGCTGACTCTTTATTTAACATATTTCAGGAAAGCGTGATAGAGGAAAGGCTCCACATCAAGGTTAGCGATCGTCCCTCAGCCTCTTTGTCTTACCAAATCCATTGCTTCGGACTTGGTACTTGTCATGTTTAGTATGTAGTTGAAAGGTTTAGTTTAGCATCTCGGGAAATGCCCGTGTGAGATTGTCTCCTTTCAAACTTGAAATAATCACTCTCATTATGTCTAGGTAGGAACAGTATTTGCACGAGCATGAGCTCGCGTTATATTTTAATGATCTTGAAAAGATTTATCTACTTCCATTATTATTCCTACTTCCTCTTTTAAATACACGTATGAATTTTAAAATAAAGAGAGTTTGATGGTGCTCCTGGAAAGGGATAATTATCCAGGTGCCATCACGCCCTATGAAAAGACTTGAGAAAAGTCGGGGCGTGACAAGTTGGTATCAAAGCTAAACCAGGTTAAGAGATTCTAGGAAATTTCTTTGAGTTGGGTGTTTGAACGGTTACTTATTGCGACGGTGTGCGCGCCACCTTAGCAATAAGTAGACGGAATAACATCCTAAACAGTTTCCTTTCTTTCATACTCTTCTCATGCCTATCTTGAGTCTTTTCAAAGACTTGGTACTTGTACTACCTCTTTCAAAAGGGTCTTGGAAAAGGAGATTGTACAACGATAAACTAACTGACAAGTGTTTTGTTGATGGTGGCTATAAGACGAGTTCCAACGAAGAAGGAAGTGCTCATGGAACAGGAAAGGACAATGCGAGCTCAGAGGGAATTCATGCGTCGTAAGATGGCATCAGAAGACGATTTTCACGAGTATATAGATGACACAATCGTACTATGTACATATTTGCTTAGGACTAGAAAAAAGATGCGTTCATACGACCCGACATTATTCAACTTTTCAATTGGAGTCATACTACAGATAATAGTCAACTCCGTCCCAGAAAAGTTTCATTCCGCATTCAGAGGGGAAAAGATGCTAAGAGAATATATTACATAAGATTCATTATACAAATTTCTATATCAGGTAAGAGAAGTAAGGGATAGAATGAGCGATATGGAAAGAGAAGCAAGAAAGAAGGTTCACAGGGAGTTGAATGTCAACCTGCAGAATAGGCGAATCATGCGATTAAGCCCTTTAGAACGTGTGGTAGTAGGTGCATTCTTGAGTAAGAGAGCTATAGTGAGTGGAAGAGAATGATCTGATGTGATTTATTGTAATGTCATGAAATATTTTCGAATATGAGGAATGAAGCATTATGAATGCAAGATATGGGTTGTCACAATTTTTTAGTTAATCTGCATTTTCTTGTGGTGTTGCATGCATATGAGGTATAAGAAAATTTTAGGAGCTAAAGTAGACATTTCGTCTTCTAAAATATGAGTGTGTTTGTCTTCACAGAAAATGGTGAATTTACAAGTCCCGGTGGCTCAATAGGAGGTTCATCACGAAGCTCATGTACCTCCAGTTGAGGTAGTGGTGTCTGAAGAAAGCGGGGAAAATATTGAAGAAAACGAGATCCAAATAGCCCAGGAGACGGTGGGACAAAAACTAGATAGACTCATAGAGTTAATGACAGATGCAGTTCCACACATGGTTCCGTCCGCACCTAGTGTCTCAGTCATAGCCTCGACCCGGAACTGCACGACCGGGGACCCAGGATCGCACTACGTACCAAGAGTGTAAGCTCAGCGCACTGATAGGCTATGGGCAAATTAGGATGTGTGGAGACGCAGGGCGTCAACTTGGTAGGCTCACGACTAGTGGATGATGCGGGGGTGTGGTGGAGGAATTTTAGAAAGAATCGTCCCCCGATGTCACCACCAATGACTTGGGGAGGGGGGGGGGGGGGTTCAGAGCTGCATTCATTGAAAAATTCATGCCTAATACGTGTAAGGATGCACTCAGAAGGGAATTTGAACAGTTGAAGCAAAGGGACCACAGTGTGCAAGAATATGATACACCGTTCGTGAGGTTATTGGCATACAACACACATGTCGTTCCTACTGAAAGGGATAGAGTTAAGAGATTTGTTGAGGGTTTAAACCTGAACCTGGCAGAGAAGGTAGCGGCGTTAGCCAGCGATCGAACTTACATTCAGATTGTCGATATGGCTATGAGGGTAGAAGATTTTGCCAAGGCAAAGAGAGAGCATTCACAGAAAAGATTTCGGACATCTGGATCATTTAACCAAAGTCAAAATCCGAAGCAGGAGTTTAGTAAGGGATCTTCAAGACCGAACCAGTCTGTAGGCCAGTCCCATTTCAAGCCTAAGGGGAATAGTTGGTTTAATTACCAAGGTAGCAAGGACAAGGCCACCAACCCTAACATATGAGGTGACAAACCGGTTTGTAAGGCTTGTCAGAAGAAACACGCTGGGGAATGTCGACTCTTAACGAGATCATGTTATAACTGTGGAGAATCAAGCCACTATGCTAGGGATTGCAAAAAAGGAACCTAAACCCAGTCTATTCAGGGGAGGTCAGAAGCAACCACAGTTTCCTACAAGGGAATCAGGGAACACAGTCCCGCCAGAGTCAGGGAGGTCAACAACCCAACAATTCTAACCAGATCTACGCTTTCCCTCAGAGAAATGAGGCAGAAACATCTAATGCGGTGGTCACATATATTATGCTGGTCTCGAGTATTCCTGCATTTGTATTATACGATCCCGGCTCTACATCTTCATATGTGTCAATAGGTTTTGCTAATAATTTACACATAGAACCTTCCTATCTAAGTGAACCTTTTGAGGTTATAACACCAGTAGGGGCCTCAGTTTGGGCCTCTCGAGTAGTTAAAAATTTCCCATTAGAAGTGAATGGTAGAGGAACAATAGTAAACCTAGTACTACTCGATATGGTAGACTTCGACATCATTTTGGGTATGGATTGGTTGTCAGCATGTTATGCCGTGTTAGATTATCGGCGAAAGATAGTGAAATTATCTTTTCCCGGGGAACCAGAGATTGTTATAAAGGGTAGAATTGGAATATCCTCGCGTCAGCTTATTTCCTACCTTAGGGCTCAAAAGTTATTAAGAAGCCAAGAAGTGGAGCACGATATCCGCCGATAATGGATACCCAAAAGGAGTCTCCCGAAGTTCATGAAGTCCCTATTGTTCGAAATTTTCCGGAAGTTTTTCCTGAAGATCTTCCAGACCTTCCTCCGGTTAGAGAAGTGGAGTTCGCTATAGAGTTAATTCCGGGTACAAGACCCATTTTATTCCACCTGTGGTCGCATAAATTTCGTCCGACTGAAAAATCGGACCGACCGAACTCGTTGATCGGACCGAACCGACCGAGAAATTCGGTCGGTCTTGATCTTCATTTAAAAATTCGGTTTTTAGTTGGTCCATTCTAATTAATTATTTTTTTATTTTTTTATTTTTTTATAATATATATAATTCCTAATATATATAATATATATAATTTATAATTTTATAAATTCCTAATATATATAATTTCTAATTTTATAAATTTCTAATATATAATATTATATAATTATAATTGGGGTTAGGGCATTTTTAAAATTGAATTTACAATACTGAAATTGACATTCTCGACGCGGTGACACGCAATTTTTACGTTGAAATCTATTGTAAATCGCGAGATATTTAGATTTGAAAATTGGAAAACGTAACGATTTGGGGAAAAGAGAAATTGAGGGGCAAGATGGACGTTTTTGGAGAAATCGGAGGAATCAAACTGCATAGCAGTTTGGCCACCCCGCATCGAAAAATACGCGAAATCAAAAAAAGAATTTAGGTAAAACGGACGTCCGAGAGCAAAGTTATGACCGTATAAAGTTTGATCAATTTACAACCTATATTTCATATGTCAATACGTCCGGCCATGCGGGGTGGCGGGAGGGGGCTGGGGACTGGGGTCGGGGATCACCCGGTCCATTCGGTCCAAAACCCGACCGACCGGTAATGACGAGCCGGACCGGACCGGACCGAGAAATTCGGTCCGGTCTTCGGTCCGGATAATCCTCCGATTCGGTCCTCGGTCCGGTCCGGTCCGGTCCTGACCCTTTGTGCACCCCTAATTCCACCATATCGAATGACCCCAGCTGAATTGAGAGAGTTAAAATAACAGTTGAAGGTTCTTCTGGATAAAGGCTTTATAAGGCCTAGTGTTTCCCCCTGGGGTGCACCAGTCCTTTTTGTGAAGAAGAAAGATGGATCGCTTCGAATGTGCATTAATTATCGACAACTCAATAAGGTCACGGTCAAGAACATATACCCGTCACCAAGAATCGGTGATCTTTTTGACCAACTTCAAGGAGCTAAATATTTCTCCAAGATTAACCTTCGTTCGGGATATCACCAGCTGAAAATAAATCCTGATGATATATCCAAAACAGCTTTTAGAACCCGATATGGCCATTATGAATTCTTGGTCATGTCTTTCGGGTTAACCAACGCCCTAGAAGCTTTTATGGATCTAATGACAAAATCTTAAAACCATTCTTAGATCTATTCATGATTGTATTCATAGATGATATCCTAATTTACAGCAAGAGTATTAAAGAACATGAAGAGCATTTGAGGGTAGTTCTTCAAGTCTTAAAATAATAAAAACTATATGCTAAATTTTCAAAGTGTGAATTTTGGTTGGAAAAGGTGGTCTTCTTGGGACATGTTGTGTCAAGGGATGGAATTATGGTAGATCCCCAAAAGATAGAAGCAGTGAAGAACTGGCCAAAACCGTCTACTCCGACAGAAGTTAGGAGTTTCTTGGGTTTGGCTGGGTATTATAGAAGATTTGTAAAAGGCTTTTCTACTCTTGCAGCTCCCTTGACCCGGTTGACTCAAAAATCGGTTAAGTACCAGTGGTCAGAAGCATGTGAAGCGAGTTTTCAGAAACTGAAGGAGTTATTAACTACTGCACCAGTTCTAACCTTACCATGGGGACAAGAAAGGTTCAAAGTCTATTGTGACGCCTCCAGGGTTGGGTTAGGATGTGTTTTGATGCAGTTTGGAAAAGTGATTGCATATGCATCTCGACAATTGAAGATACATGAGAAGAATTATCCAACTCATGACTTGGAATTGGCCGCGGTAGTGTTTGCCTTACGAATATGGAGACACTATTTGTATGGTGTGAATGTCGATATATTTACAGATCATAAGAGTTTACAGTAAAGTACATAATCACGCAAAATGATTTGAATCTCCGGCAAAGAAGATGGTTAGAGTTGCTTAAGGATTATGACCTTAGCATTCTTTACCATCCTGGAAAGGCTAACGTGGTGGCTGACGCACTCAATAGGAGATCAATGGGCAGCTTGGCCTACTTGGTAGTACAAATATTGGGAAACCCCGGGGTTTGTTTAACTGAGGTCGGTGAAGGTAGGGTGGTGGTACATGATACCTCGCAGTCTGCCTTAACTTCAGAAATAAAAGAAAGCCAGTTTGAGGACATAGAATTTATTAGATTTTGGGAAAGGATTCAACAGGAAAAACCTTCACAGTTTATATTAGGAGAAAATGACGGCACCCTTCGGTACAAGGGTAGGTTGTGTGTTCCGAAGGCAAAAGATCTAAGGAGGAAAATCTTAGATGAGGGTCACAACACAAGATATTTCATTCATCCTGGGTCAACAAAAATATATCAGGACCTCAAGGCAAATTATTGGTGGGACGGAATGAAGAAAGATATTGTGGAGTTTGTCGGAAGGTGTCTTACGTGTCAACTGGTGAAAACTGAACATCAAAAACTGGGCGGACTACTTCAGGACATTGGTGTCCCTATGTGGAAATGGGAGGCGATTCATAAGGATTTTGTAACTGGTCTACCGAAAACTCGAGAAGGGTATGATTCTATCTGGGTGATTGTAGATCGGCTTACAAAGTCAGCTCACTTCTTACCGGTCAAGACTACATATCGCGCACCACAGTACACGCAGATTTATTTGATGGAAATTCTGCAGTTACACGGGATTTCATTACAAATTATTTCGGATAGAGGTTTCCAGTTCACCACACTTTTGGCAAAGTTTCCAGTAGGATCTCGGGACAAAAGTTAAGTTGAGCACGACTTTCCACCCGCAGACAGATGGGCAAGCTGAGCGAACAATTCAAACACTTGAGGATATGTTGCGATCTTGTGTGTTAGATTTTCAGGGCAGCTGGTTGGACCATCTGTGTCTAATTGAGTTTGCCTACAATAATAGTTTTCACTGTAGTATACAAATGACCCCGTTTAAAGCATTGTATGGACGAAAATGTAGATCTCCACTTGGATGGTTCGAGGTGGGTGAGACACAACTGTTCGGACCCAAAGTCATTCAGGAAACGAATGATAAGGTGCAGATGATTCGAGAGCGGATCAAAACAACTCATAGTCGTCATAAGTCCTATGCGGATCATCGCAAAAGAGATCTTGAATTTCAAGAGGGGGAGAAAGTATTTTTAAAAGTCTCCCCAATGAAGGGAATGATGCGCTTTGGTAAGAAAGGGAAATTGAGCCCAAGGTTCATTGGACCATATCAGATCTTGCGGAGAGTGGGGAACGTGGCTTACGAACTAGCACTTCCACAAGAGCTGGAAGCAGTGCATCCGGTATTCCATGTGTCAATGTTACGAAAATACTTGCACGATCTAAGTTACGTCATCTTCCCCCAGGAGATAGTCCTTAATGACGAGCTTTAATATGAAGAACCTTCGGTAGAAATACTTGATAGGAAGGTTAAGCGCCTTAGGAATAAAAATATTGCTTCCGTGAAGGTCCTATGGAGGAATCACTCCACCGAGGAAGCCACCTGGGAAGCTGAAGACGCGATGAAAGTCAAATATTCATTTCTCTTTGAATTACTTACTTTCACATACCGAGTGAAATCCCACAACGTGGGGTCTGGGGAGGGTAGAGTGTACACATACATTACCTCTACCTTGATAGGTAGAGTGACTGCTCCCGGGAGACAATCGGCTCAAGACAGAGCACAGTCACAGGCAAAACAGAGCAAAGTAAAGCAAGAAAAATGGACATACTCAGACGAGAACGAGAAATTAAAGCATTATGAACATACAAATAATACAATCAAGTACGACATGGTAGTGCATTTTAGCAAAATGAAGCAGTAGTTAGCTCAGCTAAATAAGATAAACAAAATACACTAAAGCATACATAGTAGCATGAATTAAACTACCAGGCACTACAAGGAACTACAAAGCACTAATGCGCCTATAAGTATGCTATGCTAATAGGGTCTACAGTTATAACACTACCCTATCATTTAGTAGGAGTAAGTATGAATACGCACGACTTCCTACTACCCTTCTATCCTAATCCGTGCCCTCCACAACCCCCTATCTAACCCCCTATAAGTATGCTACGCATTTCTCTTTGAATAAGGTAATACAAATATGTTAAATAGTACTTCATTTGTGTACTATATTTGGCGTGTCTATATGCATGTGTTACGACCTTATTCACATTCGAGGACGAATGTTGTTTAAGGAAGAGAGAATGTGAAGTCCCAAATTATTATTAAATTATTATTACAATAATAATGATTATGTTATGACCTTATTCACATTCGAGGACGAATGTTGCTTAAGGAAGGGAGAATGTGAAGTCCCAAATTATTATTACAATAACAATAATAATAATAATAATAATAATAATAATAATAATAATAATAATAATAATAATAATAATAATAATAATAATATTAGAAAAGAGTCTCAATTTAGCCTAGAATAAAGAGTTTCGATATATTCTTTTGCCTAGGATGGTTTTGTCTTCTTTAGTCTTCAGGAGCATGTCATGCTTCTAACATAAATTGCAAGCGTAATTTTTGCTACGTTAGTGATCACATAAGTCATGTTTTGTGCTTTGAAATTATACCAAAACTATTACATAATGGAATACGATACGTTAGTGATCATATAAGTCATGTTTTGTGCTTTGAAATTATACTAAAACTATTACATAATGGAATACTGAGCATCACATCTGCTCCTTTGAGAATGTAACGAGAAAATACTCTTCACCTAGTTGTTAAGGACTGAAAACGTCCATCCCCTAACCCCAAACCCCTTTTAATTCCCCTCAACTCTTGTCCTTCCATCTCCCATAGGTTATACAAACACATCAACTTATATAGTATACTTGGCAAAAACAAAGTACATAGTACAAGGAATAAAAATCAGAAAAAAAATAAGTGAACAAGTGTCACGACCCGACCCCTGGCCCGCGACTGGTGCCCTACCTGGACCCCCTCTTATACCCTCACATCCCATATAAGACATAGGCCAATAAAAATATGGAAATTGTATAAGTAGCAACAAGGCAAGCCGGTGAGGCTGCCGCTATATATATATACAGGAACATCCCGATAATACAGTTATACAATTTGGCCCAAAATAAATACAACTCCCGCAAGTCCAGCCCACATATGAATAAAGACCTCTAAGAGATTGGACACATAACTGTGACTAGACAGGGCCCCGCCATACCCCTGAATGTACATAAGATTGTAAAAACCGTACCAAAAGACAAGCCTCCGAAATAATGGAGCTTCCTCAAAAATTGAACAGCATCCTAAGAGTGAGGATCACCAACCTCTGTATCTATACATGCGGCATGAAACGCAGCCCCCTGAGGAAAGGGAGTCAGTACGAAAGATATTCCAAGTATGTGAAACTGAAAGTACTGTAATGAAATCATAACAGTCTAAAATAAAGCAGGATACATGTATGATAACCAAAATAACAGTACAACTGTGTCTGGTAAAAGTGGTAGAAATGAGAATCAATTTCTTTACCTTTTTAAAACCTGAATCAACTGCACCATTTCAAATTATGAACTCATTACCATTTTAATTATGAAATCCATGTCAAAATCAAGAATGCCTGTCTGTACAATCCACATATATATCTATAATATAATGTGACAACATGAGTATCTAAATTCACACCATGGACATTGTCCATGAAATAATATAATGCAAGGTATAACATGTCCCGGCCTATTTTGTGTCTCTGTGTAAAGTCAAATAAGGTATGACATTTCTCGGCCCATTCCGGGACTTGGTGTAACGTGCTATAAGTCATATAAAGTATGACATGTTCCGGCCCATTCTGGGACTCGGTGTAAGGTGCTATAGTCATGTAAAGTACGACATGTTCCGGTCCATTCTGGGACTCGATGTAAGGTGCTATAGTCATGTAAAGTACGACATATTTCGGCCCATTCTGGGACTCAGTGTAAGGTTCTATAGTCATGTAAAGTACGACATGTTCCGGCCCATTCCGGGACTCGGTGTAAGGTGCTATAGTCATGTAAAGTAAGACATGTTTCGACCCATTTTGGGACTCAGTGTAAGGTGTTATATTCATGTAAAGTACGGCATGTTCTGGCCCATTTTGGGACTCGGTGTAAGGTGCTATAGTCATGTAAAGTACGACATGTTCCCGCCCATTCTGAGACTCGGTGTAAGGTGCTATAGTCATGTAAAGTACGACATGTTCCGGCCCATTCTGGGACTCGGTGTAACAATGCAACCCTATGACATTTTAAACCATCTTTTGACTTCCCATAAATCCATTATAATAAACTTTCATTTTTGAAAACTAAGGCACTATCACATCTTTTTCTTTTTAAATAAACCAAGGCATTATCATGTCATGTAACATTAGGGAAATGAACCCAAAGTACTATGTACATCTATTCTTTATAAAAGAATCATTTCATGTAATAAACCCCAAGATACTAACACTTGTAGTAGCAAGGTACTTATTCTTTAAAAATCAAGCAACCTATACTTTTAAATCAAGTTACTCATTCTCTTTAAAATCAAGTAACCTATCTCTTTAAATCAAGTAAACTTATACATTTCAAATCAAGTAAACTTTTAACATCAAGTAATTCCTTTCCTATACTACAATGAATCCGATTTCGTTTAAAACATGTATGTCCACCGTACTATACATTTTATAAGGTTCATGCTCAAAGAAAGATAGGAAGAGTTCCACATACCTCTTCAGCTTAATCCACACGCCAAGTAGAATATGCCGCACGTAGTACTTCAACCTAAAATGACAATAGCATTTCTATCAACTTCAATCTTTCTGAGGTAGAATAATATCAAGTAAAGGGTATCTTATTCTACGAAAAATTGGGCAGCACTTCCCCTGTTTTTACGTACTTTTTCACCTTTTCCAAGACCCGAATTTCAACAACCAACAAGCCACATTTAAGGGAACAACAAAGAAGCAATCAAAGGGTCGTCAACTTGACGTGTAAAATTCTGCCCCACAATTCACATAAAAACAGTCCAATAAACAGTCCATAAAATATCCAACAATTTAAGGCCATTCTCGGCCAACAACAACAACATATCCAAAGCCCTTTTTCTTAATTACTTTTAATCCAATTCTCATTCAAACATGTTATATAAGTTATATTAACTATAAACAACAATATTTCCTTCATTATATAACATGTAACAAGTGTACCTACCGACAATAATGGCTAATGAATCCAACACCCGAAATGGGTCATGTCTCGGCCCCAACATCTCATATTGTCCAAACCATTTTTGATATTCATTCTTTTAGAACGATCTCATTTATATATTACTACAACATGTAATCTTTAATTACTTCAAGAGGAAAATGATCCTTACCTCAAATATGCCCAAAATAGTCCAAGTTAAAGTCGGTTATTAAAATAGTCTTAGCTCCTATTCTTCAAGTTCCAATTACCCATATGTAACATCTATAAGCTTATAATAAACTTCTCTTCAAGTTTCAATACCAAAAGTTGAAGAACACCCTAGGGTTTCAAAACCCTAGTCACGGCCCAATGAAGATTTTGGGGTTAAAGGTGATTAATCTTGGTTAATACTTGGTTAGGGGCCTTAATCATGTATTAATAAACCTAAGCTTGGAAGATTTAAGTATTTTTTTGTCTTAAAAAGGGCCTAAGGCCTAGAGCTTCTATGAGAGGGAGATATAGAATTTTTCATGAAATGTTTCTAAATGTTAGGTCTTGCAATGCCTCTATGTATATATAATATATCTCAATGGTTGGTTTCTTGACAAGTGTATGGACAAGTGGAGTGGGACCCACTTGTTCACTTTTCTTCAAAATATCTATAGTCCAATGTCAATGACAAGTGGGGGGTGACACGTGTCACCCTCCTATTGGTCAACGTGCACGTTTGTGAGACCTTAGTCGGGATGCATAGGTGATTCAACCTACGAGCACGGATGAGCGTGTTACCTATTTCTTCCCCAAAAATATCTATATTTGGCCAAAATATCTCAAAACTTTGTGGGCCCCACAAAATCGTAAAATTCTCCGGTGGTGTTATACCCCGTAGTTCTGGACATACGTATAGGAGCGTACGAAAGGGGTTAAGACTTAAACTTTTCGAAAGATAGGTTGTCGGATTGTTTCGGACGGGTTTTTAGTCAACTTTAAGGCGGGTTATGACCCGTTACGTTGATAGTTCCTAGGTGCTTCAAAGGCCTAGTGTGTAGTTAGTTGAGTCTAGTTTCCAACTCAACCAACCGTTCGTCGATAGGACCTCGGAGTAGGAAGTTATGGGAGTTACAAGTTCAGTGCGCAGTCGGACAGAAAAGTGTTACGGCCGAGAGCGTGGCCGCGCCGGTTATTCCGAGGGGTCGCTGCGCAGCGCCTTTGGAGGGCAAGGCCGCGGCGCCGGAATTTCCGAAAGTCCGCAGAAGTTTCAGCGCCGCGGCGCCGAGGCGGGTTTTCTGGCGGAAAAACTTAGGAAAATCAGATTTCTTCTTTTAAAAAGGCCATGGGAGGGTGACAAGTGTCCCCCCCCCATCTGATTTTTGCATGTCCCTTATATTGACCAAGTCTTGAAGACTTGGTCATCTTTCAAGTCCTTCTCTCTCTCTAAGCTAGAGCTCTCACTTCTCTCTAAAAATTCCAAGAGAAATTCAAAGCTTAAGGAAAATCTGAAAAAGTGTGACAAGAAGGAAGCTTGTGGCTAGCTTATAGGTGTTATTGTGGTGGTGTTCTTGGAAAGGAGGCTAGCAAAGTTGTTGGAATAATTTTGGCTAAAGCTCTAAGGTAACAATTCTTCTCTTGTAGCTAGTTATTGATGTTGCATGTGAAGAGGGAGGAACTTGTAGTAGTAAATAATGCTCCTAGATTCATTGCATGTAAGAAATAAGGTTTGGATATGTAAGGATTGGTTAAAGAGGTTATGTGAGCATGTTGTAGCCTAAGTACTACTTTAAAATTGTTAAGTAAATTGTTGTACTTCATGGGGCAGAATTTTACACACCCAAGTTTAGGTATGTAATCCCCTTTGAAATGTTTGGATTGTTGGGCCTTAAATGTGGCGTTTGGATGTTGAATTCGGCCTTGAGAAAGGTGGCAAAGTATGTAGAAACAAAGGAAATGCTGCCCAATTTTCCATAGAAATTAGTGACTTGAACTTGGAAAATTCTATGTTTAAACTAGAGGTTAATAAATGTATTATGGTCATGATAGGTTGACATACTACGTGCGGTATTTTGGACTTAGCAAGTGGATTGAGCCGAAGAGGTATGTGGGAACTTTCTTATCTCTTGAGCATGAGTAGTTATATCTATATAGTACGGTAGACGTACATGTTTTTAAATGAAGTAAATCCTTTTGTTATACTTGACTTGTTTTAAGAAAATGTCTAAGTTGGTTGGGTTAAGAAGTTAACCCGCTTGTTCTTGAGGAATGGTTTATCCTAAATAAGGTAGACAAGGATTTCTTGACATAAAGAAGTATAGAGTACTTGGTGTGAAAGTATTGAGTATCGAATTATTCTAGGAATAAAAGGCTTAATTTTTGAGGTAAGAAACTTGTTTTCTAAAGATAAGAGGCTTGAAGTGTTTTGAAAATTGTGTAAATTTGTTTTGAAGTATAAGTCTCTTGGTTAATAAAAGAACGAAACCGTTTGAGATATAAGGAGTTATAACGGCTTTATGGGAAGTTAGTTATAACGGCCTTATGAGAGAATGAGAATGTCTAAAGTTTTAAAAGCATAAAGTTAGTATAACGGCTTTATGGGGAGTTGGTTATAATAACTTTATGGAAGGTTATAGAGTGGATTTTTCTTGAAAAAGGTAAACATAGATGCAAGGAATGAAAAGTCTAAAGAAGTTATGAGTTTACTTGGACGTACCGTCAGTGATGGAGGATTCCACGGGTATGCGGCCATGATGAGGGTTCGTTCCCTGTTTATAGTGTTATTCCATGGACTAGCTCTCCATGAGGTCTACTGATGCAGGGTGGATCTGGTAGCTAGCCCTCGTACTTGCCGATCGGCGTGATGCAGTGGATCCGTAGTTGGCTTCGTACTTGCCGGCCGGTGTTAGGACGGTTTCGTGACGCAGGCGGATCGGTGGTTAGCTGCGTACTTGCCGGCCGACGTGACGCAGTGGATCTGGTAGAGGCTATCGTACTTGCCGGCCGCCGTGATCTGGTATTTAGTATTGTTGGTACGGTGGGAATCGTAGGCGCTTTCGTACTTGCCGGTCGATTGAGGATCGAGGTGGATCTGGTAGAGGCTATCGTACTTGCCGATCGCCGTGATACAAGTATTTAGTATTGTTGGTACGGTGAGGCCAGTGTAGCTTTCGTGCCCGGCCGATTGAGGATCGGGGTGGATCCGTAGCTATGCCCGTACTTGCCGTCACGGTTCTTAGGACACGTGGGACTCCGTGTTCATATGCACTCCTTAGTGTTGTTATATTATAGACTGTCGGCAGTGAAGAAGGAATTCCACGGGCACGATTGATATTGTGGGCATGAGACCCATGGTTATATTTGAGTGATGACTTAGAGGGCGTGAATCCCCGACTTGACATGGCTGCTTATATGTTGTGTACTGTAGTTTGGCTATCATACATGTCTCCTGCTTTATATAGATTATTATGATTTCATTACCGTATTTTCAGTTTCACATACTTGGTACTGTTATCGACCTCGCCCGGGGCTGCGTTAAATGCAGTCGAGTTGACGTAACTGTCGATCCGCACTCTTAGGATCACTGTTCAGTTCTTGGGAAGCTCCATTTCTCCGGAGGCTTTGTCTTTTGGTACGATTCCCTGAGGTTGTAGACTTTTGTACATTCAGGGGGTATGGCGGGGCCCTGTCCCGTCACAGTTGTTATTCCTAGAGGTCTGTAGTCACATTTGTGGTTTGGGCTGTAAAAACAAGTTGTACTGTTTTACATTTTTGATTAAGTATATCCTATGGAAGGCGGCCTTGTCGGCTTGCCGGTGATGTTTACTATTTACAGGTTTATGTGTTATGTATGTTCCGCTGCTATTCTCTGATGGGTACCTGACAGGGTGCCCCGGTAGGGCACCAGTCGCGGCCCCGGGGTCGGGTCGTGACAGGTGGGCCCCACATGACCAAATCTGAAATGTAAAAATCCAAAACTCCAATATATTATACTAATTCCATATACTAAATTTGAGAATCAAATTCGAAATTATAAACCTTTTTCCTTCACAAGGTTCCGAAATTTCTCCTTAGGAAAAATGTGATTTTCCTTTCGTTCCAAAATTCAAATCTTATTTTCTCATATACGTTCTCCTCTCATTCTCTTGGAAATACGGGGTGTAACATCCTTCCCCCCTTAGAAACATTCGTCCTGAATGTTCATACTAGGTTCAAAACTAAACAGATATCGACATAGTCCCGTTAAACTATACTCATCAAAACTAAATATGCCACACATGACCACAATATATCACACATACCTATACACCAATCCTTAGCCAAGCGAAGAACATACATGTACAACTATAATTTCCTCCACCTTTATCATCCTTGTAGTAATCCTTCATTCTACTCATTATTAACCAATATATTCTACCTTGACACTCGATCATATAGTTCGATTATACTTATTAATTGCTCTCATATCTCCATAACATTAAGCAATACAACAATCTTACCAATGCATATAAGTCTCTAAAGGATCAATAATATACCTGTAATCATATCTGGTGATGACTCCTGGTCACGTCTACTGATCAAAACGTATAGGCGGTTCGATGGACCGCTAAAACTGGGAAATCCCACCACGGCCTCTACCACGACCTATTGGCGTATAAATATTCTGCCTTGATGGGCGCATAGCTATAGAAGGTGAAGAACCAGTAACTGATCCAGTAGGCTGAATCATCCCACATGTACCCCTCCTACTAGGACATTTCCTCATCATATGGCCCTGACGGCTGTAGGCAAAAAAAGCACCAGTAGTAAGACGACATTCCCCGGGATGACGTCTGCCACACTGTGAACACTGAGGGAAAAATGGCCCTGACTGACTAGAACCCATGTATACCTGTGAACCGGAAGCCCTGGAGCCCTGACCAGCTCCTCAATACCCGGGACAGTCAAACCTTCCGCCTGAAGACTGTGGAGGAGTAATCTGCGCTGGTTGGGAAGAATACCCTACATGCTGCTGAGGCTGTCCGCCTCGAAACTCACCCGGAAACCCTTCCGTCCTGGCTCTCTTAGGTTGATCCCCATCCTGACCTCTATCTGGGCATCGCTCTCCATGTCGCTCCTCGACTCCCTGTACATACGCCTGAATATGAGCAATATCCATGCTCGGCTGAAGCGCTACTGCCATGCACCCATCAATGAGATAGTGGTCTATCCCCATCATGTAGCGGTGCACCCTGTCCACCATGTCCGCTAATATAGTGGGTGCAAAACGAGTCAATGAGTCAAACTCCAGGCTATACTCTCTAATAGTCCTTCCACCCTGCCTCAAGGTCAAGAACCTGTCAACCCTGGCTCTCCTTATGTCAGGAGGCAAGAAGTGGTCAAAAAAGGCCTCCATGAACTCGTCCCATATAGCTGGAGGAGTACCCTCGCCCCTGGACAGCTCCCATGACTCGAACTAGTTAACTGATATATCGCGCAACTAGTAAGAATCCAATACGACCGACTCGGTCTCTGAAGCCTTAATCACTCTCATCGTCTGCTGGATCTGATAGATGAACTCCTGAGGATCATCCTCGGGCCTCGACCCGTAAAACTCGCGTGATCGCAACTCGTGAAGTCTCAACCCTCAAATGCTCGCTCTGGGATTAGCTACGACTCTCGCTTATAAGTCTGTCGTTACTATCCTAGCGATCGGATCGTATCTCGATGTCCCTATCATCCGCCTCGGCCGAGGCGGAGGCTCAGGTGTCGGAGCCTCTGGAGCTGCTGCTGCTCTAAGCTCCTATGGTGACGGTGGCGTAACAGAACTAGCCATCTGACGCACAACCTCAGGCATAGACTGGGCATGTGCCCTCGTAACTCTCTGCGTCCCACTAGTAGCTCCTGCTGCTGACTTGCCCTTCTGGGCCGCTGTTGCATTCCGTGGAGGCATAACTGTAACACAAGAATATGTCAGAGAGGGATCAACCTAATAACACAGCTCTACTGCACGATCTCAGAGTGAAAAGAATGGAAACCAATCCTAAATATCTTGTAGCCTCCTGTTTATAGGTGTGGTGCACAACACACCGATAACCAAGACTCTACTAGACACTGTCTGTAGACAATTCCTAGGACTAACTGCTCTGATACCACTCTGTCACGACCCGACTCCGGGCCCGCGACCTGGGCACCCCCTTTTATACCCTCACATCCCATATAAGACATATGCCAATAAAAATATGAAAACTGTATAAGTAGCAACAAGGCAAGCCGGTGAGGCTGCCGCTATATATATATATACGGGAACATTCCGACAATACAGTTATACAATTTGGCCCAAAATAAATACAACTCCCGCAAGTCCAGCCCATATATGAATACAGACCTCTAAGAGTTTTGACAAATAACTGTGTCAGGACAGGGCCCCGCTATACCCCTGAATGTACATAAGACTGTAAACACCGTACCAAAAGACAAGCCTCCGAAATAATGGAGCTTCCTCAAAAACTGAACAACATCCTAAGAGCGAGGATCACCAACCTGTGTATCTATACATGCGGCATAAAACACAGCCCCCCGAGAAAAGGGGGTCAGTACGAAAGATGTACCAAGTATGTGAAACTGAAAGTTCTGTAATTAAATCATAATAGTCTAAAATAAAGCAACATACATGTATGATAACCAAAATAACAGTACAATTGTGCCTGGTAAAAGTGGTAGAAATGAGAATCAATTTCTTTACCTTTTTAAACCTGAATCAACAACACCATTTCAGATTATGAACTCATTACCATTTTAATTATGAAATCCATGTCAAAATCAAGAATGCCTATCTGTACAATCCACATATATATCTATAATATAATGTGACCACATGAGTATCTAAATTCACACCATGGACATTGTCCATGAAATAATATAATGCAAGGTATAACATGTCCCGGCCTATTTTGTGTCTCGGTGTAAAGTCAAATAAAGTATGACATTTCCCGGCCCATTCCGGGACTTGGTGTAACGTGCTATAAGTCATATAAAGTTCGACATGTTCCAGCTCATTCTGGGACTCGGTGTAAGGTGCTATAGTCATGTAAAGTACGACATGTTCCGGCCCATTCTGGGACTCGATATAAGGTGCTATAGTCATGTAAAGTACGAAATATTTCGGCCCATTCTGGGACTCGGTGTAAGTTGCTATAGTCATGTAAAGTATGACATGTTTCGGCCCATTCTGGGACTCGGTGTAACAATGCAACCCTATGACATTTTAAACCATCTTTTGACTTCTCATAAAGTCATTATAATAAACTTTCATTTTAGAAAACTAAGGCACTATCACATATTTTTCTTTTTAAATAAACCAAGGCATTATCATGTCATGTAACATTAGGGAAATGAACCCAAAGTACTATGTACATCTATTCTTTATAAAAGAATCATTTCATGTAATAAACCCCAAGATACTAACACTTGTAGTATCAAGGTACTTCTTCTTTAAAAATCAAGCAACCTATACTTTTAAATCAAGTTACTCCTTCTCTTGAAGAACACCCTAGGGTTTCAAAACCCTAGTCACGGCCCAATGAAGATTTTGGGGTTAAAGGTGATTAATCTTGGTTAATATTTGGTTAGGGGCCTTAATCATGTATTAATAAACCTAAGCTTGAAAGATTTAAGGATTTTTTGGTCTTAAAAAGGACCTAAGGCCGAGAGCTTCTATGAGAGGGAGATATAGAATTTTTCATGAAATGTTTCTAAGTGTTAGGTCTTGCAATGCCACTATGTATATATAATATATCTCAATGGTTGGATTCTTGACAAGTGTATGGACAAGTGGAGTGGGACCCACTTGTCCACTTGTCTTCAAAATATCTATAGTCCAATGTCAATGACAAGTTGGGGGGTGACACGTGTCACCCTCCTATTGGTCAAATTATTTTTTTCCCAAAAATATCTATATTTGGCCAAAATATCTCAAAACTTTGTGGGCCCCACAAAATCGTAAAATTCTCCGGTGGGCCCCACATGACCAAATCCGAATCTTAAAATCCAAAACTCCAATATATTATACCAATTCCATATACCAAATTTGAGAATCAAATTCCAAATTATAAACATTTTTCCTTCACAAGGTTCCGAAATTTCTCCTTAGGAAAAAGGTGATTTTCCTTTTGTTTCAAAATTCAAATATTATTTTCTCACGTACGTTCTCCTCTCATTCTCTTGGAAATACGAGGTGTAACAACAATAAGAATAGAAATCTGAAAAAAATATCAAGAGGGCAAGAAGAACAAGAATCAGAAAATACTAGGGAGCAAGGATCACTTTTAGCAACCGAACAACAATCCTTTTCACGCTTACAAGGTGAGTTTTCTCACTCAGAAATTCTTAGTGAAATCATTTATTTTAAGTTCAATACTTGTTAGAATCTGAATCGGGTGTTGAAAAGGAATCATGAACTTTTGATTGTTTAAACAACTAGTTGAGTCATGAACTTTGCGAACTGTTTTCAGGTTATACTTGTTAGAATTGAATGAGTTTTGGAAGTGTTGTACACCTATATATTATGATCAGATCGAGCCAAAGAAGGGATAAAACGGACTTACGGTTTAAGAGTTATCATAGTTTAAAGTTTCTGCCTCGGATTGATCGAAATCCAGAAACACAAAACCTAAAATCAGATAAATTTTATGAATCTGAAAATTTGTAATAAACAAAAGTTCTAGATTTTTATGTTTTTGACATTTTGAGACCTTATGGAGGTCTATCCGACTTATGGGTCGCGGTCTAGAAATCTGCGACCTCTGCGAATATTAGGCATTGCGGTCTTGGTGGCTTCCGCTCGATTTTTCTGATTTTTCGTTATTTTCTCGTTTGGACTTCGTCTGATTTCTTCTATATTTCTCGGGACTTCTTATGCTTCATTTCTTGGCCTTTTATTGTGTAATTCCATCTCAAATAAGCTCATTTCATCTTCTTTTTGACATTTCTCCATTTATGATCGATTTGACTCAAAAGAAAGAAAAATAGACCTAATAATATACTAAACACAAACGAAATGAGTAAAATACTAACTAAAAATGACTCAAAAGTGTATATAAAATATGTCTAACAGGTAGGCGGGTGAGGGAGGTAGGGGTGGGCATGTGGGATGAGGTGGGGGTAGGTGGGGTGGAATTGGGATGTGTGGGTGTGTTTTTACTTTTTAGTAAATCCAAAAAATATTTTCTGTCAATCTCTCAATATGTACCAACACAACCTATTTTATTTACTGATCATTTTCAAAGCTCTTTCACGTTTATTTGTAAATCGCATGAAACCCCCTTTATCCACTCACCCATTTCCTCTTTTAATGCTTGAGTTGGTCGTTTATGAGAGGATTTTGATGGAGGAGCTCGAAGATCCTCAATTATTGAGCTTGAATTCTTGAATTTTAAATTTCAACTTGAATATTTGTTGCTTGATTGTAAGTTGGTGTTACAATTAACTGTTTCTAGTATTTTTGGAAAGTTCTTACTGAAATTTTGTCTCATTTGGAGAATGATCTAAGGTGCTTGGATCGGATTTTTGAAGATCTACTATTGTTGAGCTTAAAGCTATTAAACATGAAATTTCTACTTGAAGATTTGTTGTTTGATTTGAAGTGGATGTTACAAAATGTTGTTTACAATACCTTTGGAAAGTTCATACTAAAATTTGGTGACATTTGAAGTTGATTTGAGATGATTGGGTTTGAAAACACAATTATGTAATGACCCGCTAGCACATTTTGAGCTTTTGGATTCTTTTTCCTCAAAATATCATTTTCATAGCTTTAAAATGATATACTTGATTTGGTGGCGTGGTTCAATCGAGTGAGTATCAAGAAGAAATAATAAAATTAAAAGTTCGTAAGTTCAGAAAATGAGAAAATTTTAACTAAAGTCCACACTGGAGGTTAACGAAGTCATATTGGAGTTCCGTCGATTCATGAGGTTTGGAACGTGATTTATGACTTAGTCGATTGGATGGGACGGATTCCGAGGGGTCGAGAGTAATTTGGACATATGTTTAAGAATCTAATTAAGTTAAAGGATTTGAGTTAACATTGTCAAGAACATCCCGTATCAATATTTTGAATGTTCAAGCAAGTTTCTATGATCATTTTGGACTTGCCTGCATGTTTGGTTAGATTTCGATGAGTTTTGAATGTATTTGGATTGTGGCCCGCTCTACAAATATCTCAAAATCGGGATTTGGACATTTTATTTCATGTTTGAGTTTTAGAGCTCCTATTTTAGTGATTTTTGCTACGTTCTTCTTGTCTTGAAGAGGGTAAGTTTCTAACCTTTGTTGTAATATTTCCCACAACTTCCACTGTTTATTTAGCATTTATCCGTATTTGGGTCGTAGAAATTAGGGGTTTGAGCCCTAAAGTTTAAAAATAGTAAATCTTCGAAACAATTACTAATACGAATGAAAAAAAAGTTCTCTTGAACTTTTAAAATGACAAATAATTTGTGATAATTATATTTAAAAATCACGATAAAATAATTAGAGAGAGGGATTATTACTCAATATAAGAGTTATGAAGTCGATATATATTTAGGAAACCGAAACATACACACACAAGTGCTGATCCATCGATAATAAATCTTATCCCCTACCCAATACAAGTAAATGTAAATATCGAGCGTGAATAAATTTTATTCCGACATCAATTCTTGGGTTTCACGCTATGTACGGAAGGAGCTTCAAACTTTGAGTTGGCAGTGCAAATACAGAAATGCCAAAAACAACGAGGATTGAGACCCACAACACAATGACAATCATCATCAGAATGACAATGGTTGCTCGCTTCCACCTTGTTGGATGAAAAATCTGCAACTGAAAATATTTAAACAAATTAAATCAGCATTTCACATATGTTTTTCTTTGCTATTGAAACATTATAGTGACAATCTATGATTGGGATAAAAAAAATCACATTTCGATGAAGTTTGGCATAGATCAGCCTAGAGCGTTTCGCGTCGCGGATAGGATCCGCTTCGAAGAAGAGGGCGCATATGAGCCAAGGATTTAGGGCCAGCTCAATGCTTTGATATTCCCTCAGATATGTGGCCGCATATGCCATCGAACATCAGAGGTAGCGGCCGACCACTTTGGTTTATTTAAGCGGTGGCTCACTCTTTTGGTCCTTATTTCGACCCAAACTCATCTCTAACAGCCCAAACCCTCTCTAGACATTCTATAAGGTTCCAAGAGTGATTACCAAGTGAACTCACCCTAATTTAACACCAAAATCTTGAGAAGGCACTCTTATGGAGGCACTAGAATCGAACCTATGACGTATATAGATCACACAAAGATAACTTTATTGTTGCTCCAAGACACCCGTCTTATAAAAAATTACAATGAAAATAAAAATTAATAGATTAAAGGTTCAAGGCATAAGAAAATAAGAATTAAAGAGAAACAAACCCATGGTGATCAGCAACAAAGCAACAAAGAAAACAGACTTCATAACAATTTTGGCCATACACTTTCTATGAAAAAAGAAATTTTATAAACTTTTGAATGATTTGGAGTAAGGTCTTGTGTAGCATTATATAGTGGTAGAGCAATAGAGACAAAGCATACATGATATTAAAGTAATCTAATTAAAGCATTAGTAACCATATTCTAAGATCAAATTATCTCATCTTATGGGACCACAGTTGGTTAGCAGTACAAATATTTGGTCACCAATTTGAATATTTGTGCTAATAAAGCTTCTTTTAAGTAAGAAATTAATAACATTAGCCATCAATGCACGTCTAATAAAACATTACTCAATCTCACATGGATAATTTCGAATAGTCACTCAATTTTTATTTTATTACACCAAAATCACTAAACTGTTTTTTTACCATATAAACAAGTCAAGCAGGATAACATTAGTAATTAATATTGAAGACTAACATATCAAGTTATTTATCAGCGACATAACTATGCTCATTAACATGTGTAACTGGAATTCATATATAGATTATTATTTTTAAATCCCACTTCATTAACTATGCTCATTAACATGTCAAATATAATCATCTAACCAAGCTTACCAAATGTAATTCCAATTATTTTGTCAATCTCGTGGTGTTAAATTTGTCCAAACTTATTAAATATAAAAAGAGACATTTTTTTAGGACAGATCAAAAAGAAAAGTAAGTCACTTAAATTAAAATGGAGAGAGTACTATTTATTACAATTTTAGTGAACGTATCAACAAGGTGCATTCGCTCTGTTTATATTGTACAAATTTGTTTCCTTGGTAGGTATTAATGTATGTACCTTTATTTTAGTATCGTGAACTATCGTGAGAGAACTTGTCTTATTTTGTTACTCCAATATGAAATATACTTACGAATTGTAAAATTCCAGAGAAAAAGATTTGGTTGTCACTATTCGTCGAGAGGTTGTTTCCAAAAAAAAAAACGAATAACAGTCGAGACTTTGCACGCCAATGCAACCACAAACCATCACGGAGAGAGATTAGAGTGTAATTATCTAGGGTTAGTATGAGAATGGAGTCTTTACAAAAGAGAGTAGAATCATGGATTAGAGGGCAAAAATTGTGGCCACAGCAATGGAAGATTGGGTGGATGCCAGAGAGTAGAGGCAATTAATGCAGGAAGAAGCAACTGTATTACGACCAAGCAATATAAGTAAGTTTGCACGTCTGATCTAGTTCGGGTGTGTTAGACAAAATTACGGGGTCAAAGCAACCTCACTACTAACGTGAATGTTGAGAAAATCCGGAAATAAACTTTAGGCACAAGATTTATGTGGAAACCCCTAAATAAATTAGGGGAAAACCACGGGGCAAATGTAGGAGGATTTCACTATGAAAAAACGGGATTACAATACTTCTCTCTAATGTACAAGGAGATAACAACAATTACTTATCTATCTGGTAATTAGGAGAACACTCAATTTCTCTAAACCAATATCTAAGGAGAAACCTATATTTTTCTCTCTTGAGAATACTAGGAGATTCTAGGGAGGTTTTGAATGAATCGGAATTGGATGAATTGGAAGTGCAAACTTAAGGCCTATTTATAGCCTTCAAAAGAACACAAGTTAAACTACCTAAATTAGTAGCACACCAAGTTTGATAGCAAAACTTGTTAGGTAGCACACCAAGTTTGATAGCACATCTTGTTAGGTAACACACCAAGTTTGGCTTCACACCCTCCTTTGTTGAATTCAAAGTCAAGAAGGATTGGCTCATATTTTGCACATGCTCCATATTTCACACATAAGGGACTTCACCCTTCATATTATCCCACTTGAAGTCACCTTTGCTAATCACTCCATTATTCCTTACTCGCCAACGCGATGCTTACTTACGTCTCTGCTAGGCCACAGGAGAATCGACATCATTCAACTTGTCAGCATTAATTGGTTTCGTCATATCGTCTGCTATGTTTTCATCGGTGTGGATCTTCTGCATGTTCACACTCCCTTCCTTCACTACTTTTCGAACGAAGTGGTACTGGATCTGTATGTGTTTTGTCCTTGAATGAAAGGCCGGAATCCTTGCAATGTGTAAGGCACTCTGACTGTCACAAAACAGAACCATCTTCTCTTGTTTGTGTCCGAGCTTCTCAAGTAACCTTTGAATCCAAACAACTTCCTTGTAAGCTTGTGTAGTCGTCATATATTCTACTCTATTGTTGATAGAGCCACAACAGTTTGCAACTTCGAAGCCCAGCTTACAGCTCCTCCTCCAAGAGTAAACACATAACCCGTAGTGAATTTACTTTTACCGAGATCGCCTGTAAATCTGAATCTATGTAGCCTCTGACAGTAAATTCTGATCCTCCGTAAGATAATGCATCATTTGAGGTTCCTTTGATGTATCTTAGAATCCTCTTCATAGTACTCCAATGCTCTCCACCAGGATTTTCCATAAATTGACTATCTGTTCTCACTGCTTGTGCAATGTCTGGTCTTATGCATATCATGGCAAACATTAAACTTCCCACTGCCAATGCATACAGTACTCGAGACATTTACATCCTCTCTGCTCCATTGCTAGGACACATACTTTAGGATAATTTGAAATTAGTAGGAAGTGAGGTAGAAATTGGCTTACAATCTTGCATGTTAAAGCGTCGCAAGATCTTGTAAAAGTAGTTCTTCTAGGAAAGCCAAACTTTCCTGCTATCTGTGTCTCGGTGAATTTACATCCCTAGAATCTTGTTTGTTGGTCCCAAGTCCTTCATGTCAAACTCCCTAGCCAACTATGCCTTCAATTCCTGAATTCGATCTTTGTTGGGGCCTGCTACCAACATGGAATCCACATAAAACAACAAGATAATAAAATTATTACCACCAAACCTCTTGTAGTACACACAATGGTCTGAACTAAGTCTGTTGTATCCAAGGCTCATAATGAAGGAATCAAATCTCTTGTACCAACACATCGGCGCATGTTTGAGACCGTATATAGATTTGTTCAACCTGCAAACCAAGTTCTCCTTGCATGTTTTGGCAAAACCTTCTGGTTGGAGCATATAGATCTCCTCTTCAAGCTCTCCATAAAGAAACGCAGTTTTTACGTCCAACTGCTCCAGATGAAAGTTAAACATAGCACATATTGCCAGAACAACCCTGACTGTCGTGATTCGAACCACCGAGGAAAATATCTTATTAAAATCAATGTCTTCTTTCTTAGAAAATCCCTTCACCACCAATCTTGCACGATACTGTTCCACTTGATCGTTGTAATCTCGTTTGTTCTTGTAGACCCATTTGTTACCAATGGTCTTTTTTCCACATGATAATGGTACCAGCTCCCAAGTCTTATTCTTGTGTAGAGCTTCAATTTCCTCCTGCATTGCTATCATCCACAAAGATGCATCTGAGCTATTATAGCTTCATGGAAAGTTGAGGGCTCTCCATCCTCCGTTAGAAGACAGTATGCAACATTGCTTTCCGTAACATACTCTGAGTGCAAGCTGGTGGCATTTTCTCACAAGTTGACTGACGAACTTCTTCTGCCTCAGACTTTACTTGTTCTTCTACCTCGTGCTCTGGTGTAGCTTCAGAAAAAATTGGAATTTTGGGTTACGTATTATTCACCACCGGAATAATTTTAGTCTCTGAGCTTCCATTCGATGTGCTACCTCCTTCATCTTTTTATTGTAGTTGATCATCCGTAAAGATCACATCCCTGCTGACGATAAGCTTACTGTCACGACCCGACCCCGGGCCCGCGACTGGTGCCCAACCTGGGCACCCCTTTCAGGTATACATCAGAGAATAGCAGCGGAACATACACAACCCATAAAAATACTTAGACATTAAATATCAACTAGCACATCACGACCGACCGGGTCGGCGTACCTGCACGGTACCCTGTCAGGTATACATCAGAGAATAGCAGCGGAACATACATAACACATATCTTATAAAAAGGTAAACAACACTGGCCAACCGATAAGACTGCCTTCCATATAAACATACTTAACCAAAAGTATAGCAGTACTACTTATTCTTACAGCCCAAACACATATGTGACCACAGACCTCTAAGAATAACAACTGTGGCGGGACAGGGCCCCACCATACCCCTGAATGTACAAAATACCTATAACATCAGGGAATATCCGTACCAATAAACAAGCTTCTGGAGGAATGGAGCTTCTGACACCGGAACAGTGATCCTAAGAACGAGGATCCACAATCTGCTTACCCTTACCTGCGGCATGAACGCAGCCCCCGAGGAAGGGGGTCAGTACACAATATGTACCAAGTATGTAAAGTCGAAAATCTTGTAATGATGCTATCATCTAAAAGTAAGTGAGTCATGGAAGACAATAAAAATACCTTTTCTTGTGCCTTACTAACAATGAGTGACAAGTGTACATATAATCTGCATAAAATAGGGCCTCATGATCAAAACAGGTACTCGCCAAGAGTATCAATAAGCACCCCTACTCCTGAGACTATTGCACCCGCATAGGTCCTGCGGACCCGCATGAGGTATTCCTCGCTTAGGCTGTACCCGCCAGAATGAGACTATTTCACCCGCATAAGCCCATAAGGACTCGCATGAGGTATTCCTCGCGTCGTGGGTAGCAAATCCACTGCAAGTGGTATAACGATTTTGGGAACTTACCCTCGGATATACTCTTACCCCAGCGGATGGTATAACGATCTTGGGACTTACCCTCGCCGGATATACTCTTGCAAGCGGATGGTATAACGATCTTGGGGCTTGCCCCTCAGATATACTCTTACACTGAAGAAGGTGGTATGACGATCTTGGGCTTGCCCCTCAGACATACTCTTACCCTGGAGAAGGTGGTATAACGATCTTGGGGCTTGCCCCTCAGATATACTCTTACCCTAGCTCAAACTGTCATCATATCATAGTCATAAATAAGTTAAGAAAACTTATAACTTCTTATTAGTCTTGTTCATATACCCTCTCATTTTAGTTTACTTAAGGCACTTAATCATATCTTTAATAAAAGAAAACCGGGAATTTAACCCAAGTACTACATACTTCAACTCTTTTAAAAGTGACTCTTTTTCATACATAAAATCTTTGGGCAATTGATGCCTTAAAATCAATTTGTCTTTCATAAATCAAATCATTTGTCCTTACTTGTCTTACTTAGAATAAACCTCTTCTCATTAACCTTTTATAAAGCTAATAAACCAACTTCCCATAAAGTTGTTATATTAACCCTACACTTTTAGTAAAATTACACTTTTCCCCTAACCAAGGGACTTATACATTCTTAAAACGAAACAAGTCTTTATATACTTAAAACAAGTAAGAATACCAAATCTTGTACGTCTACCGTACTACATAGTTACATCTATTCATGCTCAAGAGATAGGAAAGCTCCACATACCTCTTCGGTCAATCCACTTGCTAAGCTCAACTACCGCAAGTAATATATCAACCTATAATAATCATGATACGTTTATTAACCTCTAATTTCAATGTAGAGTAATCCAAGTTCAAAGTCACTAAATTCTATGGAAAATTGGGCAGCATTTCCTTTGTTTCTACATACTTTGCCACCTTTCTCAAGACCGAATTTAACATCCAAACACCACTTTTAGGGCTCAACAATCCAAACATTTCAAAGGGGATTACACACCTAAACTTGGGTGTGTAAAATTCTGCCCCATAAGGTACAACAATTTACTTAACAATTTTAAGGTAGTTTTTAGGCTACAACATGCTCATAATATATTCTTAACCAATTCTTTCATATCCAAACCACATTTCTTACATGCAAGGACTCTAAGTGCATAATTCACTACTACACATCCCTTCTTCTTCACATGCAACATTAATAACTAACCACAAGAGAAGAAATGTTACCTTAAAGCTTTAGCCAAACTTATTCCAACAACTTTGCTAGCCTCCTTTCCAAGAACACCACCACAATAACACCAACAAGCTAGCCACAAGCTTCCTTCTTGTTCTTAACTTTTCAGATTTTTCTTAGGCTTGAATTCCTCTTGGAATTTTTAGAGAGAAGTGGGAGCTTAAGCTTATAGAGAGAGAGAAATTTGAAAGATGACCAAGTCTTCAAGACTTGGTCAATATAAGGCATGCAAGAAATCAGATGGGGGGGGGGGGGACACTTGTCACCCTCCCAAGGTCTTTTAAAAGAGAAATCTGATTTTTCCTAAGTTTTTCCGCTAGGAATCCCGCTGGCGCCAGCGCCGACGCGCCATGGCGAAACCTCTGCGGACTTCGGAACTTCCGGCGCCACATTGTCTTAGCGCGCGGCAACCAGCGACCCTCGGCATTTCCGCGCCGCGCTGCCGCTTTGTCCGAAACACATTTCTGTCCGTCCGCGCACTGAACTTGTAACTCTAATAACTTTATACTACGACGTCCTATCGACGAACGGTTGGTTGCGTTGGAATCTAGACTCAACGAACTACGCCCTAGGCCTTTTAAACACTTAGGAACTCTCAATGAACCGGGTCATAACTGTTATACCCCGTATTTCCAGAGTATGTACGTAAGGGAATACGTACAAAAAGTTTGGCTTTAAAGTTAGCCTTGGACGTTTTTTTTGTACACAACTCGCTTAAAGAATCGTTTTCCGACGAAACGTTTCCACAGCTTTCGTAGGGAAAATTCCGGCTATGCCATTACTAATTTTTGCGGATTTTTCCGAGAGACGAAACATTTTGGACCAACGGGAGGGCAACACTTGGCACCCTCCCATTGGTGGACTTGAATCGTCCATGGACGAAATTGGAGAGCCAAGGCACGTTTTTTGTGCCTTGTGCACAAGTCAAGGGTTGGTAGGATATTTGTGTTTAGTTAATCCTCACCCTACACTTGCCTTGCACTTGTCTTCATCTTGGCCATTGGTTGGCCAAGGCTTGAGCTATAAATACCCCCTTAGAGATGAAGAGTTATTCATCCACAAAGTTATCTTCCAAGTCTAAAATCCTCTCCTCTCCCTTAAGCTTTTCGTCCAACACCTCTTCCCTCCCCTTGTGTAGTGTGGCCGAGAGCCTACCCCCCCCTAGCCTAGCCGAAATCTACCCCCCTCCCTTGGTAGAAAAGTTGTCTTCTAGTATCGTTATAATGCCCAAAATACCCTAGCCCAAATCCCTTAGTCCTTAGTAGAAGTTGTGAAGAACTTCTAAGGTTTCTTGGAGCTACCGGAGCGTACAACTTAGGAGCTAAACCTTGCTCAGGCGCGACTTTATCTAGGATATTATTGGGCTTACCGAGGTAACTAATCCTAACCCTCTTTTGAATTAGAGAATACTTACTGTTGTAGTATTAGAATAAGTATTAGATACTTAGAAGAATATCACAGAATATAATTGAACTGTTATCGCAGTAGAAGGGTTTAAAAGAAGAATAATTGAACTGTACTCACATAGGACTGTTTTCACAGTAGACTTACATAGCTCACCGGGTAGGGTTGTGCTGCCCGACTTTCCGTAGAATTATGAACCCCCTGTTTAGAATGACCCTCAGAGTAGTCTTTGATAGATATCTCTGTGACTATTATGGTGACTCTGCGCGCGACATATTCAACTTGGCAGGTGGTTTTCGCTGAGAAGGTATGTGATTCTTCCTAAAGCATGATAATTTACAATATATAGTACGGTAGACGTACATGTGTTAACGGAATAATAACTACGGCAATGTCTTTGACTTAAATAATACTTACGGCAATGCCTCACGGCTTAAGCCTGAATAACAAAGAACTGAAAACAATTTCAAAAGAATACTGAATCATTTTTAACAGAAGATAAATATTTGGTTTTTAAAACAAAAGCGTAAGAGTTATACTGGCTTTATGGGAAGTTAGGTATAACAACTTAAGAAGATAAAAAGGAACTGTTTACTTGTTTTGTTTATAAAAGCCTTGTATTGATTTCTGTTAAGTGTAGTAAGATTGTTTGATAAGTAGACATGTTATGATGCTACCTGTGTTAGTGTCTTGTAATGCTGTGTAAGGGGGTCATTCTTGCTGTGCTTACGTTGCTAACAGTAAGTCCATTGTCGTTATTGTATCACCTACCCCCGATTGTTATACGAGGGCTTGCCCATGATGCGGTCTATACGGCTATCACGGTCTGTGAGACTATGCGAGCAGCGGTATGCTCGAGATTGATCATTCGGGCGTTGCTGATCGCGGGACTCACTGTGCGTCTGTTGAGACTATGCGGTCTTTTTGAGGCTATGCGGCTGCGGGAGCCTAGGCGGATCTGGGGTTAGCTGCCCCGATCGAGAAATATCTCATGCAGTGCATGTGGGACTATGCGGCCGCGGAAGTCGAGGACTAGGCACGCAGAATGATACTATGGGCGATTGGCCTTGCTTCGATCATTCGCGGCCTAGAATAGACACATTCTGATTTTCCTATTCGTTGTTGTTTGTGATGTGGCACTATGTGCAATTGAACGATTGTATTTGTGAAAAGGTTTTAAATACTTTGATTTCATTTTAAGTACTTTATAGTTTCACATACTTGGTACTGTTGTCTTGACCTCGCCGCTGCGTTCATGCCGCGGTAAGGTGGCAAGGTGTGCTAGATCCACATCCTTAGGATCTTTGCGTTGGTGTCGTGAGCTCCATCTTCTCCGAGGCTCTACTTTTGGGTATGATCTCCTGTATTGTAGATAGTTTTGTCTGATCGAGGGTATGGCGGAACCTGTCCGCCATAGTTGTTTACTTCCTTAGAGGTGCAGTAGTACTATTGTACAGTTGGGATGTATCGCAAAACTAGAGTTATTTATATTATCAGAAAGGCAAGCTTTTCATCGATAAAGCGTATCTTATTTTATAAAGCTTTCTGTCTTGTTTTATATTCCATTGGTTACTCGATGTATGACTACTTGGGTGCCCGGTAAGGCACGATCACGGGCCGGGCAGTCGTGACAAAAGTGGTATCGAGCGATTAATCCTCGGAAAGTGTCTACAGCCGTATCTAGTAGAGTCTTGATTATCGGTGTGTTGTGCACACCAATAATCGTGAGGCTATAGGATATTTAGGATTGGTTTCCATTCTTCTCATTCCGAGATCGTGCTTTAGAGTCATGTTATAGGTTGGACCTCTAACGTATTCCTTTCTATGTGATTATGCCTCCACGTAAGGCAACCGGGCCCGGAAGGGCAAAGCGAGGAGCTGCTAGCGAGACACCCAGAGTTACGAGGGCTCGAGGCCGATCTATACGAGACAGCGAGTTCTATGGCGCCGGCCCAGCGAGACCACAGCACCCACACCTCGCTCCCACGGCACAGGCGGAGGAGTTAGGAGTACAAGGAGATGGCCCGACTATTGGCTAAAGTTGTGGCCCGATACGAGAGAGGCTGGATCACGGCGTTCGGCTCAGCTCGGTCGCACCCGTAGTGCACCGAGGCGAATAGTTTGAGGCTACGAGATTTCTTGAGTTGTAGCCCGCGAGTTTTCTGGTCGAGGCCGAGGATGATCCGCAGGAGTTCATCCGTCAGCTGCAGAGGATTATGCGGGTGAACAGGGCTTCAGAGACTGAGGCAGTGACATTCGGATCTCATCGGCTGCGTGATACCGAAGTCGATTGGTTTGATTCATGGGAGCTTTCGCGGGGAGAGGATGCACCTCCAGCAGTATGGGATGAGTTTTCAGAGGTTTTTCTCACTCACTTCTTTCCTCCGCAGATGAGGAGGGCACGCGCTGATAGATTCTTGTTCTTTGAGGCGGGGAGGGCCTTGATGAGGAGTACAATGTCGAGTTTGATTCTTTGGCTCGATATGTCCTCGCGACCGGTAGCGAGATGGAGGGCGGTGCATCGCTGTGTCACTGGGCTAGATGATTACATGGCCGAGTCTTGTGCGGGTGTGTCCCTTCAGCCAGGCATGGACATAACCCGTATGCAGGCTCATGCACTGGGTTGTGAGGAGCGTAGAGACCGCCGGGTAGAGCGATATCAGCAGCAGAAGGCGAGACGGCGGTTCTTTTGGTGGTCCTCGGGGTGGCGGCATCGTGAAGTCGATTTGCACCACGGCCAGCGAGCGCTCTACCTCATTTCAGCCGCCCGAGCGATCGGGGCGGTCGGGGCCCGGACTTGATTTCGAGTAGCGAAGTGCTAACCGCTCGAGTCTGCTCGGTGTGCGTTGTGGCGAATACCATTCAGGGAGTACTCGGGAGCTTGCTATACTTGTGGCGGCAGGTCACTTTGCGAGTTTGTCGGCCGGGCGGCGGTGGTAGGCTCGGCCTACGGTGCTGCCGCTTCTTCATCCCAGCGATTACTCGCCGGAGGCAAGGTACACATGGATCAGCGTCGCGCGCAGGTCGTGGCGCGAGTCGATTCTAGCGGTCCTCGTAACCGCATATATGCTTTGTCCGGTAAGCGGGATCGTGAGGCCTCACGATGTAAATCCAGTACCTTATCGGTTCGGGTTTGATGTGTATGCTTTGATAGATCCGGTTCTACTGTCTATATATCTCCCCTTGTTGCTAGTAGGATAGGGATAGAGCACGAGTCCATAGACCACTTTCGAGGTAGCTACGCCGGTGGTGATTCGGTGGTAGCTCGGCGGGTATATAGAGCTTGTCTGTGACCATTTACGATCGTCGGACCACTGCCGACTTGATAGAGTTAGAGATGATTGACTTTGACGTGATTATGGGGATGGATTGGCTAGCTTCTTGCTACGCCAATGTAGGCTGAGAGAGAAAGTAATGCGGTTCCAGTTTCTGAGGCGGTTGTTGAGTGGGAGGAGCACGGTATCGCCGGGGGTAGGTTTATTTCCTACCTCAAGGCTAGGAAGATGGTGCGAAGGGTATATCTACCATCTCGTTCGGGTGTTTGATCAAGGCTGCGGTACCAGATTTTGATCGATTCGATGGTCGTGAGTTCCCAGGCGTGTTTCGGATGACCTCGGGTATCCCTCCCGAGAGGAGATTGAGTTTTGTATTGACATATTGCGGACACTCGGCCTATTTCCATTCCGCCATACGTAATGGCACCGCGAGTTGAGAGTTGAAGGATCGGCTTAGAGATTTCTTTGGAGAAGGGCTTCATCAGGCCTAGTGTTTCTCCCCGGGAAGCGCCGGTATTGTTCGTGAAGAAGAAGGGCGGGGCCGCTGCGCGTGTGTTGATTCTGAGCGGTGAACAAGGTGACCATTAAACGAATACCCCTTCCCATGATTGATGATTTGTTCGACCCGATTGCGAGTGCGAGATGTTTCTCAAGATTGATCTGCGATCGGGCTATCATCAGTGCGAGTCGAGAGAGGTGGATGTCCCTAGATCGCATTCGGGACCGTGCAGGCATTATGAGTTGGTCATGTCTTTTGGGTTGACAATGCTCGGCGGTATTCATGGATTTGATGAACCGAGTGTTCAAACCATTTTTGGACACGTTTGTGATAGTGTTCATTGATGATATCTTGGTTTATTCTCGCTCGAGCGAGGAGCATGCGGAGCATTTGAAAGGTCTTGTGATTCTCGAGACCAGCGATTATGCGCTAAGTTTTCCAAATGTGAGTTTTGGTTGACTTGATGGCGTTTCTTGGGCATATTATGGGTGATGGCATTCGAGTGGATACGGCAAGATCGGCGATCGAGACTTGGCCTGAACCTACTACTCGGCGAGGTTCGCGATTTTACGGGCCTTGCAGATATTATCGGCGGTTCGTGGAGAAGTTTGCTTCTATCTACGCACCATTGACTAGGTGACTCGTAAGGCGGCCAAGTTTGATGGTGATGCTTGTGGCGGGGTTTCGATTCTTTGAAAAGAGGCGGCAGCGCCCGTTCTTACTCTTCCGGAGGTCGGATGGTTATGTCGTGTATTGTGATCGTCGGGCATCGGGTTGGGATGTGTATTGATGCGGCATGGCGGGGTTATTGCATATGCATCGACGGTGAAGAAACACGAGAGGAACTACCCCCATGATTTGGAGTTAGCGGTAGTGATTCACGCTTTGAAGATCTGGAGGCACTATTTGTATGGGGTTCACGTGGATATTTATACGCACCACAAGAGCCTCCGGATATCTTCACGGAGGAGCCGAACTTGCGGCGAGACGGTGGTTAGAGTTGCTTAAGGATTACGATGTTGATATCCTGTACCACCCGGAAGGCCAATGTTGTGGCGGATGCTCTTAGTCGTAGGTCGATGGGAGCCTATCGGATGTGCGACTAGAGAGGAGGACATGGTTCGTGATTTGCATCGATTAGCGAGCCTTGGTGTCCGCTTGATTGATTACGATAGCGATGGGGTTAGAGTTCGTGAGGTTGCCGAGTCTTCCATCGTTGAGAGGTGAAGAGCAGCGATTCGAGGATCCCGCTTTGATTCGATATCGTGATACATCTCTTCGTGAGGGCAAGGGTCCTTTTGAGGTAGCACGATGGGGTGCTAAGGTTTGGCGGTATCGTGTTCGGATGTTTGAGACTTGGCGGAGTTCTTGGGGAAGCACACAGCGCGGCGTTACTCTATCCATCCGGTCGACCAAGATGTACCACGACCTTAGATCTGTGTATTGGTGGGATGGCTTGAAGAGGGGCGTTGCGAGTTCGTAGCTCGGTGCGTGTTGTCGGCAGTGAAGGTAGAGCACGAGGCACGGTGGTTTATTCTGACGATTGAGATCCGCACGGAAGTGGGAGGTAATCAACATGGACTTCATCACGGGATTACCTCGCACTCGGAGGAGACATGATTCTATATGGGTTATCGTCGACGGTGACGAAATCAGCCCACTTTCTTCCGTCGGGGCGACTTTTGGTGAGGATTATGCGCACTTTACATCAGAGATCGTCGATCGCATGGAGTCCCTACCTCGATCATATCAGACGAGAGCCCGGTTCTGGCTAACCGGAGGTCCTTCCAGAGGGTTTAGGGGCCTTGGTGAGCACAGTCTGCATTTCATCCACGCAGACGGACAGCGAGCGCACTATCCGCACTCGAGGATATCTTTGCGAGCTGTGTTATTGACCAGTGGTAGTTGGGAGGATCATTTGCCTCTAGTTGAGTTTGCGTATAATAATAGCTACCACTCGGTATTCGGATGGCGCCTTATGAGGCCTTGTATGGGAGGAAGTGCGGTCGCCTATAGGTTGGTTCGATGTGGGCGAGTGCGGCTAGTGGGACGGTTGGTGCGGCGAGCGATGGATAAGGTGAAGCTTATCCGAGGCGACTATTGATTTCGAGTCGGCAAGTCGTATGCAGATCATCGTCGTCGGCATCGGAGTTCGCGATAGATGATTGGGTTTTCTAAAGGTGTCACCCATGAAGGGTGTGATGAGATTCGGGAAGAAGAAACTTCGGCCCAGTACATTGGGCGTTTGATTGTCCGCGAGGTAAGCAAGGTTACTCGAGTTGAATCTGCCGTCCGATCTGGAGGCAGTGCATCCGGTGTTTCACGTATCTATGCTGAGGAGATGTATCGGGGATCCATCTAGGGTACACCCGATTGACGATGTCCAGGTGACCGAGGGGTTATCGTATGAGGAGATTCCCATAGCGATAGTCGATCGTCAGGTTAGGCGTCTGCGGACGAAGGACGTGGCTTCCGTCAAAGTCTTGTGGCGGAACGAGCTCAGAGAGGAGATGACATGGGAAGCCGAGGAGGACATGAGACAGAAGTATCCTCACCTATTCCCCACACCTCCAGGTAATTCACTTTCCTACTTGTAAATTTCCATTATCATTTATGCCTAAGTGTTGTTTTGTGGCCGTGTGTGGCATTTGCTAACTGTTTAAGCTTCTTCGATAACTGTCTTGAGAAGGAACATTCGGGACGAATGTTTCTAAGGAGGGGAGAATGTTATACCGTATTTCCAGTATGTGCGTGCGGAATACGTCTAAAGTTGGCTTTAAAGTTAGCCTTGGGCGTTTTGGTACACAACTCGCTTAAAGAATCGTTTTCCGACGAAACGTTTCCACAGCTTTCGTAGGGAAAATTCCGGCTATGCCATTACTAATTTTTGCGGATTTTTCCGAGAGACGAAACATTTTGGACCAACGGGAGGGCAACACTTGGCACCCTCCCATTGGTGGACTTGAATCGTCCATGGCCGAAATTGGAGAGCCAAGGCACGTTTTTTGTGCCTTGTGCACAAGTCAAGGGTTGGTAGGATATTTGTGTTTAGTTAATCCTCACCCTACACTTGCCTTGCACTTGTCTTCATCTTGGCCATTGGTTGGCCAAGGCTTGAGCTATAAATACCCCCTTAGAGATGAAGAGTTATTCATCCACAAAGTTATCTTCCAAGTCTAAAAATCCTCTCCTCTCCCTTAAGCTTTTCGTCCAACACCTCTTCCCTCCCCTTGTGTAGTGTGGCCGAGAGCCTACCCCCCCTAGCCTAGCCGAAATCTACCCCCCTCCCTTGGTAGAAAAGTTGTCTTCTAGTATCGTTATAATGCCCAAAATACCCTAGCCCAAATCCCTTAGTCCTTAGTAGAAGTTGTGAAGAACTTCTAAGGTTTCTTGGAGCTACCGGAGCGTACAACTTAGGAGCTAAACCTTGCTCAGGCGCGACTTTATCTAGGATATTATTGGGCTTACCGAGGTAACTAATCCTAACCCTCTTTTGAATTAGAGAATACTTCCTGTTGTAGTATTAGAATAAGTATTAGATACTTAGAAGAATATCACGAATAGAATTGAACTATTATCGCAGATGAAGGGTTGAAAGAAGAATAATTGAACTGTACTCACATAGGACTGTTTTCACAGTAGACTTACATAGCTCACCGGGTAGGGTTGTGCTGCCCGACTTTCCGTAGAATTATGAACCCCCTGTTTAGAATGACCCTCAGAGTAGTCTTTGATAGATATCTGTGACTATTATAGGCTGACTCTCTGCGCGCGACATATTCAACTTGGCAGGTGGTTTTCGCTGAGAAGGTATGTGATTCTTCCTAAAGCATGATAATTTACAATATATAGTACGGTAGACGTACATGTGTTAACGGAATAATAACTACGGCAATGTCTTTGACTTAAATAATACTTACGGCAATGCCTCACGGCTTAAGCCTGAATAACAAAGAACTGAAAACAATTTCAAAAGAATACTGAATCATTTTTAACAGAAGATAAATATTTGGTTTTTAAAACAAAAGCGTAAGAGTTATACTGGCTTTATGGGAAGTTAGGTATAACAACTTAAGAAGATAAAAAGGAACTGTTTACTTGTTTTGTTTATAAAAGCCTTGTATTGATTTCTGTTAAGTGTAGTAAGATTGTTTGATAAGTAGACATGTTATGACGCTACCTGTGTTAGTGTCTTGTAATCTTTGTGTAAGGGTCATTCTTCTTTGCTTACGTTGCTAACCGGTAAGTCCATTGTCTTGTTATTGTATCACCTACCCGATTTGTTATACGAGGGCTTGCCCCCTTGATGCGGTCTATACGGCTATGCGGTCTGTGAGACTATGCGAGCAGCCGGTATGCTCGAGATTGATCATTCGGGCATTTAGCGATCACGGGGACTCACTGTCGGTCTGTTGAGACTATGCGGTCTTTTTGAGGCTATGCGAGGCTGCGGGAGCCTAGGCGGATCTGGGGTTGGCTGCCCCGATCGAGAAATATCTCATGCGGGTGCATGTGGGACCTATGCGAGTGCGGAAGTCGAGGACTAGGCACGAATGATACTATGGGCGATTGGCCTTTCTTGATCATTCGCGGCCTAGAATAGACACATTCTGATTTTCCTATTCTTTGTTGTTGTTTGTGATGTGCACTATGTGCAATTGAACGGATTGTATTTGTGAAAAGGTTTTAAATACTTTGATTTCATTTTAAGTACTTTATAGTTTCACATACTTGGTACTGTTATCTTGACCTCGCCCGGGTGCGTTCATGCCGCGGTAAGAGCGGCAGTGCTAGATCCACATCCTTAGGATCTTTGCGTTGGTGTCGTGAGCTCCATCTTCTCCGGAGGCTCTACTTTTGGGTATGATCTCCTGTATTGTAGATAGTTTTATGCTGATCGAGGTATGGCGGGGCCACTGTCCGCCATAGTTGTTTACTTCCTTAAGTGCAGAGTACTATTATGCAGTTGGGATGTACGCAAAACTTGAGTTATTTATATTATGCCGAAAGGCAAGATTTTCATCAGATAAACTGTGTCTTATTTTATAAACTGTTTCCTGTCTTGTTTTATATTCCGCTGGTTACTCTGATGTATGACTACTTGGGTGCCCCGGTAAGGCACCAGTCACGGGCCCCGGAACGGGTCGTGACAATAACCCGCCTCAAAGTTGACTAAAACCCGTCCGGAACAATCCGTCAACTTATCCTTTGAAAATTTTAAGTCTTACATGCTTTCGTACGCTCTCATACGTAGGGTCAGAACTACGGGGTATAACATAGCCAATAAGGCCACCTTCCGTAAAATATACATAACCCAAAAACATCAGTTACATCTTTTTTTTTACAACCCAATCCACAAGACATGACTACAGACCTCTATGAATAACAACTGTGACGGGACAGGGCCCCGCCATACCCCTGAATATAAAAAAACCGACAATACCAGGGATCTGAACCAAGGATAAGCCTCCGTAGTAATGGAAAGTGCATTAACATAAATACGGCAGTAAGAAGCGGCAATACAAAAGTGTGTAAACTATAAAAACGAGTCAAAGTACAACAGCTGAACAGTGATCCTAAGAGTGAGGATCAACAACCTGTATACTCTACCTGCGGCATGAACGCAACCCCCCGAAGGAGGTCAGTACAACATGTACCAAGTATGCGGCCCAGAAATCAGAATGAAATCATAAAGTCTAAAAATAAAGTTGGAGACATGTATGATAACTCAAATAACAGCCCACTGTGCCTTACTAACAATGAGAGTAAACAAGAGTATACTTTACTGCATAAAAATAGGAGGCTCGTGATCAAAGTAGGGCCACCCGCCCGTAGTATCATTAAGCAATCCTACTCCTGGGACTATTTCACCCGCATAGGCCGTATGGACCCGCATGAGGTAATTTCCTCGCATAGACTGTATCCGCCCGCATAGGTCGTGTGGACCCGCATGAGGTAATATCCTCGTGATAGACTGCACGCCCGTAGGACTATTTCACCCGCATAAGCCCTACGGACTCGCATGAGGTATTCCTCGCATCATGGGTATCAAATCCACGGAATATGCAAATGCCACAAACCCAGGGAATGACCCCGTAATGAACAACATATCACTAGCACAACCGGCTATCATACATAACATAAACACTACCAGCTTATCATACATAATATAAGCACTACCGGCTTATCATACATAACATAAGCACCACCGACTTATCACAATTATCATAAGCAAGTTAAGAAATCCCCTAACTTCTTATTAGCTTTGTTCATATACACTCTCATTTTAGTTTACTTAAGGCACTAACATGTCATTATAAAATCCGGGAATTTAACCCAAAGTACTACGTACTTCTATTCTTTTTAAATGACTTTTTTTCATATAAAACTTCTAAGATACTAATAATTGTAGTATCAAGTCATATCTACTTTTCAAAACAAGTCACAATACCTTTTAGAACTACATTTAAAGACTTCTAAATCAAGTGACTTTTTACTTTAAAACTTTAAACAATTGATGCCTTCAAATCAATTTGCCTTTCTTCCTTTCAATTCATTTTATCTTAATTTACATTGCTAGAGTAAACCATTCTTTTAACTTTCCATAAAGCTATTATAACCAACTTTCCATAAATCCGTTATACTAACTTTATACTTTAGATACTTACATTCTTCTTTATAACCAAGAGACTTAAACTTTCCAAAAACCAAGTATCATATACTTTCAAAAATACTTCAAGTCTCTTATCTTTAGAAACTAAGATATCCTTAATCTTTAAAACAAGTGAGCTAATTCCCTAACTCAATCAACTTGGACATTCTTAAAAATAAGTCAAGGATATCAAATGAAACTAGATTCATCAAAATCTCGTACGTCTACCGTACTATATATTTACAACTACTCATGCTCAAGAGATAGGAAAGTTCCACATACCTCTTCGGTTCAATCCACTTGCTAAGTCCAATATGCCGTATGTAGTATGTCAACCTATAATGACCATAATACGTCTATTAACTTCTAACTTCAAACGTAGAATATTCTAAGTGCAAAGTTACTAAATTCTACGGAAAACCGGACAGCACTTCCTTTGTTTCTACATACTTTTCCACCTTTTCAAGGCCCGAATTCAATAACCAAACATGCCACATTTAAGGCTCAACAATGTAGTTAACAATAGGGGATTACACGCCTAACAAGACGTGTAAAATTATGCCCCACAATTGATACCAAACAATTCAATAACCAATGCCATTTTTGGCCATAAAGTACCACAATGTAAGGTCTTATGCAATTTCTTTTTGAATCCAAGTTGTTTTGTCTAACATGTTATAAAGCCGCAATCGATTATAACAACTACAATCATCGAGTAGATAACATGCGACGATTCTAATTACCGACCAATTTGTATTTCAATCTCAAATGGCTAACAATGTCATTTCGGATTTAGGCTTCCAATATCCATAACACTTATCAATCTTCAATACATAAACTTCATGCTAGTTAAAATGTAAGGCTACAACAATATGTAATCTTATAACACTTAAGAGAACAAGATTATTACCTTGACGAGCCTTAATCCAACTTCTAGATCCGTAGTCGCTCCCTAGCAACTTAGAGCCTCTCCTTGACACTCCAATCCGCCACTTGAATCCCTTAGAAGATCACAAACAACTTTCCTTCAATTTTCAATCCAAACCTATGAAAGTGACTTAGGTTTTCACCTTGCGACTAATGCAAAAACGACACTTTTCCGGGATCTTTCTATTGATATACCCTTACAATACCCTTAGGAACCTTGGTTTAATGTATGGAGATTATTGAACAACAACCAAAAAAAATTCTCTTCTTGAAAGTGCCAAACCCGAGAGCTCCCTTGCAATGTCTCAAAGTTTTCAAATTTTTCTCTAAGTGTTAAGGCCTTGTCTTGCACTATGGATAAATATATAACTAAATGGAGGGTTAAGATTAGAATGCTTGTGAGGTTTGGATGAAGTTTATTAAAAGATCAAGCCAAGTGGCCCTTTTGACTTAGTCAATAATATCAAGCTCAAGCCTAGCAAGACTTGATCATCCTTACATTGGTCAAATGACCATCCTATCCTTGGTCCATTCGACCATGACCATCCAAGGGGGGTGACACGTGTCACCCTCCCGTTCGTCGCAATATTTCGTTTTCTGACATTTTCATAATTCCGATAAATTTTTACTAGTCTCAAATCTTAACATCTTTGAGTTCTTACGTACGTTCTTATAAACATGTCCTGGAATTTTGGGGTGTAACATTCTTCCCCCCTTAGAAACATTCGTCCCTGAATGTTCTTTCGGAGTCAATCTATAAATAGCTACATAGTTCTCCTTTTACAACCCCTACATAGCAGTAATGCCCCACGTGGCCACATAATAGCACTTAAGCAAATACTAAAACGTCAACCTGAACTCCAAGCGTCGACGCCGATTATCTGCATAAGACTTCTGCCGACTCTGAGCTGCTAACCCACTCTCCAAGATAAGCTTCACCTTATCCAAAGCCTGCTGAATCAAGTCTGGGCCAACTAACTGTACCTCGCTCACGTCGAACCAACCAATCGACGACCTACACTTCCGCCCATACAAAACCTCATATGGCGTCTTCTGAACGCAAGAATGGTAGCTGTTGTTATAAACAAACCCAACAAGAGGCAAGTGATCCTCCCAGCTACCCCCGAAATCAATAACACAGGCCCGCAACATATCCTCAAGTGCCTGCATAGTATGCTCTGCCTGTCCGTCGATCTGAGGGTGTAATGCAACACTGAGACTCACCTGTGTCCCTAACCCCTTCTGGAAAACCTCCGAGTTAACCAGAACCGAGCTCATCATGCGACATCATAAATGTAGGAACCCCGTGCAGTCTCAAAATCTCCCTGCTATATAATCTAGGATAATCCTCAGCCGAGTAAGTGGTCCTAACCGGAAGAACATGGGATGGTTTCGTCAGCCTGTTTACTATGACCCTCAGGGAGTTGCACTTCATCTGAGTACGATGCCACCCTGAACAAAATCCATATTAATTACCTCTCATATCTAAGTTGGGATCTCAATCGCCTGTAGTAGCCAGCAGGGCTTCTGGTGTGACACCTTGACCTGCTACTAACTCGGACACTAAGCAACAAACTCCGCTATGTCCCTCTTCAGGTCATCTTACCCATACATACATATGAGGTCATGATACATCTTAGTCAACCCCAGATGAATAGAGTAACGAGCACTGTGTGCCTCCCCCGGAATCTGCTGATGAAGTCCTGCAACATCGGGAGCACACAATCTTCCCTCGAATCTTAGCACCCCATCATGCGCTACCTCAAATAAACTCTCCTTCTCTCGAAGATCCGTATCTCGATACCGTATCATAAATGGATCCTCATACTATCGCCTATTTACCTCCTCAACGACAGAAGACTCGGCAACCTCTCGGATCTAAACTCCATTAACCTCGGAAGAAAATAATCGAACCCCTCGGCTAGGTAGCGGATGAATCTCACGGACCACGTCCTGTCTATCTGGATGCCCATCAGACAGACTACCCATAGATCCACGACTAAGAGTATCTGTAACCGTCTCGACTTTCCCCGGGTGGTATAGGATATCAATATCACAATCCTTGAGTAACTCTAACCACCGTCTCTGTCGCAAATTCAGCTGCCTCTGTCTGAAGTTATACCGGAGGCTCTTATGGTTTGCACAAATGTCCACATGAAGTCTATATAAGTAATGCCTCCAAATCTTCAAGGCACGATTTACTGTCGCCGACTCTAAATCGTGAGTAGCGTAATTCCTTTCATGCTTCCGTAATCGCCGGGAAACATAGGCTCTAACCTTATCGTGTTGCGTCAGCACACAACCTAGCCCAATACCCAAAGTGTTACAATAATAACCTAACTCTCTAGTCTCTCAGGAGGGGTTAGAACTGTAGTCGTGGTCAACTTATCTTCCAATAACCGGAAGCCTTTCTCATACTTACGAAATATTCGGGCATCCTAAATCTCAATTATGGTTCCTGTTTCCCTTTCTCTGTTGCAACCAAACTTGGTCACTATACTTAGATTTGATTCCTTTGCTTGCCTCATGGCTAAGACTTCCTGCCAATCACAATTTAGGGGGAGACTTTTTTGATCTCGTCAAGTAGCAATCATATTATTCTCTCCCAGCTCGTAGAGCTTATAGCCAGGTGTTCAACCTCAATTCATGGTATTACATAATTCAATGGCTTGTCAAGATTTCTTATCGTTCGAGTGTCTACTCGTCTTTCCTTTATAAGTTATTTCAAGTTGTCCTGGGGTCCCTTACCCCCCCCCCCCCTCCCCCCCCGTATTCTCCTACTATCTTTCTCGTCAGTACAGATGTTACCACCTTTCCTCGAGGTGTTCTTACTGCCCATCATTCACTAATGGTCTTTACACTAGTCTGGGGTAATCATATCTCGTGCAACTTACATAACCATAGTTGCATCCCCTTTTATCATTCTGGTCATAACCCTTCCTTATGCTTATTATTAGCAAAAGTATTTCTATCTTGATTCATGATCATACAGTTTCATTCATGCGTATTACCTGCATTTATATCTTTACGACACTTCCTCGACCATTTCCTAATGTCGTTCTCAATTACCCCAACACAATACTTTTTCCACGGTTATCTAAAATTGTAACCTATTGTATGACGAAACTGAGGACTTTACCAGTCTCATATCCGTCGCCTAATAATATGGGTACGCATAACCCTCAATAATACATAAAACTATCCTTTTACGTAGGGGAGAAAGTTTATCTCCATTTCATAATATTTTCTTGAAGTTACAACCCTAATCACAGAGTCCTATTGCGGTCCTGTATATATCTAATCATCAAGCACCGCTTTAAAAATCGTGTAGGTTCTCAAAACCCACCAATGATTTCTTCGGTTTTCCGCAGACAGCACTCGTACTTATTTTATTCTTGCCTTGCACATTTTCCTAAAATCATTCGGGAAGTCGTGGCCCTGACCGCCACACTAGACAACTCCAAGCACCACCAAGGGCACTTAACATAAAATCCTTTAATGATCGTACGTTCTTATCTCCGTCTCTTAGCTTTCAAATTCACGTACTCCATACTTCCAACATCAATTTGTTTACTTCAACCGAACAAGTCACCTAGACTTACTAAAATCAAGTCTGTCAATTGAATAACATTACCGGGAAATCCTTATGTACCCGCTCAGCTACGACCCAAACACCCACTGGTGTAGCTACCTCGAAAGGTCATTAGGGACCCCGGCTCTATTCTTTTACACTTGTTTGCTCTCTTTCTTACTGGTTGTACTCTTCCCGTACTTCCAAACTTATGCTAGTATACGTACATAACTCCCATACTAATTCTGGCCTCCAATCCTTGGAGTTACTTACATCGAATAATTTAAGGCCATTTCCGGCTCTCACAACCTGGTTTCCGGTGGAACGCGTCCACGAACCTGTAAAACGATTAACTAGACTTGGGCCTTGCACCATCGTGACCCTGTCACGTAGCGGGACTACTACCAATTGATCCCATTCCATTTCAGGCTATGGGGCGACCCTTAATAGGTCTTCAACCCGACTCGGCGTCGCACTTAACTCTTATCCTTGGTCTGACTTAAATTTTTACTACCCGAGAAGGCCTTATATACCTAAGGTCTCGGCGGTTATCAATATACTTAGGCTCGCAATTTCCATGCTCCAAGTCTACCTTATCAGTCTCCCCGTAAACGGGTACAATAACTTCTCATAATACCATAACCATGTTGTCTTGATCACAACAACCATTACTTACTCCTTACGGATCTCATCCGTACAATTCTCTTAAGCCTACCACGTAGCTTAATCTATTAACATTGCATTCCATTAAGTTCTTTAACATGACTTCTTAAGGGTTCACTACCCTATCAGACAGCTCATCATTTCCCAATTATCTCAAATAAAATATAAAACCTTGGCAAGAATTCATTAACTGTTTCATACCTTCCCGGTATCTATTTAGTCCTTACCAAATCCTGGTAATCTAAAATCATTCTAGGCAACACGCGTCTGACCCTCATACATAACTCCGTATAGCTGTATGTCATAATACCGACTATACTACAATCATTACCAACCTGGATACGCAATCCACATAGCCCTTCCTGGGTCACTGCTGCCTTTCTCATAGCTGCAATCAACATAACTCGTTAGGGAGAGACGACCCTAACAACACAGCTCTATCGCACGATCTCAGAGTGAGAAGAATGGAAACCAATCCGAAATGTCCTGCAGCCTCCTGGTTATAGATGTGGTGCAGAACACACCGATAACCAAGACTCTACTTGACACGGTTTGTAGACACTTTCCGAGGACTAACTGCTCTGATACCACTTTTGTCACGACCCGACCCCGGTCCCGCAACTGGTGCCTAACTTGGGCACCCCTTTCAGGTATACATCAGAGAATAGCAGTGGAACATACACAACCCATAAAAATACTTAGACATTAAATATCAACAGGCTAGCCGATAAGGCCACCTTCCGTAAAATATGCATAACCCAAAAACATCAGTTACATCTTTTCTTTACAATCCAATCCACAAGACATGACTACAGACCTCTAAGAATAACAACTATGACGGGACAGGGCCCCGCCATACCCCTGAATGTACAACAACCGACAATACCAGGGATCTGAACCAAGGATAAGCCTACGGAGTAATGGAGCTTCTCAACAGCTGAACAGTGATCTTTAGAGTGAGGATCAGCAACCTGTATACTCTACCTGCGGCATGAACTCAACCCCCCGAAGGAGGTCAGTACAACATGTACCAAGTATGCGGCCCGAAAGATCAGAATGAAATCATAAAGTCTAAAAATAAAGCTGGAGACATGTATGATAACTCAAATAACAGTACAATGTGCCTTACTAACAATGAGAGTAAACAAGAGTATACTTTACTGCATAAAAATAGGAGGCTCGTGATCAAAGTAGGGCCACCCGCCCGTAGTATCATTAAGCAATCCTACTCCTGGGACTATTTCACCCGCATAGGCCGTGTAGACCCGCATGAGGTAATTTCTCGCATGATCAGATCCGCGCATAGGTCGTGTGGACCCGCGTGAGGTAATCTCGCCATAGGATGCGCCCGCATAGGACTATTTCACCCGCATAAGCCCTACGGACTCGCATGAGGTATTCCTCGCATCATGGGTAGCAAATCCACGGAATATGCAAATGCCACAAACCCGGGGAATGACCCCGTAATGAACAACATATCACTAGCACAACCGGCTATCATACATAACATAAGCACTACCAGCATATCATACATAACATAAGCACTACCGGCTTATCATACATAACATAAGCACCACCGGCTTATCACAATTATCATAAGCAAGTTAAGAAATCCCCTAACTTCTTATTAGCTTTGTTCATATACACTCTCATTTTAGTTTACTTAAGGCACTAACATGTCATTATAAAATTCGGGAATTTAAATCAAAGTATTACGTACTTCTATTCTTTTAAAATGACTTTTTTTATATAAAACTTCCAAGATACTAATAACCGTAGTATCAATTCATATCTACTTTTCAAAATAAGTCACAATACCTTTTAGAACTACATTTAAAGACTTCTAAATCAAGTGACTTTTTACTTTAAAACTTTAAGCAATTGATGCCTTCAAATCAATTTGCCTTTCTTCCTTTCAAGTCATTTTATCTTAATTTACATTGCTAGAGTAAACCATTCTTTTAACTTTCCATAAAGCTATTATAACCAACTTCCCATAAAGCCGTTATACTAACTTTATACTTTAGATACTTACATTCTTCTTTATAACCAAGAGACTTAAACTTTCCAAAAACCAAATATCATATACTTTCAAAATACTTCAAGTCTCTTATCTTTAGAAACTAAGATATCCTTAATCTTTAAAACAAGTGAGCTAATTCCCTAACTCAACCAACTTGGACATTCTTAAAAACAAGTCAAGGATATCAAATGAAACTAGATTCATCAAAATCTCGTACGTCTACCGTACTATATATTTACAACTACTCATGCTCAAGAGATAGGAAAGTTCCACATACCTCTTCGGTTCAATCCACTTGCTAAGTCCAATATGCCGTACGTAGTATGTCAACCTATAATGACCATAATACGTCTATTAACTTCTAACTTCAAACGTAGAATATTCTAAGTGCAAAGTCACTAAATTCTACGGAAAATCGGACAGCACTTCCTTTGTTTCTACATACTTTTCCACTTTTTTCAAGGCCCGAATTCAATAACCAAACATGCCACATTTAAGGCTCTTCAATGTAGTTAACAATAGGGGATTACACGCCTAACAAGACGTGTAAAATTCTGTCCCACAATTGATACCAAGAAATTCAATAACCAATGCCATTTTCGGCCATAAAGTACCACAATGCAAGGTCTTATCCAATTCCTTTTTGAATCCAAGTTGTTTTGTCTAACATGTTATAAAGCCGCAATCGATTATAACAACTACAATCTTCGAGTAGATAACATGCGACGATTCTAATTACCGACCAATTTGTATTTCAATCTCAAATGGCTAACAATGTCATTTCGGATTTAGGATTCCAATATCCATAACACTTATCAATCTTCAATACATAAACTTCATGCTAGTTAAAATGTAAGGCTACAACAATATGTAATCTTATAACACTTAAGAGAACAAGATTGTTACCTTGACGAGCCTTAATCCAACTTCAAGATCCGAAGTCGCTCCCTAGCAACTTAGAGCCTCTCCTTGACACTCCAATCCGCCACTTGAAGCCCTTAGAAGATCACAAACAACTTTCCTTCAATTTACAATCCAAACCTATGAAAGTGACTTAGGTTTTCACCTTGCGACTAATGCAAAAATGACACTTTTCCGGGATCTTTCTATTGAGATACTCTTACAATACCCTTAGGAACCTTGGTTTAATGTATGGAGATTATTGAACAACAAACGAAAAAAATTCTCTTCTTGAAAGTGCCAAACCCGAGAGCTCCCTTGCAAGGTCTCAAAGTTTTCGAATTTTTCTCTAAGTGTTAAGGCCTTGTCTTGCACTATGGATGAATATATAACTAAATGGAGGGTTAAGATTAGAACACTTGTGAGGTTTGGATGAATTTTATTAAAAGATCAAGCCAAGTGGCCCTTTTGACTTAGTCAATAATATCAAGCTCAAGCCTAGCAAGACTTGATCATCCTTACATGGATCAAATGACCATCCTATCCTTGGTCCATTAGACCATGACCATCCAAGGGGGGTGACACGTGTCACCCTCTCGTTCGTCGCAATATTTCATTTTCTGACATTTCCATAATTCCGATAAAATTTTACTAGTCTCAAATCTTAACATCTTTGAGTTCTTACGTACGTTCTTATAAATATGTCCTGGAATTTTGGGGTGTAACACTTACGGTGGGTAGTGGGATCCCACAAGCGTACCCCTTAACACCATCATCATAGCCCAAGAAGATACACCTTCTGGTTTCGGCTCCAACTTCGATCTTTCTTGGGTGTTGTACATCACATACACATGACATCCAAATGAATGCATACCAGAGTAATCAGAGGGCTTCCATGTCCACATATCCAGTAATGTCTTCAAATAAATAGTCGTTGAAGGTGACCGATTTACCACATAACAAGCAGTTTTGGCTGCTTCTGCCCAAAAAAAGTTGGGCTGACCCGCAGTCCTCAACATAGCTCTTATCTTTTCTGCAAGAGTTCTATTCATCTCCTCTGCCACTCTATTTTGCTGAGGCGTATATGTGACCGTGAACTGTCTTTGATACCTTCTCGCCTGCAAAATGCAATAAACTCTATGTATGTGTACTCTCTTCCATTATCTATCCTCAAGTACTTGATCTTCTTTCTAGATTCAAGTTCCACCTGCGCCTTGAAGTATTTGAACACCGAAAACACATCTGACTTCCTCTTGATTGGAAACATCCAACATCTCCAGGAGAAATCATCAATAAAAGACACAAAATACTTTGCACCTCCTAGGGACAGTTCTGGTGACTCCCAAACATCAGAATGAATCAAGTCTAGTATGTTTTTACTCCTAGCATCAGATCTTCTAAACTTTAATCTACTTTGCTTACTTGTAACACAATGTTCAAAGAAAGGTAAATTTACCGATTTGAGCCCTGGAAGCAGCTTCTGATCGAAGAGAATCTTCAAACCTCATTATGGCATATGGCTAAGTTTGAGATTCCACATCATCGATGACTCTTCTCCTTTGCTGGTTGACACAACACATGTGTTGGCTTCCTGCAGTGTTTCCCCTTTAAGCATGAATAAGTTTACCGCGATCTTATCTGCTTTCATAACCACAAGTGCACCTCAGACAATCTTCAATATCACATTCTCGATATGTGTCTTAAAACCAATATTATCTATTTGCCCCAAGGACAATAGATTTTTTTTAGGCCATTCACGTGTCGTACCTCCTGAATAGTGTGAAACATACCGTCAAACATATTTATCTTGATAGTACCAATACGGGCGATCTCCAAAGCATCGTCATCCTCCATATGCAAAGAACCTCCTGAATTGGTTCATATTTGTGGAATCATTCTCTCTAAGATGTCATAGACATGATGCAATCAGACATCATTGAACTGATTTTTGCCTCCAACCATTATTGTAGTTGTTAGGCATATTTTATATATATTTTTTGAGTCGTTTGTGTTTAGTATAGTATTAGGTATGTTTTTCTTTCTTTTGAGTCACAACGGTTCTAAATGGAAAAATAGCAAAAAGAAGATGAAATGAGCTTAATTGAGATGGAATTGCACATGTAAAGGACCAAGAAATGAAGTCTAAGAAGTCCCGGGAAGTATAGAAGAAATCAGACGAAGTCTGAACGAAAAAAGGACGTGGTTTGGGAAAAAGATGCCGCAGGAGTCGCAGCTCCAGCCAACAGCGACGCGGCGCCAATTATACTGGGAGGTCTGATTCAGGCGCAGGAATTCAGGCGCCACGGTGCCGACGCGGGTCTGGGCGAGAAAGTTCGAGTTTTCTGATTTTTCGAAGGGCAAAAGGGTCCAAAACGTGATTTTTGCATCTATAAGACCTAGGGATTATTCTATATCTTGGGAGGCTTTTTTGGAAAGGAGGAGGAGGCCACAAGCTACACAATTGGAAGACTACATTTAAGTTCTTTTCCTTTCTTTATTTCAATTTAGTTTATGTTGGATTGTAATTTAGTTCTTGACATAACAATGTTTAGGAGCTAATTACTTTAGTAGGGTTTTCCATCAAATCTTCTTGAAACTCTTTCATATAGTTAATGCATTAGTTAATTGATTTCTTCTTCAACTTTATTAAGATCTATTAAATATTGCTTTGATTGCTTGATAATTAACTGGCCATTAATTATCATAACTTATATGATTTCAAATCGAGATCCGAGGGGGGAGATTTGAATATGATGTAGTTGTCTAGACATAGGTTAAAATCGCGGACGAAAGTACCCCGATACTTGTGTAGTATTCAAGGTTATTATTCTTAATCCTCTTGTGTGGTAAAATCTATCATAGAAATATAGAAGGTTTATGTACAAGGTTGAGCTCTCGTATATACTAACCGGAATATGATGACATATTAGGTAACCTGCTATCTTAATAAGAAGAAGAATCATTAGCATTGCATTAACACGTGAAAGCGTGGATAGTTGAGTAGATTGGAAGCCCTATTTCCTTCATAACTGTTGTAAATCCCAAAGTATTTTCATCTTTAGTTTATTTTCTGCACTTAGTTTTAATTCTTAGTCATAAATCTCAAACTAAAGAACGTTAGCCAAATAGAAACCATAAAATAGATAATCGGTACTTGATAACCAGTCTCTGTGGACGATATTCGGTCTTACAGATTATATTACTTGTAACGATACGTACACTTGCGTTAAGCATTTGGAAATCGCTAACAAGTTTTTGGCGTCATTGTCGGGGACTGACGTACTTTCAATATCGAACTATCTATTCTTATTTCCACTTTGGTTTTTATTTTTATTTTTTACTTCTTTATTTTAGAACATTTTGTCGTGATCTGTTTGCTTGTTTTTTATCACTTACAGGAAGGACAAGGTAATAGTTGATTCCTTAGCAATGGGAGATCAACGAAACAATAATTTGGTGGATGATGAGTTACCGTCTGTCTTAAGACAAGCCCCTGCAGAAAGGAGCTTGGGGGACTATGTGATGCCAACTATTACAGGGGTGCAGACTTGCATCAGGCTTCCAGTTGTTGAAGCCAGTAACTTTGAGATCAAACATGCTATTTTGAGTATGGTGCAGAACACAGTCCAGTTTGGAGGGTTACTATCTGAAGACCCACATATGCACATTGCAAATTTCCTGGAGTTGTGTGCCACATTCAAATACAATGGCGTTACTGATGATTCCATTTGGTTGAGGCTTTTCCCCTTCTCACTCAGGGACAGAGCAAAGGTTTGATTGAACTCCTTTCCAACAGACTTCGTCTTCACATGACAGGACCTAGCCCAGCAGTTTTTAGCCAAGTTTTTCCCCCCCAGCTAAGGCAGCAAGGCTTAGGGGAGAATTGAACAATTTCTATCAAATGGATGAAGAGTCATTGTATGATGCTTGGGAGAGGTTTAAAGATTTGCAAAGAAAGTGTCCACATCATGGTCTTGGGCAGTGGAACTTGGTGCACATTTTCTACAATGGTCTAAGTGGGACTACTAGGACAATTATTGATGCAGCTGCAGGTGGCACCTTCATGAAGAGAACAACACATGAAGCCCGTGACTTGTTGTAAGACATGGCCATGAACAATCACTTGCCAGATGATAGAGGAACATGTAGCAGAAGAGCAGTTGGGGTTCATGAGCTAGATGCCATCACTGCATTGAATGCACAAGTTGCTCTCTTGACTAAGCAGCTCTAGCAGAATACCATGTCCGTAAAGGCGGTCCAAATGCAAGAAGTTTGTGAGATTTGTGGGGGTCCACACACCTTCGATAGATGTCCAACAACTGATCCCAACAACATCCCAATGGAGCAGGCTCAATGTCAGGCTGTGGAAATTTTCAGAGGCCCTCTAACAATGTATTCTCCAACAAATATAATCAGGGGTGGAGAAATTACCCAAAATTTTCATGGAAGAATGACCATGGGCAGCAACCACAGTTTCAGACCTCATCTTCACAGCAGTTCAGCCCACCAACCCCATAAGAGAAGCCATATGACATAAAAGCAGCACTGTTGACCTTAGCCAACTATCAGACTCAATTCATGGCGGAAACCAGGTCCTCAATTTCAGCCTTGGCCAATACCCAGACACAATTTATGACAGAGACCAAGCAGTTCATGACAGAAATAAGATCCTCTATTAGGAACTTGGAAACTCAGATGGGGCAGTTGGCAGGGAAGTTGAATGACAGACCTCAGGGGGCTCTCCCCAGTAATACAGTGATGAATCCAAGAGAGCAATGCCAGGAAATCAGTTTGAGAAGTGGAAAACAGTTAGAGCAGGTTGGATCTCCACCAGTTAGGAAAAAGGAGAATGAGGCGGAGAAGACAACCGAGGTATAGAATGAGGGGGTTACTGATGACCACCCTATTTTAGAGAAGGCTCATCGACAGTCATGAGGGAATATGTAGACAGAATCTCTTACCCTCAAAAACTGCAGAAGAAGTCCTTAGACAAGGAGTTTTCCAAGTTTTTAGAGATCTTCAAAAAGCTTCATATCAATCTCCCGTTCATTGAAGCTTTGGAGCAAATGTCAGCTTATGTAAAGTTCATGAAAGACATCGTGTTTAAGAAGAGGAAGTTGGAAGACTATGAGACAATAGCGCTGACAGAGGAGTGCAGTACTATCTTGCAGAAGAAACTTCCCCCTAAATTAAAATATCCAGGGAGTTTTACCTTACCTTACACCATAGGGAATGTGACATGCAAACAAGCCCTGTGTGACTTGGGGGCAGGTGTCAACCTTATGCCTATTTCTGTGTTTAAAAAAAGCTTAGTTTGGGGGAAGCAAGGCCAACAACAGTCCACTTACAGCTAGTTGATCGCTCTATTGTGCACCCTAGAGGAATAATTAAAGATGTGTTGGTAAAGGTGGGCAAATTCATCTTATCTGTTGACTTCCTCATTCTTGATATGGAGGAAGATGAGATGATACCAATGATCTTTGGGAGACCATTCCTAGCCACAGGGATGGCATTGATTGATGTTGAAAAATGAGAGCTAAAACTCATAGTTCAAGGTGAAGAGATGACCTTTAAAGTGTTCAAGCCACCACTTGAGCCAGAGATGACTTTCAAAGTTTTCAAGTCACCCACTGAACCTCAAGTTATGGATAGATGTTATGTTATTGGAATAGTTGACAAGGTTGTGCCTGATAAAAGTCTCACGAGTACTGATGCTCGTGGGATACCATTAAAGCAAAGCGTAGAACCTGTGAGTAAGGCCAAGGAAATGGTGAAAGATGCAAAGATGGTAAATGTTTCTGAAAATAATACTGTGAAAAAAAAAAGGAGAAAGAGGGAGGATTGGTGTTGAGATGGTTATGTGGATGGGATACTCTACCCCCTTGATTTAGTAAGTGAATTGCGCCCGGCTAAAAGACGTTAAAAACAGCGCTACTTGGGAGGCAACCCAATGTTTTAATTATGTTATTTCAATTTTTTTTTAGTTTGTTTTATTTGACTTGAACAGTCTCACGATCTTGTATGTTGAGTGTTTGTGGATGACAGATAAAAGCAGGGATTGAGAAAAATGCAGAACGGGAAACAACTGGCACAGCGCCGCGGCGCCGAAATGTAGGGCCACGACTCCAGAACTTCAGAGAATAATTCCCGTCATCAGCGCCGCGGCGACAACAAACAGGGTCGTGGCGCCAAAAGTTCAGAAGGTCCCAAGTTGTGCAATTTCAAAAATTCTTCCCCAGGCCTCCGTTGTGGCCGTTGTTTTGTGTCTGTAAGTTGTCCCTTTAATTTTCAGTCTTTACACATTAGGGACAATGTGTCAATCAAATTTGGGGGGATCTTACTTTGTCTTTTCGTTGTCTTTTTGGTTGTTTGTTTATGTGTTTTTTAGTCGTACATTTTTTTTATGGATCAAGCATGTTGTAGTTTCTGAAGATATCTAATGGATTAAGTGGGATAATGTAATGGAATAGAAAGCAAAAATCTGTGTGCTTAAGATAGATATACCAAAAATTCATGACATCTAATTATTTGGGATATTTGTGCTTAGCCTATGTGTGTCAGTTATGGAAAGAAATGTTGAAAAAATGTCTAGAAAATCTGTTTGTTTGTTATTTGAGGTAAAATAGTTAAGATGTACATGTTTAGGGAGATGATTCAGTCATTTCTTTGATAACCCTTCTTACCATTCATTACATACCCTGACATATAGTGTATCACTAGTCAGCCCCTTTGAGCCTAAAATAATATCTTTGTTTGACACCCTATGATTCCCTAAGTTGTACCATAAGTCAAAAGTTGAAAATTCTTGGGATGAAAAGTGTTGAAGAAAGCAATAAAAAGAGAGTAAAAATTTGATGCACCCCAATGAAAAATATGCAAAAGCCTAAGTTTGGGGGTGCTTGTTATTTATAATGTGTCTCATTCTCTCAAAAGAAAAGAGAGGATAAAATAGGTATGAGACTGAAAAGAAAATCACAAGAAGGAAAAATGAGTTGAATGAAAAAATGTTTACGGTACGTAATTTGAGCCTAAATGTCTACTTTTATCTACCCCGGCCTAAGCCTATGTTGACACCCAATTTTGATCCTCCCGTCCAGAGAGTAGCTATAAAATTACACTAATTTTGCAAAATAATTTGTATGATTTCTTATAATAAAATGCAACAATAATACATTAATACATGCATAAATAAACAATTTAATAATGACATCGCGTCTTACGTAGAAAATTACGCACTTAGAGTCTCGCGCCCATATTTATTAATTTTAAGCCATGTCATAATTCTTAATAATAAATAATAAATACATAAAATAATAATCTAACACACACGTTTTAATAATAGCATTCATAAAAGAATTAAGAAGTCTTATCTGCATGTAGCATTTAAATAACTCAATTTTTTATTTAATAAGTTTTAATAACGGCATCGCATTATAAAAATTAAGCACTAATTAAATAGCACACTCGCATTTTGTAATAATTTTAAAACTCAGGCTAACAAAGCACCTAAATAATTTAATCACAATTTATTAATTTAATTCACCACTAATTAATTAAATACCTAATACTTAAAACTAACACCCAAATTAAAATTACCAACCCAAAACAAAATCACCCGCAGCCCACAAGCCCCTTAAATCTCGTCCAGCCCATTTTCCCTTATTTCCCTAACCCGCGGCCCAATGACCCTCAACCCAATTATCCTCAGCCTTATCACCCCAGCCCTTCACTAAAGGAAACAACCCTTCACAAAAAAAGGGGCAAACCCTATAATCCCCTTCCGCCGCACCCCACTCCCTTCAGCATCCGCCTCACCCATCACTATCACTCTATCGAAATTCTCGCCGGATTTCGGGCATCCCACCGTTTGCCATTCACCCATTTCCTTAACCAAATAACACTCATAACAGTACCAAAATCATCTTCAAAATATACCCAGCACTTACCATATTCCGAAATCTTACAAAAAGCAAAATCTGAGAATCTCACATTTATATAACTTACCATAACAAGAACACTGGTTTTGGTAAAGAATCGCCCAAAATCAGTAATATCACAAAATCAACCTTAAGAACTTCCAAACTCAGAACCGGAATTGGAACTATATAAACCCAATCGATTTACACATCCAGGGCATCGGATTCTGGCATGCAAAAAACCTTACACAGTCTGAAACCTCTTCCTTCAAAAAGTGGCATTTTGACAGTAAAACACTAACCAAGAACACCCTTTGACAGTCGAAAGACTCAAGCCATCATTTTTTCATTCGCATAGCCATTCCCGAGTGAATCGACGACTTGACACGTTGCCTCGGTTCGCTGCCCGGAGAAGGTAAGCTCAATTTCTTCTCGGTTCTAGTTCATTTTTAGTGTTCTATGCGTTTATGGTTGTTTTTTTTTCTACTGATAAATCATGCATTAGTTGGATTTATTTATATTATGGTGGTTGTTAAGGCTGTGACGTTAATAAATTAATAATTCTTCTATTGTGCTGATAGTTCATTTATACTTGAGTTTGTTTTGTTAAGTTTAGCATTGGTTTGGTAGATATCATTAGGTAGAACTATTTAAGTTCAGCACATGTACCTTATAAAAATTAATATGGTTAGTTGGATACTCCCAGGAACTGACCTGTTTAGTTGTTGTTTATGTCCTGAAATGTCCCATGAACTGCATCTAGTCTATTGTCCATCATAATATGCATGTATATTTGATATATAGGCCGTATATACTGATGCAGATCCATATTATTGAATGTCTCGGATGGACTATGTTTGTTATTACATGAATTAGGAGCCCTTTTAAGTGTGTTCGGATCCGCGTATTTTTGAAATATTGGTTGAAGAGTGAGAATGCACTTCCAAAGGATAATTATCAAAGCTTGATAATAACATTAACAAAACCAAATGCTGTTTTTGATAGTTTTGTCTTGGGTATTGAATTTGCTCGATGGATTTAGGTTGTTTGTTTGTCCATTGTCGGAATGGAATGATTTATATGCATTCTTAAATCTTATGACAATGTCATTTATTATTTAAAGGGGTTTGAGTATATACTAATCCTTATTTTCTTCTATTTTTTACATGAAACGCATCGGAGCCAAATGAGGAGTTTCATTGCGAGACTCATCACGACTTTCGTCAAATGAAGACCCACATTTATGTGCATCTATATCCGCATATGCAATTAATTCCAAACCGCAGGCGGAATGACATTGTCACTCCTTCGAGTCATCTTTATTAATTATTTATTCTGCCTCATTTATTTGTTGTAAATTATATGTCTAACATTACGCTATTAGTAGAATATTTATAATAGTTAAACCTTGAACCAATAGACTATAAAGTAGCTTGACATTAGAAATTTGTTTTCCCCCTTAAGTTAATTATTTTAGCTTGCTTAAGTTATAATTAAACCATTTAGTAATTTTCCATTCACATAATTATTTAGGTAGTCAAAACATTATTTATTACTAAATTCTAACATAAGAAACTCATTTTCTATAAATCCCTATTTAAATTGTAGGATTCTTAACCTTTGCGTGATATACATTTTTCACATCCTATGTTTAAGAATATATTTTGGTCATTTTTTTGCATTATTACTTCTATATTATGCTAAGCAATATATATACCTTATAGAATAATTTCATGTGCTTTCTAATTACTTTTTAAATGCATGTTTTTTTAACTAGAACTAACTTTATATGTTTTAAACAAGCCCTATATTTTACGTTGGTCAATAATACATTTTACAAACATCTTTTGCTTAAGTACTTTCAAAACATGCATTCTTTAGCAATAATAATTAACCTAGGTTTGGCGGGACAACCGCAAGTTAGCGGATCTTAGAGGGTGCCTAACCCCTTCCCTCTAGATTAATAAAGAACCCGTACCCATAATCTCATTAAGTTTAGCAGACCACAAAAAATGGAGTTAATGTTTACTTTAAACTAGTTAACATTTAGGTGTCCTAATTCACCCAAATTAATTAGGTGGCGACTCCGCGAACCCTTTAGCACTTTTAGCACCCTTTTAGCACTTTTAATATGCTAGCACTTTTTAAGCACCCCTTAACATTTTAGCACCTTTTTTTTTATTTTCTAACCTTTTTATTTAAGTAGGAGATTCGCTAAAGAATGTCGCGGTCGAAAAGGGGCGCGACAGAATGGCGACTCCACTGGGGATTTTAGGTTCTTAACCACAACAGACCTAGGGTTATTATTTGGCATTACTTTTTGCATTTAATTTTGTGTGTTGTGTTTTGTTTTATTTATTTTAATTGCTACCTGCTTTACTGCTTTCCTTAAACTGGCATTCCGCTCATATTTCTTTCACTCTGGAAAATTCACACAATCACACTACATGCGAGGTGCGCTTGGTGCATCAGCAAAATTCTTTCTTCAAAACCCAAATTTAGGAGAGTTGGTAATATACGTGGAGTGTCCGGTCTAACCGGTGGCCGCGTAGCCTTCTCACTCGAGTTGTCCGCTCGGGAACCTTGCGTCTAGAAAAGCCAAATCTTAGAGACTTAAGATAGAGCTATACCACCCTTATTTTAGGGCATGCATGCATTTACCTTAGGTGGGTCGGTCCTTGGCATCGACACCACAATTAGGAAGACACCAAACTTGTCGACGGGTTTCTCAACCCAACGACCAACCAGCATATTATGTGTAGCGTGACAATGATAGACAAATCCAAACCTAATCATGTCATGCTGAAATTGGAAAAAGTGCACCGTCATTTGGTCGCCATTTCCAACAAAAGCATTACAGTTGGGCGGCTTGGACAAATCCATCATTACCTCGCATATTTGACGTTTAGGCCTACCTCTGGCATAAAGAGGTCCCAAACATGTTAGAACACGCACTTGATTTGCAATTTGCTTATTATTATATATTGTCTGCAATTATTTACATATTATACTAACTTGCTTTGCTTCATTTGTTAAAAGGTTACTTTGCTTAGCTTATCCCCAAAAGGTTGATTCGCGTTGACTGGTAGAAGCACAATCATCCAATAAATGACTAATCCATAGGCACCAGAACGAAACAACTTAGGACTCGTCCCCGTTCCTGTAGAGGATGCAGAAGCGTTACAAAGGAGAAACACCAATGATCAACACCTCGACAAACTATTGCAGCAAATGGAAGTCATGCAAGCCGAAATAGAAAGGCTCTGAAATATCACAAACCTGTCTATTAGCTTGAATGCACCACTCCCAGAGCAAAGGACAAATGCAATCGTGTAACAAGCCCTTGAGCCTCCACTTCCCCAAAGCTCCGCAAAGGCGCGACATACCACCACACCAAAACGTCACTCGCCTTGGTCAATTTGCAAACCGACCTCAAAATGATTCGTTCACTACATACACATCTCAACCTCCGCTACTTATATCTCCCACTCAACCCAAATTGCCAAGCCACCCAATACGAGCGGATGACACAAACAATATGGGGATTAGCACGTCGATCGAAAGCCAACCATTTATTATGCATGCGTCCTCTCAAGAGACGGATCAATACAAGGAAATGGAGCGGAACTCGAGCTAGAGTGATGAAAATGTGGCAAAAGAAATCAGTAGCACTGAAAGAGGCATTCAAAAGCATTCAAATGAACAAGGGAGGAATGTTTAGAATATGAAAATTATGTATGCACCAGATGTTGAATTACATGGGATACAAGGTGCCCAAATTTGACATGTTCGATGGAAAGGGAATCCTCGAGCTCATCTAAGGTCATATTGCGATAAATTGATTGGAGTTGGTAAAAATCAAGCAATCATCATGAAGCTATTCATCGTGAGTCTAACCGTGCGTATTGGGTGATACATGCCAAGACCACCGAAAATGGGACGGTTGGAATGCCATGGCACAAGATTTCATGGATAGATTCGGGTTCAACATCACATCGTCTGGGCAGATTTTATCTTATGAAACTTGAAAAGAAATCCACAGAAACTTTCAGGGAATACGCCCTGAGGTGGCGGTCAGAAGCAGCGAAGGTCCAACCTCCAATGGCAGAGAGCGAAATGACCACTTTGTTCGTGCAGTCGTTGAAAGACGCGACGTATTATGAAAGGATGATCAGTGTAATTGGGCGAAGTTTTGCAGAAGTCGTAAGAATGGGCGACTTCGTGGAAGAGGGCATTAAGACAGGCAGGATTACAAACTTGACAGCCCTACAAGCAACTAGCAGAGCAGTGCAGTCAAATTCCATCGGAGGTACCTCACAGAGGAGGAGAGATGCATCACCCTCTGTCATGGTCATTCAGGAACATAGGCCAGAACAACATCCAATATATCAAAGCCCACCGCATTCTTACTATAACCAAAACACTCAAAATCCACAGTCATATTATCAGCACTGCGCCACCCCATATCCTGTTTACCATACCCAACCAGCATACCCAAAATACTCACCACAATCACGAACTCGCACCCCAAACGGACCCAAACCCCGCATAGATGCTGAGAGAAAGCCAACCAAAACCTATACACCTTTAGTTGAACCCATAGCCCAAGTGTATGAGAAGCTGAAAGCCGCAGGAATACTCCAGTCAATTCCCAGAAATACCCCCAGGCCTACTTCCCGAGGGCACGATAGAACCAAACATTGTACATACCACTCCGGTGCAGAGGGACACGACATCGAAAATTGCTATACACTCAAGGACAGAATAGAGGAGTTAATCAAGGAGGGAGTCATTCGGCTGAAAGATGCTCCTCTCAATACAAACAATAACCTTCTTCCGGGTTATGAAGATGCCCATGTGAACATGATAGCTGAAAATGAAGAAGACAGTCTGGAAGGGACTATTACGCCAGCCCGAAAAGGGAAAAAAGTTGAGTCATCGACCAACCGTCAGAGAAAAGGAGGTGCTCCTTGCCGGAGATTATTTAACCATTGAATAAGTCATTCGTCTAGTTGTGTGCTGCAAGAGATGATCCTGTTGAAGACCCAGCCGTTGAAGACACAAAGCAAGAAGAAATGGACGCATGCCCATGTCTTGGCCCGCCGAGTCCTGAAATAGTTAGTTTAATATATTTTGCCCTTTATATGTAATAAAATGGAACTACGTTTGACCTGATTCCCTTGGTGGATACGTAGGCGGCCGTTTCGGCTTCGGTCTCAACTCTAGAAATTTTTACCCAATATTCGCTTGTAATGAACTACGTCATGACCTGATTCCCTCATGGGGATACGTAGGCGGCCTAAATCGGCTTCGGTCACACCATTAGGAAACTTTCCCTTCGTTTTGAAAATAACAAGAATACACATAGTATACAAGCAACCCCATTGAGACCCACTTTAGGCCAAACACCCTTTTCAGAACTGGGACAAGGTAGGAAACCAGGCAAGGGTTATGAGTCCAAACAAGACAGACATCCGAGCATCAAGAGTCAAAACTATAAGGTCAACGCGAATCAACCGCCCCCCCAAACTCACAAAATTTTCTTTGAGCGCAGGTCCTTCATATCAGCAGAAGATACAACAAAAGTTCTTCATATTAGCAGAAGCAGAAAATACAGCAAAAGCAGAAAGAAGCAGCAGAGGCAGAGGATATGACAACAATCCAAAGTTCAAAATCCGCAGTAAAAGCAGCAAAAGCAGAGAGGGGCATCGACAATCAACAATCAGAATTCAAAAGTCTGCAACAAAGTCTAGCGCATCAGCTCGGGCATAAAGCACACATCAAAGGCATCATGACAATTCGTCAGTTGCAATGTTTAGCATGTCCGTGCAAGGACAACATCTTAGTATTCATCCGGCGTATCAGGGACGACATCTCTACCCACATAATTGCCTTTCTCATATATTTATCATTCTGTTTTAACAGTTATACACTAACTTTTTCTCAAACTTAGCTTGCAGGAGCATTTATTCTACAGAGCGAAGAACGCTGGCCCGTGCAACGACGTTATCGGACAATAAGTCCAAACGACGCCCGGAAGAACATCGTCCAGCAACGACGTTATCAGCACAACAAGTCTGAAAACGACGTCAAGTCCAAAAACGACGCCAAGTCCGAAAACGACGTCAACATCAACACGTCCAGGCAACGACGTTATCAGCACAACAAGTCCAAAAACGACGCCAAGTCCAAAAACGACGCTAAGTCCGAAAACGACACCAACGGAATACGCCCGTGCAACGGCGCCGTCAAAGACAACAAGTCCAAAACGACGACAAGTCCAAAACGATGCCAAGTCCGAAATGATGCCAAGAAGAATAAGTCCAAAACGACGCCAACAAAGAATAAGTCCAAAACGACGCCAAGAAGAATAAGTCCAAAACGACGCCAACGACAAGTCCGAAAACGACGCCAAGTCCGAAAATGACGCCATCATCAGCATATCACATCTACGCAGGGACGATTTCTCTGTTCTCAAAATTGCATTTTTCTCATTCATGCTTTATTATTCTGTCTTAGCAGTTATGCACTAACTCTTTCTTGAGCTTTAGTCTACAGGGGCAGTTGCAACAAGGACAACATATCCGCGTTCACAATCGCAACACGTCTGTGCAAGGACGAAAATCACAGTATTTGCAGCATCGCATCAACACAACATGCATCACATTTTTGCACGATAACATTGTCTACTCACAGTTACATTTCTTTTAAAATTATGCATCATCATTTTGTCTTAACAGTTATGCACTAACCGTTTGCTTAAGTCTTAGCATGCAGGAGCAGGAGCACAACGTGGATTTTCTTACAATAACCGGCAATTTGTTGGGACAACCTTCCCGACGAACGGCGTAAGCGCCTCAGCGTCCCCACTGCTCCACATCACCATAAAACCCAGATCATAAGTCGACACCGTACACCCTGTGTTCAAGCCGCTTATTTTATTTTATTTTTAGCACCACATACCCAAAGGTCGCCATAACTCGACATCGACAAATTTTGAGTCCGCGTTAGCCCGTCTTGGTGTTTTTGACCATGGTATCCCAGTGTCGTCATAACTCGACACTGGGACAAATTTTGAGTCCGCATTAGCCCGCTTTGGTGTTTTGACCATGGTAGTCCAGTGTCGTCATAACTCGACACTGGGACAAATTTTGAGTCCGCGTTAGCCCGCCTTGGTGTTTGACCATGGTAGCCCAGTGTCGTCATAACACGACACTGGGACAGTTTTTGAGTCCGCGTCAGCCTTGCCTAATTGTCCAACATTTTAATTCTGAGGATCGAGACAAAATTGGCTATAAGTCAACGTCTTTGTCCGAAGATTCTTCCATCATCTCCATACAAAGAGCCTACATTACAACCCTTGAAAGTCCTGATGATATCTAATGTGTATGTCTATGATTAGTGGAGAATATCAAGTAAATAGATCTATAGTATTTTGGGAAAGATGGAATGAAGTTGACATGCATAGGTTAGGTGTTTGTATTTTCCAGTGATTATGATCCAAGTGAATTTGCGAAATATCTAGCTTGAAATTCTAGATTGCTGAATATTCATGTTATGTATGTTCCAATATATTATCTCATTTGTCATCCTTGATTTTGAAGCAACAATACTATAACTACTTGATCCATTTCTTAGAGTCCTTATTTTATTATGTTTTTGGTTTGATCTTTACTCGAGAGCGAGTAAAGGTTAAGTTTGGGGGTATTTATTAGGCATATATTATATACACTTTTTGAGTCGTTTTAGTTAGTATTTTACTCATTTCGTTTGTGTTTAATATAGTATTAGGTATGTTTTTCTTTCTTTTGAGTCACAACGATTCTAAATGGCAAAATGGCAAAAAGAAGATGAGATGAGCTTAATTAAGATAGAATTGCACACTTAAAGGGCCAAGAAATGAAGTCCCGGGAAGTATAGAAGAAATCAGACGAAGTTCGGACGAAAAAAGGACGCGGTTTGGGAAAAAGACGCCGCAGGAACCGCGGCTCCAGTCAGCAGCATCGCGGCGCCAATTATACTGGGAGGTCTGATTCAGGCACAGGAATTCAGGCGCCAGTCAGCAGGGCCGCGGCGCCGAGGCATGTAGGTCTGGGCGAGAAAGTTCGAGTTTTCTGATTTTTCGAAGGGCAAAAGGGTCCAAAACGTGATTTTTCATCTATAAGACCTAGGTATTATTCTATATCTTGGGAGGCTTTTTTGGAAAGGAGGAGGAGGCCACAAGCTACACAATTGGAAGACTACATCCAAGTTCTTTTCCTTTCTTTATTTCAATTCAGTTTATGTTAGATTGTAATTTAGTTCTTGACATAACAATGTTTAGGAGCTAATTACTTTGGTGGGGTTTTTGTTACACCCCGTAATTCCAGGACATATATATAAGAATGTACGTAAGGAATCAGGATGTTAAAATTTGAACGAATGAAAGAATTGTTTTTCCGAAAGAAAATCTTCCGAACCTCGGGAAAGGATAACGATTGTTATTTAAGACTTTTAAGAGTTTATCAGAATTTTATTTTCAGAGTTGGATACGTGGGGCCACCTGAGAGATTTTACGTTTTTGTGGGGCCCACGAGGTTTCCGATATTTTAACCAATTATGAAAATGTCGGAAAACGAAACATTATGGACGAATGGGAGGGTGACACGTGTCACTCCCCCCCCACTCTATTGGGCTTGGATGAATTGGACAAGGCCCAAATTGTCAAGTCTTGAAATGCCAAGGCTTGACATTGTTGACCAAGTCAATAAGCCCACTTGAGTCTTGATATTTAAAGTTCCTTCATCCTATACCCACAAGTGTCTTGATCTCAACCCTCAATTCAATAATATAGTCATCCATGTTGCAAGACAAGTCTCAAACACTTAGAAAAAAAACTAGAAAACTTGAGAGTGAGATAGAGTGCTCTCGGGTTTGCACTTGGAAGAACAAGAAAAATTTCGTTTGTGGTTCAATAATCCCAATACTTTAAATCAAGGTTCCTAAGGGTATTGTAAGGATATCTCAATAGAAATATCCCGGAATAACTACGTTTTCACGTTAGTCGCAAGGTGAAAACCTAAGGTGTTCTTCAACTTTGAAGTTGGAAATTGAAGAGAAGTTAGTTATGAGCTTCTAAGGAGTTCTTGGAGCGGATTGGAACATAAGAAGAGGAGCTAAAAGTTGCTAAGGATCGACTTTTACGCTTGTACATTATTAGGGCTTATTGAGGTAAAATCTTCATCCTCTTAAGTGATTAAAGATTTCATGTTGATTGTAGTCATATATATATATATATATATATATATGCAAGTATGAGATATATATAATGGAGATTGAAATGTTATGGAATAGTTGGATGGAATCCGAAAGTTGCATGTTTAACTTTAAGATTGTAATTCAATTTAGTTACTAGTTTAGTCATTGCATGTTATCTAAAGAGATGTAGTTGTTATAATCGATTGCGGCTATATAACATGTTAAACTAAACAACTTGTATTAAAAAGGAATTGGAAAAGACTTTACATTGTTGTTGCATTGTAGCCGATAATGGCATTGAAATGTTGGACTATTTGGTTATTGATTGTGGGGCAGAATTTTACACGTCCGACTAGGCGTGTAATCCCCTTGGAATTTATGAATTGTTGAGCCTTAAATGTGTCATTTGGTTATTGATTTTCGGGCCTTGAAAAAAAGGTGGAAAAGTATGTAGAAACAAAGGAAGTGTTTGCCCGATTTTCCGTAGAATAAGAGTCCTTATACTTAGAAATAGTCTACGTTAAAAGCTAGAAGTTGATAGGCGTATTGTGGTTATTATAGGTTGACATTCTACGTGCGACAAATTCAAGTTAGCAAGTGGAATAAGCCGAAGAGGTATGTGGAAACTTTTCTTATCTCTTGAGCATGAATCTTGTAAAGATGTATAGTACGGTAGACGTACGTAAATTAAGAGAACTCGGTTCCATTTTAGTATCCTTGCCTTGATTCTTGAAAGTGTAGTAACTTGACTTTTAAAAGGTATAGGTTGCTTGATCTTATGTATAAAGACATCTTGACGTGTAAAGTACTGATTACTTGAACTATGTTAAAGTTAAGAAACTTGATTTCTAAGTTAAGAAACTTGATTTCAAAGTTAAGAAACTTGATTTCTAAAGTCAAGAGACTTGAAGTATTTTGAAAGTTATGTAACTCGATTTGAAAGTATAAGTCTCTTGGTTATAAAGAAAGATGTCTTAGTTTCTAAAGCATAAAATTAGTATAACGGCTTTATGGTAAGTTGGTTATAACAACTTTATGGAAAATTAAAAGAATGGTTTACTCTAGTGATGTAAACAAGGATAAATGACTTGAAATGAAGAAAGTCAAATTGATTTAAATGCATCAATTGTTTAAAGTTTTAAAGTAAAAAGTCACTTGATTTAGAAGCATAATTGTATTTCTAAAAGGTGTAGTGACTTGTTTTGAAATGTAGAAATGCCTTGATACTACGGGGTGCTAGTATCTTGGGTTTTTATGTGAAAAGGGTTCTCTTTAAAAAGAATGGAAGTACGTAGTACTTTGAGTTAAATTCCGGATTTTTCATGATATGATAGTGCCTTAAGTTAAATGAAATGAGAGTGCATACTAATTAAGTCTAATAAGAAGTTAGGGGATGTCTTAACTTGCTTATGATAATTATGATAAGTCGGTGGTGCTTATGTTATGTATGATAAGCCGGTGGTGCTTATGTTATGTATGATAGTCGGTTGTGCTAGTGATATATTATTCATTACGGGGTCATTCCCCGGGCTTGTGGCATTTGCATATTCTGTGGATTTCTTCCCCACGATGCGAGGAATACCTCATGCAAGTCCGTAGGGCTCATGCGGGTGAAATAGTCCTATATGGGGCGGACTAGTCCTATGCGAGGCGGATGACCTCATTGCGGGTCCACAGGACCTATGCGGGTGAAATAGTCCCAGGAGTAGGATTGTTTAATGATACTACGGGCGGGTGGCCCTAATTTGATCATGAGCATCCTATTTTTATGCAGTAAAATATACTCCCGTTTACTCTCATTATTAGTAAGGCACAGTGTACTGTTATTTTGGTCATCATACATGTCTCCAGCTTTATTTTAGACTATATGATTTCATTACAGTACTTTCAGTTTCACATACTTGGTATCTGTTGTACTGACCTCCTTCGGGGGGTTGCGTTCATGCCGTAGGTTGAGGTACATAGCTTGCTGATCCCCATTCTTAGGATCACTGTTCAGTTTTTGGAAAGCTCCCTTTCTCCGGAGGCTTTGTCGTTTGGTACAGTTCCCTGAGGTTGTAGATTTATGTACATTCAGGGGTATGGCGGGGCCCTATCCCGTCACAGTTGTTATGTAAAAATTCTTAGAGGTCTGTAGTCATATCTTGTGGATTGGGTTGTAAAGAAAAAAGAGGTAACTGCTTTTTGGGTTATGTGTATACTTTTGGAAGGTGGCCTTATCGGCTAACCTGTTATTTATTTTTTATTTTTTTTGAGTTGTATGTATGTTCCGTTACTATTCTCTGATGTATACATGTAAGGGGTGTCCAGGTAGGGCACCAGTCGTGGGCCCGGGGTCGGGTCGTGACAAAAGTGGTATCAGAGCAGTTAGTCCTCGGAAAGTGTCTTCAGACCGTGTCTAGTAGAGTCTTGATTATCGGTGTGTTGTGCACCACATCTATAACCAGGAGGATGCAGGACATTTAGGATTGGTTTCCATTTTTCTCACTCTGAGATCATGCGATAGAGATGTGTTGTTAGGACCGTCTCTCCCTAACGAGTTATGTTGATTGCAGCTACGAGAAAGGCAGCAGCGACCCAGGAAGTATTTTATGGATTGCGTATCCAGGTTGGTAATAATTGTGGTATAGTTGGTATAATGACATACAACTATACGGATTTATGTATGAGGGTCAGACGCGTGTTGCCTAGAATGATTATGGATTACCAAGAGTTGGTAACGACTAAATAGATACCGGAAAGGTATGAAACAGTTTAATAAATTCTCATCAAGGTTTTACGTGCTAATTTAAAATACTTAGGAGATGATGAGCCGTATGAAAGGGTAATGAACCCTTAAGAAGTCATGATTTAAGGACTTAATGGAATGTCATGTTAGTAGATTAAGCTACGCGGTATGCTTAAGAGAATTGTACGGATGAGATTTGTATAGAAGTAATTATGGTTGTTATGATTAAGACAACACGATTATGGGTTAAGGAAAAATTATTTACCCGTTTACGGGGGGGACTGATAAGGTAAGCTTGGAGCATGGAAAATGCGAGCCTAAGAATATTGATAACCGCCGAGACCTTAGGTATATAAGGCCTTCTCGGGCATTAAGATTTAATTCAGACTAAGGGTAAGAGTTAAGTGCGACGGTGGGTCAGGTTGAGGACCTATTACGGGTCGCCCCATAGCTTGAAATGGAGTGGGATTAGTTGGTAGTAGTCCCGCTACGTGACAGGGTCACGAGGGTGCAAGGCCCAAGTTTATTTAATCGTTTTACGGGTTCGTGGACGCGTTCCACCGGAACCGGGCCGGAAATGGCCTTATATTGTTCGATTTAGTAACTTCAAAGATTGGAGGCCAGAATCAGTATGAAGATTATGTACGTATGCTAGAATAAGTTTGGGAGTACGGAAGGAGTACGACCAGTAAGAAAAAGAGCAACCAAGTGTAAAAGAATAGAGCCTGAATCCATAAGAACCTTTCAAGGTAGCTACACCCGTGAGTGTTTGGGTGGTAGCTGGGCGGGTATATAAGAATTGCCCGGTGATAATACAGTTGTTAGACCCTAGCAGACCTGGTAGAGCTGGATATGACAGACTTTGAGGTCATTAGGGGTATGGACTCGTTGGCTTCTTGTATGCGATTGTAACTACCATCCAAATTAATTACAACATTAATGGCTAACTTGTCCATTTTTCGGTTTTAACATGTCGACATGATCCAAATCTTTTCAAACTTTAATATATATACCACATGCTCATTTCTTAACTACTACAACATGAAATCTTCAATTACATTAAGAAGATGAAGATTTTTACCTCAATAAGCCCTAATAATGTCCAAGCATAAAAGTCGATCCTTAGCAACTTTTAGCTCCTCTTCTTATGTTCCAATCCGCTCCAAGCACTCCTTAGAAGCTCATAACCAACTTCTCTTCAATTTCCAACTTCAAAGTTGAAGAACACCTTAGGTTTTCACCTTGCGACTAACGTGAAAACGTAGTTTTTCCGGGATCTTTCTATTGAGATATACTTACAATACCCTTAGGAACCTTGGTTTGAAATATTGGGATTATTGAACCACAAACGAAATTTTTTCTTGTTCTTCCAAGTGCAAACCCAAGAGCACTCTATCTCACTCTCAAGTTTTCTAGTTTTTTTTCTAAGTGTTTGAGACTTGTCTTGCAACATGGATGACTATATAATTGAATGGAGGGTTGATATCAAGACACTTGTGGGGATAGGATGAAGGAACAAGATAAATGCGAGTACTGCCTATGGGAAACAGAAGACATCGTTGGTAGATTTTGAAATCTATACGATTATAAGGTGGCGCTTGATGATTAAGATTATGGAAGGGAGATAAGATCTCTCTCCCACGTAAAAGGATAGTTTTACGTATTATGGGGTTATGTGTACCCGTGTTGTTAGGCTAAGGATATGAGACTGGTAAGGTCTTCATGTCGTCATGCCATAGGTTACAGTTTTAGATAACCGTGGGAAAAGTATTGTGTTGGAGTAATTGAGAACGACATTAGGAAATGGTCGAGGATGTGTCTTAAGGATATAAAGGCTAGTAATAAGCATAAATGGAAATGTATGACCCAGGAGCGAGGTAGAAATATTTTGGGTTAGTAATTAGTATGATGAAGGGTTATGACCAGAATAATAAGGAGAATGCAATTACAGTTATGAAGGTTTCCCAAGGCATAATTACCCAGACTAGTGTAAAGACCATTAGAAATGATGGGCAGTTAGGAACACCTCGACGAAAGTTGGCAAGCCTGTAATGACGGGCCAGACCGTATATATACGGGGAGGTAAGAGACCCCAGGGCAACTTGTAATGAAAAATAAAGGTAAGACGAGTAGATACTCGAACGATAAGAAATCTTGGCAAGCCATTGGATTATGTAATATCATGAATTGAGGTTGAACACCTGACTATAAGCTCTATGAGCTGGAAGAGAATAATAGGATTACTACTTGTCGAGATCAAGGAAATCTCCCCCCCCCCCCCCTCTATATTGTGATTTGCAGGAAGTCTTAGCCATGAGACAAGCAAAGGAATCGAAACTAAGTATAGTAACCAAGTTTGGTTGCAACAGATAAATGGAAACAGGAATCATAATTGAGATTATATCCCCGAATATTTCGGGAGTATGAGTCAGGCCTCCGGTTATTGGAAGATAAGTTGACCACGACTATAGTTCTAACCCCTCCTGAGGCCTGAAGGACTAGAGGGTTAGGTTATTATGGTAACACTTTGAGTGTTCGGATGGGTTGTGTGCGGATGCAATACGATAAGGTAACAACCTATATTTTCTTGGCAGCTACGGGAGCAGATTCGAGATGTTGCCGAGTCTTCCCTCGTTGAGGAGGTGAAGAGGCGACAGTATAAGGATCCAGTTCTAGGGCGAAATTGAGATACGGCTCTCCAAGAGGAGAAGGACCTGTTTGGGTAGCACCGGATAGAGTGCTGTGATATGAGAATAGATTGTGTGTGCCCGATGCTGCAGGACTTGTCAGCAGGTTTTAGGGGAGGCACGCAGTGCTTATTGCTCTATTTGTTCGGGGTCGACTAAGATGTATCATGACCTCAGATGTATGTATTGGTAAGATGGCCTGAAGAGGGACATAACAGAGTTTGTTGCTTAGTGTCTGAATTAGTAGCAGGTCAAAGTTGAGCACCAGAAGCCCAGTGGGATATTATCGACGATTGAGATCCCGACTTGGTAGTGGGAGGTGATTAATATGGATTTTGTTATAGGGTTGCATCGTGCTCAGAGGAAGTGTGACTCCTTGTGGGTCATAGTAGACAGGCCGACGAGGTCAGCCCATTTTTCTTCCGGTCAGGACTATCTACTCGGCTGAGGATTATGCGATATTATATATCAGGAAGAGTATGAGACTGCACGGGGTTCCTACATTTATTTACGACAGACAGATGAGCCCAGTTTTTTTTCTCTAGAAAGGATTGGGGACATAGGTGAGTCTCAGTGTTGCATTTCACCCTCAGACCGACGGACAGGCAAGGCATGTTATCCAGACACTTGAGGATCGGTTGCGGGCCTGTGTTATTGATTTCAGGGGTAACTGAGAGGATCTTTTGCCTCTCGTTTAGTTGAGTATAATACCTGTTACCATCCCAGTATTCAGATGGCCCGGTATGAGGCTTTGTATGAAAGAAAGTGTAGATCGTCGGTCGGTTGGTTCGACGTAGGCGAGGTTCCGTTAATTGGCCCAGACTTTATTTCAGCGGGCTGTGGATAAGGCGAAGCTTAACCAGGAAAGATTATTAATAAATCTCAGAGTCAGCAGAAGATTTATGCAGATAACCGACGTCGACACTTGAAGTTCAGGTTGACATTTTCGTATAAGTATTGTTATGTGGCCAGGTGTGGCAAGTGTGATTATGTTGGGTGTAGTCAAGGGACTATGCCAATATCCGTTTAAATGGAACCTCGAAGGAACATTCGGGGACGAATGTTTCTAAGGATGGGAGAATGATACACCCCATAATTCTAGGACATATATATAAGAATATACGTAAGGAATCAGGATGTTAAAATTTGAACGAAGGAAATAATTGTTTTTCCGAAAGAAAATCTTCCAAACCTCGGGAAAGGATAACGAGTGTTATTTAAGACTTTTAAGAGTTTATCGGAATTTTATTTTCAGAGTTGGATACGTGGGGCCACTCGAGAGATTTTACATTTTTGTTATGCAAGTATGAGATATATATAATGGAGATTGAAATGTTATGGAATAGTTGGATGGAATCCGAAAGTTTCATGTTTAACTTTAAGATTGTAATTCAATTTAGTTACTAGTTTAGTCGTCACATGTTATCTAAAGAGAAGATTGTAGTTGTTATAATCGATTGCGGCTATATAACATGTTAAACTAAACAACTTGTATTAAAAAGGAATTGGAAAAGACTTTACATTGTTGTTGCATTGTAGCCGATAATGGCATTGAAATGTTGGACTATTTGGATATTGATTGTGGGGCAGAATTTTACACGTCCGGCTAGGCGTGTAATCCCCTTGGAATTTCTGAATTGTTGAGCCTTAAATGTGGCATTTGGTTATTGATTTTCGGGCCTTGAAAAAAAGGTGGAAAAGTACGTAGAAACAAAGGAAGTGCTGCCCGATTTTCCGTAGAATAAGAGTCCTTATACTTAGAAATAGTCTACGTTAAAAGCTAGAAGTTGATAGGCGTATTGTGGTTATTATAGGTTGACATTCTACGTGCGACAAATTCAAGTTAGCAAGTGGAATAAGCCGAAGAGGTATGTGGAAACTTTTCTTATCTCTTGAGCATGAATCTTGTAAAGATGTATAGTACGGTAGACGTACGTAAATTAAGAGAACTCGGTTCCATTTTAGTATCCTTGCCTTGATTCTTGAAAGTGTAGTAACTTGACTTTTAAAAGGTATAGGTTGCTTGATCTTATGTATAAAGACATCTTGACGTGTAAAGTATTGATTACTTGAACTATGTTAAAGTTAAGAAACTTGATTTCTAAGTTAAGAAACTTGATTTCAAAGTTAAGAAACTTGATTTCTAAAGTTAAGAGACTTGAAGTATTTGAAAGTTATGTAACTCGATTTAAAAGTATAAGTCTCTTGGTTATAAAGAAAGATGTCTTAGTTTCTAAAGCATAAAGTTAGTATAACGGCTTTATGGGAAGTTGGTTATAACAACTTTATGGAAAATTAAAAGAATGGTTTACTCTAGTGATCTAAACAAGGATAAATGACGAAATGAAGAAAGTCAATTGTTTAAAGTTTTAAAGTAAAAAGTCACTTGATTTAGAAGCCTAAATGTATTTCTAAAAGGTGTAGTGACTTGTTTTGAAATGTAGACTTGCCTTGATACTACGGGTGCTAGTATCTTGGGGGTTTTATGTGAAAATGGTTCTCTTTAAAAAGAATGGAAGTACGTAGTACTTTGGGTTAAATTCCCGGATTTTTCATGATATGATAGTGCCTTAAGTTAAATGAAATGAGAGTGCATGCTAATTAAGTCTAATAAGAAGTTAGGGGATGTCTTAACTTGCTTATGATAATTATGATAAGTCGGTGGTGCTTATGTTATGTATGATAAGTCGGTGGTGCTATGTTATGTATGATAGCCGGTTGTGCTAGTGATATATTGTTCATTATGGGGTCATTCCCCGGGCTTGTGGCATTTGCATATTCCGTGGATTTGCTCCCCACGATGCGAGGAATACCTCATGCGAGTCTGTAGGGCTCATGCGGGTGAAATAGTCCTATGCGGGGAGGACCAGTCCTATGCGAGGCGGATGACCTCATTGTGGGTCCACAGGACCTATGCGGGTGAAATAGTCTCAGGAGTAGGATTGCTTAATGATACTACGGGCGGGTGGCCCTAATTTGATCATGAGCCTCCTATTTTTATGCAGTAAAATATACTCTCGTTTACTCTCATTATTAGTAAGGCACAGTGTACTGTTATTTTGGTCATCATACATGTATCCAGCTTTATTTTAGACTATATGATTTCATTACCGTACTTTCAGTTTCACATACTTGGTATCTGTTGTACTGACCTCCTTCGGGGGGTTGCGTTCATGTCGCAGGTTGAGGTACATAGCTTGATGATCCCCATTCTTAGGATCACTGTTCAGTTTTTGGAAAGCTCCCTTTCTCCGGAGGCTTTGTCGTTTGGTACAGTTCCCTGAGGTTGTAGATTTATGTACATTCAGGGGTATGGCGGGGCCCTGTCCCGTCATAGTTGTTATGTAAAAATTCTTAGAGGTTTGTAGTCATATCTTGTGGATTGGGTTGTAAAGAAAAAAGAGTTAACTGTTTTTTGGGTTATGTGTATACTTTTGAAAGGTAGCCTTATCGGCTAACCTGTTATTTATTTTTTATTTTTTTGAGTTGTATCTATGTTCCGCTACTATTCTCTGATGTATACCTGTAAGGGGTGCCCTGGTAGGGCACCAGTCGCGGGCCCATGGTCGGGTCGTGGCAGTTTTCCATCGAATCTTCTTGAAATTCTTTCATATAGTTAATGCATTAGTTAATTGATTTCTTCTTCAACTTTATTAAGATCTATTCAATATTGTTTTGATTGCTTGATAATTAAGTAGTCATTAATTGTTATAACTTATATGATTTCAAATCGAGATCTGAGATGGGAGATTTGAATATGATGTAGTTGTCTAGACATAGGTTAAAATCGCGGACGAAAGTACCCCGATATTTGTGTAGTATTCAAGGTTATTGTTCTTAATCCTCATGTGTGGTAAAATCTATCATAGAAATATAGAAGGTTTCTGCACAAGGTTGAGCTCTCGTATATCCTAACCGGAATATGATGACAGATTAGTTAACCTGCTATCTTAATAAGAAGAAGAATCATTAGCATTGCATTAACACGTGAAATAGTGGATAGTTGAGGAGATTGGAAGCCCTATTTCCTTCATAACTGTTTTAAATCCCAAAGTATTGTCATCTTTAGTTTATTTTCTGCACTTAGTTTTAATTCTTAGTCATAAATCTCAAACTAAAGAACGTTAGCCAAATAGAAACCATAGAATAGATAATCAGTACTTGATAACCAGTTTCTGTGGACGATATTCGGTCTTACAGACTATATTACTTGTAACGATACGTACACTTGCATTAAGCATTTCGAAAATCTCTAACAGTAGCCTCGCCGTATAGAACTTCATCATCATTTGGGGTACTCGCCATATTCCCATGAGTATTTGATGACTCAGGATCTCCACTATTCTTTCTACTTTTGCAATCCTTCTTGAGGTGCCCTTTCTTGCCACATTTGTAGCACTTGAGTTGCTTCTTACTTCTTGACTTCTATCTACCATGGTTCTGACTCCCATTCGAGCCATGTTCTATCGATATTCCTCTCATCACCATCAACACCTCCGCTTATTGCGAACCCATATGCATATTTTCTTTATTTTTGTGTCTGGTTTCTTCTTCCAAAACATCGGTTATAATATCATCGAAGACAAGATATTCCATAAGAGTGTTATTTGTCAAGTTGATGATGAGTTTATCGTACGAGTCTTGTAGATTTTTTAGTAGAAGTTATGCACGTTCAGTCGTTCTATTTTGTAACATGTAGATGTTGTGAAAATAGAGTGTTTAAGGAATTGATATGGTCGGTTACCGATGTGGATTTCGCCATCCGAAGATTGTATAATCTTCTCTTTAAGAAGATCTTGTTGTGTAGTGACTTAACCTCGTACAACCTTCACAACGTATCCCAAATCTCCTTCGCCGTTTTCTTGTCCTCCACGTTGGACAAAACATCATCAACTAGTGCTAGATGTAGGTCGGCAACTGCATTGCCATCCATCTCGTTCCACCTGGCATCATCCGTTATCTCAGCAGGCCTATCTCCAATTGTTGCTAAACAATTGTCCTTCCTCAAGATTGACTTCATCTTCATCTTCCACAATGAGAAATTACTCCAGTTGAACTTCTCCATTACTTGGGGCATTGATTCTCCATTATTTGGCACATGAAATCCAACCATTATTTGGCTGAATGAAACCTCTCAATAACTGACATTACATAGCTATTAATTGTCATTAGTTGTCTAGATGAGTGGTCATCTTTCACACACTATAAATTGAGGACTTGTCTCAATTGAAAGACACACCAAAATCAGATTTTTGATCTTCTTCTCTAGCTTTCTTTCACACACTCAAAAGGTTCTTCTTATAGTAAATATTTGAGTTTCCTTTGGTCACTTGTTAGTTGTTGTTTTATCTTGGGAGACAAGTTGCCAATCACCGTAAAAGGATACATACTGGGCAATATTATCTTAAGGGCAGAGTGCTAACACCCGACTCAGCAAATTCTTTGTAGTAGTTCACTTTTGTTCTTGTTCTAGTTTGTAATATTTGTATTCGTTACTTACTTCTCATTTTCTTGTAACCATCATTGTACTCACAGAAAGTTGAACCTCTTGGAGCACCTATTGATTTTATTTCAATGCCATCAGTCAATGATATCTGGAGCACCATCCATGGCACTAAGCTTAGATTTGGAATCAACTGGAGTAGGCACCTCTTTGCAGTTCGCCATCTTAGCCTTGTACACAATCTCTTCTGCATACTTACCTGACACAAGAACATATGATTGGCAGACCTGGTCACTGATATCCCCAAAAAGTAACTCAGCTTCCATAAATCAGTCAATGCAAATTCGGACTTAAGCGAGGTAATAATCTCATTTTTCAATCCGTCGGAGGAGGCAGTAAGAACAATATCATCCACATAAAGTAATAAGTAAGCAGTGCTACTACCTTGATGAAAAATGAAAAGTGATGTATCACTCTTGCTGCATACAAACCCAATCTACAAGATATACCTGGCAAAACAATCATACCAAGCACGGGGGGCCTGTTTCAGGTCATATAGTGACTTACGGAGACGGCACACATAGTGAGGAAATGTTGGATGGGTGAACCCTGGCGGCTGATGCATGTAGACTGTCTCTCTCAGATCCCCATGTAAGAATGCATTCTTCACATTAAGATGATGGATCGACCAGTGTTTGCCCATGGTAATGCTCAAAATTGTGCGAATAGTAGTTGGTTTGACAACCGGGCTGAAGGTCTCACCACAATCAATGCCCTCCTGCTGATTTGTGTCATTAGCCACAAGTCGTGTCTTATACCTCTCAAGAACTTCATTGTCTCTAAATTTGTGACGAAATAGCCACAGAGAACGAATCACATTCACCCACTCAGGTCTAGGTATTAGATCACATGTATGCTGTTTAGTTAAAGCATTGAATTCCTCAGACATAGCTGCATTCCAATTAGGGTCTTGTTTAGCCAATATAGGGTTCTTAGGAATTGGTGAAATAGTTTGGACAGACAAGTTAAATTGGACTTTGGGTTTGAAGATTCCATGTTTTGCACGAGTTTCCATTTGGTGAGTGGGGATAGTGAGAGGCTCTAAGGCGGAGGGATTTGTTGGATACGGAGAAGGAAGGACAGACGTTGTAGTAGGCACAGCGGTGCTGGAGGGAATCGTCGGTGGCGCCGTGGCTCCGTGATCAAGTGTCGCGGCGTTGGAGGACTGACAGACCTTTCTGATGTTTTGGCGCCATGGCACCTCAGCATTGGGCCGCGGTGCTGTCGACGGTGAATCAGAGACCTGTTCGTAGGAGTTTTGGCGCTGCGGCGCTGACGCTGAAGAAGAACTGATATGCTCTAGTTGACTTAGGATGATGGGAGAGATGGCAGGCTCATCAAGAAAAGAGTAATCCGGTTTCTGGAACATTTTAAGATTCGCGAACGGGAAAGTGGTCTCGTCGAAAGTGACGTTACGAGAGATGTGGATCTGACGAGTGGACAAGTCATAACATATATAGCCCCTATGGTTCGGCGGGAAGCCTAGGTAGACACAAGGAGTTGACCGAGGTTAGTTTGTGAGGGGCAGTAGAGGCAAGGTTAGGATAGCATAGACAACCAAATATTCAGAGATGATCATAAGAGGGAACTCTATGATAGAGAATTTCGGTAGGGGTCATATTGTGAAGGGTGCTAGTTGGAAGAATATTTAAAACGTATTCTGACATTTTAGCAACATATACCCAGAAAGATGGAGGTAGGGAGGCATGAATCAAAAGGGTGTGAATCATATTGTTAATGGTGTGGATGATTCTTTCAGTTTTACCGTTTTGTGAGGAGGTTTGGGGGTAGGAGAAGCGAAAGACCATGTCATTATTGGTACAAAAACGGTGAAACATAGAGTTATTGAATTCACGACCATTATTGCACTGAAAATATTTTTTGCCTTTTTCAAACTGTGTTTGAATGAATTTTCGAAACTCAAAAAATTTAGCAAACACTTTCGATTTAAATTTGAGAGGATACAACCAAACAAAGTGAGAAAAATCATCTAGTAAGATAAGATAATATTTATGACCGAGAGAACTAGAAACAGGTGATGTCCATAAATCTGCATGTATAATATCAAAATGTGCAAAAGTAACACTAGTAGATGATTTAAATGGAAGACGAGTATTTTTGCCTAAAGAACAAGAAACGCAGTTTTGGGCAAGCTTCCCATTACAAGTAATGAAATTATTGCCTCTAAGAAAACTAAAAACTGAAGCTCCTGGATAACCAAGTCTATTATGTCATGTTGAAGAAGAAATGACCGCTAGAGAGACGGGAGAGCTAGATCTAGCAGCGGAGGTGGGAGTGAATTGATATAGATCCCCCGTGCTATTGCATCTCGTAAGAAGTGTCCCCGTATGAAGATCCTTCACAGTGAAACCAAAAAGGTCAAAATCAACAGGGACAAAATTATTACGAGTGAATTTGCGGATAGAGATTAGACTCTTAATTACATGTAGGGCATATAGGGTATTTTGAAGTGGGAATGGATTAGGAGGTAGTGTATATGATGTACCAAAACCCTTTACTGGAATGTGGTGACCACTACCAACTGTCACAAATTGAGGATGCTTTAAACCAAACAGTTTGGGAATATTACCTGCAGTCCGGGTGAGGTAAGAAGTGGCTCCGGAGTTCATGTACCAGTTGTTGTCGCCGCTGCATGTTGAAATTTCTTGAAGGTCGACCCAACTCGGTGGGTATTATCTTTGGATGTGAAATTTGGCCCAGTCGTGCATGAAGTGGGCCTGCTGCGGGTACTGGACTTGCCGAGAGACTGGAGCAGGGCCCAACACACCGTGGTGGGAGAACTGGTGGAAGGGTTGTTGGTGCTGAAATGGTGGTGGCGTCGTGGCGCTGTATGGATACTGCTGAGGTGCTGCGGCGCTGAACTGATTTTGTGTGCCCTGTTGTTGCTGCTGCTGAAACTGTTGTCCGCGACCCCTTCCACGATCGTGACATCCTCTGTCGCGGCCCTTGCCACCGCGTCCCTGCTGCGGTTGAGAGTTTTCTGGCGGCGTTGGATCTTGAGGGCGTGTTTCGACAGCTAACGTCTTCTGATTGTGCTCATCCTGCTTAGCACGTCGAGTTTCTTCGAGCAACAACTGCGAGCGAGCTTTGTTAAAACTGGGAAGCGGATCTGCCTGTTGAATTATGGCGGCTAACGTATCATAGTCACCTTTGGGGAGACCTGCAATCAATTGCAACACCAATTTAGTGTCCGAGACGGGCGTGTCAACGTTGGAGATTTGATCCGCCAGGAGTTTCAATTGTCTGCAGTACTCAGTCATGTTTGAGAAATTTTCAAGGCTTGTATTGTTAAACTGTTCCTCCAAATACACTGCACGAGTGTGCTTGTTATCTTGAAAGATTTCCTCCAAGTGGTTCCATAACTCAAGGGTTGTGGCACCAGATTTCATGATAGTAAGAAGAAGATCCTGAGAAATACTACCATAAATCCACTATTTGACGCCGGCGTCTAGACGACGTCAAGTAGACTCATCAACCTCCGGGGGGCGCGGAATAGTGTCATCAATATGATCAAGCACGTTATAAAGACATGCATGATTACGAAACAGTTCAACCCAAGGACAATACTGACTGTTTTCTTGATCAAGAAGAATGGGAATAGAGTTCTTGATATTGGTAACAGTTAGAGCGGGATGAAAAGAGGAGGATGACATGGTGGTGGGATTGGTGGAGATTGAAGCATCAGAAGTATTAGAAGAATCCTCGGTAGCCATTTAGAGAAGAGATGAAAGGAGAGAACAACCAAGAATTTTAGGGAGGAGAGAGGGGGAGTGTCGCGGCGAGAAGCCCGAGGGGGGGTCGACGGCGGCGGTCTCTAGAAGAAAATTCTAGGGTTTTTGTGTGAGACTCTTGATACCATATAAAATGATATTAATCTCCCTTTGGGGAGTCTTTCATTAATATCACAGTATATATATAGTACAATATTCATCCCTTATACAATAGGAATCTTAAGCCTATACAAAAGAGGAATCATAATCTTACCATAATTATATTTACAAAATATATAGAAATATTCTAATTATAGGTAGGGAATATTATTTTCTATATTTACACGTTTACAATTACTCCTCGGTCTCTTGAAATCCAAAAAGGTTTGATGGCATTTCTCTCCTACCGTTGCCTAATGATGAAGAGATCCTTGGTGAAGGTAAACTGGATAATCTGTAGAGGAAAGTAATACCAACAATGCAGACAAGAATGGGTGGCCCTGCATGCCTTACTTACCATTGTATGTACCATTTGGACACGTTGGTACACCATTTTTTTTCTCTTTTGTTGCTTTATTCGATACTGATTATTACGTGCATGAATTATGCTTTTTTGCAGCTTTCTTGTTTATACTCCTGATACGTGACTTATAATATTTTCTTTTTGGTTTCTTTTTCTCATTCTTCAATTGCCTTCTCATAATCAGTTACCCTTTTTGTTTCACTTTATATACCCTTTCCTTTTTGGTCAATTTCAAAAAGAATGACACATTTTCATATTCAATTTTTTTACTTTGAACTTCTTCTTAATGCCATGTTTTTAAAGTCATAAAAATAGCATGGCATGTTTGCCACAAGTTATTAGGATACTTTTAGTATGCACCAAAGATCTTTTATTCGTTGTTAATCTATGCACCTACTCAATGCGAGCCAATTTACAAACCCGATTTTTGTGTTTGGAGTTGGGGAATAATAGTTGTTCTCAGTTAAGTTCTATGAGGAGCTTCTAATTAGGGCAGAGGGTAGTTTTCCACATATATCGGTCTGGATCCCTAAGGTGTCAAGGAAGGTATGCTTTTTCACATGGTAAGCTACTAGAGAGGTGATTTTGATGGCAGAGAATCTTAGGAAACGAAATATTTTTTGCATGAGCTGGTGTTTCCTTTATGCTTTTTCACATGATAAGCTACTAGAGAGTGATTTTGATGGCAGAGAATCTTAGGAAACGGAATATTTTTTGCATGTGCTGGTGTTTCCTATGTAAGGAGACGGGTGATGAGGTGGACCATATTTTGTTGCATTGCAAATTATCCACGAGATTATGGGAGGATATCTTTAGTTGGTTAGGCGTTTCATGGGTAATGTCAAAATCCTGGAAGGAGTTGATGTTTAGTTGGAAGAGTGAAGTAGGAGAAGAAGGCACGTGGCTTGGAATGTTACTCTTGCTTTAATGTGGGTCATTTGAAAGAGAGAAATAAGAGAGAATTTGAAGGGATAGAGCTAAGCTTTATTCAATTAATAGCTTGTTTGGCCAAACTTATTTTTCTCCAAAAACACATGTTTTTTATCAAAAAGTGCTTATTTTAAAAAATTAAGATGTTTGGTCAAGCTTTTGAGAGAAAATAAGTGCTTTTGGGGAGTAGGAAAAGCTGATTTTTAAAAGCTAAAAAAGTAGCTTTTCTCGGAAGCACTTTTGAAAAAAATACACGTAGATGCACTTTTTAAATGTTTGGTGCAACACTAATTGCTGCTCAAAAGTGTTCTTTAAATTAATTGGCCACACACAAATTGCTTCTCACCAAAAGTACTTTTTTGAAAAGCACTTTTCAAATAATATGATTTTAGATGCTTGGTCAAACATGCTATAAGGAGTAGTGTTCATTATTTTATTTTCTTTTGGCGCACCCATGCAGATCTTGTTTGCCTAGAGGATTTGGTTGTCTTTTAAAGAGAATCATATTTTGTAGGTTTCTCCTCTTTTGGTATACCTCTTGTAGCATTCACCACCCAACCAAATCCCACCTCTACCACCCTCAAATGCAATTCTTCTTCACATACCATCACACCCAACTCTACCCCAACACCATCCAGCCCACCACCCAACTATCTGACCACCATATGAACACCCCCCCACACCTCTCCAAAGAAAATTAATTATTTTTATATTTTTTGGTTTTCTACACCTCTCCCCACCCCCGTTGCAAACCCCCTACCTCTGACCCCCCTAAAAAAGTTTTAATTTTATTTATTTTCTACACCACCCCAACCCCCGCTATGGGTGACAAACGGGTGGGTCACGTCGGATATAGGCGGGTCAAAATGGATTAATTATTCAACCTGCCTATATGTAACACGAATAAAAAATGGGTTAACCCGATAGATAATATGAATACAATATTATCTAAAGTTACTTTAAAGATTTTGGCTTCATAGAAAAATTAATTTTTTTTAGGGTGGTGGAGTGTGGGTGGGGGTGGGGTGAGTGGTATAGAAAATAAAAAAATAAAAACTTAAAAAAATGGGGGGGTTGAGTTGGGGTGGTGGTGGAGTGTGGTGTGGTTGGGGTGGTTAGGTGATGGTGGGGTAGTTGGTGAAATGCCACTTGTGGGACTTGTTTTTCCTAATGTTATTAAGAAAGTCATTTTTACTTATTTTTAAGGAACTTGTGTTTACTAAATTTGTGAGTTTTATCCATTTTACCCATTAAATTAGCCATATTTTAAGTAAATATTATGGGTTGACCCACATTGAATCATTTTAAATGGATTGGATATTCAACCCATTTGGGTCGGGCGGATATCCATATTTTTTACCCATTTTGCCGCCCCTACCCCCTGTTGTGAACACCCCCATACCCCCCAATTCTTTTTTACAAAATGTTTTAAATTCTTTTTTTATTTTCTACACCAACCCACCGTCGGAAACCTCCCCCTCAAAAATGTAAAAATTAAAATTCTTTTTGTTTACTACACCACTACCCCACCCCGCTGTGAATCCCTACCCTGACCCCACACAATTTTTTTAAAAAAGTATTAAATTCTTTTTTTTGGTAGGAAAAATTTCTCATATAAAAATAAAATAAAATATATGAAATACAAAATTGGAATAGGGATAGGGGAAGGGGTGGGGCAGTGGATTGGTGGGTGGTGTAGAAATAAAAAAAATTAGGAGATGTGGGGGTTATAAAAATATAAACTTTTTTTGGGGTGGGGGTGTAGAAAACCGAAAAAAGTATATAAAACTTAATAAACAAATTTGGGGAGTGTTCGGATCGGGGTGGGGAGTTGGTGTAGAAAAGTAAATAAAAAATAATTTAGACCTTTTAAAAAAAAATGGGTGTGGGGAGGGGGGAGGGTCAGTTGTGGGGGTTCACAGCGGGTGGTGTAGAAAATATTAAAAAAAAAAAAAAAAATTGGGGAGTGGGGAGAAGGGGGTTCGTAACGGGGGTGGAGAGAGTGGTGTAGAAAATCAAAAAATATTTTAAAAATAATATTTTTTTGGGGGGTGGGGGTGCATATGGTGGTCGGGTGGTTGGGTGGTGATGTTGTAGTTGGTTGAATGTCAATTGAAGACCTGTTTTACCTACTTTTATTAGGAAAGTCATTTTCCTCATTTTTTGAGAAACTTGTTTTTCTAAAAAAATTATTAAAAAATGACAGTCCAGCGCACTAAGTTTCCGCTATGCGCGGGGTTCGGAAAAGGACCGGACTACAAGGGTATATTGTAAACAATCTTGCCTCACATTTCTGCAAGAGACTGTTTCCACGATTTGAACTCACGGCCTCCTTCTGGTTACATGTCAGCAACTTTACCATTTTTCCAAGACTCCCTTCTTGTTTTCCTAAAAAGGTATTTTCCAATTTTTTTGACCAAAGGAACATGAGAAAATTGGAAAACACTAAAAATGTTTTCTGATTCACAATTCAAAACAGCTCTGTTAAGTACTTGCTACGTCCATTATGAAGTCTTAACAATTCAAAATTCTCCCTGAATCCTGATTCACAACAGACATTTAAGAATTATCTGGATTTCAGGCATCTGAACATATTGCATGTTATTCAATGACTAACTAGAAGATACTACTGTGCTTGATTAACTTGATATAATTGAAGTAATATAGGCTTGAATTTCGAGGTAAAAGCTTTATAATGTGGAAAATATCTTCTTTCCTGATTAGCTTCTCGGTGGAGCTTGACTTGCAAGTAGGCAGTGGTCCCTCAGCCCTGCCAATCAGGTCCACAATATACCATTCACTTGCCTCTTTGTTTGACTGCCATCACATAACAACAGTCAACAAGCCAAACAACATGTGGTATGGTATTGACTACGGATAACTAACATACAACATTATCCTCAGAGTGGATTTAAGGCGAGTTTTGCCGCTAATTCAACTAAATCTATTGCTTTCGGCTCAAACTATGTACGCGTATCCAAAAAAAAATATGCTATAGACAGTTTTGCCCAAAAGACCCAACGCACTGACTCTAAATTCTAGTTTTTCCCTTTGATTATGCTATAGACAGTTAGAATATAATCAACTTCATCAATTAGGAGGCAATAATAGGTCAACCAAGTCAACTTATTTCTCCACGTCATCCTCCACCCACTACCAGTTGCCAACTTGTATAAAAAAGCTACTACTGGCTTGGGAGAAATGCAAGAGAAGCAATGGCTTTCTTACGCTATAGTTTTTTTCTCATACTTGTCTTCTGCATTTGCACGGCAATGTCTGTCGATCCTCTGGGCAATTTTTGTGATGATGCAACCAAATCCAATAGTGCTAAAACATCGGCTACTATTGGAAAGGTGTTGGCTGAATTAGTATCAGTTTCTGCTAAAGATAGCTTCAGTACTACCTCCAATGATGATGCTAAGAACAAAGTACATGGCCTGTACCAATGCAGAGGAGATATTAGCAGCAATGACTGCTTAAGTTGCATCAGTGATGCAGCAAAGGAGATCCGGAAACGCTGTCCAGACCAAACTGATGCCAGAATTTGGTATGATTATTGCTTCTTGAGGTACCAAGCTAAGAATTTCGTGGGACAAGTTGAAACAGTGCCTGGTATATTCTACTGGAATGTCGACTTTGTATCTGATTCTGACTTCTTCAATAAAAAGCTAGTGCAACTCAAGAATCAAATAACTGCAGAAGCTATTGTGCCAAAGAACAAAGGGCTCGGTAAAGGCAAGAGTAAACTATCACCTTTTGTTACATTATATGCATTGATGCAATGCACAAGGGACATACCAAAGATAGACTGTGCTCAATGTCTTGCCGTAGCAGTTGGCAATTTCCCCACTACTTGCGCAAACAGGAAAGGATGCCGTATCCTGTACAGCAGTTGCTATGTTCGTTATGAACTCTACCCGTTTTTCTTTCCCTTAGATCCGAAAGAGAAATTAGCCAACGTATCAATGGACAACTATGCATTCAAAATGTCCAAACCTTAATTGGTAGTAACTAATGTGTAGCACTTTATGTATTAAGAATTTGAAATGTTTTTACTTGTTTGTGTTTTCATTGTAACATTCACATTTCCAATAATTACAAATGTATGAGCAAACTCAGTGCAGACAGTTACACAAATGTTTTGTCTGCTCAGAGTAAAGCTGTACTTGTATGTACGTGATATATGTTACAAATTGATCTATTGAAGTTGCAAGCTTTTGAATGTACATCCATTGATTTGGTGACCTATTCTTTTTCTTAAGGACTTAGTTATTGGCTCTGCGGAAACTTCTAGGGAAAGGTACAACATCTTTGACATCATTCAGGCCAGTGACATAAAGCACCAAAGGTTCAAGCATTAGGCTGAAACCAGAGGTTTTGGCAGAACCATGCCTGCGAAAATCTAGATACCATTCATGCTGCTGTTTTTGCAAGCCCAGTACATTCATCCTGCCAACAATGAAAATTGAACTTGTCAGTACAACATGATTTTCCATGAGTTCCAACGCTCAAGTAACGTTAGGAAATATGTCCGGATATCCCTGAAGGGGTAAAAGCAATACATCTGAAATTCCGAAGTAAACACAGTTTGTTACCTTGATCTCAACACATTGAAGCGTTCTTCACTTTGGCTTCCCCTAATCACAGTTCCTACCTGCAAACAAATTCAGCTTTAGCTTAATTACCAATTCAGATTGTTAACTAAAAGTACACAGCCTCTACTCTGCAAAGGACTGTAATCCCGAGCAGATGGTCCGATATTACCTTTGGTAAAACCACATTAAATGTTGCAACCGTCTTCCCATCATCATTCAAACGGACATAAAATGGCTCAAGTCCTTTTGGATGGTTGTATATAATTACAGGCTTTTTATATATCTCATCAACCAAATAACTGCAACCAAGAGATAAGAAGTTAATGAGCAAGTTTGCCCTTAATCTATCAAATTTACTCAGGAAAGCTACTAATACATACCTTTCCTGTTCTTCAGTCAAAGAAACTCCAAATTCTATCTTACTTTGAAATTTCTTTCCAGCAACCTGTTCTCATGCGATTATACAAGTGTGAGATACCCATCTTCAAAAATTTAGCCACGCGTTCAAGAAATTGTGGCAAAACAACTACCTGTCTCAGATCTTCTATGGCTTCGGCATAGGAAATCCTTTCAAATGAACTTGATACGGTAAATTGAAGGCGCTCCATAACAGCTTTGTCTATCCGTTTCAATACGAATTGTAGATCTTCCATGCAACCCTCCATAATCCTTTTGCATATAAATTTCAAAAAGTCGTTCGCGCAATCCATGGCATCCTGAAAGTGGCCATGGAGTTATGGAAAAAGTAGCAAACTTAGTGATGAACAATAGAAACATGGAAAATATCCCTCTGCATTTAGACACTAGAAGTAATACCTCTAACTCTGAGAAGGACATTTCAACATCTACCATCCATGTCTCAGCTAATGACTTTTTCGACTCTGATTTCTCTGCTTGAAATCTGGGACCAAATGAGTAGACATTTCCAAGAGCACATGCTTGACTCTCCAGATGAAGACGACCAGAAATTGTTAGATAAGTCTGGCGTGCAAAGAAATCTTTAGAGAAGTCAAGTTTTCTGGTTTCAACTGTGACTCCAGATTTTGCTTTTTGCCTAGTTTCTAACTGTGAAACTAGCTCATTTGTTTTTTTCAAGTCCTGCTGTGCAGCAAATAGAGCTTCCTTATTGCTATCAGTTCTGCTAAGTTCTTCGACTTTCTTAGATTTTTCTTTGATAGAAGCCCGGATAGCTTCAACACTGACTCCAGCATCTTCGGTGGAACTAATTTGGTCATCCTTTTTGCCCTTGCTAAGAAGAGTTGTAACAAGAAATTTCTCGCTAAAACCTTCAGAATCAGTGCTTGTAATAATGGGTACTTGAACGTGAAGGAACCCTTGATCTTGGAAGAAGCCATGAGTCGCCCACGTAAGGGCATTATGAATTCGCATGACAGATGCCACCTGCAAAAGAAAAGAATCCAGATATAGAGGTTATATACGCTCACAAAAGAACTTAAAATGAACTGATCAAAGAAGTTCAAATTTTGATTTTGAGACACCACATTTGTACTCCAATTTCAAGATCCAAAATTAAAAGGCTTAAAATAAGTTATGTACCTATCTCTACAAGAAAGTATGAACTACCATCCAATTTTATCAAGTGCACAAAACTCCTAAAGACCTAAACTAGCAATCAATTTAAGACAAGAGGCACCTAATTAACATGAGGAAAAAGCCAGTAAAATGTAATGGAGAAAGTATCACCGTCGTTGTTCGTGGCCTAAAGTGGGAACAGTCTCTTAAAGATGCCAGTGGCAATTGTTTCTTAGATAATGGATACTTAGATTGATCTACCAATCCAAGATGTAGGATTTTCTCTGCTTGGAGCTCAACAGCATGTTTCCCCTGCACTGTTGGCTGCTGCAATATACCTTCAATTAATACACATGTTCCCGTAGGCATAACTTGGCACGGAGTCGCTAGTGCTGAGTCCACAAGAACCTGAAAGATTGATCATGTGCCTCAGTTAGTTTGGATGGTTGTTACCTATTTTATAGTATTGTGATCTTAATTATAATGTTTGTTTTGATTGTTACTTAAATTTTTATTACTATATCATATCGTTAATTCCATCCTTATCTAACAACGAAAAATCTCATTTTATGTAACAATCCATTTAGTGTAGTCGTGCCGCTACCTTATATTTTTTCTCATTTCACCTTTGCTTATTATTTAAAAATCATATTTTATCATTTACCTTACCTTTTTTATTATAACTCTATCCCGTATCCTATTTTTCTTTATAATATTATAGGTTTATCCTTGATATTACTGATGTGTTACCACACGGTATAACGACGGAAAACTATACAATCTATCCAAACGTTATATTCATCAAAATAATACAATACAAATAAAATACAATATGTTATGATAGAATGTACCTGAAGACTGGGCACACAAGAACCATCACTAACTTGCAATATTGACACAGAGGGTTGTGGCGCTTTTTGAATAACAAAATCCAATTTTTCACGTATACGATATTCCCCTCCCCCAAAGACCTTCATAATAGACCTAAGTAGTGGAATCCGAGATTGAAGAACCTCAGAACAGGTAACATCTTTTGGGCTCACTACCTGAGGAGCAGCTGCCGGCTGTGGCGTTACGGGTTGTTTCCTAATCTCCCTGGAAGACTTAACCCACCCTCCAATTACAACCCTCTGACCAATTAACTCACCATCACTACGTGCTAATATAGTTTTCAACATCACCCTTTTCGTGTATTTCGAAAAGGTGGCAGCTGGCATTGGAGCTTGTTCTGAAGCCATTTTCTGAAGAAAGAGATTATTATGGAAAGGATTTCAAGAATGAGAAAATGAAATGTATAGTTGTTGTTGAAGGTGTAGTGTTGATTGGGTAGAGATTTATATTGAAGAAACATGATGGAATTTTGATACTTTGCTTGGGAAGATATTGAGGGGTTGCAGAGGAGAAGGAAGATGAAAGAAGAGGGTGTTTGCAAGTATGGGGAAGAAGGAAAGGGATAGTCCATAAGGAAGGAAGCTAAGGTTTGGTATTCTTCAAAGGTTGGAAGGAAACTTGCGGGATTGATTAGTGATTACATTGAATTGAACTACTTACTTTTTAAAATGCTTTCTGAAAATCGAGTCAAATTGAAAGAAAAAGACATACTATTTTCCCTCCAAAGAAATTCCCAAAAACAAAGTAATAATTATATTTTTTTTATCTTTTCAATACATTGAACATATAAATTAAAGAGAAAATGGTCAAATTTGCCCTTCAACTATGTTTTATGAAATAACATTATCCTCCGTCAAACTTTAAGATCAAATATACTCTTTTCGTTATCAAACTTGTTAAATTTGCCCTCAGATGGACGGATATGTGAATTGGACGCCACGTCAGACCCACGTAGACTACATGTTGGTGGTTAATTTTTATTTTTTTATCCTTATTTTAACGGCACTGACAAGTGATATCCTCTAATCAAAAGACTCAACCCATAAATTAAATAACCCAGTCCATTCTGATAATCCATGAATTAAATAACTAAGTTGTAATAGCTTTATCTGAATATTGCAAGCAATTGAAACTAGTGGCGGACCAACTATAAAATGTGGGAATGCCTGTTTCTGACACAAAGATGGTTCTCCAACTAGTCGTCAGTCTTCAAAAGGTGAGTATGATACCCTCGCCATGATGATCCAACAGGTTGATCCCTTACCCAATTTTGACAAGGCTCGGTCACAATTATTGTTGGAAGAAACATGACGTGCTAAACAGGACGAGCACAACCAGAAAGCATTATTGGTCGACACTCCCGCAATTGCTGCTGCCCCTACCGCAGGCCAACCATCGTTGGATTACCATCAACAGCGAGGTGGCCACGATAGTGGCAAAAGAGGAAAGGGTCGCGGGAACGACAGGGGTAGACGTGGCCGAGGGCGTGGAGGTAGGAATAATTTTCAGCAGTCGGTGGCCCCAGCACCATGGGTTGGCCCAGGGCAGTGGCCCAACACTGCACCCTGGGCCTCTGCCCCAGTTTACTATCAGCGACAGCCACGGGCCCAATTTAATTACTCGGCCCAGACATGTTTACAGCAGGCCAGTATCTTGGGTCAGGCTCCGGGTCACGACTCCACATTGCAAAATTATGCCCACTTTATCCAGGCCCAACAACCGTAATTTCACGGCATGGCCCCCACTGATTTGGGACATGCCTTCAACTCTTTAAACATGCAATATCCCGATGAAAATTGGTACATGGATTCGGGAGCCACATCTCATCTTACCTGGTCTGCAACTAATCTCTCCTAATTATTTTGTTTAAAGTCTCCTCAATTCATTACTGTTGGCAATGGTCATCGCATTCTAATTCAGGACTATGGTAATACCTACACCTAACCATCTCACCCACCATTCTCCATGAAAAACGTCTTGTATGCCCCAAACATCATTAAGAATTTAATCTCTATTCGAAAATTTACTCGTAACAATTCTGTGTCTGTTGATTTTGATCCGTTTGGTTTTACTGTGAAGGATCTACGTACGGGGACACCTCTTACGAGATGCAATAGCACAGGGGACCTCTATCATTTCTCATCCTCTTCAGTTGCCAGTTCCGTTCACACACCTCCATTGCAGCTATCTCTCCGTCAACTTGGCACAATAGGTTTGGACACTCAGGAGCTCCTGTTTTTAATTTTCTTAGAGGCGATAATTTTATTCATTGTAATAATGGGAAAATTACCCAAAACTTCGTTTCTTGTCAATTAGGCAAACATGTTCGCCTTCCGTTTAAATCATCTATTAGTGTTACGTTTGCTCCATTTGATATTGTTCATGCTGATTTGTGGAACTCTCCTATTACTAGCTCTCTAGGTCATAAATATTATCTAGTCTTATAAGATGATTACTCTCACTTTATATGGATTTACCCACTAAAGTTTAAGTCGGAAGTTTTTGCCAAATTCCTTGAATTTTGTACTTTTATCAAAACGCAATTTGAAAGAGTCATAAATTCTTTTCAATGTGATAATAGCCATGAATTTAATAATTCCACGTTTCACAAATTTTGCAAAAATAATGGCATGGTCTTCCTGTTTTCGTGTCCTCACACCTCTCCTCAGAATGGCAAAGCCGAACGAATCATTCGCACTATAAATAATATGGTTCGTACATTCATGTTTCATGCCTCTCCCTCCATCGTTTTGGGTTGATGCAGTCAAAATGGCAAACTACGTCATTAATATTCTACCAATTAGCACTCTCCATAACATGACCCCAACCAAAATATTATATCGTCGGATCCCCTCCTATGATCACCTTGGACTTTCGGTTGCCTATGTTACCCAAATCTTGCCTCTACTGTCTCCCGCAAATTGGCACCCTGAATCACTCCGTGTGTCTTCGTAGGATTTCCGTCTAATCATATGGGCTATTTGTGTTATGACGTGTCCACTCGCCAAATTCATGCCTCCTGTCACGTTACATTTGACGAGACAATCTTTTCTTTTGCCAATATTCAGAAATTCTAGAACACTGACAGAGGCGTTGCTAATGTTGTTGCTGAGATCTGTTGGCTTCAAAAACTTCTTTTGGAGCTGCATTTCCTTTGTGTAAGGCGTCTTTGGTTTACTGTGATAACATATCCTCCATATATTTATCTCATAACCCGGTTTAGCATCAGCGAACCAAGCACATTGAGATGGATATACATTTTGTTCGTGAGAAGGTTGCTCTTGGTCATGTTAGGGTGACGCATGTGCCGTCTTCATATCAGTATGCAGATATATTCACCAAAGGCCTTCCTAGACAGCTCTTCCTCGACTTCAGATCCAGTCTTAGCGTCCGGCCTCCTCCCGCTCCGCCTGAGGGGTGTATTAGCCGTAAATATTGTATCATAATTACCATATTTAATGTTATGTACTTATGGTAGAATTAGGATCCATATTGTATAAGGATTACACATTGTACACCTATATATATTTTGTATTAATGAGAAAGGTTTCTCGAGATTGATTAATACAATTCCACAATATAAATTGAAACTGAGAGTGTATTTGTTATTATTATAGCTCGTCGATAAAATTATTTTTATTAGAAATTGGAATTCAAGTAAAATTTATACTATTTTTTTATATTCATTTTTCTTCAATTATAGTTGAATTCATGCTTCATAAATAGAAAGACTCAGGGCCTTTGGATTTTTGTAACAGTTTTAGACATCCTTATTTATATAACACCACTAGCATCTTGCTAGTCTTTGTTTTTAAGAAAATGACTCAAATCAATTTAGTATCAATATATTTCTTCCTTCCATACTTGTTATTATATGCAACTCCATCTCATTTTATACGACACTCTTTCCTTTTTAGTCACTCCAAAAAAAGAATTATATATATATATATATTAAAAATAATTTAAATTTATGAGATGATTTATAGCTACAAAAATATCTAAAACTTATTTTGAACATAAATTTCAGAAGTCTTTTTTTTCTTACATCCTATTTCCGATCAAACACCCTCGTATAAAAGAGGTAGTCAATTAACACTCCTTTAAAATTGAGAACACATTTTTCTTACTACATTGGTACCCATAAATTGACCAGAAAAAGAGGATTAAATTCCAATTAAATATATCTTCGTCATCAATTTTTCTTTTTGTTTTCTCGGTTGCATTGCAAGGCTAATAAATCAATAAGATGCAAGTCAAGCTCGATTATTCGATAAAATTGACAATGACACCAAAAACTGAATCAAACAGTAAAACTGTAACCAATAAAATTTATACTATATTAGTTTATTTTCCGAAATAAATTTTAATAAAAAAGTCTTAAATTTTAATAAAAATTCTTGACTAGCCAACTCACCCTGAAGCCTCGGATAATGTGCCTCGGAATCATGTCTTCGCTCCTCCATGATCAGTCTTTCCCTTCCTGTTTTTCGAGCTCACTAAGGCAAGCGGCGCCCCATTTGTGTCTGTCTGCGATCGTGCCTAGCTGGAGCACAAGGCTTAGAGCTGGAACAAGAGTTTGCACCAAGTGCGACAACTGTAGTATGAACACAACCACTAGTACTCTGTAAGCATCATAGGCCGACAACGAAGAAGATACACATATAATATATAAATACTGAACAAAAACACATATTCAACTAGAATAGATGTATCTTTAAAATATAAAAGGGAAAATCATGTTTCATATATTAACAAACATATAGGCATATATTCCACATAACAAAGAGTAGAAGAATGAATGAATACAATACACTAACCACTAATAAATCCTGGTACCCACATGCTAGCGGTCATTCCATCTAATTATGACTCATGGAGAACTCGCGAGGTCCATATAATTATCACTATTCCACCGGGGGCCATTCATAACGGATTGTGATCACTTACTATACCGCCCAACTTTACCGCTGGGTTGTGAGAACCTCACTATATCACCCGACTTTACTGGCGGACAGTGAGAACATCACTCTAACCCCTTTTTCGACCTTAATGACCACCTCGTATCTCTTTCCGTGATACACTCCAACAAGTATATAAGTATGAATGATCATAACAGATATAATATCATGTACTTAGCATATCTCTTTCTTTTGTTTTCTTTTTGCTACTACATTGCTCGTTTGGGATCTGCACATGTAATCAACGTTCCAGCATTTCCGTCGGTGAATAATGTTACGATGGTGAACAGTGCTCTACCCAACTGGAGTTGGTACCTCCGGTCGCCCTCACTGGTTCTTAATCTCTTCATTGTAGCTAAATCTTGAATTTTACATTCTAGCCTATAGCTCTATAATTCTTGCCATAGTAGTTAGACTTACTTCTATATTCTTGCGGACTTGTACTATAGTATTGATTCTTGCTTCTTTTAGTGTGAACTTTTGATTAGTTTATATTTATTGTAGTATCATTGGTAAAATATGGTAGACTAGGGTCATATTCTCGGTCGATGATGGGGGAGAGGGTTAGGGGGTAAGTGGGGTAAGGGAGATGCTAGGCTGAGAATAGTGTCTTGGAACATTGAGACTTTAACGGGGAAGTCCATAGAGTTAGTTATGATTCTTAAGAAGATGAGAATTAATATATCATGCGTCCAGGAGACCAAACGGGTATGACCTAAGGCTAAGGATGTGGACGGGCATAAGTTATGATTTTGGGGTAGGTCAAGGTATAGGAATGGGGTAGGCATTTTGGTAGACAACGAGCTAAAGAATCAGGTGATAGAGGTTAGGAGGGTCAATGACAGGATGATGTCGATTAAGTTGGTAGTTGGAGAATCCATTATGAACATTATTAGTGCTTACGCGCCGCATGCGATCTTGAATGAGGAGGAGAAAAAGTGTTTGGGAGGATTTCGACAAGGTGGTGGGAGGTATACCACCCACTGAGAAGTTATTTATATAAGAGGATTTCAATGAACATATCGGGTCACTTCTAGGGGTTATGATGACATGCATGGAGGCTTTGGCCTTGGGGGAGGCATCTCACTCTTGGAGTTCGCTAAAGCTTTTGGATGGTGATATCCAATTCGAGGTTTATGAAGAAGGAGAAGCACTTGGATACTTTTCGTAGCTCGGTGGCTAAAACTCAGATAGTTGTTTTGCTCCTTAGGAAGGTTGACAATAGTCTTTGTAAAGACTGTAAGATTATCCTGAGGGAGTACCTTACAACCTGACACAATCTCTTAGTGATGGATTTGGAGATCAAGATGGAGAAGAAGATGAGGGTTATAGATGACGGGCTAAGAATCAAATCGGGAAGGTTGACAATGGCTAGTGCAAAGGAGATGGGGGAGAGGTTGATAGCCAAAGGGGCTTAGGGAGTAGTGGAAATACGACCGGTATGTGGAACATGACACTAATTGCATTCAGGAGGTAGCTAGAGAAGTGTTAGGGGTCTCACATGTTATTCATGGTGGGAATCGAGGGGATTGGTGATGGAATGGTAAGGTTCAAGAGAGGTGAAAGCAAAGAAAGCGGCGTATGAAAAATTGGTAGAAAGCAATGATGAGATGGAGAAGTAGACGAATAGAGAATTGTATAAGATGGTGAGAAAGAAGGAAAAGCTACCGGTTACAGCGGCGAAAATGGTGGATTTTGAATGCATGAATATGGAATTAGAGGAACAGGGCTAGGACAAGAAGTTGTACAGACTATCCAATACGATAGGGGGGGACCTGTGACTTAGCTCACATGAGGTGCATCAAGGACGAGGACGATAAAGTACTGGTGGAAGATGCGCATATTAGACGGAGGTAGCAGTCTTACTTCCATAAGCTCTTGACTGAAGAAAGAGATAAAGACATTGTGCTGGGAGATTTGGAGCAATCTGGAAGGTACCAGAATTTTGGATATTATAGAAGCATTAAGGTTGAGGAGGTTATGGGTGTTGTTTGCATGATGCACAGGGGACGAGAGACTAGGCCTGATGAGATCCTAGTTGAATTTTGGAAGAGCGCAGGTAGGGCAGGTTTGGAGTGGTTGACTGAGTTGTTTAATGTCATTTTAAGACGATAAGAATGCCCGAAGAATAGAGGTGGAGTACAATGATTCCTTTGTACAAGAACAAAGATGACATCCAGAGTTGCAACAACTATAGGGGGTATCAAGCTAGTAAGCCACACTATGAAAGTTTGGAAAAGAGTCATAGAGATGAGGGTGAGAAGAGGCGTATCTATTTCTGAGAACAAGTTTGGATTAATGTCGGGGCATTCGACTACAGAAGTCATTCATCTTATTAGGAGGTTGGTGGAGTAGTATAGGGAGAGGTGTTGAGTCTATTTTTAGTACTATTTTAGAGTGTGTTTTAAGGAGTCTGTCTTTGTCTTTTAATTGTTTTGTGCAGTCTTATGCGTGTTGTTTTGTGTTTTTAGGTTTTAAGTGATTCATAAAGGAATAAGGTTCGAAGAGAATATGTGGTTATGGAGAACACAAATACACATTGAGTCACAAGAGATCAGTCAAAGAAGTCCCGGGAAGCTCAAGAAGAAGTCTAAACAAAACTCCGGCAGAGAAATGATGAAGAGCCCGATGCTGAGAAGAAAGAGTCGCGGCGCTGAAGAGCCGCAACGCTTGGTAGTTGCGTCGTGGTGCTGACGACGTCATTGAGCGAAAAATCGTAAATTTTTACGAGGGAAAAATGGTCTTTTCAAAAGGGAAGATTAGGGTTGCTGTAAAGGTTAGATGAGGCATTTTTCTGAGAGAATCTGATATTTGGAGGAAGAAACAAGAGGCTAAGGACAATTAGAGACATCGATTGTTCAAGTTCTTTTTCTTTTCTTTAATTCAGTTCATGTTGGTTTTGAAGATAATTAGTTTTATTAGCATGTCTATGAACTAATTTCTTTATTAGGATTTTTCGTCGATTCACTTGAAACTCTATTATGAATTAATGCATTGCTAGTGTTTCTTCTTCATCTATTAATATATATTCAACTTGTGTTCATTAAATGAGAATTAACTAGTCATTAGTTTTCATTACTTATATGATTTCAAATCAAGATTTGAATATGTTATAGTTGATTAGACATAGGTTTAATCTTGAATGAGAGTATCACGATTGCATGTGTAGCGTTTTAGGTTATTGATCTTAATCCTCCTATGTGGTTGAATTTATCATAGAAATATAGAAAATTCTCACTTAGGTTGAGTTTTTATATGTCCTAACCGGAATATAGAATATCTCAGTTAACCTGCTATCTTGATAAAAAGAAGAATTATTGGTCTTGAATTAACGAATGATAAAGTGGACAGTTGATGAGATTGGAAATCCTAATTACCTCCATTACTGAGTTAAACTCAGTGTGTTTTCATTCTTATTTTATTCCTGCAAATTACTTTAGTTTGTTAATTCATAGTTTAGGAATCTCAATCTATATTCGTTTACCAAATAGAAATCAAAGATTAATTAGTTGGTAATTGATAATTCAGTCTCTGAGGATGATACCCAGTTTTACCGAAATTATTACAAATTGTGATACGTACACTTGCGTAGCATATAGAAATCTTGCAACAAATTTTTGGCGCTGTTGTCGGGGACTGAAGTATTATCAATATCAAAGTAACTAATCTTATTTCTAATTTGGTTGTTCTTAGAACACATTTTTTGCCTTAATTTGCGTGTATTATTTTTAGTAAATTTTAGGTAGCTTTGTTTTATGCGAAGCAAAAGAGGAGCAGATAACGTTGTCCTTCTAAATCGGGAGATTGAGAAAGCGTGCAAGCAGAATAGAAAGAATTGCAGGTTCAACCGCGATGGAAAATTTATATAATAATAATGGGTTGAATGGCGGAGTACCAGCAGACGTGATAGAACCAGTCCAGAATCCGGCCGAGATGAGCTTAAGGAACTACATATTGCCGATTGTTACATGAGTGTAGACATGCATAAGGCCACCTGTTGTGCAGTCCAATAATTTTGAGATTAAGCCAGCAATGTTGCATATGATCTAGAGCACAGTTCAGTTTAGTGGGTTGCCTTCAGAAAATCTGCACATGCATTTGGCGAACTTCTTGGAGTTATGTGCTACCTTTAAATACAATGGTGTTAATGATGATGTCATTTGGTTGAGGCTCTTCATATTCTCACTCAGGGACCGAGCTAAAAGTTGGCTAAACTCTCTTCAGGCAAACGCTATTACCACTTGGCAAGATTTGGTACATAAATTTCTTGCCAAGTTCTTTCCTCCATCAAAGGCCGCGAAGTTAAGGGGAGAAATGAACAATTTTTATCAGCTTGATGAGGAGTCCTTATATGATGCTTGGGAGAGGTTTAAGGAGTTGCAAAGGAGATATCATCACCATGGAATTGAACAGTGGATGTTGGTCCATAATTTCTACAATGGGTTGTGTGGTACTACTCGTACCATAATTGATGTTGCGGCTGGAGGGGCATTTATGAGTAAAAGTGCTAACGAAATGTATGAATTGTTAGAAGATATGGCCACAAACAACCACCAGTGGTCCGATGAAAGATCTACCAACAACAGGAAAGTGGTTGGAGTTCATGAGTTAGATGTCATCACTGCGTTAACTGCTCAAGTTGCTTCTTTGATAAAGCAATTGCAACAGAATACTATGTCCGCAAATGATGTTCATATGCAAGTGGGTTGTGAAATTTTCAGGGGTCCACATACTTTTGATAGGTGTCACGACCCAATTCACGAGTCGTGATGGCACCTACCCTATTCCCCCGAGTAGGCGAACCATATTCTCAATAACAAGTTAAATCAGCGGAAATAAAATAAGCGCAAAAGAAGTTATCAAGTCTAAACATACGAAGTTCCCCAAAATTTGGTCAAACGGGTACAAGAGCACTAATAAGTCTGAAAAATAGAAGTCTGAAAGAATGTCCGAAGGCTACATATTGTCTGTCAATAACCAAAGAAAAATGGAATTAACTAAGAAGCCCTTCAGGGGCCACGGACGACCAAGTAGCTCACCCTGAATGACTAGGAGATGTCCACCTCGCAAATCAACCACGGGGGGTAGAACTAGAACCTGGATCGTACTCTGCACTCAGCAAAAGTGCATCAAGAGTAATATCAGTACAACACTAGTACCGGTAAGCATCATAGGCCGACAGTGATTAGATAACGCATGGAGTGTGGAAACTAACAAGTAGCACATAGAACAAACAGGTATGGTTACGTATCCTATACAAGTCAAAATATAAGAAATTATGAAATCAACCAAGACAGATACAGTTTCACCAAATGAGCAGTTAAAACTAAGAATAGATAGAAGCAATGCAATACCATAGTCATCTCTCCCTCACTCCACTCCCGTACACACATGCTAAGGTAGTGCCTTCAAGCCATGACCCATGGGGGACCCGCGAAGTCCATGTACCACTCGTGCTCTCCGGATAGAACCTCGGAGGTTATCAGTCACTCGCAATCTCCGGCAAAGACCTCGTAGTTGCTCAATCACTCTCAATCTCCGACAAGGACTTCAGATTTATCAATCACTTTCAATCTCCGACAGAAACCTCGGAGTTTATCAATCACTCTCAACCTCCGGCAGAAACCTCGGAATTTATCAATATCATCAGAACAATAATATAGAAAAAGTATGACAGGCATGTCACCACATATCACACATCGATAATCGACAAGTACAAGTCATATCAAGTGAATAATCACAAAAAATAACACATATGGCGACAAGCCCACATAACAGCTGACGAAACCAACGTAATTGTAATTTATCTCCACTTCATGCCCGAAGTCCTATCACGCTATCCCTGTCACTTCCTACAACTATATATGATTCTCTAATCAGAGTCTAACTAAAGTAAACTATAACCTACCTCAATGTCGAGCGGGTGCCACGAACAATCAAACCAATTCCTTCCCCTTGCGTAGAGCCTCTGAACGCATAAAATCTAGAAAATATGTGAACTACATTAAAATACGAATCTAAGGACACCCATATTGTTATATTTATATTAACAAGATTTTTACCGTTTCAATTATATGACTAAACTCATACTCATATAAAAATATTAGCACAACTTCAGAAAATTCAAATGATATTCCTTTCTTTCAACTTTCTCATATCTCCCGCTTGTAAAGGATATAACATTAAAATACTCATCGACTCCAATTTTACCATGACATCTAACTCCTCTTCCCTAATCAAGAATAACACATTTGCGGATACGAGACACGGGATGATTGCTACTTAATATCTCCCTACACATTTGATTTGGTAATAAGCACATAACTTGCATCCTAACTGGAGCAAAATCTGTGGGTAATACAACATTATTTCTATCAACAACCTCTTGAACGAAGACAGCCTGTTGCAAACAAAATCATATCCGTAACCCCATACAACAGGTCCATTGACTTCCACCTCCAAACAAAACTTCATCACCGACACAAATATCCACAACTTCGCCTTTTGCAACTCTAACCCCGTTAACAAACACTCCATTCAGCGAAACCCTAAACTTACTCGAACGAAAAAAATATAACCCATCACCCAAGCACAATTTCTTGTTGAAGGGGTCAAAAGGTATCTAGCAATGTATATTACTGAATCGGTTGTCTTCAAATATGAAATCACAACGTCTATAGTTACCGCCAATATAGTAAGGTTTATAGGGTTGGAGATGTGTAGTAATCAATGGAAGAACCAGTTATTTATTTTTTTGAATTAAAGGAAATCCAAGGGGTTTACTTTGTAAATATGATGTATTTAATACATTTGTTCTAGGTTTCTTGCATGGAATAAGAGAAAAATCGAGTATATGGATTTTCAAATTTGTATGGTGACTACAATCTGAATACAATTTCATGAATGAAATAGAGTAATAAACATGGGCAGTGAGGGTAAATAATTACAAGGAATTTGGAAAGAAGTATGGCCAAAAAAGAAATGGAAAGAATGTTGAAACCTGAGGAGTACCGTGGAAGCCAAGAACTTCTCTTATTCGCTCCTTTTTTTTCCTTTGTGACGTTTTTCCTTCTCTTCTAGTATTAGGTTTTCTTTTGTTTCCTTCTTTTCCCTTACTGCATGTTGCGTCCCTGATCGGTGTATTTTATATACACCTTTTGAGTCATTTTTAGTTAGTCTTTTGCCCATTTTTGTACAAATATGTGTCGTGTTATGATAGATTTTCTTTCTTTTGAGTCACAATAGTTTAAAGCGGCACATTGGCGAGAAGGAGGGAAAAGAGGACAGAAACAGAGGTTCAGAGCTCAAAAAAAGCTAAAAAGTTAGTAACCCGGGCGAGAAACAGGGCGGCGCTGCGGCTCCACCAACCAGCATCAGCAGAGCGCCACAACACCCAAAGAGCAGAGAGCCACATAAGTTTCGGCGCCGCGGCGCCAGTTGCAGGGTCGCGGCGCCAAGGCGGGAAAATTGTCAAATCCGAATTGGAATGGGCCAATGCCAAGAAGGAAAAGGTTTGGGACATTTTTGAGGTTATAAAAAGGACCTTTTAGGTCAGATTTTGGGAGGACCACACTTGACAATTCATCACAACTTGGAGATCAAGATTGGAGACTTACTTTTGAGTAATTTCTTGTTCTTTATTTTATTTCTTTTTGTGTATGTTGGATATTAGTTTAGTTCTTGGCATGTCTATGGCTAGGAACTAACTTAATTTAGGGCTTTCCATGTCGAATCGCTTGAACCTCGTTCTTATGAATTAATGCATGTTTTGGTTTCTTCTTATTATTGTTGAGATTTATTCAATACTTATTTTGATTGCTTGGTAATTAATTGATCACTAATTATCATAACTTATATAATTTCTAATCGAAATCCGAAAGGGGAGATTGTGAATATGCTATAGTTGAATAAACATAGGTTTAAATCGTGGACGAAAGTACTCCGATACTTGTGTAGCTTTATAGGTTATTGCTCTTAATCCTCCTTTGTAGTCAATCTTGTCATCGAAATATAGAAGGGTTCTACATTGGGGTTGAGTGTTTATATTACCTTAACAGGAGTATAAAACGGCTTAGTTAACCTGCTATCTCAAAATAGAAGAAGAACCATAATTATTTGCATTAACGAGTAAAGAGAATGGATAGTTGAGGAGATTTGGAAGCCCTATTTCCACCATATCTGAAGTAAAGTAAAGTAATTTAGTTAGCATCTATAATCATAGCTATAAACAATTCATCAAATTATCGGTTACCAAATAGATACTACAGAATAGAAGTTGATAATTGGACACTAATCCCTGAGGACGATAACTCGGTCTTCTAGACTATATTACTTGTCACGACATGTGCACTTGCGTTTAGTGTGTGCATAAATAGCGCATCAGTCCCCCCTCCACCATTTATTTTACCTACTTTAACGTGCACACCACGGGGTAGTGGGCTTGGCCCACTCACTAATTTTATTCCCCCTTTCATATAGTAAAATCAAATCATCTAATTAATTAAATTTATGCACCAATTGTATATTAAAACTCCTATAATTTAATACCATATAGTCTCATACTAATTTCGTAGTTCTAACGTGCTAAACGACTAAACGGGTCGTTACATTAGATATCAATCAAACAATCTCTCGTCCTCGAGCGACGAGGTAGGGGTGGAGGAAAAACAAAAAAAATACCTGAACTGTCAACAACTAAGGATATCTACTCCGCATATCCGCCTCGGTCTCCCAAGTGGCTTCCTCAACCGGACGGTGCTTCCACTGCACCTTGACTGAAGCAATTTCCTTGGACCTCAACTTCCTCACTTGCCTATCCAAGATTACTACCGGCTCTTCCTTGAAGGACAAATTCTGATCAAATAATACTGAATCCCACCTAATGATATAAGTCCCGTCGGAATGGTACTTCTTCAGCATGGAAACATGGAATACCGGGTGAACGTCTGCCAAACCTGGTGGCAAAGCTAGCTCGTATGCCACCTCGCCAACACGACGAAGAATCTCAAAAGGGCCAATAAACCTAGGGCTCAACTTGCCCTTCGTCCCGAACCGCATTACCCCCTTCATGGGTGAAAACCTTCAATAGGACATGTTCACCAACCATGAACTTTGTATCACGAACCTTCCGATCCGCATACTCTTTTTGCCTACTCTGAGCTGCCAAAAACTTTTCCTGGATAAGCTTCACCTTGTCCAAAGACTCCCTCAGCAGATCCGTACCCCAGGGTCGAACCTTGAAAGCATCAAACCACCTAATAGGAGAATGACACCTCCTACCATATAAAGCCTCGAACGACGCCATGTCAATGCTGGAATGGTATCTGTTGTTGTACGCGAACTCTGCCAATGGTAAGAAAGCGCCCCAATGACCACCAAAATCAATAACGCAAGCCCTCAACATATTCTCAAGTACCTGAATAGTCCTCTCTGACTGACCATCTGTCTGCGGGTGGAACGCGGTGCTAAGATCCAACTGAGTTCCCAATTCCTTCTGCAAAGTCCTCCAAAAATGGGAAGTAAACTGAGTGCCTCTATCGGAAATGATGGAAATAGGAACCCCGTGCAATCGCATTATCTCTCGGATGTAGATCCTGGCCAACGTCTTCGCGTTATAAGTAGTCTGAACCGGAATGAAGTGCGCGGACTTAGTCAACCTATCCACGATAACCCAAATCGAATCAAACTTGCCCAAAGTCTTCGGAAGACCAACCACAAAATCCAAAGCGATCCTTTCCCATTTCCATTCGGGAATGGGCATCCTCTGAAGCACACCACCTGGTCTCTGTTGCTCATACTTAACTTTCTGGTAATTCGAACACTGAGCAACAAACTCTACAATGTCCCTGTTCATTCTACCCCACCGGTAGTGTTGCCTCAAGTCGCGATACATCTTTGTGGCTCCTGGATGAATGGAGTATCTGGAACTATGAGCCTCTCTCAAGATCAACGGAATCAAATCACTAACTCTAGGAACGCAAATGCGCCTCTTAATCCTCAAAACACCCTCATCATCAACAATAGCCTCTTTGGCTTCTCCACTTAGCACCTTATCCCGAATCTTGAACAATTTCACATCCTCAAACTGCTGGGCCCGAATCCGCTCTAAAAGAGACGACCTCGCCTCCACACAAGCTAACACCTTGCCGGGTTATGAAATATCGAGCCTCACCATACTATTATCCAAACACTGAACCTCTATAGCTAAAGGACGCTCTCCCACCGCTAAACGCGCCAAACTGCCCATACTCACTGCCTTTCGGCTCAACGCATCGGCTACCACATTAGCCTTTCCCGGATGATAAAGGATAGTAATATCATAATCCTTGAGCAAATCCATCCATCTACGCTGCCTCGAGTTCAAATCACTCTGACTAAACACATGTTGAAGGCTACGATGGTCCGTGAAGACCTCACAATGAACTCTATACAAGAAATGCCTCCAAATTTGCAAAGCGAAGACTACAGCAGCCAACTCCAAGTCATTGGTGGGGCAGTTCTTCTCGTGAACCTTCAACTGTCTCGAAGCATACCTGATCACCTTACCCTCTTGCATCAACACACATCCCAAACCAATACGTGAAGCATCATAGTAAACAGTAAAGTCCTTTCCCTCCACTAGTAGAGCCAAAATTGGGGCTGAAGTCAATAAAGCCTTAAGCTTCTGGAAGCTCTCCTCACACTCATCGGACCACTGGAAAGGCACGCCCTTTTGAGTCAACCTAGTCAAATGGGAAGCAATAGACGAGAATTCCTTCACAAATTAGCGATAATAACTCGCAAGCCCTACGAAGCTCCGAATCTCAGTCATCGAAGTAGGTCGGGTGATGCGCGGTAAGATGCACACACTTTAAACGCAAGTGCACGTTATCGTGACAAGTAGTATAGTCTTGATAAGATCGAATATCGTCCACAAGGATTAGGGTTGAATTACCAACTATCTATCTTTTGGTATCTATTTGGTAAATTGATATTTGGATTTGTTGTTTATAACTAAGAATTATAAAAGTTATTTAACTATAATGGTTTACTTCAGTGGTGATGAGAATAGGGCTTCCACGTCTCCTCACTATCCGCTTATGCTACTTATTAATGCAATAACTTATGGTCTTCTTCTTTTGGAGAAAGCAGGTTTACGAAATCGTTTTATACTCCCGTTAGGGTTATATAAACACTCAACCCCAGTATTGCACCTTACCTACCTTTCGGTGATAAGGATAACTCTATAGGAGGATTAAGAACAAAAACCTAGTTAACCGTCATGCACCATGCGCAAAATTAGGGTTTTTAAGCCTCTCATTAACGCTACATAAATAATTGAGGTATTTTCATCCCCAATCCAAGAATGTCTACCCAACTTACAGCATATTCACAATCCCCTCCTTTCGGAGTCTGATTAGAAATCATATAGTGATAATTAGTTGTCAATTAACTACCAAGCATTCAATTCAAATATTGGATAGATCTCAACAACAAGAAGAATAACCATAAGCATGCATTAAATCATAACATAAGTTTCTAGAGATTCAACATAGAAAGCCCTATAAGAGAATTAGTTCCTAGCCATAGATATGACAAGAACTAATTCAAAGTTCATCATACAAAAACTGAAATAAAGAAAAGAAAATACTTAAGAATGAGTCTCCAAGCCTTCTAGCATCCAAGGGTTGTGTTGTGGAATATTTACAAGATGGATTGGTGGAATGATGGATGTAGAATGGTGAATGGTGGAATGGAGAATGAATAATTCTTCTAATGATGTAGAGTATTTATAACCAAAGAATCCTTTTGGTGAAGGGTTAGGGATTTTGTAGGTAGGAAAAGTTATTAGAATCCTTTTAGGTAAGGGTTTTAAGGTAGGAAAAGTTATCCCTTTAGGTAGGAAAAGTTATCCCTTTAGGTAGGAAAATTTATCCCTTTAGGATTCTGAAAACATGTCAAATTCAGCCCAGCACTTCATAATTCCCGCGTCGGCGCCATGCAGATCAGCCGGCCATGAAATTCAGCAACTCTCGGGACTTTCAGACTTTGGCGCGTATGCTTCCAGGCGTCGCGGCTCCGGTGACGTTTTTCACGCCGATTCTGTTTCGTCGTCATTTTTCCGTCCGGACTTCGTCGGATCTCCTCTATAATTCCCGGAACTTCTTAGACTTCATTCCTTGGCCCTTTTTGTGTGCAATTCCATCTCAATTAAGCTCATTTTCTCTTCTTTTCGTCATTTCTCCATTTTTGACCGCTGTGACACAAAAGAAAGGAAAACGACCCTAATACTATACTAAACATAAATAAAATGAGTAAAATACTAACTAAAAATGACTCAAAAAGTGTATATAAAATATACCGATCATCGAGCCCAATCTCTAACCGCCTTGATCTGTTTGGGATAAACCATAATCCCATCCTTGGACATAACATGTCCCAAAAATGCTACGGAACTGAGCCAAAACTCGTACTTGGAAACTTGGCATATAATTTCTTCACCTTCAACAGGCCAAGCACGATCCTCAGATGCCTCTCATGATCTTTCTTACTCCGAGAGTACACCAGTATGTCATCAATAAACACTATAACAAATGAATCCAAGTAAGGCTTGACGATTCCATTCATCAAATCCATGAAGGTTGCAGGGGCATTAGTTATCCCGAAGGACATCACCAAGAACTCATAATGACCATATCGGGTCCTGAAAGCGGTCTTTGGAACATCCTCCGCTCGTATCTTCAACTGATAGTAGCCTGATCTTAAATCAATCTTAGAAAATATCGACGCACCCTGAAGCTGATCAAATAAGTCACCAATGCGGGGTATTGGATACTTATTTCTTATTGTAACCTTGTTTAACTTTCGATAATCGATACACATTCTCATGGTGCCATCTTTCTTCTTCACAAATAGAACGGGAGCACCCCAAGGAGAAATACTGAGTCTAATAAATCCTTTGCTCAACAAGTCATGCAACTGCTCCTTCAACTCTCTCAGCTCTGTCGGAGCCATCCGATAGGGTGGAATAGAAATAGGTCGGGTGTCTGGCTCCAAGTCAATGCAAAAGTCAATATCTCGGTCAGGCGGCATACCAGGCAAATCTGTAGGGAAAACCTCTGAGAACTCACAAACAATTGGCACTGACTCTACGGAAGGAGTATCCACACTAGTATCCCGAATATGAGCCAAAAATGCTAAACATCCCTTATCCATTAACTTTTTTGCCCGAAGAACTGATATGATCCTCTTAGGTGCTGGACTAGGAGTACCCTTCCACTCTAACCGTGGAATCCCTGGCATGGCCAACGTGACTATCTTGGCATGACAGTCTAAAATAGCATGATAAGGAGATAACCAATCCATGCCCAAAATAATGTCAAAGTCCACCATATTCAAAATAACCAAGTCTACCCAAGTATCATACCCCATAAACGTGACCACACAAGACCTATAGACCCGGTCCACTATCACAGAATCCCCGACAGGAGTAGAGACACGAATAGGCATATCAAGCACATAAAGCATATTTAAACTCGTGGAGAAATAGGTGGACACATAAGAGAAATTATAACCTAGATCAAATAAGACAGAAGCTAATCGGTGACAAACCGAAATAATACTTGTGATAACCGCATCAGATGCCTCGGCTTCTGGTCTACCCAGAAAAGCATAGAAATGGGCACGTCTACCCTCGGAATGTGTGCCTCTACGACTCCCACAGGCTGCCTGAAATCCTTCTCTCACTGACTGAGTGTTGCCCCTACCTGACTGATGACCACCTCTGCTAGGCTGATGGCCACCCCTGCCTGTCTGCGAACCCCCTCTACTAGAATATCCTCCTCCTCTAGCTGGTAGTGTTGGAGGCCTAGATGTCTGAACTCTGGAACCCTGCCTAGATCTAGGACACTCCCTCGCGAAATGCCCTATCTCGCCACACTCAAAACATGCCCTCTTAGCCATTGGCTGCTGAACTGTCATAGAAGAACCAGAATACTCTCCACGGTCTAAGGGTCGACAGTAAGTCCCTCGGAAAGTCTGCTCAGAACTGGGCCTGCTATAACCTGAAAAACCACCTGCTAAAACCTGTAGTGATGAATGGATGGAGCAGCTGTAAGGATGATGACGAACCCTGTCCTGGTGTCCCCCACCTCTATTAGGACCCTCTGAAACTATCCAATCCACGAGTTGTCTTACCGCCACCCCCTACATGCCCGGCCCATCTCTGACTCAACCCTCCTGGCATGCTCTACTACTGACTGGAATAAGGCCCCAGATGCCTCCAACTGCAAGGTCGCTAGTCGAAGCGGAATGTCCAAACCATTCACAAATCTCCTCACTCTCTCAGCCTCTGTGGGAAGTAATGCCGACGCATAACAGGACAATGCGAGAAATTTGGCCTCATACTCTGCAACCAACCTACCCCGCTGCTCCAAGTGTCAAAAATGCAACCTTCATGTTGTCTCTCAGAGTACGAGGGACATACTTCTCCAGGAACACCTGGTAGAACTAGGTCCAGGTCAAAGGTGGTGATCCGACTGGTAGACACTCTATGTATGATCTCTACCACTGCTTGGCATCTCCAACTAACTGAAAAGAAATATAATCGACCCCGTGAGACTCCACTATATCCAGCTTATGAAACATCTCATGGCAGCTAATAATAAACTCATACGCATCCTCCCCGGGAGTACCATATGTTACACCCCGTAATTCCAGAACATGTTTATAAGAACGTACATAAGAACTCAAAAATGTTAAGATTTGAGACTAGTAAAAATTTATCGAAATTATGGAATGTCGGGAAATAAAATATTACGACGAACGGGAGTGCGACACGTGTCACCCCTTGGTTGGTCTTGGTCGATTGGACCATGGGTTTAATGGTCATTTGACCTATGTAAAGATGACTAAGTCTTGCAAGCTAAGAGCTTGAGATTATTGACTAAGTCAAAGGGCCACTTGGCTTGATCTTTTAGTGAAATGTATCCAAGCCACATATATGTGCTAATCTTGACCCTCCATAGTGTTATTTAAGCATACTAGTAGCAAGACAAGGCAATTTACACTTAGAAAAATTTGAAGAACTCTTGTTCTTGCTAAGCATGCTCTCGGGTTTGGGTCATTGTGCAAGACAAAAAAATTCATGTGTTGTTCAATAATCTCCATACTTTAAACCAAGGTTCCTAAGAGTATTGCAAGGGTATTTCAATAGAAAGATCCCGGAAAAATGTCATTTTTGTATTAGTCGCAAGGTGAAAACCTAAGTCGCCTTCCTAGGGTTGGATTGGAAATTGAAGGAAAGTTGTTTGTGATCTTCTAAGGGCTTCAAGTGGCGGATTGGGTGTCAAGGAGAGGCTCTAAGTTGCTAGGGAGCGACTTCGGATCTTGAAGTTGGATTAAGGCTCGTCAAGGTAACAATCTTGTTCTCTTAAGTGTTATAAGATTACATATTGTTGTAGCCTTACATTTTAACTAGCATGAAGTATATGTATTGAAGATTGATAAGTGTTATGGATATTGGAAGCCTAAATCCGAAATGACATTGTTAACCATTTGAAATTAAAATACAATTTGGTCGATAATTAGAATCGTCGCATGTTATCCACTTGAAGAGTGTAGTTGTTATAATCGATTGTGGCTTTATAACATGTTAGACTAAACAACTTGGATTGAAAAAAGAATTGGATAAGACTTTGCATTGTGGTACTTTATGGCCGAAAATGGCATTGGTTATTGAATTGCTTGTATCAATTGTGGGGCAGAATTTTACACGTCTTGTTACGCGTATAATCTCCTATTGTTAACTACATTGTTGAGCCTTAAATGTGGCATGTTTGGTTATTGAATTCGGGCCTTGAAAAAGGTGGAAAAGTGCGTAGAAACAAAGGAAGTGTTGTCCGATTTTCCGTAGAATTTAGTGACTTTACACTTGGAATATTCTACGTTTGAAGTTAGAAGTTAATAGACGTATTATGGTTATTATAGGTTGACATATTATGTACGGCATATTGGACTTAGCAAGTGGATTGAACCGAAGAGGTATGTGGAACTTTCTTATCTCTTGAGCATGAGTAGTTGTAAATATATAGTACGGTAGACGTACGTGATTTTGACGAATCTAGTTTCATTTGATATCCTTTACTTGTCTTAAGAATGTCCAAGTTGGTTGAGTTAGGGAATTAACTCACTTGTTTAAAAATATTAAAGATATCTTAGTTTCTAAAAGTTAAGAGACTTGAAAGTATATGATACTTGTTTTGTTTTGAAAGTATAAGTCTCTTGGATATAAAGAAGAATGTAATTGCCTAAGGTATAAAGTTAGTATAACGACTTTATGGGAAGTTGGTTATAATAGCTTTATGGAAAGATGAAAGAGTGGTTTACTCTAGTAATGTAAATAATCATAAAATGACTTGAAAGGAAGAAAGACAAATTGATATGAAGGCATCAATTGCTTAACATATTAAGGTAAAAAGTCACTTGAATTAGAAGCCTATAAATGTAGTTCTAAAAAGGTATTGTGACTTGTCTTGAAAAGTAAATATGGCTTGATACTACGGTTATTAGTATCTTGGAGTTTTATATGAAAAAAGTCATTTTAAAAGAATAGAAGTACGTAGTACTTTGGGTTAAATTCCCGGATCTTTTATGATACGATAGTGCCTTAAGTTAAAAGAAATGAGAGTGCATGCTAACTGAGTCAAATGAGAAGTTAAGGGGTTTCTTAACTTGTTTACTTTATTTATAGTAGCCGGTTGTGCTTGTGATATATTGTCCATTACGGGGTCATTCCCCGGGCTTGTGGCATTTGCATATTCCGTGGATTTGCTACCCATGATGCGAGGAATACCTCATGTGAGTCTGTAGGGCTCATGCGGGTGAAATAGTCCTATGCGGGGCGGACCAGTCCTATGCGATGAAGTTACCTCATGCGGGTCCATACGGCCTATGAGGGTGAAATAGTCCCAGGAGTAGGATTGCGTGATAATACTACGGGCGGATGGTCCTAGGTTAATCATCGGCTTCCTATTTTTAAGAACCGGAAATGTATATTTTACTCTCATTGTTAGTAAGGCACGGTATACTGTTAATTTGATTATCATACATGTCTCCAGCTTTATTTTAGACTTATGATGTAAATTGCAGTATTTTCCAGTTTTACATACTTGGTACATATTGTGTACTGACCCCCTTTCCTCGGGGGGCAACATTCATGCCACAGGTAGGGGTAAGCAGGTGGTGGATCCTCATTCTTAGGATCACTGATCAGGTGTCAGAAGCTCCATTTCTCCGGAGGCTTGTCTTTTGGTACGGTTTCCCTGATGTTGTAGATTTATGTACATTCAAGGGTATGGCGGGGCCCTGTCCCGTCACAATTATTATTCTTAGAGGTCTGTAAGCATATTTGTGGATTGGGTTGTAAGAACAAGGATGTAACTATTTTTATTTTGGGTTATGTATGTTTCCCGGAAGGAGGCCTTATCGGCTAGCCTGTTGATATTTGATGTTAAGTATTTTATGAGTTTTGTATGTTCCGCTGCTATTCTCTGATGTATACCTGAAATGGGTGCCCAGGTAGTGCACCAGTCGCGGGCCCGGGGTCGGGTCGTTGATGCGCGATTTATGCACACACTAAACGCAAGTGCACGTGTCGTGACAAGTAATATAGTTTAGGTAAGACCGAATATCGTCTTCAGGGACTAGTTTTCAAGTACCGATTATCTATGCTTTAGTTTCTATTTGGTTAACGTTAATTGAGTTGGAATTCTAAACTAATAATGCAGGAAATAAACTAATTATGAAAATACTTTGATTTAAATCAGTTATGATGGAGAATTAGGGCTTCCAAGATCATCAACTATCCACTCTATTCAATCCTTAATACAATTAGACTAACTTCTTCTTCTACGTTAAGATAGCAGGTTAACTAGACCATTTTATACTCATGTTAAGGTAATATAAACACTCAACCCCAATGGATAACCCTTATACCTTTCGGTGACAAGATTGACTAGAAAGGAGGATTAAGAGCAATAACCTATTAAGCTACACAAGTATCGGGGTACTTTCGTCCATGATTTAAACCTGTGTTTATTCAACTATAGCATATTCACAATCTCCCCTTTCGGTTTTATTTCTATTAGAACTCATATAAGTGATGATAACTAGTGATCAATTAATTATCAAGCAATCAAAGCAACTATTGAATAAATCTTAAACAAGTGAAGAAGAAATCAACTAATGTATTACTTCATGAATAAGAGTTTCAACAGAATCACAAGGAAATCCCTAACAAAGTAATTAACTCCTAGCCATAGTCACGCTAAGAACTAATATACTCTCCATACATGAACTGAAATAAACAAAGCAAAAGAAAGAAAAGAAAAATATTCAAGAACAAGTCTCCAAGCCTTCTAGCATCCAAGGATTGTGTTGTGGAATATTTACAAGATGGAATGTGGTAGAATGATGGATGGAGAATGGAATTGTCAAGTGTGGGATGGAATGTAAGATGAATTCTTCTAATGATGTAGAGACTATTTATAGCCCAAGAATCTTTTAGGTAATGGGTTAAGGATTATGTAGGTAGGAAAAGTTATAGAATCCTTTAGGTAAAGGGTTAAGAAAAAGTTATGGAATCCTGTAGGTAAAGGGTTAAGGATTATGTAGGTAGGAAAAGTTATCCCTTTTGGACTCTGAAAACATGTCAAATTCGGCCCAAAACTCAGAAATCCCGCGTCGGCGTCGTGGCCCTGCAGTCCGGCGCCACGGCGCTGTGAAACCTGCAGTCAAATCATCTTTCTGAACATTCAACGCCGCGGCGCCAGAGGCGTTTTTTAGGCGGTTCTTCGCTTCGTCGTTCAATTTTCATCCGGGCTTCGTCTGATCTTGTCTATACTTCCCGGGACTTCTTAGAATTCATTTATTGGCACCTTTTAGTGTGCAATTCCATCTCAATTAAGTTAATTTCCTCTTCTTTTCGTCATTTCTCCATTTCTGACCGCTGTGACACAAAAGGAAGAAAAACGACCCTAATACTATACTAAGCATCAACAAAATGAGTAAAATACTAACTAAAAATGACTCAAAAAGTGTATATAAAATACACCGATCAGTCGTGACAAAAGTGGTATCAGAGCAGTTAGTCCTCGGAAAGTGTCTACAGACCGTGTCTAGTAGAGTCTTGATTATCGGTGTGTTGTGCACCACATCTATAATCAGGAGGTTGCAGGACATTTAGGATTGGTTTCCATTCTTCTCTCTCTAAGATCGTGCAGTAGAGCTATCTTATTAGGTTGAATCCTCTCTGACCTATTCTTATGTATCAGTTATGCCTCCACGGAAGGCACCAGGCCCGGGGCAAGGCAAAGCCAGGAGTCGCTAGTGGTACGCATAGGTTTACTAGGACTCGTGCCCGCACTATGCCCGAGGTCTGCGGGTCGGCGAGTTCACCACGCCGCAGATAGAGGAGCCGAGAGCGCCGTAGCTCCAGAGGTTCCGATACCGAGCCTCAGCCTCCGCCAAAGGCGAGTATAGAGATTACGGAGAGCGGTCAGGTTATTGACTAGCATAGTAGCAGGCGTGGCACGACAGAGCGTAGCTAACCCTGTGAGCCGATCGTTTGAGGATTCGGATTTTCTAGGTGCAATCCGCCCAGTTCTATGGTTCGAGATCCGGCGAGGATCCTCGGGAGTTTATTCGATTCTGATGGACTATGCAGGTGCTTAGGGCCTCGGAGACAGATTCGATTGTGTTAGCTTCTTACCGGTTACGCGATATTGCGTTGAACTGGTTTGAGTTGTGGGAGCTGTTTAGAGGTGTGGGTGCTCTTCCAGCTATTTGGGATGAGTTCACAGAGGCCTTCCTGGATCACTTTTTTCCTCCTGAGATGAGGAGAGCCCACGTGGATAGATTCTTGACATTGAGACAGAATGGGAGGACTATCAGAGAGTACAACCTGGAGTTTGACTCATTGGCCAGGTATGCGCTCACCATTGTGGCTGACATGGTAGACAGAGTTCATCGCTATGTGATGGGGCTAGACCGTTATATGATTACTGCATGCCTGGGAGTGGCCCTTCATCCAGGTATGGATATTTCCAGGATGCAGGCTTATGCACAAGGGATAGAGGACAGAGAGAGCGAGAGGATCAGCCAGACCCAGGCCAGCCCAAGAGGGTCAGGACAGCAGGGTTCCAGGGTAATTTTCGAGGCGGACAGCCTCAGCAGCAGACGAGGTCCACATTTTAGCCGGCACAGAGTGCTCCTTCTCGATTTTCTGGCAGGAGGTTTGATCACCGTTATTCAGAGCAGTCGTGGCTCCGTGACTTCGGGTATCGCGAGGCAGAGATCAGAATCGATCGAGACCGCCTCAGATCTCGGTGTGTTTGATGCGGTAGATCTCACCCGGGCGAGTGTCGTATTGCTTTGGGAGCTTGTTTCTCTTGTGGTCAGCAGGTCCATATGAAGAGGGATTGTTCTACCAGAGGCGGCGGGGGTGGTATGGTTCAGCCGATAGGGTCAGTTGCTGGGTCTTCTTTTTCTGTGGTTATGCGCCCCGGAGGGCAGGGTGTTCATGGACCGGCAGGCCACGGCAGAGGTCGTAGTGGAGGTCCTAGTTCTAGCGGTCCACAGAACCGCATATATTCCTTAGCCAGCCGGCAGGATCAGGAGGCTTCCCCAGATGTCGTCACAGGTACATTATTGATTTCATGTTGTGACGTTTATGCTTTGATAGATCCAGGTTCTACCTTGTCCTATGTGTCCCCTCTTATTGCGGGTAGAATAGGGATAGAACCGGTGTCGATAGAGCCTTTTGAGGTAGCTACGCCAGTGGGTGATTCGATGTTAGCCGAGCGGGTGTACAAAGATTGCCCGGTGTTTATATACAGTCGTCTGACCCTAGCATACTTGATAGAGTTGGAGATGACAGATTTCGACGTCATTATGGGTATGGACTGGTTGGCTTCTTGTTATGCCAACGTTGACTGTAGAGACAGGTTGGTCCGATTCCAGTTTCCTGGTGAGGTAATACAGCGTCGCCGAGGGGTAGGTTTATTTCTTACCTCAAGGCTAGGAAGATGGTGCAGAAAGGGTACATCTATCATCCGTTCGTATTCGATACGCAGGCCGGCGCGCTTCTTCTGTTAGTTCCGGTGGTTAGAGAGTTTTCGGATGTGTTCCCAGATGATCTCCCGTGTATTCCTCCCGAGAGGGAGGTAGAGTTCTGTATTGACATGTTACCAGACACTCGGCCCATATCTATTCCGCCGTACAGGATGGCACCTACTGAGTTGAGGGAGTTGAAGGACCAGCTGAGAGATTTGCTGGAAAAAAGCTTTATCAGGCCTAGTGTTTCTCCCTGAAGAGCGCCGGTTTTGTTTGTAAAGAAGAAGGATGGGACACTGCGTATGTGTGATGACTACAGGCAGCTGAATAAGGTAACCATCAAGAATAGGTACCCCCTTCCTAGGATTGATGATTTATTTGACCAGTTTCAGGGTGCAAAGTGTTTCTCCAAGATAGACATGCGGTCTGGTTATCATCAGGTGCGAGTTAGAGAGGCAGATATCCCAAAGACTGCATTCAGGACCCGGTATGGGCACTATGAGTTCAGGGTGATGTCTTTCAGTTTGACCAACGCTCCAGCGGTATTTATGGATTTGATGAACCGGGTGTTCAAGCCATTTTTGGATACGTTTGTTATAGTATTCATTGATGATATCCTGATGTTACACCTCGTAAGTTAAGATAATAATTAAGAACGTCATTAAGGAATTAAGATTCTAATATTGATTATATAGTATAGTTATATATGCTAAATGCAGAAGTTAGTACATGAAGGATGTGATTCCGGAATTTTTTTTGACAACGGGCGTGATAATGGAAATTGAAAATGATAGTTATATATATATATCCCGTTATGAATTAGTAACGTATATAAGCTACGACAACAAGGACACGAGGCTTCATGAAACTTTCAGAAATTAAAGAAAGCGGGATTTGAGATTTAATTTTTACTCAAGGGATTAAATTAGTTATTCTAGTAGGGACTAAAGTGAAATTAGGCAAAATCAGATTTTTAAGATTGGATTTGATAAAACCTATGTTTATCTTCTTCATTCTCATTTCAAAAAGAATACACAAAACCTCTCCTCTCTTCTCTAAACCCAACCCCTACTGCAGAGAACCACCCCAACCCCATACCCAACTTAAGATTTTCATCTCCTTTTCTTAGACTACATTATTCACGAAAATAGAAGCAAAAAAAATGGAGAAAAACTGGGCAGAAAATCGGGATTTGCTGGCAGATTTTTAGTCAACTTTGGAGGGGTATATCTCCTAGTATATTAGGAGTTTTTGGGTGTTTCAAAAGCCAAAATTAAGTTTGTCGAATCTAGTTTCCAACGCAATAAACCTCTCGTCGATAGGACATCGGATTAGAGAGTTATGGACATTACATGTTCAGCTGACAAAAACAGTGAAAAAAACGCTGCTACTGGGGCAGAATTTTAGCCCACGAAATTTCAAGTTTTGGACGAATTTTTGTGAAGGAAAATATGTATAAATGTTGGGTTATTATAGTAGAAGTGTTGCATGTCATTTTGGGTTGAAAGAAGAGAAGAATTTGGGAGAAAATCGTAAAAGAGGTGAAAAATCATTGGCAGCTGGTCAGTCGACGAGACTGTTTTAAGCTCGAAAATTGGTAAAATTTTATCCCTTTTATTTGATATTGGATAAATTAATTGATATTATAGTTAGGAGAAGTATCTATGTTAAAGAAGAAATAGAAAGAGGACAATGTATGCGATTATTAGAGGTCGAAACCGAATTAGAACTCATTCTTGGCATACATTGAAATTGATTAAGTGTGTTGGTATGTTATGACTAATTGCATGTGAAAATTTGGATGGAACCTTGATGATTAAAATTATAGTCGTTATAAGAAGTATTGGAAGCTTAATTGAAAAGTAAGGAATTTTGGAAAAGCTTTGAAATTGAAATAGGTCTTTGGCGAAAGGTCGATGAAAATTATTGAACGTAATAGGGACGACAGGCTGAATTTGGTGTTTAAAATAAGCTACAAACATGCATATGTATTGAAATAAGTTACTTATACATGCCTCGAAAGGATTAAGTGTAGAAAGGTGTTAATTTTATATTCTGGAATAAAGGGGAATTGTTGGTTTGAATTGGATTGTTGGTTTGAATTGGATTGTTGGTTTGATTGGATTGTAGTTGGAGTTGAATTGTTGGTTGATTTGGATTATTGAAAAATTGTGGATACGCACATAAACAAAGGAAATGCTGCCCAAATTTTTGTAGAAATAAGGGAGCCTTTAATCATATGACTTACATTAGGAATCATAGAATTGACGAGCATATTGTTCCCTATCATAGGTTGAAGTACTAGACGAGGAATACCTTAATACCAAGCTGGTTAGTTCGCCTAAGAGGTATGTAAGACCTTTCCTTCTTTCTTTTGGCATGATTTTTTTTGTGAAAGTACGGCGGACGTACTTAACTCCTACCAGTTCAGTTTTTAAAAATGATTATTTACTAGTTATGGTTTCAGTAACAGAGTTTATGGTAGTAATTTTTATTGAGAGTCACATAATGATTCATGATAAGTTAGTGTCTTGACTTTCCAAAAGATGATATGTGATACGCTAAGCGCCTTGATTTTCTAAAAGATGACTTAAATGATATATGATATGATAATGCCTTTTTCTTATTCCATTGAGAGTCAAACGATAATCTAAGTTATATATGGTTGCTCATGATATTCTGCTCGTACCAAGTGTTATTACTCATTCCATCGAGTCCCTCATTACAGGGCCGAGACATGTTATATTGATAATTCCATCGAGTCCCTCATTACAGGGCTGAGACATGTTATATTGATAATTCCATCGAGTCCCTCATTACAGGGCCGAGACATGTTATATTGATAATTCCATCGAGTCCCTCATTACAGGGCCGAGACATGTTATATTGATAATTCCATCGAGTCCCTCATTACAGGGCCGAGACATGTTATACATATATATCTTCATCGAGTCCCTCATTACAGGTAGAGACACGTTATACATATATATATATATATATATATATATATATATATATATATATATATATATATATATATATATATACAGATATCATCGAGTCCCTCCTGTAGGTCGAGACACGTTGTACATCTTCTACGCATGTATATGGACATGATGATTTTATGGTAGTATCTGCGGGTTCTGACATGACTCTCTATTTTACTTGGTACAATTATGGTCTCATTTTCAGTATTTCATATTTTACATACTCAGTACATTATTTCGCATCGACTTCATTTCCTGGGTGCTCATGCCCGCAGTACAGTGTGTTCGATTGGTGACCCTCCGATCTAGGTTCCTACTCAGCTGTTGGGGAAGCTCCTTGACCCAGAGCTTGTCATTTTGGTAAAGAATTTCTTTTAGACTTATGCATATTTTGGGCACGACGGGGTCTTGTCCCGTCATATATCAGTATTACACTCTTAGAGGTATGTAGAGAGTTGTGGGTTGGATGTTTGTGCTTTGTTTTGGGTTTGATGTCAGCCTTGCTGGCTTGCGTGTTTTGATTTATGCCTTTGTGCGCGTGATGTGGTTGGTGGTAGCCTAGTCGTCTAGCCTATTATGACTGTTGTTTTGTTGCTTTGGCACTTTGTCGCCGCCATTTTTAGGATATGTTGTAAAAGCGGCCAGGTGCCGAAATTTATGTAGACATCTGTATTAAATGGATTAAGAGTGACAGGTCAGTAATGACGTCCAATTAGGACGCCAAGTCGCGGCCCGTCGGGTCGGGTCGTGACACCTGGTTTATTCGCGCACATAGCAGGAGCATACATATCACTTGAGGACGGTACTTGGGGTCCTCCGGAGCCGGCAGTTGTTCGCCAAGTTCTCCAAGTGTGAGTTTTGGTTGGCCTTAGTGGCATTCTTGGGGCACATTATTGGGGCTAACGGTGTTCAGGTTGATACGGCAAAGATTGAGGCGGTCAAGTCTTGGCCGAGACCTACTACTCTGACGGAGGTGCGCAGTTTCTTAGGGCTGGCAGGTTATTATCGTAGGTTTGTGGAGAAGTTTGCTTCACTATCGGCCGCAGGTGACTAGCCGACTCGTAGCGGTAAGTTCCAGTGGACAGAAGCTTGTGAGAAGGGCTTCCAGTTACTGAAGGAAAAGTTGACGACGGCTCCAGTTCTTACTCTTCCAGAGGGGTTATAGGGCTACGTGATTTATTGTGATGCCTCGGGTATCGGGATAGGGTGCGTATTGATGCAGCACGGTAAGGTAATAGCCTATGCTTCCCGGCAGCTACGGAAGCATGAGAGGAATTACCCTACTCACGACTTAGAGTTGGCCGCAGTTATTCATGTCTTGAAGATTTGGAGACATTATTTATACGGGGTTCATGTGGATATTTATACAGACCACAAGAGCCTCCAGTACATCTTCAGGAAGAAGGAGCTGAACTTGCGGCAGAGACGGTGGTTAGAGTTGTTGAAGGATTATGATGTTGATATCCTATACCATCCGAGAAAAGCCAACGTGGTTGCAGATGCTTTGAGTCGTAGATCGATGGGGAGTCTGTCAGAGGTGCAGCCAGAGAGACAGGACATGGTCCATCAGATCCATCAGTTAGCGAGCCTTGGGGTTCGATTGGTCGATACCGATGATAGTGGGGTACGGGTTCGTGAGATTGCCGAGTCTTCCATCGTTGATGAGGTGAAGAGGCGACAGTATGAGGACCCAGTCATGATGCGGTATCAAGATACGAATCTTCGAGAGGAGAAGAGTTTATTTGAGGTAGCGCCTGATGGGGTGCTAAGATTTGAGGGCAGATTGTGTGTTCCCGATGTTGCAGGACTTCGTCAGCAGATTCTGGGGGAGGCACACAGTGTTCGTTACTCTATTCATCCGGGGTCGACTAAGATGTACCATGACCTCAGATGTATGTATTGGTGGGATGGCCTGAAGAGAGACGTAGCAGGTTTTGTTGCTCAGTGTCCTAATTGTCAACAGGTCAAGGTTGAGCACCATAAGCCCGGTGGGCTATTGAAGGCGATTGATATTCCCACATGGAAGTGGGAGGTAATCAACATGGATTTTGTTATAGGTTTACCTCGTACTCAGAGGAAGTGTGATTCCATCTGGGTTATTGTAGACAGAATGACGAAATCATCCCACTTTCTTCCAGTCAGGACTACGTATTCGGCTGAGAATTATGCTATATTGTATATCAGGGAGATTGTGAGACTGCACGGAGTTCCTATATCGATTATATCGCATGCAGAGGAGCCCGGTTCTGCCTAACTTCCGGAGGTCTTTCCGAAGGGGTTAGGACACATGTGAGTCTCGATCGCGTTTCATCCTCGCATCGACGGCAGCAGAGCGCATCTTATCCGCATACACTTGAGGATATGATGAGGGCCTCTGTTATTGATTTTAGGGGTAGTTGGGAGGATCATTTGCCTCTTGTTGAGTTTGCTTATAACAACAGCTACCATTCTAGCATTCAGATGGCGTCATATGAGGCTTTGTATGGGCGGAAGTGTAGGTCGACGATTGGTTGGTTCGACGTGGGCGAGGTTCAGTTGGTTGGCCCAGACTTGATTCAGTAGGCTGTGGATAAGGTGAAGCTTATCTAGGATAGACTGTTAGTAGCTTAGAGTCGCCAGAAGTCTTATGCAGATAATCGGCGTCGACATTTGGAGTTTCAGGTAGACGATTGGGTCTTCTTGAAGGTATCACCCATGAAGGGTGTGATGAGATTCGGAAAGAAGGGGAAACTTAGCCCAAGGTACATTGGGCCCTACCAGATCATCCGTAGAGTAGGCAAGGTTGTCTATAAGTTGGATCTGCCTTCGGATTTAGAGGCAGTATATCCGGTCTTCCATGTTTCTATGTTACGGAAGTGTATCGGAGATCCATCGAGAGTTTTCCCAGCTAGCGAGGTCCAGGTGACAGATCACAGAGGGGTTATCGTATGAAGAGAGTACCATAGCGATACTCGATCGCCATGTCAGGCGACTGCGGACCAAGGATGTGGCTTCCATTAAAATCTTGTGGCGGAATGATAATAGGGAGGAGATGACTTGGGAAGCGGAGGAGTACATGTTGAGGAAGTATCCTCACTTATTCTCTACACCTTCAGGTAATTCATTTCCCTTACTTGTCAAGTTTTAATTGAAGTATTTTGCTTAAGTGTTAATATGTGGCCACGTGGGGCATTATTGCTATGTAGGGGTTGTAAAAGGAGAACTAGGTCGCTATCTATAAGTTTGACTCCAAAAGAACATTCGGGGATGAATGTTTCTAAGGGGGGAAGAATGTTACACCCCGTAATTTCAGGATATGTTTATAAGAACGTACGTAAGAACTCAAAAATGTTAAGATTTGAGACTAGTAAAAATTTATCGAAATTATGAAAATGTCGGGAAACGAAATATTACGACGAATGGGAGTGCGACACGTGTCACCCCCCCCCCTTGGTTGGTCTTGGTCGATTGGACCATGGGTTTAATGGTCATTTGACCTATGTAAAGATGACTAAGTCTTGCAAGCTAAGAGCTTGAGATTATTGACTAAGTCAAAGGGCCACTTGGCTTGATCTTTTAGTGAAATGTATCCAAGCGACACATATGTGCTAATCTTGACCCTCCATAGTGTTATTAAGCATACTAGTAGCAAGACAAGGCAATTTACACTTAGAAAAATTTGAAGAACTCTTGTTCTTGCTAAGCATGCTCTCGGGTTTGGGTCATTGTGCAAGACAAAAAATTTCATGTGTTGTTCAATAATCTCCATACTTTAAACCAAGGTTCCTAAGGGTATTGCAAGGGTATCTCAATAGAAAGATCCCGAAAAAATGTCATTTTTGTATTAGTCGCAAGGTGAAAACCTAAGTCGCTTTCCTAGGGTTGGATTGGAAATTGAAGGAAAGTTGTTTGTGATCTTCTAAGGGATTCAAGTGGCGGATTGGAGTGTCAAGGAGAGGCTCTAAGTTGCTAGGGAGCGACTTCGGATCTTGAAGTTGGATTAAGGCTCATCAAGGTAACAATCTTGTTCTCTTAAGTGTTATAAGATTACATATTGTTGTAGCCTTACATTTTAACTAGCATGAAGTATATGTATTGAAGATTGATAAGTGTTATGGATATTGGAAGCCTAAATCCGAAATGACACTGTTAGCCATTTGAAATTGAAATACAATTTGGTCGATAATTAGAATCGTCGCATGTTATCCACTTGAAGATTGTAGTTGTTATAATCGATTGCGGCTTTATAACATGTTAGACTAAACAACTTGGATTGAAAAAGGAATTGGATAAGACTTTGCATTGTGGTACTTTATGGCCGAAAATGGCATTGGTTATTGAATTGCTTGGTATCAATTGTGGGGCAGAATTTTACACGTCTTGTTAGACGTGTAATCCCCTATTGTTAACTATATTGTTGAGCCTTAAATGTGACATGTTTGGTTATTGAATTCGGGCCTTGAAAAGGGTGGAAAAGTGCGTAGAAACAAAGGAAGTGTTGTCCGATTTTTCGTAGAATTTAGTGACTTTACACTTGGAATATTCTACGTTTGAAGTTATAGGTTAATAGACGTATTATGGTTATTATAGGTTGACATACTACGTACGTCATATTGGACTTAGCAAGTGGATTGAACCGAAGATGTATGTGGAACTTTCTTATCTCTTGAGCATGAGTAGTTGTAAATATATAGTACGGTAGACGTACGAGATTTTGATCTAGTTTCATTTGATATCCTTGACTTGTCTTAAGAATGTCCAAGTTGGTTGAGTTAGGGAATTAACTCACTTGTTTAAAAATATTAAGGATATCTTAGTTTCTAAAAGTTAAGAGACTTGAAAGTATATGATACTTGTTTTGTTTTGAAAGTATAAGTCTCTTGGATATAAAGAAGAATGTAATTGCCTAAGGTATAAAGTTAGTATAACGACTTTATGGGAAGTTGGTTATAATAGCTTTATGGAAAGATGAAAGAGTGGTTTACTCTAGTAATGTAAATAATCATAAAATGACTTGAAAGGAAGAAAGGCAAATTGATTTGAAGGCATCAATTGCTTAACATTTTAAGGTAAAAAGTCACTTGAATTAGAAGCCTATAAATGTAGTTCTAAAAAGGTATTGTGACTTGTCTTGAAAAGTAAATATGGCTTGATACTATGGTTATTAGTATCTTGGAGTTTTATATGAAAAGGGTCATTTTAAAAGAATAGAAGTACGTAGTACTTTGGGTTAAATTCCCGGATCTTTTATGATACGATAGTGCCTTAAGTTAAAAGAAATGAGAGTGCATGCTAATTGAGTCAAATGAGAAGTTAAGGGGTTTCTTAACTTGTTTATGTTATTTATAGTAGTCGGTTGTGCTTGTGATATATTGTTCATTACGGGGTCATTCCCCGGGCTTGTGGCATTTTCATATTCCGTGGATTTTCTACCCATGATGCGAGGAATACCTCATGCGAGTTCGTAGGGCTCATGCGGGTGAAATAGTCCTATGCGGGGCGGACCAATCCTATGCGAGGAAGTTACCTCATGCGGGTCCATACGGCCTATGCGGGTGAAATAGTCCCAGGAGTAGGATTGCGTGATAATACTATGGGCGGATGGTCCTAGGTTAATCACTAGCTTCCTATTTTTAAGAACCGGAAATGTATATTTTACTCTCATTGTTAGTAAGGAACGGTATACTGTTAATTTGATTATCATACATGTCTCCAGCTTTATTTTAGACTTGTGATGTAAATTGCAGTATTTTCCAGTTTTACATATTTGGTACATATTGTGTACTGACACCCTTTCCTCGGGGGGCTGCGTTCATGCCGCATGTAGGGCTAAGCAGGTGGTGGATCCTCATTCTTTGGATCACTGATCAGGTGTCAGAAGCTCCATTTCTCCGGAGGTTTGTCTTTTGGTACGGTTTCCCTGATGTTGTAGATTTATGTACATTCAGGAGTATGGCGGGGCCCTGTCCCGCCACAGTTATTATTTTTAGAGGTCTGTAGTCATATTTGTGGATTGGGTTGTAAGAACAAGGATGTAACTATTTTTATTTTGGGTTATGTATGTTTCCCGGAAGGCGCCCTTATCGGCTAGCCTGTTGATATTTGATGTTAAGTATTTTATGAGTTTTGTATATTCCGATGCTATTCTCTGATGTATACCTGAAAGGGGTGCCCAGGTAGGGCACCAGTCGCGGGCCCGGGGTCGGGTCGTGACACCATAGAACCAAGGAGGAGTCATTTTGGTAAACCCCTCGAATAATTTCCGCTCTTCAGTGGTCAACACTGGCCCATCCATAGGACTAAGAACAAAACCAGGCGCTGGAGTATCATCAATACGGGGAGCCACTGCTGTCGCCGACAATACCCTCGGTGTCCGAAATCCTGGAGCAACCGCAATATCGGGAGTCTGACCTCCCACTCTAGTCTGCGAGCCATCCGAGCAATCGAAGCATGCACTTTGGGCAAAATCACAAAGTACCCAACACCAAACACGCTCTCGGAAGTCGAGTAAGAATACCCAGTGCCGTGCTCTCGATCTCTGATCTCCTCCTCCAGAATGTCGTCAAGCTCCGGAGTCAACTCCATGTCCGGGTCCTGAGCAGGTGCTGGTGCTGGTGCTGGGCTCCTACCCGGAATAGCTGCATGCCTCTGTCCCTACCACGTCCCCTGCCTCGTCTACGAACAGCTGCTCTAGCAACGGGTATGAATGCGGGTGCGGGTGCAGGTGCAACCTCTAGTAGCAGTCGATTGCGTCCTCACCATATGTGAGAGAGTATAGAAATGAGTGTAAGATACCAATCTGAACAATCTCGCACGAAAAGAATGAACCAGATACCAATCGGATTAAACTAGCACGAAAATAGTAAAGAAGTGTAGTGTTTCCTAAATGTCTCATAGCCTCTCGGGGATGGGTACGGACGTCTACGTACCAATCTGCAAGACTCTACTAGACATTGCTCTTGCACTCATTAGATCGATTAACCTAGAAGATTAACCTAGAAGCTCTGATATCAACTTTGTCACGATCTAGTTCACGAGTCGTGATGACACCTACCCTATTCCCCCGAGTAGGCGAACCATATTCTCAATAACAAGTTCAATCAGCGGAAATAAAATAAACGCAAAAGAAGTTATCAAGTCTAAAAATACGAAGTTCCCCAAAATCTGGTCAAACGGGTACAAGAGCACTAACAAGTCTGAAAAATAGAAGCTTGAAAGAATGCCTGAAGGCTACATATTATCTGTCAATAACCAAAGAAAAATGGAATTAACTACGAAGCCCTTCAGGGGCCACGGACGACCAAGCAGCTCACCCTGAATGACTAGGAGATGTCCACCTCGCAAATCAACCACGGGGTAGAATCGAACTGACCGTATCAGACTCAAAGAAAAGTGCAGCAAGATTAATATCAGTATAACACTAGTACCGGTAAGCATCATAGGCCGACAGTGATTAGATAACGCATGGAGAGTGAAAACTAACAAGTAGCACATAGAACAAACAGGTATGGTTACGTATCCTATACAAGTCAAAATATAAGAAATTATGAAATCAACCAAGACAGATACAGTTTCACCAAATGAGCAATTAAAACTAAGAATAGATGGAAGCAATGAAATATCATAGTCATTTTTCCCTCACTCCACTCTCGTACACACATGTTAAGGCAGGTATGTTGCGTCCCCCCCTCCTCCCTTTATTTTACCTACTTTAACGTGCACACCATGAGGTAGTGGTCTTGGCCCACTCACTCACTAATTTTATTCCCCCTTTCATATATTAAAATCAAATCATCTAATTAATTAAATTCATGCACCAATTGTATATTAAAACTCCTATAATTTAATACCATATAGTCTCATACTACTTTCGTAGTTCTATCAACTCAGCCGTCGAACCTTTACTTTCCTACGAAGCTTATTTATACTACGTGCTAAACAACCAAATGGGTCGTTACAATAGGTGTACAACAAAGGATCCAAATAATGTTCCTACAGACCAAGCTCAGGTTCAAGTAGTTGGGAATTTTCAGAGGCCCTACAACAATCCATTCTCCAACACTTAGAATTCTGGGTGGAGGAATCAACTTAACTTTTCATAGAGAAACGACCAAGGCCAACAATCACAGTTTCAAGGGCAATATCAGAACCAACAGCCATAGTTCCAAGGGTAGTATGATCAGAATAGCCTACAACAGTCAATGAATCAAGCTTCATCTTCTCAGCAGTTTAGGCCATAAGTCCCACAAAAGAAGCCTGATAAATTGAGAGCAGTGTTATTGACCCTCACCAATTCCCAAACTCAGTTCATGACTGAAACAAGATCATATATCCGGAACTTGGAGACTCAAGTGGGTCAGCTAGTAAATATGTTAAACAACATACCGCAGGGGAATCTCACTAGTAATACTATTATAAATTCGAATGAGTAATGTCAGTCTATATATTTGAGCAAAGGTAAGCAAGTTTAACCACTTGTAGCCCAACCACCTGTGAAAAAGAATGACAAGTTGAGAGAGACATCTGGTTTAGAGAAAGAGGGGGCACTGAAGACCACCCTACTGCAGAAAAGGTACCACCATCGGTTATTGTTGACCTCCCCAAATCAGAATTTCATACCCTCAAAGACATTAGAAGAATTCTCTTGATAAGTAATTTTCCAAGTTTTTAGAGGTGTTCAAGAAGTTGCACATCAACATTCCCTTTATTGAGGTCTTAGAGCAAATACCCAGTTACGTGAAATTTATGAAGGAAATTCTATTTAAAAAGAGAAAGCTAAAGGAGTATGAAAATGTGGCATTAACGGGAGAGTGCAGCGCCATTTTGTAGTAAAAGCTTCCCCAAAATTGAGAGATCCGGAAAGCATCACTATTCCATGCACTATAGGGAATTTTGAATGCCAGCATGCTTTGTGTTATTTGGGAGCTAGCATCAACCTGATGTCCTTATCGGTGTTTCATAGAATTGGGTTGGGTGAAGCAAAGCCTACAACCATTACCTTGCAGCTAGATGATCGTTCAATCAAACATCCACGAGGTATCATTGAAGATGTGCTGGTGAAAGTGGATAAGTTCATCTTTCCTGCTGATTTCATTATTCTGGATATGGAAGAAGATGAAAATATACTCATCATCCTAGGGAGACCTTTCTTAGCTACAGGGTGAGCACTCATAGATGTTGAAAATGGCGAATTAAAACATCGAGTCCAGGGAGAAGAAGTGAGTTTCAAGGTGTTCAGAGCAACAACCGATCCAAGAGCAAGTGTCGACTATTTCTCCATTGATGTGATTGCAAAAGTTATTTCTAAGAAACGCTTTAAGAGTACTGAGGATCTTAAAGTAGTATTAACACAATACGAGAAAGATGATATTGAAGACATTGAGCGTGTGGAATATGCCAAGTGTGCTAACCCCTCTGAACCTCTCTACTGGAGAAGAAAAGGAAAAAGAAAAAGAAAGAGATCCTGAAATGGCTGTGTTGAAGGAGTAATTTACCCCCTTGAATTCAAGATGGAGAAGAAATTTGTGTACGGCTAAATGACGTTAACGACAGTTCTATTGGGAGGCAACCCAACATTTTAATTTTTTTATTTTATTTTATTTTGTTTGTTTTGAACAATCTTAATGCTTTGTTATTTCTTGGTCTATATTTTTTATGCCAGGTAAATTAGGAGCCAAATTGGAGTGAAAGAGAATCGCGAGATGCTGAAATCAGAAGCAAAAATCGGAGTGTCCAGATTTGAATTAGCGTTGTGGCGCCCAGATGAAGAGTTGTGGTGATGTGAAGGAAGTGAGTGAAGATTTTGTTCGATGATAAGTATTGTGGCGCCCAGTATTAGAGCTACGGTGCTTGTGAGGCAGAAAGAAAAAAAGAATTGAAGTGTGAAGTGCCACGGCGATGACTGGAAGAGCCGCGGTGCTTAAGAAAGAGAATGCTTGAAACTTTTCGTCGGTTAAAAGAGGCATGGTGCTCTATCTCACCACCACCGCCACCACCATTTTGAACCGTTGTCATGGTTTATGTAAGTCTTCATTCCCTTACTTTCCTTTTTCACATTGGGGATAATGTGTTGAATAAGTTTGGGGAGTCTTACTGTTTTATGTTAGTAGTCTTTAATTGTTTATGTTCAGTTTATTGTTACTGTCTTTATTTTTGTATCTATGTTTGAGTAGTTTGTGTCAATGAATCAAGTTAATAATAATAGCCCATGAGACTGAGTTAACATATGTGATAGAATTGGATGTTATTGATAGCCATGAAATGCATAAATCTGTATGCTTAAGTTGGATAGTTTTTTAGTTTGCTTTCGGTTATTAATAATGATGAATACTTGATCATGATGGGTGACTTTCTTGTACTCCAATATAGGTTATGCATAATTGAACTTTGATTTAAGGAAAGATGGTGGAAAATTCTAGAACTTGTTTGCTTGCTACTTGAGACGAAATCCTAGATAATGCATGCTTAGGGAAATGATTTAGGCCATCTTTAGAACGATTGAGTCTTTCAAGACACCCTTGATTACATTAACCCCTAGTTACCCATTTTGATCTTTAAGTAACACTTTGTTCATTGACACCTATTCTTGAGCCTACTTGAAACCCTTTACTATTTTTCTCTTCCATTGAATTACCATAAGTATAGAAGTATATGAGTGGGGATTGAATTCTGGTAATTGGTATTTTATATTGGGTGTTATAAATAGGAGTGTAAAAGATTGAGAAAAATTCAGAAGAAAAATCATCTAAAAATAAACTACACGTCTCTTGTACATACATTGAAAACAAGTTTGGGGGAGTTTTGTAGTTAAAAAAATGTGAATTTTCTCAATCTAGAAAAGAAAAAAATTGGGGATTGATGTGAATTGTAACGTGATATCAAGTCTGGATTTGTTGGTTCCTATGCTTATGGCACTTTTGAACCTAAATTATTTTTTATCTACCCCATGCCTAAGCCTATCGTCAGAACCTATAAAAGTCCTATTGATTCTTAAGCATGTGTTGTCTACATTAGTGGAAAGTAGCAGGTTGGCAAACCTATAGAATTTTGGCCTGATGGACTGTTGGAGAGATATCACCGTGCATAAACTAATATTGAATACATACTTAAGTCAATAATCATGGTTGAGTGATCATATGGCTTAATAACTTTAAGAAAATTTGAGGGATATCTGACTTGAAATTCTAGTTAGCAAAATAGTGGCTAAAATTTCCTGAAGATTATATTGTGTGTTGTTCATGATCTTCGAGGCATAATCTATTATGGCTAACTTGATTCAGTTTTAGAGTTTGTGTGTTTTTCTTTTTAGGGTGTCTAGAGTTCTTTACTCGAGGACGAGTAAAGTTTAAGTTTGGGGGTGTTTGTTAAGTCTATTTTTAGTACTATTTTAGAGTGTGTTTTAGGGAGTGTATCGTTGTCTTTTAATTATTTTGTACAGTATTATGCGTGTTGTTTTGTGTTTTCAGGTTTAAGTGATTCAGAAAGGAATAAGGTGAATTCGGAGAGAATAGGCGGTTTTGAATGACAAAAATGCACATCGAGTCACAAGCGAACAGTCAAAGAAGTCCTGGGAAGCTCAAGAAGAAGTCTAAACAAAAATCCGATCGAGACACGATGAAGAGTCGCAACACTGAAGAGCCGCGATGCCTGACAGTAGCGTCGTGGTGCTTGACCGGCAGAAACATCTGAGTGAATTAGAGTTGCGGCGGCGCTGACGACGTCGTTGAGCGAAAACCCTATTTTTTTACGAAAGTAAAAATGGTATTGTCAAAAGGGAAGATTAGGGTTGATATAAAAGGTTAGAGGAGGCATTTTTCTGAGAGAATCTGGTATTTGGAGGAAGAAACAAGAGGCCAAGGACAATTAGAGACATCGATTGTTCGAGTTCTTTTTTTTCTTTTCTTTTCTTTAATTCAGTTCATGTTGGTTTTGAAGACAAATAGTTTTATTAGCATGTCTATTAACTAATTTCTTTATTAGGATTTTCCGTCGATTCACTTGAAACTCTATTATGAATTAATGCATTGCTAATGTTTCTTCTTCATCTATTAATATCTATTCAACTTGTGTTTATTAAATGAGAATTAACTGACCATTAGTTTTCATTACTTATATGATTTCAAATCAAGATCTGAAAAGGAAAATTTGAATATGCTATAGCTGATTAGAAGAAGAATTGTTAATCTTGCATTAATGAATGATAGAGTGGATAGTTGATGAGATTGAAAATCCTAATTACCTTCATTACTGAGTTAAACTCCGTGTATTTTCATTCTTATTTTATTCCTGCAAATTACTTTAGTTTGTTAATTCATAGTTTAGAAATCTCAATCTATATTCGTTTACCATGTAGAAACCAAAGATTAATTAGTTGGTAATTGATAATTCAGTCTCTGAGGACGATACTCAGTTTTACCGAAATTATTACAAATTGCGATGCGTACACTTTCGTAGCATATAGAAATCTCGCAACAAGAGGAAGAGAGACTTACGTATGATTTTCAACGACCTCAAGAAGGCATAAAGTCCCTAGGGATGTTCTATGGAGATGGTTGGAGGTTAGAGGTGTACATATGGCGTACAATAGGGTGATCAAGGATATGTATGATGGAGCCAAGACCAGCGTACGGACAGTGGGAGGAAACTCAGAGCACTTTCCAGTAATGATGGGGTTGCACCAGGGATCAACTCTTAGTCCATTCTTATGTGTCTTGGTGATGGATGGACTGATGCGATAAATCCAATGAGAGGTGTCATGGTGTATGTTATTTATAGACGACATAGTCCTGATTGATGAGACTCGTAGCGGAGTGAACGCTAAGCTAGAGGTTTGGAGACTGACGCTGGAGTCTAAAGGGTTCAGGTTGAGTATGACCAAGACAGAATACTTGGAGTGTAAGTTCAGTAATGGGAGAGAGCATAGCTTTAAGTATCTCGTGTCTATTATCCAAGGAAATGGAGAGATTGATGACGATGTCACACATCGTATTGGGCAGGATGGATGAAATGGAGGCTCACATCTAGAGTCTTGTGTGATAAAAATGTGTCATCAAAACTTAAAGGCAAGTTCTATAGGGTGGTGGTTAGACCAACTATGTTGTATGAGGTGGAGTGTTGTCCAGTCAATACTTTGCACATCCAAAAGATGAAAATTGCGAAGATAAGGAATATAAGATGGATGTGTTGGCATACAAAGAGGGATATGATTAGAAATGATAATATTCGGGATAGAGTGGGAGTGGCCTCAGTGGAGGATAAGATGCGGGAAGTGATGTTGATATGTTCGAGCATGTGCAGAGGAGAGACACAAATAACCCAGTGTGGAGGTGTGAGAGGTTGGCTATGGATGTGTTCAAGAGGGGTAGAGGTAGGCCGAAAAAGTATTGGGGAGAGGTGGTTAGACGGGATATGGCGCATGTACAACTTATTGCGGACATGACCTTAGATAGGGGTTGTGGAGGACACGGATTAGGGTAGTAGATAGTTGAGCGTAGTCCTTCTTACACTTACAAACCGGTAACTGGTAGTTGTAGTGTTATTATTGTAGGTTTGCTTAGTCTATCACACTAGTAGGTGCAATATTAATTTATAGTCCTCTGTCTCTTGATTTCTGTTGTTATGGGCTCTTTAGTGTACTTTTTTTATCTTATTTACCTGCGTTAGTTATTGCTTTCTTTTTTAGAACGCGTTATCATGACTTATTCACTTCTGTTACCATTATTTTCATACTGCTTTAAGTTTCGTGTTTGAGGCTGACCTTTTCTCTTGCTTTACTTGTGCTTATGTTTTGTCTTGAGCCGAGTGTCATTCGGAAATAGCTATTCTACCTACCAAGGTAGAGGTAAGGTCTGTGTACACTCTACCCTACTCAGACCCACATTGTGTGATTTGTTGTTGTTGTATATAAAGCAGCAAATAGCCTATATTGTTTCACAATGCTCGTATGCCCCATTTAGCAAGAGAATACGAGAATTCTCATGTAAGAAGTGATGTAAATAGCAAATAGAAATATTTACAGGTTCATATATCATGATAATATCTACCAGCACACAACCAGACTCTAGATTTCCGTGTATCAAACGCCAACAATTTAATAATTTCGTCATTGTACAATATCCTTTTAATTACATCGGAACCCACACAAGTGATCATCTCAGTCACAAGTGTGGGACCCATTTCAATTCCCTCAAACCCTTCAATATGTATTCGATATATACGCATAAAGAGTAATCCATGACCTACCTTTGAGCCGAGCAGGTTCCACGAACCCTCAAAGCCAAGATTTTCCCTTTATTCAAGTCTCAAATCGATCCAAAATTATAAAATGAAATCTCCATGATCATATGAATCTAATGATACCTATTTTGACATAAATTCATTCGGGACAATATCCTACCCAAAAACCCGTCTCGCGCCCCAGTGACGAAATTGAAATTTTATTTCAAAAATGAAATACCCACTACCAAAATGTTTCAAATCCCAAAAATCAACTCAAAAATCCATCATCTTGGCTTCCAATTTGAAGATTCATAATTTTAACTTGGGGCTTTAAAATCCCAATAATCAAACTCCATCAAACAAATCAGAATTTTCCTTTCAAAATAGTTTACCCTCAACTCAAGAGACTTAAATCCATAAAACTCAGTAAAAACACTCCAAATTGACATTCAACATTTTATTTTCCCAAAATTTCAACCTAGAGTAACCCTCCCCCCCCCCCCCCAATTTTTCAACACCCAACCATAAAATTAACTCTAAAAATATATAAAATCAATGAAATACCATGAATATGGTTTAGATTCTTACCCACAAGCAAATAAGAGAAGAATTCATTTGAAATCACCTCAATACGAGCTCTCAAATTTGTGAGATTAAGTGACTAAATCTAGAAATATGTGAAAAATGCAGGAGTTGTTTCGGCCCCAATCAGATGCTAGATGATCACGAAACTCACCTTTGACAAGCCAATATAATTCTTGTGAGATTCCACCCAGAATAGCCTTTTGAATTACCGAATTTGATCTTAAGATGAGATATATATGATGTTTGAAACATATAGAGGAACTCTGAAATTTATGGACGAATTTGGGGACATAACCGATATTTTCGAAATTGTTGCCCCAGAAAATTTAGCAATTATAAAATCCTAGTTTAGCACCCGAAACTCATCTGGAATATCCCGTACATAAACCATATGTGCATTTAAACATAAAATGTGTTATGAAGCTTCTCGTGCACTCAAAATACCGAAAGGATATCATCTTGACCCGATGTTGACCGTGATCAACTCTAAATCCTTAACCTAACTAGTTTCTCACATAATGACTCAAAGAACACCCCAACTCATTGGGATTCATTTCCACCATCCAACTAAGTTAAATATGATGTTCTGACCTAATAGAACCATCATAATTCGATTTCGTGTATTTACCCAAAAGTCAATTTTGGTCAACCCCTTTAAACTTTAAACATAAGTTTTCTTCCTTGATACCCATCCGATTACCTCAAAAAAATCATGTCACTCATCTACGTAAGTCATAAACATCAATGTGAAGCTACGAGAAGGGTCAATTTTTGGGAAAAGTGGAAAATACTCAAAACAACCAAACATGTCATTACATTAGATACCAATTAAACAAACGTTTGTCCCCGAACGCTAAAGAAAAGTACTCAAGTTGTCCAGCAGCCAAAGAATCTTCATTATAAACCTCAGGAAAATCTCCACATGCAAGAACCACACCGATAACATCACACAACCACTTTATCTGTCAAATCTTTCTTTAACTTAGCTAGATAACATATGTCCACACTTTCCATGCCCGAAACTTCCTTGACAGTTTATTCTCGTACATTTGAATTGACTCCTCTCGAATTTCCTAATTTTAATGATAACCACACCTCTGAATGCAATTTGGTTGATTCCACAAATACCATTATAATCAACACAATCCTTTAGTTGTAGCCACAAATCATTGCCAAACATGTATCAATAAAATACTTTGATTTTACTTATCCTTCTCCACACTTTTCAAAGTTGTAATTAGTACCATGAATCTGTATGAAGCATGTTGTCACACACCACTAGTGTAAATCATGACTCCCTTTCGCAAGAAAATAATTTGTGATTGTTCTGAGCTAATTCTAAGCTTTCCAGTAAAAATGATCTTATCTAAAGCCTATTGCGCTAATTCCAAATCCCTTAATTTCGTTCTATCGAGTTGAAACTACTAATCCAATACTCGTAGTCCAATCCCTCTTAAACCTTCAAATAGTATAACATGCGCATCATCTGAGTGATTATCTTTCCATGTCAAATCTGCAGAAAATCAACTAATCATCTAAAGACTTCCCATAACCATTTGTACCTCTTCAATACAACACAAAGTGTCGGCGTAAAGTATTAGAACTATCTGTATAGCCTCTCTAAAAAAATATTATCAAATTTCCTTGTAAACTCCAATAGAGCCCGGTAAGCCTGCCTCTATCATGTTCTAGAATCTATCAAATCTTCAAAAATGGTTTACTAAAAGAACCATAAATCCTTCTTGCAATATATTCATTAGCCACCTAGCTTTAAATAAGCAAACTTGACCTGGTGCAAAATGTACAATTTTGTGAATGTCACCAACAATCACTTGAACTAATTATAAATCTTTACCGACTAAATAGTAGGTCTTCCGTAAGTTTGTGGTGACCCGTTCTAATCCCTTGCTCATGAACACTCAACCTCGTACTGTCATTTTTTACCTTAAAAGCTGAAATTCCACCCCACTGATCAACTTAATACCGAGGACTACACCTTATGACTTAAATCCTCAGTTCATCAATTTACATATGTCACACAAATCTGATAGAACTGCATGAAATCCAAATATGTAAAATTCTCCTTGTGATTTCTCTTACTTGCTCACAACTCCGAACACGTTGATGCAAGGCATGTGGCTTCATATACCACACCTTAAACCATTGAATCTCAAATTGTAATACCTCGTTACACCTTTAGAAAATCCTAAAGTAACAAACCATACAATCCATGTGCCTTAACACTTGAAAATACTCCAAAGTAGTTCATATTCGAGATACTCAACCATGTTAGCTAGCCCGCAACGTTTCAATATAGTCTACTACTATACATGTAGTCTCACTTTGAATAATACTTCAACTTCCAACTGTAGAGATTTCCTCTTATCAATTAACTCTAGCTCGTTCATTCAAGGATACCATGAAATTACCCACCTTGGTACTATACAATTCACCTTCTCATCTATCCTGCCAGACAAGTCATCCAAAATCTGCACCTCTTCAATCACAATCCTCAAATCCCCAGTCATAGCACTCATCAAAACACTTAGTCAAAATTCATAGACCTTCCTCTTCAAGAATACTCAACAATTACACTTAACTGATTGATGCAATACGATGTCACCATAACCATTTCTAACACAAGTAATAACGTTTCCTTGATCAAAATCCTTTTCCTTTTTGAAGATGAACCTTAATCCTTCCAAATCAAGAGTAAGAATACGTTTATCTTAATTCTTCAATTTCCATATTCTATTCATAATCACTTTTACTGTTATCAGCAGAAAATCACTCACACCTACTCGAGAGGTATATTGAAATATCACAACTCTTGCAGAATAGCTAAGTCGATACATTAGATAATAGTAAGCCAAGTTTTCCTTACCTCACTCAGTCCTCAAAACTGATTGCCCTCTAAATCAGGCATATCACATGTCCAAGCCTTCATAAAGCCTTTTCACCAAAAAGTATTGACCAACTGTAGTTACGCCCACAAAATTAATTATTGTCGATGTAATATCCCAAACCACCACTACGCCGGTCCTTCAACTATAGGGTGACCCTTACTTATCATACACACGATTCTACTAACGTTCTCATATAGTTCTATACACGTATTCTTGGCAAAATCCTTTAATTGAAGAATCATTCTCCCATATTGGCTTACGAGCTTACCAACCCAACACTGAAAGTCCTATAGTGAATTCACGTCTCTTGGTTTCTACCAATATTACTGATTCTTGCACTTCATAACTTGAATTTGTTTCATATAGCATTGATCTACCACTTTAAAATATCCTTATTAACTGACACATTACTCGACAATGCTGCCCACAAAGAATCCCCTTTTGCTTTCCTTCGCTGAACTAGAACACCTCCAATGAACCGTGCAATTATCCCTCTCATTTTGTCAACTACATAGGGTCACATCACCAGTAACTGTAGAAACTTATCGAGCCTTAAACAACATATACAATACCTACATCCCTTGTGCAACTGCTGATAACTACTTATGTAAGAAACATTCACGTTTGTCTATTGCTAGAGTCATTTCCATTTATCAATCACTGTCCCCCGGTAGCCTATGACGTAGTCAAACATACCAACAAATTTATCTTACTTCACATCCACTTCATAAATAGAGTAGTCTCATTTCATGACTACCTAAGGGATCACTTCCTTTAAAAGAGGGAGAGGAGCAGAGTCACTCTCTTGACAATAAGGAAAGAGAAGAGTGAAGACGGTTGTGGCCGTTCGAGAAATATAGCGGTTGCTCGACCAAAGCCGGTCAAAGACTCGATTATATGTCTGATATTGCCAGAACACCGATGAGACTTACCAAAAGTAAAGTACAGAAGAACGCATATTAAGAATAAATAACTTAAGATGTTCATCTCCACTTACTCTATCTAACCAGCTTTATCCGATTCAACCGCAGTAGAAGAAGGGGATTCATCCCACTTCTAACAATATGACCTTTGAGGACACTAAGCTAGTGTCACGCCTTATTTTGAACGGGTCCAAAATAGTGTACCACTTCCCGACTCTTCTATTTGGTTTTAAAAGGGTTAGAGTCGCCACCTAATTTCTAAGAAAAATTAGGAAATCTATATGTATTTGTGTCATGACCAAAATTCCATTTGTGTCGTGAGGGGTTCTACCCAAACTCATAGGCGAACCCTAAATGAACTACAAGCCGAAAATGAAAGTAAATTTGAAAATAAAAGTAAAACAACCCGAATAAGTTTAAATAGTCTTAATAACTTAAAGGAAACACCGTCTAAGTCAAACTACTCCCCAAAATCTAGAATTCATAAGTACAAGAACTTGCTAATAAGAATACAAGTCTGGAAATACAACATAAATATTGTTGTGAAAATGAAGAAAAGACAAAAAATAAAGATAGGAAGGAGTTCAGTGCTGCGGGACCATCATCAGCTCACCTTGGACTCTGAAGTATGCCTCAGTGATCAAGAGAATACCTATGTCTACTCGTGCTGTATCCAGACCTGCACACAAAAGGTGAAGTAAGTGTAGAGTGAGTAAGGAAAGCACGTATAACAAGCAACATCATTGTCCGATCCTAAACTATAGTTGTGGTGAGGGTTGATACTTCTTCTACTCACCTCATTGCTTATTAGTCTTAAGATTCATAGTTTAAAATATTTCAATAGTTAAAGTAAGGAATTCGCAACTCAATCAAGTCATAATTGTCTTCTAAGTATAGTCATAAAGATCCAACATTTTCAATAATTCGGATAAGTTTGGACATAAATATTCAGTCTTTCCATCAATAGGGCAAGTAAAGTCATAAAGATTCGACTTTTTCATCAATTAGGACATGTATGACATGAAATAAGTCAAACAAGTATAAATGGTATGGAATGCAAGTGAAATTTATGCTATGCAATGGTCATTTTCACTGGTAGTCACAACACTCCTGTAGTAGGTTTCACTTGACTCATGGGGGACTCATGAGGTCCATATACCCATCTGAAATACCAGATCTCGCAGATTACATTAGGTACCAGCCAATATACTGTAATATTATTATTAGTCCATTTATGTACTGTATCCAATATTCGGCCTCCCATGCTCCTTTGTAGTATCTCATCATTTAGATGTCAATGATATCATGAATGATTGTAATGGATATGCGTACACCATGAAAATGCATAATATTAGTTCAAATTATCAAGCTAAATTCCTCTTTCATAGTTCAGATGAGATGTGGAGTGATGAATGCAAGATGATTCAATATTCACAAATATCGATCGCATATGGCTATCATAGCCCAAATAAGCAACAACATACCAACCTAGTGCATTTATTCACCACCTCCAAGGCCCGAAGGCTAAACACATATCTCTGTCACAAGGCACAATTTTTTATATTTACAAATACACAAGTACTCGCACAAGTTCTCATCACCTCACGAGTATGAGACCCCCAATTTCCCATTTACACTGACAACAAAAAATACTACATAAAGGGTCTAGTAAGCCTCGACTTGCCTGAATCACAATCTGAAGAGTCACTTCCGCAACGTTTCCCTTCATTAGACCTTCCAAACAATTCCAATCTATTCAAATACATAATCTACGTAAGTATACGAGTCCGTAGATACTCATATTGCTATGACAATAATTTGGGCCCAAAAGGCCAATCCCGAGCCTTGAAGGTTAAAATTATAATTTTATTTCAAAATCAAGTTCCATACAGTCAAAATAATACTTTACGAGTTTAAACAAGTTCAATGACTCATATTTCTATATATTGACTCGAAACCTAAAAATGAACTAAAAAGGTAATCATGAGCCCTCAAAGGCTCAACAATTACAGACTGTTAATAAACAACAATAGGTGATAAAATAGGATCCTAAAGGCACAAAAATATCAGCAGCCAAAGTATAATTTGCAGGTTATGCAAAGTGATCCTAAAGCAGATATACAGGAAAAGCAACAAGGTATGATTTTAAACCAATAGAGAATTTGTAAGTAGCGGTAGCAACTAGGGAAAGGCCTAGAATTGATATGGATGAGGAATCAATTGCACAAAATTTCCACAATTCCCCTAGGGATGGGGACTTGTCTCCTAGACAGGTGGAATGTGTAAAAAGACATAAAACTCATACAAGGAAGCACAATTGGGATGGTAAAATGATTGAGAAATTTGTTCCAAGGTAATTACCAATGAGACAAGCAAAGAAAATGTGGCAACTCCTACCACTTCAAAAAAAATCCACAAAATCCAAAAAGAATTGATGTTGTTTCAAGATATTTTGGAAAGGCTAGAAGAACAAGACAAGGTGGAAGAATTTCAGTCCTTAGAAGATTATACAAGTTTAAAGAACAAGAGTTTTGACTCTATATTCTTTCTTGTATTAATATCTCATTATCTTAGTATTATTCTTTGTAATATCATCCCATATTGTATTATAAACTATGTGATAATCATAGCTTATTTAATTATTTCTAGTTCTTACTTTTTACATGCTTTCTAGTAGTAGAGGTTCTTTTTTCTTTGCCTCAATAGGATTAGTAAGGTACGCTCTAGCCCATTGCTTGTACTCTGCCTTTGGGTTTTGCTTTTCTATAAAATTAATAAAATTAGCCCTAGACCCAAAAAGCCTAGTGGATATTGCTTTAAAAAAAGAGCCTCCAAAGGCAAACATAAATTTTATTGAAAAATAGATTTACCCAAGACCCGTAGGTTCTAAATCCATAAAATCAATAAAAACAACCACAAATCGACTCCAAATCAAGGAATTACCATTTCCCCACTTTGGGCTCAAACCCTAATTTCTACAATCAAAACACGAATATAAATGTCACCCAGCGAAATTAATCATGGAGAAATACCAAAATAAATGTCAGATACTTACCCCCTTTAGATTACGGGAAGAACTCTGCAAAAAATCTAGAACTCCCAAAAATTAATTTTGAATGAATGAAATGAAGTTTGAAATTTAAGTACTCAAGGCCTTCGCACTTCTACTTTTATTTTTCGCACATGTATCCCATTTCTCGCACCTTTCACATCGCAAGTGTGGGCCCCACTTCGCCCTTGCGATGCACCAGCACCAACAATCTATTCTGACATTAAAATGAGCATAACTCTCTCATACGACGTTCGAATTCGATGATTCTTTTTTGCTATGGTTTCCATAATTACAATATCGATCTAATGATTCAATACAAAAAAATCAATTTAAACATCATTTGCTCAATATATTACCATTTATGCCTAAATAAACGACGCTTAAAGATCAAATACAAGCACGCCATGACCCAAATCCATTCGAAACTCGTCTGAATTTCACCAAAATTTGTGGGCAGGTCCAAGTTCATCATGAAAACCTATTGGAACTTACAAGTCACGCCACAAACTATGGCTTAGGCATAACACGACACTCAATGTCTGACTACATGTGACCGGGTGAATCACATGACTTGCTAAATCAACATGGGACATATATTGTTGTGGAATGTGATTTAAAACATGATTTAATAGTACTAGTTGAATACTACTTGCAAATAATAATAATATTGAAATTACTATGTGTATATATGGCATTGTAGTAATGATTCTTATTTTAGAAAGTTTGACGCAATTGAAATGTTCTTTCTTAATAGCTTCTAGCATTGAGAATTTAGGGTAGCTTCCTTGATATATTAAGACTAAGGTTGGTCATTGGGTCGGGTCGGCCCGATCCTGACCCACCAAGTCTCGATATCCGCTCTGCCCCGCCCCGATCCCCAAAAAAAATAGTGTCGGGGTTCGAACTTGGGACGGGACCTGAGCTCGTCCCGCCCGTACCGATCCCGATCCGACCCGCCCCAACCTAACCCCATCCTACCCCGTCAGCCTCCTCCCTCTTTGCAAAAATAGTGGTTGCAACAACGGCCAAATTTTGATTTTGGTCATTGTGCAACTGCTATAACGATCATTTTTGCCCCTACCTCATAAACCCCTCTACCCCTTTAATATTTATTTTTAACTCCTAATTTAATATATTTACACTTTAACCCTATTTCTTAACTATAAATATCTCATTTTCCTCTTCATTTTTCTCACAAATTTCTCTAATCTCTCAATTTATCTCTCTACAATTCTACATTGTCTGCTAAATATTATTTTTTTTTGCTCATTTATATCAAAGTTCAAAAATTGGGAGTGAAGTTGACAACTAGCTTGAGGATCATCCATCGAGTAAAGTTTCAATTTTCAACCTCGATTACACGTCGACGTACGTTTGGTACCTTTGTTCCTTCTTTAAATTATTATTGTTACTTAACTTTAATTATCACACTTAATTTCATTTACTTTAATTATTTATTTACATAATTATAATGAACGCCTTGAACGTATGATTAAGAGTAAGGGTAAGGGTGCTTCTTCTAGTAGGGGTAACAAGGGTGTTTCTTCTAGTAATTATATTCCTAGTTTCGATGATTTGATTGATTTCACTCATATAGATGAATTGCTTTTTTTAATGATATATCACTAGATGATGAGGTATATTCTTCATCTTAACCAGACTTTAATTTTGACGATAATGTAGATGACACACCCACTAGTGCACCTCAACCTCAGGCTGAGTCTCAGCCTTAAACTGAAACTAGAATGTCTCATATTCCCCCTAGTATGAGTCGAGGCCCAACACAATAAAAATTAAAATCAGCTGCATGGGATTTTTTATAGGGACCAAGAGAATCAAGTAGTTAGATGCAAAATTTGTAAAAATATTTATAAATTTAAAATCGAAAAAGGTCAAGGTAGGACGGGAGGCTTATTCAGACATGTACAAGGCAATCCACATCTAGGTGGAATCAATACCAGGTTAAAAAATTTGGTGTGCCGACTGAGTCAGGACAAGGTTCACATAGTATCCCCGATCAAGTACATGGTCAAATTAACCCGCCGACGGTGGAATTTTTGGTCCTAAATATGATAAACATAAATATAGGGAAAATATGGCAAAACTAGTTACGGTGGAGGGTTTGCCTTTTTCATTTTCTTCCTCTCCTGGTTTTATTCATTACATTCGAGAAATATATAATCGTGCTTTTAACGGTTTTTCTTATTCAACTGTTAGAAGAGATGTTTTTAAATTTGCGCATAAATATCAACAATATTTACGTTATGCATTGTATCATTTTAATGGCAAAGTGGCTATCACTTCTAACATAGGTCGTATTACTAACGGTAATGATAATTTAATTGTTACATGTCACTGGATAGATCAAAATTGATCTATGCAAAAATGTATTTTAGCATATAGATATATTGATGATAAGCACACTGAAACTTTTATTGCACAAAATATTTATGAAATTTGTGTTTATTATGGAATAATTGATAAAATTATGACTGTTACATTAGATAATGATTATGCTATAAGACTTTTAAAAGTTTGATTAACTCCATCTTTTTCTGATCATTTTCATATAAGATGTGTGTGACATACTTATAACTTAGTTGTAAAGGATGACCTAACTTTTTGAAATCATTCTTGATAAAATACAATTTGTTATAAATTTTATTTTAAAGGTAATAAAATACAAAGACGCAAAGAACATAAAAAAACTTGTCACGATTGTGGATTACCTTATAGAAAAATTCTGAAGAAGTAGCAACTATGTGGAATTCTCTATATGAACAACTACTTGTTGCTTACTATTATAGAAAACCTATAATTTTATTATTTAATGTCCATAATACAAATCCAAGGGATATGTTTGTAGATAATGATTGGAAAAAAAATTTAGAACTTAATGGGTTTTTAGAGAAAAAATTTCAAGCTACTAAAGAATTTTTGGGTATTTATTATCCTACTATTTCAATTATGTTATTTTTGTTACTTAATGAATATATGAAAAAACAAACTTATAAGGCATCTATTGAAAAAATGTTTTAAAAAAATACATTTTTTCCTATTCTCATTATTTATATTATTGGTATTGTATTAAATCCGACTATTAAAGTAGACGGTTGTAAAACACTCGTAGAAACAATTTATGATTGTATAGAAGTATTTCCTAAAAAACCTTTTCCAATATAACATTCTCCTTCATTCCAAACACACCCTAAGTCAAGAAGGATGTAACTGACTGTCAATCTTAGCCAGGCCTTTATGAGTAAGCAGTGTATGAACAGCTCAAGTTTGAGCTGAGAAGCATTTGTGGATATTTGATATTAAGTGTAGATATAAACAGATTAACTTAACTTCAATAATTGTACGAATGGTCCATGCATTTTTTGGAACTTTTGACAGTATCAAAGATCTCAGTAAACATGAACCTCACTAACAAACAATCCAATGGGCGAAGCCAACTAAACCTGTGTCTTGAATGAAAACGAACTTGATAATCATGCCATTTTGTAGATGAATTTTCTAAAATTTACATGCATAAAACATATTGTACTTCTATTTAAGACACTTTAACTAAGGTATATACCAATTAAACACTTTAACTTTAGCCAATGTGGGTCTATTGAACACAAATTGTTGACATGGAACAATTTGTGTTTCTCTAAAGCGCGTGTAAGGATTTTTTTCTGCTGGGTTAAATAGGCGGACGCATGTATACTGAGGAATCCTTTTTACAGGATAGGCATGGTGAAGGCAGAATGGAAATAGAAAACAACTAAATGACTTAGTCTTGCCTTCTTCTTCCTTTATGGAGAGAGGCCCCTTTAGCTTGAGGGGGAAATTCATACACATGCACCACCAGAGTCTTCATAAGAACTCTGGGGCGAGGGCCAAGGTGAACTCTATAAAAGAGAAAAAGGAATCCAGAATGAACAATCGAAAAATTTCCTTTTCTAACAGCTGCCATACGTGAGATCCTGATCGTCTTCCTCCCAGTGTTGTTGCCTGCTGGGGGAAGGAAGGAAAGTAGGGCTTCCTTTCAGGACCGGAGAAGGTCAAATTCTGGGCGGGCTGCCAACCTGAGAGCGAGGCAAGCCGGAAAGGGGCTGAGACTTACGATTACTTTCGTCATAAAATTACACTGTTTAGCTAGGTTAAAATTTTAGATTTATGTATACATAATGTATGGTGACTCACCTATCCCTTATTTATTAAATGTGTACACCCAGTTGGAAATATTCCTGCATCCGCCACTGCTGGGTTACTCTGCCAGATTCCTTTTTCTTCCCCACAATACCTCATGACTCTCCTTCATTTTTCAGACCTTAAATTTTTATCTTTCTATTAAACCCGGTGGCTAAATCGAATCCGTTGATTGCAAATTCAGTACCAAAAACATCATCAGCTCGATCTTTCACATATCTTTCTACCATCAAAAACTGATTTCCCTCCCCCTGTATTTGTCATCACCACCACCCAAAAGGGAATCTAAACCACCAGTGTCTAGCATAACTTCCTTCACATTCATCATAATACGAAATTACTGGTAAGAAAAAATATAAGGGATGTTGATTGTTGACTAACGGTTTGTGAAAGAGAATGAAACATAGAGGGTGTTAGGAGAAAGTCAGTCCTCTTTGCCTTATTTTATCAAGTCACTTGGATTCTGATGTTGATGTGCAGGCATCTACCATAGTCTTATACCTATTCATGCCAGATGCTATACATCTGATTTTATGTCAATCCATACATGGTTGTCACATCACATGCTTAAAGCGCTAGAGTAACTTGTTTCGTTGGTTTTATATTATTGTTAAATATACACATAATATACAAATGTATATTATGTGTATATTACAAACCGAGAAGGATTGGGCCACTGAAGTTCTCGTCCAGCCCAGCCAATTTATGGCATCACGGAACAGTGGTGCTTTTGGTATATATTCCCTAGTGTATATTTGGTATATATTAAACTTAGTATTGTACCTTAATTAGTATTGTAATATTATCATAAATGTAGAGTTAGTCTCCATATAGAATAGGGATATATATGTAGAATAGGAAAAGGATTTTTCTATTGTAACTTGTATATATATGTCTTTCATCAATAAGAATAATCAAGGGATTAATTTTTTCATGGTATCAAGAGTCTAGGTTATTTTTCTTGTTTCCGCTACTCACTCCTTTCTCGTGTTACTCTTGAAATCCGTGACCAAAATCCCCCCCCCCCTCTCGGTTTTCAGAAACCCGAGACTTCTCCTCCCCTAAAATCTTGTTCAAAGTTCGTTCTATTCACCATAACTGATAAGAACACTTTTCATCCTGCCCTCACAGTTTCTAACATCAAGAGCGTTCTTCCTATTGTTCTTGACCTAGAAAACGTCCATTATGGAACGTGGGAATAATTATTCAAGATTCATGCAATTTCACACCAAGTTCTTCACCATATCATCTCTCCGACTCCTAAAACGGGGGATGAGACCACCGAAGATGATGATGTACCCACCAAAGCGGACAATCCAAAATTATGGGTCACGCTTGACGCAAAGGTTCTCCCGTGGATTTATGCCACAATATTCATGGACCTTTTACAAACGTTTATGGAACCCAATTCCACAGCTATGGCTGTTTGAAATCGATTGTGTGATATCTTCCACGATAACAGTCATTCACTCATTGTCATCTTTGAACAAGAATTTTCTCAAGTTGCTATGGTGAATTTTCCTAACGTTTCATCTTATTATAAATGACTCAAGGACTTGGAGGATCAACTTCGCAATGTGGGGGCTCCGGTGAGCAATAGTCGTCTCGTCCTACAAATGGTTGCAGGCCTGTCCGAGGCCTATAACGGGGTTTCTTCAATCCTTCGTCAAAATAACCCCCTTCCGGAATTCTATCAAGTCCACTACATGCTCACATTGGAAGAAGCGGGTTTGACTAAAAAGGCGGCTATAGGGGCTAGTCCCGTCGTCATGATGACTGAGTCCAATTTTCCTCCTTCCGATTCCATCAACTTGAGCCAAAATTACAACAACGGTGATGGTAAAAAGGGTCAAAATCGAAAAAATAATGCAAGAATCGCGGCGGCAACCGGAATAGTGACAGTGGCAGAGGTGCCCCTCGCGGTGGTCAGCATCAGCAGCAGTCTTGGGGCCTACAGTGGGCCCCAATGAAGTGTCAGTGGGCCCCGGTTCGGTAGCGATCTGATGGGCCATCCTTACCGGTAAATAGGCCCGGATTTCTGCCCGATCCGGTTCGGACCAGTATGGGTCGGGCAGCGTCCGGTGTGCCAGGCGACCCGCCGAAGCCCATCATGCAGCGGGACCCACACAAACCGATATTGAAGCCGCAATGCACACACTTGGTTTAAATCAACCTAACCCAAATTGGTACAAGGACACCGGTGCAACTATCCACATGACATCCGATCAAGGTACTCTCTCGTCTTATTCCAATTTGAGCACTAATCGTGGTATAATTGTTGGTAATGGTAATTCAATTCCAATTAAGGGTTATGGTCATAAAACTTTATCTCCTCCTCATCCACCACTTGTCTTGAAAAATATCCTTCATGCCCCAAAATTAATTAAAAAATTGGTGTATGTCCGTAAATTCACCACTAATTGGGTTTTTATTAATTTTGATCCTTTTGGATTTTCTGTGAGGATTTCAAGACGGGGAGTTCTCTCATGAGGTGTGACTGTAGGGGAGATCTTTATCCAATCACATCAAGTCTTGGTTTCTCGCGTCAAGCCATGTCATCCACTTTTGCAGCTCTTGCTCCTTCCTTGTGGCATGCTCGTCTAGGTCATCCGGGGTCGTCTATTTTATCTACCTTAGATAGAAATAAGTTTATTTCATGTAAGGGTACGCGTAGTACTCCAAATTGTCAATCTTGTTCTCTTTGAAAAATTATTAAGTTGTCATTTGTAGACTCGAATTCTCAAACTTCAATGTCATTTGATATTATTCATAGTAATTTATGGACATCTCTCGTTCTCAGTTCTATGGGTCATCGTTATTGTTAAATATACACATAATATAGAAATGTATATTATGTGTTTATTACAAACCGAGAAGGATTGGACCACTAAAGTTCTCATCCATCCCAGCCCATTTATGGCATCACGGAACAGTGGTGCTTTTGGTATATATCCCTAGTGTATATTTGGTATATATTTGACTTAGTATATATTCCCTAATGTTAAGCAGATATGTTTTATTCTTGGATGATTATTCTAATTTTTTATGGACGTTTCCAATAGCGAAAAAATCTCAAGTTTTTTCGAGCTTCTTAAAATTTAGAGCTTTCATTAGAACTCAATTCGAACGGAAAATAAAAAATATTCAATGTGATAATGACAAAGAATATGACAATAGGGAGTTTCGAGAGTTTTGTGCTAAAAACGGGATAAATTTTCATTTTTCTTGTCCTCTACGTCTTCAAAAAATGGAAAAGCCGAACGTAAAATTCATACGTTAATAACATTATCCGCACCTTATTCGCTCATTCTTCCGTACCCCCATTTTTTGGCATCATGCTCTACAAATGGCTACATATCTGCTTAACATTCTTCCTTCTAAATGTTTGACATATTCGTCCCCTCTTCAAATTTTATATAATAAGACTCATTCGTATTTCCATTTTAGGGTCTTTGGGTGCTTGTGTTATCCCCTTTTTCCATCCACCGCAATTAACAAACTTCAGGTCCGTTCTACTTCATGTGTGTTTTTGGGTTATTCGTCAAATCACTGTGGTTATAAATGTTTTGATTTGTCATCTAATTGAATCATTATTAGTCGTCATGTTATTTTTGATGAGTCTCAATTTCCATTTGCTAAGGTAGAAAGTCTCGTTCATAGTTCGTATAATATTTTGGATGATGATATATCCCCGTATTTAATTCACCATTTTTCGAACATATCTACGCCCCGAATCCACCAGCGGGCCCACTGCCTGTTGGTTCTAATATCATTGCCTCTGCTCCCGATCTAGGTCCAGCAAATGGGCCTTCCTCACCCCGATTCACTCCTTGCGTCGATGGCGATTCGCCCAATATCGACAGTCCGTGACGATTACGGGTCAAGAGCCCATTACTGCTGGCCCGCATGTCCCATGTCTCAGAAATTTCCAAAATTCACTCAATTCTGCTCTGAATCATGGTCCAGTCACCCGAAGTCAACGGGGTATTTTTAAATCAAAACAATATTATAATTTAAATTCTAATGTTCTTAAATCACTTTTACCCCGTAATTCTGTGTCTACTTTAAATGACCCAAATTGGAAAATTGTTATGACTGGTGAATATAATGCTCTTATTGATAATAAGACGTGAGAGTTGGTACCCCGTTCATCTGGTGTTAATATTATTCGGTCTATGTGGATTTTTGCTCATAAAGATAATTTTGATGGTTCGTTTGCGAGGCATAAGTTTCGCCTTATAGGTGATGGTAAGACTCAGCAGGTTGGGGTTGATTGTGGTGAGATATTTAGCCCGGTGGTCAAGTCGGCTACCATTCGCACTGTGTTCAGCTTGGCTCTTTTAAAATCATGGCTCATTCATCAGCTAGACGTGAAGAATGATTTCCTACATGGTGATCTCAAGGAAACAGTGTATATGCATCAGCCCTTGGGGTTTAGGGATACTCGATATCCTCATCATGTTTGTTTGTTGAAGAAGTCCTTGTATGGGCTTAAGCAGTCTCCACGAGCTTGGTATAAGAGGTTTGTTGATTATGTTTCGACCATTGGGTTCTCTCACAGCAGGTTTGATAATTCATTGTTCATATATCGTCGGGGTTATTTGATGGCTTATATTCTGTTGTATGTGGATGATATTATCTTGACTGCCTCTTCTGATACATTACGCCAGTGTATTATGATAATGCTCAGTTCTGAGTTTGCCATGAAAGACTTGGGGCCATTGAGTTATTTTTGGGGGATTGTTGTCACTCGTCATATAGGTGGATTGTTCTTATCACAGAGGAAGTATGCAGATGAGATCATTGAGAGGCTGGGATGTCATCCTGTAAGTCCACTTCCACTCCAGTTGATACTAAACCCAAGTTGGGTGCTGCAGCTGGCTCCCCCTATGAGGATCCAACCCGTTATCGTAGTCTTGCAGGGGCTCTTCAGTATCTTACGTTCACGCGACCTGATATTACATATGTCGTACAGCATGTGTGTTTGTTTATGCATGACCCCAGGATTGAACATATGAATGCGCTCAAATGCATTCTTAGGTACATTCAGGGAACACTTGATTATGGCTTGCATTTATATCTGTCGTCCACGTCCACGTTTGTCTCCTACACAGATGCTGATTGGGGTGGTTTTCCGGACACCAGAAGATCTACGTCTGGTTACTGTATGTTTCTTGGAAATAACTTGGTCTCATGGTCTGTCAAACGTCAATTCACGTTTTCACGTTCGAGTGCAGAGACCGAGTATCGAGGGGTAGCCAATGTGGTCTCTGAATCATGTTGGTTACGATCTTCTTCTAGAGCTCCATTGTCCTATTCAGAAAGCTACCTTTGTGTATTGTGATAATATTAGTGTCATATACATTTCTGGTAATCCAGTTCAGCACCAGCGCATTAAAAATATAGAGATGGACATTTATTTTGTTCGAGAAAAGGTAGCTCGAGGACAAGTACGCGTCTGTCATGTTATACAAATGTATATTATGTGTATATTACAAACCGAGAAGGATTGGGCCACTGAAGTTCTCATCCATCCCAGCCCATTTATGGCATCACGGAACAGTGGTGCTTTTGGTATATATTCCCTAGTGTATATTTGGTATATATTACACTTAGTATTGTACCTTAATTAGTATTGTAATTTTATCATAAATGTAGAGTTAGTCTTCATATATAATAGGAATTTAGATGTAGAATATATATATATATATATATATATATCTTTCATCAATAACAATAAATAATAATGAAGGGATTAATTCTTTCAATTATGTCTAGTCCATGAATGACGCTTTTTGGTTTATTTATATCTTATGTTCTATATTCAGTAATCATGCAAAACTACAGTTAATTCATTTCCACTGAGAATGATTCTCTTTAACAGCTGTTAATGATCCTCCTAAAGCTCCCGGTGATCACAAAGGTCTGCTATCCTATAACTAGGGGTGCACAAAGGGTCAAAACCGGACCGGACCGAAGACCGGACCGAATTTCTCGGTCCGGTCCGGTCTAATGGACCGATGGACCGAATCCCCACTCCCAGCGGTCCCCACCCAGCCGGCCCAGTCCCGGCCAGCCCACCACCCACGGCCCCAGCCCCGGCCAGCCCACTGCTTGCCCCTGCCCCCAGCCCCCCCCACTTCACCCGGCCGGACGTATTGACATATGAAATATAGGTTGTAAATTGATCAAACTTTATACTGTCATAACTTTGCGCTCGGGACGTCCGTTTTATCTAATTGTTTTTTTGATTTCGTATTTTTTTCGATATTTAGGTGGCCAAACCGCATTTGCGGTTTGATTCCTCCGATTTCTCCAAAAACGTCCATCTTGCCCCTCAATTTCTCTTTTTCCCCAAATCGTTACGTTTTTCCCATTTTCAAATCTAAATATCTCGCGATGTACAATATATTTCAACGTAAAAATTGCGTGGCACCGCGTCCAAGAATGTCAATTTCAGTATTGGAAATTCAATGTAAAAACGGTCCTTAACCCGACCCGAAATTATATATATATTATATATTATGAATTTAGAAAATTAGGAATTATATATATTAAGAATTATATTATATATATATTAGGAATTATATATATTAGGAATTTAGAAAATTAGGAATTATATATATTAGGAAGGAATTTAGAAAATTAGGAATTATATATATTATATATATTAGGAATATATATTAAATATATTATATATATTAGGAATTATATAAATTATATATATTATAAAAATTAAAAAAAAAATTAAAAAATTCGGTCCGGACCGAACCGACCCTGGACCGGACCGAAAACCGAAACAAGATTTTTAAAGGACCGAAGACCGGATCGAAAATCTCGGTCCGGTTCGGTCCGGTCCAAAGAGGGTCGGTCCGGTCCGATTTTTCGGTCCGGACCGAAAATTGTGCACCCCTACCTATAACATCTACAGGATTCTCATTTGTCCTGATGTTGTCAACTGGTTGATATTTTCTCTTGAGGTGCAAAATTGGGATATAGCAACGACCTTGGGAAGGGTAGCAAGGACAAAGAAGATCAAGAAATTGGCCCTAGCAACATATTTCTTGATCGGTCATAATTTACTTCTGTCCAAATGTGTAAGCGCCCATCTTCAGTACATTTTCTTAATCTACATAACAATGTTCCAGAAAAGCCTTTATGTTTTCAAATGCTGTAATGACTATTTCGTGAGTACTGGAAAATTGGCAACATTTTCTCTATAGTGAGGATGCTGGCAGCACTTTTCAATGATAAAGGATATATTCATTTTTGGATATTGGTAACCGTCTACTTAACCTTCGTGCAGTACTATTAGTAACTGTTAAAGCTTATTAGGTTTATTTTTGTATTGCTTCGAATGGTTCTTGGCTAGTTCCACCAGATATCAATAGCTGAGACCTATAGAATTAAGAGCGGTAAATAACCTAGGGAGTACATGTAACCCTTTTGGTCAGACAGATTCTGCACCCTACTACCACATCGTAAAAAGCAAAAAGAACATGCCGGTGTATGGACCTTTTGAGGAACAGCTGTATTCAGGAGGTTTACCAAGAAGATCAACAAGCTTCAAGTCAGATAAATTGACACCTACTTCTGAGAGCGTATACATAAAGAAGGCAACCAATCAAATTTTAAAAGTCCCACTGAGACAATACCATCGAATATACTAAATAAGCACTTCCATCCTTCAAAACTTCCTGAAGCAGAGTCGGAGGATTCTTCTTTAGTTAACAGAATTTTATCAATACAAATCTGCAAAACACGCCTACAAGCCAAGGATGAGAATTGATGCTCAAACAAAATCATATGCTTACAACATTTAGGTTTTAAGCAACGGAAATACCAACTCCACTATATACAGAACTTGTCTAACCATTGTACTTCATGTGACTAGCCTTTACCAAAGTAAGAAAATAGAGTTGGTTGTTTGTCACCAGCCCCTTTAGCTTTCTTTTTTGAAGAGCTTACGTGTTTGTTGACCCCCTTAGCAAGCGGCATTGCGTTTCCTGAGAGCTCCACGTAATCTCTCTTGGTTTTAGAATCCCCACTTTCCTCTTGAGGCGGAGCAAAAACATTTGGTTTGGTATCCTCAGACTCCTCTTTCAAGCTTTTCACATTATCACTAGCAAGACTACCTACTTTTTCAGGCGGATTTCCGGTTTGACCAGTCAATGACTGTTTACTAGCTGACTCATCATAGTCTTGCTCACGTTTTATGTCTGTGGTCCTAGTAGAAGTGAAACTCTCCAGTTTGTCGGGGGAACACAGATGACCCACATGGTCTGATTCAGGTTCCGGTTTCAAGCTCTGTGTCTGATCAGCATTCAAAGGTTCTTCCTCTGCAACTTTGATATGAGACCTCTGCTCCTGTGGGTCTTTGTCTCCTTTCTTTGAGAAAAATTGTGATATTGATCTGGTCTCTTTGGCCTTTAGCTGCAACTACAGTTTTAAGTGTAAACAATAGGCACTTATTAATTGATCATCAACTCCATATCTCCTACATATAATGAACCATAAAAAAACGTGAAACTAACGGGATATTATTCAAGCTTTGCATCTAGTATGGCTAAAAGAGGGGTGGGAGGGAGTAATTCAGTGTCTCAAGGACAGAGAACGGAATGGATGTATAGTGATCAACCATCTGGACAAGACACATACTCAGTAGATCCTATGACCTACTATCATCTGCATTTTATAGAAATGACTTACATCCGGAAAGACACATGCCCGTTATTCATCTATGACCTAACTGTTGGGCTTTAAAGACCCTTAAGTGGTTGGGCTTTAAAGATAAGGTGGTGTGAATGAAAAATGGAGGGAAAATTGAAAATTTGAGCAAAGTTCTTTTTGGATGAGAACTTTGTACCACATTGGTGGTGGAAAGGGAGAGTTGTGAGCTTATATATGGAAGCACATACTCTAGCTCTTAAAGAGTTGAGAAGAGACTCCCCTCGCGCCGTCGTTGTCGCTCGGCCTCGTGATTTAAATTTGGTCAAATGATTTGATTGATTGATAATCTTTTTGGATCAAATTTATTTTTTATTTTTATAATTCATTTTCCATTTCTGATATTTTTTTGCGCTTAAATTAATTTAAAATTCGCGGAATATTTCCCAACGGACATTTCTATTTTCTGAAAAGGCAGGGTCTTTCCGAACAGACACCATACATGTTCTAAACAGGTATTTTCGCTCAAAACACTGGCTATAAATACAGAGGAATAGCCTCATTTTCTACATTGAATTTTCGAACTTCTGCATGCTTTCTTACAAATAAAATATCGAGTCTTGTGATTTGTTGCCGAAATTGTGTTCGTCGAAGTCGTAGGTGTTTGAGGTACTGCAGGTATATCCGTTTTATCCTGGGAGGAAGTTACCCATAACCTCGGGTACTGAGATTAAATTTCTTAAAGACACATAGTTGAATTCTGTGGTCTCGGATATTTTCAGTTTCTGCTGTTTAGACTATCATCAGGCCATCTGGAACTACAATCAGAAGTAAACTTACTGAAGATGCTGTGAAATCTTATGATTGAGAAGATAGAAAGCTTAAAAAGAAAAAAGAAAAATTAACAGAGGCCTAGCAACTGGGTATTATACAAGGAAAATTTAAGCACATATGAGCTTGAAGATGCTGGTGAGTTGATTATTGGAAAGTGGAGCATTATAGATTCATGCAAGCAGATCTATTTCCCAACATTCGATACTTAGTGGATGATGGGTCTGCCCTACTACCCTTTATCACTCAAAACCCAAACTTGGTTCACGAGATTGGATTTGGATTCATGATGCATGCCTTCTCGGATTGTACTACTTTTACCGTTGAATCAAAGGCCTAGGGACCATCCAAGCACTATGTTCTCTTTCCACACGTATAGGGTTTGAGAAGTTACATTTAGATTAAGCCTTTAGCTGATCTAGGGTTGACTCACAACATGAAATGAATGACAAAAGAACAAAGCAATCAGTACCTCTTTGATGCACTCTGGTCCATCAAAAGAAGGCTTACCTATTGCAGGTGTCACAGGATACCAAGCCTGCAATGAAGATAAAGTTTAAGGCAACTAGATGTTAAGTCCACAACACACTTTTATTTTTCCTAAAGATTGATTGTTTAGAGATATCACCAAATCTGACTCTTCATATGGTTTCAATAGCGTGTCAATGTTGGATGACGGAGAACCACTTAACCACATATTGGCAGCATCCTTGTTTCCAAGAATGACAGGCATCCTGTCTAAAAGACAATTTAGGTGTAATTCAAAGCAGAAATATAACAAATAGACTGGCTCCAAATCAAACTGCTAGGTCTCAAAAGTCGAAGACAATCAGATAAGACAAATGAGAGGGATATTCTTGGCATGTGATAAAATTACTCCCTCCTTTTCAAAAAAGATTGTCTGGTTTTGATTTGGCATAAAGTTTAAGTAGAGAAGACTTTTGAATCTTGTGGTCTTAAATTAAAGATGTGTTGAATGTACAGAAATGACTTTTAATCTTGTGGTCTTAAACATGTCATGTGAAAAGTTGGAATGAAAGAGTTGCAAAAAAAAAAGGAAAGTGACATTCTTTTTTAAACGGACTAAAAAGGAAATTAAGACAAACATTTTGAAACGGAGGGAGTATGTATTTTCACAAGTTGAACAAAGTAAGTAGCAACAAGTCATCTTTGAATAAGATTGTTTTCCATTTAAATTATTCTCCAATCTCTCACCCGAAAATACTAAGTAAGCTAGAAAGCACAAAATACTCGGGTAGAGGAAAAATATCTTTCCACACCTCTGATATGACTTCGAGATACAGATTTCCTTGTTGCTTTGTGAAACAAGCTAATAGAAGAGATAGAACTTGTCTTGAATGGATCGAGATACTCCTTACAAAGGAGTCTAGTGTATGTCATCCCCTACATATGCCTGATTGTTCTTGTCTATTCACATGTTACCAACAGTAAAATCCTTCTGTCAACAATGAGAATCAGCATGCTCATTTAGCTCCTTAAACTCCCATCAAGTTGGTGCTTTTAGGTGTCTAGCATCCCAACAAAGTCAATGATGCCAGGCCCCAGAATGTCAGATGGGAAAACGCTAACTGCTATATTGCAACATGAATAAGCTGATTCCCTCGATGACATAAAAGCGCAAAGCTAGTCAACTTTCTTTTTCCTTGAAATGACTTGCTGATTACCAGTAGTTTTGGAAGGAAAGCTCACAGATTCAAGCCACCATCTATTCATATTATCTTTAAAGAAAGACATACTTGAACCATGTCAAAGGTAAATTTTCCCTAGATTCCGGCAGACCAACTGACTAGATGACCTACTCTTTCAAAACATGTAATGGAAGTGTGTAAGGAGACAGAATTAGTTTTACACAAAACAACTACAGACTTTATCTTGCTCTCAACCAAACCAGACAATTTTAAGATGAAATAATTGGAAATTGGAACAATAACAAGACACACTCTTGTAATATTTAAAATAGATTGTAAGAAGAAGTAACAATAATGCTATGAGGCCAAGTATTAGAGTAAATTGTACATCAAGAATAAAGGAAAATCTACCAACAGTCAATAAAAGAAAACTAACCATGGAGCCATTCTAAAGATGAGGACACCGAAGTTGTCAATATAGTGAATGTATAAAGAACCTCTCCTGTATTACGAGAAGGAACAAATCTCAATGGCAATATTCAAGTTGTCCAACGGAAGTAATTTGCTTACTAAAATAAGTATAAAATGACACATCAGGTTGTAGCAATATCCTATATTCACAAGTGCAGTATTTCATATCCAAAAGGTAAGTACAGAACTAAATAGAGAAGTATCTGCCTATTGTAATCTGGCTCACATTCAAAATTATTAAAGGACTACACAGACTAGTCATTGTCAAGATATTCAAAGTTGTTCCAGAATCAATTTGGATGCTATAAGAAAATTAAATATAAACAAGTGGTGAATAAGAATGATGTGATAATTGTGACTAGTAAGTCACCCTAAAAAAGATGGTATATTCACCTTCAGGATTCTTCCAAGAGTCAAAAAGGGCAGCAAGCACCAGTGGCCGGGCATCCTTAAAATGTATGTAATAAGGTTGCTTTTTTGACCCATCCTTTTTCCACTCATAAAATCTGACGAAAATTGCATTACTGAGAACCATTGATATTGCAATTGAGACAAATTCTGCTTTCTGACAACAAAGAGAAATTTACATGAAAGAAGCTTTGGCTTCTCCAGAAGGTGCTCTGATTTTTAATAATTCTTCTCCATTTTTTCTTTTCTTTTTTGGAAGGAAGCGAAATTAGGTAAGTTCCATTCACTAGTATTGATGCCATGTCAGTTATCGAGAAAAATATCAGTTTGACATAGAGGATGTCAGCTTTGTGAAAAGAAACGGACAAAAGTAGATTGTACATAGAAATGAATACTCTCATGGACTTGTTATAGCTGAATAAAGAACCTACCCCTCAACTGCCACCAGGCATCTATTCTTTGGAAAAAGGCGGCGAAATGAAGCCTTCTCTTTTATTGACTCAGACCGAGCATTAAACTGCAAACAACCACAGTTATATACTGTTTTGTACAGCTGAGACAACAAGATGTTCAATCCATATAAGGCATTATGTGATCAAATTAGAAAACGCCATTGTATTGTAAATGATTATCGTCCAGCTCTCCTAACCTCTTCCCCAAAAGAATTATAATAATACATAAGAAAAAACAAATGAAGTACACCAGACAATCTCTATTCATTTTCTATTTCTCTTCCCATCCCCCAACCTCATACAGGTACAAGAAGAAGATGAAGACATTGATGGAATATTTAAACCAACAATCATGCAGTAGTTCAACAAAGCTATATTGACTGATCCAAAGAAAAACAAAAGTTTTGCAAATGTGCCTCCGAAATCTATTACAAATTAGGAAATTATATTGTATTTGTCACCAAAGTTTTATATCACTCTAAGCTTGCTAACTTGTTACACATACATTTGTAGCAAAGATACAAGTTTAAACAAATGATAATTAGGGACAAAATAATCTAAATATCAACAAACGTAAATCTTTCCCAGCCAGGTGACTGGAATCCTAGGAGAGCAAATGAGCAGGCCAAAAATGGGCAAAAATTACTGAGTAAAGTTGCTGGAAAATTTAGACATCATCAAAGAAAACTTGGTTCTCTCACTCCTTGTGGGAAAAGTAGTCAGCCTCTATTTTTCTTTATCCTTTTTTTGGTTAAAGGATCCTGAAAGCTTAAAAAATGAAGGAGAAGGAAGCCTATGGAGTGGAGATAATAGGAGAGGTCCATGTATTATGCCTTAATACGTTACAAAAGTTTGCTATATTAATGATCTCAGCTTTATGATAGCACATCATTTTTCCTATTCCACAGTTCGGTACATGAATGTCGCTGAGACATCCATTTAGCAACACCTTAGAAGGGGCATGTCATGCCCCTGGAAAGTAGAAAGTCAGCAGTCAGCACAAAGATAGCAAGAGCCAAAAACATCTTGACGGGTCTTGCGTCTTGGATAAGTTTTTAAACTAATTAAGCTCAACTTGAGCCCTTTGAACTGTTTTGCCTTCAAACAAACCCTTCCACAGTTAACGTCCATTCCCAAAAAGTTATTTTAGAGGCCTATATATATATTCCTTTTTTCTCTTTTTTTATGCTTCTTAAATATTCAGATACTTGAATTTGATTATCTACACCGTCTCCATCCTACTAAATATATGCGACAGCAACTTGGAGTTCTATAAACCATGAAAAACCTATTCAAGAGAAGATGATCCTTCCCTTGGCCATGTTTTTTAGTCCTTAAAGTACATGAAAACGAACTTTTCTGTCAACATTCTTTAGTTTTTACAAGATATTTGATTTTCATCTAGTGGATTGAGTGCTATTATTCACTGTAATCGTCAAGCTATGTGCATTACTCCCAAGCCAACAGCTATGTCCTACACATGTGAAAATCTAGAAGTAGAAAAATAATTTTAGAAAATATAAAAGACAATTTATTTATTCAATTTAATTGATGATTCCTAATTATCTAAGAATCAAAGCAACCTAGCGTAGGATCTAACGGAATTGATGGGAAGTGATAGGATGAAGGAAATACAGGATATATCTGAGATAAACATAAAATAAAATCACTATTTGACACATAAGATCAATATATTGTCAATAGAAGTAGACACAGGTAGTGTGAACTGTGAAGCAAACGCGAGAGTTCAATGCCTGCAGATAAAATAAATTCAGGGGTTTATTTGAGATTTTGTTTTAAAAGCTAGGAGGATGTGGTATCTTTATGCCCTAGAAAGTCTTTAAGAAACAAAAAAAATACAGAACTGATTAAGGGGACATTTGGTGCAGATACCATATCATATGAGACATAACAGTTATCCGCTGTTGGTACTTGGATTTAGGTTTCATGTTGTTAAACACCGTTACCAAGTACTATTCAATATCTCATCAAGGGTGGTATTGTCAGGTATTAGAAATTCCTTATATTCAGCCATGAATTATAGTCTAACAATTACAACTCCATCCTACACCAAAGTGGTGTAGGCTCTCAATCCCACCTACGGTCTTTTCCTCTATTATCTTCTACTTCTATTGATCATGAGGTCGTCCACCAAAACATTATACTAATTATTATGTTACCTTCCCTTGTGAAAATTAACTCGAGTTATCTCTGATATAGATGGAAAGTGGGGAGGGGTAGGCATGACAACTCATGAATAGGGAGCAGGTAAAAAAAAACTTCTTTGAAAATCTTAAATGACAATTAACAGGTTTATTGTTCTGAACTCATCAGGTTTACGTATTTAAGTGGGAAAAAATGAAACTTGTATGCGGGGCGGTGCGATGCAGGTGAAGCAGCTTTGACTTTCAAATTAATTGAAGGTACTTCTAAGTGTTTCATTCAGTAAAACTTAAGTTCTTGGTTTTATAAACTTATATTTTATTTACTTTATCAAATATATACCTTATTTTTAGCATGTTTCCAAATATTTGGAAAGATCACGGGCATATGAAGTTTTAAGTTTTACAATATTTTTCAAGTAACTAAATACTTTATGTTATATTCCCTAATGAATTTACAGTGATAATGCAGTAAGATAAGTATTAAATATCACATCTTATAATAATGTGACAAGGCATTCTACAAAGTCAATAATGAGAACATAAGTTAATCCACTTAGCCAACCAAAAACAAGATTAAATATTTATATAATATACCCTATTTTTATCACAATGAGTAATAGTTATACTCATACTACTTCTCTTTGTGCCAATCGACCCCTATAACGCATTAAATTCTTAATCAGTTCTATCAATCATAAGCACTATTGTTCTTGTGGACTGACCTAATATACTATAAACTCTGAATTTATATAGTCAAATGCTCGGAACCATCCCCGGAAATAAAAGAAGTGAACAGATAAGTTCCAATTACCATCCTGTAATGGTCAGGCTTTTCGGTTTTCTTAGTGAAACTGGGAACAAGACCCCATTTCATACAATGAAGAACGGCGCCCTCGTCTTCTCTCCTTACCACCGGTACATTGAACCCCGGTGACACATTATACGCCGGACGATACCTAAAAGCAAGTTCACATGTACAATTTCATTTCCAAACATCAACTTTTCAGTTATATATCTTCAAAACCTAATAGCTACTGAATCTTAAACTGTTTAAGTGAAAGAGAGCCAGCAGGTGAAGGAGAAAGCGGTTACCGGTTCATGTCAAAGTGGCGGAGGGGGCGACCGTTGAGGTGACAAGCCAGAGAAAAATCATCGGGTCTGATAGTACACCGAGCTCTTCCGCACATCACTTCTGCAAGTTAATCGGCGACTTGTGTTTTTACTGTTTTTCGGTTCGATTCTGGAAGGGTCAGGTCAACAAGAAAGCAAAGGCGGGAAGGGAATAGGGGAACCGCATGGGTAATTTGGTAATATGATGTTTGGAATGTGCAATTGGCTAATGGCCGTTTGATCAACAGTCTTGAGATTTGAGATTCCTTTCCCAAATCTTTTCTTTTCTTTGTTGGGAAAATCGGGGCAAATGGATAACTTTTGAGTAAAAAAAAATGGGAAAAGGATCATCATCCAACTTTCAAAAAAGGGTCATATTTGTTCTTCGTTAAAGTATGAGATCAAATATGTTATTTTTGTTAGCAAAGTTAATCACTTGATTATTCTTATTGATGAAAGACATATATATATATATACAAGTTACAATAAAAGAATCATATTCCTATTTTATATTTAAATATCTATTCTATAAGGAAACTAAATCTACACTTATGATAATATTACAATACTAATTTATGTACAATATTAAGTCTACAATATACCAAATATACAATAGGGAAAATAATATTAACAAATCTGGAATGGGCCACTGTGGCCGTGAGGCCCATATTCTCTAACACACCGCATAATGACGGCCTTCAGACGATATCGTCTTTAAAATCTTCAAAAAGGACAGAGGGAAGACCTTTTGTAAAGATGTCTGCAATCTTATATCTGGAAGGGACATGACAGACGCGTACTTGTCCTTTAGCTATCTTCTATCGAACAAAGTGAATATCCATCCTTATGTGTTTAGTACGATGGTGTTGAACTGGATTACCAGAAAGGTAGATGACACTTATATTATCACAATATATCAATGTAGCTTTCTCAATAGGACAATGAAGCTCTAAAAATAGATTTCGTAACCAGCATGACTCAGAAAACACATTGGCTACCCCTAGATACTCTGTCTCTACACTTGAACGTGAAAGCGTGGATTGACGCTTGGCAGATCCTGAGATCAAGTTATTACCTAAAAACATGCAATAGGCATACGTAGACCGTCTGATGTCAGGACAACCACCTCAATCAACATTTGTATAGGAGATTAGTGTAGACGTCGACGAAGGATACAAATGCAAGCCATACTCAAGTGTTCTCTGAATGTACCTAAGAATGTGTTTGAGCGCATTCATATGTTCAACTCTGGGATCATGCATACACAAACACACCTACTGTACAGCATATGTAATATCAGGTCGTGTGAACGTCAGATACTGAAGGGCGTCTGCAAGACTACGATAGCGGGTCGGATCCTTATAGGGAGAGCCAGCTGCAGCACCCAACTTGGGTTTAGTATCAACTGGAGTAGAAGTGGACTTACAGGATGACATCTCAGCCTGTTGACACCCAATTTTGACCCTCGGCCCAAAATTGTTATATGTAGCTATACGCGCTTCATTTAGGGCGTAGTGGCATTTACCTTCAGTGGTTGATCAGGCGCATCGGCGCCCAGATTAGGAAAGACGAAAGGGTCGTAACTTTCACGACCAGCGAAACGACCAGACCTATTAAATGTAGCATGACGAGATAAATCCATGCAATCCAGCCTAATCATGATACTTCAAAAAAGGAAAAAAGTCATTCGCTCGTCGTCGCTTTCCAACAAAGGCATTATATCGAAACGGACAAATCAATCAAATCTCTCATCTAAACTACTGGCGTACCCACCGCATAAAGAGGTCAAAAGCCGTCATGTGTGAACGTCAACGTAATGTATGCAAAATAAGCACCACATACAATTAAGTGTAATTGGATTTTTTATGCTAACACCGAAAGAGAATAGGTGGGCAAGGAGGAAAGTGAAAAAAGATTGACGAAGAATCATAGCTCACCGTTCACGGGGCTTGTCGACACCCACCGCGTGGCGATATTATTCTCATGTCTTAGTATATTCTTGGCAACTGAGTTACTAACTCCTCTACTAAGTGTCTTTCAAAATTTTTGGCCCCTTAAGAAGTTAAAAGTTAATAAGATTAAACCTAAGTTTGAGCGACAACACGTTAGTAAGCGGATCTTGGATGCCCTAACCTCCTTTTTATGGGTGGCGACTCTTTAAAATGCATAGGAATCAACCCACGCGAGAAACACCGCTCAATGATCTTTGTTGCATACTTCTTCTGTGATAAGAACAATCCACCTGTATGACGAGTTACAGCAATCCCCAAAAAGTAACTCAATGGGCTCAAGTCCTTCATGGCAAACTCAGAACTGAGCATTGACATAATAGACTTTCGCAAAGCATCAGAAGAGACAGTCAAGATAATATCATCAACATATAATAGAATATAAGTCATGGAAGATCCCTGACGGTATATGAATAATGAGTTATTAGACCTGCTGTGAGAGAAACTCATAGTCGAAACATAGTCAGCAAACCTCTTATAACATGCCCGTGGAGACTGCTTAAGCACATACAAGGACTTCTTCAATAGACATACATGATTAGGATATCTAGCATCCCTAGGGTTGATGTATATACACTATCTCCTGAAGATCACCATGTAGGAAAGCATTCTTGACATCTAGCTGATGAATTGTTATACCCCGTAGTTCTGGTCATGCGTATGAGAACGTACGAAAGGGATTAAGACTTAAAATTTTAGAAAGATAGGTTGACGGATTGTTTCGGACGGGTTTTTAGTCAACTTTGAGGCGGTTTATGTCCAGTTGCATTATGAGTTCCTAGGTGTTTCAAAGGCCTAGTACATAGTTCGTTGAGTCTAGTTCCCAACGCAACCAATCGTTCGTCGATAGGACATCGGAGTAGAAAGTTATGGACGTTACAAGTTCAGTGCGCAGTCGGACAGAAAAGTATTTCGGTCAGGAGCCACAGGGCCGCGGCGCCGGATGTTCTGAAGGTTGGCAGAGGTTTCAGCGCCGAGGCGGGTTCTGCAGTCGGGGAAAATCAGAACTGTTTTTCTTAAAAAGAGGCCATGGGGGGGTGACAAGTGCCCCCCCCCCCCCCCATCTGATTTTTGCATGTCCTATTTATTGACCAAGTCTTGAAGACTTGGTCATTCTTCAAGTTCTCACTTCTCTCTAGAATTAAAGTTCCCTCTCCCTTCTCTCTAGAAAATCAAGAAGAAATCAAGGCTTGAGAAAAATCAGAAAAGGTGGCAAGAAGGAAACATGTTAACAAGCTTGTAGGAGGTTTTTGGAGGTGATTGTGGAAAGGAGGCTAGTGAAATTGTTGGACTAATTTGGGTAAACTCTAAGGTAACAATCCTTTCTCTTTTTACTAGTAAATTATGTTGCATGTGAAGAAGAAAGGACTTGTAGTTGTCAATATTGCTCTTAGATACATTGCATGTAGGAAATATGGTTTGGATATGAAAGGATTGGATAAGAATGATATGAAAGCATGTTATAGCCAAGATACTACCTTTAACTTATTGATTTAGTTAATATGCATTGTGGGGCAGAATTTTACACATCCAAGATTAGGTGTGTAATCCCCTTTGTATTGATTGGATTGTTAGGCCTTAAAAGTGGCGTTGGATGTTGAATTCGGACCTTGAAAAGGTGGAAAAGTATATAGAAACAAAGGAAATGCTGTCCGATTTTCCGTAGAATTTAGTGACTTTGCACTTGGAATATTCTACGTTGAAGCTAGAGGTTAATAAACGTATTATGGTCATTATAGGTTGACGTACTACGTGCGGTATATTGGACTTAGCAAGTGGATTGACCCGAAGAGGTATGTGGAACTTTCCTATCTCTTGAGCATGAATAGTTTTACCTATATAGTACGGTGACGTCTGAGACTTTGGCATCCTTTACTCGTTTTAAAAGTGTCCAAGTCGGTGGAGTTAGGGGATTTACTCACTCGTTTCAAAGTAGTAAGGATGTCTTAAGTTTTCAAGGTTAAGGGACTTGAAGTGTTTTTAAGTATATGATACTTGTTCCGTTTTAAATCCACAAGTCCCTTGGATATAGAAAAATGTAATTTACTTTAGTATGAAGTTAATATAACGACTTTATGGGAAGTTGGTTATATTAGCCTTATGGAAAGTTAAAAAGAGAGATTTACTCTAAGTAAAATAAGTAAGGATAAATGACGTGAATTAATGGAAGGCAAATTAATTTTAAGGCATCAATTGCCTAAGGTTTTAAAAGAGTAGAAGTACATAGTACTTTGGGTTAAATTTTCGGATTTCATAAAGACATGTTAATGTCTTAAGTAAACTAAAATGAGAATGTATATGAACAAGACTAATAAGAAGTTAGGGGATTTCTTAACTTGCTTATATTATGTATGATAGCCGGTTTGTGCTAGTGATATATTATTCATTACGGGGTCATTCCCCGGGTTGTGGCATTTGCATATTCCGTGGATTTGTTACCCATGATGCGAGGAATACCTCATGCGAGTCCGTAAGGGCTTATGCGGGTGAAATAGTCCCACGTGCGGTAGTCTGACCTATGCGAGGAATACCTCATGCGGGTCCACACGACCAATGCGGGTGAAATAGTCTCAGGAGTAGGATTGCTTAATGATACTGCGGGTGGGTGACCTTGCTTTGATCATGAGCTTCCTATTTTCATGCAGTATAGTATATGTTTGATATTCTCATTATTAGTAAGGCACAGTGTACTGTAATTGATTATCATACATGTCTCCACTTATTTTAGACTTACGAGGTATTTTCAGTATTTTCCAGTTTCACATACTTAGTACATATTGTGTCGACCCCTTCTCCGAGTGCGTTCATCTGCGCGGTAAGGGTAGCGGTGGTGGATCCTCATTCTTAGGATCACCGTCCGGTGTTAGAAGCTCCATTCCTCCGAGGCTTGTTTTGTTGGTACGGTTTTCCACGATGCCATAGGTATTATGTACATTCGTGGTATGGCGGGCCCCGTCACGCCTGATTTGTTCTGAAGTGCGTAGTCACGTTTGTGGTTTTGGTGTAAGAACAAGTTATCGTTTTACTTTTGATTAAGTATATTCTACGAGCGACCTTGCCGGCTGGCGATGATGTTTACTATCTACGAGTTTATGTGTTATGTATGTTCACGCTATTCTCGATGTATACCGAGCAGGGTGCCCCGGTCGGGCACGATCGCGGCCGAGGGTGTCGTGACAAAAGTGGTATCAGAGCAGTTAGTCCTCGGAAAGTGTCTACAGACCGTGTCTAGTAGAGTCTTGATTATCGGTATGTTGTGCACCACATCTATAATCAGGAGGCTGCAGGATATTTAGGATTGGTTTCCATTCTTTCACTCTAAGATCGTGCAATAGAGCTGTGTTATAGGTTGAACTCCCTCTGATATTTTCTTTTATGTATCAGTTATGCCTCCAAGCAAGGCAACCGCGGGCCAGAAGGTTAAGGCAGCTGAGGGAGCTGCTAGTAGGACGCGGAGGGTCACGAGGGCACAGCCCGCCTTTACGAGATGATGTTTGAGCGGCGAGTTCCACGTCGCCGCCTCAGTGAGTTCGGAAGCGGCGGCGGCTAATGAGACGCGGTACTTGAGCCTCGATCCACGGCGGTGAGTATAAGATTACGGAGCGGTCCGGTTATTGACCAAAGATAAGTAGCGAGCGGCGCAGAGCGAGCGGCGACCAACCCTAGAGCGATTCTGATTCGGATTTCTGGTTTGTCATCCACGAAGTTCTATGGTTCGAGATCCGGAGGATCCTCGGGAGTTTGTTCGGCGATTCAATGGACTATGCAGTGCTTAGGGCCTCGGAGGTCGAGTCCGTCATGCTAGCATCTTCTGGGTTCTGCGATATTGCGTTGGTAGTTTGAGTCATGGGAGTTGTCTAGAGGTGAGGTGCTCTTCCGGTGTTTGGGAGGAGTTCACAGAGGTCTTCTGGATCACTTCTTGCCTCACGAGATGAGAGAGCCGCGTGGATAGATTCTTGACCTTGAGGCGAGAATGGGAGGACTATCGAGAAATCTGAGTTTGACTCATTGGCGATATCACGCACCATTGTAGGCGACATGGCGAGCGTGGTTCATCGCTATGTGATGGGGCTAGACCGTCATATGATTATTGCATGCTTGGGGGTGGTTCTTCAGCCAGGTATGACTATTGCCAGGATGCAGGCGTATGCGCAAGGGATAGAGGACAGAGAGAGGGAGGATCATCTAGACTCACGCACCCGGCCAGGCCGTGCAGCAGGTCTCGTGGCGATTTGAGGCGACAACCTCAGCAGACTAGGTCCATATTTCCCGGCCACGAATGCTCATTCTCGGTTTTTCGCGGGAGGTCCGATCGGCCGGTCATTCGGGAAGCGGTCGTGGCTCGTGACTTGAGGTTTCGAGGCGGCCGTCACCGATCAAGACCACCCCCATCTTGGTGTGCTCTATGCGGTAGGTCTCACCCAGGCGAGTGTTGTGTTCCTCCAGGAGTTTGTTACTCTTGTGGCCAGCAGGGCCATTTGAAGAGAGATTGTCAGGCAGTGGCGGGAGTGTTATGGTTCAGGAGAGGGTCGATTCTTTGGATCTTCGTCTTGATGGTTATGCGCCGGAAGCGTGGTGTTCACAGCCGCCAGCGCGGCGAAGTCGTGGTGGGGTCGGTTCGGCGGTCCTCAGAACCGCATTTATGTTATGTCCAGCCGTCAGGACCAGGAAGCGTCACCAGATGTCTTCACAGGTACATTATTGGTTTCATGCTGTGATGTATATGTTTTGATAGATCCAGGTTCTACTTTGTCCTATATATCTCTTCATATTGCTGGTAGAATAGGGATAGAGCCCGAGTCCATAAAACTTTTTGAGGTGGCTACGCCAGTAGGTAATTCGGTGGTAGCCGAGCGGGTATATAAGGCTCGCCCAGTGACTATATACGGTCGTCAGACTCTAGCCGACTTGATAGAGTTGGATATGACGGACTTTGATGTGATTATGGGTATGGATTGGCTAGCATCTTGCTATGCCAATGTGGACTGTAGAGAGAGATTGGTACGGTTCCGTTTCTGGTGGTAGGTTATCGAGTGGAAGGGGAATACTGCGTCACCGAGGGGTAGGTTTATTTCTTACCTCAAGGCTAGGAAGATGGTGCGGAAGGGGTATATCTACCATATGGTTCGGGTATTCGATCGAGGTCGAGATACCGGACCTTCATCGATTCGGCCGTTAGAGAGTTTTCAGACGTATTCCCAGACGAGCTTCCGGGTATCCCTCCTGAGAGGGAGATTGAGTTTTGCATTGATATGTCGCCAAATACTCGACCGATATCTATTCCACCATACAGGATGGCACCTGCTGAGTTGAGGGAATTGAAAGACCAGCTGAAGGACTTGCTGGAAAAAGGCTTTATCGGGCCAAGTGTTTCTCCCTGGGGAGCGTCAGTGTTATTTGTAAAGAAGAAGGATAAGACGCTGCGTATGTGTGTTGATTACAGGCAGCTGAATAAGGTAACTATCAAGAACAGATACCCCCTTCCCAGGATTTATGATTTGTTTGACCAGTTGCAGGGTGCAAGGTGTTTCTCCAAGATAGACCTGCGGTCTGGTTATCATCAGGTGCAAGTTAGAGAGGCAGATATCCCAAAGACTGCATTCAGGACCCGGTATGGGCACTATGAGTTCAGGGTGATGTCTTTCGGGTTGACCAACGCCCCAGCAGTATTCATGGATTTGATGAACCGGGTGTTCAAGCTATTCTTGGATATGTTCGTTATAGTATTCATTGATGATATCCTGGTTTATTCGCGCACAAAACAGGACCATGCAGATCATTTGAGGGCGATGTTGGGAGTCCTCCGGGACCGACAATTGTATGCCAAGTTCTCGAAATGCGAGTTTTGGTTGGCGTCAGTGGCTTTCTTAGGGCATGTTATCGGGGCCGATGGTATTCGGGTTGATACAACAAATATTGAGGCAGTCAAGACTTGGCCTAGACCCACTACACAGACGGAGGTGCGCAGCTTTTTGGGCCTTGCGGGTTATTATCGGAGATTTGTGGAGAAGTTTGCTTCCATCTCAGCACCTTTGACTAGGCTGACTCGAGCGGCTATGTTCCGTGGACGGATGCTTGTGAGAGAGTTTCCGATTCATCAAGGAGAAATTGACGACCGCCCCAGTCCTTACTCTTCCAGAGGGTTTAGACGGATATGTGGTTTATTGTGATGCGTCGGGTGTCGGGCTTGGGTGCGTACTGATGCAGCACGGCAAAGTTATATCTTACGCATCTCGACAGCTCAAGAAGCATGAGAAGAACTATCCCACATATGACTTAGAGTTGGCAGCAGTGATTCATGCCTTGAAGATCTGGAGACATTATTTGTATGGAGTTCATGTGGATATTTACACATACCATAAGAGTCTCCAGTATATCTTCAGCCAGAGGGAGCTGAACTTGCGGCAGAGACGGTGGTTGGAGCTGCTTAAGGATTACGATGTCGATATCCTATACCACCCAGGGAAGGCCAATGTAGTTGCAGATGCCCTTAGTCGCAGATCGATGAGTAGTTTGTCAGGTGTGCAGCCAGAGAAAAGGGGCATGGTCCGCGAGTTACATTAGCTAGCGAGCCTTGGGGTTCGTTTGATTGGTGCTGATAGTAATGGAGTTCGGGTTCGAGAGGTTGCCGAGTCTTCCATCGTCGAGGAGGTGAAGAGGCGACAGTATGAGGATCCGATTATGGTACGGTATCGAGATGCATCTCTTTAGGAAGAGAAGAGTCTATTTGAGGTAGCGCCTGATGGGGTGCTAAGATTTGAGGGCCGATTGTGTGTTCCCGATGTGACAGGACTTCGTCAGCAGATTCTGGGGGAGGCACACAGTGCTCGTTATTCTATTCATCCGGGGTCGACTAAGATGTACCATGACCTCAGATGTGTGTATTGGTGGGATGGCCTGAAGAGGGACATTGTGGAGTTTGTGGCGCAGTGTCTGAATTGTCAGCAGGTCAAGGTGGAGCACCAGAAGCCTGGTGGGTTGTTGCAGATGATAGAGATTCCGACATGGAAGTGGGAGGTGATCAATATGGACTTTATTACAGGGTTACCTCACACTCAGAGGAAGCATGATTCCATCTGGGTTATTGTCGACAGGCTGACGAAATCAGCCCACTTTCTGCCAGTCAGGACGACTTTTTCGGCCGAGGATTATGTTAGATTGTATATCATAGAGATTGTGAGACTGCACGGAGTGCCTATATCGATAATTTCAGACAGGGGAGCCCAGTTCTAGGCTAACTTCTGGAGGTCTTTCCAGAAGGGACTAGGACACAGGTGAGTCTCGATCGCGTTTCATTCTCGTGACCGACGGACGGTAGGCGTACTATCCAGACACTTGAGGATATGTTGCGGGCTTGTGTTATTGATTTCAGGGGTAGCTGGGAGGATCATTTACCTCTTATGGAGTTTGCATATAACAACAACTACCATTCTAGTATCCAGATGGCGCCTTATGAGGCCTTATACGGGAGGAAGTGCAGGTCACCGATAGGCTGGTTTGAGGTGGGAGAAGTTCAGTTGGTCGGGTCAGACTTGATTCAGCAGGCAGTGGATAAGGTGAAGCTTATCCAGGAGCGGTTATTGTCAGCTCAGAGTCGACAGAAGTCGTATGCGGATCATCGACGTCGACACTTGGAGTTTGAGGTAGATGATTGGGTCTTCCTGAAGGTATCACCCATGAAAGACGTGATGAGATTTGGGAAGAAAGGGAAACTCAGCCCAAGGTATATTGGGCCTTATCAGATTGTTCGTAGGGTAGGCAGGTTGCCTATGAGTTGGATCTGCCGTCCGATCTGGAGGCAGTACATCCAGTGTTTCACGTGTCTATGTTGCGGAAATGTATTGGAGATCCATCTAGATTTCACCCGATTCATGATGTCCAGGTGACAGAGGGGTTGTCGTATGAGGAGAGTCCCATAGCGATACTCGATCGTCAGATTAGGCGACTTCGGACAAAGGATGTGGCTTCCGTCAAAGTCCTATGGCGGAACGAGAACAGGGAAGAAATGACACGGGAAGCAGAGGAGGACATGATGAAGAAGTATCCTCACTTGTTCCCTGCACCTTCAGGTAACCCACTTTCCTGCTTGTTAGTTTTAATTTGGCAGTTATGCTTAAGTATTGTTGTACATAGAAGGAACATTCGGGACGAATGTTTATAAGGGGGGGGGGGGGGGATAATGTTATACCCCGTAGTTCTGGCCATGCGTATGAGAACGTACGAAAGAGATTAAGACTTAAAATTTTAGAAAGATAGGTTGACGGATTGTTTCGGACGGGTTTTTAGTCAACTTTGAGGCGGTTTATGTCCAGTTGCATTATAAGTTCCTAGGTGCTTCAAAGTCCTAGTACGTAGTTCGTTGAGTCTAGTTCCCAACGCAACCAACCGTTCGTCGATAGGACATCGGAGTAGAAAGTTATGGACGTTACAAGTTCGGTCTTGATGACGTAAAAGTATTTCGGTCGAGCCACGCCGGCGCGCGGATGCGAGGCGCGCGGATGTTCTGAAGGTTGGCAGAGGTTTCAGCGCCGAGGCGAGTTTTTTGAGGTGATTGTGGAAAGGAGGCTAGTGAAATTGTTGGACTAATTTGGGTAAACTCTAAGGTAACAATCCTTTCTCTTTTTACTAGTAAATTATGTTGCATGTGAAGAAGAAATGACTTGTAGTTGTCAATATTGCTCTTAGATACATTGCATGTAGAAAATATGGTTTGGATATGAAAGGATTGGATAAGAATGATATGTAAGCATGTTATAGCCAAGATACTACCTTTAACTTATTGATTTAGTTAATATGCATTGTGGGGCAGAATTTTACACATCCAAGATTAGGTGTGTAATCCCCTTTGTATTGATTGGATTGTTAGGCCTTAAAAGTGGCGTTGGATGTTGAATTCGGACCTTGAAAAGGTGGAAAAGTATATAGAAACAAAGGAAATGCTGTCCGATTTTCCGTAGAATTTAGTGACTTTGCACTTGGAATATTCTACGTTGAAGCTAGAGGTTAATAAACGTATTATGGTCATTATAGGTTGACGTACTACGTGCGGTATATTGGACTTAGCAAGTGGATTGACCCGAAGAGGTATGTGGAACTTTCCTATCTCTTGAGCATGAATAGTTTTACCTATATAGTACGGTAGACGTACAAGACTTTGGCATCCTTTACTCGTTTTAAAAGTGTCCAAGTCGGTGGAGTTAGGGGATTTACTCACTCGTTTCAAAGTAGTAAGGATGTCTTAAGTTTTCAAGGTTAAGGGACTTGAAGTGTTTTTTTTAAGTATATGATACTTGTTCCGTTTTAAATCCACAAGTCCCTTGGATATAGAAAAATGTAATTTACTTTAGTATGAAGTTAATATAACGACTTTATGGGAAGTTGGTTATATTAGCCTTATGGAAATTGGAAATTGGGATTCATCAAAGAGGACATGACGACTAATGATGATTCGTTTAGAGGACAAATCAAAGCATTTATAACCACGATGATTTGATGGATAACCCAAAAACACACAATGAGTAGAACGTGCCTGAAGTTTGTTGATCGTAGTGAATGAAAACAGTGGATAACATAAATATCTGAAGACCCTAAGATGAGAATACAAATAAGTCTTATTGTATAAAACTTGAAGAGGGGAGAAATATGTCAAACCTTTAGAGAGAAGAATATTAAGTAGATAGGTAGCCATTTGTAGCGCAGGATGCCAAAACAATGGAGGGACGGAAGAATGAACCAATAAAGTGCGAATAATGTTCTTGATGGTACAAATTTTCGTTCTGCTTTTCCATTTTGTGAGGACGTATGAGGACAAGAAAAACAAAATTTATCCCATTTTGTGCACAAAACTTCCTAAATTACTCATTGTCATACTCTTTACCATTATCACATTGAATGTTTTTTATTTTCCGTTCGAATTGGGTTCGGATGAAAGCTCTAAATTTTATGAATATGGAAAAAACTTGAGATATTTTCGCAATTGAAAACGTCCATAAAAACTTAGAATAATCATCCAAGAATAACACATAATATCGATGACTCATAGAACTGAGAACATGAGATGTCCATAAATCACTATGAATAATATCAAATGACATTGAAGTATGAGAATTTGAAGCTACAAACGATAACTTAATGATTTGTCCCAAAGAACAAGATTGACAATTTGGAGTACTACGCGTACCCTTACAAGAAATATATTTATTTTTATCTAAAACAGACAAAATAGACGACCCCAGATGACCTAGACGAGCATGCCACAAGAAAGGAGCAAGAGCTGCAAAGGTGGATGGCATGACTTGACGCGAGATGCTGAGACTCGGTCTGATTGGATACAGGTCCCCCCTACTGTCACACCTCATGAGAGGACTCCCCGTCTTGAAATCCTTCACAGAAAACCCAAAAGGATCAAAATCAATAGAAACATAATTGTCAGTGGTGAATTTACGGATAGATACCAAATTCTTAACCAATTTTGGGACATGTAGGGTATTTTTCAGGACAAGTGGTGGATAAGGAGGGGATAGAAACCCAATTGTCGATGCCAAACTTGCGACGATTTAAAATCGGCATGGGAAGGACTGGCGCGGCGCTTGGACCGTCTCGAGATAATGGCCCGCGGCGCTACTCTGGCCTCGACGCTGGAACCATCACATCGCCGAGGCCCTGCGGGCCGTAATTCTTCTTCGACGGTTTCCGCCACGATTTTTGCCATTATTTTTTCTATTTTGGCCCTTTGTACCACCCCCGTTGTTGCGATTTTGGTTAGAGTTGGTGGAACCGGAAGGAGAAAACTCGGACTCAGTTACCGTGATGATAGGACTGACCCTAATCGCCACTTTCTTAGCCAATCCGACTTCTTCCAAAGTAAGCATAGACCGGGCTTGATAAAATCCTGGCAGGGGGTTACTCTGACGAATAACCGAAGCAACACCGTTATAGGACTCTGACAGGCCTGCAACCATCTGAAGAACTAGACGACTATAGAAATAGGAGAACCCACGTTGCGGAGTTGGTCTGTCAAGTCCTTGAGGCGTTTGCAATAAGAAGAAACGTTTGGAAAATTTTCCATATCACCTGTGAAAATTCCTGCTCAAGGATAACAATTCGAGAATGACTGTTATCTTGGAAGATGTCCCGCAATCGATTCCATGCTGCTCTAGCTGTGGAGTTGGGTTCCATAATCATCTGTAAAATATCCAAAAAGATAGTGGCATAAATCCACTGAAGAGCCTTGGCATCAAGCATGACCCATAATTCTGAATCTGCTTCTTTAGTGGGCACAATCATCGTAGAAGTAGACGTCTTATCACCATCCATTGGAGGAGATGGAGGGATGATGTGGTGAAGGACTTTATGTGCCAAAGCATGAATCTTAAACAATTAAGCCCATGTCTCATATTGGACATTTTCTAGGTCAAGAACGATAGGAATGACGCTCTTGATGTTAGAAACAGTGAGGGCAAGATGAAAATTGTTCTTATCAACCATAGGGAATAGAACAAGAAGATTCAGAGAAGGGAATTTGATTGAAAAAACTGAGAAGTGTCTCGGGTTTAGGGCAGGGATTTGCACGGTAAGTAGGAGAAAAAGAGAGGAGCTGAAGCAAGGTAGATAGAACCTAGACTCTTGATACCATGAAAGAAATAATCTCTTGATTATTCTTATTGATGAAAGATATATATATACAAGTTACAATAGAAGAATCTTATTCCTACTTTACATCTAAATCTCTATTATATAAAGAGACTAAATCTACACTTATGGTAATATTACAATACAAATTTAGGTACAAGACTAAGTCTCCAATATACCAAATATACAATAGGGAAAATAATATTAACAAATCTGGAATGGGCCACTCTGGCCGTGAGGCCCATAATCTCTAACAATTATATTTGCCCTCTATTGACGAAAATCTCATGTGGATGCCACATGTAGGGTTGTTATCGGTTCGGGTATCGACATACCAGAACCGGACCGATAAGATTACCAGTCTGGACCGAGATCGGACCGATAAGATTACCAGTCTGGACCGAGATCGGACCGATAAGAATTCGGTCCTGAAAAGAGATTCGAGATCGGACCGATACCTTATCTGGCGGGTACCCGATCCGGTCCGATAAGGTTACCGGTCCGGTTCTGGATACTGTTTCCGGTCTGAAACCGTTCCAAAATATTAAATTTTTTGCTTTACTTATAATTTTTTTATAAAATCTCTGCTTTACTGCCTTTACTTCTTTACATAATACTTATTAACAAACTTAAAGCAATATATAATAGCAATATTCCAAGGATTGATTATCAATTCATCATCCTAATTCTCAAACTATTCTAAGGATTCCCAAACATTATAGTCCCAATTCCCATATTCCCAAACATCAATAACAACATATAAGTAATCGGATAATTAGACCGGGTTGCCTGATCGGATCCTTATCGGTACAGATCTTTATGTCTGGTACTCATATCCGGACCGTTAATTTTGCGGTTCGAGCATCGACCCGGGTATTTCGGTCTGGTTCTCTGGTGATTCTCGGGTGTATCCAGACCGATAACATCCCTAGCCACATGTGATCCACATGGTGGGACCCACTTTCGTCTTCAACAGTCACACCGTCATTGCCTCTCTCGTCGCCTCTGCACCAGCCATCATCTCCTCATGTCACCTCACTCTCCCCGTCAGATCTCACACCATCAACAAAAGCCCACCTACGTTCTCACCACTCTTCTTCCCCTGCTCCATCTCCGACCATGGTGAGCTACAATCAACGCACAACCCATCTCTCTTCCCCATTTTGCTGCTCCACCACGCCACTACCTCGCCAGAGGTGATGACCGGTGGAGAGCTCTTTCTCCCTCCCTCTACTTCATTCACATCAGAAAAATGGCGGTGATGACCTTAAAATACAAATATGGGTTGTACTTTTACTTAGATGGATGTAGTGGTGTTAATCCGACGTTTCGTCGTTGTAGTAACACCACTGTGTAGCCACCTCTACTGATCGCTGACTTGTCACTCTGTTTCGACATTATGCAGACTTAGCCAGAGTTTTCTGAAACTCCGGCGGCTTCCATGGAATCTGGCGAATGACTTTGTTTTTTATGTATGTATATGATCTGCTGATATTTTGTTGCTCTTGGACTGATTTTGCATTGTTTCATTGTTTCAGTGTTTCATTGTTTCATTGTTTCATTGTTTCATTGTTTCATTGTTTCATTGTTTCATTGTTTCATTGTTTTCGATGACTGTTCGTGTCTTTCGGCGACCCTTTGAGCTGACTCTATTTTGCTTCCTTGTTGCGTCATTTTTTACTATGATGTTTGCTCTATTTTCGACTATTTGCCACTATTTTACCATGGTCGTGACCCGCTATTGTTTGAATTTGGGTGTTGGGTTTGTCGATGAGGGAGCGATGCGTGCTCCTTTATTCAATATTGAACGGCGCCAAAAACTTGTTGAAATACTTCTAAGTGCTTACGCAAGTGTACGTATCATTCAAGTAATAAAGATTTGTAAGACCGAGTTTATCGTCCACAGAGATTGGTTTATTAAGTACCGATTATCTATTCTATGGTATCTATTTGGTTGACGTTCTTTAGTTTGAAGATTATAACTAAGAATTATAACTAATTGCAGAAAATAAACTAAAGATGATAAGACTTTGGGTTTATAACAGTTATGAGGGAAATAAGGTTCTAATCTCCTCAACTATCCACTTTTTCACGTTTTAATGCAATGCTAATGATTCTTTTTTTATTAAGATAACAGGTTAACTAATCTGCCATTATATTTCGGTTAGGACATACAAGAGTTCAACCTTGTGCAGAAACCTTTTATATTTCTATGATAGATTGTACCACACATGAGGATTAAGAACATTAATCTTAATTACTACACAAGTATCAGAGTACTTTCGTCCACGATTTTAACATATGTCTAGACAATTACAGCATATTCAAATCTCACCTTTCAGACTTTTGATTCGAAATCATATAAGTGATGACAATTAATAGCTAGTTAATTATCAATCATAACACTATTGACTAGATCTTAATATGCTGAAGAAGAAATCAATAATCAATGCATTAACTATATGGAAGAACTTCAAGAAGATTCGATGGAAACCCTACTAAAGTAATTAGCTCATAAACATTGTCATGTCAAAAACTAATTTACAATCCAACATAAACTGAAATAAAGTAAGAGAAAGAAAATAACTTGAATAATGAGATGTCTCCAATTGTGTCTTGCCTCCTTTTCTCCTCTCCAAAGTTTAATCTTCCAAATGATGACAGGGTTTAGGGTATTTATATCTGAGAAAAACCTTGCTTCGTACCCCTTTACCTTGTCCAATTTCGACCCAACTTTTCTGAAAATATGCGTCGGCACCGCGGTTCCGTTGGCAGGCATCGCGGTGCTAATTCTTCTGAAACCACTGTAGCTCACTGGACATATGGCACCGTGGTGCCTCTATCCAGGACCGCGGTTCCTTCGACGGTGTTTCAGTTTTGGACTTTCGACAATTTTTACGCCTCGGTGCTAATTTTCCTGACCGTGGTTCCATGGCACCGCGGTGCCTCTGTGATTTTTGTCCGAAATGTGCCGGATTTCTTATGTTCTTCTTGGCACTTCTTAGGCTTCATTCCTTGGGCTGTACTTGTGCAATTTTCATCCTCAATTAGCTCATTTCATCCTCAAAAGTGGTATCTTCTTCTTTATGACTGTTGTGACACAAACGAAAGAAAAACACACCTAACACTATACTAAACGCAAAATAAAAGAGTAAAATACTAACTAAAAATGACCCAAAAGAGTGTATAAAATACACCCAACATGCTCCTTTCTTCAGTGTTGGAGGTGTGGCTAGTGTGGAGGCGGTGACGGTGTGGCTGTTGAAGAATAAGGAGGGTCCCACCCTCCACGTGGATCTCATGTGGCATCTACGTGGATCACATGTGACATGCACATGAAATTTCCGTTCATAGAGGGAAAATATAACAATTTGCTAACGGAAATGACATATTTGACCCCATACTTTAACGGAGGACAAATATGACCCTTTTCCGAAAGTTGGATGACAAATATGACCCTTTTTCCAAAATGTAAAAGTTTCTTAAATGTTAGTAATTTTTTTAATAAATAAAATTAATATCTATAATATGCTAAAAATATGAAATACTACAGTAATTAAGAAAATACTATAAGTACCAAATAAATTGTCATCAAATTCTTAATTAGTAGACTACTTATTACATTAAGTTATAGTCATATACGGCGAAAAATGTAATAAAATTGAGGCAGACGTTTGACCATGTAGTTTGGAGCTTAAATTTGAATTTGAATAAAATCTCAACTTCAATTTAAAATTTTGATTTCAAATCCAAATCCTACAACATACTCAAATCCTTTAAAAGATAGGATTCAATTCCAATTTTGTGATTTTGATTTTCTTAAAATTTAAAACTTGACTTATAAGTTTATATTTAATAAAAAAAATTCATAATTTTAAATTTTATCAAAAAATAACTCTACGTGAAAAGATTGTGCGTACCTTTGAGTTGTGTGAGAATTATATTAAAGAATAGTTAGTTACTATTATTATTGATTTTCGCAGTGGATTTTTATAAAATTATGTACATTTGAATATAATAGCAAATATTCATTCATAGAGATATGTGATTTCTTAATGCGACGATTATGATTTATTTTGATCATTTATGAACTATGATTTGCTCATTTGATAAATTATAAAAATTGAGGAAGTTTTTTCTTGTTTTTCAAATTATGGAATTTTCATATTTATAAGAAAAATATAACTTTTCATATCCAAATTAAATTTCAACTTTAAATCAACATAATTTCAAGTTATAATATAAAGCACGGGTTGTTGGTCAAAAGGCCATTTTGAAGACCTATTTGGTGAAAAGGCCACATCAAAGTATTGGCAAAACAATCACTTATTATTACGTCAACATTGTCAGACTTTTCTGCGTCCAAACCTAACTCCAAAGTTTCAAAAAAAAAAAATTGGCCCTCAACTCCCACCATTTTAATTACCCAAAAAGAAATAGAAATTAAATATTTCTCTCCATTTAATTACCCAAATAAATAAATATTTTCATTCAAAAGCTCTCAAATTTTTCACTTTTTAGATCCCATTTCCGGCGAAAATTCAAGTTTTTCATAAAAAAATCAGTCCGAATAACTTATTATGGCATCGATTATAATCATAGACCATAGCCATAGTCTATTATAGATTTATTATATCGTCGATTGTAGAATATATTATAGTAGGAGGTGATTACATAGATGAATGAGAGGAAATATCAAAATGTTGGAATTGATTTTTTATGAGTAAGGTGACAAGAACATACTGATAGTGATGACGAAGAGTGTAACAAACAAAAAGAAATCAAAATAAATGAAATAACAAACCTCAAACCCCAAATTACACAAATTTAAGGGTCCGTGAATAGGTATACCATAAACAAATTGTCGTTAATTGCTAATAGTTATCATTTAGGCTCGACTTCAAGCATGGTTAATAATTTTTCACATGTTATATATAAACCAAAGACAATATTTATCTATAAAGTCATAAATAAAATAAATAATAGGACATGCCATGATTTAAAAATGGCAAAATACATCAAATGACAACTGAACTATAGCCGAAAAAAATCACACTCCAACTATACATCGACCTATTCCCCCTAAACACCATAAAAGTGTATTTATTTACCCCTTACAACACCCGGACCTAAGCGCGTATCTAATCGGCTGATTTTAACGCGTGAACGCTGATTTACTATGCATAATTAAAAAATAAAAATAAACCATCTTTATCATTCCAATGGTAAAATAATTTCACCCACCCCCATTTAAACCCATACCTGATCCATAAGTCAAGAACCCTACTATTTCCCATTTGGCAGCCATTCAGTGAGCACAAAGCGAATTATTCAATATTTTTTTCTTAAAAAATATATATATATTTCCCAGTTTCTTAAAATCCATCCTCAAATCATCGGTCAAGCTCAATTATTTGAAGCAAAGGTAATTAAATCTGATTTTAGTTGCCTTCTTTTGTTTGATTAGTGTAAGATGAGATTAATCTCGCTTGGTAGCCTTTCATTAGTATCAATGTATATATAGAGTACAATGTTCACCCCTTATATAATAGAAATTCTAAGCCTATATAAAAGAGGAATCTTAGATATTTACACAATATATGCAAATATTCTAATTATGGGTAGGAATATATTGTTTTCTATATTTACACGTTTACACACCCCTCAGTCGGAGCGGGAGGAGGCCGGACGCTGAGACTGAATCTGAAGTCAAGAAATAACTGTCTGGTCCTTTGGTAAATATGTCTACATACTGATAGGATGATGGAACATGTAACACTCTGACATGACCTAAAACAACTTTCTCACGAACAAAGTGTAGGTCTATCTCAATGTGCTTGGTTCATCTTTGAACCGGATTATGAGACAAATAGATGGCGTAGATGTTATCACGATTACACAATAGATGTCGCGAAGCGACACCAAGTTCTAACATGAAATTTACGAGCAACAAATCTCACGACTACATTTGCAACGCTCAGACTCGGCCTCGACATCGATCTAGATAGGTAGTCGCTGCAGCGGATCAAGAAATCAGATTATACCCTAAGAAAACACAAAAGCCTGAGGTGGAGCGTCGCGTGTCCGGACACCCTGCCCAATCTGCATCCGTATATGAGAGCAACTGTTTGGCGCAGAGGGTATAGGTGCAAACCATAATCAAGAGTGCCCTTAATGTATCAAATGATACGCTTAAGAGCAGTGAAGTGAGACTACCTGGGGCATGCATGAATAAGCACATCTGCTGAACAACATAAACAATGTCTGGCCTGGTAAATGTGAGATACTGAAGTGCACCTGCAAGACTATACAGATTAGGATCGGAGACTGGAGCACCATCCATTGAGCTTAGATTTCGAATCGATTGGAGTAGGCATAACTTTGCAATTCGCCATCTTAGTCCTGTACACTATCTCCTCTGCATACTTATGCTGACACAAGAACATGTTATTGACAGACCTGGTCACTGATATCCCCAAGAAATAACTCAGCTTTTCCAAATCAGTCATTGCAAATTCGAACTTAAGCAAGACAATAATCTTATTTTTCAATCTATCTGAGGAGGCAGTCAGAACAATATCATCCACGTATAGTAATAAGTAAGCAGTGCTACTACCTCGATAAAAAATGAAGAGTGATGTATCACTCTTGTTGCATACAAACCCAATATGCAAGATATATCTGGCAAAGCGATCATACCACGCAGGCGGATGGGTGACCAGCGCGACGTGATGCGTAATCGCTTATCTCGTGTCCCATGTAAGAATGCATTTTTCACATCAAGTTGATGGATCGGTCAGTGTTTGCCCATTGCAATGCTCAAAATTGTGCGAATGGTAGCCGGTTTGACAACCGGGCTGATCTCTCCACAATCAATGCCCTCCTGCTGATTTGTGTCATTAGCCACACGTGCCTTATACCTCTCAAGATCCCCATTGTCTTTGAACTTGTGACGAAAAGCCACATACAACGAATTACATTCACCCCCTCAGGTCTAGGTACTAGATCCCACGTGTGTTGTTTAGTCAAAGCATTGAATTTCTCATACATAACTGCATTCCAATTAGGGTCTTGTTTGGCCAATTTTGGGTTCTTTGGAAGTGGAGAGATGATTTGGGCAGACAAGTTGAAATGAACTTTGGGTTTGAAGATTCCATGCTTTGAACGAGTTTTCATTGGATGAGTAGGGACAGTGGGTGGTGGCGGAAGTCCGAGGCAGGTAAAGTCGGACAAGGAGGGTGGGAGAAGCCGTCGAAGCGCCGCGACGCGATGACGATGCTTCTCTGGACATTTGGCGTTGCGGCGCCTCTGTGCAGGGCCGCGGTTCTTCCGTTTTGGAGGGTTATTTTTGTCCCGTAATTTTGTTCTTTCAAAATTTCTAAACCGCAATTTTTTTCTCCAATCTTGTTTTAGTTCTTTTACTTGTTTCATATGAAGCTCTATTTAATTAGTCTTGTTTTGTATTTTTTTAGTAATGAAGATGGTTTAATGGCTAGAATGGGCTTTGTAAGCAAGATGATGAATATGAGTTGGACGGTGTGCGACGGAAATATGAATTTCTTCTGCTTTTGTTGACCTCTTGGACCAAAAGGAACCTTGGTAGAAGATATTGGAGTTGTCCTTATTATGGTGTAAGTGGATTTATTTTCAAGAATTGAACTTTGAAGAATAATTTGTTTTCTTGATTTTATTATTTTTTAGGGTACTAGATCATGTGATTTTTATCTTTGGAATGATGATGAGATTGATCCAAGATCCAAATTTGTGATTCCTAAACTGGTGGAAAGAATTGGCGTTCAAGCTTCCGGAAAAATTGATCACAAGCCTGCTATGTTTACAAAATCTGTAGAAGCAAAATTGATATGAACAACATAAGAGATTCAAATGGATAATTTTGGAGAAGACATTAAGAAGATGAAAGAAAAGGAGAAGAAGTAGAGGAGCAAGCTGGCCAAGTCCAAAGAAAGGGAGACAGTACTTTGAATTGCCTTGTTGTATTGGTATTTTAATTTTAAGTTTGTGTTTCAAAATATGTACTTAAAAGGTTATTACATGAAGTTGCCCTAATATCTTGTTCTACTTGTAAGAGGGTTGCAATAGTATGCATTTTGCTAGCTTGTTGGTGTTGTAATGAATCCTAATTGACACCCTTATTTTATGTAATGAATTGATAATGTTGTCAATGTTGGTTGTAATGAATTATTATTTTGTGCAATTGTTAAGAGTTGTAATGAATCCTCATTTTGTGCAAATGTTAGTGTTGCAATGAAACTGCATTTTGTGCAATTGTTAGTGTTTTAACTGCTGAAAAATATGCATAAACTGCACTAAAAGTGCCGTCACAAAATAACTGCACATTTTGTGTATAAATTCACCTTTCAATGTACTAAAACTACACTATAAATGCGCTAAAACTGGACTAAAACTGCAATCACAGCTGTATATTATAATTGCCAATTATGTACCCAAACATAAATTAAAGTGCAGTCACAGTTGCATATTATAAGTTTATAACCATATAACCAAAATAGAGTGAATTTACATCTGCCAATTCAGTACATATGTCATTGAACTAATGTTAAATGCAGTCACAACTGTCCAAAATCAGTCTTAAATGCAGTCATATCTGCCAAACCAAAGTAGTTGCATAGTTAATTTCTACGATGCAGTCACAACTGTCAAATCAATCTTACATGCTAACCAAAAACTAACATAGTTAATCTTTACAATACAGTCATAACTGCCAAAAATACACCAAAAGAAGCGAAATTCATCAGCCATTGTGAGATGGAGCAGTGGAGCTTTCTTGACTCAATTTTTCAACCCTGCTCTTGTTTCAATTTGTTTTCCCCCTCATTTATTGAAGTTGCCTGGAGGTCATAGATGATGTTCCCTTCCATTTTACACCTCTGTTTGGTTTATGTCCAAGATCTACAATGACTTATGTTGAAGATTGAATGTTTCTAAACCTTTCACTTGGCAATCCAGGCTGCTCAAATGAACATAGACAAGTCTTAATATTACTTGTTAGTGTTAGTAAATTCAAGAAAAGGATATTAAACTGATAAAAATTATATTAATGATAGTTTGTCCACTTTGTGCATGCAACACCCCATACCAACAATCCTTCTAGCAACAACATTCTACAAAAGAAAACAAAAACATTATCAACTAATTCCTAACATATTCAAGGTAGAATGTGAAATTACATTACCTTTTCTGTTGAATCCTTTGGTCTACCCCTTCTTCTTTCAGTTGGAGCAACAATATTCTATAATTAGAAAATCAAATATTAGCAACTAATTTATAACATATAGACTGATATTGCATTACCTTTTCTTTTAACTTTGGCCTACCTCTTCCTCTTCCGGTTAGAGCAGAACTTGGGCCAGCAGCATTGTTTGAACACGGGCTAGTAGAGGTAGCCTCTCTAAGACATTTTCTTTTGTTGTGACCCTTCTTATGACACTTGGTGCATGACATTTCAATCCCCCTTTTGTTAGCTTTCCAATTTTAGAATTCTCATTTGGTTATTTTCTTCTAACCTTCTTAGGCCTGCCTGGCAACTTTCTAACTTCAAGTGGTATAACAGAGAAATTTGTTGATGGTGGCCACATACCAAGGTTGTATGTTTTCATGTAAGTTTCTCTGCTATACCACTCATAAAGTTGAGCTTCTTATGGTGAAGAGCATCAATATCATGAGGACATGGTATGTCTTCCAACATCCATGCTCTACAGATACAGGTCTGTCTAGGAAGATCCACAATATGCCTGAATTATCCATCAAGCACCTCATAATATGTATCTGAATTTCACTCAATGCTGCACTTAATAGATCTTTTTGTGTTATCTCCCAATATTTTCATTGTTATTGGGGAAAAATCATAGATCCAATCTTGGTAAAACTCTTTCATATGTCCTACTATCTTCTTTTCACCGTTATTTCTTCTAGCATTGTAATTATAGTCTTGTGTCTTACAGCTAGTAAACAAGAGTTGAAACATTCAGCTATGTTGTTGTATACACTGTTACCTTTTGAGGTAAAACTAAAGTAAACTTTATTCCATCTATTTGAGTTGTAGTACAATAACTTGGCATAACATTCTTCTCCAACAGTTTCATGTAGTCAAAATTTTCCCTCAACTCAGCCTCAAAATTAGACATTGCACACCTCCAGAAGCAATTTCTTCTCTCAAGCCCTCTGTTTTTCTTTGACCAATTAGCTAACACATGTCTAGCACACATCCTATGTCCAGCATAGGGAAGCAACCATGTTATGGCACTTTCAAGTTCCTGTAAAAAACAAAAATTGTGCAGTTAGTAAAAATGAGATTATTAGTAAAAATAGATATGAAAATAGAGTGAATTCAACACTTATGTCTTACCTTTTGCATATCTGTTATAAGTGCCAATTCTCTCCCATCTCCCAGCTGAAGATCTTTCTTTAGAATTCTAATAAACCAGCTCCAATTATGCTTGTTCTCAACCTCAACTACTGCCCAAGTCAGTGACATCATTTGATTGTTTCCATCTTTACACAAAGCAACAAGTAGCTAACCTTTAGAAATTTTCTTTAAAACAATCATCCAAGCCAATGCACTTTCTACAGCAAGTCAACTATGGCTTCTTCATTGCATCAAAACATATGTAGAAGCCTCTAAACATTCTTCTGCCACATTCAAATGTCTCCTCACTAAGCCTGACAACACAAGTACTGTCTGGATTTGATCTTAATATCTCATTCCTATAATCTAAAATTCTGCCAAACTCGAGAACATGGTCACTCATTAATTCAGCTAACACTTTGTTTCTTGCTCTCCTACACAGTCCTTCCAACATATAAATTTAACTCCTCCTTAATAAGCTGCTGAAACTCAAAAATTCTAATGTTTAGTTATTCCTTTATCCTCTCATTATAGTGACTGGATAAGAATTTGGCATTGCAAAGTTTATTCCTATTGGTAGGATCACATTAGTGAATTGAGTTGTAGTTCTTCACAACAAAGTTGTTAGTCCTAGAGTCAAAGCTAGCAAATAAAAGCCAAGGACAACCATCAATACACCTAACCCTTACCTTTGTAGGTTCATTAACATATTTTTCAATAGCCACATGTTACAACAACTTCATACTTGGTAATAGCAATTCTAAATTCATTAACACTCTTAAACTGGAGGCTTGCTTCCCACACAACTTTCTTGCATATTTTATCAAACACCACTCTGTTTGTTATCTTTCTTCTTCTTATTTTCTCCCTCTGTTCGACCACTCATTCATCATCTGGATCAGTTTCAAAACTAGCAGCTTCATTTGAAGGGTAATAAGGCTCATCACCAGCCAACTTACCCTCCAAAGTATCCATATTATCTTCTGTTTCATCATAGCCCACTTCTGGCTCTTTTCTTCCTGTTCCCAACTTAACACGTTCAGGAACAGGAGGTCTTTAGCCCCTCTTTCTTCTCTTTCCATTCCTCTTTTCTTCCCTAAAACTTCTTAACTCTTCATCTACCTCACTCACACTTTCAACTACTTCTTCATCAAAGAATTCTTCTAGGTCTGATTCACCCTCATCCCTATCAGATTCAGCAACATCTGGTGCAGACCTAGCATGTGAAGATTCAACAACATCTGATAAAGACGTATAATTTGTAGTGATATTATGTTGGACATTGACAGTGGCATGGATTGGAGTAGTAGTAGATTGAAGAGGCGGAGAATTTGGAGAATTAGCAGCTTGGACAATTGCAGGAGTTGGAGAAGTATTTTAGGTTAGACAATAGCATGGGTTGGAGGAGTATGAGATTGAATAGGTGAAGAAGTTGGAGGATTACTTGGTATATGTGGAGTTGCTTCAAATGAGGCCTCTAAAACATCATCAAAAGCAACACTTGTTCCTTCACTACTCCCAATGTCTTGTCTAGCCCTTTATCAATAGAGACTACACTATCCCCCTCCACATGGCTAATATATTCTAATAAGGGTGGGACCATTTGAGTCTCTTCAACCATGTGATACACAAATGCCTTCAAAATATCTCCAATACCCAAACATTCAGAAATAACAATTGTATCACTGTCTGATTTAATTTCTATTAATGGCACACTTTTAGGCAATCTCACAAATAATAAACATCTACCAGGGTCATATCCCAGATCTTTCACACAGTCCCTCAATTCAAAATAGGAGAACTTATCTAAATTCACATCTAATAAAACAGTAACATCTCCACCAATATAGAGTTTTCCCCCTTCTTTAAAACTCCACCATTGTAAAAGCTCAAAGTGATCAGATCAAAAGACATATTACAACCTGAAAATAGTAAAAAAAAATCAATTTTATATCTAAAATTAGCTATAGACCACGACTTCTAAACCATAACAACACACGTCAATACTACTTATGTTAACACATATAAGCATTTACACGGTAAAATCGACAAGAAATTGAAGACGAAAAAAATCCTAGTTCTTATCGCAAGATACATAAATAAAATGACATACGACAGTAAACCCTAGTTCTAATCGCAATATACAAAATAAAATGTCACGAGAGACAAACCTTTTAGCAATAGAGATGAAAATAAGTGTAACTCTTACATTGTGGTCTAAACTTCGACGAAAAGTGTCACCTTTATACTCGTAAATCAGTAAACTATGTTTATAGGTGTGTTAGAGGATGATGAACTCAAAATATCTATGAAATCTAACAAGTATGTGCAGATGTTGTCAATTTAGGCAAACAATTTAGGTTCATATGGTGTCGATTGGGTTCATGGCGGTGCAAGAAGCTGGCAGAGCTTTAGCCTGATGATTAAGGGGGTAATCGGCGTACTCCGATCAGGGGAATCTTTGGCCTTTTGTGAAACAGTTCCTTTACTCTTTTTGAATGAATCACAGTGAGTAAAGTAATGTGGTGGAAGGAGTCCATAGAAAAAAATGGGCTTATTTTTCTTTTTTCGATTTTTCGTTTTAGAATAGAGAAAGAGCAGAAACTCAAATGTAAAATTGTTAGGATTCCCTTTATTTTACCATGTATATTGAGGTTCCAAAACAGATATTGTTATTAGTCCCAACTTATTGATAAAGTTCTTCAAATCCCTTGCTCCAGGTTTTGACTGGTTCGACAAGGAAGCAGATGTCTATTCAATAGATTTGTTCGACCTTTCTTTCATTTAGTTTGTCCAATCCATCTTCCCTGGCCTCCCCAACATACTCTTGATACGAAAGAAACCTCCCGCCATAGAGAAGAAATCGAATGTCTGGGTCCCCTCGATCACCCTCCCCCTCCCTGTAGGTCGAGAGATGAATCCACACCACATTTTTTCGAATTGAAAGTAGGGCTGCAAAAAAAAAATGGATCGGACCGAAAATAACCCTTGGACCGAACCGGACCGAATTTTTCGGTCCGGTCTTCGGCCCTACGTTTCTGAAAATTCGGTCCTCGATCCGGTCTCGTCTGGAGTTTTTTTTCGGTTTTTCGGTTCGATCTTCGGTCCGACCTTTATGGATTTTCGGTCCCCGGTCCGGTCCGAGGGTTTTGTGCAGCCCTAGTGGTGGTAGGTAGAGTTTTACGAGTGGGTGAAATAAATGGGTATTTGGGTGAAATATACATGGGTTATTACGGGTTTGGGTCAAATAAATGGATTTGGGTGTAAAAATATATTTGGATTATATATTTGCTAAATGATTTAAGATAATGGTGTAATTAGCTTGTTAATCAATTTCATTTAATACGTGGCACTATCTGACGGCATGTGTGTTATACCCCGTAGTTCTGACCATACGTGTGAGAGCGTACGAAATGAGTAAGACTTAAAATTTTCAAAAGATAGGTTGACGGATTGTTTCAAACGGGTTTTTAGTTAACTTTGAGGCGGGTTATGACCCGTTACATGGAGAGTTTCTAGGTGTTTCAAAGGCCTAGTGCGTAGTTCGTGGAGTCTAGTTTCCAACGCAACCAACCGTTCGTCGATAGGACATCGGAGTAGAAAGTTATGGGAGTTACAAGTTCAGTGCGCAGACGGTCAGAAAGGTGTTTCGGTCAGGGGCCACAGGGCCGCGGCGCCGAGGCGGGTTCTGCGAAGTTGAGTGGGGAATTCTGCACTGTTTTGTTTTAAAAGAGGCCATGGGTGGGTGACAAGTGTCCCCCCCATCTGATTTTTGCATGTCTTAAGACTTGGTCATCTTTCAAAGTCCTTCTCTCTCTCTAAAGCTAAAGCTCTCACTTCTCTCTAGAATTCCAAGAGAAATTCAAAGCTTGAGGAAAAAATCTGAAAAAGTGTGGCAAGAAGGAAGCTTGTGGCTAGCTTGTAAGAGTTATTGTGGTGGTGTTCTTGGAAAGGAGGCTAGCAAAGTTGTGGAATAATTTGGGCTAAAGCTCTAAGGTAACAATTCTTCTCTTGTAGCTAGTTACTTGTGTTGCATGTGAAGAAGAAGGAATTTGTAGTGGTAAATGATGCTCTTAGATTCATTGCATGTAAGAAATATGGTTTGGATATGAAAGGATTGGTTAAGAATGTTATGTGAGCATGTTGTAGCCTAAAAACTACCTTAGACTTGTTAAGTTAATTGTTGTACCTTATGGGGCAGAATTTTACACACCCAAGTTTAGGTGTGTAATCCCCTTTGAAATGTTTGGATTGTTGGGCCTTAAATGTGGCGTTTGGATATTGAATTCGGCCTTGTTAAAGGTGGCACGTATGTAGAAACAAAGGAAATGCTGCCCAATTTTCCATAGAAATTAGTAACTTTGAACTTGGAAATGTCTACATTGAAACTAGAAGTTAATAAACGTATTATGGTCATTATAGGTTGACATATTACGTGCGGTATTTTGGACTTAGCAAGTGGATTGACCGAAAAGGTATGTAGAGCTTTCTTATCTCTTGAGCATGAGTAGTTGTACCTATGTAGTACGGTAGACGTACAAGATTTGACATTCTTCACTTGTTTTAAGTATATGAAACTTGTTTCGTTTAAAAGTATAAGTCTCTTGGATATAGGGAGATGTGTTTGACTAGTGTATAATGATAATATAACAACTTTATGGGAAGTTGGTTGTATTGGCTTTATGAAAGGTTAATAAGGAAAGGTTTACTCCAAGTAAAATAAGTACGGATAAAGGATTTGAAATTGTGGAAGACAAATTGTTTTTAAGGCATTAATGGCCTAAGGTTTTAAAAGAGATGAAGTCACTTGATTTTAGAAGCCTATTGTATTTTTAAAGGTAAACGTGACTTGTTTTGAAAAGTTGTCGTGACTTGACACTACGGTTATTAGTATCTTGAGAGTTTTTACATAAAAATGAGTCATTTTCTTAAAAGGTTTAAGAAACGTGGTACTTGGGTTAAATTCCCGGATTTTCTTTTAAAATGACATGTAGTGCCTTAAGTAACTAAAATGAGAGGATGTATTAGAAATGTTATTAAGAAGTTAGGAGATATTCTTAACTTGCTTACGTTATGATAAGCCGGTAGCGCTTATGTTATGTATGATAGTCGGTTGTACTGATTTATGTATTATTATTACCATTTATGCCATGGATTTGCTACTCATGATGCGAGTGCGGCGCTTGTACTCATGCGGGCCCACAGGGTCCATGCGGGTGAAATAGTCCCATGCGAGGCGGATGACCTCATGCGGGTGAAATAGTCCCATGCGGGTGAAATAGTCCCATGCGGGTGAAATAGTCTCATGCGAGGTGATGACCTTATGCGGGTCCACAGGACCCATGCGGGTGAAATAGTCCCAGGAGTAGGATTGTTTAATGATACTACGGGCGGGAGATCCTGTTTTGATCATGAGCCTCCTATTTTATGCAGTAAAGTTTATACTTGTTACTCTCATTGTTAGTAAGGCCACGATTATGCGGTATTTTTGACTCTCTTCCATGACTCCAGTTTATTTTAAACTTATGATATTTTTACAGTATTTTCCAGTTTTACATACTTGGTACATATTGTGTACTGACCCCCTTCATCGGGGGCTGCGTTCATGCCGCAGGTAAGGGTAAGCAGGTGGTGGATCCTCATTCTTAGGATCTTGCTCAGGTGTCAGGAGCTCCATTTCTCCGGAGGCTCGACTTTTGGTACGGTTCTCCCCGGTGTTGTAGATATTTGTACATTCAGGGGCATGACGGGGCCCTGTCCCGTCATAGTGTTTACTCTTTCTTAGAGGTCTGTAGTCCTGCTATAACTTGGGTTGTTAGGGATGTAACTGTTCAGTTTTGATTATATTAGAGGTAGCCATTTTTTGTTAGCCTGTTTATTTTCTATATGAGTTCTTGTTGTGAGTTTATTTTCCGCTGGTTTTCTCTGATGTTGTATCACAAGGGTGCCCGGGGTAAGGCACCAGTCACGGGTCCGTGGTCGGGTTGTGACAAAAGTGGTATCAGAGCGCGATTAATCCTCGGAAAGTGGTCTACAGTGCCGTATCTAGTAAGTCTTGATTATCGGTGTGTCGCTACATCTATAATCAGGAGGCTACAGGGATATTTAAGATGGTTTTCCATTCTTTCACTCTAAGATCGTGCAATAGAGCTGTGTTATAGGTTGAACTCCCTCTGACATATTTTCCTGCATCAGTTATGCCTCCACGCAAGGCAACCGCGGCCCAGAAGGTCAAGACAGCAGAGGGAACTACTAGTAGGACACCGAGGGTTACTGAGGCACGTGCCCGTCTTTACGGAGAGATGTTTCGGACGACGAGTTCCACGACGTCGCCAACCCCAGCAGAGTTCGGGGCGGCAGCAGCGGCTACTGAGACCGCGATACATGAGCCTCCAGTTACACAGCCTGGAGCAGAGGATATGGGCTACAAGGAGATGGCCCAGTTATTAGCCAGGATCGTGGCTAGGCAGGAGGATAGACGGGAGGCAGCGGTTCCGGTTGTACCCGTAGCCCCCCACAGAGCTGATAGCTTGAGACTGCGGGACTTTTTGAGTTGCAGTCCACCAGAGTTCTACGGGTCGAGACCTGAGGATGACCCTCAGGAGTTTATCCGAAGCGATTCTGGATCGTAGAGTGATCGGGGCTTGAGACAGAGTCGGTATTATTGGGCTCACCTCATTTGCGGATATCTGCGGTTGGCGGTATGATTCATGGAACTATCCTGGGAGCATGTGCTTCCAATGTTTGGGACGAGTTCTCAGAGGCGTTCCTTGGCCATTTCTTGCCTCCGCAGATGAGGAGGGCTCGGGCCGACAGATTTTTGACACTGAGGCAGAGTGGGCGGACAGTCCGGGAGTACAATGTAGAGTTTGACTCATTGGCTCGGTATGTACCCGCTTTGGTAGCAGACATGGAGGACAGGGTGCACCGCTATGTCACAGGGCTCGATGATTACTTGGCCGAGAGTTGCACGGGAGTATCTCTTGGCGCATGGACATTGCCGCGCAGCATATGCACTTAGGTGTGAGAACTCGAGGCGACAAATTGTGACAGTGCTCAGCGAGAAGAGGGCCGGGACAGCAGGGTCCTCTGGTAGTTTTCGAGGTAGACAACCTCAGCAGCAGACCGGATTTGCACCTCGGCGGTTGAGCGCCTCCACCATCTTCCGGACGTCTGAGGCATTCAGAGGCGGGGCGAGGTCCGTGGCCGGGTTCTCGGAGGACCGTGGCTCCGTCGAGATGAGGCCACCTATACCTCGGTGTGGTCGATGCGGCGATTGCCATTATGGAGGGTGTCGTGTTCCTCCAGGAACTTGTTACTCTTGTGTAGTGAGGCCATTTGAGAAGATTGTCCGACTAGGCGGCGGGAATGTTATGGCTCGGTACAGCGGTCGATGGTGGATCTTCGTCTTCGATGGCGTCGCCCGGAGGGCGGTGTTCACGGACCAGCAGCGCGGCGAGGTCGTGGTAGGGGTCCCGATTCGGCGGTCCTCGAACCGCATCTATGTTATGTCCGGCCGTCGGGACCGGAGGCGTCACGGATGTCGTCAGTACATTATTGATTGCGTGTTGTGATGTATATGCTTTGATAGATCCGAGTTCTACCTTGTCCTATATATCTCCTCATATTCTTTGGTAGAATAGGGATAGAGCCCGAGTCCATAAGACCTTTGAGGTGGCTACGCCCGATGAGTGATTCGGTGGTAGCTGAGCGGGTATATAAGTCTTGCCCAGTGACTATAGACAGTCGTCAGACTCTAGCCGACTTGATAGAGTTGGATATGACGGACTTTGATGTGATTATGGGTATGGATTGGCTAGCGTCTTGCTATGCCAATGTGGACTGTAGAGAGAGAATGGTACGGTTCCAGTTTCCTGGTGAGCCGGTTATCGAGTGGAAAGAGAATACTGCGTCGCCGAGGGGTAAGTTTATTTCTTACCTCAAGGCTAGAAAGATGGTGCGGAAGGGGTATATCTACCATATGGTTCGGGTATTCGAAATCGAAGGTGAGATCTGGACCTTGATCGATTCAGGTTGTTAGAGAGTTTCGACGTATTCCCGGGCAGGCTTAGGGTATCCCTCCTGAGAGAGAGATTGAGTTTTGCATTGATTTGGCGCCAGACACTCGACCGATATCTATTCCGCCATATAGGATGGCACCTGCCGAGTTGAAGGAATTAAAGGACCATCTGAAAGACTTGCTGGAGAAAGGCTTTATCATGCCAAGTGTTTCTCCCTGGGGAGCTCCAGTGTTGTTTGTAAAGAAGAAGGATGGGACGCTGCGTATGTGTGTTGATTACAGGCAGCTGAATAAGGTAACTATCAAGAACAGATATCCCCTCCCCAGGATTTATGATTTGTTTGACCAGTTGCAGGGTGCAAGGTGTTTTTCCAAGATAAACCTGCGATCTGGTTATCATCAGGTGCGAGTTAGAGAGGAAGATATCCCGAAGACTGCATTCAGGACCCGGTATGGGCACTATGAGTTCAGGGTGATGTCTTTCGGGTTGACCAACGCCCTAGCAGTATTCATGGATTTGATGAACATGGTGTTCAAGCCATTCTTGGATATGTTCGTTATAGTATTCATTGATGATATCCTGGTTTATTCGCGCACAGAGCATGAACATGCGGATCATTTGAGAGCGGTATTGGTAGTCCTCCGGGACCGGCAGTTGTATGCCAAGTTCTCGAAATGCGAGTTTTGGTTGGCTTCAGTGGCTTTCTTAGGGCATGTTATCGCGGCCGATGGTATTCGGGTTGATACAGCAAAGATTGAGGCAGTCAAGACTTGGCCCAGACCCACTACACCAACGGAGGTGCGCAACTTTTTGGGCCTTGCATGTTACTATCGGAGGTTTGTGGAGAAGTTTGCTTCCATCTCAGCACCTTTGACTAAGCTGACTCAGAAGGCAGCTATGTTCCGGTGGACGGATGCTTGTGAGGAGAGTTTCCAGTTACTCAAGGGGAAATTGACGACCGCCCCAGTTCTTACTCTTCCAGAGGGTTTAGACGGATATGTGGTTTATTGTGATAGGTCAGGTGTCGGGCTTGGGTGCGTGCTGATGCATCACGACAGAGTTATAGCTTACGCATCCCGACAGCTCAGGAAGCATGAGAAGAACTATCCCACACATGACTTAGAATTGGCAGCAGTGATTCATGCCTTGAAGATATGGAGACATTATTTATATGGAGTTCACGTGGATATTTACACAGACCACAAGAGTCTCCAGTACATCTTCAGCCAGAGGAAGCTGAACTTGCGGCAGAGACGGTGGTTGGAGTTACTTAAGGATTACGATGTCGATATCCTATACCATCCAGGGAAGGCTAATGTAGTTGCAGACGCCCTTAGTCGTCGATCGATGGGTAGTCTGTCAGGTGTACAGCCAGAGAAGAGGGACATGGTCCGCGAGTTACATCAACTAGCGAGCCTTGGGGTTCGTTTGGTTGATTCTGATAGTAATGGAGTTCGGGTTCGAGAGGTTGCCGAGTCTTCCATCGTCGAGGAGGTGAAGAGGCGACAGTATGAGGATCCGATTATGGTACGGTATCGAGATGCAGCTCTTCAGGAGGAGAAAAGTCTATTTGAGGTAGCACCTGATGGGGTGCTAAGATTTGAGGGCCGATTGTGTGTTCCCGATGTGACAGGACTTCGTCAGCAGATTCTGGGGGAGGCACACAGTGCTCGTTATTCTATTCATCCGGGGTCGACTAAGATGTACCGTGACCTCAGATGTGTGTATTGGTGGGATGGCCTGAAGAGGGACGTGGCAGGTTTTGTTGCACAGTGTCCTAATTGTCAGCATGTTAAGGTTGAGCACTAGAAGCCCGGTGGGCTATTGCAGGCTATTGATATTCCGATGTGGAAGTGGGAGTTGATCAATATGGACTTTATTACAGGGTTACCTACCACTCAGAGGAAGCATGATTCCATTTGGGTCATCGTCGACAGGCTGACGAAATCAGCCCATTTTCTTCCAGTTAGGACGACTTTTTCGGCCGAGGATTATGCTAGACTGTATATCAGAGAGATTGTGAGATTGCACGGAGTTCCTATATCGATTATTTTCGACAGAGGAGCCCAGTTCACGGCTAACTTTTGGAGGTCTTTCTAGAAGGGATTAGGGACACAGGTGAGTCTCAGTACGGCGTTTCATCCTCAGACCGACGGACAGGCCGAGCGCACTATCCAGGCACTTGAGGATATGCTGCGGGCTTGTGTTATTGATTTCAGGGGTAGCTGGGAGGATCATTTACCTCTTGTGGAGTTTGCTTATAACAACATCTACCATTCTAGTATTCAGATGGCGCCTTATGAGGCCTTATACGGGAGGAAGTGCAGGTCACCGATAGGCTGGTTTGAGGTGGGAGAAGTGCAGTTAGTCGGGCCAGACTTGGTTCAGCAGGAAGTGGATAAGGTGAATCTTATCCATGAGCGGTTATTGTCAGCTCAGAGTCGACAGAAGTCGTATGCAGACCATCGGCGTCGACACTTGGAGTTTGAGGTAGATGATTGGGTTTTTCTGAAGGTATCACCCATGAAGGGCGTGATGAGATTTGGGAAGAAAGGGAAACTTAGCCCAAGGTACATTGGGCCTTATCAGGTTATCTGTAGGGTAGACAAGGTTGCCTATGAGTTGGATCTGTCGTCCGATCTGGAAGCAGTACATCCAGTTTTTCACGTGTCTATATTGCGGAAATGTATTGGAGATCCATCTAGAGTGCACCCAGTTCATGATGTTCAGGTGACAGAGGGGTTATCGTATGATGAGAGTCCCATAGCGATACTCGATCGTCAGGTTAGGCGACTTCGGACGAAGGACGTGGCTTCCGTCAAAGTCTTATGGCGGAACGAGAACAGGGAAGAGATGACGTGGGAAGCAGAGGATGACATGATGAAGAAGTATCCTCACTTATTTCCTACACCTCCAGGTAACCCACTTTCCTGTTTGTTAGTTTTAATTTGGCAATTATGCTTGAGTAATTGTTGTGGCTATGTGGAGTGTTTTATTTGCAAAGAGAAATAGTTAAGAGGGTCTATGTCGATATCGTGATTTGAGTAAGCCTAGAAGGAACATTCGGGACGAATGTTTCTAAGAGGGGAGAATGTTATACCCCATAGTTACGCCATACGTGTGAGCGCATTTAAATGAGTAAGACTTAAAATTTTCAAAAGATAGGTTGACGGATTGTTTCGGACGGGTTTTTTGTCACGACCAACCTGCCCGTGGATCGGTGCCTTACCCCGCACCCTGGTGATACAACATCGAGAAAATCAGGAAATAAAAACATGAACATGAATTAAGAGACAAGATAAATAAACAAAGCCAACCAAAACAGCTTGCCTTCATCATATATACATAAATACCCGAACAATTATCTTTTTACAAACCACGCCCACAATAAGCTGCACTCTAAGATTTTTACAATGCTATGACGGACAGGCCCCGCCATACCACGAATGTATAAGAATCTACAGACTGTGGTAACATACCAAAAGATAAGCCTCCAAGAAATGGGCTTCGACACGCCAATCGTGATCCTATGAGCGAGGATCCACAACCGATGTACTTCCACTGCGCAGATGAACGCAGCTTCAAGGCGAGGTCGATAACAGTACCAAGTATGTGAAATCAGTAAAGATCAGAAATGAAATCATAATAGTCTATATAAAGCAGGAGACATGTATGATAATCAGATAAAATACGTGTCCCGGCCCATCCCGCGGGACTCGGTGAATAATCAGATGGAATACGTGTCCCTGCCCATCTCGTGGGACTCGGTGTATAATCGATGAAATCGTGTCCTCGCCCATCTCGTGGGACTCGGTGTAAATCGGATGGAATACGTGTCTCGCCATCTCGTGGGACTCTGTAAAATCGGATGGAATACGTGTCCCCCGCCATCTCGTGGGACTCAGCCAGATAATCAAATGAAATACGTGTCCCTGCCCATCTCGTGGGACTCGGTGTAGAATCGTTCATAACAAATCAACCGGCCCTCCATCGAGAGACGCGGGGTACAGAAATACAACAAAGGCTATCACAACAAGCATAGGCAAGTTTCACAACAACAAGCATAGGCAAGCTTCACAACAACAAGCATAGGCAAGTTATACACAACTCAAAGTACTTTCATTTTATGCCAAAGTCCGGGTTTTAACCCTAAAGTACTACGTACGTTAAATTCCTTTTAAAGATCCATTTCTTTTACAAAGGTCACCCGATACCCGTAGTATAAAAATAGAGTGACTAACATTGTTAAGTAAACCAAAATGCTTTCCTTTGTAAAATCAAGTAACAACCTTATTTTCCAAACGTTCAAGTTTGCCTAATTTCAAATGCTCAAGTTTCTCATTTTAGAAAAGGTTTCGTAGTTCATAGTTTTAATCCTTTAAAACATAATTCTCCTTTAAACGTTTTGAGAAACATATGTCTTATATGTGAGTAGGTTATTCTTGTTTATAATCAATCTTATTAAGCAGCCATGATCTAGAAATGTAATATCATTTTGTCTCATCTTAGCTTCTATGCGGATGGAGGTTTCTACCGGTTTTAATACCATACTTCATTATTCAATACATTTTCCTTTATTAACGCTGCGGTGGTTTGCCGATACTCATTCTCGATTTCCAAATCAAGAAACATTATTCCTTTTAAAACCAAGTACTCATTACTCACGAATGAGGTTTCACACTTTTAACAAAATTCATATCAATACCATTAAGTCAAGTCTTACTCTTCTTTCAAAAAGGTCTTTTTGAAACACTTCAAGTTCTTTATTACTACACATCAAATCCGTTATAAGTCAAATCAGTTACCCTTTGAAACCACAAAGCATTTTCTTACCTACATAAAGTCGTTATAACTAACTTCCCATAAAGCGTTATAACACTTTATGTTTCAAACCAATCAAATACATTAAACACATGTACGTCTACCGTACTACATAGTTATACACATATCATGCTAGAACAGATAGGAAGAGGTTCACATACCTCGCGACGATTATCGATTAATAGCAAAATGCTCCAAGTACCTCAAACCGCTGGCTACTCCTAAGCTAAGTAGATCACGCCATACGTAGTACTTCAACCTATAGAGGCCACAAGAGCCTATTAACATCCTAGATCTCAATGTAGAATATTCTACGTAAAATTCGGAAGACCTCCCCGCAACAACAGAAATCTCTCCTCCTCTATCGAGGCCGCCACTAAGCCAACCAGGGGTTTACACGTCTAACCGGACGTGTACAACTCTACTACACAAGAATGCTACACAAGTCTCCATCAGAATACAATCCTATGTAATTCTGATTCGATTCTCTTATTTAAATTCAGCTTAAGTCGCAAGACATTGCTGTAAGTATTATTCAGGCTTAAGTCAAAAGACATTGCCGCACAACTATGTTCAATTCTATATATAGTATACTTCAACTATATATTCCAACAACATGTAATTTCCAATTACAATAGAAGGTCAAGAGTGTTTATACCTCGATAAGCCCAAAATTATCCGAGTTTAAATGTCGATCCTGAGCAAGGTTTAGCTCCTACTCAGTGCTCAGAATTCGCTCAACCAACCCTTAGAAGTTCTAACCAACTTCTACTTATAACTTCAACTACGGGTGAAGATTTACTTAGGTTTTGTGGATCGAGGAAGTATAATAGTATTTTCTCGGGCTTTTGTATAAGTGTAACCTTGGGAATACTACAAGGTATTTGGGCCAAGGTATTTGGGCATTATAACAATACTTGGAGAGTATTTCAATACCACAAAAGGGGGGTATTTATACGAGACAACTAGGCTATGTGGGGTACCCATAGCTAAACACCACAAAGGGAGGAGGCTCTCGCCAAGGGCTCAAAGGGAGGGGTGGTGGACGAAAACTCACGCTGAGAGGGAGGATTTGAGACTTAGAAAGATTGCTCAAGTTTTTGGATGAAGAAAGTCTTCAACTAGAGGGGTATTTATAGGCTAACCAAAGGCCAACCAATGGCCAAGATCAAGCCAAGTGTTAGGCAAGTGTAGGGCTAGGATCAAGCCATGTGCACCTTATCCATCTACCACACCAACTTGCACAAATATCCTACCAACTCCCTTGACCCCTTGTTCGTCCCTTTTGCCGTCCACTCAAGGCCAATGTGAGGGTGATACTTGTCACCCTTTTGCAGAATTTTACACACCCAAGTTTAGGTGTGTAATCCCCTTTGAAATGTTTGGATTGTTGGGCCTTAAATGTGGCGTTTGGATATTGAATTCGGTCTTGTTAAAGGTGGCAAGTATGTAGAAACAAAGGAAATGCTGCCCAATTTTCCATAGAAATTAGTAACTTTGAACTTGAAAATGTCTACATTGAAACTAGAAGTTAATAAACGTATTATGGTCATTATAGGTTGACATATTACGTGCGGTATTTTGGACTTAGCAAGTGGATTGACCGAAAAGGTATGTAGAGCTTTCTTATCTCTTGAGCATGAGTAGTTGTACCTATGTAGTACGGTAGACGTACAAGATTTGACATTCTTCACTTGTTTTAAGTATATGAAACTTGTTTCGTTTAAAAGTATAAGTCCATTGGATATAGGGAGATGTGTTTGACTAGTGTATAATGATAATATAACAACTTTATGGGAAGTTGGTTGTATTGGCTTTATGAAAGGTTAATAAGGAAATGTTTACTCCAAGTAAAATAAGTACGGATAAAAGATTTGAAATTGTGGAAGGCAAATTGTTTTTAAGGCATTAATGGCCTAAGGTTTTAAAAGAGATGAAGTCACTTGATTTTAGAAGCCTATTGTATTTTTAAAGGTAAACGTGACTTGTTTTGAAAAGTTGTCGTGACTTGACACTACGGTTATTAGTATCTTGGGAGTTTTTACATAAAAATGAGTCATTTTCTTAAAAGGTTTAAGGAACGTGGTACTTGAGTTAAATTCCCGGATTTTCTTTTAAAATGACATGTAGTGCCTTAAGTAACTAAAATGAGAGGATGTATTAGAAATGTTATTAAGAAGTTAGGAGATATTCTTAACTCACACGTTATGATGATGTTTAGCGCTTATGTTATGTATGATAGCCAGATCGATTTATATATTATTATTATTATTACTATTTATGCCATGGATTTGCTACCCATGATGCGAGCGCGCTTGTACTCACGCGGCCCACAAGGTCCACGCGGGTGAAATAGTCCCACGCGGTGAAATAGTCCCATGCGCGGATGACCTCACGCGGTGAAATAGTCCCACGCGGTGAAATAGTCCCATGCGAGGTGATGACCTTATGCGGGTCCACGGGACCCACGCGGTGAAATAGTCCCGCGAGTAATGTTTAATGATACTACGCGGGACATCCTGGTTTGATCATGAGCCTCCTCTTTTATGCAGTAAATTTTATAGTTGTTACTGGTATTGTTAGTAAGACACAGTGTACGATATTTTTGACTCTCTTCCATGACTCCAGTTTATGTTAAACTTAGGATATTTTTACAAAGATTTTCCGCTTTTACATACTTGGTACATATCAGGTATCGACCCTTCCTGGGTTGCGTTCATGCCGCAGGTGGTAAAGAGGGTGGATCCTCATTCTTAGGATCTTTCTCGGTGTCGAGCTCCATTTCTCCGAGGCTCGACTTTTGATGTTTCTCCCGGTGTTGTAGATATTTGTACATTCAGGGGCATGACGGGCCCCTGTCCCGTCATAGTGTTTACTCTTTCTTAGAGGTCTGTAGTCCTGCTATAACTTGGGTTGTTAGGGATGTAACTGTTCAGTTTTGATTATATTAGAGGTAGCCATTTTTTGTTAGCCTGTTTATTTTCTATATGAGTTCTTGTTGTGAGTTTATTTTACGCTGGTTTTCTCTGATGTTGTATCACAAGGGTGCCCGGGGTAAGGCACCAGTCACGGGTCCGTGATCGGGTCGTGACAAAGTGTTTACCACACACTTTATTAAACTTGGGTCTGGGTGTTGTAAGAGGTAAATAAATACATTTTTATGGTGTTGAGGGGTAATAGATCACATGTATAGTTGGAGCGTGATATCGACATTTCGAGTGTAGTTCAGGGGTCATTTGATGTATTTTACCTTTAATATTATAATAACACTTTAATACATCATATGAGAGTCTCATACATTGAACATATGATTAAAATAGTTTTAGGTTAAGTAATGGTACTTAAAAGATCAATATTTTTCTAAAAAAGTTATAAATAAAAAAATAAATATTGATACTAGTTAAATATTATAATAACACTTTAATACATCATATGAGAGTCTCCATCCACTGAGTACATGATCAAAAGAGTTTTAGGGCAAGTAATAGTACTTAAAAGTCAATATTTGTATGAAAAAGTCAAAAATATTTAAATATTGGGAAGATGTGGTTTAGATGGTTTGGTCATGTGCGGAAGAAAGACACAAATGTCCAAGTGTGGAGGTGTGAGAGGTTGACTATGAACGGGTTCATGAGGGGTAGAGGTAGGTCGAAGAAATATTGGGGATAGGTGATTATACGAGATATGGAGCAAATCAGTTTACTAAGGACATGACCTTAGCTAGGGGGTTGCGGAGGACACATATTAGGGTAGAGGGACAGTAGGTAGTCGAGCGTAGTTCTACTTATGCTTACAAACTGGTAGTTGTAGTGTTATTACTGTAGGTTCGCTTAGCATATCATACGAATAGGCATAGTATTGCTTTATAGTCTTATGTAGTTGTATTTCTTCTGTTATGCGCTCTTTAATGTATTTGGTTTATCTCATTTATCTGCGTTAGTTACTGCTTCTTCCTTCTTTTTCAGGATGCACTATTTTGGCGTATTCGCGTTTGCAATCAACATTTGCATACTGCTTTAATTTTTTAATTTTTTTTAATCGGGTCTGACTATTTTTTCTGCTTTGCATGTCCTGGGCCGATGGTATCTCGGAAACAACCGCTCTACCTATCAAGGTAGAGGTAAGGTCTGCGTACACTCTACCATCCCCAAACCCCATGTCGTGGGATTCTACTAGGTATGTTGTTGTGTTACTTGTCCTAAAACTCTTTTGATCATGTGTTCAATGGACGGAGACTCTCATATAATGTATTAACGTGTTATTATAATGTTTAAATAGTGGCATGATCTTTTATTTTATTTATTTATGTCATTTTAGAAAAATATTGTCCTTGGTCTATATATAACATGTGAATAATTATTGATCATGCATGAAGTCGAGCCTAAATGATAATTGTTAGCTATTGATGACAGTATGTTTATAGTATACCTCCATAGTCCCTTAGATTTGTGCATTTGGAGTTTGGGGTTGGGGGTTGGAGGTTAGGGTTTGGGTTTGAATTTCATTTTTTAATTTTTTTTCTAGTTAGACTAGTGCATATTCATCATGCTTCACATTCCAACAGTCGGCTTTATTTCTCTAGTTTATCATCGACCAAAATGATCTAAAATTGTCCTAACAAGTGAGTTATTATAGAGCAAGATGATTTATTTTTTGTTTGACTTATAATTGACCCAACACACTTAGCTTTATTTCGACTGACAAACCACAAATTTTGTTACAACAAGTCTATTAATTGACCATGATAAATTTGAAGAAACATAAAAAGCAGTATCGAAACAAGCAAAATAAATAAAAATAACACATATTCGACCAACAAAAAAGGCTAAAGTTTCAAGTCTAGTAATAGATCAAGATGAACTTGTAAAAACAAAAACATAAAAAATCAAAATAAGCAAAAATAAGTAGAAATAATACATATTTCAATAAAAAAAGGGCTAATGTTCCAAACATTTGAAAAAACTCATAACTTTATGAACAATAGGATTTGTCAAGTTCAAAATAAATAGGAACTTTTATATAGGCAATATGGAGCTTAAAACACTTCGAAACTGATGCAAAATTAACTAACATGTCCGAAAACGATGATTGGAGAGCTTCCGAGCTCTGGAGACGAAAAATAGAATGAAGAAATTGAGATTTTGATAGAAACAAGGAAGAGAGAGGGGAGACTTATTCAAACTACTAGAAAATAAAGTGAGCTTTTGTATATTTTAATACAAGTCAAAAGGACTTAAGTATAAAAATTTAAAACTTTACTTTTAAAAATTATAAAATGACCATGAATCCACATATCCAAAACCCTAATCTACATAAATAAATCAAAAAGAAATTGAATGGCCTGTTGGCCAATTCAAGTGGTCTCTTGCTAAATCTTCTCTTAAAAAACATGACCAAACATGCCTAAGTGCCCATTTGGTTGGGCATTTTCAAAGGTAAGAAGTGTTTTTGAAAAGCCAAAAGCATTTCTGGCCTTTAATCGGAGTGTTTGGTTGACAAATCTAAAAGTGCTTTTGGGTTCTAAAAACACTTTTGAAAGAAGCCCAAAATTTGGACTTCTTGAGTAGAAGTAATTTTGGCTTATAATTTTTTTTTGTCTTTTATACAAAACATTTTTTTTTATTAACAATCAAACACCTAGCCAATTTTTAATAAAAAACTCTACTCTGCTTCTAAAAATCTTTTTTTAATAAGTTTGGTAAACCCTAAGTACATAAGGCGTAAGGGTATATTTAAGGCAAACGTTCTACCCATAAAGGGGTTGCCCCTTAAAACTTTTTTTCCTCATTTAATGTCGGTACCCGCATTAGAGCTCATAGTCATCTCCTATTGATATTTACCTCTTCATAAGACTAGAGAGATTAGGAGGGCCTTAAACTTTGTCCAGTCTATGATGCTTTCAATCGCTAGACGATTTCAAAGATCCCAACCTTGCATCCAATTCATACACTCTGCTCATGCCGCCCCAAGTTCATCCCCACCACCGCGGCGGCGGCGTTCCAAGTTTTCTCCTTCAGCAATGTTGACGAAAGTCGACGACAAGTCGGATTGGTGGGTTGTAGACGGCGAAATGCACGAAATTGGTGAAAATATACCACTAAGAGAGCGATTCGTAATCCCAAGACAGAACATCCCTAACAAGCGTCGTAAGCAAATGCGTGACCAGTTCATGCGCCGTACTCGTCTAGTCCTCAAAGAATCCGTTAGTCCCTCTGCTAGTTGAAACACCTTTTTCTTGGTTGATGTTAAAATTAATAGTTTTACTATGTCATTCCACAAACCCTTAGTCGAAATTTTAAAATGTGTCCTTTGGTTGCTGGTTAGAGTTGTGCAATATTAGCAATGCACCGGGAATCTATGTATTATTTTAGGCAGAATTTAGTTATTAATGTATTTGTTATTCCATCTTTCTATCCTGCTTAGTTATGTGAGTTTCTAAATTACAAACGGAACACTATATTAGATGTGTTGAATTTTATACCTAGCAAAAGAATGCATTACTTATGCAGGATTTAATACATGCTACCAAACGAGTAGAGTATTACTCCTACCATAGCATACTGATCTCCTTATGGGTACAAACTATGTTGAAGTACTGCTTCATCATATTGTTGACTTCATTTTCTTATTCTTTTTTATTTTATGAACATTATTTGACTCAGATATCAGCCAATATTATCCTGATAATATATTAGGAATTCCTTGACATTCACGGATCTTGTCCTTTTTTTTCCTTTCAAATTTTGGGTTTACATTCATTTTGATTTTCTACGACTTTATTAATTGAAGGAGCATGAACCATGGTGCAAACGTTATATGGAATTGTATAGCGAGATGAGAGAGAACTGGGAGAGGCTATATTGGGATGAGGGTTATTCCAAAAAGCTTGCTCAAGATCATGCAAACTATGATTCTGCTGAAGATGATGATGAAGATTTCTCTCCATACCGGTTACTTTATTTCCTCCTTTTTGCATTCCTTTATCATACGCTCGATTGTTATTAGTTTTGGGAGGACATTAACTGTTTCATGAAATACACTTGTCAGCACTTTCTCCCTTCTCAATCGTGTCACTTAATCTAATTTAATGTTGTTATGAAGTGTGACCTATTGTCTCGTTATACATATCTAAATTGCGCTGTGTTTCTTCTTTCAGGAGAAGTAAACCTCATGCTGATCAAATGAAGGTAACTAGAAAAATCCTCTACTGCATTACGATATATACAATTTTTCCAATAGCATGTCTTTCCATTTTGTACATTTCTGCCTCCTTTGGCAAAATAAACTTATGGTGTCCTGATAAATTCCAGCGTGTCATAAGTTGCTAAAAGCTTCGAGTTTTAAGCCCCATTGATAGTGCTCCCATACTAACAGAGATGTCCAGAATATTTAGTTCATCTTACAATCCTTAGCTGAAGTTAATGTTAAGTATTAGATTTTGGAGTAATGACTTATCAATTGAAATTGGAAATTCTTAACCAAAATGATTGTTCTTATATGTTTGGTGACCTATCACTGTTAGATCTTCATGCCCCTGCTTTCTTCCTCTAAGTTTTCCCTCTATGGCTGTAATTGATGCATCTTTGCAAACGTGCTGATGCATGCCCAACCTTAATACGAACAGCGAAGTCACTATGTCTTTGTGAATCCTTTGAACGCCTTTATACATCGAATGCGGGACATTGTATATCTTTAACGCCCTCTCCCTTGTAACACGATCCTAGAGTTCACATGTGAACTAAAAGTCAGACTTATAGGGCCAAGGGTTGGCTCCAATATGTGTGGAAACTTTTTCAGTATGTAGCCCAAAACTTTAAGGTAGTGAAGGGAGGAGTGCAAGATTACCATAAATCCCTTTGGATACCATTATTAACCTGATGTGGGATATTGTAAATTACATTATTTGGTAACTTTGGAATTTAAGGGTGTTGGTTGAACTAATATGTCTTTTTTTGGCAATTGAACAAACATTATTAATTACCAAATGACAGTTACAGACCTAGGGAGGAGCCAACCAGCAGCCTACCCTTCTCAAAGGAAACCTATTCAAACTCAAATACAAAGAGTCATGCTCAGCCCAAACACCTAAATTGAACAAAAAATAATCAAATAGCCTACTATTGTTTCGAAGTCTAGTTCATAATCCTATATTCACATGATGTAAAAATCCATGTGAGCTCAAAGTTCCAATTTAATCCTCGAGGTGATATGCTCGGAGTTTCACAAATTAGCAATCAACCTATGAAGATATGTCTGATATGGTATGGATTGTGATATGGTATGGATTGTGGAGTGGGATTGAAAATTGGACTTGAAGATTTTAAGAAGAAACATGTTTTATTCGGCCGTCTTGTTGGTCTTGGCCGAGACCATGCATTTCTTTTAGCTTGTTTTTTTCAGTTCTTAGCTTAGCTATTAGATTGCCTTAGACCATGCACTTCTATGGCTTATATAGCGAGACCATGCACTTCTATGGCTTGACCTCTTTCGATCATCGTTTCATTCGGAATTATAGTTCCTTTGCTACCCATATTCCGAATGATGATCTACTACTTGAAATGGAACGTGATCATAGTACCGACTTGATTCAAGAAAAAGAGTACATTACTTCCTATAGTGAGAAATTGAGGGGTGCACAAGTCAATTCTTTTACCTATGACTCCTTGATCGAATGGAAAAAATATTTGGAGTGTGGTACGTTCAAACTAGTTGTTAGGTTCCGAGAAGGCACATACAAGGAGGAACCCCTGGTTGATTGTGGAGGTTCAATGTTTCGTGGTAAAAACTTCTCATATTTAGATGACGAGAATTTGAGGACGAATTCTTTTGAAGAAGGGAGTATGATGTAAAAATCACTGCGAGCTCAAAGTTCCAATTTAATCCTCGAGGTGATATGCTCGGAGTTCCACAAATTAGCAATCGGCCTATGAAGATATGTCTAATATGGTATGGATTGTGGAGTGGGATTGAAAATTGGACTTGAAGATTTTAAGAAGAAACATGTTTTATTCGGCCTTCTTGTTGGTCTTGGCCGAGACCATGCATTTCTTTTAGCTTGTTGTTTTTTAGTTCTTAGCTTAGCTATTAGATTGCGACATAGGGAACCATGTAATAACTTCTAGTTCTCCTCAAGACATCATTAATGTGTCGTGTAAGAGAAAGGGTGACAAGGCCAAGAGCTTCCTCCAAAAGTGACTTGGCCGAGAATGGATAAGGTGACAAGGATGAGGAATCATCTAGAAAGTGTGGCTTCCAAAGGGACAAATTGTTCATGAACTTTGCTACTTGGGAGACATCAAGATTGGCTTGGGGAAGGTGAAGAATTGGCCGAAACTATTCACCAAGGCACTCCAAAATCAAGAAGCTTCCACACGTGCTCCAAGGAAATGATTCATGGGCTAGCTAGTTCATGCATTGCTATACAATGAAGATACAAAGGAAAGGCCTAGAGAACATCAAGGGGTGGTCAAATTCCCCTTCCCATTCGGTCAACACACAAGAGTGGTCTAGGAAGCATGCATCCTTGATCCCCAAGTTAACCCAAACCCTTTTACACTTGTACACACTTGGCCGAAACCAAAGTAGATTTTGTCCTTTCATTTGTCTTCTAGAATAGTCCTTGTACTAGTATAAATAGGACCTTAGGACATTGTAAATATTCAGAGTTTGATGAATAAAAATACTTGAGTTTTAACTCGTTGCTAAACGTATTCAACCCAGGGTTGTATACTTTAGTTGGTTCTCCGGGAGGACCTTGGTTCTTGTGTGAGCCACCCTTGGTGTAAGTTGAAGTTAGGACTGTGTGACTTAACCAAACCCAAGCTAAGGCCCCTTAGGTGTAAGTCTTGATTAGAACTTGTGTGATCTAATAAAAACCGAAGCTTAAGGAACCCCCTTTGGTACGAGTGAACGTTGGGACTGTGACCCAACCAAACCCAAACCTAGGGTCTATCTTAAGGTTTCCGGCCAACCTTACTTGATTAGTATTCCGGCTTGTACTTAGCAACCCCGGTCTAGTCCTTGTTAAATTGGTCACCCTCATCTTGGTGTCGGCTCGGGCATTAAAAATTCCTTGTCATTATCCAAGCCATATCGACCGTACCATTACTTCACCAAGTCGACCATTCTTCCCCCGAGCTTGTATCTTGCAACTCGTGGGCCATCCAAACCCAACCCACCATATATTGATCACCCTCACCTCCCACAACACCTCCTAAACACTCATAATAAAGGCCAACACCCGAAGCGAAGCATATCTTCCATACAAACCGACAACACCAAGTCGTTCCCTAAAACTACCTTTACCGAGACCTCACTGTTTCGGTTTGTTTCCGAGACCTTACCACCCTTAAAACACCAAAGTCCTGCCACCACAATTTCCTGTAACACCCCGGGACAACCTCCTAAACGCCTAAACCCAACTCCCCCTGAACCCAACTCCCCCCGAACCCACCCGAAACAACCACCAAATACCCACTGCCCTGCTGAAAATCAACCAACCATGTACGTTTTCGCGTCAACTCGTTCCCAGCCAAACTCAGACCAACTTACCCTCACTTACCCCTCCGTACTTACATCATCACAGCTTGTAGAATAATCTCCTTAGGACGACTTGTACTTTGAGAAATTCTGGCATTTCTTTCCATCCAGATGTGATAAACCACAGTAGCAAATCCAGCCATCATGATAGGACCCCTTATTCGAAGTCTTCGAGCTTGCTGGTTCACCCACTCCCACTCCATAACCCATCTCTGAATTACATGTTATCCATATACCCACTGAAGAAGTTCCTTGTGAAGGGACAACTAAAGAAAAGTTGTTCAACTGTTTCTTCTTCAATTTGACAGAAAGGGCATAGCCCATCCACATGTATTTCCCATTTCAACAACTTCTCTTGAGTTCTAAGCCCCCCATGAAGAGATAACCACAAATAAACACCTGTGTAGGTTCAGTAGCGTTGTGACAAACGAGATTCTTCCATCTAACATGTGCTACATTTCCCCTCAAAATTTTGTAGGCATTAGAAATCTGAAATTTACCCTTGTGCACTAATATGCCTTATTTGGGGCCAAAACAAAAGATGAGAAGGCCTTTTTTGAAATATTAAATTTACCGACTCTGTCTTGTGATGTTTGCTATCGACTAATTTCAAATACCTAAAAGAATGTGATACATTTTCTTACTGGAATTCTTTAGTAGTTAGATAGACAAGTCAGTCAATCAATCAACTACGTCTCAATACGAAATTAGTTGGGATTGGCTACATAAGTCTTCTATATTTATGTAACTTTTCAAGTCTGTATTATGTCAATAGTAGATAATTTTCTTTTTAAGGTAAGTTAGAACTCCCCTAAATCTCACACTTAGCCTTACATATATATTTAGTTTACTCCCAACTAGTTGTTATACATAGATTGATCCCTTTCTTTCATTGTGTTTGTTTGAGCAATCTGCATTGAATCTTGGAGTCTCTTCTTTTATTTTTCTGTAAGATGACTTCCCGCCATGTGCTTTTAGATATATTTCACTCCCTTTTTTCAATCATCATATTATAACACCTAGGAATTAGTGCATTTGATGGTACGTAAGACATGGTCAAACCATCTCAGGCTATTTTCTCCCATTCACCCTCTATATATGCTAGTTGCATCATTTATCAGATATGATCATTTTGAATCTTGTCCAATCTAGCATGTCCAAACATCCATCTTAGCATCAACTTTTCTTTTACAATGTTCATCTTGTGGATATGTTATGCATTAGTGACTCAGTATTCACTCCCTTATAGCATTACTGCTCTCAAGAGTGTTATGTAGAACTTCCCTTTACTAGCATATCTGTTTTAATTTTCTGGGAATCCAATGGTGTATGACAACAATACAGTGGATGTTTTGCTATACTGGCATAGACTGTTCCAAAATCTTCCAAAGATGTCAGGAAAACCGTTCCTATGGTCGTAGGTGGGTCATATGGAGAAAGAAATGCGAGAGTTTTTCAAGACAAGAATGACAATGTTATTGATCTAAAGCTCAAGTGTTTATTGTTGCTTAGTCTCTGGTACAAAAATACTATGGGATATATTTTAGAGCCGGAAGCTATTGTTGACTTTCTTAGTTCTTTACACACATTGTAATGTTCTCTTTTGGATGTACTTCTACCCCAACATTTCCTTAATGCTTGTTTGTTTCACATCAGTAATATTCCTTTATTACTCATAAAAATAGAACTTTCCTCTTAACTTGTTACTTATCTTTACATATAATAGCACTCAGTAGCACTCCAGCGATCCTATTTAATTCTACGTCTTACATCCTTGTCAAAAAAAAAATTCTACGTCTTACATATTCATCTATTATCTTATTCTCATAGAAATTAGATATCTGAATAGTCTGTATTTGGGCAGTCAATCTCATTTAATTTCACTTCACCTTCACTTTCTTACAAAAGCTAAAATTGCGGTGTATATATTCGTTCTTACTTCTACTTTTCTAAAACCTATACTCTCTAGAGTGCTTCTGAATAACTCCAACATTTGCTAATTTCGTCAAGCATGCAACATGGATCCTCTTCCTAGATATTGTTGGTTAGCTCATCTATAGTTAGCGTAAACTAGTTCAGGTTAGAGGCAGATCCTTGGTGTAAACCTATAGTTACTTGGACCTCCTCCGTATCTCCACCAACTTTTCTCACCCATGTGATTGCTCAGTTGTACTTATCTTTTATAACATTTATATAATTGATATGAATTCTTTCTTCTCAAACACACACCAAATATGCACACTAAAGAAATAAACCACACGCACAAATACCCTGGAGAAATGCCTTCCTAGAAATATTTCGCCTCCCCCGCTTTATGTTTTTGATGTTGAAGTGGCTCCATTTCATGGGTTCAGAATTTGTCAATTCTCTGTCTCATTATCATTGTATAATCTGATTTCTCATCCCATCATGCTTAAGAGCTGAAAAAAGTCAGTATTTTGAATTTTAAGTTATTGAAATAGTTGTTTTGTGGATGATCACCATTAGTATATGTACATCTATGGATTAAGTTTATAAACATCCCTTTGATTAGGTTCAATTGCCACATAAATAAGATTTTATCCTTAGACAGTTGTGATTTGCAGGGTACAATAGACCCTTGTGGTCCGGCCCTTTCCCGAACCCCGCGCATAGTGGGAGCATAGTGCACCGGGCTGCCCTCTTTTTAGTTGTGATCTGCAAGGTGACGTCATATTGTCAGTTTATTGTATGATATGTGGGTGGCTAAGCTTCTTATACATTTATGTTTTGGCTTGTAGTGATTGGTGTTCATATGATGCATTTTTAAGTCAAGCAGTAAATAAACTAAAAAATAATCTTTCTTTGGTTCCACTTAGACCTCATTTTTGTATACTAGTACATTTTGTTCTTTATTTTGGAGTGATTTGTTTAGATTACTAAAATAGCTAAGTTGCTCGGATTTTTCTTAAGTTTTCTGGCTGCACTCTCCCTTTACTTTTGCGTCATACGTCTCAATTTTCTTCATTTTCATGTTTTTCTTTTTTCTTTTTAAAGTATTAGCTTATATATATAACTTATGCCATTGCTTGATATGTCTTTGACATGGCTGCCCAAGCTGTAATGTGTCAAGATTATATTTTAACTCTGTTCACGTCCACTAGTTTATTGATTGCACTTCCGCTGGGCATTCATTCAATTGCAGGAACAGGGAGGTACAGGGAGAAATAGGCAAGGTGATAATTGGGAAAAGGTTAGCCTAATCCGTGATAAATTTGAGTACGACAGAGAGAGAAGAATGAGAGAAAAAGGTTAGTTCGGCATTCTTCTCTGGATACACTATATTTGTTATTTGTTGACTTGTTTGCTTCTAACCCTTTCTGGAGAAGTTGGAAAGTTATAGCAGGAAAAATAAATGAAATATTATTTTTTGAAAGAACTTAGCATGCCTACATTCCGTTGATGTACTTATATCTGTTATTGTACTATTTCATTTTTTTTGTGGGACCTATGTAGGCTTTAATTCCGAGTCTACCTGCTTGCAGGAACTGTTAGCATTTCCTTCAATTTGGTTTCAATTGTTTCCTGTTAGTAAAGTTTGACAACATTATTCTGTTTTTTTTAGCCCAGCTTGGTATTTTTTTTTAATTTGATTCATTCTACTTCTTGTTCTTTCTTTTCTCTTCTTGAAAGTTTTTGTCTTTAATTCCGAGTCTACCTGCTTGCAGGAACTGTTAGCATTTCTTTTCCCTTCAATTTGGTTTCAATTGTTTCCTGTTAGTAAAGTTTGACAACATTATTCTATTTATTTTAGCCCAGTTTTTTTTTTTTTTTAATTTGATTCATTTTACTTCTTGTTCTTTCTTTTCACTCTTTCTTCTCTTCTTGAAAGTTTTTGTCGGTACATTTATATATTGTGATTTCCCCATTCTTTCTCAAAGGGTATGGTGGCCTTCATTTGGAATATCTACCAATTAGCACTGGTTTGTCTATATCATCTCCCTGCTCTGACTTGAGTGATACAGGTGTTTGCTATTTGTTTGTTTGCCATCTCTATTTATTACTGACACTCGGTTCATTACATGGAAAGAAGTCTTCATGGTCTTGATAGATTATGTATGAACTATAATCTCCCTTCTCTCAAATGCAAATGAATCTACTTATATATTTGACTTACTGCTTACTTTCTAAGCACCGATCTTTTATTTTCTGGTGGCCAATTTGCAGCATTTGCGCCTATGAGTGAAGCAAACAACATCGGTACGGATTACTCAACTCCCAAGTACCAGGCCTTTGACACTCGGAGATACATCTCTGACAGCGATAGTGACATTGACTGACTGACAAGACTGTCACATTTTGGAAACTAGCACCAATGGTCTCTTTTGTCTCGCAAATTTCACATGTCACAGATGAAAACTCAACGTGGGAACAAGCAGGGCAATGTTGAAGATGTACAATAAATTCCTTAAAAGTCACCTGCATGAGTTCAATTCAGATTTCCAGGAAGAAATGTGCTTAGTGCTCTTTGTAAATTTCGGAAGTAGACTTCTCTACTCTGTTACTTTTCTATTGCGCTAACTTGGAAGGCTGAGCTTTCTTAAAGCATGTTTATCGAAGCGATGTAGCTTGGGATTGTATAAGGGACCATTACTCCAAACTGAACAATAATGGTTATGCTGGAGACACAATCTATTTCGGGGTTTAGCAAAACCACTTTGAACTTGCTGCTAGTACTTCATGTTGGTAGTTCTATTCATCGAAGCACCACTATACATATAAAGGTAGAATTAGGTGAGTGTTCATTTCAAAATCTTCCGAATAGACGAAAGAGCTTGCAATATAGTATATGTTTAGGGTGTAGCTTAGAGATGTTTTTGACCAAAAACTTTACCTCCCTATTAAATATTTGAAAACCATTAATTCCTTTTTATGAACATAGGCTTGATTCAAGATTATAGATTCCTATTGTCATATTAGCTAATTTGATTAGGTTCATTTTCTATTGAGTCTCAACTATTTCCCTTCCTTTTTGCTGGATACCCTTCATTTGTTCCTTTTTCCCCAAGTCAAATGGAATGTAACTTCCAATTCGAGGTAAAAGTAAAACTAGCTATCTAGGAACTGTTGTTTTAGAATTAGGAATAATATGATTACTACAACCTACAGAAAGCATCATAAGCTGGGGATTAATAAAAGATGTAGAATCCTAATTTCATTATATTGAAACTCCATTTATCTGGGAGGGAAGTAATGAAATGTAGAGGAGGGAAAGAAGTTTCAGAATTTAGCTGAAAGACAAAAATGACCCTCCGTTTTATGTGCTAACACTATGTTAGTAAGGGTAAATTGGTGAATTAAAAAGTGGGATGATGCTAACCTACTACCTTCATGTAGTAGGTTAGGAAGACCCATATATATATATATATTCTAGTTCAGATCAACCTCATGCTACTACATACAATTAAGGCTGGCCAACGGGGCGGGGTATACCGACCCGACCCGATCCCGCCTCGACCCCACCTCGACCCCACCTCGACCCCACCTGCCCTGTCGGTATCGGTACCGGTACGGGGCCGAGAAAAAATATCGACCCCGACACCGACCCAACTCTGCCCCTACCCCGACCCCTTCCCACACCGCCCCGACCCCTTCTAGTCGTTGCATAACGACTTGCCCAATTTGACCGTTGTGCAACGGTCAAATCCCCCTCCCCTAACCCCCCTACCCCTAATATTTATTTTTAACCTTTAAGTTATTATATTTACACTTTAACCCAATTTTTCCAACTATAAATACTTCATTTTCTATTCATTCTTTCTCACAAATCTTCCTACAATCTCTCTAATAATCTCTCAATCTATCTCTCATTCTCTCTACATTGTCTACTAAGTATTCAATTTTATTTATTCATTTGAGAGAGTGAAGTTGACAACTAGCTTGAGGATCATCAATCGAGCAAAGTTTCAATTTTCAACATCTCGATTACACGTCGACGTTACGTCGGCATTTGGTACATTCGTTCCTTTATTAAATTATTATTGTTTCTTTATTTTAATCAGCACACTTAATTTCATTATCTTTAACTATTTATTAGCATAAATTAAAATGAAAGGATTAAGAGATATGTTGGGTATGTCTGGTTCTACTAGTAGGGGTAACAAGGGCAAGAGTACTTCTTCTAGTCACTCTATTCCTCCTAGACAGGATGATTTTATTGATACTAAACATTTTCCTGAAGTACCATTATATTTAGACGATGAGCTATTTTCTGGAAATCAACAAAAGTTTAATTTAGAAGATAATCTAGATGACGCATAAACTAATCTAGGTGACACGCCCACTAATGCACCTCAAACTGGAACGCCTCATATTCCCCCTAGTATGAGACGAGACCCACCAAAAATGAAAATTAACATCACATGTATGAGCTTTTTTTGACAGAGACGTAGAAAAGCAAGCTGCTAGATGCACAATTTGTAAAAACATTTATAAATTTAAAATTGGAAAAGGTCATGGTGAGACGGAAGGTTTAACTACGCATTTGAATAACAAACACAAAGCTAGGTGAGATGAATATAAGACTCAAATATTAGGTGAGTCAATGCCCTCTCAGTCGAGACAAGATTCACATACTGTCCCGCACCAGGTACATGATCAAATTGACCCTATGACGGGGGCAGTTGTAGGCCCTAAATACGATAAAATGAAAGATATGGAAGAATTATCAAAATTAGTTGCAGTGGAGGGTTTGCCCTTTTCATTTCATGAATCTCCTGGTTTTATTCATTATATAAGATCAATGTACAATCCTGCTTATTACAGTTTTCCTAGATCAACTGTTAGGAGAGATGTTTTTAAATTTGCACACGAATATCAACAATATTTACGTTATTATTTATATCATTACCCTGAAAAAGTATCTATCACATCTGATATATGTCGTAGTACTAACGATCATGATTATTTAACGGTAACATGTCATTGGGTAGATCATAAATGGTGTATGTAAAAACGTATTTTAGCATATAGATATGTAGATAGTAGGCACACTAGTATTTTTATTCAAGAAAATATTTCTTCTGTTTGCGATTATTATGGCATAACTGATAAAATCATGACTATTACATTAGATAATGTTTCTTCTAATATTTCTGCTGTTAGATTATTAAAAACTGTTAACTCCATCTTTTCCAGATCATTTTCATATAAAATGTGTATGTCATATTTATAACTTAGTTGTAAAGGATGACATATCACTTTTTGAAGACATTCTTGAAAAAAATCAATTTGCTATAAACTATATTTTTAAAAATAATAGAATACAACGACTACAAGAATATAAAAAAACTTGTCACGATTGTGGTCTACCTTACAGAAAAGTCCCGAAGAATTATGCACTAGATGAAATTCTTTATACAACCAACTACGTGTTGCTTATGAGTATAGACAACCTATAACCCAATTTTTTAACGCCCGTAATCGAAATCCTAATAATATGCTTATATAGATTCCGATTGGGATACAATTTTAGAACTTAATACATTTTTAGAGAAACTTTATCTAGCTACTAAAGAATTTTCTGATATTATTATCCTACTATTTCATCAATGTTATTTTATATACCTCTAATATTTATATTACTTAGTGAATATATGACAAAACCAGCTTATAAGACACCTATTAAAAAATATTTCTAAAAATGAAAAAATAGTTTATTCCTATTCCCCCAATATTTTTGATTAGTGTTGTATTAAATTCATCTATTAAAATAGACGGTTGTAAAAATCTTATTGAAACTATTTATGATTGCATAGATACACTTCCACCTCCAACTCCTAAAAATCCAAATGACCCACCACCTATTGAAAAAACTAGAGAAGATGTCACGCCCCGACTTTTCCTAAGTCTTTACTTAGGGCGTGATGGCACATGGACAATTATTTTCCACCAGGAACACCATTTAATTCTCTTTATTTAGAAATTTAAACTTATATTCAAATACGGAGCTATTAATAAAAATAACAATAAAGAAATTTGTTCATGACTTTATTGAAAATATAACGCGAGCCCATGCTCGTGCAAACATTGTTTCTACATAGACGTACTGACAAATATTATTCTAAGTTGGAAGGGAGATCATTCCCCACGGGCATATCCCGAGACATTGGGACTGACATTCTGAACCTCACGAGTACCAAGCCCGAAACAATGGACTTGGTATGACAAGAGGCTGCGGGACGATCGCTAGCCTTGACGTGGAGCCTTTCCTCTATCACCCTTTCCTGAAACATGTTAAATAAAGAGTCAGCCCTACCATCTGGGGCTGAGTGAGAACCTTACCCTGCAATTCAAAGTAACACCACAATATTCCAAGTGCAATCACATTATAACGTAATAAGCATATTGCAAAAACATATCAGGTTACAACATTTTTAAATATGCAACAACTCCTCATAGGAAATTCTCGGTTTAACTAACACTTCATTTTATCTCGTATTATACGTTAAGACATTCCCTTGCATTTCCACATGTTTATTACATTTATATATTTGTGAACGCGTATTCACTTTTCATATTTATATATAGGTGAACATGTATTCATCTTTCATTTTTTTGTTGCGGCGTGCAACCCGATCCATTATGTTTACGTATTTGTGAACGTGTATTCACTTTACGTTTTGTTGCGTGCAACCCGATCCATTATATTTACGTATTTGTGAACGCGTATTCACTTTACGCTTTGTTGCGCGCAACCCGATCCATTATGTTTACGTATTTGTGAACGCGTATTCACTTTACGCTTTGTTGCGCGCAACCCGATCCATTATATTTACGTATTTGTGAACATATATTCACTTTACGCTTTGTTGCGCGCAACCCGATCCATCATGTTTACGTATTTGTGAACGCGTATTCACTTTACGCTTTGTTGCGCGCAACCCGATCCATTATATATTTATATATTTATGTGAACACGTATTCACTTTTCATATTTTTCGAAGATCAAATAAATATTATTCTCTTTTCTAACATTCTCATTCATACTTGTAACGATTATAACTTTTTAACCATAACTCCAACTAAGGTGTTTCTCAAGCGGAAACTAAGGTAAGACGGGGATCTTTCACTGTACCAAATTTCATTTAAAACTACTTTGGGTAACTAACACAAATTTATCCTCAAAACAGCCCCATAAAATTTATTTCGGCAGAATTTTTATTAAACAACACCCAATCTTAGAATAGTCATAACTCCTAATCTGTAAACCCGTTCAAGCCCCATAAAATCTCAAAACGATGAGAACAGAGAGATACACGTCTCCATGTGAACCATCCTTCCATATTCTGTACCATTTGGTACAGTTTTACACTTTTATTCGCTGCCCTTCCTGGATCTCGATAGATCCGAGGCAGAAACTTTAAACAGTGATAACTCTCAATCTGTAAGTCGGATAGACCCCCGTAAGGTCTCAAAATGTCCACAACAAAGATATCTAGAACTTTCATTTAGCAGCAATTTTCATATTCCCCACATATTAGTACAGTTTTACGTTTCAACGTCCTGCCCTTCTGGATTCCGACGAATCCGAGGCAGCAACTTCAAATTACAATAACTCTCAACTCGTAAGTCCGTTATAATAAAATATTTATATATATCTGTCCGTAACAGAGAGATTCACAACCATGTAAATTTTCATATAATTCTAATAAGTAAAACTCAATAAAAACAGTCCGTAATTATGCCTTTCCGAATTTCGGCCAAATCTAAGGCAGGAACTTTGAACTATGATAACTTTCAAACCGTATGTCCATTTTACCTCATTTTTGGTTCTATATGATTATATTAGAGAGGTGTACAATTCTTCCAAATTTCATCAAATTCTAACAATTATAACTCAGTGAGAACAGTTCGTAAGGTTCATGACACAACTAGTTATCTAAACCATCAAAAGTTCAATATTTCTTTTCAACACTCAATTCTTATTCCAACATGTATTGAACTAAAAATAAAGGATGTTACCAAGAATTTCTGAGTGAGAAAACTCACCTTGTAAGTGTGAAAAAGATTGTTGTGTGGTTGCTAAAATTATCCTTACTCTCTAGTATTTTGCTTCTTGTTCTTCTTGCTTTCTTGGTATTTTTTCCTCTTCTTTTCACTTGTTTTTTTCTGATTTTCTAACCTTTATGTTATGTACTTTGTTTGTATGTAAATACAATGTATAAGTGGAGGGTTTTCTATAACCTATGAGAGGTGAAATGACAAGAGTTGGAGGGGAAATGAAAAAGGGGGGGGGGGGGAGGGGAAGGAGTGACTACGTGCATGCAAAGACTTTCCTTCCTTTTTTTTTGTTTTTTTTTTCTTATTTTCATTTCATCTATCTATTTATCCAACTTTAACACTAACTCTATCCCAAACAATTTATTCTATGTTTGCTTATATATATATTTTTATTAACCCAACCACAACTATATATTATTATTTATTTTTTTCCGGAATTTACATTCTCTCCTCCTTAAGCAACATTCGTCCTCGAATGTGGATAAGGTCGTAACATAATCACATGGACACAACAGTAACATAATCACATAGACACAAAAATGTTTATTGTTATTGTTACAAATTTGGGGCTTCACATTCTCCCTTCCTTAAGAAGCATTCGTCCTCGAATGAGAATAAGGTTGTAACACATGCATATAGACACGCAAATGACACACATATGATGTACTATGTAACACATTTTTTTTTACCTTAGTCAAATAGGAATGAATATTTGACTTTCATCGCCTCTTCGGCTTCCCAGGTGGCTTCCTCGGTGGAGTGGTTCCTCCATAGGACCTTCACGGAAGCAATATCTTTATTTCTAAGGCGTTGGACCTTTCTATCAAGTATTTCTATCGGAGCCTCTTCATATTGAAGCTCTTTATTAAAAACTATCTCCTGGGGAAGGATGACGTGACTTGGATCGTGCAAGTATTTTCGTAACATTGACACATGAAATACCAGATGCACTGCTTCCAGCTCTTGTGGAAGTGCTAATTCGTAAGCAACATTCCCCACTCTTCGCAAGATCTCATATGGCCCAATAAACCTTGAGCTCAATTTACCTTTTTTTTTTACCAAAACGCATCACTCCCTTCATTGGGGACACTTTTAAAAATACTTTCTCCCCCTCTTGAAATTCAAGATCTCTTTTCCGATGATCCGCATAGGACTTATGACGGCTATGAGCTGTTTTGATCCGCTCCCGAATCATCTGTACCTTATCATTTGTTTCCTGAATGACTTCAGGTCCGAACAGTTGTGTCTCACCCACCTCGAACCATCCAAGTGGAGACCTACATTTTCGTCCATATAACGCTTCAAACGGGGCCATTTGTATGCTAGAGTGAAAACTATTGTTGTAGGCGAACTCAATTAGACATAGATGGTCCAACCAGCTTCCCTGAAAATCTAACACACAAGATCGCAACATGTCCTCAAGTGTTTGGATTGTTCGCTCAGCTTGCCCATCTGTTTGCGGGTGGAAAGTCGTGCTTAACTTAACTTTTGTCCCGAGACCCTGCTGGAAACTTTGCCAAAAGTGTGAGGTGAACTGAACCCTATCTGAAATAATTTGTAAATGAATCCGTGTAACCGCACAATCTCCTTCAAATAAATCATGCGTCTTGTGGTGCGCGTCGTAGTCTTGATGGTAAGAAATGGATCGACTTTGTAAGCCGATCAACAATCACCCAAATAGAATCGTACCCTTCTCGAGTTTTGGTGACTCGATTCTGAAATCCATATGAATCGCCTCCCATTTCCACATGGGGACTCGATGTCTGAAGTAATCCGCGGAGTTTTGATGTTCGGCTTTCACTGGCGACATACAAGACACCTCCCGACAAACTCCATGGCGTCTTTCTTCATCCCGTCCCACCGAATTTGCCTTGAGGTCTGATACATTTTGTTGACCACGGATGAATGAAATATCTTGTGTTGTGACCCTCTCTAAGATCTTCCTCCTTAGATCCTTTACCTTAGGAACACATAACCTACCCTTAAACCGGGTTCCGCCATTATCTCCCAATGTAAATCGTGAAGGTTTTCCTGTTGGATTCTCTCCGAAATCCAACAAACTCCGTGATCCTCAAATGACTTTCTTTTATTTACGAAGCTAAGGCATCGCGAGGTATCATGTACCACCACCCTACCTTCACCCATCTCAGTTAAGCTAACCCCGAGGTTTCCCAATCTTTGTACCTCCCGAACGATACCCCTCTTTTGTATTGCCAAATGTGCCAAGCTGCCCATTGATCTCCTACTGAGTGCATTAGCCACCACGTTGGCTTTCCCAGGATGGTAAAGAATACTAAGGTCATAATCCTTAAGCAACTCTAACCATCTTCTTTGTCGGAGATTCAAATCCTTCTGCGTGGTTATGTACTGCAAACTCTTATGATCTGTAAATATATCCACATGCACACCATACAAATAATGTCTCCATATTCGTAAGGCAAACACCACCGCAGCTAATTCCAAGTCATGAGTTGGGTAATTATTCTCATGTATCTTCAATTGTCTAGATGCATACGCAATAACCTTTCCAAACTGCATCAAGACACATCCTAACCCAACTCTAGAGGCATCGCAATAAACTGTGAACCCTTCCTGTCCGGATGGTAAGGTTAAGACTGGTGCAGTAGTCAACAATTCCTTTAGTCTCTGAAAACTTGCCTCACATGCTTCTGACCACTGGTACTTAACCGTTTTTTGAGTCAACCGGGTCAAAGGAGCAGCAAGACTAGAAAAACCTTTTACGAATCTTCTATAATACCCAGCCAAACCCAAGAAACTTCTAACCTCTGTCGGAGTGGTCGGTGTTGGCCGCTTCTTTCGCTTCTATCTTCTGGGGGTCTACCATAATTCCATCCCTTGACACAACATGGCCCAAAAAGGCTACCTTTTCCAACCAAAATTCACACTTTGAAAATTTAGCATATAGTTTCTCATGTTTCAAGACTTGAAGCACTACCCTCAGATGCTCTTCATGTTCTTCAACACTCTTACTGTAGATTAGGATATCATCTATGAACACAATCACGAACAAATCTAGGAATGGTTTGAAGATTCTGTTCATTAAATCCATAAAAGCCGCTGGGGCATTGGTTAACCCAAAAGACATGACCAAGAACTCATAATGGCCGTATCGGGTTCTAAAGGCTGTTTTGGATATATCATCCGGATTTATTTTCACCGGTGATATCGACGGAGATCAATCTTGGAAAAATAGCTAGCTCCGAAGTTGGTCAAAAGATCATCGATTCTTAGTAATGGGTATCGGTTCTTGATCGTGACCTTATTGAGTCGCCGATAATCGATGCATTCGGAGCGATCCGCCTTTCTTTTCACAAACAGATCGTGCACCCAGGGAAACACTAGGCCTTATAAAACCTTTATCCAGAAGATCCTTCAATTGTTCTTTTAACTCCCTCAATTCAGCTGGGGCCATTCGATATGGAGGAATAGAAATGGGTCTTGTACCCGAAATTAACTTTATAGCAAACTCCACTTCTCTATCCGGAGGAAGGCCTGGAAGATCTTCAGGAAAAACCTCCGGAAAATTTCGAACAATAGGAACATCATTCACCGCTGAGGATTCTTTTTGGGTATCCACTATATTAGCCAGATATGCATACTCCACTCTGTGACTTCTCAATAACTTTTGAGCCCCAAGGTAGGAAATAAACTGACCTGAGGATATTACAACCCTACCCCTTATAACAACTTCTGGTTCTCCGGGAAAAGTTAATCTCACTATCTTTCGTTGACAATCTAACATGGCATAACATGCCGACAACCAATCCATACCCAAAATGACGTCGAAGTCTACCATATCAAGTAGTACTAGGTTCACCATTGTTCCCCTGCCATTCACTTCTAATGGGAAATTATTTACCACCCGAGAGGCCCAAATTGAGGCCCCTACTGGTGTCATAACCTCAACAGGTTCACTTAAATAAGAAGGTTCTACATGTAAATTCTTAGCAAAGCCCATTGACACATATGAAAATGTAGAGCCGGGATCGTATAATACAAATGCAGGAATACTCGAGACTAGCAAAATACATGTGACCACCGCATTAGATGTTTCTGCCTCATTCCTCTGGGGCAAAGCGTAGAGCCGATTAGAATTTGTTGGGTTGTTGACCTCCCTGACTCTGGCGGGGTTGGTTTCCCTGATTTCCCCTGTAGGCAGCTATGGTTGCTTCTGACCTCCCCTGAATAGATTGAGTTTGGGTCATCTTCTTGAAATCCCTGGCATAGTGGCCTGACTCTCCACAGTTATAACATGTCTTCGTTAAGAGCCGACATTCTCCATTGTGTTTCCTTTGACAAATCTTACAAATCGGTTTGTCACCTCCTTTGTTAGGGTTGGTGGCCTTGTCCTTGCTACCTTGGTAATTAGACCAAATGTGCCCCTTAGGCTTGAAATAAGATCGCCCAGCGATTGGTTGGTCACGAAGATCCCTTACTAAACTCCCCGCTTCGATTTTGACTCAGTTAAATGATCCTGACGTCCGAAATCTCTTCTGCGAATATTCTCTTTTTGCTTTAGCGAAACCTTCTACCCTCAAAGCCATATCGACAATCTGAAGATAAGTTCGATCGTTGGCTAACGCCACCACCTTCTCTGCTATGTTCGGGTTTAAACCCTCTACAAATCGCTTGACTCTATCCATTTCTGTAGGGACGACATGTGTGTTGTATGCCGATAACCTCACGAATTGTGTATCATATTCTTGTACACTGCGGTCACCTTGCTTCAATTGTTCAAACTCCATTCTGAGCGCATCCTTGCGCGTATTAGGCATAAACTTCTCAATGAATGCCGCTCTGAACCCTCCCCAAGTCATTGGTGGTGACATCGGGGGACGATTTTTCCTAAAATTCCTCCACCACACCCCTGCATCATCCACTAGTCGTGCGCCTACCAAGTTGATGCCCTGCGTCTCCACGCATCCCAATGTGAACATTAAGTCTTCAACTTCATCGAGGAATACCATCTCGGCCTACTGGGGTCCTTCCCCGAGTACAGTGGTTCTCTTCTCTCATAAAATTTGCCCATAGCCTATCGTGCATCGCTTGGGATTCTACACTCCGGCCCGTAGTGCGCGCAATCGGTCCCCCGGGCCCGTTACAGTTCGGGGCTATGACAGAGACACTAGTGCGGGCGGAACCATGTGGAATCAGAATCGCCATTAACTCTATGAGTCTATCTAGTTTTTGTCCCACCGTTTCTTGGGCCATTTGACTCGTTCTCTCCAACATTTTCTCCGACATTCTCTCCGCTCCCTTCAGACACCACTACGTCAACTGGAGGTACATGAGCTTCGTGATGAACCTCCTCTTGAGCCCCCGGGATTTGTGAATTCACCATTTTCTGTGAAGACAAACACACTCATATTTTAGAAGACGGAATGTCTATTCTAGCTCCTAAATTTTCTTATAGTTCATAAGCATGCAACACCACAATATGCCAACAAGAAAAATAATTTAATAAAACATATCATTTCTTTCTTGTATTCATAGCACTTCATTCATCATATTTTAAAATAACAATGTCATGACTACAATACATCACATCAGGTCAACTCTTCCATCGTGCAACCCGCTATAGCCCTTGTACTGGAACAGACACCTACTATCACGCGTTCTAAAGGGCTTAACCGCATGATTCGTCTATTCTGCAGGTTGGTATTCAACTCCCTGTGAACCTTCCTTTTTGCTTCTCTTTCCATATAGTTCATTTTATACCTTACTCCTCTTACATGATGCAGAAATTGGTGCAATGAATTTTCTGTAATATCTTCTCTTAGCATCCTTGCCTTTCTGAATGCGGAATGAAACTTTTCTCGGGACTAATTGACTATTATCTGTAGTATGACTCCAATTGGAAAGTTGAAGAAGGTCGGGTCGTATGAACGCCTTTTCCTTCTAGTCCTAAGCAAATATGTACATAGTACGATTGTGTCATCAATGTACTCATCAAAATCACCTTCTGAGTCCATCTTGCGACGCATGAACTCCCTCTGAGCTATCATTTCCTTTGCCTGTTCCATGAGTACTTCCCTTTTTGTTGGAACTCGCCTTATAATCGCCATCTACACAAATCATATTAGTCAGTATAACGTTGTACAATCCCATTTTCTAACCCGTGTGAATGAGGTAGTAAGAGAAATCAAGTCTTTGAAAAGACTCGAGGTGCACGAGAAGTACGAAAGAAGGGAAACTTTAGGATGTTATTCCGTTCACTTATTACTAAGGTGGCGCGCACACCGTCGCAATAAGTAACCGTTCAAACACCCAACTCGAAGGAAACTTCCTAGAATCTCTTAACCTGGTTTAGCTTTGATACCAACTTGTCACGCCCCGACTTTTCCTAAGTCTTTACTTAGGGCGTGATGGCACCTGGACAATTATTTTCCACCAGGAGCACCATTTAATTCTCTTTATTTAGAAATTTAAACTTATATTCAAATACGGAGATATTAATTAAAATAAAAATAATTAAATTTGTTCATGACTTTTTTGAAAATATAACGCTAGCCCATGCTCGTGCAAACATTGTTTCTACATAGGCGTCTTGACAAATATTATTCTAAGTTGGAAGGGAGATCATTCCCCACAGGCATATCCCGAGACATTGGGACTGACATTCTGAACCTGACGAGTACCAAGCCCGAAACAATGGACTTGGTATGACAAGAGGCATGGACGATCGCTAGCCTTGACGTGGAGCCTTTCCTCTATCACCCTTTCACGAAACATGTTAAATAAAAGTCACCTACCATCCGTGCCGGTGGTGAGAACCTTACTCGCAATTCAAAGTAACACCACAATATTCCAAGTGCAATCACATTATAACGTAATAAGCATATTGCAAAAACATATCAGGTTACAACATTTTTAAATATGCAACAACTCCTCATAGGAAATTCTCGGTTTAACTAACACTTCATTTTATCTCGTATTATACGTTAAGACATTCCCTTGCATTTCCACATGTTTATTACATTTATATATTTGTGAACGCGTATTCACTTTTCATATTTATATATAGGTGAACATGTATTCATCTTTCATTTTTTTGTTGCGGCGTGCAACCCGATCCATTATGTTTACGTATTTGTGAACGTGTATTCACTTTACATTTTGTTGCGGCGTGCAACCCGATCCATTATATTTACGTATTTGTGAACGCGTATTCACTTTACGTTTTGTTGCGGCGTGCAACCCGATCCATTATGTTTACGTATTTGTGAACGCGTATTCACTTTACGTTTTGTTGCGGCGTGCAACCCGATCCATTATATTTACGTATTTGTGAACATATATTCACTTTACGTTTTGTTGCGGCGTGCAACCCGATCCATCATGTTTACGTATTTGTGAACGCGTATTCACTTTACGTTTTGTTGCGGCGTGCAACCCGATCCATTATATATTTATATATTTATGTGAACACGTATTCACTTTTCATATTTTTCAGAAGATCAAATAAATATTATTCTCTTTTCTAACATTCCGTCATTCATACTTGTAACGATTATAACTTTTTAACCATAACTCCAACTAAGGTGTTTCTCAAGCGGAAACTAAGGTAAGACGGGGATCTTTCACTGTACCAAATTTCATTTAAAACTACTTTGGGTAACTAACACAAATTTATCCTCAAAACAGCCCCATAAAATTTATTTCGGCAGAATTTTTATTAAACAACACCCAATCTTAGAATAGTCATAACTCCTAATCTGTAAACCCGTTCAAGCCCCATAAAATCTCAAAACGATGAGAACAGAGAGATACACGTCTCCATGTGAACCATCCTTCCATATTCTGTACCATTTGGTACAGTTTTACACTTTTATTCGCTGCCCTTCCTGGATCTCGATAGATCCGAGGCAGAAACTTTAAACAGTGATAACTCTCAATCCGTAAGTCGGATAGACCCCCGTAAGGTCTCAAAATGTCCACAACAAAGATATATAGAACTTTCATTTAGCAGCAATTTTCATATTCCCCACATATTAGTACAGTTGTACGTTTCAACGTCCTGCCCTTCTGGATTCCGACGAATCCGAGGCAGCAACTTCAAACTACAATAACTCTCAACTCGTAAGTCCGTTATAATAAAATATTTATATATATCTGTCCGTAACAGAGATATTCACAACCATGTAAATTTTCATATAATTCTAATAAGTAAAACTCAATAAAAACAGTCCGTAATTATGCCTTTCCGAATTTCGGCCAAATCTAAGGCAGGAACTTTGAACTATGATAACTTTCAAACCGTATGTCCATTTTACCTCATTTTTGGTTCTATATGATTATATTAGAGAGGTGTACAATTATTTCGAATTTCATCAAATTCTAACAATTATAACTCAGTGATAACAGTTCGTAAGGTTCATGACACAACTAGTTATCTAAACCATCAAAAGTTCAATATTTCTTTTCAACACTCAATTCTTATTCCAACATGTATTGAAATAAAAATAAAGGATGTTACCAAGAATTTCTGAGTGAGAAAACTCACCTTGTAAGTGTGAAAAAGATTGTTGTGTGGTTGCTAAAATTATCCTTACTCTCTAGTATTTTGCTTCTTGTTCTTCTTGCTTTCTTGGTATTTTTTCCTCTTCTTTTCACTTGTTTTTTTTTATGATTTTCTAACCTTTATGTTATGTACTTTGTTTGTATGTAAATACAATGTATAAGTGGAGGGTTTTCTATAACCTATTAGAGGTGAAATGACAAGATTTGGATGGGAAATGAAAAGGGGGGAGGGGAAGGAGTGACTACGTGCATGCAGCACTTTCCCTTCCTTTTTTGTTTTGTTTTTTTTTTCTTCTTATTTTCATTTCATCTATCTATTTATCCAACTTTAACACTATCTCTATCCCAAGCAATTTTTTTCTATGTTTGCTTATATATATATTTTTATTAACCCAACCACAACTATATATTATTATTTATTCTTTTTCGGATTTTACATTCTCTCCTCCTTAAGCAACATTCGTCCTCGAATGTGAATAAGGTCGTAACATAATCACATGGACACAATAGTAACATAATCACATAGACACAAAAATGTTTATTGTTATTGTTACAAATTTGGGGCTTCACAGAAGAAGTGTTGTCTAACATTCAAGATGAATGTAAAAAAGTATATATGCATTACCAACAAGAAAGTGCTAGCAACCAACCGGCTTCCATGCCATCTTCTTCTTCTTCTTCTTCTTCAACACAACATCAAAAACGACATGTTGTTTCTGCGGCTAGTGTTCAAAGCCTCAGACAAAGAATATTTAGTGGTAACATTTCTAACCAAACTAGTGAGTTTGACGTTTTTATTTTGCAGAGTGTTGTACCGTACGAAGCAATTGAAAATTAAGAGGGACGTGAAGACTTGCTAAAATACTGGACGGAGAATGAGAGGAATTTTTCAACACTATCTATGATGGCCCGAGATGTGTTGAACATTCAAGCGTCATCAACAGCGTCTGAAAGCGCATTTTCTGTGGGAAGATTTCAAATAGGGGAGCATAGACATTCATTGGCACGAGACTCATTAGAGATTGCAGTTCTATTCAGAGACTAGATTCATGCGGAGCGTAGGAGGTGCGACCAACCGGAGATCAGCGAAGAAGAAGACTATAACTACAACGAAATCTTATCCGACGGATGTGCAAGCGACGCCGACCAATTTGACCAAGCTATACCAATTCCAACCGAAGAACCACAAGAAATTATAAAGAAACTAGAAAATGTGTTTCTTAAAATGTAATTCTTTTAATTGTAATTTTACTGTGTTATTTATTTGCAACTTTCAATATCACGAAGTTGCAATTTTGATATTGTATTACCAAAAAAATCATACTTCTAGTGATCTAGTCGAATAATATAAGATGCACAAAAATAGCCTTGAGATATTTTTATTAAACTATCTTGTTGTGTGTGTGTGTTATTTATTTATTTAATTTAAAGGCAAATAAAAAATGACCCCACCCGACCCCACCCCGTCCCCACCCCCGAGCACATCGGTATCGGGATGGGCGGTAACCAGACCGGCCCTTCAGCCCCTTCAGCCATTTCGAACCCCAAATAGCGGACCAGGCAGCGGCCACTTCCCGTCCGCCCATTGGCGACCATACATACAATACAACAATCATTCAAGGGAAGGAGATCAACCTCATGATACTATATACAATACAACAAACATTCAAGGGAAGGAGACCAACCTCATGCAGATAGGGGTGAAAAATAGGCGGGTTAGGGCGGGACAAGCTTTTACCTATTTAGATTTTGCCCTGCCCTGCCCCGTTTAGCTCTGTCCAAAAAAATGTCATGTCCTGCCCCGCCCCGTTAAGTCCTGCCCTAGCCCGCCCCATTTAGCTGGATTGGAATGCTAAGCTCAAGGCCAATAGCAGTTTTCTAGTCATTGAATGCCTTCAACTATATCTGGTTCCTGAACATCTGTTTTCTGCATATAATCTGCAGAATTACTTCAAATTAAAGTAAATTGATGGTAGCTCATATACTTATGTTGATATTTGAACGTTCATGTTCTACACAAGACATAATTCTAAAGAAGGAGGCAGATTCTGGATTTTAACTTTATGGATTTAGAATTTTCTGCAACCACAGTTCATTCGATTTTCAAGTTGGCAGGCATCAGTGTAACTATATATATATGCTTTCATTTATCCAAAAGAAGAAAACATATTCATCCAAAATTATATATGTATGCTCTCAGAGAATATAAATTCTTCAGGATCATTAGTAGTTGTTTCTCTGATGTTTCGCCTTTTAACCAATTTATGTTTTACCTGATCATAGTTGAATCCATTATCGACTTGATGAAGTGGTGTGGCCTCACTGATCATAGAGAATAAGACCACTGAACTTTGGCAGCTCACACTTTTCACCTATAAGTATAGGTCTTTGCCACACAGGTGAATCTGAACTGCGACTCTGGCGCCACCCAAACTCAGCTTCAATTAGCTGATCTCCGCTAACGAGCAATGGAGAAAGCTTATCTTTCTGGCTCCACCTTACAGAGCTTGTTAGTGCCTCCTTCATCGAGCCCAACTCTGCTCGTGGCTCTGAACAATCTATGTTTGTTGAATCATCAACCCACCACCTGACCTGCCTATTTTAATTTTTAACAAAACTAATTTTGCCCTGTCCCATTTAAGTCTTTCTCTGCCCTGCCCCGTTAAGAGTTTGCCCTACCCCGCCCTGCCCTGCCCTACCCCAATTGCCATCCCTACATGCAGATACTACAAACAACAAACATTTAAGGGAGGGAGAAGCTTTTGTCAGGTTGATCCTTGATCCCAAACCTCAACCAAATACAACTACTTAAAAAATAGGATGCACAATCAGTCTGAAAAATCGAGTCCATCGGTGATGAGACACATGCCATAATATTTTAACGTATGTATTGAAGTGTATTTAAGGGAAGAGACGCATACAACCAAGCTTTAACTGAGTTCAGGGCTTTAAGTGTTTCAAGTAAGCGTGTCGTCAATAAGTAACCTGTTTCTTTTGTTGTAGCTAAGACCTAAGTGGAAAAATAATTCAGTATGAAAACATATAGTCCTCGATAGACAGAAGATCTTACTTTAGACAATTTTATTAAAATTAAAATGACATGAGCAAATATAAAAAAATAGAACTTTTTTCTGAACAGTAAGATGCTTGAGTTGATTGCAAACTTGATTTATAAGAAATCCAACCTCAGCTTGAGGTTCCTCACATTGTAGTTACTTATCTAGCTGTCTATGATATTGATGCATAAGAATTCAAATCAGGGAAGTACATGCTTATGTAGTTTATTAACCTTTACTGACATTGTTAGAATTCATATAATTTATGAATCCTTATAAGGCAATAACAAGAGTAAAGAAAAGAGAATAAAAATATTATTGATAGTGAATTAGTAAGTAAAAGAAAAACAACTACATCCCTTTATATAAAGGGAAGTAACAAAACAAGTGTAACTCTTGTCCGATGTGGGACAAGAGTGTTAACATACCCTCTCAAGCTCGCGATAGTGTAGAGAGAAACATCGAGAGTTTGCCAAGAAAGAACCGGTGACGCTGTAAGGTATGTGCCTTTATGAAGAAATCTGCAAGTTGCATCAAAGATGAGACAAATGACAATGATAGAGTGTCTTTTTTCTGAACAGTAAGAATGCTTGAGTTGATTGCAAACTTGATTTATAAGAAATCCAACCTTAGTTTGAGGTTCCTCACATTGTAGTTACTTATCTATTTGTCTATGATATTGATGTATAAGAATTCAAATCAGGGAAGTACTGTTGGATCAAGTGTATACAATTATAAGGAAGTGAGAATTGTAACAACAACAACAAGTAACAAGAAATCTGGAAATTAAACAAAGAAAAAAGGTCTTGCTGAGTTGATTGGATGTAAAATCTATTCTTAAGATAATATTGCCCCGTATATCATTTCAACGATTATAATGACAACTTATCTCCCAAGGTAAAATAGCAATCAAACAAATGAGCAAAGAAAACTCAAGTGTTTGCTTTGAAAGAAAGATCTTTGAGTGTTTGTGATTGCTAAAGAGGAAGACAATTTCACAGAATTGTATTGTGAATGTGTATTTTGTAAATGTGCCAAAGGCCCCATTTTATAGTATGAAGAAGATGGTCTTCCACCTAGCCAAGTAATGGCCAATAAAGATCATATACTGCCTTGAATGTGGAGTAATAATTCAGCCAAATAATGGCTGAATTCATGAGCCCTATAATGGAGAATTAATGCTTCAAAGTCAGCCCAAAAACAATTTTCGTTCATCTTCCAACGGTCTAAATCGCCTGCAGCGCCTTGGCCCTGCAGGCTGGCACCACGGCGCCGAAACTTCAGAGAGTTTCGGGCGTCGCCGGCGCCGTGGCGCCGCGTCATTTTCAAACTCGTTTCGTCTTTCATACATTATACACGTCTTACTTTTATTTACCAACGTGAAATAATTGTTATTTGGCCAATAACCATCTATTATTTTACGTCTCAAACAATTCGTATAAGTACCAATATCTTTTCCACTTAAGGAAATACGATCCTTGACACTTTATGTGCACGTGTATGGAAACCATGTTTCCGACATGCGGGCCCCCCAATTGTTCAATTCATAATTAATAGAATTTACTTTATTTAACATTTAATAAATATTTCCAACAATCCCTCTTGAAAGAGATTTTGATGCACGCGTATGGTGCCGTTCTAGCAATCACTCGGCGGAACGATGTTGCATCTGGAGAGGTAGCCGGAGCTTTGAACCTTCCATAGTAGAATACCACCGGACATATTTACTACGCGGTGAACGTGATGTCTTGAACCGTCAGTGTTTAGTATATTCCAAGACAATGGTATAAACACAACACCTTTCCTATTCAATCCTTCTTATGTTTTTGTCCATCGTGGACCGTGGACACACTTGGATTCTTAAGTGCATTCATTTGAAGCGGCCTGTCCTCGCACTTAAATAAGTGGTCTCCTACAAGGTATCCTGTAATACTCAACTATACAAGCGTTAGGAACCATTGAAAATTTCCCAACCTAACCTCAAGTATTGAGGATCATTAAAGGTTTAGAAACTTATCCTTTACCCCTCTTACAGGTAGCACTTTATGTCTATCACGGGAATGACCTTAGATTATGTTTCTTAAGAAGAAGACATTATCCGAAGTGCTCTTGCTTCCACCTAAGCGCTCACGAAACCTTTACAATTTAATTTTCCCATTAAACCTTATTCCTGGGATCTCCAGTCTGTAAGGTTGGGTGTCCACTGTATCGGTTCTTATTGTTTGGGTTTTAAGCTCATTCCCCTAGACATGAAGAACATCTGATCTCTGGTTATTCCCTTCGTCAAGGGATCTGCAATATTTTCCTTTGATTTTACGTAATCAATGAAAATAACACCCGAGGTGATTAGCTGTCTAACAGACTCATGTCTCCGTCAAATATGACGAGATTTGCCATTGTACATAGAACTTAGTGCCCTTCCTAGAGCCGACTGACTATCGCAGTGGATCATTACAGAAGTCACAGGTTTATCCCAACACGGGACATCCTCTAGAAAACCATGAAGCCACTCAGCTTCTTCTCCTACTTTGTCTAAAGCGATGAATTTTGACTCCATCGTGGATCGGGCAATAAGTGTTTGTCGAGAGGATTTCCAAGACACAGCTCCACCGCTGATTGTAAAAATATATCCGCTGGTGGACTTAATGTCGTCGCTATCAGATATCCAGTTAGCATCACAGTACCCCTCTAGTACAGCTGGATATCTCGAATAGTGTAATCCAAAGTTTAGCGTGAACTTCAGGAACCGTAGTACCCTATTCAATTCTTTCCAATGATCTTCACTTGGATTTCGGGTAAACCTAGCCAATTTATTGACTACATATGCGATATCTGGTCGAGTGCAGTTTGTGAGATACATCAAACTCCCAATCACCTTTGTGTATCGCTCCTGGCGTATACATACACCAAAATGCTTGTCAATCTTTTGACTTCTATCCAATGGTTTCCTTACGGTGAACTGTCAAACATCTCAAATTTCTTTAGCACATCTTCGATGTAATGAGATTGAGACAAGACTAGTCCATTAGATGTCTTAGAGATCTTGATTCCTAAGATAACATCTGCGACCCCCATATCTTTCATGTCGAAATATTGTTTTAACATGTTCTTAGTCTCTAGAATTATACTAGGACTGCTAACAGTGATAAACAAATCATCTACATAAAAGCATATCATAACGAACGAATCGACATATCCTTTTATGTAAACACATTTGTCACATTTATTAATGGCGAACCCTTTTGATAGTAGAGTATTATCAAATTTCTCATGCCATTGTTTAGGGGCCTGTTTCAGCCCGTACAACGATTTAACAAGCCGACACACTTTTGTCTCTTGTCTTGGAACCACATACTCCTCGGATTGGTCCATATATATTTCTTCTTCCAAATCACCATTTAGGAAGGCTGTCTTAACATCCATTTGATGTATTTCAAGATCCCGCAAAATGGTGATGACTATGAACATACATCTGGATGCCATTCTAGATATCGATGAGTAGGTGTCAAAGTAATCAAGGCCCTCTTTTTGGCGATAGCCCTTGACTACCAACCTAGCCTTGTATTTGTCGATAGAACCATCTGCCTTTAACTTTCGTTTGAGGACCCACTTGCAACCCAAAGATTTGTGTCCTGGAGCAAGATAAACCAACTCCCTGGTGTGGTTGTGCAGGATGGATTCTATCTCGCTTTCTAAGGCTTCTTTCCAGAGAGGTGCTTCTGGAGTTGACAATGCCTCGACGATTGTCCGTGGTTCATCTTGAACTAAATAAGCTTCAAAGTCTGGACCGAAGGACTTATCCTTCCGAATCCTTTTGCTTTGCCTTGGTTCCATCTCTGAATTTTCCAAGTTCTGAGAATCTGGAATATTGAATTCCGAATCAACAACCACTTCAGAATTCACTAGATCTGAACCGTTTGGATCTGGGTAGTCATTAACCCCTTGATCCTCAGAGATTTGATCATAACTTCGTTTGAGAGAGGTTGTGTTATTTTCCTTGTATGGAAATATATCTTCAAAGAAACTTGCGTTCCTTGATTCCATGATCGTACCTTCATGAATATCTGGTACATCCGATTTATGCACTATGAAGCGATAAACACTACTGTTATTAGCATATCCGATGAATATGCAATCCACAGTCTTAGGTCCAATCTTGACCTGCTTTGTCATAGGTACTTTTACCTTGGCCAGACACCCTATACCTTCAAATACTGATAGGTAGGTTTCTTTCCTTTCCATAGTTCATATGGAGTCTTGTCTTTACCCTTGTGTGGAACTCTATTAAGTATCTTATTTGTGGTAAGGACAACTTCTCCCCATAAGGTTTGAGGGAGGCCCGAATTGATGAGTAGAGCATTCATCATTTCCTTTAGTGTTCGATTCTTGTGTTCAGAAACACCGTTTGATTGAGGTGAGTAAGGAGCCATTGTTTGATGAACAATACTCGATTGGGTACAAAGTTCTTTTAAAGGTGCTACATATTCTCCCCCCCTATCGCTACAGATAGTTTTAATCCATCTACTAAGTTGGTTTTCAACTTCTACTTTGTAGCGTTTGAATGCTTCAAGGACTTCATCTTTACTTGTTATTAAGTAAAAGTAATAAAATCTTGTGTTATCATCTATGAAAGTCACAAAGTACTTGTTCTCCCCTCTAGTTTGAGTGAACTTCAAATCACATATATCAGTATGTATAAGTTTTAGAGGAGCGGTTTCCCTTTCGATTGATCTAAAGGGACTTTTGGAAAGCTTTGCCTCTATGCACACCTCACACTTATGTTGAGGGTTTATGTCATAGACGACAATAATTCCAACTTTACCAATATTTGGATAGATTGATAGTTAACATGTCCTAATCTATGATACCATAAATTAGATGACTCAATCAAGTAAGTAGAAGACTCAATTTTATTGATAATTGAAATAGAAGGCATTACAAGTGCAACATTAAACTTAAAGAGGCCTTCACAGACGAAGCCTCTTCCTACAAAAGTTCCATTTTTAGTGATTATAAATTTGTTAGATTCTAACACTAGCCTAAAACCAGCATTAGCCAACAAAGGTCCAGAAATCAGATTTGTACGAATTTATGGGACGTGCATCACTTCCTTTAGAGTCAGCTCCTTTCCGGACGTCATCTTTAGAATCACCTTTCCTACCCCTAGCACCTCTGAAGAAGAATTGTTTTCCATGAATAACTTCTTGTCTGTGACTGGTGTATAAGTGGAGAAGACATCTTTATTGGAACAGATGTGACGGGTAGCACCCGTATCCAACCACCATTGCACCGGATTCTCAACGAGGTTAGCTTCTAGCACTACCGCTGAGAATTATTCAATCATATCGTCTAGAAGTGTGTCTTCGACGATGTTAGCCTTTGCCTTGCCTTTGGCCTTCTCTTTGTTCTCATATTTGAGCTTGCGGCAGTCTTTGATCATGTAGACAACTTTACCATAGTGATGACAAGTACCCTTAAATATTTCAGTTGTTTGGGACTTACCATCCTTTTGGAACTTTCGCTTCTTGCTCGGGTTCCCTTTGACTTCCGCCAGGTTCGCCTTAGCCTCAGCGGGTTATTTCCCTTTGGCATGGCCTTCTTATTATCCTCCTGAATTTGGAGTTTGATAATAAGTTCATCTAATGTCATCTCATTCGTCTTGAGTTTCAAGTAATTTATAAACTCAGTCCACGAGAGAGGCAACTTTTCGATCAATGCCCCAACCAAGAATTGTTCGTTGGGTTTCAATCCTTCCAAGTCTAGTATCATGACCCGAACCGACGGGCCACGACTGGTGCCCTACCTGGGCACCCTTATACCCACATATCACATATAACCAGCGGAAACTTAAGAAAAACTCAAAATCTTATAACTAGGGATCCTGTCCCGTAAACTGTCATATAACATCATAGGCAAGCCGGCAAGGCTGCCATTATATACACAATAGCCAAAATGAACTACAACTGTACATGTCCAACCCACACATGACTACAGACCTCTAAGAGTAAGACAATAACTATGACGGGACAAGGCCCCGCCATACCCACTGAATATACATAAGCCATAATGGAAGACCTGTACCAAAATGACTAGGCTCCGGAATAATGGAGTTATCCCAAAATGCTGAGCAAGGATCCTAAGTTCGCGGATCACCAAACTGAGTACCTATACATGCGGGAAGAAACGCAGCCCCCCCGGAGAAGGGGGTCAGTACAACAATGTACTAAGTATGTAAACACAAAGTACAGTAAATAAGATCATAACTGTCTAAAAGATGACAGAGACAAGTATGAAAATCAAATACCAGATCCAACCGTGCCATATAAAATAAGAGCCAACTGTACCTTGTAAAAATAGAGAGTCAACTGTGCCTTTTAAAAATGAGAGTCAACTGTACTTTTTTTAAAAACTGAGAGTCATATCAAAATCATGAATGTCCATCCATATAATCATATACTGTCATGGATATCTATACCCGCGTCATGGATACATGTCCATGGAATCATATAATGTTATGAGTATCTATACTAGCATCATGGATACATGTCCATGGAATCATATCTATTGTCATGAGTATCTATACTCGCATCATGGATACATGTCCATGAAATCATATCTATTGTCATGAGTATCTATACTCGCATCATGAATACATGTCCATGAAATCATATACGTATAAACATTGCCGATCCTCTAGTGAGGGACTCGGTGAACAAGTGCAAGGATCTGCGCACGAACATACCCGACCCATTATAGGACTCGGTGTCATGGGTATCTATACCCGCATCATGGATAGCATGTCCATGTAATCATATACGTATAAATATTACCGGCCCATTATGGGACTCGGTGAACATTGTCGTCCCATTATGGGACTCGGTGAAATGGAATAATAACACTTGCACGAATAGCTATCTTGAGCAATCTTGTGCATTTAAATCATCATTTGACTCTCAATAAAATCTTTAAAATGAACTTTCATTTTCGAAAACCAAGGCACTATCATATCATGTATAAATCATTAAAATGAACTTTCATTTTAGAAAACCAAGACACTCTCATATATTTCATTTTAGAAAAACCAAGACACTCTCATATCATGTATCAATAAGGATTAAGATCCAATAAAACTACGTACGTCCACCGTACACTCACTTTATATAAATCATGCCAAAAGAAGAAAGGATAGTTTCACATACCTTATCGGCTATACCAATACGATAAGTAGAATACGCCTCAATAAGTACTTCAACCTATAATAACAATAATACGTATATTAACTCCATGCTTACTAGTGTAGGTCATATACCACGTAATGGTTCTCTTTTCATATAAAAAATTTGGGCAGCACTTCCTCTATTTACACACGTTTCCACAACTTTCAAACGAGGCTAATAACATCAATAACCAAGCACCAATTAATGACACAACCAAAACATCAATAAAGGGGATTTACACACCCACTTCTCATGTAAATTTAACCTCTTAATCCATATTAAAACAGTCCATATTCCAACAACAACGAGGGTAGAATGTGAAACCTTTATACACCTTTCTACACCCTTAGTCCTTTAGGACTTACATTAGCAATTACCACATTTAAACATGCATAATGATAACTGAATTTTCAGCATTATAACACCACAAAACAGTCCCTAAAACTACACAGCAGTATCTAACAATTTCATGACAGTCTCAGCCAACAACCACAATACCAAAGCCCTTTTTATAATTCCTTATAATCCAATTCATATTCCAACACTTCATATAAACCATATCAACTTTTAATAACAAGTTTTTCTTCATTTTAACATGCAATTAGTGACGTTAATAATAAAAATAACCAACGAATCCAACAACATCAAAACTGCCTCAAAATCGGCCAATAACCAAAACTGTCACATGCAATCCATTTCTCTTAACACAAGTTCATCCCCTAACTATAACAACATGTAATTTCCAATTACCTTAAGAGGAAGAAGAAATCTTACCTTAGTTTTTAGCCAAAACAGTCCCCAAAGTCTTGGCCAAACTGCTTCACTTGTGCACCACTTCTACACGTTACAATAACACCCACGTATCCTCTACAAGCTTGTATCCATCTTGCTTTCTTGTTTCTCTTCCAAAAAGTTCATTTCCAAGCTTGGGGTTTCAAGAAGTTTCTTGGCCAAAATCGTGACCCACTGATTTGGAATATAATTAATTCTTGTTCTTCACTTGGCTCAAGAATTTCGAGACTTGCAAGAGAAGGAAGAGAGAAGAGCTTGGATGAAAAGATATTTGTGAGATATTAAGTCTTGCAATACATATCTATAGTTGGAGCATATAACACAAGTGGGGATGAACACGTGTCACCCTCTTATTCGCCCATAATTCTCTTCATAAAAACAATTCCATACTTAGCCCAAAATTCTTATAACTTCGATGGGCCCACAAAATTGTGAAATTTTCGGTGGACCCCATATTATCAATGCCAAGACATCATAATACAATACTAAGTCCATAAATCAATTGGAAAGAATTTAACTACTAGTTAATAAATATTCGTCGTCACATTTGTATCCAAAATTGTCCATATAAGAAAATGTAAAAATCCTTTCCTTTCAACGTTCAAATCTTATTTCCATAATCATGTTCTCACTTAGTAGCCATGGAATTACGGGGTGTAACATCTAGGTGATGTTTAATCATTTGAAATTTCTGGACTTGGGATGACACTTTTATTGTCCACCATTTGAAATTTCAGAAATTTCCCAATGACGAACTTTTTTGCACCTGCATCTTGGGTGTTGTATTTATTTTGCAATTTGTCCCACAATTCCTTGGCTGTCCCAACGGTGCAATATACTGTGTACAAAGGATCGGACAAACTATTCAGAATATAGTTCCTGCACATGAAATCACTATGATTCCATGCATCTCGAACCATCTTCATGCCGTTAACGACATGTATACCTTGGCCCCCTTCCGCCATTTCATTTTGGATGAGGGTCCGTGTCTTGCCCAACTTGTGGAGGATCTTCGGTTAGGAAACGTGAATTCCCATAACCGTCAAGAAGAACAACATCTTTTGCTGCCATCTTTTAAAATGCACACCCATGAACTTTTCAGAACGTTCATGGCGGAATCCGGCGGGTGTTGAAGCAGTGGAGCTTCCTTGAGCAGTTTGGAAGACGTTTGGAACGCCTTGAGCAGCAGTGGGGTTGACACTAGTTGTGCCAAAAGCAGTGGAGTTGAAGGCATTGAGATTGCCTTGAGGAGTGGTAGTGAAGGCAGTAGGATTGCCTTGAGCATTGGTGGAATTTTCAGCGTTCAATTGATCTTGTCCAGTCATGTTGTTGTTGAAAGCAGCGAATATTATCTTAAGTTTGTTGGATCAAGTGTATAAAATTACAAGGAAATGAGAATTGTAACAACAACAACAAGTAATAAAAAATCTGGAAATTAAACAAAGAAAAAAGGTCTTGCCGAGTTAATTGGATGTACAATATATCCTTAAGATAATATTGCCCCATATATCCTTTCAATGACAACTTATCTCCCAAGATAAAACAACAATCAAACAAATGAGCAAAGGAAACTCAAGTGTTTGCTTTGAAAGAAAGATCTTTGAGTGTTTGTGATTGATAAAGAGGAAGACAATTTCAGAGAATTGTTTTGTGAATGTGTATTTTGTAAATGTTCCCAAGGCCCCATTTTATAGTATGAAGAAAATGGTCTTCCACCTAGCCAAGTAATGGCCAATAAATGCCATATAATGCCTTGAATGTGGAGTGATAATTCAACCAAATAATGATTGAATTCATGAGGCCTATAATGGAGAATTAATGCTTCAAAGTCAGCCCAAAAACAGTTTTCGTCCATCTTCCAACGGTCTAAAACGCCTGCAACACCGAAACTCCTGCGAGTTGGCGCCGTGGCCCTGCAGGCTGGCGCTGCAGCGCCGAAACTTCAGAGAGTTTTGGGTGTCGCCGGCGTCATGGCGCTGTGGCGCCGCGGCATTTTCAGACTCGTTTCGTCTTTCATACATTGTACACGTCTTCCTTTCATTTTCCAACGTGAAATCATTGTTATTTGGTCAATAATCATCTATTATTTTACGTCTCAAAAAATTCGTATAAGTACAAATATCTTTTCCACTTAAGGAAATTACGATCCTTGACACTTTATGTGCACATGTGTGGAAACCATGTTTCCGTGCGGGTCCCCCAATTGTTCAATTCATAATTAGTATAATTTACTTTATTTCACGTTTAATAAATATTTATAACAAGTACATGCTTATACTGACATGTCATTCATTTATGTATAAAAAATTATCTCACCTTAAATTTACGTGCTGTGACATTCTAGTTATGTTTAACATTTTAACTAAATAAAACAAACACTTAATTAAAATCTTTCCTTAAAATATTGAAATTGTTTCTCGATTTAAATAATTGTAAAATGAATTATAATATTGTCTTTTTCATAATTTGACACTCAAAAACATTTTTTGAAAAGATTGACCAAACCTAATAAGTTTATCAAATACCGAAAAAGATAATAATGAGCATAAAAAGATACAATAATGAAATTATTCAATATAGTTTGAAGTTGTACAACACATGTATGAGTTAATTTAGTAGAATGTAGAGACTTTAAATATATGCAGCAGCACCATAATAAATTTCTCTGAGAATTTCAAAGCAAACATAAAATTTCCTGTACAAACTTTGTACTAATTTACATTTTTAGTAATTAAAACTAAAAATAATTTAGTAATTAAAGTGTCTGAAAGTTCATTAACATTACAAAGATATTTTCTTCAATCTAACATTTCAAATTTTGGTTCAATAACTGCTCCATATTAATATAATAGATCTGAAAAATCCATGCTATGCGCGGGCCCAACAAAATTTAACTACGGACTAGTAGTTAAATTGTTGCTCTCTCTCTCCCCCACCCCTCTGACTTGCTCGATAACATCTCCCGCCCCCACCCCCCACATCGACACACCATCACCACCGACCACTGACCAGGTACGCTGCCCTGACACCTCTATGTCCTTTGTTTTTCTCTTTCTTTCCCCTTACTATTCTTTCTTTATCCTTCTACCACCATCGACGATCGGAGTATCTCGCTGTATCATCGCCAATGACTATCAACCGTAACCCGTCACTCGTCACCATCGACGAACATATCTGGTCAGTAAGTACCTTTAGAGACCACCACCACCGATAGAACCTCCGATGACCTCAGACAACGATGAAAATAAGATTTCTTCTTGTTTTCAAGCCCAAAACAGGTCCTATCTTAGCCTTCTACTATATTTCAATTTGTGCAAATCATTTACGGTACTACTTTAGTTAGTGCTAGTAGTTTTTGTGCGTTCTTGCCCTTTATTGTATTTCAATTAGGGCTTTTATATACGGGTAGTATTCTAGTTAGTGCTAATAGTTTTTTGTGCATTTCTTGTTCTTAGTTTTCACTATTGCTTACTGTTAATAACGCTATATTCTTGATAACTTGTGCTTTAGTATTGATTCCCGTATGTGTTAGCGTTAACATTTGACTAGCATTTTTTTGCTCTAGTGGCTTTGGTGAATGATGGTAGACTAGGGTCATGTTCTCGGTCAGAGACGGGGGCGAGAGTTAGAGGGTAAGGGAGATGCCAGACTGCGAATAGGGTCTTGGAACATTGAGACTTTAACGGGGAAGTCCATAGAGCTAGTTAATATTCTTAAGAAGATGAAGATTAATATAGCCTGTGCCCAGGGGACCAAATGGGTAGGATCTAAGGCTAAGGATGTGGATGGGTATACATTATGATTCTCGGGTAGGTCGAGGTATAGAAATGAGGTAGGCATTTTAGTAGACAACGAGCTGAGGGATCAGGTGACAAAGGTTAAGAGGGTAAATGACAGGATGATGACGATTAAGTTGGTAGTTGGAGGGTTCAAAATGAACATTATTAGTGCTTACGCACCGCAGACGGGCTTAACGAGGAGGAGAAGAGACACTTTTGGAAGGATTTGGACGAGGTGGTGGGAGGTATATCACCCATTGAGAAGTTATTTATATGAGGGGATTTTAATGGACATATCGGGTCACTTTCAGGGGTTATGATGACGTGCATGAAGGATTTGGCCTCGGGGGTAAGGAACGGGGGAATCGTCTCACTTTTGGAGTTCGCTAAAGCTTTTGGGATGGTGATAGCCAATTTGAGGTTCCTGAAGATGGAGGAGCACTTGATGACTTTTCGTAGTTCGGTGGCTAAGACTCAGATAGACTTTTTTCTCCTTAGGAAGGTTGACAAAGGTCTTTGTAAAGACTTTAAGGTTACTCCGAAGGAGGATCTTACAACCCGAAATAAGCTTTTGGTGATGGATTTGGAGATCAAGATAGATAAGAAGAAGAAGAGGGGTGTGAATGTCAGGTTAAGAATCAAATGGAAAAGTTTGACCATGGCTAGTGCACAGGAGATGATTGTGAGATTGATGGCCAGGGGGGCTTGGGGGAGTAGTGGGGATGCGACTGGTATGTGTGATAGGACGACCAGTTGCATTCGGGAGGTAGGTAGAGAAATTATAGGGATCTCACGGGGTAGCTGTGGTGGGCATCAAGGGGACTAGTAAAGTTCAAGAGAAGGTGGAAGAAAATAAAGTGGCGTATGAGAAATTGGTAGAAAGAAAAAATGAGGTAGAGAAGTAGATGAATAGAGAATTATATAACATGGCGAGGAAGGAGGCAAAACTAGCGGTTATGGCAGTGAAAACGACGGCTTTTGAATGCCTGTATGTGGAATTATAGGAAAAAAGACGGGGATATAAAGTTGTACAAACTATCCAAGGCGAGGGAGAAGAGGACTCGTGACTTGGATCACATGAGGTAAATCAAGGACGATGAATGTAAAGTACTGGTAGAGGACACACTTATTAGACGGAGATGACAGTCTTACTTCCATAAAATCTTGAACGAAGAAAGAGATAAAGACATTGTGTTGGGAGATCTGGAGCACTCCGGAAGGTACCGAGATTTTGGATATTATAGGAGTATTAAGGTTGAGGAGGTTAAGGGTGTTGTTCGCAGGATGCGCAGGGGACCATCGACCGAGCCTGATGAGATCTCGGTTGAATTTTGAAAGAGCGCAGGTAGGGCAGGTTTGGAGTGTCTGACAGAGTTGTTTAACATCATTTTTAAGAGGGCGATGATGCCCGAAGAATGGAGGTGAAGTACAATGATTCCTTTGTACACGAACAAATGTGATATCCAGAATTGCAACAACTATAAGAGGTATCAAGCTACTAAGCCACACTATGAAAGTTTGGGAAAGAGTCACGGAGATAAGGGTGAGAAGAGACGTGTCTATCTCTGAGAATCAATTTGGATGTATGCCGGAGCATCGACTATAGAAGCTATTCATCTTATTAGGAGGTTGGTGGAGCAGTATAAGGAGAGTAAGAGGGACCTACATATGATTTTCATCGACCTATAGAAAACATACAATAAAGTTTCTATGGAGATGTTTGGAGGTTAGAGGTGTACATGTGGTTTACACTAGGGAAATCAAGGATATGTATGATGGAGCCAAGACTAGGGTACAAACAGTAGGAGGAGAGTTGGAGCACTTTCCAGTGATGGTGGGGTTGCACCAGGGATAAACTCTTAGTCCATTCTTATTTGCCTTGGTGATGGATAGACTGATGCGACAGATTCAAGGGGAGTTGCCATGGTGTATGTTATTCGCAGACGACATTGTCCTGATTGATGAGACTCGCAGCGGAGTGAACGCTAAGCTGGAGGTTTGGAGACAGACTATGAAATCTAAAGGGTTCAGGCTGAGTAGGACCAAGACAGAATACTTGGAATGCAAGTTCAGTAACGAGAGAGACCATGAGACAAACGTGGAGCTTAGGATCGGTACTCTGATCATTCCAAAGAAAGGAAGTTTTAAGTATCTCAGGTCTATTATCCAATGGAATGGAGAGATCGATGTTAGATGACGATGTCACACATCATATTGGTGCAGGGTGGATGAAATGGAGGCTCGCATTTGGAGTCTTATGCGATAAAAATGTGCCACAAAAACTTAAAGGCAAGTTCTATAGGGTGGTGGTTAGATCTACTATATTGTATGGGGCAGAGTGTTGGCCAATTAAGACTTCACACATCCAAAAGATGAAAGTTGCGAAGATTAATATACTGAGATTGATGTGTGGGCATATAATGAGGGATAAGATTAGAAATGAAGATATTCAGAACAGATTGAAAGTGGCCTCAGTGGAGGATAAGATGCGGAAAACGAGGTTGAGATGGTTTGGGCATGTGTAGATGAGAGACACAAATGACTAGTGCGGATGTGTGAGAGGTTGGATATGGACTAGTTCAGGAGCGGTAGAGGTAGGCCGAAGAAGTATTGGGAAGAGGTGATTAGACGGGATATGATGTATGTGCAACTTACTGAAGACATGACCTTATATATGGGGTTGTGGAGGACACAAATTAGGGTAGAAAGGTAGTAAGTAGTTGAGTTTAGTCTTACTTACATTTACTTACTGGTAGTTGTAGTGTTATTATTGTAGCCCTGCTTAGCCTATCATACTGGTAGGTGCAATATTTTTTTTATAGTTCTATGTCCTTTGATTTCTGCTGCTGTATGTTCTTTCGTGTACTTTATTTATCTTATTTACATGCGTTAGTTACTGCTTCTTTTTTCAGAATACTTTATCATGACTTATTTGCTTTTGTTACTATCATTTTCATACAGCTTTAAATTTTTTGTCCAGGTCTGACATATTCTCTTGCTTTTGCTTATGCTTATGTTTTTTCTTGAGTCAAGGGTCTTTCGAAAATAACCTCTCTACTTACCAAGGTAGAGGTAAGGTCTGCATACACTCTACCCTCCCAGACTCCACATTGTGGATTTTACTGGTATGTTGTAACTTTGAATTGAATAGAGATTTTTAAATATTTTTAAATAAAATTTATATCTTTAATTTACAATTCAGAATATTTAAGAGACATATTGAAAAATCACAGTTAAAGAAAAATCAATTAATTCTCAAAATTCGAACGCGGTCGCATAAAATGGACCAATAGGACAAATTTAAATTAGTTAATGACGTTATTTTATTTTATTTTATTTTATTTTTAAGCTATGATTACAATGGTAATATCGGGTCACTTCCGGAGGATTATGACGACGTGCATGGAGGCTTTGGAATCGGGAAATGAACGGGGGAGACATCTCCCTTTTGGAGTTCGCTAGAGCTAGTGGGATAGTGATAGCTAATTCGAGGTTCCTGAAGAAGGAGGAACACTTGGTGACTTTCCGTAGTGCGTTGGCTAAGACTAAGATAGACTTTTTGCTCCTTAGGAAGGTTGACAAAGGTCTTTGTAAAGACTGCAAGGTTATTCCGCAGGAGGATCTTACAACCCGACATAAGCTTTTGGTGATGGATTTGGAGATCAAGTTGGAGTAGAAAAAGAGGGTGATGGATGAAAGATTAAGAATCAAATGGGGGAGTTTGACCATGGCTAGTGCAAATGAGATGTGGGAGAGGTTGATGGCCAGTGGTGCTTGGGAGAGTAGTGGAGATGCGACCGGTATGTGGTACAAGATGGCCAGTTACATTTGGGAGGTAGCTAAAGAAGTGTTAGGGGTCTCGCGGGGTAACAGTGGTGGGCGTCGAGGGGACTGGTGGTGGAAGGGTAAAGTCCAAGAGAAGTTGAAAGCAAAGAAATTGGCGTTTGTGAGATTGATAGAAAGAAATGATGGGGTGTAGAAATGGACGAATAGGGAACTATATAAGATAGTGATAAATGAGGCAAAACAAGCGATTACGGCGGTGATAACGACAAATTTTGAACGCATGTATGTGAAATTAGAGGAGAAAAGCAGGGATAAAAAGTTATACAAACTAGACAAGGTAAGGAAAAAAAAGGGCCCATGACTTGGATAACGTGAGATGCATCAAGGACGAGGGCGACAAAGTACTGGTGGAGGAAGTGCATATTAGGCGGAGGTGACAGTCTTACTTCCATAAACTCTTAAACGAAAAAGGAGATGAAGACATTGTGCTGGGAGATCTGGAGCATTCAGGTAGGTACCAGGATTTTGGGTATTGTAGAAACATTAAGGTTGAGGATGTTAAGGGTGCTATTCACAGGATGCGCAGGGGACGATTGACCGGGCCTGATGAGATTCCAGTTGAATTTTGAAAGAGCGCAGGCAATGCAGGTTTGAAGTGGCTGACTGAGTTGTTTAATGTCATTTTTAAGACGACAAGAATGCCCAAAGAATGGAGGCGGAGTACAATGATTACCTTGTACAAAACAAAGGTGATATCCAGAGTTGTAACAACTATAGGGGTATCAAACTGCTAAACCACACTATGAAAGTTTGGGAAAAGGTCGTGGATATGAGGGTGAGGAAATACGTGTCTATTTCTGAGAACCAGTTTGGATTCTTGCATGACGTTATACTACCGAAGCTATTCAACTTATTAGGAGGTTGGTGGATCAGTATTGAGAGAGGAAGAAAGATTTACATATGATTTTCATCGATCTTGAGAAGACATATGACAAAATCCTTAGGGAGGTTCCATGGAGATGTCTGGAGGTTAGATGTGTATCTGTGGTGTACACTAGAGTTATCAAGGATATGCATGATGTAGCCAAGACTAGGGTACGATCAGTAGAAGGAGACTCGGAGCACTTCCTAGTGACGATGAGGCTGCACCAGGGATCAACTCTTAGCCCATTCCTATTTGCTTTGGTCATGGACGGACTGACGCGACAAATTCAAGGGCAGGTACCATGGTGTATGTTATTCGCAGACGACATAGTCCTGATTGATGAGCACTATAAAAAAAAGGACCTACGGTGTGATTAAAAAGCGTACATCGGAGAAGTGGATAACGGTTTTGTAAGTGTCATCAGAAATTGTGTCACGGTAGGTCCTTCATAGATGACGGTTTAAATAACTGTCACGTAATATGTGACGGGCATAAACCGTCACACATTTGGTCGTTGACTTTGACTATTTCCCATTTTTTTAATTTTTCCAGGGAATTTACAAATTTTGGCGGTAAAATATTTGCATTTTATTAATTTAATATATTTTTTTGCGGTAAATTTTTAAATAAATTTTAATTAATTTAATTTAAATATAAAATAATTGTGGAAAATTTGATATTGACTCATTTTGTATTTAATAATAATTTAATTTAATTAATTGTTTTTTAAATTTTTCAATAATAGTTAAATTGGTAGGAAAATGGTATATTGTAACTAAAATGTAACTAATTAATCAAATCATTTTAATACATAATATTGAAACATTTACGATTGTAACTAAAATGTAACTAATTAATCAAACATGTTACAAATCTTCTTGTCAAAATATTTTACAAAACAAAATGATCCTAAGTACATATTATCCAAACATCATGAATGTGACACAACTTCTGTAGTACGGATAATCTTTGAAAAATGATGCGCCCACTCAATCCGCACCTCATCAAACTCATGATGTGAAAAAACTTCTTTTTCATTGTACTATTAAACACAATAGAGATCAATTAATTTTTTTAATCATAATTATTTCATTCTAATGTAATTACATCCAAATATAATTCAACATGTTGGATCAATTCTAATACACAAAGAGATCAATTAAAGTATTTATATAGATAAGTACATAAACAAAAAAAAAACATTTTGTGGTTGCTGGATTCAAGCACAAAGTTGAAAATAACACGTGACTTAAATACAGTAGAACCATTTTGATCATGAAAAACATTTTATGCTTGAATATTAGGTTCCTAGTTTCACACATGGTCAAAATCAAAGTAGAAATTTGTTAGAGCTCCAGAAACACTGGATATAAGCAACACAAGCAACCAAATATATCATCCATGTTAGATCCACGACACCTACTAAGTGAAAGCACTGGACAAATCAATAACAACACAAAGAAAAGGACACACTCTTTTCTGCAGAATCCATAGACAAGATTATGCAAGAATTAAGGTTACATGGTAAAAGTATAAGTGATTAGATAATGCTCTTATATTAAGCTCCCAAGTCCTAGCATCCCCAAACCACATCTCTGTTATGGTTCCAGAACATTGAGATCATGGTATCAATTCAAGACAGGAATTCTTAATTGACTGACAAATGAAAAAAAAATGAGAAAGAAAACAGTAACAACACAACAAAAAACACAATGCCTGTTAGACCATTAAAATGTAGACTTACTGTTATCAAAGGCGAAAACCATGGGAACACCAAGTGTGCTAGAGTTTTAAGCACAAAGTTACAAATAACACGTGACTTAAATGAAGAAATGTGCAAATGAAAAAAAAAAACCCTATACCTAATGCAAGAAAAGTAACTATAAACGTAAAAGACTTAAATATTTTATTCAGGTAGAGTGGCCAGTATTATTTTACTTATTTACTATACCGCCTGTTCTGTTAGTACTCAGCAGTATAGAATAACAGATAAATACTTTACACATTTCTATTCATCTTCTTATAATGATATTTCTTAAAGATCTATGACAGAGAGATATAACAATCTTTATACATTTATCACTAAGTAAAAGCAAGTAAAACGTATCTATGACTCTATTCTTTAGATACCAGAGCATGTTGTTTCACTCTTAAAAACAAAATAATAGACAAAAGAGTACCTCTTCCAACAATCAATATAAACATCCCAGAAAAAGCCTGTAAGAAAGCAAAAATTGCTAGTGACCAACTACATCAGGTGACTTCGAATAGCAGTAAAAAGTATAAACACGAGCAATCAGATTGGAATGAGGGAAAATAAGAACAACCAACAAGAGGATATAGAACAGACTAGAGAATCACAAACATGATTCATATAAGAAGCAAATCAACAAAGATTATCCAATATTTGTTTACAGAAACGACACCACCAACTCCCAATATAAAGAGAAAACAAGAATTATTTACAAGGCTAACCTAGCTAACAATCATATACACACAAATAATGGGTGTCAGTATGTTGACATACATAAAGATAGATAGAAACAATGCAAAACGTTTGAAAGTGTTTCATCAATAAAGTATAAATGTAATGTTATTAAAAGGAATTTTGGACAACTCTGAGGAGCTAAAGAAGTTCATGTCTGTTCCATTAATTGATTATATTCTACAAGATATCAGTTCCAAGCTCCAATCTTTGTTGCCCAAGTACACACAAGAGATTTATCCGATGTCTCATTGTATTTCCTTACCGTAAGAAGGTACTTCGACAGAAAATGAGTTGCATTTCACATTATATATTATATGGAAGCAGAAATTGAGTTGTAGTATCTGCCAACATCTACTTCTTCTTCCCTAAACTAATTCAAACATGTAAAACCACGTTTCTCATGCATTATCCAATGTTTCCCCAGGTTTTGTCCAGTTAAATAAGTAGTTCACTTGTGGTGCATAAGAGATAGTGACACCAGTGATGACTACTAAAAAGGATGGATGATCTCTCTCCTGCAAAGATTTGGTGGTCAATCCAGAAACAATGACATCCATCTCCTTTGATTATTATGAGAAGTTGCATATACACCTGATGCACTCATAGTTCTGTTAGTACTCAGCAGTATAACCTCTAACAAATACTAATGATATTTCTTAATTTTCAGAATATGTAAGAAATCAACAAGCCCACTACTTCATAAACCAACTCATCTCTAGACACCATAAGACATGTTGCACATTCACGAATTGGAAACACAAACAAAACTATGATCATCACAATATTGTGCCCTCAAACAATCAGAGAATATAGATGCCTCATCCAAAAGGAAGGGGAGGGGGCAATATAGTAGGGGGAACTTCCAGGTCATCCTAAACGAAAAGAAGAAAACTAAATGGATAAATGTAAGAAATTCAGTCCCTTGAAAAAGGAAATTGTCTACTTGAAGAAGAAAACATCCTTTGGCAGGAAAGAGAAGAGAAGAAAATGCATATCAGTCAATTTTTCTAGCTTTAATTATTTTCTATTTTTTCATTTTCCACCAGACAACACATGTCCATTGCAAGTTGTGAAACATAAACATACTATACATAAAAATCAACATCGCCTATAAAGAAAGAAATTAGCGCTGTTCTATAATGCATTTCATACATGCAAGTAAACATAATAAATAGAAGAAGTATATCTAGACATACCTGGAAATGCAAGCTAGTCAAACAATGAGCAATTCGAAGAAACAACGACACCATACACCTTTGGAAATCTGATGGTTGAGTAGCTTCCAAGATTTCATCCAACTCACCAAGGAACATAACCTCTTTTGGGCTATTTGTTACTGGCCAATACTTTAACAATCCCCTAATAAATGTATCAGCAAGTTTGCAGTCTTTCTCAACAAACTGTGTCATACAAAAAGTTAACTGTTGATGGTACATAGCTAAGCATTTGGGTTTATGCAAGAGAATCAATGTCCGGACAAGAAAAAGTTTGTGTTCTTCTTTTAGTGGCAAAGCAAACCCATTGATTATACTGCCCAAAATTTCCAGAAATTATGCTACCGATGCACCGAACTGGATATGTGTCATTAGGTAAAATTCATCCTCCAAATAATTCAGATATATATCGTTACTACAAGTTGCAAAAAAGATGAACTTAATTCATAAAGTAGAGAAGAATTTCTCACTGGCCTTGTCCACATCCATATGGCTAGCAAGTGATGCACCAGCAGTTGGTCCGAAACCAGAAACAACATTTAGACCACCTGGAGGAAGACCAACATGTTTAAAGTAAAAAAATCCACATGTCAGATACATGCAATTGCTGAGATATTTATGCAATTACTGAGATATTTATGCAATTTAGCATCTTATTCCTAAGAACTAAACACTAATATATAGGCTGTAATGAATCAACCCCGTGGAATAAGTTTGCAGAATGATGCATCTTAAACCTATGATATTCATAGTATACTTAAATGAACATGTTCACATCATGTGGCCTAAAAACAACATCCTTAAGGCAATAAATTCTTATCATGAACTCATTCTAGGCTAAAAATATCTAACATAATCTCAACAACTCATCAAAATTCTTCGAATAATTTACAGAACCAATTTTAATCCTAACACAAAACTTAATTAACATACAACCTATGAAAACTAAACATGCTCAAACTAAAATTTAATGTTATAAATAAAACGGATAGGAGGAATTCGAACTCACCTTCTTTATGCACATCCTTGATCGAGAATTCGAAGTGGAAAGCTTCTTAATCCCATCACAAACTCAGTCACACGAATGAAAATAATAAAATTTAGGACTAATTAAACCTTTAAAAATAGAAGAGGGATGAAGTTTCACAATTCGAGTCTATGGTTTCACAATGACTTATATTGCTTTCAAATTCAGAAAGTTCTAACTCAACAACACTTGATGTATTCCAAATTTAGATTTCAAACCGATGTGAGAGATGGGAAATCACAAAACCCTTTCAGATCTATTTTTAAAATTCAGAACAAATGAGATAAACTTTGGATTCGTTAAGACGCAGAGAGATGAAAACTATTAAGATCGCTCAGAAAAACATAAGAGATGGGGGCTATTACCTTCGTGGCGGCTCTATGTAGGAGAGAGAGAAGTACGATAGCCAATGAGAGAGAGGAATGAAGGGAGACTTCTAGGGTTTTCCGTTTTGGTCGTGATTACAAATGAGAGGGGTCTCACCCTATTTTGTGCATTAAAGGGGTATTTGGGCCGGTTTTTACGTGTTGGTCGGGTCAATTAAAAAAAATGGGTCAACTCTATAAAATCGTCACACAACATGTGACGGTGCAAATATCCGTCATATGACTGTGACAATTTAAATAACTGTCACACACATGTCATAAGTGTCTGTTGATCAAGAAGTCAAGGAAAAAACGTCACACTATATGATAGTTGAAAAAACTGTCACACTCTAACTGTCACCGTAGGTCCTTTTTCTTGTAGTGGAGACTTGCAGCAGAGTGAACGCCAAACTGGAGGTTTGGAGACAGACTCTGGAGTCTAAAGGGTTCAAGCTGAGTAGGATCCAGACATAATATTTGAAGTGCAAGTTCAGCAACGGGAGCGATCTTGAGACATGCGTGGAGGTGAGGCTTGGTACTCAGGTCATTCCGAAGAAAAGAAGCTTCAAATACCTAGGGTCTATTATTCAAGAGAATGGAGAGATTGAAACGATGTCACACATCGTATTGGAGCAGAGTGGATGAAATAATGCTCGCATCTGGAGTCTTGTGTGACAAAAATATGCCAACTAAACTTAAGGAAAGTTCTATAGGGAAGTGGTTAGACCAACTATGTTGTATGGGGTAGAGTGTTGGCCAGTCAAGACTTCGCACATACAAAAGATGAGAGTTGCAGAGATGAGGATGGTGAGATGGATGTGTGGGCATACAAGGAGAGATAAGATTAGGAATGATGATATCCGGGATAAAGTGGGAGTGGCTTCGGTGGAGGATAGATGCGAGAAACGAGGTTGAGATGGTTCAGGCATGTGTAGAGGAGAGACACAGATGCCCCAGTGCGGATGTGTGAGAGGTTGTCTATGGACGGGTTCATGAGGGGTAGAGGTAGGCCAAAGAAGTATTGAAGAGAGGTGATTAGACGGGATATGACGTATGTGCAACTTACTGAGGACATGACCTTAGATATGAGGTTGTGGAGGACACATATTAGGGTAGAAGGGTAGTATGTAGTCGATCGTAGTCCTATTTACGCTTACTAAATAATAATGTAGTGTTATTACTCTATAGTACTCTGTAGTTTGATTCCTGCTGCTATGCATTCTTTAGTGTAATTTATTTATCTTATTTAATTGTGTTAGCTACTGCTTCCTGTTGTTAGAATGCGCTACCATTGCGTATTTGTTTTTTACTATCTGCATGTCCACAATGCTTTAATTTCTCGTCTGACCGTTTCTCATACTTTGTTTTGCTTTGCCTGATTATGCTTTGTCTTGAGCCGAGGGTCTCCCGGAAACAGCCGCTCTACCTATCAAGATGGAGGTGAGGTCTGTGTACATTCTACCCTCCCCAGACCCTACATCGTAGAATTTCACTGGGTATGTTGTTGTTGATTAAGAATTTAAATCAAACTTATTTTATGATTATCAATAAACTCGTGTCATTGTCACGGCTACATGTTCTTTTATTTTGGATGGGAAGTTGTACAAATTTTCTAATACGTGAATTAAAAATGTTGTGTTGTCTTAAGTCGGTATGTTCTTTGATTTCGGACGAAAAGTTATATAGGTTTTCTGATACGTGAAACCATGCCAATGAGAACGCTCTAAGATTTAACTGGAAAGACCGTATCGATTGTTTCATCAATTCGGCATATTAATTCATTTCTCTATTCGACAATGTACAGTACAACACTGAAAAACACAATTCTTTTGAAATACCATAATCGATCATCCTCAAAACGACAATCAGACATGACGATGACACAGACAGGTCAAGCTGCTCAACTCTTGCTTCTTATATAAGAGAAAATATAATAGTTCTCGCAAAGAAATAGGTGGAATGAATGAATTGGCTTCTACAGGAAGCACGAAGTAGATGCCTAGTTAATTGAAACATAACCATAGCCTTCTGCACATATAATTATATATATATATATCATCTCTCGAGTAAATGATAGGAGTACTTAGTAATCAATTTGTATAAGACGAAAAGTGAGTTTTGGAAACTAACTGGATACTCATTATTATACTCAAGAACTCAAATTTGTGGAACGTAACCCATAATGGAATCTCAAGCCTTTAAGCGGAGCAGACCCACTAAAGCTGTTCAATGTTCTTCTTATACTTCAATGCAATATTCAATCGCTTTTCTTCCCCAAGAACTCATCACTGAGATACTCTTAAGATTATCAGTGAAATCCCTCTTGAATATTCAGGTCTTTTTCTAAATCTTGGCTTGCTTTAATCTCTAGCCCTCAATTTGTAAAGACCCATCTCAGTATCCGTGCTAATAACAAGGACTACGCCTACCATGCACTTATGTTGTGTCCTCGTCAAACTAACAACACTCTTAACTGCTGTTCCCTTCGTTCCTTACTAAATGACTTTTTATTGTGGGTTCAGTCAATGGGTTAATTTGTCTTACCATTGAAGAACAACATGATTTTCTTTGGAATCCATCAATTGAGAAGTTCAAGCAATTGCCTTATTCTAGATCGACATTGAGGTCTAAATACTTTTTAATGTATGGTTTTGGATATGAAGAACTTAATGATGATTGTCAAGTGACAAGCACTGTCCGATTTGCTCGTATAGAGTCCGGATGAGGAAATGTTGATGATAGAGAGAGACACGGTCGAAACCTACTTATGATGGAGAATGTTCCTCGATGATGTAGTCAATTACAAAGGTTCAGAAATTGGAGTCGTTCTAGTCTCAGAAACAGGTCAACATTACTCAATGACTGCGAAGCTCAAGTTCCGATGTACTAATAACATAAAAGTATGAAGCCTGCATCCTGGGTCTCCACATTGCTCTCGACATGGATATTCATGAATTATTAGTGATGGGAGACTAAGATCTGTTAATTTATCAAGTCTAGGGAAAGTGGGCTACGAAGAATGAAAAGATCATGTCATGTGTAAACCTCGCACAAAGGTTGTGTAAAAGGTTCAAAAAGATCGAATTCCGACATACACCAAGAGCTCAGAATTAATTCACCGATGTTCTTGCAACCATAACATCCATGATAGAACATCCAACAAGCAGTCACATTGATCCTCTAGAGATCGGCATGAGGGAAGACCGTCATTACTGTTCCTACGTGGAAACGAAACTAGACAGTAAACCTTGGTATGCCGACATAAGCACATATTTGAAAAAATGAGTGTATCCTGAGAATATCACGAGTAATTGATGCGCGATTTATGCACACACTTTAACGCAAGTGCACGTGTCGAGTCAAATAATATAGTCTTTGAAGACCGAGTTATCGTCCTTAGGGATTAGTGCTCAATGACCAATTTCTATTCTTTGTTATCTATTTGGTGACCGAATATTGATTTGTTGTTTATGACTAATAATTATAAAAACTAATTAACTATGTTGTTTTACTCAGTAATGATGGAAATAGGGCTTCCAAATCTCCTCAACTATCCGCTTATATTACTTATTAATGCAATTGACTATGGTTCTTCTTCTATTGGAGATAGCAGGTTTACTAATCCGTTTTATACTCCTGTTAAGGTTATATAAATGATGCGCGATTTAATGCACACACTTTAACGCAAGTGCACGTTATCGTGACAAATAATATAGTCTAGGTAAGACCGAATATCGTCCTCAATGATTAGTGTTCAAGTACCAATTACCTATCCTTTGTTATCTATTTGGTAACCGATATTGGAGTTTGTTGATTATAACTAACAATTATAAATACTAATTAACTATGTGTTTACTTCAGCAGTGATGGAAATAGGGCCTCCAAGTCGCCTCAACTATCCGCTTATATTACTTATTAATGCAATGAATTATGGTTCTTCTTCTTTTGGAGCTAGCATGTTTACTAATCCGTTTTATACTCCCGATAAGGCTATATAAACACTCAACCCCAGTAGCGCTCCTTTCTACCTTTCGGTGATAAGGATGACTCTATAGGAGGATTAAGAACAAAAACCTTGTTAATCGTCACGCACCTTGCGTGAAATTAGGTATTTAAACCCCTATTAACGCTACACAAGTAATTGAGGTATTTTCATCCCCAATCCGACCTATGTCTACCCAACTTACAGCATAGTCACAACCTCCTCCTTTCGAAGTTTGATTAGAAATCATATAAATAATGATAATTAGTGATCAATTAATTACCAAGCATTCAAAGCAATTATTGGGTAAATCTCAACAATAAGAAGAACAACCATAAACATGCATTAACTCATAAAATAAGGTTCAAGTGAATTGACATGGAAAACCCTATATTAGAATTAGTTCCTAGCCATTGATATGACAAGAACTAATTCAATATCCAATATAAACTAAAAGTAAAGTAAAGTAAAGAAAAAAAATTACTAAGTAATGGTCTCCAATCTTCAACTCCAAGAAGTCTTGTGTTTGTGCAAGAAAGGGAACCCTTGAAAGCGCTAGGTTCTCTTTTTATAGCCTCAAAAACGCCCTTAAGGTTTTCCTTCAGGCCTGGCCCATAAAATCGTCAAAACCTGATTTTTTCCCGCGTCGGCGCCGCGGCGCCGGAACTTCTGCGATGTTCTGGTGATTAGGCGCCGCGGCCCTGCACTCTGCTGTCTAGAGCGGCGCCGCAACTTCGCAGTTCGAAATTGGGCGCCGGGCGCTGGACTGATGGCGGGTGAGCGCCGCGCTGGCCCGTGTCCGTGTCTGGTTCGCCACTTTCTCGTCTTTTAAGCTCTGAAACCTCCACGTTTGCCATCTTTTCACTCCTTTTCCGCCAAGTAGCCATTTTAACCAATTTGACTCAAAAGAAAGAAAATATATCCTAAGACGACACGTATTTGTACAAAAAGGGACAAAAGACTAACTAAAAACGACTAAAAAAGTGTATATAAAATACACCGATCAAATACCCCCAAACTTAACCTTTGCTCGCCCTCGAGCAAAAATAAAAAGAAAGAAATAAAGACTCAAGGAAACGAAAAATAAGCAGACTCAATGACATTGATCACTTTGCTGCATTGGTGTTACTTAGAAAAATATGAAGATTAGCAGAATAATATGCAGGAACATATAACATGAAATTTTTGCATTCTAAACACATTAAGCTAGATATTTCGCAAACTCATTTTTATCATGCTTAATGGAAGTCAAATACCGAATCATGCATGTTAATTCAAAAATCCTATGACATTTTTACTTGCTATTCTTCACTAATCATGGATATGCATCTAAGAGATCTTCAGGACTTTTAAGGGTTGTAATGTAGGCTTAGGCACGGGTAGGTAAAAATAGGCATTTAGACTTATTTTTGTGTATCATAAGCTCTTTAGCTCTTCAGTGTTTCCCTTTTGATTCTTTCCTTCACTTCAAATCTATCTTTCCCTCTTTTGTTTTGAGAGCGTGAAGTGTATCATAATAGCAAACACCCCCAAACTTAGGCTTTTGCCTATTTCTTATTACTTTTTAATTGGGGTGCATCAATCTTGTTTGCTCTTTTTGTCTCTTTTTTAACACACTCTATTCCAACTATTTCACATGTTTACTTATGACACAAGTATGGAAATATAAGGTGTCAAAGAAAAAGTTTAATTTTTAAGCTCAATGGGGCTGACTAAGGATATTTTAAATGTCAGGGATAGAAAAGAGTGGTAAGAATTGGCTAACAAAGAAACGCCTGAGTCATCTCCCTAACATGCATATCCTAACTATTTCGCATCAAATAGCAAGCAATCATAACACATAGGTTTTAATCATTTATCATGCACAATTCAAGTAGAAAACTCCATATAGACAGATTTCATGAGTTTTTGGCATATCTAACCTAAGTGTTTAGATAGTTGACTTCTAATTCCATTACATTATTCCACCTTATTTCACTAGGTGTTTCTAGTAACTACAACATGCATGATCTTTGACAGACAATTATGACTCAAAAAGAAAAAAATTTATGACTAAAAAATACACAAAAACAATAAAAAAGACTCAAACATTACTATAACAATAAGACACAAATAAGACACCCCCCAAACTTAAATCACACATTGTCCCAAATGTGTGCAAGACTCAAAGACAATAAAAGAAAATGACACTTACAGACTTGGTTTAAAATGGTGACGGCTGCGGTGGATAGTGCTATGGATTCCGTGAGGGGAGGAGAGCTCTGGATTTTTGATTTGGAGACAAGGCCTTCGGATTAGGGCGTCTTTCAAAATTCGAATTTTTCCGTTGTGGTGCCGCGACCCTGCAAATGGGCGCCGCGACGCCCAAACTTCTGGGCTTCTTCTGATCTTTTGGCGCCGCGACCTGCTTACAGGCGCGCGGCCTCGCGATTTTACGAAATCCTTGGCTTCTTTTCAGTTTTCGCCTTCCAAGTTCTTGGCCTTGCACCTGTCATTCACAACACAAACACTACCTCCGTGAGACTGTTCTTAGTAAAACTAACTATATTAAAATAAATAATTCAAAATACCTTGGGTTGCCTCCCAAGTAGCGCTGTCTTTAACGTCTTTTAGCCGGACGCAAGTTCCTTAACTCAAGAAGTGTGGGGTGGATTCACCCCACAACCAATCAATTTTCTCCACATTTTTCGTTTTCTTCTTCTTCTTCTCTTCTTAAAATTATTTTCAAGGGAAGGTTCAGGAGCACATACCTGCTTTGGCGGAGGTTCGACATCGCGTACCTGCGTTGGTGGGCTTATCTCCCTTGGTTTGGCTTCCACCGCTCACGGGGTTTTGATGGTCTTGATTGCAAAGCACACTTTCATGATTGGTGGCTCAATAATGTGTTTAAATACTTTAAACACCATTTCTTCCTTCTCCACCTCAACGTCGCTTCGTTTTCTACATCGATCGGGGCTCTCGCATGCGTAAATGGTCTCCCCAATATGATGGGGATCTCTGCATCCCCTTCCATGTCCAGAATAAGGAAGTCAGCAGGAAAAAAGAATTTTCCTACTTTAACAAGCACGTCCTCAATCTTCCCCCTTGGGTGTACCACTGTTCTATCGGCTAGTTGCAGGCTCACCGTGGTTGGTTTGGCTTCACCTAATTCCAACCGTTTAAATACCGATAAAGGCATCAAATTTATACTTGCCCCTAAATCACAAAGAGCCCTGTTGCATGTCACGCCAATCGTGCAAGGCAAATGTAAAGCTCCCAGGTCTTTTAGTTTGAGGCAACTTCTGCGAGGATGGCACCGCACTCCTCGATGGCGCCACCATCTCATACTCTGCTAGTTTCTTCTTCTTCCCCAAAATCTCCTTCTGAATTTGAAATAAGAAGGCATTTGCTCCAACGCCTCTATAAAGGGTATGTTGATATGTAGCTTTCTGAACGTCTCCAAAAATTTGGAGAATTGTTTATCAACTGCCTTCCGCTGCAATCTCTGTGGGAACGAGATCTTTTCAGTATACTCATTCTCTGGAGTTTTCTCTACTACTGGGCGAGCTTCAGCCACCTTCTCTTTCTATTTCGCCTTTTTCAACCATCGCTAAGGTGAGTCTTTGCTCATCGCTTACCACTTCTCAACCGCATCGCTGGCATTGTTCTCTCGAATTCGTTTCTGTGTTGCTTGGCAGTGTACCCTGTGGCCTGCTGTTTGATTGCTTTGCTAGTTGACCCACTTGTGTTTCTAAGTTCCTGAACGAGGATCTAGTTTACATCCTGGCCGGAGTGCAGGCGTTGGTGAGTGCCAACAAAGCCGCCGCACTCGTCGCTTCTGGTGAACAGTGCATTAAATTGTTGAGAAGGTGAGGCCTGAGTAAATGACTGCTGATTTTGGTCTTCTTGGTTTTAGTGCGGCCTCTATCACGGTCTGCTGCCCCTGGTCTCCTCTCCATGAAAAATTTGGCTGATTCCTCCACCGTGGATTGTATGTGTTGGAGTATGGATTTTTTTGGGGCCTCTGATAGTTACCCACGGCCTGACACTCTGCTTGCTCGATTGGCATATTATTAGGATCAGCTGAAGGACATCTATCGAATGTGTGTGGACCACCACATATTTCACAGCTCTTTAGCATCTGCACTGCATTTACAGATATTGTATGTTGTTGCAGCTGCTTGGTCAACAGGGCAACTTGTGCATTCAGGGCAGTGATGTCATCTATCTCGTGAACTCCCACTGTTCTCCTTCCACTCATTTGTCTATCTTCTGTGACATGGTTATTGGTGGCAATGTCCTCTAGTAAATCGTGAGCTTCATGGGCTGTTTTCCTCATAAAGGTCCCACCTGCTGCTGCATCGATAATTGTTCTGGTTGTTCCGCTCAGCCCGTTATAGAAGATGTGGACCAAGTTCCACAACTCAATACAGTGGTGTGGGCATTTTCTCTGCAAATCCTTGAACCTTTACCAAGCTTCGTATAATGACTCTCCATCTGCTTGGTAGAAATTATTCAGCTCCCCTCTCAATTTCGCTGCTTTGCACGGTGGGAAGAATTTTGCCAAAAATTTCTGTGCCAGCTCTTGCCATGTAAAAATCGAATCAGCTGGCAGAGAATTTAACCATACTTTTGCTCTGTCCCTGAGTGAGAAGGGGAAGAGCCTCAATCTGACGGCATCATCAGTAACGCCGTTATATCTGAATGTTGCACACAGCTCCAAGAAATTAGCTATGTGCATATGTGGATCCTCTGATGGCAACCTCCAAATCGCGTGTTCTCGCACCATGCTTAGAATCGCCGGTTTGATCTCAAAGTTATTCACTCGTATTCTTTGGGAGCCTAATACGTATACGTGCTCAGTTCACCCTCGTGAGACGTAATCTCCCAAGCTTCTTCGCACGGACTTGAACTCTCTCCTCGACATCCATAGGTATTCGCCGAGGCATTCCTTGGTTAGGTTGATTTTCACCTAACCCCTCTCTCAGCACATTGTTGTTTTGACCGCCGTCCATCTCTTTCAAGGTTGCAATTCGCTGGTTCCTTCTATTATGTTTACAAGTTTTCTCAATCTCTGGATTGAAGGGAAAAAGAGTGTCGCTCTCTTCGCTGCTTACGAAGATTAGGCGGCCTTGCTGCAACTCGCTGTTTGCAGAGCGCGCGCTGGAACTCGCAAGCTTCAGATATTAGCGCCGGGCGCTCGCCTCGCTGGCTGGAGCCGCGTGCGGCTGTGTCTGGTTCGCCACTTTCTCGCATTTCGAGCTCTGGAACCTCCGTTTTTGCCCTCTTTTCGCTCATTTTACGCCATTGAGCCACTTTAACCAATTTGACTCAAAAGAAAGAAAATCTATCCTAAAACGACACATATTTGTACAAAAAGGCACAAAAGACTCACTAAAAATGACTCAAAAGTGTATATAAAATACACTGATCAGTAATCAGAAGAAAATCATCAGGAGAATGTCCAACAATTTCTTTTGGAACAAAGGAGTACTCTACAAGAGAATGCCTCATCTAGGGCTACCCAAATATGTCAGTGCCATAGAGGCCACGAAATTGCTAGAAGAGGTACACATCAGGACTTGTGGTCCACATATGAATGGTTTCATCCTTCTACCAATTATCTTACTCTTGCTTCCCCCACCAAAGGTGACGTATCCTCCGTTGAATGCATCATAATCCTTCAGTAAGCTTTTGGTACCTGTCATGTGTTGTGAACAATCACTATCGAAATACCAAGAACCTGTAATGTTAGTACGTAAAACAGTTATGCACACATTACAACGCAGGTTTAGTTTAGGTACCCATACTTTTTCAAAACTCTTCTTCTTTCTATTCTCAAGCTGATTGCTTCGAATGTTGTTAATAATGTTGGACAACATTGGTGACGACATCTTCAACAACGATCTGAGTATACAGTTTTGAAGTTTGTAGCAGTAGGACATTAGATCTCCTAACTTCTTACAGTAGCTGCATCCAAACTTCAATCTATCGTTAGTGTTATGAGAGTTATTTTTAGCATTGTATGTTTCTTTAACAAACTTTATCTTCTCACTTTTACTATGGATCTTAGAAGTTTTTGTTTTACGAGGTGATTGATACCCAAGCCCAGCCTTTGTAGACTTGCTGAAGTTTAAGATTTCGTCCAACTTGGAGGTCCCCGTGTTGAGCCTTTGGAAGGTGGTCTCAGCTAAATTCAATCTTGCACAGATCTTACCAAGTTCTAGGTCCTTCTTGGTAAGTGCTACCTCTAACCGGTTAACAGTGCCTTTGAGATTGTTATTTTCAAGAGCCAAAGATTTTGCTTTTGAGTCTAGTTTCTCAGATTCTGTGATCAAGGCTTTACAAAGATCTTGTAATTCATTTATCACTTCATCTTTAAATCAACTAGATCCAGGTTTACAGCTTCACATGAAGAAATTAACCCACTAAAAAAATTAACATTAGAATAGTCAAAATACACATACCTTTCCGATGTTGCTGGGATTTCAAATATTGTATCTAACGTTGTCAAAGATGTTGTAACAACATTCTCAACAATATCTTCATTGTCGGACATTGAATGTTCCAACATTACTGTCAGCATCACTTGTAATTCTTCTTCTCGATCTCCTTTCTCTTCTTCATTTTCATCATCACTGAGAGACACCCACATACTTTTACCAAATTTTCTAAGGATGTTTGCACACTCATTAGCATAATGTCCCCAACCCGAGCATGCATGAAATTGCACTCCCTCGAGTTGTTTGGGGTTAAAATTGGTATTGTCTGAGTTTGTTTTTCTTAGTGGATTATCACCTCTTTGCCCTGAAGGTGATCTTATTGGTTGTTTATTGAAGAGTGGGTTTGGTGCTGCTTATATTTACCTTTAATTCGATCATTTTTTATTTTCCTTATCATCGAATTAAATCGTCGAGTGAGTAAGGCAACAGTTGCACCATCACCTAGTTCCTCAAGGTTTTCATCCTCGTCTTTAGTATTTGTTTCCGAGGTTTGTCCTTGGAGTACCATCTTCTTGTCCCTATAAAAATTCCTTTGGCTCTTGATGTTCATCTCATAAGTTTGAAAGATGCTCATCAAGGCATGTAGATCTATTGTGTCAAGATTATGAGCCTCTTCAATAGCACAAATTTTTGTGTTAAACCTTTCAGGAAGAGATCTGAGGGCTTTATCCACAAGTTGTGTGTTGGTCAAAGGAGAACCAAGCACTTGACACTGATTTGCAATGTCAATTAACTTTTCAAAATAGGACTTTATATCCTGATTCTTCCATCTTCAAGCGCTCATATTGGCTCAAAAGCATGCGTAGCTTTGTTCGTCGTACACTCGAGGTACCCTCACAATGAGTTTGCAGGGTTTCCAGACGTCCTGAGCCGATGTACAATTCTGAATGAGTTTGAACATGTACAGATCTACCCATACGAATATAACATTCAAGGCCTTTTCGTTAAAGCAGACATTATTGATTTCTTCCGCAGTACACTCGGATTCGGGTTTGGTAAGGATATCACCATCCTCATCCGCTGGATATTTTGGAACAACATATCCTTCAGTGACAGATCTCCATGCCCGAACATCAATGGATTTGATGTGCAAACGTAGCCGGATCTTCCAATATGCATAATTTATTCTATCAAGAATCGGAAGTCTACCAACATTTTGAATAGATGAGTCCATAGCCATTAAATACATGACCAAATACTTATTATGTTAAGTGTTGACTCTGATACCACTTATTAGGTCCGAAGCTACGTATAAACTCATAAATGTAAGACAAATAAGGTTTCAACAAGCTTGCAAAGCTAAACAATTCCTTTATGTTGCATTCAGTGTTGTGTCAACACTCGATAAAATAATAATAAACCTTAAAGAGTAAATGCAGCGGAAAAAATAAAAGACACATAGTTTATATTTTCAAGGGTATATATTAATATATCCCTTGATGGTCAATGACCGAAGTAATGTATATATTATATACAATTACAATTGAATTTCTTTTTACAATTTGAAGAAATAAAATAAAAAGAAATTACAAAAACGAAGTCGTAGTTGACTTCAACCTAAAGACAAAACATCTATAAAGAAACATACACCATCTTCACTACAATTGCTTCAACAATAAGCTTAATCTAGAATCTGGGCAACAATAGTAATGTTGGACTAGATGTTGTTATATTACTTTAGGCAGTGGTGTTTGATCCAGTTTCTAAAGTGAATTTCCGAGTGCCCTCTTGGTGATTCTTTTCGTTATAATCTGGATATCCATACTCTGAAGTTCCTCCACTATTTATAGTGTGAAACTTCTTTGAAATTCTCACTGGTTGGTTGCGGAAGTTGAGAGAAAGTAGGTAGCAGTTTGGACCGACCCACCTCCATAAAAACCTCAACAATATTGACTTGGTCTTCACGTCGCTTCCAAGCTTTGCTTCTTCTTTTCTGACATTTTAAACATAGCTTCCTAGTTAGCTTGCCTAGGTAATTTTTATCTCATAGTAACACTCACTATTTTGGCACGAAGAATAGGTAAAATCGTTTATAGAGATGTTGTTTGTGATGTTGTCACAACACTGCAGGCAACATCCTTATGTTCATAAGCGATGTTGTCTTGACCGATTACTCGTGTTGTCACAACACTCATCCAACATCAATAAAAACTAATATAAAAACATAAAAAAATATTGAGAGAATAACCTCTCGCTAAATAAAACTCTCTTAATGACTGCATTGTAGATGCTACTGTGTTGTCGTGGGAAGGGAGAATCTTGGATTTATAAAAGTCCTAAATTTTCTTCCAAGAAAATGGGCTACTCAAATATGAAAGATTTATATTTTTCTTTTTAGAAAAAATAAAAATCAATTATAGTAAACTCTTCGTCCTTCCTTTAAGAAAAAGTAAAATCCAAATAAGGTAAGAAAATCGGGGCGAACTCTAACATGATTTACCTGGTTGTAAATGGTTGGGTTGGATTATATTTGATTGGATTGAGTTTTAGAAATGAGGGTCAAGATCTGTTAAACAATAGACTCAAGCCCAAACCACGCAACTCTTACATAGTTTTATTTTCTTTATTTGTTTTGTTATAATTTTTTTTAATTACTTAAAAATTATTTTCCTTTATTAGGGTCATAAATGACATATCATATAAGAAATAAAATCTTAAAAATAATTTGACAAGATTTCTCACGAGTAAATTTGAGCTACCTATCAATCCAATTGTTTGATAGATTTAATTGAGCGGTTCAAAATAGATTGAATTAATGAATGAGGGGTTATTAGTCTGTCCAAATAAACGAATCACATTTTTCATGAGCTAATTTTATCATCCCTATTATTGTTATCCCACCACACTCCTCGATTATGCATATGATTGTAGCAAATTAACTTTTCTTGTTGTATTGTGCTATAATAGCTACTTCCTCCGTTCCAATTTAAGTATGTTGTTTTTCTTTTAGTATGTTCCAAAAAGAATGTTTCTTTTTATATTTAGTAAAAGTTTCAATCTCAATGCAAGTTTAAGACCACAAGATTTAAAAGACCCCACAAATTTTTAATTTAAATCACAAGGTTCATAAGTTTCCTGTTATTTTTTAAACTTCGTACCAAGTAAAATTAAAACACTCCAATTGGGACGGAGGGAGTACTTTAATTGTTGGAAATCAGTTCATGCACACTCCTCTCCGATTTGCAGTGACAATTCGCAATTGGTTACGGATATCTTCTGCCATGAACAAATGCTTACAAATATTGCCCCATGTGACCTATTAGAAACCAGATTCGAATTCTTGGGACCACTTCCATGTGCCACTTGCAGTTGTTTCTTTTCGTGCTTCTTCGTCTAAACCCTTCTATGGTACCCTTATCCCCATTTGTTGCAAAACCCCCAAATCCCTTTGGTACATCACACTCATGCTACTTTTAAGGTTCATTTATAATTTTGTTACCTTCTTGGTTGTTCCTTTTTTTTTATAATCGAGGTTTTCAGGTTTGCGCCTGACTACTTCACTGGTATTACCCGGACGTCCTCGAGGTGATAACACCGGTCCTTCAACAACATCACCAGTAAATCGCGGGATGTCTTTCAGGTGGAGTTTAAAGCGTCTGTTAATCAATGAGACAAGGCCAAATTCCCAACATGCAGAGTTTCTTCGCGCCTGCGGAGAATCGAACCTACGCTGTCCATGCCAGAGCGCCTTATAGCTCCCAGACTTTGCCACTGGACTATGCCCCGGAGGATTGGTTGTTCCTTTTCTCCCCTCCCCAAAATAAACGTCCATACAAGATGTTGCAACAACTTGACTCAATTAGGTATATAGGGCAGTTTTGATGCACCAAGCTCCAGTTATGTGCGAGGTTCGAAAAATTATCAAATCATAAAGATCTATTGTATGTAGTCTTACCTTGTATTTCTACAAGATGATGTTTCCACAACTCGAATCTGTGACCTACTAATCACGTGACAACAACTTTACCACTTATGACAAGGTCCCCCTTCAACTTTACAGCAAGATGAAATAAAGATTTCAAATTTTAGAAAAATAGCTTAAGTGGATTTTGAAATATAAATATAAGGTTAGAAATTATTGGATTTTGTAACTTCACCCATGTAGCTTGGCCTCTTTAATTTCCCGTTTCTTCTATTTTCAATTATGGAAGTGGTAGAAAGAATGAAAGAAAAGAAGAGAAATATCAAACATCATTTCTCTTCAGCCTTTGTGAGCCCAAATGTATCTACCTCTGCAATCTGCATATATATAGAAGTGGAAAAAGAACATGCAAAAATCTCTTTCCATTTGAAGAAAAAGGCATAATTCAGATAAAACAATCAAATTCAAAGCAACCGGAATTACACTATAGAAGACAAAAGACTCGATTATAAACAAAAATTCAACCTCAAAAAGAACAATATTGAAACTCTGACAAGACCATAAATGGGGAAAATGATGAAAATTTCAAGGTACCCTTCTTCTTGGAAGGCTGCTGGCTATTATGTAATAGAGTTGGCTACCGGTGACAAACACATTTGTAGTGGTAAGGGCTATTCATTGGGTCATTCCCCTCAACTGGCACTTGCTCTGCTCTGCATTTGTACTTGCATCCTCTGCATTCATTGTAAGTACAGGTTGGAGCCACTGATCCTATCATCAACCTTCTTGAATTCTTCTCAACCCATCTTTTTCCACCACCCTTTTGCCACCAAAAATACAATTGAAAAAACAAATGAAGGAAAGGATAAAAAAGTAATACTCCATATACTTTTTACTTAGTTTATAAATATATGAATTTTATTTCTATGTCTGAATTTACGGTCAAATAAAGAATTTTAAATGTCCAAAGCGAAAAGTGTCACTTCTCCTACCTCATAGTGTAAAGCTTCCAGAGGTTGAAACTTTTGATAGGCCCTTTGAGAAAGAGGAATTATGGCTTGAATTCTTGACCCTGCGGTCAATGGAAATTAAAAGTTCAGAGCTTTATTTATTAGCTAAGTATTTGAATGACAAAAAAAGAAAATTAATGCAAATGGTGAATGTGACCTTGTAAAAGTGCAAGTGAAGAAAGTAGGATGAAGAGCAAGTAATGGAGGAGTCTAATTCTGGCCATTGTGGACACAAAATGGGGATAAGTTTGTTTTGTGAGGGCGAAACAAAATGGCAGTCAAATACACTATTAAAAAGATATGATAGGAAGAAAAAGGGAAAGATTGTGGTTGAATTACGAGTATAAGAGATAGAATGGCCACTACTGTCAAGTGTGAAGAGCATAACCAATTGAGGTCCCCAATTCAAATTACAAATTACTACTAGTACAAAATAAGAGGATAGATTTTAAGTTTCTAATGAGTGAAGTTACATATTAATAAGTTCACTTTTAATTACTTGGAGAAGCATATCAACTGGCTGAACTATTGATAAAGGAAGGAGATGATGTGTACAAGCAAGGATATGGATGAATAGTAACATATATGATTCAAAAAAATTATACTTATAAGGTATAATCATATAAAAATTATATCATCTACTTCATTACCTCCTATATTTGTTCGTGTGTGTTTGACTATGCGGTGGACATAATTGATTTTGAAAGAACTGATTTTGATAGAATTGAATTTGATAATAATTGATTTATGTTTGGATGCAATAATATAAAAGTGATTGTTATCAATTCATGATGTTTGAATAGTTTTGATCAAAATTGATTTTGAATGTAGAATTACCAAAATGGACATAGTCAAATACATATAATTATTAGTGAAATATGAAGTATGTAAATAAAAATTACAAATAGATAATATAATTTAAAGTGTAATATAATACTTAAATATTAGTAGAATATTATTACAATACTAATTTAAAGTGCAATATAGTACTTAAATATTATTACAATACTAATTTTGCACGTACTCTATAATTTCATTACGGACTAAGTCTCGAACGTGATCCATCTCTGATGAAAAAGCTATAATGAAAACATGTGATTGATCAAAGTTAGATAATCTATGATAATCATCATGGTGAATGATTGTGCTTTCATCATCATAAATATCAAAATCAATATCCATTTTTGCATTCCTTCTGATAAAGTTGTGTATAGTTATTGTTGCGACGACTATTTGAACATGTGTTTCAAAATTGAACTTGGACATGCGACGTAGAATTACAAATCTGTTCTTTCATACCCCAAAAATTCTTTCTATTGTGCACCTTAAACTTGAATGGTAATAATTGAATACTTCATTATGATTTACAAACATGTTAGAACACCTAAAATCAGGAAGGTGATAGCGTTCACATCTGTAGGAACTAGGGACCAATGTACCAAACCAGCTAATACAAAAGTGAAACACATATTCCAATCACATACAATCATTATATTTTGTGTTGGATATTCCTTTCTTCCAATAAACCTAGGTTGCTCGCTGACACTAACTAAATATGAAATATGTGCACCATCAATTGCTCCTATAGCATTCTTAAAAAATGGCCAATAACGTTAATCATTTTAAATTTTGGAATGAAAATCACGAAACATAGGATCTTCGGGTTTAATATATTTGATTGACAACTTAAGGCAATCATGAAGTACCCGATGAAAATGTCTACTTACAGTCTCACCCGAGTGTTGAAATCTTTCTTGAATCATTCTATTACCTACCTCGTGGACAACTAAAAACATTGCAACCATTTCTTCAACTCCCATTCGATTAGAAGACTTTAAACCATGCTCAACTAATTCAGTGCACAATAGATTAAAAGTATATTTTTTCATCCGAAACATCTCATAACAATGAGTGGGGTTACCTTGCAATATTTCTTGAACCCATGTATGATCCTTTAGTTCACTACTTCTACATGGTTCTTTGTATAAAATCTTTACCACATACTCACCAACTAGTGCAGACACAGAAAAAGCTTGTTGAAAAATATCATCATCTTCTTCTTCTTTAGTGTTGTCCGATTGCTCATTTCGATCGTTCATTTTATCTCGTCAATAATTGTACAAGCTGCAAAATAACAGAACCTAATCAAACCAGTTCAGCAAATAAACCAATGCAACAAATACAAATAATTCAACAAATAACTTGACATACATTTAATTAAACCAGTTCAACATCATTAACTAGAACATAAATGGCGTGACACTACACAGAGGAGAAAAATTATTGTTCAAACAGATTCATTACCTTGTTGTTGTTATCCTTTGAGCAAATTTTTGCTTTGTTATGTAAAGAGATGATGGTGTTTATTTCAAAATCGTGAGTTGCACTTCTGTGTAAATAGAACTGGAATTAATGAGTATTGATGCATCAATCAAAAAGCAAAAATTAAAGAGGCATTGAAGGAAGAATTAAAGAGGGGACATGTAGCAACTTTAAAGAGGGCAATGAAAGTGAGTAGAGTTGTTGATGAAAATTAAAGAGGATAATGAAGGAAAAAGTAAAAACCCAAATTGAAATAAATGTAGAATTGATTCTACTCACCTTAGAAGCTAGAAATTGTAGTTTTTTCCAGAATCAATTTTGAAGATGAGAATTGATTTTGGAGAGGAAATCCAAACACTCAGATTTTGCTCATTTTCACGAAAATAACAATCCAGAAGCATTTATGAGTTGTCAGAATCGAAACCAAACATGCACTTAGTATCTCTATTGAAACAGGGTTATTTTATGTTCTTTAATTTATAGATTGATGTTGCGGCTTAATTGTCGCAACTTTAACTTACATAGATTAAGCTACTCTTTTCCCTTCCAATTCCACTCTCACGGGTTCCCTCTCCCTCACATTTTTTTTTATAAATTAGAAATAAAAGAAATACCCAATCTTATTGTTGGACTTTAAGTTTAACTAATTACATTCTTTAAATAGAAAGAAGGAAACGACTTTTTTCTTGGTGTATCTCAAAAGTGTCTAGATATAGGGAAGTCAAAATTTTCATTAAGTGAATTTAAAATATAAAAAAATCAATATATATAATTTTCGGTCGAACTCCTAATAACGTCCAAATATTGAGAGGACTCAGTGTTGGCTACACAAGCGGTGTCAGCCACCAACAAACAGCAGCATTAAGGGCGTTCGTCCAAGCATAGGAAATCGCTTTATCTATTCTATAATTAATGAAATTCCTAGAAGTGTGTAGAGATTATGAAGCACATGTTGAAAGATCACAGAATCTCTCGTTAGCTGTTCTGCTTTTTGTGTTCACTTTCCCAATTTACTGCTCATATTAGTAAGTAGTAACCGACCCAAATGCGAATAAACAAGTCAAGACTTGGGAAATGACAATTTCTAAATCTATAGTTTCGTTGAAGTCCAAAAATTAAATATAAAGTTGAAACCAGAAAAAGTTTTGAATTTTTTTACCATGAATTTAGTTTTCAATTGATTTTGTGAAAAATTGAAAATTTATGAGTGAAAGTCAATATTTTACTTAAAATGCAACTTGGAGCTCCGGTTCTTGGCCAATTTGGTCAATGAACCTTTTACTTTGGATCATCTGATCTGTTTATACATTTCAAGATTCTTTCGAAGCGGGATCGTACGAACCTCTAAATGAGACAAATTTCCCATCCTCTCCAACATCAACGCGAATCGAGATCAGGACTGGATGAAACATTTTGTTGCGGATCCTGCCACTGAAATTATCCTAGCTAGGTTCATGTTTTTTCCGGAGAAATGGAATATGCATCGTAAGTATCAACAACTGCTCCTTTCGTGCTCTTTTTTTACTCACTTCATTCAATAAATTCTACGTTTCATGTTGTCACTTTACCCAACTGTTCGTTGGACTCCGACCCATGTTGAGAAACTCCACGATTGGGTCGAGAAAATTAGTAGCACTTGTCCACATAAGAAACGAACATGGAAAGTGCTTTATGAAAACCGAAGGAATGCCCAAAATCATGGGTTTTATCCTCCGAATTATTTTTCCCTCTAATAATTTTGATCATATTTTTACTTCTCCTTTTTCAAATATCCAAGTTTACCAAAGGGCACTTCGATCTCAAGGTCCAACCCTTTGGCTGCTTCAACTAACCCCAATCTGGTACTCGACCCGCCGCATCAGTTCGCCGTATCGCCAAAGTACCAAAGAAAAACCGCCAAATCCAAATTCTCAAAGCCTCCGAAGTCACCCTCTGTTGCTTCAAAGAGGAAAAGAACTCCGAAAGTGGGTGGACCTTCCGGCATCTCTCCAGATGATGTTTGGGTGAGAAAAACTACCACCACTCCATTAGAGGTTGTTCCTACCGTAAATAAGGAAAATATTATTACTGAAACTGCTGTGCTTATATCCGGTGCCACATCATCTACTACCACCACGCCACCGAACTAGTCCCCGCCATCATCAAGGATGACAATGAAGCCATGAATGAGGAGTTATTGGCTAAGAAATAAAAAACTTCAACTGCTCCTCCACTAACACAACTGGCCCAAAATTTTAAGCAAGAATATTTTGACCGCTTCTTTGATGAAGTTGGAACCTCTGCAAATCCGGCGTCGCAGGTGAACACCTATGGATTTGCTCATTTAGTTATCCCTCAGAAACTTATCAAAATCCACCCGAACTCTAAAAATCACTCTAGCTCCCGGTTCAAACTCATAACTGCCTTTCCTTCCCTGAGTACAGATCCGAAGAGGGTGAGAACTGCAACTCTTTCCTTAAAATGCAACTTGAATTTGGAATTTTAATATATTTCGCTGGAATTTAAATACTGAAGTTCAATTTACTTATGGCCTAAGTAGTACTTTTGTTTACCCCTAAAAAGATACCGTTGAATTTGTAAGTGGTTTTAAGGACACATGAATCAATTTGTAAACAAGTGTAATAAGCAATTAACGATAAGTCAGAAAATAAAGATAATAAGCAAGTAAATTAGCCTGAAATAATATGATCTTGATTGAAATTGTCCAATGATTTTGATCCGATCCTTAGCTGATTTACTTCTGGCTCGAGCCAACAATGAGAACAAAAAATTGTAATTGATGTAAGTAAATAGTGCAAGTATGAATAATGAGAATGAGATATCCTTCTAACATGAAGGTTGAGTTTTTTTTATAACTATTATTACAAGGCATTTATGCTCGAGAATCATTCCCTCATTAAATGCAATTAAATGACAATAACGATCACTTAATGAACAAAGTGTAACAGTTGGTGCCATATCCGGAGTGGGTACGAGATGAACCTCTTCGATCTTCCATACGGTATTACCTGTTCAATCACTATCTGGTGCCACCTTGTTCGGCCGCTATTCGATCTTGCTTTGATACCCAGACTCACCTCGGTTCAACTCGCATCCGATGCTGAACATCGCTGCCTCCTTGGATTTTCATATCAAAACCATGCCACGTGTCATGTCAATTTTCATCGTATACAGATAGTACCCACACTTTTCAGATCAAAGTTTACTGAATTGTTGGGAAGTGTAAATGATTCATTCGGTGTCTTCTTTCACAAGATTCTTTTCAAATTACTCCGAAATAGATGGAAAATGAAACACTTTCAATTCTCCCAAAATATGACTCACATCTTATCACTCTACCACTTCGGACACGTGTCACTCTCTGATTGAACTGTCACTTTGGTTCGTTAACCGAAACATTTCGTAATGATGACAACACCCATATAAAACTCCCTCTCTTTTTCATTCACAATTTTAACTTTCTGCCAATTCTCCGAATCATAAAACATTCATACTTCAAATCTTTGAATCTTCTTAACTCCATACATTATAATCTTCATATCTTCATAGTTTTAAACATTGAAATCTTCATATTTTTATAACTTCAAGCCTTCATATCTTCATATCTTTATCACCATGACAAAATCTACCCGATCTTCTTCTATACAATCTTCTTCGATAATTTCTCCACCGTTGGCTTCTGATAAATCCACCGACGCTGGTAAGACCTCTGAAGCTCAGACCGTCGCCGATCCTAGAGCATACAACATTCTTCCATATATCTTTTTCTTTGACAATGAATTTGATCTTGGTGAAGAATCTAAAATTTGGTCGACATCCATTAAAGCCTCCAACCTTGACACAGTCCAAAATGACTGTGGTTAGACTGATATCTTCGGGATCATTATTCCCTGGCCTAGATAAATATATTACTACCTTAAGATTTGGGTACTCTAATGTATACACCTACCTTTTCACCTTCAAGCTTGACCCTCCAATCGACAATGTAATCCTCGAGATGTCCAAGACTTACAATTTGTGCCCTGCACAAATTGGTCCATCAGTTTGGAGTATCTTTACTAGCCTCCGGTTCTTGGCCAATTTGGTCAATGAACCTTTTACTTTGGATCATCTGATCCGTTTATACATTCCAAGATTCTTTCGAAGCGGGATCGTACAAACCTCTAAATGAGGCAAATTTCTCATCCTCTCCAATATCGACGCGAATCGAGATCAGGGCTGGATGGAACATTTTGTTGCGGATCCTGCCACTGAAATTATCCCAGCTAGGTTCATGTTTTTTCTGAAGAAATGGAATATGCATCGTAAGTATCAACAACTGCTCCTTTCGTGCTCTTTTTTTACTCACTTCATTCAATAAATTCTACGTTTCATGTTGTCACTTTACCCAACTGTTCGTTGGACTCCGACCCATGTTGAGAAACTCCACGATTGGGTCGAGAAAATTAGTAGCACTTGTCCACATAAGAAACGAACATGGAAAATGCTTTCTGAAAACCGAAGGAATGCCCAAAATCATGGTTTTTATCCTCCGAATTATTTTTTCCTCTAATAATTTTGGTCATATTTTTACTTCTCCTTTTTCAAATATCCAAGTTTACCAAAGGGCACTTCAATCTCAAGGTCCAACCCTTTGGCTGCTTCAACTAACCCCAATCTGGTACTCGACCCGCCGCATCAGTTCGCCGTATCGCCAAAGTACCAAAGAAAAACCGCCAAATCCAAATTCTCAAAGCCTCCGAAGTCACCCTCTGTTGCTTCAAAGAGGAAAAGAACTCCGAAAGTGGGTGGACCTTCCGGCATCTCTCCAGATGATGTTTGGGTGAGAAAAACTACCACCACTCCGTTAGAGGTTGTTCCTACCGTAAATAAGGAAAATATTATTACTGAAACTGCTGTGCTTATATCCGGTGACGCATCATCTACTACCACCACGCCACCGAACTAGTTCCCGCCATCATCAAGGATGACAATGAAGCCATGAATGAGGAGTTATTGGCTAAGAAATAAAAAACTTCAACTGCTCCTCCACTAACACAACTGACCCAAAATTTTAAGCAAGAATATTTTGACCGCTTCTTTGATGAAGTTGGAACCTCTGCAAATCCGGTGTCGCAGGTGAACACCTATGGATTTGCTCATTTAGTTATCCCTCAGAAACTTACCAAAATCCACCCGAACTTTAAAAAATCACTCTAGCTCCCGGTTCAAACTCGTGACTGCCTTTCCTTCCCTGAGTACAGATCCGAGGAGGGTGAGAACTGCACCTCTTTCTTTCCATGAAGATACCAATTTCTTGTCTCGGCCAGTTAGGGTTGCCAGTTATTTGAGGTCCCTAATATCAGAGTCCGACAGAGAGAAGATGAAGAATATCTCATGACAATGCCTCTTTAATGAGGGCATGCATTCATCGAACTGGGTACATATCTCTATTTATTACTTTAAGTTATGTACTTTTTATATTCTAACTTCAATATGGCTCATATCCTTACAGGCATCCGTTCTAGTCAGTGAGGGCTTCATCCGATGTACGGATGAAAATGAACACCTCAAAGGGCAGTTGGACACCCAAGACAGAGATTCGGCACCTCAAAGGGCTTCTAGAACAGAAAGAAGCTCAACTGTAGCAAGCCGATGAACTACCCGCTATTAAGGCAGAACTGGACCAAGTCAAAGGCGACTACCTCCGGGCTGTGAATGATCTCAAGCTCGCCAACGAGGAGAATAAGGTTTTGGATAGGAAAAACAATGAACAATATGACAATTGTTACACCCCGTAGTTCCAACACATGAATAAGAGAACGTACATAAGACGTTAAGGTTTAAATCGTGAAATGATAGAAGATACACTTTTTTCTTAAGAGAAATTTCGGAAACCCGTGAAGGAAAAGGTTGAAAAATGGGAATTTGATTCTCAAATTTGGTATTTGAGACTTTTGGAATATATTGGATTTATGGATTTTTAAGTTCGGATTTGGTCACGTGGGGCCCACGGGAAATTTTTTACCGTTTTGCGGGGCCCACAAAGTTTCGATATATTTTGACCAAATATAGACGTTTTTGGTGAAGAAATAATTTTGGACCAGATGAAATTGTGGACTGTTTTGTATAGATGGTGGGGCAGAATTTTACACGTCAAGTTAGGCGTGTAATCCCCTTTGGTTAACTATTGGTTGTGCCTTAAATGTGGCTTGTTGGTTGATGAATACGGGCCTTGGAAAAGGTGGAAAAGTACGTAGAAACAAAGGAAGTGCTGCCCAATTTTCCGTAGAATTAGAGGGCCATTAATTGGTACAAGTCCTACACTTGATAGCTTGTAGTTGATAGAAGTGCTATTGTCATTTTAGGTTGAAGTACTACGTGTAGTACATTCTACTTGGCATGTGGAATAGATGCTAAGGTTGAAGTACATTGGAGCGTATTGCTACTTGTCGTGTTGGTTAGTCGTCAAGAGGTATGTGAACTTCTTCCTTCTTTTGACATGATTTTAGTAAGTCTATGTGACTTGATCTTGGTAAGTATAGGGGACTTGAATTATTTGATAAGTCTAGGTGACTTGAATTATTTGATAAGTCTATGTGACTTGAATTGTTTGAGAAGTCTATGTGACTTGAATCATTTGATAAATCTATGTGACTTGATAGATTTCTTTAAAGATTATGAGACTTTGAATTAAAGTTATGAGACTTGATTTTCAAAGTTATGAGATTTGATTTATTTAAAGATTATGAGACTTTGAATTAAAGTTACGAGACTTGATTTTCAAAGTTATGAGATTTGATTTCTTTAAAGGTTGTGAGACTTGATTTCTTTAAAGATTATGAGACTTTATTTTTCAAGTTATGGGGCTTGATTTCTAAAGTTAAGAGACTTGATTATTTTGAAAGTTATGAGATTTGAGCTATTTTGGAAAGTCTATGTGACTGATTGATTTAAAGAGAAGTTGCTTGATTTCAAAACCTTGAATTGAATTTCAAAAGGTGTAGTAACTTGATGTGGAAAGTATAGATTACTTGATTTGAAAAGTAGGGATTACTTGATTTAAAGAAAATGAATGACTTAATGTTGTAAGAAGCAGTTCTTGGTTTTAAAGGTATAAGTTACTTAACTTTAAAAGTATAGGTAACTTGATTTTGATAGCAAAATTGTTCTGGGGTTCAACTCCCTAATATTGCATGAAACGATTTTCTTTATAAAGAATAGATGTACATAGTACTTTTGGGTTTAATACCCTAACATTACATGACTTGAGTCTTCTTGTAAAGAAGTGAATGTACGTAGTACTTTGGGTTCAACTCCCTTACATGACATGATAATGCCTTGGTTGTATTAAAAGCAAAGATGTGGTAGTGTTTTAGTTTTCTAAAAATGGAAGTTGTTATAACGGCTTTATGGGAAGTTTGTTATAACAATTTTGTGGAAAGTCAAGAGATGGTTTAAAATGTTATAGGGAAATCATGTGAGAATGTCCCTGATTAAATCCTTAATATAATACATGAAATGAAAGTGCCTTGAGTTTATAAAGTGAGTGTACGACGGACGTACAATTATTGTAATGGATCTTAATCCTTAATGAACTATGTGATAGTGCCTTGGAGTTATACAATGAAAGACTTGTTAGTGTCTTGGTAGTTCTAAAAGGATATTCATTCTATTTATGTAAGGAGAGTCGAAGATGATTTAAAGTGTACATAGTTTCTTGTGATGACTATATGTATGCGATCTTGATATTTGGACCGCGTCCCTCACTGGAGGGCCGACAACATTGTTGTATTAATTACTTGAACATGCTTACATGATGGAGGAATTCCATATGCGTGGTTCCATTGTTGTATTGTTTACTTGGACGTGCTGACAGTGATAAAGGATTCCACGGGCATGCTTTCACTATATTGTTCCATGGACATGCTTACACCGATGAAGGATTCCGGGGGCATGCGGCCATGATGCGGGTTCAATTCCCGGATGATATTATTATTCCATGGACTAGCTCTCCATGAAGACATGTACCCGAGATGAGGGATTCCACGAGCATGTTATGTACTATTATTATTCCATGGACTAGCTCTCCATGAAGACATGTACCCGAGATGAGGGATTCCACGGGCATGTTATATACTATTATTATTCTATGGATTAACTCTCTATGAAGTCATGCACCCAAGATGAGGGATTCCACGGGCATGAGATATATATATATATTGCATATGTGCACGTCGACAGTGATGTAGGATTTCACGAGCATGTTACATATATATATATATATATCTCATCCGGGAATTTTACACTTGCGGCTGTCGACAGTGACGAAGGGTTCCACGGGCACGCTTTGATATTGCGGGCTTGAGACCCATAGTTAGAAATGCATAATGATTTTGAGGGCATGTGGACCTGAATGTGTCATGGCTTTCATATGTTGAAATAGTGTTGATTTTATAAATGAAAGGGTTCAGTGGTTTCATGATTTGAAATGAGGTGGTAAATCTCATTTTGTAAAGCCATGGCTTAAAAGATAAAGTTGATTCTCACTACTTTCATATTGATAAACACTGTTGTACTGTTATTTTGGTTGTCGTACTTGCCTCCTGTGTTATATTTGGACTGTGTGGTTTTATATACTTAAAAAGGCATAGTTGACTCTCGGTGTTATAATAGTACAATGTTACAATGATACGGTGATCTGATGATACTGATGATACTGAGTACATTCGGCTTTGATTTTATATGACGCGGTAGGATCTGGTATTTGATTTCATACTTGCCCCTGTCATTCTTTTGTACTGTTATGATCTTATTTCATGTACTTCCTGTTTACATACTTAGTACCTTGTTGTACTGACCTCCTTCGAAATGCGTTCATGTCATGTGTCTAGGTACGATTGTGAATCCACGAGCTTAGGATCCTGATACAACATTTTGAGATGGCTCCAATGTTCCGGAGCTTGTCATTATGTCTAGGTATATTTAGGGGTACGGCGGGGCCTTGTCCCGTCATAGTATTTGTCCAAATTCTTAGAGGTCTGTATTCATATGTGGGCTGGACTAGCGTAAGTTGTATTTACATTGTTGAATAGTGTAGACCCTTTTGGGTGATTTATATTATGACAGCCTTATCGACTTTGCCTTTGTTTTAAAAAAAGAAAAATAAATGATGAGTGTTATTTATCTTCCGCGGTTTATTGTGTTGTATGAATAGAAGGGTGCCCAGGTAGGGCACCAGTCGCGGGCCCGGGGTTCGGGGCGTGACAACAATATCCAAGCCTTAATCTTAGAGCTCGAGGGTCGAGAAGATTTTCTAAATATTGAGGTCGATCACCTTAATGTCGTGTTTGCCGAGATTAATGCGAAACGAGCTGCCAAACAGGTTGCACTGAAGGTTGCTCAAGATTAAGCCAACCAACTAGCCCAAACCATCAAAGGTCTGAGAATTGAGCTTGAGGCCTCTAACCAAAGAAATTCTAAAACATCAACACATGGCCGATGTTGAGGCCGAGGTGGCCCGGACAGTGCTAAAGACTGAGCATATAAAATGAATGTTCGAAGATTCACCTTAGAGAAGGCTCGAGATGGGATCGAGGACTTGGATGCCAGGTTTGCTGAGGCTAAGGTCGTAGAGGATGAAGCCTTCTGACGGTTAAATAGTGATAGTGTCGAAGAACAACCTGAGGAGTCCGAATCTGAATCTTACTGATCTTTAGGTTTACATGCCTTTATTTTTTTTTCATGTTTTGTTCTGGCCATTTTCCGTCCTTATTTATGAATGAATATAATTTCTTCCATCTTTTAGAATTTGTTATTATTTTCTTGTTTTTAATAACTTATCCAAATAAACTTTTAACCCAGCTCGGGCTAATTGTCTCTGACTTCGGGGTTTTATTCAAACAAACCATCACTTATTTGTGTCGACTCGGGTAAAAGTTCCCTCATTCTAAAAAATAACATAATCAATTTTGAATACGAACTTCTAATTTTGTTTGCTTCATACATGGCAATTCTTCTAGTTTTGGGTCATTTAATTACTAACTTTAAGGACCTTATTTTATGTTTATGAATAAGATGTCTCTTTTTCATTTTGAGCATGAATGTTGGAGCTTTTTTATTCTCAACTTTTAGACAATTCAAGTGTCTTTAAGAATAGACTAGATTCATTTGATCAGGTGCCTTAGAAGCATGCTTTTGAAACATTATTTCTTTTTGTTCCGAATGCTTTTATGATGAAAATCGCCACTTAAGTACTTAACAACTTTGTTATTTCATAAGCCTGTTGATTTTCTAAATTTTCCAAAGACAAGCATATGCAAATAACTTTCGAGGCAAATTTCGGATAAAGTGCAAGTTCATTCAAATTTGTTTCGGTCAAACAAATGGGCATGATTTATTCGATCTTTTTCTTTTACATGATTTGTCATAACATTAACACTACGTGGGCAAGATTCATTCGATCTTTTAACCCTTACAAATGTTCATAACCCTAAAAAATTTAAGAAGCTTCAAATTTCTTTCTTCATAGCGTCGACTATTCGAATTTCTTCCTTCTGAACTTCCAAACTGAGGGTATGGAAGTCCCCTAGTTTCCGCACTAGCTAGTATTCTACGCACATAGTAAATAGGAAATTGCGTACCTTTCTCTTCCTGAACCAAAATTGCACTTACAACTACATCAGACATAACTAGGTACAAGAACAACTGCTCATCTGCCTTTGATTTATACAATAGCGACAGACTGGACAAGTACTTCAAATCCTGTAGAGCTTTCTGACACTCCGATTTCCACTCAAAGTCATTCTACTTTTTTAACAAAGATAAGAACCGATGACTTTTCTTCGAAGGCCGAGATATGAACATACTTAGAGCCGCTATCTTCTAGTGAGTCTTTGTACCGCCTTCATATCTTCAAGTACCTTCAGAATCTCCTCAATAACTTTGATCTTATCCGAATTGATCTCTATTCCTCGGTTTGAAACCAAGAAACCTAAGAACTGCCCGAGCCAACTCCAAAAGTACACTTTTCTATATTCAACTTTATGTTATACTTTCAGAGTATGTCAAACGTTTCCTGCAACAAATGTTCCTCTATTTCCAGGGATTTAACTATCATGTCATCAATACAAACCTCCATTGTGTTACCTATTTGGTCCTCGAACATGCGATTAACTAGGCGTTGGTACGTTGCTCTGGTGTTTTTTTATACCAAATGGCAATACATTATAGCAATAGGTCTTGTACCTAGTTATAAAATAGGTTTTCTCTTAATCCTCCGAGTTCATCCTAATTTGGTTGTACCTGGAGTAAGCGTCAAGAATACTTAGCATCTCATGCCCCACCATAGCATCAATCATTCGATCGATGTGTGTCAAAGGAAAAGAATCGTTTGTGCATGCTTTATTCCAATCTTTAAAATCTATGCACATTCTCAGTTTATTTCCCTTTTTAGGTATGACCACTACATTTGCTAACCAATATGGATACTCTAACTCCTAGATAGAACCTATATTTAAAGGTTTTATTACCTCCTCCTTGAAGAACTTATGTTTGAAGTCGGCCATATGCCTCATCTTTTGCTTTTCTGGGGGAAAGCTCGAATCCAAACTCAATTTGTGAGTCATAATCTCCGATGGAATACTTGTCATGTTTAAGTGAGATTAGACAAAGCAATCAGTGTTAGCTTTAAGAAATTTAATTAATTTAATCCTGAGCTCCGGAGTTAACCCGGTACCCAGGTATACCTTTTTCTCCAGTAAATGCATGAACAAGATGACTAGCTCAAGTTCTTTCATAGTTTACTTCGTGGCATATGAATCATACGGTAGAAAAAATAACCTCGGTACTCGATAGTACTCTTCTTCCTCGTAATTTATTCCCCCCATTTTTTTCTTCAGACTCGACGGGCTTGAACTCTGTGATTGCTATTTAACTTCTTTGCTTTTATTCACATCTTTCACCTCTTTTGGTGTTTGTACCGATTCCTTTACCGCAAACATTTCCCTCGCTGCTAGTTGTTCTCATTGAATTATTTTAATTTTATTTGGGGTTGGGAACTTTAACATCATGTGCAATGTCGAAGGTACGACCCTCATGTCGTGTATCCAAGTCCTACCGAATAGTGTGTTGTACCTCATTTCATATTTAATGACATAAAACTTCATTTGCCTAATTATCCCGGCTGCGTTGACTGGAAGAGTGATTTCACCCTTTGTAGTCTCGCTTGCCATATTGAAACCATTTAGAACTCGTACTGCCGGTACAATTTGATCCAACAATCCTAATTGCTCCACTACCTTCCATCAGATGATGTTGGCCGAGGAACCTAGATAAATTAAAATCTGCTTATATGAAACTTATTAATAAATACAAAAATTACCAACACATCATTGTAAGATTGAATGATGTCTTCTGCGTCTTTATCATTGGAAGATATCTTTCTGGACCCCTTTCTCTCGAGTTATTGAAACTTTCTTCTTCTTTGCAGTCATGATGAATCCCTTAGAACATCCATCCATTTGATAATCATATTTATGACATGTTGTGGTTCTATCGGATCCACTTTCTTGTTTGCTTCTCTATTTATGTAATTTCCTTTTGTTCGATCACTTAGAAACTCACGTAATGGCCATTTTTAACAACCGGGCAACTTCATCCCTCAATTGGTGACAATCCTCCGTTCGATGACTATGAGTTCCATGGTAATCAAAAATCAAACTCGGATCTCTTTGAGCCGGATCTGTTCGGAGTGGTCTTAGCCATCTTGTCTCCTTAATATGTCCAATGACCGAAATAAGTCTGGTCGCATCAACATTGAAATTATATTTGGAAAGCCTCAGGCTTTCCACACTGTTAGAGGAAGATCCATCGGTATCAGTTTTAAATTGCAGACCCCTACTTGTAGACCCTCGATCATTAAACCTGTCTCCTCTATCCGATGGGAAATTTCAATTGTTGCGACCCCTATCCGATCTGAAGTTCAACCTCTTTAGTTGTCTGTTGGGTTGATATCTATATTTTGAAGATTCTGACTCCGACTCAACTACCCTATTTGATTTATCAAATTTATTGTTCCATCATGTCGACCCTGGTGGGAGTTTGAGCTGATCATCCTTCACTCAAATTTTGGATATGTACCTATTATGTACGTCTTCCTATGTTACCGCTAATTCCAACTAGTTTTTCTTTAATTTAAATGAGGCACTAGAGCTCCTAGGATTCAACCCTTTGGTGAAAGCTTCATCTGCCCATTCATCATGTACCAGAGGAAGGAACATCCGTTATTTTTGAAATCTTTTCATGAACTCACGTAGTAATTCTATATCCTTCTGCGCAATTTTGAATATATCAGCTTTCTTTGCTTGGACCTTCCGGGCTCCTACATGTGCCTTTATAAAAGCATCTGCAAGCATTTTAAACGAGTTAATAGAATGTTTGGGCAACATAGAATACAAGGTCATTGCTCCATTGGATATGATTTCGCCAAATTTCTTTAGTAACACTGATTCGATCTCATCCAGATGCATGTCATTGCCCTTCACTACACAAGTGTAAGATGTCATGTGCTTCTGCAGATTCATTTTTCCATCATACTTTGGGAGATCGGGAATCTTAAACCTCTTCGGTATCAATTTTTGCGGTGCACTCGGTGAGAATGGCAACTATATGTATCTCTTCGAGTTCCGCCCCTTCTAAGATCAGAGCCGCTCCAGGAATCCGATTTACTTGTGAATTGTAGGTTTCAACCTTCTTTTCATTAGTATCCACCTTCTTGGTAAAAACTTGGAGCAACCTCAAAAAACTCATTAGTCCCCGATCCATAAAAATTTTCGTCAATCCAAATCCTCTTCTCGACCTGGATCATCATTGCGGATATGAAGAGTTTTATCCACCGCACTCGCTCCGCTGCTTTTCTTTTGCAATTGGGTTATAGCCTCATGTTGCTCCTTCAGTATGTTAAAGATTCGAGCCAAATTTATTTCACCATTCTCATAATCATCAGGTGTTTTCTGACGTGATCTTCTAGACCCCTGGGGGGAGATCACGGGGTTATTGTCATTCACCGGATCAATAGGCGGAACACCATTGATTAGATCAACGAGTGGAATGCCGTTGTTGTTATTGATGTTGTTAGCACCATTTTCACTATTTATTGTTGTCATCGTGGTTGCTAACCTCAACTTGAATATCACTAACCATGCCGTAACACTTAGTTTTAACCTGAAATCACAAAATCTCGAAAGAAACAAGTGAAATTTGAGTTTGAACAAATCACCACTATTATCCTTAGCCCCACGGTAGGCGCCAAACTGTTTACCCCAAAAAAGATACGATAAATTTGTAAGTGATTTTAAGGACACGTGGATCGATTTGTAAATAAGTGTAATAAAAAATTAATGATAAGTAAACTAGTAAGGATAATAAGCATGTAAATTAGCCTGAAATAAAATGATCTTGATTGAAACTGTCTAATGATTTTGGTCCGATCCTTAGCTGATTTGCTTCGGGTTCGAGCCAACAATGAGAACAAAAAGTTGTAACTGATGTAAGTAAATCGTGCAAGTATGAATAATGAGAATGAGATGCTATTCCAACATGAAGGTTGACTCCTTTTATAGCTATCATTACCAGGCATTTATGTACCAGAATCATTCCCTAATTAAATGCAATTAAATAACAATAACAACCACTTAATGAACAAAGAGTAACGTCTGGCGCCATATCCGGAATGTGTGCGCGCTGAGCCTCTTCGGTCTTCCATCCGGTGTTACATGTTCCGGTCACTATCCGGTGCCACTTGGTTCGATCGCTATCTGATCTTTCTTTGATACCCGGACTCACCTCAGTTCAACTCACATCCGATATTGACATCGCTGCCTCCTTCGATTTGTTTAGTATTTGTAAATTATAGTATTTTTGCACAATTAAGATTTGACAGTTATTTTGCACAATGGGAAAGTAAGTTTGCAAACATTTGTAATTTTCTTCATAACACGTTCCAAAATTAAATCATATATACAGAAGATGTAAATGATCTGTCAGTGATAGACAACTAAGGAGGATAGTGTTTGAAATATGATATCTCATTTAAAAACTTGAGCTTTTAAAGAAAACATATTTTTATTTATTTAATTATATTATCACACATTTTAATATAATATCATAATAAACACGGATTCTAGAATAAAGTTTCACTATCATCCAGTTCCACGCGATTGGTCATGACAAAAAAGAACCAGATCATCACATAAAAAATATAATTAAATAAATAAAATTATTCTCGACATAAATTTTTAAATGAGATGATATCTCCCATACTTCATTGAAAGAGTTTGATTCCCAAACTTCTTAGTAGGAGTATCAAAATCTATCAACTCACTCCTAGAGCTTCAATGGCTCAATCTATCGCGTCAACTGTCAACTCAAGCCTTCAAATTCTTCTAGCTACTTTCTTAGTTTCAAAATATTTATCTGATTTTGATTTAGTATAAAATTTTAAATAAGTAAATAATTTTTTTGTATTATGTCGTTATTAACTAAAGATATATAGAGTGCACCAAAATGCCTTTTAATTTTGTGATCTACAACATATCATTGGAAAATTGAAATAAAAGAGTTACAAAAAAGGAAAGAGACATTCATTTTGAAAGAGATAGCAAAAGAAAGGAGAATAAACATTTTGAAACGGAGAAAATATTATTTTAGTGACTTGATCATTGAGAGTTTACTGTAGGAAATCGAGAAGCATAGTTAACATTTACTCCCTATGTCCCAATTTAAATGTCCTACTTTCCTTTTTAGTTTGTCTAAAAAAAGTGTCTCTTTCTATATTTAGTAAGTTTTTCAATTCAAAGATAAGTTTAAACTGTTAAACAGTGTCCAGAATATTTGCCCTAGCGCTTGTACTTAGAGCTGTGTACAGCGATGATCGGTTACATTTTGTATATTAGACTTGTACCTAAATTAGTATTGTAACATTACCATAATTGTATAGTTAGTCATCATATAAAATAAGGTTTTAGATGTAAAGAGTTACACCGTGTAATTTTAGGACATATAAGTGAGAAATGCGTCTTTGTGAATTTGAGGCCTGTGCAGCGGTGCAAAGCGAGGACAGCGGTCTTTGAAACTTCACGAGTTGCAGGAATTCCGGCACCACGGTGTCATTGCGCAGTACCGCGGTGCCGATGCGAGAATTTCACGATTTTGGCTAAGTGTGAGAGATATTTTGTGGAGGAAGACAAGTGGACAAGTGGGGTTCATGGGTCCCCCTCCACTTGTCCTACAAGCCCATATTAGACACAAGTCTTGCAAGACTTAAAATCACAAATATCTTCTCATCCAAACCCTCATATCTCTCCCTTGTTCTTGAAGTTTTTGAAAACCATAGAAGTGAAGAACAATATTAACTTATCCTCCAAGATTAAGTTCCGTAACTAAGTTCTACGCCAAGTTAACACAACAAGGTAGAGGGTCACGGTTTTGGCCAAGAAATAATCTTGAAACCATAAGCTTGTTTATGAAATTTATGGAAGTAAAACAAGAAAGCAAGATGATTACAAGCTTGTATAGGATACGTGTGTGTGATTGTAACGTGTGGAAGTGGTGCAAAAAGTGAGGCAGGGCCGAGAGATTTGGTCTGTTTCAGACTAAGTTTAAGGTAAGATTTCTTCAGTAATTGAAAGTTACTTGATGTTATAGTTAAGAGATGAACTTGTGTTAAGTAAAATGGAGAATAAATGTGCATGTCACAGATTTGACATGCTAGCCGAATCTGGACAGTTCTCATGTTGTTGGGTTCGTTGGTTATTGTTGTGGTTATCTACACTTATTACATGTTGAAATGAAGGAAATCTTGTTGTTACAAGTTGTTATGGTTTATATAAAAGTGTTGAAATTTGAATTGGATAATAAGGAATTGTGAAAAGGACTTTAGTATTGGTTGTTGGCCGAGAACTACATGAACTGTGAGACGTCGTTGTGCTGTTTTAGGGGCTATTTTGTGGGGTTATAATGCTAAAAATTTAGTTGCTATTATGCATGTTTAAATGTGGAAATTGCTAATGTATGTCCTACAGGATTAAGGGTGTAGAATGGTGTAGAAAAGCTTCATATCTTACCCTTGTTGTGTTGGATTATGGACTGTTTTATATGGATTAAGAGGCCGGATTAACCTAAGAAGTAGGTGTGTGAATCACCTTGGTTGATGTTTTGGCTGTGTACTTAATTGGTACTTGATTATTGATGATATTTGCCTTATTGGTAAAGTGGAAACGTATGTATAAATAGGGGAGGTGCTACCCAAATTTGTATATAAAAAGAGAACCTTTACTTGGTATATGTCCTACACTAGTAAGCATGTAGTTGATATACGTGTTATTGTTATTATAGGTTGAAGTACTACTTGAGACGTGTTCTAGTTGTCAAGTTGGTATAGCCTATAAGGTGTGTGAACTATCCCTTCTTCCTTTGTCATGATATTTATATGACATGGGTGTACGACGGACGTACGTAATTCCATTGAGTCTTTATCTTTAAAATGCAAGATGTGATAGTGCCTTGGTTTTCTAAAATGAAAGATATGATAGTACTTTGGTTTTTCTAAAATGAAAGATATGATAGTACTTTGGTTTTTCTAAAATGAAAGTTGATTTTTATGAAGCAAGTGTACGGTGGACGTACATAGTACTTTTGGGTTCAAGTCCATAATATTACATGATATGATTCTTTTTATAAATAAATGCACGGTGGACGTACATAGTACTTTTGTGTTCAAGTCCCTAGTATTGGTACATAAGATGATGGTACCTTGGTTTTATTCCTTTGAGAGTCAAAGATGATTTAAAGTGCATATGATTGCTCATGATAACTATTCGTGCAAGTGTCATTATTCCACTTCACTGAGTCCCATAATGGGCCGGGTATGTTCGTGCGCAGATTTATTCCACTTCACCGAGTCACATAATCGGCCGGGTATGTTTGTGCGCAGATTTATTCCATGGACCTGCAATCCGTGATAAGAGTACACGATACTCATGCGGGTATAAAGACCCATGCGGGTTCGAGTCCCATGAATACTATATGTATATGATTCCATAGACAATATTCGTGATGTGAGTACAGGATACTCATGCGGGTATAAAGACCCATGCGGGTTCGATTCCCATGAATAGGATATGCATAATGATTCTATATACAGGTGTCCCTGATTTTGACATGACTTTCATATTTTGAAAAGGTACAGTTGACTCTTATTTTATATGGCACGGTTGGATCTGGTATTTGATTTTCATACTTGTCCCTGTCATCTTTCTATTTTAAAAAGGTACAGTTGGCTCTTATTTTATATGGCACAGTTGGATCTGGTATTTGATGTTCATACTTGTCCCTGTCATCTTTTGGCCAGTGATGATCTTATTTACTGTACTTTATGTTTACATACTTAGTACATTGTTGTACTGACCCCCTTCTTCGAGGGACTGCATTCATGCCCGCAGGTATAGGTACTCAGTTTGGTGATCCTCGAGCGTAGAATTCTTGCCCAGCTTTTTGAGATAACTCCATTGTTTCGGAGCTTGTCATTTTGGTACAATCTTTGATTTTAGACTTATGTATATTCAGGGGTACGGCGGGGCCTTGTCCCGTCATATGTCTTTATCAAACTCTTAGAGGTCTTGTAGAAAGGTGTGGGTTGTATATGTACTTGGACATATGTGAGTTGTACTAGTTTTGGATATTTCTATATATAATGGCGGCCTCGTCGGCTTGCCTATTTTTTTTTTTTTAAAAATAGTTATTCCTTATATTCCGCTGATTTTAGGTGATGTATGAGTATAAGGGTACCAGTCGCGGCCCGGCGGCTCGGGTCTTGACAAAAATGGTATAAGAGCAGTTAGTCCTCGGAATGTCTACAAACCGTGTGCAGTAGAGTCTTGGTTATCGGTGTGTTGTGCACCACACCCATAAACAGGAGGCTACAATACTTTTAGGATTGGTTTCTATTCTTTCATCTCATAGATCGTGTGATAGAGCTGTGTTACTAGGAGAATTCCCCTTTCTAACGTATTATTGTGTTACAGTTATGCCTCCGAAGAGGGAAACAGTGGCCCATAAGGGCAAATCAGCAGCAGGAGCTGCTAGTCTGACTCAGAGAGTTACTAGGGCACATGCCCAATCGATGCCGGAGATTGTGCGCCCGTCGGCGAGCTCAGTTACACCGCCATCACCTGAGGAGCTTAGAAGCGGCTCGAGGCGGATACTTGAGCCTCAGTTCCTCGGCCGGCGAAGGATACGGTCATGAGAGATGCGATTCGGTGCGACTAGATTGATGGCGGCGGAACCGCGGCGAGGACGAGTTGATCCTAGGTCGGCGGTTTGAGGTTCATGATTTCTTGAGCGTAACCCTCGAGTTTTGAGTCACGGCCGAGGATGACCCGCGAAGTTCATCAAACGGATGCACGTCTGGCGAGGGTGTCGAGGGCTTGGAGGCGAGTCTGTAGAGTTGGCATCGTATAGGATGCGGGATATAGCTACCAACTGGTATGAGTCATGAGAGTTGTCTAGAGGAGAGGATGTTCCTCCAGCTATATGGGATGAGTTTACAGAGGTATTCCTTGGTCAATTCTTGCCTCCAGAGATGAAGAGGGCTAGAGTTGGCAGATTTCTGCAGTTGAGGCAGAGTGGCAGGACCATACGTGAGTATAGTCTGGAGTTTGATTCATTGGCTAGGTATGCACCTACCATTGTGGTGGATATGGCGGATAAGGTTCATCGCTATGTGATGAGACTAGACCGCTACTTGATTGATGAATGCATGGCTATGACTCTTCAGCCAGACATGGATATTGCCCGAGTGCAGGCCTACGCCCAGGAGGTAGAGGACAAACATAGAGGGCGTCAACCAGAGAGAGACCATGACAGGGGCCAGTATAAGAGGCCTACGTCGGCGGGACAATTTAGTGAGTTTCGAGGTGGGCAGCCTTAGCAGCAGGTTCGACATCCTTCCCAGCCAGCACAAAGTGCACCTCCACAGTCTACGGGTAGAAGGTTTGGTCACAAGGGGTATTCAGGAGCTGGTCAGAGCTCCAGGGCTGCATGTTCGCAGATATACCGGGGTCCTAGCTAGTCGAGGCCACCGTTGCCTCCATGTTCTCGGTGCGGTAGACATCATTTTGGGGAGTGCCGCATTTCTGTAGGTGCTTGTTTTGCTTGCGGCCGTCAAGGCCATGTGAAGAGGGAATGCCCTCTTAGAGATGGTACAGGTGGGATGACTCAGCCTACTGGGTTAGTTGCTGGTTAGTCATCTACTATAGCTATGCGCCTCGCAGGGTAGAATGTTCGCACGCCAGCAGGCCGTGGTAGAGGTCGTGGCGGAGTTTCTAGTTCTGGCGATCCTTCGAACCACATTTATGCTTTGGCCAGTAGACACGACCAGGAGGCGTCACCGGATGTTGTCACATGTATATTATTGATCTTTTTCCGTGATGTTTATGCATTGATAGATCCGGGTTATACTTTATCCTATATATCTCCCACTGTTGCTAGTAAAATTAGGATAGAACATATGTCGATAAAACCTTTTGAGGTAGCTACACCGATAGGAGATTCGGTCATAGCTAAACGAGTGTATAAGAATTGTTCGGTGGTTATATGTAGTCGCCGTACCATAGCAGATTTGATAGAGTTAGATATGATGAAGTTTGATGTTCTTATGGGTATGGATTGGTTGGATTCTTGTTATGCCAATGTTGATTGTAGGGGGAAGTTGGTTCGATTCCAGTTTCCAGGAAAACCAGTTATAGAGTGGAAAGGGAATACAACGTCTCCGAGGGGTAGGTTTATTTCATACCTCAAGGCAAGGAAGATGGTTAGAAAAGGGTATATTTACCACTTGGTTCGGGTACATGATATGGAGGACGAGGTACTGGCTCTTCAATCAGTTCAGGTGGTTAATAAATTCCTAGACGTATTCCCAGATCTTCCTCCAGAGCGGGAGATAGAATTCACTATCGATATTCTCCCAGATACCCAACCTATATCTATTCCTCCTTATAGAATGGCTCCTGCAGAGCTGAAGGAGTTGAAAGAGCAGCTGAGAGACTTGTTGGAAAAAGACTTCATTAAGCCTAGTACATCTCCTTGGGGAGCACCAGTATTATTTGTGAAGAAGAATGATGGATCGCTGCAGATGTGTATTGATTAAAGGAAGCTGATTAAGGTAACCATTAAGAATATGTATCCCCTCCCCAGGATTGATAATTTGTTTGACCAGTTGAAGAGTGGTAAGTGTTTCTCGAAGATAGACCTGCAGTCTGGTTATCACCAGGTACGGGTAAGAGAGTCAGATATCCCGAAGACATAATTCAGGACCCGATACATACATTATGAGTTTAGGGTGATGTTTTGTCACGACCCGACCCCGGATCCGTGACCGGTGCCTTAACCCGGGCACCCTTGTGCCACAACATCAGAGAAAACCAGCGGAACATAAACTCATAATAAACAACCATAATGATATAAATAGTCTAGCCCAAAATGGCTACCCCAAAAGTACATAAAACCGAACAGTTACATCCTTAAACAAACCAAGTTATGACAAGACTACAGGCCTCTAAGAAGGAGTAACACTATGACGGACAGGCCTGTCGTGCCCACGAATGTACAAAACATCAACAACACCGGGAGAACCGTACCAAAAGTCGAGCATCCAGAAGAAATGGAGCTCACGACACTGAGTAAAAGATCCTAGGAATGAGGATCTACCACCGCTTTCCTTACCTGCGGCGTGAGCGCATCCTCGAAGAAGGGTCGATGCATAACGTACCAAGTATGTAAAGCGGAAAATCTTTGTAGTAATATCATAAGTCAAAAATAATTTGAGTCATAGATAAAAATCAATTTCCTTGCTTTGTGCCTTACTAAAAATGAGAGTAACTAGTATAAAACTTATAGCGTAAAAATAGGAGGCTCGCGATCAAAGCAGGTACCTCGCGTAGTATCGTTAAGCAATCCTACTCACGGGACTATTTCACCGCGTGGGTCTGTGGACCAGCGTGAGTCATCCTCGTCGTGAGACTATTTCACCGTGAGACTATTTCACGCATGGATCCTGTAGACCCGCGTAGTATCGTGCGTACTCGCGTGAGACTATTTCACCCGCATGGATCACGTGGTCCGATCCGCGTGAGTGCAAGCGCTTTCGCGTCATGGGTAGCAAATCCATGGCATAAATAATAACCGGGGTTTACCCGTAATAATATAAATATATAACATAGCTCATCCGCTATCATACATAACATAAGCACTACGGGCCTATCATATCATACATAAGCACTACCGGCCGATCAAATCACAACATAAGCACTACAGACCTATCATAACATAAGCAAGTTGAGAAATACCCTAACTTCTTATTAACATTATTAATATATCCACTCATTTTAGTATCCTAAGGCACTAACATGTCTTTTAATAGAAAATCAAAATTCAACCCAAGTACCGTATCTTCTAACTTTTTAAGAAATAACTCTTTTTATACAAAAATTCCAAGATACTAATCACCATAGTATCAAATTCACGATTTCTTTTCAAGACAAGTCACATTTCCTTTTAGAAATATAATAGGCTTCTGAATCAAGTGACTTCTTTTCCTTGAAAACCTTTGGCAACCCATGCCTAAGAATCAATTCACCTTTCTTAGTTTCAAATCCTTTACGTACTTGTTTTAATTAGAGTAAACCTTTCTTTGTGAACCTTTCAAGAAAACTAATATAACCAACTTCCCATAAAGTCATTATATTAGCGTTATCCCTTTGTCAAATACATTTTCCTAAATCCAGGACTTATACTTTTGAAATGAAACAAGTATCATATACTTTAAAACAAGTGAAAGATATCAAATCTTGTACGTCTACCGTACTACATAGGTACAACTACTCATGCTCAAGAGATAGGAAAGTTCCACATACCTCTTTGGTCAATCCACTTGCTAAGCTCAACTACAACAAGTAATATTTCAACCTATAATAATCATGATACGTTTATTAACCTCTAACTTCAATGTAGAATAATCCAAGTTCAAAGTCACTAAATTCTATGGAAAATTGGGCAGCATTTCCTTTGTTTCTACTCACTTTGCCACCTTTCTCAAGGCCGAATTTATCATCCAAACACCACATTTAAGGCTCAACAATCCAACATTTCAAAAGGGATTACACACCTAAACTTGGGTGTGTAAAATTCTGCCCCATAAGGTACAACAATTCTCTTAACAATTCTAAGGTAGTGTTTTTGGCTACAACATGCTCATAATATCTTCTTAACCAATTCTTGCATATCAGACCACATTTCTTGCATCTGATGACTCTAAGAGCATTATTTACTACCACAAGTTCTTTCTTCAACATGCAACACTAGAAACTAATTCTAAAGGAAGAAATGTTACCTTAAAGTTTTACCCAAACTTATTCCAAATATTTTGCTAGCTTGTGCAAGAACACCACCACAACAACACCAACAAGCTAGCCACAAACTTCCTTCTTGTTCTTAACTTTTCAGATTTTTCCTAAGGCTAGAATTTCCTTTGGAAATGTAGAGAGAAGGAGGAGCTAATTTTTAGAGAGAGGGAGAGGTTTGAAAGATGACCAAGTCTTTAAGACTTGGTCAATATAAAACATCTGAAAAATCGGATGGGGTGGGGACACTTGTCACCCTCCCGTGGCCTTTTAAAGAGAAATCGGACTTTCCTAAGTTTTTCGCCCAAAAATCCTCCTCGGCGCCACCGCCTCCGGCGCCTCAGCGCTGAAACCTCATGACCTCTGCGAACTTTCAGCGCCAAGCGCTGCCGCTTTGTCCGAAACACATTTCTGTCCGTCTGCGCACTGAACTTGTAACTCCCATAACTTTCTACTCCGACGTCCTATCGACGAACGGTTAGTTGCGTTGGAATATAGACTCAACGAACTACGCCCTGGGCCTTTGAAACACTTAGGAACTCTCAATGTACCGGGTCATAACCCGCTTCCAAGTTGACTAAAAACCCGTCCGGAACCATCCGTCAACCTATCCTTTAAAATTTTTAAGTCTTATATGCTTTCGTACGCTCTCATACGTAGGGTCAGAACTACGGGGTATAACATTCTCCCCCCCTTAGAAACATTCGTCCCGAATGTTCCTTCTAGGCTTACTCAAATCACAATATCGACATAGACCCTATTAACTATTTTTTTTCCAAACAAAGAAGCTCCACGAGCCACAACATACTTAAGCGTAAATGTTAAATCAAAACTAACAAGCAGGAAAGTGGGTTACCTGGAGGTGTAGGGAATAAGTGAGGATACTTCTTCATCAGGTCATCCTCTGCTTCCCACGTCATTTCCTCCCTGTTCTCGTTCCGCCATAAGACGCTTGCGGAAGCGTCCTTCGTCAGAAGTCGCCTAACACTGTCGATCGGGTATCGCTATGGGACTCTCCTCATCGATAACTCCTTTGTCACTTGGACATCATGAGCGGGTGCACTCTAGATGGGTCTCGATACATTTCCAACATGGACACATGGAAAGCGGATGTACCGCCTCCGAATCGGACGGCGGATCTAACTCATAAGCAACCACGCCTGCCCTACGGACAATCGATCGTCCCGATGTACCTTGGGCTAAGTTTACCTTTCTTCCCAAACCTCATCACACGCCTTCATGGGCGATACCTTTAGGAAAACCCAATCATCTATCTCAAATCCAAGTGTCGGCCGATGATCTGCGTCGACTTACGCCGAGCTCGCCAACAACCGTTCCTGGATAAGCTTCACCTTATCCACTGCCTGCTGAACCAAATCTGGCCCGACTAACTGCACTTCTACCACTTCAAACCAACCTATCGGTGACCTGCACTTCCTCCCATATAAGGCCTCATAAGGCGCCATCTGAATACTAGAGTGGTAGCTGTTGTTATAAGCAAACTCCACGAGAGGTAAATGATCCTCCCAGCTACCCCTAAAATCAATAACACAAGCCCGCAGCATATCCTCAAGTGTCTGTATAGTGCGCTCGGCCTGTCCGTCGGTCTGAGGGTGAAACGCCGTACTGAGACTCACCTGTGTCCCTAATCCATACGAAAAGACCTCGGAAGTTAGCGTAAAGCGGGCTCCTCTGCGAAATAATCGTCTGAGCACTCCGTGCGATCTCACAATCTCACGATATCTGATCTCGCGTAATCCTCATTTGAAAAAGTCGTCATTGGAAGAAAATGGGCTGATTTAAGTCGACTGTCGCGATAACCCAAATGGAATCATGCTTCCTGAGTGGAAGGTAACCTGTAATAAAATCCATATTTACCACCTCCCGTTTCAAGTCGGAATATCAATAGCTGCAATGACGACCGCTTACGGTGCTCAACTTCACTGGCGACAATTCGACGCGTACTACGAACTCCGCAACGTCCGCTTAAGGCCATCCCGCAATACACGCGTCGAGGTCATGATACATCTTAGTCGACCGGATGAATAGAATAACGAGCGTGTGCCTCACGAGAATCTGTGGCGAAGTCTGTCACATCGGGAACACACAACCGGCCCTCGAATCTCAGCACCCCATCAGGCGCTACCTCAATAGACCGCTTCTCTTTCGGAGAGCTGCGTCGATGCCGTGCAAAATCGGATCCTCATACTCGCCTCTTCCTCCTCGACGATGGAAGACTCGGCAACCTCTCGAACCCGAATTCGTCACTATCGGAATCAACCAAAGCGAACCCCAGGCTCGCTGGCGATGTAACTCTCGGACCATATCCCTTTCTGCGGCTGAACATCAGACAGACTACCCATCAATCTGCGACTAAGGGCATCTGCAACTACATTGGCCTTCCCTGGGTGGTATAGAATATTAACATGGTAATCCTTAAGTAGCTCCAACCACCGTCTGCTGCAAGTTCGACTCCTGCAGGTGAAGATGTCTGGAGACTCTTGTAGTGCGTGTAAATGTCCACATGAACTCCGTATAAATAATGTCTCGGATCTTGAGGCATGAATCACTGCTGCCAACTCCAAGTCATGTGTGGGATAGTTCTTCTCATGCTTCCTAAGCTGTCGAGATGTATAAGCTATAACTCGTGTTACGTATCGCACCTGCGCTGACACACGGCGCATCGCAATAAACCACGTATCCATCTAAGCCCCTAGAAGAGTAAGGGTGGGGCGGTCGTCAATTTCTCCTTTAGTAACTGGAAACTCTCTCACAAGCATCCGTCCCATCAAATGTAGTGCTCGAGTCGGCTAGTCAAAGCGCGACATGGAGGCAAACTTCTCCACAAACCTCAGATAATAACTGCAGGCCCAAAAGGCTGCGCAGTCGGTGTAGTGGAGTGCAGGCCAAGTCTTGTTGCCCCAATCTTAGCTGTATCAACCCGAATACCGTCGGCCCGATAACGTGCCTAAGAAAGCCGAAGCCACCAAAACTCGCGTTTCGAGAACTTAGCATACAATTGCGGTCCACGAGGACTCCCAATACCGTCGTCGAATGATCAGTATGCTCTGCTGCGTCTTGCGAATACACGAAGATATCATCGATGAACACTATAACGAACATATCCGAGAATGGCACAACACCTATTCATCAAATCCATGAATACTGCTGCAGCGTTGGTCAATCCGAAAGACATCACCCTGAACTCATAGTGCCCATACCGGGTCCTGAATGCAGTCTTTGGGATATCCGCCTCTCTAACAACCGGAACTGACTGAAGGTCCGGTATCTCCGCCTCAATATCGAATAACCGAACCAAATGGTAAATATACCCCTTCCGTACCATCTTCCTAGCCTTGAGGTAAGAAATAAACCTACCCCTCGGCGATGCAGTATTCCCCTTCCACTCGATAACCGGCTCACCGGAAAACCGGAACCGAACTAACCTCTCTCTACAATCCACATTGGCATAGCAAGACGCAAGCCAATCCATACCCATAATCACATCAAAGTCTGTCATATCAAACTCTATCAAGTCAGCTAGAGTCCGACGACTATCTCTGATCATTTGGGCAAGCCTTATATATCGCTCGGCTACCAGAAGCACCTGGCGTAGCCACCTCAAAAGATTCTATGGACTCGGGCTCTATCCCTATTCTACCCGGCAATATGAGGAGATATATAGGACAAGGTAGAACACAGGTCTATCAAAGCATAAACATCACACAAGCAACCAACAATGTACAGTGGCGACATCGGTGGCGCCTCACGATCTGGCGGTGGACATAGCATAAATGCGGTTCTGAGGACCGCTGGAACTGGAACCCATGCCACGACCCCTGCCGCGGCCTGCTGGCCCGTGAACACCACGCCTCGGTGCACGACTGCGAAGATGAAGACCCGGCAAGCCCGGTCGGGTGAGCCATAGCATTTCCGCCGCCTGGTCGGACAATCTCTCTTCAAATGGCCTGCGCCACAAGAGTAACAAGCTCCTGGAGGAACACGACACCCCCCATAATGGCAATCACCACATCGACCACACCGAGGCATAGGTGGCCTCATCTGACTAGAACTCTGGTCCCTCTGGAAACCCGAAGCCCTGGAACCTTGTCCTGCTCCTGAATACTCTGTACGTCCCGAAGATGGTGGAGGAGCGCTGCTGACGGTGTGGTGCAAATGCAGTGCTTCTTTGGGGTTGTCTACCCTAAAACTACGAGAGGACCTGCTGTCTGCCTCTTATCTTTGATACCGGCCTATCCTCATGTCGCCACGATCCGGCGATGGCGAACCGTCTCCTTGTAGCCCATATCCTGCGCCTGACTGGATTGGAGGCTCAGTCTGCGGTCTCGATGGCTGCTGCTGCCTCAGACTCTGCTGGGGTTGGCGATGTTGTAGAACTCGCCGTCCGAAACACCTCGTCACGGTAAGGTGGGCACGTGCCACTGGTAACCTCGGTGCCCTACTAGTAGTTCCTCTGCTTGCCCATACGGGCGCGGTTGCCTGCGTGGAGGCATAAGCGTCTGAGGAAAAATATGTCGGAGGAAATTCAACCTATAACACGGCTCTATTGCACGATCTTAAAGTGAAAGAATGAAACCAATCCTAAATATCTCTGACCTCACGATTATAGATGTGGTGCCTGACACGCGATAATCAAGACTACTACTAGATACGGCTGTAGACCGCTTTGAGGATTAAGCGCTCGATACCACTTTTGTCGCGACCCAACCGGATCGTGGCCGGTGCCTTAACGGGCACCGCGCGACACAACATCGAGAAAACCAGTGAGCATAAACTCATAATAAACAACCGTAATGATATAAATAGTCTAGCCCAAAATGGCTACCCCAAAGTACATAAAACCGAGCAGTTACATCCTTAAACAAACCAAGTTATGACAAGACTACAAGCCTACAGAAGGAGTAACACTATGGCGGAACGGGGGCCGTCATGCCTGAATGTACAAAACATCAACAACGCGGGAGAACCGTACAAAAGTCGAGCCTCAGAAGAAATGGAGCTCACGACACTGAGTAAAAGATCCTAGGAATGAGGATCTACCACCTTTCACCTGCGGCGTGAGCGGCCCAGAAGAAGTCGATACCTGTCATGACCCGACCCGGGACGCGATGGCGCCTACTGGGCACCCTTCGTAATCATCGAGAAAATCAGCGGAACATACATGAAACTTAAAAATAAAACATCGTAAGTAAAACAACGAGGTTAGCGGATAGGGCTACCTTCTGAACATATATAAAAACAACGACGGTTGCCTCGCTTTCTTTTACAAAGCGACCCACCATGTGACTACGGACCTCTAAGAGTTTTGACATAACAAGCGTGGCGGGACAAGGCCCGCCGTACCACGAATAAACATAAGCGTGACAACTCAAACACTGGAGCCGTCTCGACTTTGAGCGGGATCCTAAGCTCGCGGATCCAATTGTAATACCTAAACTGCGGGCATGAGCGCGGCCCGAAGAAGTCGATTACTCTGCCGAATATGGAGCAGAAAATAACGTCTGATAAACAAATCATAATGTACAAAAGAATGACAAGAGCAAGTATAAGAATACTTACGGATCCTGCCGTGTCATTACCACATGAACTTAATCGTACCTTATTATCCTTTCCATTCCCGATAAAAGTTATAGTCACATTCTTACGTACATTATTTTAGAAAAGAATCATTAAGTTCATTACCATATAACACTTATCTTTCATAACATAGTCCGCCCACTACGGAGGGACACATATCTTTGCCGACCCAACTGGGACGCGATCAAGTCACACTAATATCAAAGCATGCCCGTGGAATCCCCCATCACTGTCGACAGCTATTAGTGTAAAATATAACCATGTGACGCTCCCGTGGCATCCCACCTCACTGTCGGCGTACACATACACAATACATATATATATATCCTGCGTGGAATCCCACATCACCGCCGATCCGGTATAATAATACACCAATAGGCATACATGAACACCAAGTCCCACGGTGGTATATGCGTCTTGGGTCTACCCTCACTTATAATCTTACCCTGGAGAAGGTGGTAAAGCAGGTGGTATAGCATCTTGGGGGTCTACCCCTCACTTATACTCTTACCCTGGAGAAGGTGGTATAACGTCTTGGGGCTTGCCCCTCATTTATACTCTTACCCTATCTCGAGGTCGTCGAACAACACATAAAGCGGGTGGTACAACGTCTTGGGGTTTACCCTCACTTATACTCTTACCACGGAGAAGGTGGTATAACGTCTTGGGCTTGCCCTCATTTATCTCTTACCCTATCTCGTGACCATCAAACAAGGCATAAGCACTACCGTGTCTTTTATAAAATCAGAATTTAACCCGAGTGCTACAAATAGCGGAAGCATACGTGGAACCCCACATCACCGTTTGCAGACGTCCCGAGAACTTACAACAAGACATCCGACTTCAACCGAAGTCGCGACAACAATAAAACATAATACTTGCACTCAAAGGCTATTACCAGCACATATAGGCAAGTTCTCAATTAACCAAGCCGAAGTACTTATCAAGGCACACATAGGATAATTCTCATTTTATCAAGCCAAAGTACTAATCAAGGCATACATAGAATAATTCTCTTTTAACAAGTCAAAGTACTTATCAAGGCACACTTAGACAAATTCTCAATTTATCAAGCCAAAGTACTACATCGCATTTCTTTTATAAAAGACTCCTTTCTATGTAAAGCTCCAAGATACTAACACCCGTAGTATCAAGTCCTATTCACCTTTCAAGACAAGTCACAATACCTTTTTTTTAGAAATACAAATACCGGCTTCTAAATCAAGTGACTTCTTTTATTAAAAACCTTAAGCAATTGGTACCTTTAAACCAATTTGCCGTTCCTTAATACAAGTTATTCCTTTGATTACGTTTTTAGAGAAAACCATTCTCTTATCCTTCCATAAAGCCGTTATAACCAACTTCCCATAAAGCCGTTATAACCGCTTTATGGTTTTAGACAAACTCATTCCTTTTATAACTAAGAGATTTATACTTTCAAATCAAATCTCTTAACTTTCAAAATACATCAAGTCTCTTAACTTTTTAGAAAACAAGTTTCAAAGTCTTAAAAGCTTACATCGTAAACTCTTTAAACTTTGTAACAAATCTTTAGTCGTCGTGAATAAGTTATACTTATTTATAACGATCTTATTCAAGTAGCCATGATCTAGAAAATGTAATACAATTTTGTCTTATCTTAGCTTCTATGCGGATGGAGGATTTCTACTTGTTTTAACATAATGGATTGTCATTACATTTTCCTTTATTAACGCTGCATGGCTTATTCGATACTTATACTCATTTGTCAGTAAATTAGCCAAATCAAGTCGACTCCTTTTTATATAAAACCTTAGGCAATTGATGCCGTAAAATCAAGTTGCCTTTTACATAGTCAAGTCATTTATCTTTCCATAAGGCAAATATAACTAACTTCCCATAAAGCCGTTATATTCACTTTATACCTTAGCCGTAAACAATTTCCTATCCAAGGACTTATACGTTTAAAGCGGACGAGTATCACATACTTTAAAACTCTTCAAGTCCCTTAACTTTAAAATCAACTTAAGACATCCTTACTATTTTCAAAGAAGTGAGTTAATCTCCTAACCCACCCGACTTGGCATCACATAAAACAAGTAAAGAATGTCATAGTCTTGTACGTCTACCGTACTACATCGCAACTAGTCATGCTCAAAAGATAGGAGAAGTTCTACATGGGTAATTCACATAACTACCTCTTAACTTCTAAGAGTAGAAGGAAACATGAAAGGATACCACAAGTATATTCCATACATAGAATCATGCCAAAGGAAGGAAGAGGTTCACATACCTCGCGACGATTGTCGACAAATAGCAAAATGCTCCAAAGTACTCCAACCTTGATAGCTATTCCACTCTCCAAGTAGGATACGCTATACTTAGTACTTCAACCTATAATGGTCACAATATGTCCATTAACCTTTCACTTCTAACGTAGAATATTTTAGGTGCTAAGTCGCTAAATTCTACGGAAAATCGGACAGCACCTCCTTTGTTTCTACTCACTTTGCCACCTTTTTCAAGGCCGAATACAATAACCAAACAGCCCCAATTGGCTCACAACAATATAGAAGGTATTCCAATACAATGAATAACTAAACAGCCCCAATTGGCTCACAATTTAGAAAGTAGTCCAATACAAATGAATAACAAACTAAAAAGTCCAAATTCGGCCACCTTGAGTTCAACCATACCAATTCTTATCAAATTTCCATTTCAATCCAAATTGGTAGCATAACATGAAATCAAGTCGCATTTGATTATAACAATCCATAATCTCTAAGTAGGTAACATGCGACGATTTCTAATAAACGGCCAATTAGTAATCCAATTTTCAAGTGGCTTATATAACATTTCGAATTTAGCTACAAGCACTCCATAATACTTATAAACTTCTACATACCAACTTCATGTTGTCAACGTGTAAAACTAACAACAACAAAATAAATATATAATCTTGTAACATCTTAAAGGCCAAGATTTATACCTTAACGATTCTCAAACCAATCTTCAAATCCGAAGTCGTTCCTTAGCAACTTAGAGACTCTCCAAGATACTTCAATCCGCTACTTGAGACCCTTAGAACCATACCAACAACTTTCCTTCAACTCTCAATCCAAAACCTAGAAAAGCCACTAGGTTTTCACTTTGCGACTAATACGAAAACTCTCTTTTTCCGGGATTTTTCTATTGAGATACACTTACATAACACTCATGAACCTTGGTTTAAAGTGTGGAGTTGAATGGACAAGGAACAAATCTTTTCCTTTTTAAATGCAGGAACCCGAGAGCACATTTGCTTGTTCCTCCAATTCTCTTGAAATTTTGCTAAGTATGGAAGCTTGTCTCACTACTAGTAGTATAATATAGGGACATGGAGGGTCAAGATGTGTACAATTGGGTGGCTAGGATGAGGTCTAAGCAAATATCAAGCCTTAGTGGGTCCATTGACTTAGTCAATATTGTCAAGCTACTCTTGCAAGACTTGTTCATCAAAGACTTATGGTAAATGACCATTATGGGCATGCCTAAATTCGTCCAAGGCATCATTAAGGGGGGTGACACATGTCGCCCTCCCATTCGTCGCAATATTACGTTTTCCGACAATTTCAAAATTCCGATAAAACTTCTACAAGTCTCTAATCTTGACACTTTAGAGTTCTTACGTACGTTCTTAAAACATGTCCTGTAAATACGGGGTGTAACATTCTTCCCCCCTTAGAAACATTCGTCCCCGAATGTTCTTTCGGAGTCAATCTTTATAATAAGCGACATAGATTCTTTTCACAACCCCGACATACCAACAATGATACCACACATGGCCACATGTAATACTTATGCTAAGATGTCAACCTTGGCACTTATAAAGCCAACTAGTCCATACTCATAATGACCTTAAAGCCTGTCATAATCCTCTCTACTCGGTCTACTAAGGTCGGCATTGTATCATCAGGAAAATCTCATATTCCGCCATTTCTACCCCAAACACTCGGGTGTAGTTACCTCGAAAGGTTCTTATGGATTCGGGATCTATTCCTTTACACTTGGTTGCTATCTTTCTTCTTGGTCGTACTCTGTCCGTACTACCAACTCATACTAGTATACCTATCTAACTTCCATACCGATTCTGGCCTCTAATCATTGGAGTCACTCTATAAAACACTATAAGGTCATTTCGGCTTTGACTGGTTAGGTGGAAACGTCCACGAACGTAAAGCAATTAACTAGACTTGGGCCTTGCGCCGTGACCGTCACGTGGCGGAACTACTACCAACTGATCCCACTCCATTCCGGGATATGGGAGACGTAACAGTCCTCGACCCTACTGTGTCGCCTTAACTCTTATCCTTGAGTCCGACTTAAAATCTTATTGCGGATAAAGCCTTATACATCTAAGGTCTCGGCGGTTATCAATATTCTTAGGCTCGCAATTTCCATGCTCCAAGCCTACCTTACCAATCCCCGATACGGGTATAATAACTTCTCATAAAACCATAACCATGTTGTCTCGATCACAACAACCATTACTTACTCTATACGAGCCTCGTCAGTATAATTCTCTTAAGCATACTACGCGACTTGATCTATTAACATGACATTCAGTTAGGTTCCTTAATATGGCTTCTTGGGGTCCACTACCTATCGAATGACTCATCCTTTCCCAATTATCTCAAAATAAAACCACAAGACCTTGGCGAAAATTCATTAACTATTCCATACCTTCCGGTATCTAGTTAGTCTTCTGGATTCACGGTAATCTAAAATCATTCTAGGCAACACGCGTCGACCTCATACATAACTCGTATAGATGTATGTCACAATACCAACTATACTATAATCATTACCTACGGATACGCAATCCATAGTCGCTACGGGTCACTTTGCGCTTTCGGCTGCGATCAACATAACTCGTTAGGGAGAGCGACCACAACAACACGGCTCTATCGCACGATCTCGAGTGAGAAGAATGAAACCAATCCTAAATGTCCTGCGACCTCACGATTATAGATGTGGTGCACAACACACCGATAATCAAGACTCTGCTAGACGCGGTGCGTAGACACTTTCAGTGGACTAAGCGCTCACGATACCACTTTTGTCACTTTGTCGCGAGCCTTGCTCAAGCGACCCAACAAATGGTGCCGGGCTGCTGCGATCCACGAGGCATGCCGCCCGGCCATCTTCTCGGGATGTGCCATCTGAGAGCCACGGTTCGGTGTTCCCGTGGTAGAGCTCGCTCTTTATCGCTCGGCCCGAATCGATTTCAGTGACCGAATATGGAACAGAAAATAACGTACAGTAAACAAATCATAACTGTACAAAAGAATGACAAGGGCAAGTATAAGAATACTTACCAGATCCTGCCGTGTCATTACCACTTATGAACTTAATCGTACCTTATTATCCTTTCCATTCCCAATAAAAGTTATAGTCACATTCTTACGTACATTATTTTAGAAAAAGAATCATTAAGTTCATTACCATATAACTTACTTATCTTTCATAACATAGTCCGGCCCACTACGGAGGACACGTATCTTTGCCGACCCAATGCGGGGCGATCAAATCACACTAATATCAAAGCATGCGTGGAATCCCCATCATCGCGTAATGACTATTAGTGTAAATATAACCACGTGGCGCTCGTGGCATCCCACCTCCTGTCGCGTACACATACACAATACATATATATATATCCCGCGTGGAATCCGGCATTCTGCCACGATCCGGTATAATAATACACCAATAGGCATACATGAACACCAAGTCCAGCGGTGGTATAGCGTCTTGGGTCTACCTCACTTATACTCTTACCTGGAGAAGGTGGTAAGCGGTGGTATAGCATCTTGGGGTCTACCCTCACTTATACTCTTACCACGGAGAAGGTGGTATAACGTCTTGGGGCTTGCCCTCATTTATACTCTTACCCTATCTCGGCCGGTCGTCAAACAACACGTAAAGTGGGTGGTACAACGTCTTGGGGTTTACCCGCACTTATACTCTTACCACGGAGAAGGTGGTATAACGTCTTGGGGCTTGCCCGCCATTTATCTCTTACCCTATCTCGTGACCATCAAACAAGACATAAGCACTACCGTGTCTTTTATAAAATCAGAATTTAACCCGAGTGCTACAAATAGCGGAAGGCGTACGTGGAACCCAGCATCATTTGTCGATGCGTCGGTAACTTACAATGAGACATCAGGCCATTCCCAGGTAAGTCGCGACAACTTAATAAAACATAATACTTGCACTCAAAGGCTATTACCCGTACGTATAGGCAAGTTCTCAATTAACAAGCGAAGTACTTATCAAGGCACACGTAGGATAATTCTCATTTTATCAAGCAAAGTACTAATCAAGGCATACATAGAATAATTCTCTTTTAACAAGTCAAAGTACTTATCAAGGCACACTTAGACAAGTTCTCAATTTATCAAGCCAAAGTACTACATACGTGCATTCTTTTATAAAAGACTCCTTTCTATGTAAAGCTCGAGATACTAACAGTAGTATCAAGTCCTATTCACCTTTCAAGACAAGTCACAATACCTTTTTTTAGAAATACAAATCTGACCACTAAATCAAGTGACTTAACTTTTATTAAAAACCTTAAGCAATTGGTACCTTTAAACCAATTTGCCGTTCCTTAATACAAGTTATTCCTTTGATTACGTTTTTAGAAAACCATTCTCTTATCCTTCCATAAAGCGTTATAACCAACTTCCCATAAAGCGTTATAACCCTTTATGGTTTAGACAAACTCATTCCTTTTATAACTAAGAGATTTATACTTTCAAATCAAATCTCTTAACTTTCAAAATACATCAAGTCTCTTAACTTTTTAGAAAACAAGTTTCAAAGTCTTAAAAGCTTCATCACGTAAACTCTTTTTAAAATTTGTAACAAATCTTTGGTCGTCGTGAATAAGTTATACTTATTTATAACGATCTTATTCAAGTAGCCATGATCTAGAAAATGTAATACAATTTTGTCTTATCTTAGCTTCTATGCGGATGGAGGATTTCTACTTGTTTTAACATAATGGATTGTCATTACATTTTCCTTTATTAACGCTATGATGGCTTATTCGATACTTATACTCATTTGTCTGTAAATTAGCCAAATCAAGTCGACTCTTTTTATATAAAACCTTAGGCAATTGATGCGTAAAATCAAGTTGCCTTTTTACATAGTCAAGTCATTTATCTTTCCATAAGGCAAATATAACTAACTTCCCATAAAGCGTTATATTCACTTTATACCTTAGCCGTAAACAATTTCCTATCGAGGACTTATACGTTTAAAGCGGAATGAGTATCACATACTTTAAAACTCTTCAAGTCCTTAACTTTAAAATCAACTTAAGACATCCTTACTATTTTCAAAGAAGTGAGTTAATCTCTAACCACTTGACTTGGCATCACGTAAAACAAGTAAAGAATGTCGTAGTCTTGTCGTCTCTGAAGTACTACATCGTCTGACTAGTCATGCTCGAAAGATAGGAGAAGTTCTACATAGGGTAATTCACATAACTACCTCTTAACTTCTAAGAGTAGAAGGAAACATGAAAGGATACCACAAGTATATTCCATACATAGAATCATGCCGAAGGAAGGAAGAGGTTCGCATACCTCGACGATTGTCGACAAATAGCAAAATGCTCCAAAGTACTCCAACCTTGATAGCTATTCCACTCTCCAGTAGGATCGCTATACTTAGTACTTCAACCTATAATGGTCACAATATGTCCATTAACCTTTCACTTCTAACGTAGAATATTTTAGGTGCTAAGTCGCTAAATTCTACGGAAAATCGAACGACACCTCCTTTGTTTCTACTCACTTTGCCACCTTTTTCAAGGCCGAATACAATAACCAAACAGCCCCGATTGGCTCACAACAATATAGAAGGTATTCGATACAATGAATAACTAAACATGCCCCGATTGGCTCACAATTTAGAAAGTAGTCAATCTGAATGAATATGAACTAAAAAGTCCAAATTCGCCACCGAGTTCAACCATACCAATTCTTATCAAATTTCCATTTCAATCCAAATTGGTAGCATAACATGAAATCAAGTCGCATTTGATTATAACAATCCATAATCTCTAAGTAGGTAACGTCGACGATTTCTAATAAGCGACGATTAGTAATCCAATTTTCAAGTGGCTTATATAACATTTGAATTTAGCTACAAGCACTCCATAATACTTATAAACTTCTACATACCAACTTCATGTTGTCAACGTGTAAAACTAACAACAACAAAATAAATATATAATCTTGTAACATCTTAAAGGCGAGATTTATACCTTAACGATTCTCAAACCAATCTTCAAATCCGAAGTCGTTCCTTAGCAACTTAGAGACTCTCAAGATACTTCAATCCGCTACTTGAGACCGCCCAGAACCATACCAACAACTTTCCTTCAACTCTCGATCAAAACCTAGAAAAGCCACTAGGTTTTCACTTTGCGACTAATCTGAAAACTCTCTTTTTAGGGATTTTCTTTTGAGATACACTTACATAACACTCATGAACCTTGGTTTAAAGTGTGGAGTTGAATGGACAAGGAACAAATCTTTTCCTTTTTAAAATGCAAGGAACCGAGAGCACACGTTTGCTTGTTCCTCCAATTCTCTTGAAATTTTGCTAAGTATGGAAGCTTGTCTCACTACTAGTAGTATAATATAGGGACATGGAGGGTCAAGATGTGTACAATTGGGTGGCTAGGATGAGGTCTAAGCAAATATCAAGCCTTAGTGGGTCCATTGACTTAGTCAATATTGTCAAGCTACTCTTGCAAGACTTGTTCATCAAAGACTTATGGTAAATGACCATTATGGGCATGCCTAAATTCGTCCAAGGCATCATTAAGGGGGGTGACACGTGTCGCCCTCCCATTCGTCGCAATATTACGTTTTCCGACAATTTCAAAATTCCGATAAAACTTTTACAAGTCTCTAATCTTGACACTTTAGAGTTCTTACGTACGTTCTTAAAACATGTCCTGTAAATACGGGGTGTAACAACAACGTACCAAGTATGTAAAACTGGAAAATACTGTAGTAATATCATAAGTCAAAAATAAGCTGGAGTCATAGATAAAAATCAATTTCCTTGCACTGTGCCTTACTAACAATGAGAGTAACAAGTATAAATCTTATAGCATAAAAATAGGAGGCTCACGATCAAAACAGGGTACCTCGCCCGTAGTATCATTAAGCAATCCTACTCCTGGGAATATTTCACCCGCATGGGTCCTGTGGACCCGCATGAGGTCATCCGCCTCGTCATGAGACTATTTCACCCGCATGGGACTATTTCCCCCGCATGGATCCTGTGGACCCGCATGAGTACCATCGCGGTACTCACATGGGACTATTTCACCCGCATGGATCCTGTGGTCCGGATCCGCATGAGTGCAAACGCCGCACTCGCATCATGGGTAGCAAATCCATGTCATAAATAATAACCCGGGGTTTACCCCGTAATAATATAAATATATGACATAGCTCATCCGGCTATCATACATAACATAAGCACTACCGGCCTATCATATCATACATAAGCACTACCGACCTATCATATCACAACATAAGCACTACCGGCCTATCATAACATAAGCAAGTTAAGAAATCCCCTAACTTCTTATTAACATTATTAATATATCCTCTCATTTTAGTATCCTAAGGCACTAACATGTCTTTTAATAGAAAATCCGGGAATTCAACCCAAGTACCATGTACTTCTAACTTTTTAAGAAATAACTCTTTTTATACAAAAATTCCAAGATACTAATCACCATAGTATCAAGTTACGATTTCTTTTCAAGACAAGTCACATTTCCTTTTAGAAATATAATAGGCTTCTAAATCAAGTGACTTCATTTCCTTTAAAACCTTAGGCAACCAATGCCTAAAAATCAATTCACCTTTCTTAGTTTCAAATCCTTTACCCGTACTTGTTTTAATTAGAGTAAACCTTTCTTTGTGAACCTTTCAAGAAAACTAATATAACCAACTTCCCATAAAGTCATTATATTAGCGTTATCCCTTTGTCAAATACATTTTCCTAAATCTAAGGACTTATACTTTTGAAATGAAACAAGTATCATATACTTTAAAACAAGTGAAAGATATCAAATCTTGTCGTCACTGCATCTACATAGGTACAACTACTCATGCTCAAGAGATAGGAAAGTTCCACATACCTCTTTGGTCAATCCACTTGCTAAGCTCAACTACCGCAAGTAATATTTCAACCTATAATAATCATGATACGTTTATTAACCTCTAACTTCAATGTAGAATAATCCAAGTTCAAAGTCACTAAATTCTATGGAAAATTGGGCAGCATTTCCTTTGTTTCTACTCACTTTGCCACCTTTCTCAAGGCCGAATTTATCATCCAAACACCACATTTAAGGCTCAACAATCCAACATTTCAAAGGGGATTACACACCTAAACTTGGGTGTGTAAAATTCTGCCCCATAAGGTACAACAATTCTCTTAACAATTCTAAGGTAATTTTTTTGGCTACAACATGCTCATAATATCTTCTTAACCAATTCTTGCATATCCAAACCACATTTCTTGCATGCAATGACTCTAAGAGCATTATTTACTACCACAAGTTCTTTCTTCTTAACATGCAACACTAGAAACTAATTCTAAAGGAAGAAATGTTACCTTAAAGTTTTAGCCAAACTTATTCCAAATATTTTGCTAGCTTCCTTGCCAAGAACACCACCACAACAACACCAACAAGCTAGCCACAAGCTTCCTTCTTGTTCTTACTTTTCAGATTTTTCCTAAGGCTAGAATTTCCTTTGGAAATGTAGAGAGAAGGAGGAGCTAATTTTTAGAGAGAGGGAGAGGTTTGAAAGATGACCAAGTCTTGAAGACTTGGTCAATATAAGGCATGCAAGAAAAATCAGATGGGGGGGGGGGGACACTTGTCACCCTCCCATGACCTTTTTAAAAGAGAAATCAGACTTTCCTAAGTTTTTCCGCCCAAAATCCGCCTCGTGGCCATGGCCAAACCTCCGCAGCCTCTCTCGAACTTTCAGCGCGCCCTGTCGCTGCCTGGCGCTGCAACTTCAGCGACCCTTCAAGATTTCGGCGCCGCGCTCGCATCCGGCGCCGCCTGCCGCGCTTTGTCCGAAACACATTTCTGTCCGTCACAAGACCGAACTTGCAACTCCCATAACTTTCTACTCCGACGTCCTATCGACGAACGGTTGGTTGCGTTGGAATCTAGACTCAACGAACTACGCCCTGGGCCTTTGAAACACTTAGGAACTCTCAATGTACCGGGTCATAACCCGCTTCCAAGTTGACTAAAAGCCCGTCCGGAACCATCCGTCAACCTATCCTTTAAAAATTTTAAGTATTACATGCTTTCGTACGCTCTCATACGTAGGGTCAGAACTACGGGGTATAACATGTATTTTGGGTTGACCAATGATCCAGCAGTGTTTATGGATTTAATGAACCGGGAGTTCAAGCAATTCCTGGATACGTTTGTTTAGTATTCATTGATGACATCCTGGTTTATTCTCATTCAGAGCAGGAGCATGCAGACCATTTTCAGACAGTACTTGGGGTCCTCCAGCACCGGAAGTTATATACTAAGGTTTCTAAGTGTGAATTATGGTTAGCCTCAGTGGTCTTCTTGGGGCATATTATCAGAGCTGATGGTGTTTAGGTGGATACCTAGAAGATTGAGACAGTTAAGACCTAGCCCAGACCTACGAATCGTACAGAGGTACATAGTTTTCTGGGGCTTGCAGGATATTACCGGAGGTTTGTGGAGAAATTTGCCTCTATCTCAGCACCTTTGACTAGGCTAACTCAGAAGGCGACTAAGTTCCAATGGACGGATGCTTTGAGCAAGCCTTCCAGTTGTTGAAGGACAAGTTGACTACGGCTCCAGTTCTAACTCTTCCTGAGGGACACGAGGGGTATGTTGTTTATTATGATGCTTCGGGTGTTGGGTTAGGTTGTGTGTCGATGCAACATGGTAAGGTTATAGCTTATGCCTCCCTGATGTGCGATTTATACACACGCTAAACGCAAGTGCACGTATCGTTACAAGTAATATAGTCTAGAAGACCGAGTTATCGTCCTCAGGGATTAGTGCTCAATTACCAACTGCTATTCTATGGTATCTATTTGGTGATCGATGAGTTGATGGTTTGTTTATATCTATGTTTATAGACGCTAACTAAATTACTTTACTTTACTTCAGATATGGTGGAAATAGGGCTTCCAAATCTCCTCAACTATCCGCTCGCTTTTAATCGTTAATGCAACAATTAAGGTTCTTCTTATATGTTGAGATAGCAGGTTAACTAAGTCGTTTTATACTCCTGTTAAGGTAATATAAACGCTCAACCCCAATGGAGAACCCTTCTATCTTTCGATGACAAGATTGACTACAAAGGAGGATTAAGAGCAATAATCTATTAAGCTACACAAGTATCGGGGTACTTTCGTCCACGATTTAAACCTATGTTTATTCAACTATAACATATTTACAATCTCCCCTTTCGGATTTCAATTAGAACTCATATAAGTGATGATAACTAGTGATCAATTAATTATCAAGCAATCTAAGCAATTATTGAATAAACCTCAACAATAATAAGAAGAAACCAAAACATGCATTAATTCATAAGAACGAGGTTCAAGCGATTCGACATGGAAAGCCCTAAATTAAGTTAGTTCCTAACCATAGACATGCTAAGAACTAAAATAATATCCAACATATACTAGAAAGAAATAAAGTAAAGAACAAGAAAATTACTCAAAACTGAGTCTCCAATCTTGAAGTAATGCTATGATGAATGATAAGGTGTGCCACCCCCCAAAACTGACCTAAAAGGCCCTATTTATATCCCCAAAAACGTGTAAAACCTTTTCCTCTTTGGTCTTGGCCCAGTCCTATTCGGATTTGTCAAATTTCCCGCGTCGGCGCCACGACCTTGCAACCGGCGCCGTGGCGCCGAAACTTCTGCGGCTGGTCTGCTTCTTAGGCGCCGTGGCTCCACCGGTCCTGGTTGGTTGGCACCACGGCTTCGCCCTGTTCTGCACCCGATTTGCCAACTTTTCAGCTCTTTGTGCTCTGGACCCTCTGTTTCTGCCTTCTTTTCGCTCCTTTTCACCGATGTGCCACTTTAAACCACTGTGACTCAAAAGAAAGAAAATCTATCCTAACACGACACAAATTTATACAAAAAGAAGCAAAAGACTAACTAAAAATGACTCAAAATATGTATATAAAATACACCGATCACTCCCGAGAGCTCAGAAAACACGAGAAGAATTACCCTACTCACGATTTGGAGTTAGCGGCTGTGATACATGCTTTGAAGATATGGAGACATTATCTATATGGAGTTCATGTTGATATTTTTATGGATCACAAGAGTCTCCAATATATCTTCAAACAGAAGGAGCTGAACTTACGACAGAGACGGTGGTTAGAGTTACTTAAGGACTATGATGTTGATATCTTGTACCACCCAGGGAAAGCCAATGTGGTAGTGGATGCTCTTAGCCGTCGGTCTATGGGTAGTTTGACAGATGTGCAGCCGGAAATAAAGGAGATGGTTCGTGAGATACACCAGCTAGCGAGCCTTGGGGTCCGGTTGATTGATTCTGGAGACAGTGGAGTTCTTGTTCGAGGAGTTGCCGAGTCCTCTATCGTGGAAGAGGTGAAGAGGCATCAGTATGAGGATCCTATTCTGGCACGATATAGAGATACATATCTTCGAAAGGAGAATACTCTATTTGAAGTTGCACCTGATGGGGTGCTACGGTACGAAGGCAGATTGTGTGTATCTGATGTTGCAGGGCTACGATAGCAGGTTATGGGAGAGGCACACAATGCTCGGTATTCTATTCATCCGGGGTCAACGAAGATGTATCATGACCTCAAATGTGTATATTGGTGGGATGGCCTGAAAAGGGACGTAGCGGGGTTTTTCGCTTAGTGTCCGAATTGTCAACAGGTTAAGGTTGAGCACCAGAAGCCTGGTGGGCTACTACAGGAGATAGAGATCCCGACTTGGAAGTGGGAAGTGATTAATATGGACTTAGTTACAGGCTTACTGTTACACCCCGTAGTTCCAAGACATGTATATGAGAACGTAAGTAAGGATGTAAGACTTGAACTTTGGAAGAAAGTATAACTACATTTTCTTAAGGAAATATTTCAAAAATGTGAATACGACAATTTGTTTACTCGGAGTTCAATTCTCCTAATTGGAGTAACGGAATTAATTTTGGATTTTGAAGTCTTGGATTTGGTCATGTGGGGCCCACCAAAAATTTCACAATTTTGTGGGGCCCACGAGATTTTGTGATATTTTGGCCAAAGTAAAGGAATTATTTTTGTGAAGAATTATTTTTGGACCAATAGGAGGGTAACACGTGTCAACCCTTCACTTGTCTTGCAAGATGACTTACACTTAGATATTTTGAGACAAAGAGGACAAGTGGACATATGGTCCACATGGGTCCCACTCCACTTGTCCATACACTTATATATGTATCCATGTCTTGCAAGACTTGGATCATTATCACTTTCATCCAAATAACTCTCATCTCTCTCCCTTTAGCTCAAGATTTTCGAGACTCCATAGCCAAGGAACAACAAGTGTTGATTAGTTTCTTTCTCCAAGATTAAGCCCTTAAACTAAGTGCTAAGCCAAGATTAATATTCTACAAGTTTTACACAGTTTGGCCGAGAGTTTGATGTCAAAACCCTAGCGTGTTTATCTATTTTTTGGAGGTAAAATGTGAAGGGGAGATGTGCGTAAGGTTGTAGAGGATACATATATATGATTGGAACTTGAAGAAGTGGAGCAAAACGAAAACTGCGGGCCAATACCTTGCGGACTATTTTTAGCATTTTTGGGTTGTTTTAAAGGTAAGCATTCTTCTTCCTCTTGACGTAATTGGATATTATTTATTGTTATAATGTATAGTTGAGCTTGTGCTAAAAATAATGAAGAATAAAAAGGGTTTGGACGAATTTTGGTATTGGAGCCGAGATTGGGCAGTTTCGGCCCATTGGGATTGTTGGTCATTTTTGTTGTTATTTTCACTTGTTGCATGTTATATAATGAAGAAAATATTATTGTTGATAGTTTATATGATGTATATAACATGTTTAAATGTGAATTGGATTATAAGAAATTGTGAAAAAGGGCTTTGGATTGTTGTAGTTGTTGTGGCCGAGAAACTGCCCAAAACTGTTAGACGTTGTTGTGTCGTTTTATGGGCTGTTTCGTGGTGATATTATGCTGAAAAATCAGCCACCAACATTCATGATTAATGTGGTAAAATTACTAATGAAAGTCCTAAGGAATAAGGGTGTAAAAGGGTGTTAAAGGCTTCGCATTTTACCCTTATCGTTGATAGAATTGTGGACTGTTTTTATGGGCTATTTTGTATAGATTAAGGGGCCGAATTTTACACGTCAAGTAGGCGTGTAATCCCCTTTGGTTGCTGTTTTGATTTTGCCTTAAATGGGGCTTGTTTGTTGATGGAATTGGACCTTGGAAAAGGTGAAAAAATACGTATAAACAGGGGAAGTGCTGCCCAAATTTTCTTAGAATAAGAGGACAATTACTTGGTATATGTCTTATACTAAGTGAGCATGAAGTTGATAGAAGTGTTGTTGTCATTATAGGTTGAAGTACTATGTCACACCCCGAACCCCGGGCCCGTGACTGGTGCCCTACCTGGGCACCCTTCTACCTTAACAACTAAGTACATTGCGGAAATTAGTAACAGCTCATTTTTTTCTTTAAAATAAACGTACGTGCAAGGGCAAAGCCGACAAGGCTGCCATATATACATAAACAACGAACCTGACACATATGAGTCCAATCCACATATGAATACATACCTAAGAGTTATCTTCAACTATGACGGACAAGGCCCCGCCAGTACCCAGCTGTACAAAGCACATCTTGAAGGATATATACCAAAAGATAAACTCACGAGCAGAGGAGCTATCCAAAAACCACGAGCGAGGATCCTACGCTGCCGATCAGAACAGCGTACCTAAACTGCGGCGTGAGCGGCCCCGAGAGTCGATGCGAAGAATGTACCAAGTATGTGAGCGATGAAATGCGTAATAAAATCATAACAATCTAAACAAAGCGGGAGACATATGCGATAGCCAACCTACGATTACACAATACATAGCGATCCATCAAGTCGGGGACGCGGGCCGCCGAGTCATTACCCAAATATAACCATGGGTCTCACGCCCATAACATCAATCATGCGTGGAATCTTTCCTCATTGCCGATCCATGATATAGTACAACACCAATAGGCATACATGAACACCTAGTCCCAGCGGTGGTATAGCATCTTGGGGGTTTACCCCTCACTTATACTCTTACCCTGGAGAAGGTGGTAAAGCAGGTGGTATAGCATCTTGGGGGTGTACCCCTCACATATACTCTACCCTGGAGAAGGTGGTAAAACAGGTGGTATAGCATCTTGGGGGTTTACCCCTCACATATACTCTACCCTGGAGAAGGTGGTAAAACAGGTGGTATAGCATCTTGGGGGTTTACCCCTCACATATACTCTACCCTGGAGAAGGTGGTAAAACAGGTGGTATAGCATCTTGGGGGTTTACCCACATATACTCTCTACTGTCTCGACCGACCATCAAACAAGACATAAGCACTACCATGTCTTCTATAAAAATCCGGAATTTAACCCAGTACTACAATAGCGCATACGTGGAATCCCATCACGTCCGAAGTAACTTCTGACAAGACGGTAGGCCAGAAGTCGCGGCAGCAATAAAACATAATACTTGCACTCAAAGGCTATTACCAGCACATATAGGCAAGTTCTCAATTAACCAATCCAAAGTACTTATCAAGGCACACATAGGATAATTCTCATTTAACAAGCCAAAGTACTTATCAGGGCACAAATAGAATAAATTCTCATTTAACAAGCCAAAGTACTTATCCGGGCACAAATAGAATAAATTCTCATTTAACAAGCCAAAGTACTTATCAGGGCACAAATAGAATAAATTCTCAATTTATCAAGCCAAAGTACTAATCAAGGCACTCTTAGACAAATTCTCAATTTATCAAGCCAAAGTACAAATCAAGGCACACTTAGACAAATTTTCAATTTATCAAGCCAAAGTACTAATCTTTTCAGACTCCTTTTTGTAAAAAAAATCCCAAGATACTAACACCCGTAGTATCAAGGCGTGTCTATTTTTCAAAGTAAGTTACTACACTTTTAGAAAACTCATTTCAAAGCTTGAAATCAAGCAACTCCAAATTTTCACAATCTAGGCAACTTATGCCGATTAATCAAAATAGACAACTTTCTAAACTTTCCATAAAGCCGTTATAACCCTTTATGGTTTTGGACATATCCATTCCTTTTATAACCAAGAGACTTATACTTATTAAAATCCAAGTATTAAATACTTTCAAATCGATTTTCTTAACTTTTAAAAATACACTTAGTCTCTTAACCTTTAGAAACCAAGTAACTTAGTTTATTACTAAACTTTAGGCAATTGATGCCTTAAAATCAAGTTGCATTTTCATTAAAATCGAGTCATTTATCTTTCCATAAAGCAAATATAACCAACTTCCCATAAAGTCGTTATATTCACTTTATACCTTCGCCAAATACAATTTCCTATCCGAGGGACTTATACGTTTAAAAGCGGAACAAGTATCACATACTTTAAAACTCTTTAAGTCCTTAACTTTCAAAACACTTCAAGTCTCTTAATATATAGAAAACAAGTTTCTTCTCTTAAATCATGTCATTTCTCCTCTTTTAAACAATTAAGTAAATCACTCCTTGACTCACAAAGTCATTTTAATGACCTTTAGGTTTTGGAACTACTGACACTAGCCAAAAGGTTTAGAAACCACTTCCTTTTCAAGACTCTATGTACTTTAAGTAAAATACCTTTACTTTTAAGAATCCAAACTTCATCAAGAAAATGGATTATACAACTTACAATCTAAACATCAAAGTACAATCAAGTACATAGAACAAATTCTATTTTAGGCAAACCAAATACAAGCGAGGAATGGATCATTCAGAGTAGGACGTGCTTTCTTTATCTTAAGGAATCATGCTAGAAGAGAGATAGTTCACATACCTTTTCGCTAATTCCACAAGCTAAGCCGAATCGCGTATGTGGAAGTGTCAACCTATAATGGTCACAACAAGACTATCAACTTCTAGTCTCTACGTAGAATAATACTAAGTATTTGGTCTCTCTAATTCTACGGCAAATCGGCGAGACTTCCTTTGTTTCTACTCACTTTGCCACCTTTTTCAAGGTCGAATACAATAACCAACACGCCACATTTAAGGCTCCAAACAACAATCAAACAAAGTGGATTACACGCCTTACACTACGTGTAAAATTCCGCCCCACAATTATATACAAAGTAGTTCAAACTTCACTAGCCATTCTCGGCCAACATACTAACAATTCAAAGTCTTTTCCAATCCTTTTCCAATTCCAAGTTCTAAGGTCTAACATGTTATATAGTTATAAACAACTTCAATAACTACAATTTCCTTCTTTATACAACATCGACGCTTAAGCGAATAATCAACTTGAATTGTAGTCTTAAGGCTAACATGCTAGTTTTCGGATTAGGGTTCCAATAGCCAATATACTTGTCCAACTACATAATATATACTTCATGCTTGCTACTATCTATAGCTACAACAAGTAGTAACTCTTAACTACTAAAACGACAAGATTATACCTTTATAAGCCCTTATAATTTCCAAGATTCAAAGTCGCGCCTTAACAAATTCTTAGCTCCTTTCCTTAGGTTCCAATCCGCTCCAAGCACTCCTTAGAAGCCTTTAGAAGTTCACAACTAACTTCTCTTCCATTTCCAATCAAAAACTAGAAAAGCCACTAGGTTTTCACCTTGCGACTAATACGAAAACTCTCTCTTTCCGGATTTTCTATTGAGATACACTTACAATACACTCATGAACCTTGGTTTAAAGTTTTGTGGCTAATGGAAATCAAATGCAAAATTTTGTGTGGGAATAGTGCTCAAAGCCGAGAGCTCATCTACAAGCACAAGAGTTTCTCTAAAATTTTCTAAGTGTTAAATGCCAAGTCTTGCACTAGCTATGCTTATATAATACATTGGAGGGCTTAGGTTACAACAAATGTGTGGCTTGGATGTGTTTCATTTGGATCAAGCTTATGTGGACTAGTTGACTTGTCACAATGTCATGTGAAGACTTATCTTCCAAGATGGTCAATGACCATTTTACCCTTGCATAAATTTCGACCAAGCCATGTGGGGTGCCACGTGTCGCCTCTCATTCGTTCATAAAATTTCCGTAACCCTCGTGGGCCACACCTGTAAAATTCTCGGGTGGGCCCACGTGACCAAATCCGTAACAAAAATTTCCAAAATAATAATAAGTCTCATACTCTTCAAATAATGTATTTTGAGAATCCAATTCTCAACAACGAGCGTTTTCCTTTCGAGCGTTCGAACATTTCCGTCGGAAAAACAATTCTTCCTGTCGTACCAATTTCCAAGTCTTGTTTCCTTTCGTACATTCTCTTCTACATGTCCTGGACTTACGGGGTGTAACATACTACTTGTGGCGTATTCTACTTGGCTTGTGGAATAGCCGATAAGGTTTTAGTACATTGAGACGTATTCTAGTTATCAAGTGGATTAATCCGATAAGGTATGTGGAACTCTTCTTTCCTCTTTGAGCATGATGATTATAAAGGGAGTATGTGAACTATCCATTCTTCTTTGGCATGATTTGACTTGATAAAGTTCTATTGGATTCTAATCCTTTGTGATGTATTCCCTTGATAGTACTTTGGGTTTTCTAGAATGGAAGTTGTTCCATCCATTCCTTGATAGTACCTTGGCATGATCTTTATAAAATGAGTGTACGGTGAACGTACTTTTTTTAAATGAATCTAGATTTCTTGTGGTATATGAGGTGATAGTGACTTGAATTTAAAAGTATACTTGACTTGATTTTAAAAGTGTAAGTAACTTGACTTTAAAAGTGGAAGTGCCTTGACACTACGAGTGTTAGTGTCTTGGGGTTTATAAATGAAAAGAATTGTACAGCGGACGTACATGGTTTCTACATGGTTTAAATCCTATTGATATGTGTTAGGAGAAGTACCTTTGGGGTTTTATAAAGGAAAGGAATGTACGGCGGACGTACATGATTCTTTTGAGTTCAATTCCCTAATATTGCATGATATGAGTCTTTTTATAAGAATGGATGTACATAGTACTTTGGGTTCAATTCCCTAATATTACATGACATGATAATGCCTTGAGTTGAATCTAAAAAGTGTAGTAACTTGATTTTAAAAGGGAAAGTGCCTTGATGCTACAAGTGTTAGTATCTTGGGGTTTATTACACGAAAGGATTCTTTTTATAAGAATAGATGTACATAGTACTTTGGGGTTCAATTTCCTAATATTGCATGAAATGATTCTTTTATAAGAATGAATGTACATAGTACTTTTAGGGTTCAAGTCCTTAAATATTACATGACATGAAAAGTGCCTTGAGTTTTATAAAATGATAGTTCATTCGTTTTATTCTAATGAGAGTCAAAGAGTATTTAACTTGCATATGTTTGCTCATGATAGCCTTTCGTGCAAGTGTTATATTTCCATACCACCGCGTCCCTCATTGGAGGGCCGACCACATTATTTTATTATTTACTTGGACATGCTTACATATAGAGGAATTCCATGAGCATGCTTCCACTATATTGTTCCATGGACATGCTTTCACGATGGAGGAATTCCGTGGGCATGCGACCATGATGCTGGTTCAATCCCCGGGTGGTTATATTATTCCATGGACTAGCTCTCCATGATGACATGTTCCCGCGATGAAGGAATTCCACGGGCATGCTTTTATATTGCGGGTTTAAGACCCATGGTTAGAATTGTATAATGATTCTGAGGGCAGGTGTCCCTGATTTTGACATGACTTCTCATATTGTGAAATGGTCTTTTAAAAAGGTAAAGTTGATTCTCATTACTCTCATATTTACAAGGCACAATTGTACTGTTATTTTGACTATCATACTTGCCTCCTGTTATATTTTGGACTGTATGATCTCTTTTACAATACTTATTGTTTCACATACTTGGTACATCTTTCGTACTGACCCCCTTTCCTCGGGGGGCGGAATTTCATGCTGCAAGTGTAGGTACACAATTTGGTGATCCTCTCTCTTAGGATCTCTGTTCAGTTTTTGAGGAAGCTCCATTATTTTGGAGGCTTGTCTTTTAGTACGGAGTTACAGTCTTATGTACATTCAGGGGTATGGCGGGGCCTTGTCCCGTCATAGTTATGTGTCAAAACTCTTAGAGGTCTGTATTGATATGTGGGTTGGACTTGCGAGAGTTGTTTATATTATTGGCCTGTTGTATAACTGTATTGTCGGGGTGTTTCAGTATATTTATATAGCGGTAGCCTCACCGGCTTGCCTTGTTTCTATTTATACAGTTCTTCATTTATTACTTGGCATACGTCTTATATATAATATGAGGGTATAAGAGTGGGGTGCCCAAGTAGGGCACCAGTCACGATCCCGGGGTTCGGGGCGTGACACTTACCTCGTACTCAGAGAAAGTATGACTCCATATGGGTTATTGTGGATAGGCTGACGAAATCAATCCATTTTTTCCCAGTCAGGCCTACTTACTCGGCTGAGGAGTACGCTAGGCTGTACATTAGGGAGGTAGTGAGACTGCACGGGGTTCCCACATCTATTATATCGGATAGAGGGCCTCAGTTTACAGCTAAATTTTGGAGGTCGTTCCAGAAGGGATTAGGGACACAGGTGAGTCTCAGCATCACATTTCATCCTCAGACTGATGGGCAGACACAACGGACTATTCAGACATTAGAGGATATGTTGAGAGCCTGTGCTATTGACTTCAAGGGTAGCTGAGATGATCATTTACCACTCGTAGAGTTTGCGTATAACAACAACTATCATTCTAGTATTCATATGGCCCCATACGAGGCCTTATATGAGAGAAAGTGCAGGTCATCTATTGGTTGGTTTGAGATAGGCGAGACCAAGTTACTTGGCCTAGACATGATTCAGCATGTTGTGGATAAGGTGAAGCTTATCCAGGAGAGATTATTAGCAGCCCAGAGTCAACAGAAGTCTTATGCAGATAATCAACGACGACACTTAGAGTTTCAGCTTGATGATTAGGTATCCTTAAAGGTATCACCCATGAAGGGTGTGATGAGGTTCGGTAAGAGGGGGAATCTTAGCCCGAGAAATATTGGACCTTATCATATTATTCGTAGGGTAGGAAAGGTTGCCTATGAGTTGGATCTACCATCTGATTTGGAAGCGGTATATCCAGTCTTCCACGTATCGATGCTACATAAGTGTATTGGTGATCCTTCTAGAGTCTTCCCAGTAGATGATGTCCAGGTGACAGAGGAGTTGGCTTATGAGGAGAGTCTCATAGCCATACTTGATCGCCATATTAGGAGGTTACAGACTAAGGATGTGGATTACGTGAAGGTATTGTGGCGGAACAATAATGGGGAAGAGATGACATGTGAAGCAGAGAATGAGACGAAGAAGAAGTATCCCCAATTGTTCCCTACGCTTACAGGTAACTCGATTCCTTATTTGGCTATATTGGTTGGTGAATAATGCATGTGTTATATTGTGGCCATATGAGGCACCTTTGTGTTTACTAAGTATAGGTTGTTAGGTATAGTAAAGGAGACTATGTCGAAATGTTTATAGTTTGAGGCCTATATGAACATTCGGGATGAATGTTTCTAGGGGGGGGGGGGAGAATGTTACACCCCGTAATTTCAGGATATATAAGTGAGAAATGCGTGCTGTGGATTTCAGGCACAGCACCGCAGTGCCAAAGAGTAGGACTGCGGTGCTGAAACTTCTGAGAGTTGTAGGAATTCCGGCACCGCGGTGCCATTGCGCAGTATCGCGGTGCCGATGCGAGAATTTCATGATTTTGGCTAAGTGTGAGACATATTTTGTGGAGGAAGACAAGTGGACAAGTGGGGTTCATGTGTCCCCCTCCACTTGTCCTACAAGCCCATATTAGACACAAGTCTTGCAAGAATTAACGTCACAAATATCTTCTCATCCAAACCCTCATATCTCTCCTCTGTTCTTGAAGTTTTCGAAAACCATAGAAGTGAAGAACAAGATTAACTTATCCTCCAAGATTAAGTTCCGTAACTAAGTTCTAAGCCAAGTTAACACAACAAGGTAGAGGGTCACGGTTTTGGCCAAGAAATATATCTTGAAACCCTAAGCTTGTTTAATGACTTTATGGAAGTAAAACAAGAAAGAAAGATGGTTACAAGCTTGTAGAGGATACATGTGTGTGATTGTAACGTGTGGAAGTGGTGCAAAAAGTGAGGCAGGGCCGAGAGCTTTGGACTGTTTCGGGCTAAGTTTAAGGTAAGATTTCTTCAGTAATTAGAAGTTACTTGATGTTATAGTTAAGAGATGGACTTGTGTTAAGTAAAATGAAGAATAAGATGTGCATGTCACAGATTTGGCATGCTAGTCGAATCTGGACAGTTTTCATATTGTTGGGTTCGTTGGTTATTGTTGTGGTTATATTCACTTATTACATGTTGAAATGAAGGAAATCTTGTTGTTACAAGTTGTTATGATTTATATAAAAGTGTTGAAACTTGAATTGGATAATAAGGAATTGTGAAAAGGACTTTAGTATTGGTTGTTGGCCGAGAACTGCATGAAACTGTGAGACGTCATTGTGCTGTTTTAGGGGCTGTTTTGTAGGGTTGTAATGCTGAAAATTTAGTTGCCATTATGCATGTTTAAATGTGGAAATTGCTAATGTAAGTCCTAAAGGATTAAGGGTGTAGAAAGGCTTCACATCTTACCCTCGTTGTGTTGGATTATGGACTGTTTTTAGTGGACTGTTTTATATGGATTAAGATGCCAGATTAACCTAAGAAGTAGGTGTGTGAATCACCTTGGTTGCTGTTTTGGTTGTGTACTTAGTTGGTACTTGGTTATTGATGATATTGGCCTTATTGGTAAGGTGGAGACGTATGTATAAATAGGAGAGGTGCTGCCCAATTTTTTTTATAAAAAGAGAACCTTTACTTGGTATATGTCCTACACTAGTAAGCATGTAGTTGATATACGTGTTATTGTTATTATAGGTTGAAGTACTACTTGAGACGTGTTCTAGTTGTCAAGTTAGTATAGCCTATAAGGTATGTGAACTATCCCTTCTTCCTTTGGCATGATATTTATATGACATGGGTGTACGGCGGACGTACGTAATTCCATTGAGTCTTTATCTTTAAAATGCAAGATGTGATAGCGCCTTGGTTTTCTAAAATGAAATATATGATAATACTTTGGTTTTTCTAAAATGAAAGTTGACTTTTATGAAGCAAGTGTACGGTGGACGTACATAGTACTTTTGGGTTCAAGTCCCTAATATTACATGATATGATTCTTTTTATAAATAAATGCACAGTGGACGTACATAGTACTTTTGGGTTCAAGTCCCTAGTATTGGTACATGAGATGATGGTACCTTGGTTTTATTCCTTTGAGAGTCAAAGATGATTTAAAGTGAATATGGTTGCTCATGATAGCTATTCGTGCAATTGTCATTATTCCACTTCACCGAGTCCCATAATGGGTCGGGTATGTTCGTGCGCAGATTTATTCTACTTCATCGTGTCCCATAATGGGCCGGATATGTTTGTGCGCAGATTTATTCCATGGACCTGCAATCCGTGATGCGAGTACAGGATACTCATGCGGGTATAAAGACCCATGCGTGTTCGAGTCCCACGAATACTATATGTATATATGATTCCATGGACAATATCCGTGATGCGAGTACAGGATACTCATGCGGGTTCGAAGACCATAAATAGGATATGCATAATGATTCTATGGGCAGGTGTTCTTGATTTTGACATGACTTTCATATTTTGAAAAGGTACAATTGACTCTTATTTTATATGGCACAGTTGGATCTGGTATTTGATTTTCATACTTGTCCCTGTCATCTTTCTATTTTAAAAAGGTACAGTTGGCTCTATTTTATATGACACGGTTGAATCTGGTATTTGATTTTCATACTTGTCCCTGTTATCTTTTGGCCAGTGATAATCGTATTTACTGTACTTTATGTTTACATACTTAGTACATTGTTGTACTGACCCCCTTCTCGTTCATGCCCGCAGGTATAGGTACTCAGTTTGGTGATCCTCGAGCATAGGATCCTTGCCCAGCTTTTTGAGATAACTCCACTGTTCTGGAGCTTGTCATTTTGGTACAATATTTGATTTTAGACTTATGTACATTCAGGGGTATGGCGAGGCCTTGTCCGGTCACATGTCTTTATCAAACTCTTAGAGGTCTTGTAGACATGTATGGGTTGTATATGTACTTGGACATATGTGAGTTGTACTAGTTTTGGATATTTCTATATATAATGGTGGTCTCGTCGACTTGCCTGTTTTAAAAAAAAAGCGTTGTTCCTTAGCTTCCGCTGATTTTAGGTGATGTGTGAGTATAAGGGTACCAGGTAGGGTACCAATCGCGACCCGGCGGCTCGGGTCGTGACATAAAGTAGGAATAGGATTATCCTATTGTAACTTTTATATATATATATATATATATATATATATATATATATATATATATATATATGACGTTCATTAATAAGAATAATCAATGGATTAATTATTTTATGGTATCAAGAGTCTAGGTTATTTTCCTTGCTTCCGCTTCTTACTTTCTTCTCCAAAATACCGTGAACATCCCTCACCCAACCCCTCGGTTTCTGTCCAGAAATCCGAGCCCTCTTCTCTTTCCTATTTTTCTTTGAATCTTGTTGTTCTATTTCCTATGGCTGATAAGAATAATTTTCATCATGCCCTAACTGTTTCTAACATCAAGAGCGTCATTCTTATCTTTCTTGACCTAGAAAACGTCCAATATGAGACATGACAACAACGGGGGCAACCGTCAGCAGCAGCAGCAACAACAGTTCTGGAGCCCACAGGGGCCCCCTAGACAATGGCAGTGGGTCCCAACGCCTCACAGCGCCGCGACTCCGGGTTACAGCGCCGCGACCCAGCCATACAGCGCTGCGACGCCTCTGTATCAGCCAGCGCAAGCGCCGCGGCCCAGCTTCTTCCCAGGTCAGACTCCAGGGTTCAGACCAGCGTATGGGCAGCAGCAGCAGTCCAGTATACTTGGGCCACGCCCCCATCAGGCCCACCACGCAGTGGGCCCCACTCAGACCGACATTGAAGCAGTAATGCACATGCTTGGGTTGACTCAACCAGATCCTAATTGGTACATGGACACCGGCGCCACTACCCACATGACATCCGACCAAGGTACTCTCTCATCTTATTCCAATTTGAGTACTAATCGTGGTATAACTGTTGGTAATGACAATTGTATTCCAATTAAGGGTTATGGTCATAAAACTTTGTCCCCTCCTCATCCATCACTTTTCCTGAAACATACCCTTCATGCCCCAAAATTCATTAAAAATTTGGTGTCTGTCCGTAAATTTACCACTGATAATTGGGTTATTAATTTTGATCCATTTGGGTTTTTGTGAAAGATTTCAAGACGGGGAGTCATCTCATGAGGTGTGATAGTAGGAGGGATATTTATCTAATCACACCGAGTCTCAGCATCTCGCGTAAAGCTATGCCATCCACTTTTATAGCTCTTGCTCCTTCTGTGTGGCGTGCTCATCTAGGTCATCCGGGGTCGTCTATTTTATCTTCTTTAGATAGACATAAGTTTATTTTTTGTAAGGGTACGCGTAGTACTCCACTTTGTCAATCATGTACTTTGGGAAAAAATATTAAGTTACCATTTGTTGCTTCAGATTCTAATACTTCAATGCCATTTGATATTATTCATAGTGATTTATGGACATCTCTGGTTCTCAGTTCTATGGGTCAACGTTATTATGTTTTATTCTTAGATGACTATTCTAAATATTTATGGACGTTTCCAGTTGCGAAAAAATCTCAAGTTTTTTCCATTTTCATAAAAATTAGAGCTTTCATAAGAACACAGTTCAAACGGAAAATAAAAAACATTCAATGTGATAATGGAAAAGAGTATGACAATGGGGAATTTAGGGAGTTTTGTGCTCAAAATGGGATAAATTTTCATTTTTTTGTCCTCATACTTCTTCACAAAATGGGAAAGCTGAGCGAAAAATTCGTACCATTAATAATATTGTCCGCACTTTATTGGTTCATTCTTCCGTTCCTCCATTATTTTGGCATCATGCGCTACAAATGGCTACCGATCTACTAAATATTCTTCCCTCTAAAGGATTGACATATTCATCCACTCTCAAAGTGTTATACAATAAGACTCCATCATATTCTCATCTTAGGGTCTTTGGATGCTTATGTTATCCACAGTTTCCATCCACTACGATCAACAAACTTCAGGCACGTTCTACTCCTTGTGTATTTTTGGATTTTCCATCAAATCACCGTGGTTATAAATGCTTTGATTTGTCATCTAAATGAATCATCATTAGTCGTCATATTCTCTTTGATGAATCCCAATTTCCCTTTTTTAAAGTAGAAAAACCCGTGCCTAGTTCTTATGATTTTTTGGATGAGGATGTCTCCCCCTATGTTCTTCGTCATTTTTCAGATTCTGTAAAAATAATGACGTCATCGCAACTACCCTTAGGGAGCGCGCCACCGCCACCGGTTCAATCCGTCGTTAGCGCCGCTCCTGGGAAGCGCGGCACCAAAACTTCAGAGAGCTATGCAATTCTTCTAGCGCCACGGCCCCTTCCCCCAACACTGCGGCTCTTCCGACGGTAATTCCTTAAATTTCTCAAAATTCCCCCAATACAACCCAGAGTCATGATTAAGTCACTCTTAGTCAACGAGATATTTTTAAACCAAAATGACATTTTAATTTGAATTCTAATGTTCTTAAATCCCCCTTACCCCGTAATCTTGTGTCTGCCTTAAATGACCCTAATTGGAAAATTGCCATGACCGAGGAATATAATGCTCTTATTGATAATAAGACGTGGGAGTTGGTACCCGTCCATCTGGTGTTAATATTATTCGGTGTATGTGGATTTTTTTCATAAGAAAAATTCTAATGGTTCATTTACAAGAGATAAGACTAGACTTGTAGGTGATGGTAAGAATCAACAGGTTGGTGTGGATTGTGGTGAGATATTTAGCCCGGTGGTCAAGTCGGCTACCATTCGCACTGTGCTCAACTTGGCTCTTTCAAAATCATGGCCCATTTATCAGCTAGATGTGAAGAATGCTTTTCTACATGATGATCTTTAGGAGACATTGTATATGCATCAACCTTTGGGGTTTAGGGATACTAGATATCCTAATCATGTATGTCTATTGAAGAAGTCCTTGTGTAGTCTTAAGCAGTCTCCACGGGCTTGGTAAAAGAGGTTTGATGATTTTGTTTCGACTATGGGTTTTTCTCACAATAGGTCTGATAATTCATTATTCATATATCGTCGGGGTTCTTCAATGTCATACATTCTCCTATATGTTGATGATATTTTCTTGACTGCCTCTTCTGATGCTTTTCCAAAGTCCATTATTGTTACACCCCGTATTTCCAAGAGATTGAGATGAGAACGTGCGTAAGGAATTGAGATTTGAATTTTGGAAAAAAAGAAGATTACTTTTCTTAAAGAAAAATATCGGGAATTTGTGAAGGAAAAAGTTTATTAATTGGAATTTGATTCTCAAATTTGGTATTTAGGACTTATAGATTATATTAGAATTTTAGATTTTAAGTTCCGGATTTGGTCATATGGGGTCCACGGGAAAAAATTACGGTTTTGTGGGGCCCACAAGATTTTGAGATATTTTGGCCAAATATTGATATTTTGGAGATGAAATATTTTTGTCGAATTGGAGGGTGACACGTGGCACCCCTTGTCTTGGCTTGACTATTTGACTTGGATATTTTGGAAGACTTGACTCGGACTTAGATATTTTGAGACAAGTGGACAAGTGGGACATTTGGGTTCCACTCCACTTGTCTTGCTACACTTGGATATACATCTATATATACATAGAGGGAGTGCAAAACTTCTACACTTAGCCTTATTTTACACAACATTATATCTCTTTCTCTTCAATAGCTCTCGGTCAAGGGGTCATTTGGATTACAAAAATTCTTCAAATCTTGATGATAAATCCTCAAACTTAAGACTAAGATCCCTAATGGAGTGCTAAGCCAAGATAACCCCTTAAACCTCTAGAACATGTTGTTGATCGAGAATGGTGTTGCCAAAACCCTAAGTTTTATCAACTTTTTGGAAGTGAATACAAAGTGAAGTTGTGTGTATAAGCTCATAAGGGTCACATGTATGTTATTGGAACATGAAGAAGTGGAGAAAAATGAAAATTGCCGACCATGGTAGCCCGACCTGTTTTGGACGTTTTTGGGCTAAAAAATGAGGTAATAGTTCTTCTTAAATTAAAGTAATTGGATATTAATTATTGTTATGTTTAAAGGATGAATTTATGTTAAGGAATAAATGGAAAATAAGGTGTGCATGCCCTACTTTGGATGATGAGGCCGAGACTAGCCTTTTGTCCATTGGAATTGTTGATCATTTTATGGTTATTATCACGTGTTGCATGTTATATAACGAAGGAAATATGGTTGTTAATAGTTAAAATAACTTATATAACATGTTGGAATGAGTTTTGGATAAAAAAGAATTAAGGAAAATGACTTTGGATTGTTGTAGTTGTTGTTGGCCGAAAACTGTCTAAAACTGTGTCGTATTTATGGACTGTTTTGGGGTGTAGAAATGCTGGAAAATCAGTGATGTGCGATTTATATACACGCTAAACGCAAGTGCACGTATCGTTACAAGTAATATAGTCTAGAAGACCGAGTTAGCGTACTCAGGGATTAGTGCTCAATTACCAACTTCTATTCTATGGTATCTATTTGGTGATCGATGAGTTGATGATTTGTTTATATCTATGTTTATAGACGCTAACTAAATTACTTTACTTTACTTCAGATATAGTGGAAATAGGGCTTCCAAATCTCCTCAACTATCCGCTCGCTTTTAATCGTTAATGCAACAATTAAGGTTCTTCTTCTATGTTGAGATAGCAGGTTAACTAAGCCGTTTTATACTCATGTTAAGGTAATATAAACACTCAACCCCAATGGAGACCCCTTCTATCTTTCGATGACAAGATTGACTACAAAGGAGGATTAAGAACAATAACCTATTAAGCTACACAAGTATCGGGGTACTTTCGTCCACGATTTAAACTTATGTTTATTCAACTATAGCATATTCACAATCTCCCATTTCGGATTTCGATTCGAACTCATATAAGTGATGATAACTAGTGATCAATTAATTATCAAGCAATCAAAGCAATTATTGAATAAACCTCAACAATAATAAAAAGAAACCAAAACATGCATTAATTCATAAGAACGAGGTTCAAGCGATTCGACATGGAAAGCCCTAAATTAAGTTAATTCCTTAGCCATAGACATGCTAAGAACTAAAATAATATCCAACATATACTAGAAAGAAATAAAGTAAAGAACAAGAAAATTACTCAAAACTGAGTCTCCAATCTTGAAGTAATGCTATGATGAATGATAAGGTGTGCCACCCCCCAAAACTGACCTAAAAGGCCCTATTTATATCCCCAAAAACGTGTAAAACCTTTTCCTCTTTGGTCTTGGCCCAGTCCTATTCAGATTTGTCAAATTTCCCGCGTCGGCGCCACGGCTCTGCAACGTGGCCGTGTGCCAAACTCTGCGGATGCACTTCTTAGCGTCGTGGCTCATGATCTGGTTGGTTGGTGTCATGGCGCCGCCCTGTTCTGCTCCCGGTTTGCCAACTTTTCAGCTCTTTGTGCTCTGGACCCTTTGTTTCTGCCTTCTTTTCGCTCCTTTTCACCGATGTGCCACTTTAAACCTGTGTGACTCAAAAGAAAGAAAATTAATCCTAACACGACACAAATTTATACAAAAAGAAGCAAAAGACTAACTAAAAATGACTCAAAAGGTGTATATAAAATACACCGATCAAACACCCCCAAATTTAACATTTGCTCGCCCTCGAGTAAAGATAAAAAAGATAAGAATAAGGACACGAAGAAAGGAAAATAGACTGACTCAAAGACACTGATCACTTTGCTACACAATAGTTACTTAGAAACGCATGAAGGTTAGTAGAATATTCTGCAGGAATATATAGCATGGATTTTTAGCATTCTAAACACTCAAGTCAGATATTTCGCAAATTCAATTCAATCATGCTCAATGAATGTAAAAATACCTAACTATGCATGTAAATTTCAAAATCCTATGACATATTTACTTGTTATTCTCCACTAATCATGGATACACATATTAGAGATCTTTAGGGCTTTTCAGGGTTGTAATGTAGGCTTAGGCAGGGGTAGGTAAAAATAGGCATTTAGGCTCAACTTACGTACTATAAGCTCTTCTTGCTTTCAATTCTTCCCTTTTCTTTTGATTCTCTTTTTAATCTCATACCTATCTCTCCCCTCTTTAGTTTTGAGAGAATAAGGTGCACGATAAATAGTGGGCACCCCAAACTTAGGCTTTTGCCTATTTATTATTTTTTATTGTCTCTTTTTCAACACTTATATTCCAACAATCTTAAGTTTTCTTTACTTATGGCACAAGTATGGAATTATAGGGTGTCAAAGAAAGATCTTATTTTTAGGCTCAACGGGGTTGACTAGGGGTACAATTTTAATGTCAGGGATATGCAGAGAATGGTAAGAAAGGGCTAACAAAGAAATGCTTGAGTCATCTCCCTAACGTGTATATCCTAACTATTTCACCTCACGTAGCAAGCAAGCAGACACGTATGTTTAATCTTTAACAATGCATAAATCAAGCAAGATACCCCAAATAGTTTGATTTAATGAATTCTTGGCATATCTAACCTAAGTGTTCAGATGGTTGATTCTAATTCCATTACATTATTCCACTTTACTTCACTAGGCGTTTCAAGTAACTACATCATACATGATCATATAAAAAAAACTTAAACTCAAATAAACATAGAAATAATAACAAAAAGACTCAAAAACACATCAAAAATAAAATAAGAACTCCCCCAAAAGTTAAATCACACATTGTCCCTAATGTGTGCAAGACACAAAAATAAAAGAAAGACGAGACAACTTACAAACTTGTGGTTTAAAATGGTGGCAGTAGCGGCGGGTAATGGTTCCGGGCAGCTATTTTTCAAAAATCCCTTCACGGCGCCACGACCCTGAGATTGGCGCCGTGGCACCCAAACTTCCGCAAGTTTCTGGACTTTCGGCGCCGTGGCGCTCTGAGATTGCGCCTCTCTGGAATTTCGGCGCCATGGCCCTCTGCTAGGCGCCGTGGCGCCGGGCTGGTTTTTCTCCCCTCTCGCGTTTTTCGTCCTCCACTTTTTAGCCATGTACCTGTCATCACAACCTGCAAACAATACCTTCCGTGAGACTGTTCTAACTAAAACTAAATTGCATAAATTTAAAAACCTTGGGTTACCTCCCAAGTAGCGCTGTCTTTAACGTCTTGTAGCCGGACGCAGGTTCCTTATCGAGAAGCTTGGGGTAATTTAACCCCACAGCCTACCCATTTCATAATCATCTTTCTTTTCCGCCTTCTATTTTTCTCTTTCTCTTTTTTTCTCAAGAGGAGGGTTAGAATTACATACCTGCACTGGCAGACTGCTCACCTTGGTTTTGGCCCTTTCGCTCGGTGATGAGCTCACGATCTTGATCGCAACACTTGATTATGACTGGCGGTTCGACGGTGTGTTTAAACACCTTGAACACCATCTCCTCATCCTCAACTCTGAGTTTCAGCTCGCCCTTTTCCACATCTATCAAGGCCCTTCCAGTGGCCAAGAATGGTCTTCCCAAGATGATAGGGATTTCATCATCTTCCTCCATGTCAAGGATGAAGAAGTCTGCTGGGAAGAATAACTTCCCCACTTTGACGAGCACATCTTCAATGATGCCTAAAGAATGCACCACTGATCTGTCCGCTAGCTGCAGATTCACCGTAGTTGGCTTGATCACTCCCAAACCTAGCTTCTTGAACACGGATAGGGGCAATAAGTTTATGCTAGCCCCTAGATCACATAGTGCCCTGTTACAAGTTACATTCCCTATCGTGCAAGGTAGGGTGAAACTCCCCAGATCTTTCAACTTTGGGGGCAGCTTCTTCTGCAATATGGCACTACACTCATCAGTTAGTATTATGGTCTCATACTCCACTAGCTTCATCTTATTCCCAAGGACCTCCTTCATAAATTTGAAGTAGGTAGGCATTTGCTCCAATGCCTCAATGAAGGGGATGTTAATGTGCAGCTTTTTAAACACCTCCAAGAACTTGGAGAATTGCTTATCAACTGCTTTCCTCTGCAATCTCTGAGGGTAAGGGATCTTCTCTACGTACTCCCTTACTGGAACTGGTGGAGCCTTCTCTAAGATAGGGCGGTCATCAGTAACCCCCTCCTTCTCTGTATCAACCATCTGCTCAACTCTCTGTTCTACCACAAGTTGGGCTATGGGCTATTCCAACTGCTTCCCACTTCTCAATTGTACTTCCTGAAACTCTTATCTAGGATTCATCTATGTATTACTAGGAAGAGTGCCCAGCATCCTGTTATTTGCCATCTTTGCCAGTTGTCCCACATGAGTTTCCAAGTTTCTTATAGAGGACATTGTCTCTGCCATGAACTGGGTTTGTGAATTCGTAAGTGTCAACAAATTTGCATTAAATCGACTTATTATGGAGCGGGTGTCTTTGGGAATATGAGGCCTGGTTAAATGGTTGTTGATTCTGGTATTGGCCTCTGAACTGGTTTTGTTGCCCTTGATCACCCCTCCATGAAAAGTTAGGGTGATTCCTCCACCCTGGATTCCTCAACCAAACTTTTGCTCTTTCCCTGAGTAAGAAGGGGAAAAGCCTCAACCGGATGGTGTCGTCAGTAACACCATTATATTTGAACGTGACACACAACTCCAAGAAATTTGTTATGTGCATTTGAGGGTCTTCAGATGGCAACCCTCCAAATTGAACTGTATTTTGCATCATGCTCAGGATCGCAGGCTTTATCTCGAAATTGTTTGCTCCTATTGCTGGGAGCCTTATGCATGTTTGTGCTCCATTCACTCTTGGTAGCACATAATCTCCCAAACTCCTCTCAGCTTGGACATGGACCCTTTCCTCTACGTCATTCTGCAACGCCGGGGGCATTCCTTGGTTGGGTTGATGTTCACCCATCTCTTCATTCATCACATTATTATTTTGTCTATCCCCCATATCAATCAGATAATCCGCTTGTTTCGCCTGTTTTGTTTGCAAGTCTTTTCGATCTCAGGGTTGAAGGGAACAAGTGTGTCTGCCCATTTTTTCCCCCGCATAAACTAGAGTCCTGAAACAGATCAAAATCAACAAACAGATCACGGCGCACCGGTTCCACAATAAAATAAAATAAAAGAAAAATAAAAACCAAATTAGAAATTAAGAATAGAAAGATTGATATTGAACTACGCCAATCCCCGGCAACGGCGCCAAAAACTTGATGTGCGATTTATACACACGCTAAATGCAAGTGCACGTATCGTTACAAGTAATATAGTCTAGAAGACCGAATTATTGTCCTCAGGGATTAGTGCACAATTACCAACTGCTATTCTATGGTATCTATTTGATGATCGATGAGTTGATGGTTTGTTTATATCTATGTTTATAAACGCTAACTAAATAACTTTACTTTACTTCAGATATGGTGGAAATAGGGCATCCAAATCTCTTCAACTATCCGCTCGCTTTTAATCGTTAATGCAACAATTAAGGGTCTTCTTCTATGTTGAGATAACAGGTTAACTAAGCCGTTTTATACTCATGTTAAGGTAATATAAACACTCAACCCCAATGGAGAACCCTTCTATCTTTCGATGACAAGATAGACTACAAAGGAGGATTAAGAGTAATAACCTATTAAGCTACACAAGTATCGGGGTACTTTCGTCCACGATTTAAACCTATACTTATTCAACTATAGCATATTCACAATCTCTCCTTTCGGATTTCGATTAGAACTCGTGTAAGTGATGATAACTAGTGATCAATTAATTATCAAGCAATCAAAGCAATTATTGAATAAACCTCAACAATAATAAGAAGAAACCAAAATATGCATTAATTCATAAGAACGAGGTTCAAGCGATTCGACATGGAAAACCCTAAATTAAGTTAGTTCCTAGCCATAGACATGCTAAGAACTAAAATAATATCCAACATATACTAGAAAGAAATAAAGTAAAGAACAAGAATATTACTCAAAACTGAGTCTCCAATCTTGAAGTAATTCTATGATGAATGATAAGGTGTGTCACCCCCTAAAACTGAACTAAAAGGCCCTATTTATATCCCCAAAAACGTGTAAAACCTTTTCCTTTTTGGTCTTGGCCCAGTCCTATTCGGATTTGTCAAATTTCCCGCGTCGGTGCCACGACCCTGCAACCGGCACCGTGGCGCCGAAACTTCTGCGGCTGGTCTGCTTCTTAGGTGTCGTGGCTCCGCCGGTCCTGGTTGGTTGGCGCCACGGCGCCGCCCTGTTCTGCGCCCGGTTTGCCAACTTTTCAGCTCTTTGTGCTCTGGACCCTCTGTTTCTGCCTTCTTTTCGCTCCTTTTCACCGATGTGCCACTTTAAATCACTGTGACTCAAAAGAAAGAAAATATATCCTAACACGACACAAATTTATACAAAAAGAAGCAAAATACTAACTAAAAATGACTCAAAAGGTGTATATAGAATACACCGATCAATCAACCCCTAACATGAATGATTAATGTAGTAAATGACTAATGAAAGTCCTAAGGAATAAGGGTGTTAAAGGCTTCACATTGTACCCTTAATGTTGGATAAATTGTGGACTGTTTTTATGGACTGTTTTGTATAGATTGTGGGGAAGAATTTTACACGTCAAGTTAGTCGTGTAATTCACTTTGGTTAACTGTTGGTTGTGCCTTAAATGTGGCTTGTTGGTTGATGAATTCGGGCCTTGGAAAGGGTGAAAAAGTACGTAGAAACAAAGGAAGTGCTGCCTAATTTTCCGTAGAATAAGAGGGCTATTATTTGGTATAAGTCTTATACTAGTAAGTATGATATTGATAGAAGTGCTATCGTCATTATAGGTTGAAGTACTACGTGTAGCATATTCTACTTGGAATGTGGAATAGACGATAAGGTTGAAGTACATTAGAGCGTATTGCTACTTGTCGTGATGATTAGTCGTCAATGAGGTATGTGAACTTCTTCCTTCTATCGACATGACTTATTCTTGAGGTATACTTGCCTTATTTTTGGAGTATACATGACTTGTTTCTTGAAGTATACTAGCCTTGTTATTTGGAGTATACATGACTTATTTTCTTGAAGTATACTTGCCTTGTCATTAAGAAGTATTCATGTTATTGATTTTATGCTAAAAGGCATGTCTAAAATATTCCTAAGTTCTTACCAAGTCTTATGGGGGACGTTGGTAAGAGACATTAGAAAGTATTGGAGTCGAGTTGACCTTGCTAATTTACTACACTAATGAGAATAGGTATCGAACAAGTCATTGCAGCGTTAATGAAAATGTATCGACAATCAATTATATTGAAATGAGTAGAATTCTCCATCTGCATAGAAACTAAGATAAGAAAAAAATTGTATTACATTTTCTAGGTCATGGCTATTTTAACAAGATCGTTATAAACGAGTATAACCTATTCACGACCCCTATAAGTAATAATTTTGAAGGTATAGGAGACTTGATTTTCGAAAGTACATGAGACTTGATTTTTGAAAGTGTAGTAACTTGATTTGAAAAGTATATGTTACTTGATTTAAAGAGTACAAGTAACTTGATTTAAAGGTATAAGTTACTTGATTGATTTAAAGAGAATAAATGACTTGATTTTGAAAGAAGAAGTAACTTGATTTAAAGGTATGAGTTACTTGATTTTGAAAGAAGAAGTAACTTGATTTAAAGGTATGGGTTACTTGATTTTTAAGGAAGAAGTACTTGGTTTTAAAGGTATAAGTTACTTGAGTTTAAAAGAATAAGTAACTTGGTTTTAATAGTGAAAGTACTTTTGGGTTCAACTCCCTAATATTACATGATATGTACGGTGAATGTACATAGTACTTTTGGGCTTCAACTCCCTAATATTGCATGAAATGATTCTTTTTATAAAGAATAGATGTACATAGTACTTTTGGATTTATTTCCCTAACATTACATGATTTGAGTCTGCTTGTAAAGAATGGATGTACATAGTACTTTGGGTTCATTTCCCTAATATTGCATCACACGATAATGCTTTGGTTTGTTTAAAAGGAAAGATGCGATGGTGCTTTAGTTTTCTAAAATGAAAGTTGTTATAACGGATTTATGGAAAGTTTGTTATAACAGTTTTATGGAAAGTCAAGATATGGTTTAAAATGTTATAAGGAAATCACGTGAGAATGTCCATGATTAAATCCTTAATATAGTACATAAAATGAAAGTGCATTGAGTTTATAAAGTGAATGTACGGAGGACGTACATTATTGTAATGGATCTTAATCCTTAGTGAAATATGTGATAGTGCCTTGGTGTTATAAAATGAAAGCCTTGTTAGTGTCTTGGTTTATTCTAGAAATAAAGGCATGGTATTGTCTTGGTTTATTCTAGAAATGAAGGCATGGTATTGTCTTGTTAATTCTAGAAAGGAAGGCATGGTATTTGTCTTGGAAATTCCAAAAAGGAAGGCATGGTATTGTCTTGGACATTCTAAAAAGGAAGGCATGGTATTGTCTTGAGTACATTATATTTTGTTCTAATGAGAGTCAAAAGATTGTAACTTGCATATGTTTTCTCATGATAGCCTTTCGTGCAAGTGTTATATTCCCACATCACCGCGTCCCTCGTTAAAGGGTCGGCAACCTTGTGTTGTTTATTACGGGTTCAATTTCCTGGGTTTCTATACATTTCATGGAATTTCTCTCCATGCTGCGGGTTCAACTCCCATGAAATCATTTCATGGATTTTCTCTCTACGGTGCGAGTATTGCGTATATGCTCATTGCGTGTCCACAGGGCCTATGCGAGTGAAATAGTCTCATGCGGGTGAAATAGTCCTATGCGGGACAAATAGTCCTATGCGAGTCCACAGTGCCAATGCGAGTGAAATAGTCTCATGCGGGTGAAATAGTCCTATGCGGGACAAATAGTCCTATGCGAGTCCACAGGACTCATGCGGGTGAAATAGTCTCATGCGGGTGAAATAGTACCATGAATAGGATTGTATAATGATATTACGGGCGGGTGGTCCTAAATTGATCATGACCCTCCTATTTTGAAACAGAACAGTTTACTCTCATTACTCTGCTTTTAAAAAGACACAGTGTACCGATAGTTGATTATTATACTTATCTCTTGTTATTTGTTTGCCTGTTATAATCTCATACGATGTACGGTGATCTTGAGATCTGATGTCTGAGGATCTTGTGATCTGATATCTGATTGGATCTTATTTTATATGGCACGTTAGGATATGGTATTTGATTTTCATACTTGCCCCTGTCATTCTTTTATATAGTTATGATCTTGTTTACTGTACTTTATTTCTGTTCCATACTTAGTACTTGTTGTACTTAGTCCCTTTGGGGGGCTGCGTTCATGTCCGCAGGTATTAGGTACTCAGTTGTGGATCCGCGTGCTTAGGATCCTTGTTCAGCATCATGAGATGGCTCCAATGTTCCGGAGCTTGTCATTATGGCTAGGTATATTCAGGGGTACGGCGGGGCCTTGTCCCGTCATAGTTTACTATCCAAATTCTTAAAGGTCTGTATTCATATGTGGGCTAGACTGGTGAGAGTTGTATTTACATGGTTGTACAGTGTAATCCCATTTGGGGGTGTTATATATTATGGCAGCCTTTCCGGCTTTGCCTTAGTTTAAAAAAAGAGTGTTATTTATCTCTGCAGTTTATTTATGTTGTATGAATAGAAGGGTGCCCAGGTAGGGCACCAGTCGTGGGCCCGGGGTTCGGGGAGTGACAGAGTGCTATCAGAGCAGTTAGTCCTCGGAATGTCTACATACCGTGTATAATAGAGTCTTGTTTGTCGGTGTGTTGTGCACCACATCTATAAACAGAAGGCTATAGTACATTTAGGATTGATTTCCCTTCTTCTCATTCTGAGATCGTGCGATAGAGCTGTGTTGTTAAGGTAGTCTCTCCCTAATGTATTATTGTGGTTGCAGCTATGAGAAAGACAACAGTGGCCCAGAAAAGATTATATGGACCTCGTATCCAGGTTGGTAAAACTATTGTATATGATGATGTGTATCTGTACGAGCGTATTTATCTGGGGTCATATGTGTGTTGTCAAGAATGATTATGAGTTACCATGAGTTGGTTAAGCCATGATAATTACTTGGAAGGTGTGAAACAGTTTATTGAATCCACACTTAGGCTTTATATATGTCCTAATTTGGAATAGTCAGGAGGTAATGACCTGTCTAAGATTGTGATAGACTCTTAGGAGATCGTGTTCAATTGACTTAAGGACATACCATGTTGTTAGATTAAGATGTGTTATACGCTGGTGATTATGTGAATAATATTGGTATGGAGTAAATAGAGTTGTTGTGAGTAAGACAATAAGATTTTGCGATTTTGAGAAGCTACCTTACCCGTATGTGGGGACTGATAATGTAAGCTCGGGACATAGAATAATTTTGAACCTTAGAATATTGATAACCGCTGAGACCTTGGATGTACAAGGCCTTCTCGGGTAGTGAGATTTATTTCAGATAAAAAATGAGAGTTAAGTGCGATGATGGGTCGGGTTGTGGACCAATTGTGGGTCGGTCCGTAGCCTGGAATGGAGTAGGGTCGGTTGGAGGTGGTCCCGCTATGTGATAGGGTCAGGAGGGTGCAAGGCCCAAGTATAGTTAATCGTTTTACGAGTTCGTGCGCGTTCCACCAGAACGGGGTCGTGGGAGCCGAAAATGGCCTTAAATTGTTGGGTATAGTAACTCCAAGGATTTGAAAACATAGGAAATAATTGAAATTGTGTATGTATACTAGAATAAGTTGGAAGTATGAGAAGAGTACGACAAGTAAGAAAAGGAGCGAACAAGTGTCAAAAAAGGATTGAAGTGGTTATAGTTATGAGTAATGAAGGTACGAAAGGAGAATCATTTTAGGCCATAAATGGGAGTTAATAGTGGTGATACACATTTTAGATTTGATTTCTCGTTTGACTTTTTATTGATGTATATACATGTGTGATGTATGGTGGCCATGTGTGGCATATTTGATTGTGTGAGGTATAGTTAAATGGGGATTATACCGATATCTGTTTAGATTGAACCTAATATGAATATTCAGGACGAATGTTTCTAAGGGGGGAAGGATGTTACACCCCGTATTTCCAAGAGATTGAGATGAGAACGTGCGTAAGGAATTGAGATTTGAATTTTGGAAAGAAAGAAGATTACTTTTCTTAAAGAAAAATATCGGGAATTTATGAATGAAAAGGTTTATTAATTGGAATTTGGTTCTCAAATTTGGTATTTGGGATTTATAGATTATATTAGAATTTTGGATTTTAAGTTTCGGATTTGGTCATGTGGGGTCCACGGGAAAAAAATACGGTTTTGTGGGGCCCACAAAATTTTGAGATATTTTAGAGATGAAATATTTTTTGACGAATTAGAGGGTGACACGTGGCGCACCCCCTTGTCTTGGCTTGACTGTTTGACTTGAATATTTTGGAAGACTTGATTTGGACTTAGATATTTTGAGACAAGTGGACAAGTGGGCCATGTTGGTCCCACTCCACTTGTCTTGCTAAACTTGGATATACATCTATATATACATTGAGGGAGTGCAAGTCTTCTACACTTAGCCTTATTTTACACAACATTCTATCTCTTACTCTTCAATAGCTCTCGGCCAAGGGGTCCTTTGGATGACAAAAATTCTTCAAATATTGATGATAAATCCTCAAACTTAATACTAAGATCCCTAATGGAGAGTGCTAAGCCAAGATAACCCCTTAAACCCCTAGAACATATTGTTGGCCGAGAATGGTGTTGCCAAAACCCTAAGTTTTATCAAGTTTTTGGAAGTGAAATACAAAATGAAGTTGTGTATAAGCTCATAAGGGTCACATGTATTGTTACACCCCGTAAGTCCAGAACATGTATAAGAGAATGTACGTAAGGAATCAAGACTTGAAAATTGGTACGAAAGGAAGAATTGTTTTTCCGACAGAAAATCTTCGGGACGTCGGAAAGGAAAAATGTTCGTTGTTGAGAATTGGATTCTCAAAATGCATTATTTGAAGAGTATGGAACCTATTAACATTATGGAAATTTATTTTTACGGATTTGGTCACGCGGGGCCCACCCGAGGAATTTTACGTTTTGTGGGGCCCACGAGGGTTAGGGAATTTTATGGACGAATGGGAGGGCGACACGTGGCACCCCTCCCACATGGCTTGGTCGATTTATGCAAAGGGCAAAAGGGTCATTTGACAATTGTGTAGATGAGAAAGTCTTGCTAAGTTAGAGCTTGAGATTGTTGACCAAGGTCAACTTGTCCACTTGGGCTTGATCCATGTGATCTTCATCCTAGCCTTCCATTTGGTTTTATCCTAGCCTTTGATTTATTTATATATACTACTACTACTACTACTAGTAGCAAGACTTCCACACTTAGAAAAAAATTGAAGAACATTTGTTCTTGTTCTTAGGAGCTCTCGGCCAAAGGGGCTTTTGAGAGAAGAAATTTTTCGTTTGTGGTTCATTAGCCACAAGACTTTAACCCAAGGTTCATGAGTGTATTGTAAGGATATCTCAATAGAAAAATCCCGGAAAAAGGTAGTTTTCGTATTAGTCGCAAGGCGGAAACTTAAGGGGTTCTTCAACTTTGAAGTTGGAACTTGAAGATGGGTTCTTCATAGGCTTCTAAGGAGTGCTTGAAACGGATTGGAACTTAAGGAAAGGAGCTAAGAATTGCTAAGGCGCGACTTTGAATCTTGGAAATTTTAAGGGCTTGGAAAGGTATAAATCTTGTCGTTTTAGCAATTAAAAATTTCTTATTGTTGTAGCTTTGAATTTTAGCAAGCATGTAGTATATGTGTTGAAGTTTTATAAGTGTTATGGATTGTTGTAGCCTAAAATCCGAAATGACATATTAGCCATTTGAAGTTGGATTACAAGTTGGTCGTAGTTAGAATAGTCGCATGTTACTTACTTGAAGATTATAGTAGTTATAATTAATTGCGACTTGATATCATGATATGCTAACAACTGGGATTGAAAAGGAAATTGGATAAGAATTGGCATTGTTGTATCCTAGATTGCCGGATTTGGCCTAATAGTTTGTATTAGTTTAATGTCAATTGTGGGGCGGAATTTTATACGTATTGTAAGGCGTGTAATCCCCTTTGATTGGTTGTTGTTTTGAGCCTTAAATGTGGCGTGTTGGTTATTGTATTCGGCCTTGAAAAAGGTGGCAAAGTGAGTAGAAATAAAGGAAGTGCTGCCCGATTTTCCGTAGAATTAGAGACCGTATACTTAGTATTATTCTACGTTAGAGACTAGAAGTTGATAGTCTTGTTGTGACCATTATAGGTTGACACTTCTACGTATGGCGTATTCGGCTTAGTTTGTGGATTTAGCCGAAAAGGTATGTGAACTATCTCCTCTTCTAGCATGATTCCTTAAGATAAAGAAAGTATGTCCTACTCCTTAAATGATCCATTCCTTGGTTGTATTTGGATTGCCTAAAATAGAATTCGTTCTATGTACTCCCTTGATTGTACTTTGATGTTTAAATTGTAAGTTATATAATCCATTTCCTTAGGGAAGTTTGGATTCTTAAAAGTGAAAGTATTTTACTTAAAGTACATGGAGTCTTGAAAAGGAAGTGGTTTCCAAACCTTTTGGCTAGTGCTTTAGTTCCAAAACCTAAGGGTTGTTGTAATGACTTTAGGGGAGTTAAAGGAGTGATTTACTTAATTGTTTTAAGAGAGGAGAAATGACATGATTTAAGAGAAGTAACTTGTTTTAAAGGTGTGAGTTACTTGAGGTTTAAAAGTAGAAGAAACTTGTTTTCTAAATATTAAGGGACTTGAGGTATTTTGAAAGTTAAGAACTTTATTTGAAAGTTTGTGATACTTGATTTTTAAGTATAAGTCTCTTGGTTATAAAAAAAAGAATGAAATTGTCTAAAACCATAAAGGGTTATAACGACTTTATGGGAAGTTGGTTATAACGGCTTTATGGGAAGTTGGTTATAACGGCTTTATGGAAGGTTAAGAAAGTTGTCTATTTTGATTATTGGGCATAAGTTGCCTAGATTGTGAAAATTTGAAGTTACTTGATTTCAAGCTTTGAAATGAGTTTTATAAAAGTGTAGTAACTTACTTTGAAATATAGACACACCTTGATACTACGGGTGTTAGTATCTTGAGATTTTACATAAAAAGAAGTCTTTTGAAAAGAATGTACGTACGTAGTACTTTGGCTTGTTAAATGAGAATTTTTCTATTTGTGCCTTGATAAGTACTTTGTCTTGTTAAATGAGAATTATTCTATTTGTGCCTTGATAAGTACTTTGGCTTGTTAAATGAGAATTATTCTATTTGTGCCTTGATAAGTACTTTGGCTTGTTAAATGAGAATTATTCTATTTGTGCCTTGATAAGTACTTTGGCTTGTTAATTGAGAATTATTCCATGTGTGCCTTGATAAGTACTTTGGCTTGATTAATTGAGAATTGCCTATGTGTGCTGGTGATAGCCTTTGAGTGCAAGTATTATGTTTTATTACGTTGCCGCGACTCTCGGTTGGAGGCGCATTGTCTTGTTGTAAGTTACTTGGACGTACCGACAGTGATGTGGGATTCCACGGGTATGCTTCCGTTATTTGTAGTACTTGGGTTAAATTCCCGGATTTTTATAAAAGACCTGGTAGTGCTTATGTGTTGTTTGACGGCCGGTCGAGATAGGGTAAGAGTATAAGTGAGGGGTAAACCCCCAAGACGCTATACCACCTTCTCCAGGGTAAGAGTATAAATGAGGGGTAAACCCCAAGACATTATACCCCCTGCTTGTTTTGTTTGATGGTCGGTCGAGATAGGGTAAGAGTATAAGTGAGGGGTAAACCCCAAGACGCCATACCACCTTCTCCAGTAAGAGTATAAATGAGGGTAAACCCCAAGACATTATACCCCGCTTTACCACCGCTCGTCTTCCTACTTGCCCGCATGCTTTTAGGACACGTGGGACTTGGTGTTCATGTATGCCTATTGGCGTTATATTATATCATGGATCACGTGAGGAAGGATTCCACGCATGATTGATATTATGGGCGTGAGACCCATGGTTATATTTTAGAAATGACTTGAGGGCATGCGTCCCTGACTTGTTATGACTGCTTATGTGTTGTGTATCTGTAGGTTGGCTATCATACATGTCTCCTGTTTTGCTTAGACTGTTATGATTTCATTACGATTTCATCGTTTCACATACTTGGTACATTCTTCGCATCGACCTCCTTGGCCGCGTTCATGCCGCAGGTTTAGGTACGCAGTTTGGTGATCGACAGGTGTAGGACCCTGCTCAGAGTTTTTGGATAGCTCCTTCGATTCAGGAGTTTATCTTTTTGGTATAAGTTCTTTCGATGTGCTTTTGTACGATTATGGGTACTACGGCCTTGTCCCGTCATAGTTCGATATAACTCTTGAAGTCCGTATTCATATGTGGATTGGACTCATGTTCAATGTAGTGTCTTTATTATGTATATTATATGGCGCTTGTTGGCTTTGCCCTTACGCACGTTGGTTTAAAAAAAGAGGTGTTATTTAAATTCCGCAGCTTACTTGTGTTGTTAGGTAAGGTGCCGGTAGGGCACGATCACGCCCGGTTCGGGCGTGACAGAGTGGTATCGAGCGATCGATGCCTTGAATGTCTGACCGTGTCTAGTAGAGTCTTGATTATCGGTGTGTTGCGCGCCACACCCATAAACATGAGGCTACAGGACATTTAGAGTTGGTTTCTATTCTTCTCACTCTAGATCGTACATGAGCCGTGTTAGTAAGATAATTCCTCTCTGACGTATTGTTGTGTTACGATTATGCCTCCGCGAGGGCAACAACCGCCGAAGGGCAAATGAGTAGCGAGAGCTACTAGTCGACTCGGAGAGTTGATAGGCTTATCCCGTGGTATACGGATATCAGGCCGCAGCCGGCGAGTTCTTCGCGAGTTTTGAGGCCCCGCACCAGAGCCTCCAGGTTCTCGCCAGGGAAGACTTTAGGGTCATGGCGAAGCCATTATGTTATTGACCAAGATAGCTATGCTACGCTTTATCGCAGGAGGTTATTCGCCAGACAGCATGTGTACAGAGAGGTAGAGGGCTAACGCGGAGATCAGAAGAGGCTGGACCGATTGGTTATTCCTGAGTTTTGGGCGAGCTGCTCAAAGAAATGAGTGAGATATTCGTCCCACTACCCAAGACATACCCCGCAGCTCAGTGGGATATGGACCCCACAAGGTATTTAGAGCCGGTCGAAGCTCCGTGGGTCGAGGTTCTCGAGGAGCGGAGGATTTTCTACGAGGCCACCTATTCCTCGATGTATCGAGATGTGGTAAGCGTCGTTCGGGAAATGCCGTTATGGCACAGTGTTTGTTTTATTGTGGCCGTCCGGCCATATTCGAGTATGTCCTTTTAGAAAGAGCACTGGTGAGGTGGCTCAGCCTATGAGGCCGGTAGTTGGTTCCCTTTCCTCCACAGCGGTGCGTTCCCCAGGGCAGGGTGTTCAGATGTTAGCCAGTCGTGGTAGAGGTCAGGGTGGAGTTTATAGTTCTGGCGGTCCTTCGAACCGCAGAGATGACGTGACTACGGGGTAGTATCAGGAGGCGACATCGCACGGGGTTACAGGTATATTTCGATTCCTTTGAATCATACGTGCGTTGATAGATTCAAATTTTACCCTAGCGTATATGTTTTCCCTTTATTGCTAGAGTTGTAAAGTGATAGTACCCCAGAGGTAGGGATACCTTGATTAGTAAAGTGAGAAGTTAAGAATGTTGACAAGAATGGTAAGTGAACTGAGACTATAGTTGTGTAGAGATCACAAGTAGTAATTGCCCCATAACAGTGTAAGACCGATAGGGAAGAATGTGCAGTAGGAATACTTTGGCTTATGTGACAAACCTCTTGTGAATGGTAGGATAGGGTGAGGGGTACCTTGAGATAAGGGAGAGTTTTATTTCAGACTAAGAATGAGAAGTTAAGTGTGACGATGAGTCGGGTTATGGACTCATCTCGGGTCAACCGGTAGTATGGAATGGGGTGATGTCAGTTGGTAGTGGTCCCGTTATGTGGTAGGATCCCGAGGATGCCAGGCCCAAGTTTAGTTAATCGTTGTACGAGTTCGTGGATGCGTTCCACCGGAACTAGGTCGTAAGGACCGAGAAGAGCCTTAACGAGAATGTAAGTAACAATATGGCCAAGTTTGGATAGTAACTCCAAGGATTGGAGAACAGAAATAATATTTGAGATTTTGTACGTGTACTAGATAAGTTTGAAAGTACGAGAAAGTATGACAAGTAAGGAAAGAAAGTAACCTCTAAAGATCTTGTTTGTGATAAGGCTGTAACCTTCGAGTTTTGTGAGAAGGGGTCGCGGACGGAAGGTCCATTGATATGTTTACGTATGTTTTGTGGTGGCCATGTGTGGCATCGTTGGTCTGGTGCAGTTTGATCGATAGGCATAGTGTAGAGTTTATGCCGGAGTTTGTATAGATTGAAAACCGACTAAGAACATTCGGGGACGAATGTTTCTAAGGGGGGAAGAATGTTACACCCCGTAAGTCCAGGACATGTATAAGAGAATGTACGTAAGGAATCAAGACTTGAAAATTGGTACGAAAGGAAGAATTGTTTTTCCGACAGAAAATCTTCTGGACGTCGGAAAGGAAAAATGTTCGTTGTTGAGAATTGGATTCTCAAAATGCATTATTTGAAGAGTATGGAACCTATTAACATTATGGAAATTTATTTTTACGGATTTGGTCACGCGGGGCCCACCCGAGGTATTTTACGTTTTGTGGGGCCCACGAGGGTTAGGGAATTTTATGGACGAATGGGAGGGCGACACGTGGCACCCCTCCCACATGGCTTGGTCGATTTATGCAAAGGGCAAAAGGGTCATTTGACAATTGTGTGGATGAGAAAGTCTTGCTAAGTTAGAGCTTGAGATTGTTGACCAAGGTCAACTTGTCCACTTGGGCTTGATCCATGTGATCTTCATCCTAGCCTTCCATTTGGTTTTATCCTAGCCTTTGATTTATTTATATATACTACTACTACTACTACTAGTAGCAAGACTTCCACACTTAGAAAAAAATTGAAGAACATTTGTTCTTGTTTGTGAGCTCTACCAAAGGGGCTTTTGAGAGAAGAAATTTTTCGTTTGTGGTTCATTAGCCACAAGACTTTAACCCAAGGTTCATGAGTGTATTGTAAGGATATCTCAATAGAAAAATCCTGGAAAAATGTAGTTTTCGTATTAGTCGCAAGGCGGAAACTTAAGGGGTTCTTCAACTTTGAAGTTGGAACTTGAAGATGGGTTCTTCATAGGCTTCTAAGGAGTGCTTGGAGCGGATTAGAACTTAAGGAAAGGAGCTAAGAATTGCTAAGGCGCGACTTTGAATCTTGGAAATTTTAAGGGCTTGGAAAGGTATAAATCTTGTCGTTTTAGCAATTAAAGATTTCTTATTGTTGTAGCTTTGGATTTTAGAAAGCATGAAGTATATGGGTTGAAGTTTTATAAGTGTTATGGATTGTTGTAGCCTAAAATCCGAAATGACATATTAGCCATTTGAAGTTGGATTACAAGTTGGTCGTTGTTAGAATAGTCGCATGTTACTTACTTGAAGATTATAGTAGTTATAATCAATTGCGACTTGATATCATGATATGCTAACAACTGGGATTGAAAAGGAAATTGGATAAGAATTGGTATTGTTGTATCCTAGATTGTCGGATTTGGCCTAATAGTTTGTATTAGTTTAATGTCAATTGTGGGGCGGAATTTTACACGTATTGTAAGGCGTGTAATCCCCTTTGATTGGTTGTTGTTTTGAGCCTTAAATGTGGCGTGTTGGTTATTGTATTCGGCCTTGAAAAATGTGGCAAAGTGAGTAGAAACAAAGGAAGTGCTGCCCGATTTTCCGTAGAATTAGAGACCGTATACTTAGTATTATTCTACGTTAGAGACTAGAAGTTGATAGTCTTGTTGTGACCATTATAGGTTGACACTTCTACGTACGGCGTATTCGGCTTAGCTTGTGGATTTAGCCGAAAAGGTATGTGAACTATCTCCTCTTCTAGCATGATTCTTTAAGATAAAGAAAGTATGTCCTACTCCTTAAATGATCCATTCCTTGGTTGTATTTGGATTGCCTAAAATAGAATTCGTTCTATGTACTCCCTTGATTGTACTTTGATGTTTAAATTGTAAGTTGTATAATCCATTTCCTTAGTGAGGTTTGGATTCTTAAAAGTGAAAGTATTTTACTTAAAGTACATGGAGTCTTGAAAAGGAAGTGGTTTCCAAACCTTTTGGCTAGTGCCTTAGTTACAAAACCTAAGGGTTGTTGTAATGACTTTAGGGGAGTTAAAGGAGTGATTTACTTAATTGTTTTAAGAGAGGAGAAATGACATGATTTAAGAGAAGTAACTTGTTTTAAAGATGTGAGTTACTTGAGGTTTAAAAGTAGAAGAAACTTGTTTTCTAAATATTAAGGGACTTGAGGTATTTTGAAAGTTAAGAACTTGATTTGAAAGTTTGTGATACTTGGTTTTAAGTATAAGTCTCTTGGTTATAAAAAAAAAGAATGAAATTGTCTAAAACCATAAAGGGTTATAACGGCTTTATGGGAAGTTGGTTATAACGGCTTTATGGAAGGTTAAGAAAGTTGTCTATTTTGATTATTGGGCATAAGTTGCCTAGATTGTGAAAATTTGAAGTTACTTGATTTCAAGCTTTGAAATGAGTTTTATAAAAGTGTAGTAACTTACTTTGAAAAATAGACACACCTTGATACTACGGGTGTTAGTATCTTGAGATTTTACATAAAAAGAAGTCTTTTGAAAAGAATGTACGTACGTAGTACTTTGGCTTGTTAAATGAGAATTTTTCTATTTGTGCCTTGATAAGTACTTTGACTTGTTAAATGAGAATTATTCTATTTGTGCCTTGATAAGTACTTTGGCTTGTTAAATGAGAATTATTCTATTTGTGCCTTGATAAGTACTTTGGCTTGTTAAATGAGAATTATTCTATTTGTGCCTTGATAAGTACTTTGGCTTGTTTATTGAGAATTATTCCATGTGTGCCTTGATAAGTACTATGGTTTGATTAATTGAGAATTGCCTATGTGTGCTGGTGATAGCCTTTGAGTGCAAGTATTATGTTTTATTGCGTTGCCTCGACTCTCGGTTGGAGGGTCGGCTGTCTTGTTGTAAGTTACTTGGAGACGCACCGGTGATGTGGGATTCCACGGGTATGCTTCCGTTATTTGTAGTACTTGGGTTAAATTCCCGGATTTTTATAAAAGACCTGGTAGTGCTTATGTGTTGTTTGACGGCCGGTCGAGATAGGGTAAGAGTATAAGTGAGGGGTAAACTCCCAAGACGCTATACCACCTTCTCCAGGGTAAGAGTATAAATGAGGGGTAAACCCCCAAGACTTTATACCCCCTTCTTGTTTTGTTTGATGGTCGGTTGAGATAGGGTAAGAGTATAAGTGAGGGGTAAACCCCCAAGACGCTATACCACCTTCTCCAGGGTAAGAGTATAAATGAGGGGTAAACCCCCAAGACATTATACCCCCTGCATTACCACCTGCTCGTCTTCCTACTTGGCCCGCGTCTGATTTTACGACACAGGTGGGACTTGGTGTTCATGTATGCCTATTGGCGTTATATTATATCATGGACTGCCGGCAGTGAGGAAGGATTCCACGGGCATGATTGATATTATGGGCGTGAGACCCATGGTTATATTTTAGAAATGACTTGGCATCGTCCACGACTTATTATGATTGCTTATGTGTTGTATCTTGTAGGTTGGCTATCATACATGTCTCTGTTTTGCTTAGATCGTTATGATTTCATTCTGATTTCATAACATTTCACATACTTGGTACATTCTTCGTCTTGACCTCCTGGGAAGCTGCGTTCATCTCCGCAGTTTAGGTACGCGATTTGGTGATCGGCAGTGTAGGACCTGCTGAGTTTTGGATAGCTCGCTTCGGAAGTTTATCTTTTTGGTATAAGTTCTTTCGATCAGAGCTTTTGTCTGATTATGGATGCTGGCGGGGCCTTGTCCGTCATAGTTGATATAACTCTTGAAGTGCAGTATTCATATGTAGGATTGGACTCATGTTCAGTGTAGTGTCTTTTATTATGTATATTATATGGCGACGCTTTCGCTTTGCCGCACGCACGTTGGTTTAAAAAAAAAGGTGTTATTTAAATTCCATGATTTACTTGTGTTGTTAGGTAGAAGGATGCCGGTAGGGCACCGCCACGCCCGAGGTTCGGGCGTGACAGAGTGGTATCGAGCGCGTCCTCGGAATGTCTGAGCATCGTGTCTAGTAGAGTCTTGATTATCGGTGTGTTGCGCGCCACACCCATAAACAAGAGGCTACAATATATTTAGGAGTTGGTTTCTATTCTTCTCACTCTAAGATCGTGTCATAGAGCTGTGTTAGTAAGATAATTCCTCTCTGACGTATTGTTGTGTTCTGATTATGCCTCCAGGAGGGCAACGGCGCCTGAAGGGCAAAGGAGTAGCGAGGAGTTACTAGTCGACTCGGAGAGTTGATATGGCTTATGCCCGAGGTATACTGGATATTGTGCGCGATCGGCGAGTTCTTGCGCCGAGTTTTGAGGCCCCAGCACGAGCCTCCGGTTTCTCGATTAGGGAAGACTTTAGGAGTCGTGAAGGAAGCCATTATGTTATTGGCCAAGATAACGATGCTACAATTTCATCGCGAGGAGGTTATTCGCCGATGCAGACAGTGTACAGAGGGTAGAGGCCAACGGAGATCGGCGTAAGAGGCTGGGCCGGTTCGTTATTCCGATGAGTTTTAGGCGAGTGCCTCGTAACGAGTGAGATATTCGTCGACCTACCCGGTACATACCCCGCAGCTCGCGGTGGGATATTGGACCCCACAAGGTATTTAGGAGCCGGTCCAAGCTCCGGTGGTCGAGGTTCTCGAGAGAGGCAGGATTTTCTGGTCGAGGCCACCTATTCCTCGATGTATCGATGTGGTAAGCGTCGTTCGAAATGCCGTTATAGCGCAGTGTTTGTTTTATTGTGGCCGTCCGCCATATTACGGTATGTCCTTTTAGAAAGAGCACTGGTGAGGTGGCTCAGCCTATGAGGCCGGTAGTTGGTTCCCTTTCCTCCGGTATGCGTTCCCGAGCGGTGTTGGATATTAGCCACCGTGGTAGAGGTCGGTGGAGTTTATAGTTAGCGGTCCTTGAACCGGAGATGGCGTGACTACGAGCGGGATCGATGGCGACATCGCACGGGGTTCTGGTATATTTCGATTCCTTTGAATCATACGTGCGTTGATAGATTCAGATTTTACCCTAGTGTATATGTTTTCCCTTTATTGCTAGAGTTGTAAAGTGATAGTACCCCAGAGGTAGGGATACCTTGATTAGTAAAGTGAGAAGTTAAGAATGTTGACAAGAATGGTAAGTGAACTGAGACTATAGTTGTGTAGAGCTCACAAGTAGTAATTGCCCATGTGATGTAAGGCCAGATAGGGAAGAATGTGCGAAGGAATACTTTGGCTTATGTGACAAACCTCTTGTGAATGGTAGGATAGGGTGAGGGGTACCTTGAGATAAGGGAGAGTTTTATTTCAGACTAAGAATGAGAAGTTAAGTGTGACGATGAGTCGGGTTATGGACTCATCTCGGGTCAACCGGTAGTATGGAATGAGGTGATGTCAGTTGGTAGTGGTCCCGTTATGTGGTAGGATCCCGAGGATGCCAGGCCCAAGTTTAGTTAATCGTTGTACGAGTTCGTGGATGCGTTCCACCGGAACTAGGTCGTAAGGACCGATAAGAGCCTTAACGAGAATGTAAGTAACAATATGGCCAAGTTTGGATAGTAACTCCAAGGATTGGAGAACAGAAATAATATTTGAGATTTTGTACGTGTACTAGATAAGTTTGAAAGTACGAAAAGTATGACAAGTAAGGAAAGAAAGTAACCTCTAAAGATCTTGTTTGTGATAAGGCTGTAACCTTCGAGTTTTATGAGAAGGGGTCGCAGACGGAAGGTCCATTGATATGTTTACATATGTTTTGTGGTGGCCGTGTGTGTGCATCGTTGATGCAGTGCGGTTTGATCGATAGGCATAGTGTAGAGTTTATCTGGGAGTTTGTATAGATTGAAATCGACTAAGAACATTGGGGGCGAATGTTTCTAAGGGGAAGAATGTTACACCAGTAAGTCCGGGACATGTATAAGAAAATGTCGTAAGGAATCAAGACTTGAAAATTGAGTGCGAAAGGAAGAATTGTTTTTTCCGAGAAAATCTTGGACGTCGGAAAGGAAAAATGTTCGTTGTTGAGAATTGGATTCTCAAAATGCATTATTTGAAGAGTATGGAACCTATTAACATTATGGAAATTTATTTTACGATTTGGTCACGCGGGGCCCACCCGAGGTATTTTACGTTTTGTGGGGCCCACGAGGGTTACGGAATTTTATGGACGAATGGGAGGGCGACACGTGCAACCCCTCCCACATGGCTTGGTCGATTTATGCAAAGGGCAAAAGGGTCATTTGACACTTGTGTAGATGAGAAAGTCTTGCTAAGTTAGAGCGGGAGATTGTTGACCAAGGTCAACTTGTCCACTGGGCTTGATCCATGTGATCTTCATCCTAGCCTTCCATTTGGTTTTATCCTAGCCTTTGATTTATTTATATATACTACTACTACTACTAGTATCAAGACTTCACACTTAGAAAAAATTGAAGAACATTTGTTCTGTCTTGAGCTCTCGGCAAGGGGCTTTTGAGAGAAGAAATTTTTCGTTTGTGGTTCATTAGCCACAAGACTTTAACCCAAGGTTCATGAGTGTATTGTAAGGATATATCAATAGAAAAATCCCGGAAAAAGGTAGTTTTCGTATTAGTCGCAAGGCGGAAACTTAAGGGTTCTTGACTTTGAAGTTGGAACTTGAAGATGGGTTCTTCATAGGCTTCTAAGGAGTGCTTGGGCGGATTGGAACTTAAGGAAAGGAGCTAAGAATTGCTAAGGCGCGACTTTGAATCTTGGAAATTTTAAGGGTTTGGAAAGGTATAAATCTTGTCGTTTTAGCAATTAAAGATTTCTTATTGTTGTAGCTTTGGATTTTAGCAAGCATGAAGTATATGTGTTGAAGTTTTATAAGTGTTATGGATTGTTGTAGCCTAAAATCCGAAATGACATATTAGCCATTTGAAGTTGGATTACAAGTTGGTCGTAGTTAGAATAGTCGCATGTTACTTACTTGAAGATTATAGTAGTTATAATCAATTGCGACTTGATATCATGATATGCTAACAACTGGGATTGAAAAGGAAATTGGATAAGAATTGGTATTGTTGTATCCTAGATTGTCGGATTTGGCCTAATAGTTTGTATTAGTTTAATGTCAATTGTGGGGCAGAATTTTACACGTATTGTAAGGCGTGTAATCCCCTTTGATTGGTTGTTGTTTTGAGACTTAAATGTGGCGTGTTGGTTATTGTATTCGACCTTGAAAAAGGTGGCAAAGTGAGTAGAAACAAAGGAAGTGCTGCCCGATTTTCCGTAGAATTAGAGACCGTATACTTAGTATTATTCTACGTTAGAGACTAGAAGTTGATAGTCTTGTTGTGACCATTATAGGTTGACACTTCACGCGTGCAGTATTCGGCACCTTGTGGATTTAGCGAAAGGTATGTGAACTATCTCCTCTTCTAGCATGATTCCTTAAGATAAAGAAAGTATGTCCTACTCCTTAAATGATTCATTCCTTGGTTGTATTTGGATTGCCTAAAATAGAATTCGTTCTATGTACTCCCTTGATTGTACTTTGATGTTTAAATTGTAAGTTGTATAATCCATTTCCTTAGTGAAGTTTGGATTCTTAAAAGTGAAAGTATTTTACTTAAAGTACATGGAGTCTTGAAAAGGAAGTGGTTTCCAAACCTTTTGGCTAGTGCCTTAGTTCCAAAACCTAAGAGTTGTTGTAATGACTTTAGGGGAGTTAAAGGAGTGATTTACTTAATTGTTTTAAGAGAGGAGAAATGACATGATTTAAGAGAAGTAACTTGTTTTAAAGGTGTGAGTTACTTGAGGTTTAAAAGTAGAAGAAACTTGTTTTCTAAATATTAAGGGACTTGAGAATTATTCTATTTGGCTTGTTAAATGAGAATTATTCTATTTGTGCTTTGATAAGTACTTTGGCTTGTTAATTGAGAATTATTCCATGTGTGCCTTGATAAGTACTTTGGCTTGATTAATTGAGAATTGCCTATGTGTGCTGGTGATAGCCTTTGAGTGCAAGTATTATGTTTTATTGCGTTGCCGCGATTCTCGGTTGGAGGGTAATTTGTCTTTTGTAAGTTACTTGGGCGTGCAAGCGGTGATGTGGGATTCCACGGGTATCTTCCGTTATTTGTAGTACTTGGGTTAAATTCCGGATTTTTATAAAAGACACAGTAGTGCTTATGTGTTGTTTGGCCGGTCGAGATAGGGTAAGAGTATAAGTGAGGTAAACCCCAGGCCTATACCACCTTCTCGAGTAAGAGTATAAATGAGGTAAACCCCCAAGACATTATACCCCCTGCTTGTTTTGTTTGATGGTCGGTTGAGATAGGGTAAGAGTATAAGTGAGGTGTAAACCCCCAAGACGCTATACCACCTTCTCCAGGGTAAGAGTATAAATGAGGGGTAAACCCCAAAGACATTATACCCGCTTTACCACCGCTCGTCTTCTACTTGCCCGTCTGATTGTTAGGACAGGTGAGACTTGGTGTTCATGTATGCCTATTGGCGTTATATTATATCATGAACTGCCGGCAGTGAGGACGGATTCCACGGGCATGATTGATATTATGGGCGTGAGACCCATGGTTATATTTTAGAAATGACTTGAGGCGTCGTCCACGACTTATTATATTTGCTTATGTGTTGTGTATTGTAGGTTGGCTATCATCATGTCTCCTGTTTTGCTTAGATCTATGATTTCATTCTGATTTCATTTCACATACTTGGTACATTCTTCAGTCGACCTCCTTGAAGTGCGTTAAATCTGCAGTTTAGGTACTGTGATTTGGTGATCGGCAGTGTAGGACCACCTTTCGGAGTTTTGGATAGCTCCTTGATTCGGGAGTTTATCTTTTTGGTATAAGTTCTTTCGATGCAGAGCTTTTATGCGATTATAGATGCACGGGGCCTTGTTCGTCATAGTTCAGTATAACTCTTAGAGGTCTGTATTCATATGTGGGATTGGACTCATGTTCAGTGTAGTGTCTTTTATTATGTATATTATATGGCAGCCTTGTCGGCTTTGCCCTTGCACGTACGTTGGTTTAAAAAAAAGAGGTGTTATTTAAATTCCGCAGTTTACTTGTGTTGTTAGGTAGAAGGGTGCCCAGGTAGGGCACCAGTCACGGGCCCGGGGTTCGGGACGTGACATGTATGTTATTGGAACTTAAAGAAGTGGAGCAAAACGAAAACTGCCGACCATGGTAGCCCGGACTGTTTTGGACGTTTTTGGGCAAAAAAATGAGGTAATAGTTCTTCTTAAATTAAAGTAATTGGATATTACTTATTGTTATGTTTAAGTGATGAATTTATGTTAAGGAATAAATGAAAAATAAGGTGTGCATGCCCTACTTTGGATGATGAGGCCGAGACTAGCCTTTTGGCCATTGGAATTGTTGATCATTTTTATGATTATTATCACGTGTTTCATGTTATATAATGAAGGAAATATGGTTGTTAATAGTTAAAATAACTTATATAACATGTTGGAATGAGTTTTGGATAAAAAGGAATTAAGGAAAAGGACTTTGGATTGTTGTAGTTGTTGTTGGCCGAAAACTGCCAAAAACTGTTAGACGTCGTTGTGTCATTTTTATGGACTGTTTTAGGGTGTAGAAATGCTGGAAAATCAGCCCCTAACATGCATGATTAATGTAGTAAAATGGCTAATGAAAGTCCTAAGGAATAAGGGTGTTAAAGGCTTCACATTGTACCCTTAATGTTGGATAAATTGTGGAATGTTTTTATGGACTGTTTTGTATAGATTGTGGGGCAGCATTTTACACGTCAAGTTAGGCATGTAATCCCCTTTGGTTAACTGTTGGTTGTGCCTTAAATATGTCTTGTTTGTTGATGAATTCGGGTCTTGGAAAAGGTGGAAAAGTACGTAGAAACAAAGGAAGTGCTGCCCAATTTTTCGTAGAATAAGAGGGTCATTATTTGGTATAAGTCTTATACTAGTAAGTATGATATTGATAGAAGTGCTATCGTCATTATAGGTTGAAGTACTACGTGTAGCATATTCTACTTAGAATGTGGAATAGACGATAAGGTTGAAGTACATTGGAGTGTATTGCTACTTGTCGTGTTGATTAGTCATCAACGAGGTATGTAGACTTCTTCCTTCTATCGACATGACTTATTCTTGAGGTATACTTGCCTTATTTTTGGAGTATACATGACTTGTTTCTTGAAGTATACTTGTCTTGTTTTCTTGAAGTATACTTGTCTTGTCATTAGGAAGTATTCATATTATTAATTTTATGCTAAAAGGCATATCTAAAATATTCCTAAGTTCTTACCAAGTCTTATGGGGGATGTTGGTAAGAGTCGTTAGGAAGTATTGGAGTCGAGTTGACCTGCTAATTTACTACACTAATGAGAATAGGTAACGAACAAGTCATTGCAGCGTTAATGAAAATGTATCGACAATCAATTATATTGAAATGAGTAGAATTCTCCATCTGCATAGAAACTAAGATAAGACAAAAATTGTATTACATTTTCTAGATCATGGCTGTTTTAACAAGATCGTTATAAACGAGTATAACCTATTCACGACCCCTATAAGTATTAATTTTGAAAGTATAGGAGACGTGATTTTCAAAAGTACATGAGACTTGATTTTTGAAAGTGTAGTAACTTGATTTGAAAAGTATATGTTACTTGATTTAAAGAGTACAAGTAACTTGATTTAAATATATAAGTTACTTGATTGATTTAAAGAGAATAAATGACTTGATTTTGAAAGAAGAAGTAACTTGATTTAAAGGTATGGGTTACTTGATTTTGAAAGAAGAAGTAACTTGATTTAAAGGTATGGGTTACTTGATTTTGAAAGAAGAAGTACTTGGTTTTAAATGTATAAGTTACTTGAGTTTAAAAGAATAAGTAACTTGGTTTTAATAGTGAAAGTACTTTTGGGTTCAACTCCCTAATATTACATGATATGTACGGTGAATGTACATAGTACTTTTGGGGTTCAACTCCCTAATATTGCATGAAATGATTCTTTTTATAAAGAATAGATGTACATAATACTTTTGGGTTTATTTCCCTAACATTACATGATTTGAGTCTTCTTGTAAAGAATGAATGTACATAGTACTTTGGGTTCATTTCCCTAATGTTGCATCACACGATAATGCCTTGGTTTGTTTAAAAGGAAAGATGTGATAGTGCTTTAGTTTTCTAAAATGAAAGTTGTTACAAAGGCTTTATGGGAAGTTTTTTATAACAGTTTTATGAAAAGTCAAGAGATGGTTTAAAATGTTATAAGGAAATCATGTGAGAATGTCCATGATTAAATCCTTAATATAGTACATAAAATGAAAGTGCCTTGAGTTTATAAAGTGAATGTACGACGGACGTACATTGGTATTTGTCTTGGAAATTCCGAAAAGGAATGTATGGTATTGTCTTAGAAATTCTAAAAAGGAAGGCATGGTATTGTCTTGAGTACATTATATTTTGTTCTAATGAGAGTCAAAAGATTGTAACTTACATATGTTTTCTCATGATAGTCTTTCGTGCAAGTGTTATATTCCCACATCACCACGTCCCTCGTTAAAGGGTCGGCAACCTTGTGTTGTTCATTACTGGTTCAATTTCCCGGGTTACTATACATTTCATGGAATTGCTCTCCATGTTGTGGGTTCAACTCCCATGACATCATTCCGTGGATTTTCTCTCCACGATGCGAGTATTGCGTATATGCTCATTACGAGTCCACAAGGCCTATGCGAGTGAAATAGTCTCATACGGGTGAAATAGTCCTATGCGGGACAAATAGCCCTATGCGAGTCCACAGGGCCTATGCAAGTGAAATAGTCTCTTGCGGGTGAAATAGTCCTATGCGGGACAAATAGTCCTATGCGAGTCCACATGACTTATGCGGGTGAAATAGTCTCATGCGGGTGAAATAGTCCCATGAATAGGATTCTATAATGATATTACGGGTGGGTGGCCCTAAATTGATCATGACCCTCCTATTTTGAAACAGAACAGTTTACTCTCATTACTCTACTTTTAAAAAGGCACAGTGTACCGGTAATTGATTATTATACTTGTCTCTTGTTATTTGTTTGACCTGTTATAATCTCATCTACTGATGTCTGTTGATCTGAGGATCTTGTAGTACAGAAGTATAGTGATACAAGGTATAGTTGACTCTTATTTTATATGGCACGGTAGGATCTGGTATTTGATTTTCATACTTGCCCCTGTAATTCTTTTGTACAGTTATGATCTTGTTTACTGTACTTTATTTCTGTTCCATACTTAGTACTTGTTATGCGGCCCTTGAAAGTGCGTTAAATGTCGCGGTATTAGGTACTCGATTGTGGATTCGAGATGACTCGATATTCATGACTTGTCATTATGGCTAGGTATATTCAGGGGTACGACGGGGCCTTGTCCCATCATAGTTTACTGTCTAAATTCTTAGAGGTCTGTATTCATATGTGGGCTGGACTGGTGAGAGTTGTATTTACATGGTTGTACAGTATAATCCCATTTGGGGGTGTTATATATTATGGCAGCCTTTCCGGCTTTGCCTTAGTTTAAAAAAAATGTGTTATTTATCTTTCACAGTTTACTTGTGTTGTATGAATAGAAGGGTGCCCAGGTAGAGCACCAGTCGCGGGCCCGGGGTTCGGGGCGTGACAATTATGAAACTGCTCAGTTTTGAGTTTGCCATGAAGGACTTGGGCCCATTGAGTTACTTTTTGGTTATTGCTGTAACTCGTCATGCATGTGGATTGTTCTTATCACAGAGAAAGTATGCAACAGAGATCATTGAGAGGGTTGGGATGTCATCCTGTAAGTCCACTTCTACTCCAGTTGATACTAAATCAGTGAGTCTTTGCGGTAGCTCTCACTATGAGGATCAGGCGTTATCGTAGTCTTGTAGGCGCCGCCCGATGGCGGCGTTCACGCGACCTGATACTACATATGCCGTACAACAGGTGTGTTTGTTTATGCATGATCCCAGAGTTGAACATATGAATGCACTCAAACGCATTCTTAGGTACATTCAGAGAACACTTGAGTATATTTTGCATTTGTATCCATCGTCGACGTCTACACTAGTCTCCTATACATATGCTGATTGGGGTGGTTATCCTGACACCAGACGGTCTACGTCTAGCTATTGCATGTGTTTAGGTAATAACTTGGTCTCATGGTCTGCCAAGCGTCAATCCACGCTTTCACGTTCAAGTGCTGAGGCCGAGTATATAGGGGTAGCCAATGTGGTTTTCGAGTCATGTTGGTTACGTAATCTATTGTTAGAGCTCCATTGTCCTATGGTGTATTGTGATAATATAAGTGTCATCTACTTTTTTGGTAATCCAGTTCAGCACCAGCGTACTAAACACATAGAGATGGATATTCACTTTGTTCGAGAGAAGGTAGCTAAAGGACAAGTACGTGTTTGCCATGTCCCTTCCATATATCAGATTGTAGACATCTTTACAAAGGGTCTTCCCTCAATCATTTTTGAAGATTTTAGAGACAGTCTCAGCGTACGAAGACCGCCCGCTATGACTGCGGGGGTATGTTAAACAATGTCCAAAATATTTGCCCTAGCGCCGCTGTCCTTAGGACACAGCGCCGCGGCGCTGCCCTAGATTTCCAGAATCCTAATTTACCTGTTTTGTATATTAGACTGGTGCCTAAATTAGTATTGTAACATTACCATAATTGTATAGTTAGTCTTCATATAGAATAGGGTTTTAGATGTAAAGTAGGAATAAGATTCTCCTATTGTAACTTGTATATATATGCCTTTCATTAATAAGAATAATCAAGGGATTAATTCTTTCAAAAACCACAAGATTTAAAAGACCTCATACTTCTTTAATTTAAGACCACAAGATTAAAAAATCTCCCTTTATTTCTTAAACTCCATGCCAAATCAAACTAAGACACTTAAATTGAGACGGAGGAAATACTAATTATTGATGGTGTCAGAAAAGTTGTTTTATGGAGTACTATTTTGACACACACAATAGAATTGAACTTATTTTATATTACTCCTGTCTCAATTTATATGATACACTTTTTTAATCTGTTACAAAAAGAATGATATATTTTTATATTTATAAATAATCTAACTTAAAACTTCCTCTTTTACCCTTAATGAAATGATTTACGGTCACACAAATATCTATGACTTTTTTTGTACCACAAATTTCGAAAATTTCCTTTTCTTATTAAATTTCACGTCTAGTCAAACTATATCACATAAATTGAGATGCAAGGAGTAACATTTAATAATAATAATAATAATATATATATATTGTCAAGAATGGATCTTAGGTCTAACTCAACCCCAAAAGCTAGCTTATAGGATGAGGATTGTCCAAGTTCATATAAGGAGTCTATGTTCCCATTCCATATCCGATGTGGGACTCTTAACACTCCCCCGCACACCCAGACCTTGTTAACTGGAGCGTGAATAATATAATTTGGGGGCCCAACATCGGTGAACAAAGAATTGGAATGAGTCTGACTCTGATATCATCCACGTAAAGTAATAAGTAAGCAGTGCTACTACCTCGATGAAAAATGAAGAGTGATGTATCACTCGTGCTGCATACAAACTCAATCTGTAAGATATACCTGACAAAGCGATCATACCATGCACGGGGGCCCTGTTTCAGGTCATATAGTGACTTACGGAGACGACACACAGTTAGGAACTGCTGGATGGGTAAACCCAGACGGCTGATGCGTGTATACTGTTTCTCTCAGATCCCCATCTAAAAATGCATTCTTTACATCAAGCTGATGTATGTGCCATTGTTTGCCCATGACAATGCTCAAAACTGTGCGAATGGTAGTCGGTTTGACAACCAGGCTGAAGGTCTCACCACAATCAATGCCCTCCTGCTGATTTGTGTCATTAGCCACAAGTCGTTCCCTAAACCTCTCAAGATCTACACTGTCTCTGAATTTGTGACGAAATAGTCACATGCAACGGATCACATTCACCCCCTCAGGTCTAAGTACTAGATCCCATGTGTGCTGTTTAGTTAAAGCATTGAATTCCTCATTCATAGCCGCATTTCAATTAGGGTCTTGTTTGGCCAATTTGGGGTTCTTGGAAATTGAAGAAATGTCAAGAATGGATCTTAGGCCTAACTCAACCCCAAAAGCTAGCTTATAGGGTGAGGATTGTCCAAGTCCATATAAGGAATCCATTATCCCATTCCATATATATACTTTGTACTTGTATACTAATAAGTCCTATACCACTATAACAAAATTAGTGGGTTTCGTATTCTCTTCACACTGGTGATTTTAGATCACGGATTCATCTTAGTTAGTAGTAAGTACTATTTTTTAAGTAATGTTTTCCCCTTTTTGTGGTTGTTTAAGGTAGCTTAACATACCATATTTACCGTATAGTAAGTACTTATATTTCATCCACGGACGCACTATGTTATTTCCACAGGTGAATGGAATTACCTGTATCAGTTACGGCAGGTAGAATTTAGAAAGAAACAGAATGGGAAATGTAAATAGAAGTAGCAGCCTGGCAGAGTACTACAGTAACTTTATAGGCGTGAAGTAAGGCTATGCTAACAAGAACCCAACCTCGCAAGCGTGGCAAACTGGCAAGGCATGCGTCAAACTATGCCCACATACTATTTGTATATATAGCGCCAAAACAGGCATGTCCGCTACTCTCCTCTTTTTTTTCTTCTAATTATTGACACAGTAGTATGACGTTGACTATGATGCTAAGCTAGGTCTTGCTCGATAGATCCATAGCCAGTGCATGCCTATGGCATCTCAATTTGAATGGGTGTAATTAAGAATAGTTGTCTTTATTCTACCTCAACCTAACGATGGCAGATTCCTAACATTGTTGGGTGTTGGCATGTACATATTTGGGGGCCAGGGCGGGGAGAGCTTCGCACTCGTGCTCTCCTATGCAAGAGGCGTTATCTTTTTTCCCTTCTTGGGTGTCCATACTCCCTCCCGCTCAAGTATTACTAATCCTCCCGTCCAATTTATGTTTTTTCCCTTATTGTAACTTTTTGTTTCTTTAATCAACTACGAGAGTATGGCCCGTGGAGGAGATTTAACCGATATACAATTAGCTTTATTTACATAAAATTGAATAACAATGTTTTCTAGCTATAAGGTTGTAACTAAACAGCTCAGGATTGTCACATATCAATACAAGAAAAGGAAAAGTTTACCTTCAAATAGTTATGATCTCTTGTGAAAAATGTCAAATCGTTAGATTTTGGCAACATTTTAAGATGGTAAGATTAGATGATATTATGTATATTCTTTAGAAGTTTGAAAAGTACTTAGTCCACAACTAACTATATAATTCAATTAATCTGGATTAACATTGTGTAAGATCTATTGAACGGGAAAATATTCTTGTTATAAATTTCTCCATTCTTCAGGATCGAATAAAAGAACTACATACAAGACCTCAGCCCATAGATGAGTCAATTGGTGCTCGGCTCAAATTTTAATTTCGGATTGACTCGCCTCCATTTTTGTCAAAGTTACACTCAATCCAACGTCTCGACCCTACTCAATCAGAACTCAAATCGATCAAGTGCGAATTCGACTTAGCAAGATCAGTTGGCTCGATCAAGTCATGAAATGATTACTCAAAACATTAAACTCAAATTGCTCAATTATAACGTAACCGAGAAATATGTTAATTTAATAATGACTTTTTTTTGTGGTTTGTGCTAAACACGCGGTAACTTAAGACTATTTTATGTGGATTTAAAATGTAACTAAAATTTCAGATTTCAAAAGTTAATGGAACTTAATTTAACACATCTTCTGAATTTATTGTTTGTAATTCTATTGTGTGATTAATATTAAAATAAACCACAATTGAAATCTATTACAATTTAAAAATGAATTTGTATAAAGCATGAGATATGATGAAAGTATGGAGACATAATTTCTGCTAGTCATATTTTGATTAGTCATCCGTGAGAATTTCCAAACTTGAAACTTACCCAAAGATAATCAAGTAATTAAATAGGTCAGGTGCTACGTATCTATTCAACGGTAGCATGTATGACACATATAATTTAATAGATATAGATATGATAGGAATTCATAGATTTAACAAATGACTATAATGCCCTCAGTTAACAATTTAATTCTTCCAAGCACACTTGTTGAAACCTATTAAAATCTAAAATCAAGCTAAATCTGGTCATAATCATAATCACTGATATTGTGTTGATTATGATTTCTGAAATTAATACTAATCTAATTAATTACAAGATTATCTAATTGATTTACAAGATTAATCAAATTCTTGTTGGGGAAGAAATTCAGTCGAAATAATATCCAATTAGATATGATTATCTTCCTAAATATTATAAAACTTGCAAGCTGCAAGGCCATGATAAAGTTGGATGTTGGAAATTAAATCCGGAGTTGAAACCAAAAAAGGGGAAGGAGAAGGGTATAGGCAGCGGAGTGGAGGCTGAAAAAACTAGCCCTAAACCTAATCCTACCAAAGTTCAACTAAGTGGGAAGGTGGTTGGCAATGAAGGGGAACGGAAAACCATCCAAAATACCAAAAACAACAAAGCACATAAAAATAACCAAAAACAAAACCAAAAACCTTCATTAGAACCCAGAAACAAGACCAAAAACTCTACTACAATTTCAAAACATAATGCCCCAAACATAATCCTAAGCACCATAGTTCCTTTACTATTGGCTGGAGATGAAGATGAGGGGAGGTCAAAGAGGTAGGGGAATGGTGTAATTGCAATTAATGGTGCTACAAATATTGCTACTGCCGATGTTGTTGTTACTGTAGTAGATGGTCCTACAACTACATTTATTGATGGTACTGTTGTTGCAGTGGCTAATATTGCTGCTGGTGTAGAGGCTGAACCTGTTGCTGCTGTTAATGATGTTGCTACAACTATTGGTAATGTTGCTGCTACTGTTATGGTTGTGGCTGCTGTTGGTGTTGATATTGTCGTTGCTGTCACTCCTACTGTTGAACCTACTACTGTTGCTGCAGCAGTGGAAGGGCATGGAGATAATGATGCAACTGTTTCTGCTGGTTCTACTGCTAGTTCTGCTGATTATTTTTCTGTAGAAGTTGATGTGGTGGTTGTTACTGTTGCATCTATTTTTACTGTTGCACCTACTGTAGTTGAAACTGCTGCTGAAGCTGAATTTGATGTTGCACCTAAGCTATTATTGCTGCTGAAGTGGTTGTAGGTGTTGAAGATGCAGTTATTGTGGCTGATGATTCTGCTGTTACGACTGATGTTGTTGCTGTTTCTACTGCTGTAGAAGATGATGGTTATGCTTCTGTGGTGGTTTTTACTGCTGCTGTTACAAATAATGTTGTTGGAGATGGTGCTGTTGTTGATGATGTAGTGGCTATTTCTGCTGGGGCAACCGATCACGGTGATATTCTTTGACTTTTTCTTTGCACTAAGCTAATTGAAGCTAGCGATGCTAATATTGTGGATGTTATGGCTGGTGTTACTGCACCAGCTGATGTTACTGTTATTAAAACTGCTGGTGTTGCTACTGAAGTTGTTGTTGTTGTTACTGGTACTGCAACATATACTGTTGTTCCTGCTACTACTGTTTGTGTTGCTGCTGCAGGTACTTCAATAAATGTTGTTGTAATTGATGAAGACTTGGTTATTTTGAACTAAGCATGTCTTGATATTCCATCCTCTAGCACGACTAGTGGTGACAGGAGGACATGAAGCGATGATTTTGCGGAGGAGATGAATAGTAATGATGATATCATATCGTCCAAGGCTAGAGATCAGGACTCGGATGTGGAAATGGAGGATGAGGTTCATGTTGACGAGTTTGAGCGTCTGTACGCGCGGAATGTTATAGATGAGTATTTTGAAAGAATCAGGAAGTGGATAGAGGATAATGACTCAAAACTGATAATTTACGACATGACTCAACCAGTTGTCAAAAATCCAAGAAGACGGGCAAATAAAAAGATGGTGGCTCCTGCTACTTCAACAATATCGACCAGATCAAAGAATAAATGATAAAGTTCCAAGAGTACTTGAAAGATGACAAGGAAGTGATACAACAATTAGAAGATTTTATAAGCCCAGAGGTAGCTCATTATATCTTTGTTCTTGTATTATTTTCTCACTATTTTGGTATCATCACTTGTAATATCATCAAATAGTATGTTATAAACTATGTGATGATCATATAATATCTTATTTTGTCTAGATTCTTTTTTTTTTTGCATTTGGGCTAGTCCTATTGTCTTGCCTCATTAGGAATAGTAATGCAAGGTAATGGGATTTCCCCTTACTTGTACTTCTCCTTCGGGGCTCCTTTATTTATGTTATTAATAAATAACCTAGGCCACAAGCCTAGTGTTTCAAAAAAAAAGAAGTCTTGGGTACATGTCGTTAGATAGAGTGTAGTGGATTTGATTTCCTGTATGTGATACGTGATTATTTGTGTTAATGGGTAAATAGAAATTGCTATGTTACAAGGTGATTTATGTACTGGATAATACTCCTATGATTTAAGATGGCTAAGTATCGAACTGTATCTGTTATGAGAAGGTGACTTATGTGTTAGACATAATGTGTAGTTTAGGGATACTTGTGTGTCAACTTGATTTTTATATCTGTTACATATTGTTCATCGTCGTCGGCCTATGATGCATAAGGGGATATGTTGTGTACTAATACACACTTGTTGCATCTTTTATGTGGATGCAGGTCCAACCATCGATCAATGTACAACTTCAGACGTTCGTGGAGGCTTGGGGAAGGTCACATATGCTGTCAGCGGCCCTGGTCTTCATCTATGGTTATATTGTCCTTATTATTTCAAGGCAGTTGTAGCATTCTTTTCGTATTTATTATATTCATAGATGCTTTTGTAGAAGTCGGACTAGATTTTGGGAAAGGTTGTATTATAAAGGATAAGTGATATTTATAAGTTTTCTAATGAAGGACTCTTACTTCTTCTACAATTCTTATTATTTTCGCAATGTTCAAATGATTTTGGGGATGATTCGCCTACCGGGGATAATTTATGTGTCATAATGACCCATGATTTGGATTGTGACATATGGATTATGAGAAATAATTACTATTGGTAGAGGTTTTACAATCTTCTAAACATGAGCTTGAACTTCTTTAGGTTGATTAATCACTAGATCATTTTCATCCACAATTATTGGTTCTATCCTTTACACACACTTGGTGCGACTTGTGGACTATTACTATTAACATATTGAACTAGAGGATAAGGAATTATTCCAATATATTCTATAGATTCCAAAAATGGTGGTTTATTTGGAGTTTCAACACTAAATAAATATGTCATCTATGAAGCTCACACCCTGCTAACAAAGAAAGTATGACAAAATAAATCATACAGAGCATATTTCTTTATGTACTTTCGAGTATCTCATGTGAATTGTAGGCTTTAATTTGTTCTTGGCATCATCTTGTCATTTTTCTTGAGCATGTTTTGCATGATATAAATAGTCAAGCCCTCTTGCTAGCTACTATCACTGGTTTGTCAAGGGGTTCTCTTATATAGCTTCGCATCTGACACATTTGAATCAGAAGGTTCTGTTCTAGTGATCTGATGAGTGTGAGAAAAACTTTCAAAATCTTAAGTCTTTTTTTACCACATCCCCGATTGTGTCCCTTCCGATGGAAGGGAAAGACTTTACCGTATATTGTGATGCTTCTAGGATTAGGTTGGGTTGTGTGTTGATTTAAGAGGGTAAGGTTATTTCTTATGTATAGAGGCATTTGAAGGTGCATAAAAATAATTACCCTGTTCATGATTTGGAGTTTGTTTGTGTTTGCCTTGAAGAGTTGGGAGGCATTATCTTTATGGTGTTCATTGTGAGGTGTATACCGACCACCACATTCTTCAACACATGGTTAATCAAAGGGATTTGAATCCTAGGCAACGTCAGTGAATGGAGGCCAATATGGTGCCGGAGGCCTTGACCCGAAAGATAGTCAACATGGGGATTCTAGATCGTTTAATCGCTTATGAGCATTCTTTGGCATTGGAGGTATAGTCTTTAGCCAATTCTTTCTTGTGTGGATGCGAGGTCATCTGTATTGGATCAGATTCAGACTTACCAATATGATGATGCAACGTTATGCAAAATTGAGATAAGGTGATTAGTGGGGATCCAAGGAGTCCATGATTGATAGTAAGGGTGTTTTATGGATCAAGGATAGAGGAGGTTACTATGAACTTGTAAGTGTTTTATAGATCAAGGATGTGTGTGTATAATTGAACATGTAGGAGGTTACTATGAACTTGAGAAAACCCTAGGTTTGAAGAATTCTTGTTTCATGGATTGTATGTGGCGTGGGAAGAACAATGATGTCCCCCACGTGTCTAGAAGCTCTACATACCTTGTTTGTTTTAATACTTGTCCTAAAAATCTGAACACGGAAGAACTCAAAGTTTGAACATTTAATTCCTTGAGTTTTCTTGCAAACCCTATGATAGAAATAATGAATTTTATTAGGAATTGATTATACATGATTAGAATCGCGTGGAATTACATAAAAAAGACTTAACTTGATGTAGGAGAAAGTTGGAAAGAGGGAAACTTCATTCAAGGGATTAGAAATTGTGAAAACTGACTTTTCAAGATATTTGCGTATTTATACCGTTTGCTGACGGAAAAAATTGACAGCCAAAATTGATGGTCCGTCAATATTTTTTTACTGTCTGAGTCTGGACCGTCAATAATTGTATGGTATGTATAATCAGGTTGTCTTGAAATTTTCAAATTTCCAAGGTTCTTTAAAAGTTAAGGGAATTTGACGGTTGGAATCGACAGGCCGTAAATCTTTATTGGTCCGTATAATTCATTGTGTTCCATCAATTCCAAAAATAGAATTGATGGTTCATTTCAATAGTCCGTAGTGTATTTTACGGTCCGTATATTCTGGGCATAAAATCAGGTCTGTAGAAATGAAGTTGGTTTTCAACTTTAAACCCCCCATTTTGGTTTCTTAAATCCCTGAATCATAATCATGTCTTAGTATAGAGGTACGAGATGTTACAATATCTCTCATTTGGGATCATTCATCTTTGAATGATGGATCATGGTTAAGAATGAGACTGGATATAACACAAATACCTGTGCGTGAAGGAACATGACATGAAACATATGAACTCAATTGACATGATTACAAGAAACCATGAACTTGAGGACATGGAACATGAGTATTGAATACATGAACGTGGAACATGGATATGCAAGGGACATGAGAAGATTACTGAAGGTATTTACCTTGAACATTTTTGTCTTGCTCCTCAAATAAGTGCGGATATCTGGACTTCGTGTCTTCTTCTGCTTCCCATGTAGCCTCCTTAACATTCTCACTTCTCCACAACACTTTCACTGAGGCAACTTCCTTAGTTCTCAACTTTCAAATCTAACGATCTAAAATAGCAACAAGGATCTCCTCATAGGTCAAACCATCCTTAACGATAATGGAATCGGTAGGGACAACCAACGACGGGTATCCCACACACTTTCTCAATATTGATACACGAAACACTGAATGAACAACAATTAAATCTTGTAGCAATCCAAGTTCATAAGCCCCTTGGCCAACTCTCCTCAAAATCCTGTATGATCCAATATATCTGGGGCTGAACTTCCCTTTCTTTCTAAATCTCATGACTCTTTTCATAGGTGAAACTTTCAAAAATACCCAATCATCGACCTAAAACTTTAAGTCTCTACGCCTTACATCTGAATAGGACTTCTGGCGACTATAAGCTATTTTCAAACGCTCTTGAATTAACTGGACTTTCTCCAATGCCTGATAGACCAAGTCTGGTCCTAACAACTCTGCTTCACCTACTTCAAACCAATCAATTGGCGATCTACAGATTCACCCATACAGAGCTTTAAACGGTGCCATCTAAAGGTTAGCATGATAACAATTATTATAAGCAAATTCAATGAGTGGAAAATTATCATCAATTACCTTTAAAATCGAGAACACATGCCCTCAACTTATCCTCAACATATCCTCAAGAGTCTAAATAGTACGCTCTGCCTAGCCATCTATCTAAGGATGAAAATATGTGTTGAGATTTACCTTGGTACCCAATCTTTTCTGAAAAGACTTCTAAAAGTGCATTGTGAACTAAGCACCACAATCCGAAATGATGGACATTGTGGTCCCATGAAACCTGATAATTTCTCAGATATACAACTTGGCATAATCTTTCGCTGAATCTGTGGTCTTGACTAACAAGAAGTGGGCTGATTTAGTAAGTCAGTCCATAATTACCCTAATTGAATCATTCCTTCAGGATGAGAGAGGTAGACTTGTTATGAAGTCCATGTTTATCATCTCCCATTTTAAAATAGGAATATTAATATTATGAGCCAACTCACCAGGCCTCTGGTGCTCGACTTTCACCTGCAAACAATTCAAACACTTGGCTACAAAGTCTGCTACATTTCTCTTCATATCGTTCCACCAATAAATATCTTTGAGATCACGATACATCTTGGTAGAACCTAGATGAATAGAATACATGGAATTATGCGCTTCTACCATGATTCACTCTCTGAGTCTGTCCACATTTGGAACATATAACCTGCCTCGGTACCTTAAAGTACCGTCATCTACCCCTTGTTCAAAGGTCGTAGTATTATCTGAACAACAACAACACCATCTTCCGAGTTTATGAGTCAAACTCCTAGACTGACTAGTCAATAAATTTACTTCGTCATAGTTCTATTATCTTCCTCAACATAAGCTAAACATCCCATGGATCGCCGACTAAGAGTATCGACTACTACAGTCGCCTTCCCTGGGTGGTAGAGAATATCTATATCATAATACTTTATCAATTCGAGCTATCTCCTCTGTCTAAGATTCAACTCCCGCTGTTTGAAAATATACTGAAGGCTCTTGTAATATGTGAAAATGTCAATGTGAACTCCAAAAAAATAATGATGCCATATCTTGAGCATAAAAATCATGGCTGCCACTTTTAAGTCATGAGTCAGATAATTTTTTCATGAGGTTTAAGCTGTTTGGATGTATAAGCTATAACATTACCATGCTACATTAAAACACCTCCGAGACCAATGCTTGATGCATCACAATATACTACGAATCCCTTGGTTCTCTCTGGCAATCTAGTCAATGGAGCTTAGATGGAGGAAAACCCTTCTACGAAGTGCCTGTAATAGCCTGCCGGACCCAAGAAACTCCGAATATCTAAAGTAGAAGTGGGTCTGCGCAGATTCTTAACAACATCTATTTTCTGAAGATCTACCTGGACGCATTTGCCTGAAATCACATGGCTTAAGAATGCTACTAACTTAACCCAAAGTTCACACTTAGAAAATTTTGCATAAAGCTCGCGGTCCTAAAGTCTCCGCAACACTATTCTAAGATGTTTTTCATGATCATCCTCACTACGGGAATAGACTATAATATCATCAATAAAGACAATAACAAAAAGATCAAGATAAGACTTGAAGACCCTATCCATAAGGTCTATGAATGCAATTGGGAAATTCGTCAATTCGAACGACATGACACAAAATTTGAAATGACCATAACGGGTTCTGATGCAAGAAAGCCCGCATACTTAAACTCCCAAACTAAGCCGAGAGGTATTTTGCTAAAAATTCTAACTATAGCCCATAATTCTATCTTAGATGCCTAACATCCCATGGAAAAATGGAATGGAGTTGGAGTTGTGACGTGATGATCTAAGAAGTCTTGTATTTTCGGCCTTCTTGTTTGGTCTTGGCTGAGACCATGTATTTCTTTTAGCTTATCTTTATTTACTAGGTTAGCTATTAGCTATTAGCTTAAGAAATAGTATGCTATGTAATAACTATATTAGGACACAATTAATAAGTCATAAAGATGACTAGGCCGAGAGTACACCACAAGGACAAGTGATGACTCGGCCGACAAAGTGGCAAGGACAAGAGACATCTAGAAGATGGGGCTTTGATGCGCGGTAAGATGCACACACTTTAAACGCAAGTGCACGTTATCGTGACAAGTAGTATAATCTTGATAAGACCGAATATCGTCCTCAAGGATTAGGGTTCAATTACCAACTATCTATTTTTTGGTATCTATTTGGTAAATTGATATTTAGATTTGTTGTTTATAACTAAGGATTATAAAAGCTATTTAACTAAAAGGATTTACTTCAGTGATGATGAGAATAGGGCTTCCGTGTATCCTTACTATCCGCTTATGCTAATTACTAATGCATTAACTTATGGTATTCTTCTTTTGGAGAAAGCAGGTTTACGAAATCGTTTTATACTCCCGTTAGGGTTATATAAACACTCAAACCCAGTATCGCACCTTACCTACCTTTCGGTGATAAGGATAACTTTATAGGAGGATTAAGAACAAAAACCTAGTTGACCGTCACGCACAATGCGCAAAATTAGGGTTGTTAAGCCTCTCATCAACGCTACATAAATAATTGAGGTATTTTCATCCCCAATCCAAGAATGTCTACCCAACTTACAGCATATTCACAATCCCCCCTTTTCAGAATCTGATTTGAAATCATATAGTGATAATTAGTTGTCAATTAATTACCAAGAATTCAACTCAATTATTGGATAGATCTCACAATAAGAAAAATAACCATAAGCGTCATTAATTTATAACATAAGTTTCTAGCAATTCAACATGGAAAGCCCTATAAGAGAATTAGTTCCTAGCCATTGTCATGACAAGAACTAATTCCATGTTCATCATACAAAATAGAAATAAAGAACAAGAAAGGGAAAAGAAATTACTAAACTAATGGTATCCAATCTCACAGCAAAGGTCGGGTGTTGTGCAAGAAGGAACCCCAAAACCGCCTAGGGTTCTCCTTTATAGGCTAAAAACCGCCTCCTCTTTCCTTGAGCTGACCAATTTCGTCAAAAGACCTAATTTTTCCGCGTCGGCGCGCGGCTGTCGCATGGCCGCGCCAAGTTCTGCAATCCGTCGGTGTTTGGCGCCGCCCCGATATCTGCTGTGCGAGGCGCGCGTACTGGATCTTCTGCGACCTCTCAATAGTGGCGCCGCGCCTCGCTTTGACTGCAGGAGGCGCCGCGGCGCTGGTCTGGATTTTACCCTCGTTCGCCACTTTCTCTGTTTCCAGCTCTGACATCTCCTCTTTTGCCCTCTTTTTGCTCCTTTTCCGTCATTTGGCCATTTTAACCACTTTGACTCAAAAGAACGAAAAACTATCCTAATACGACACTTATATGTGCAAAATGGGACAAAAGATTAACTAAAACTGACTCAAAAGGTGTATATAAAATACACCGATCAAATACCCCCAAACTTAACCTTTGCTCGCCCTCGAGCAAAGATAGAAAGAAATAAAATAAAAGACTCAAAGAAACGAAAAATAAAAGACTCACTGCCATTGATCACTTTTGCTGCATTAGTGTTAACTAGAAAAAACATGAAGGTTAGCAAAATAATATGCAGGAACATATAACATGAAATTTCAGCACATTAAGCTAGATATTTCGCAAACTCATATTCATCATGCTTAATGGAAGTCAATATACTAAATCATGCATCTAAATTCAAGAATTCCTATGGCATGCTTACTTGCTATTCTCCACTAATTCTGGATATGCATAAAAGAGATCTTCAGGACTTTTAAGGGTTGTAATGTAGGCTTAGGTATAGGTAGGTAAAAATAGGCAATTTAGGCTCATTTCGTGTACCATAAGCTCTTTTGCTTTTCAAGATTTCCTTTTCTTTTGTTCTTTTCTTCATTTCGATTCTATCTTTCCCTCTTTTGTTTTGAGAGTGAAGTATATAATGACAAGCACCCCAAACTTAGGCTTTGCCTATTTCTTATTACTTTTGTATTGGGGTGCAACAGACTTATTCATTCTTTTTGTCTCTTTTTAACACAATGTATTCCACTATTTCATATTTTCACTTATGGTACAATTTGTGGGAATATAGGGTGTCAAAGAAGAAGTTTCAATTTAGGCTCAATGTGACTAGGGATATTTTTAACGTCACGGGATAGAAAGGAATGGTAAGAATTGGCTATCAAAGAAATGCACAGTCATCTCCCTAACATGCATATCCTAACTATTTCGCCTCAAATAGCAAGAAATCATAACACATAAATATTTATCATTTAACATGCATAACTCAAGCGAGAGACTCGAATAGGCAGATTCTCGAGTTTTGACATATCTAACTTAGGTGTTTGATAGTTGCTTCAATTAGTTACATTATTCCACCTTACTTCACTAGGTGTTTCTAGCAACTACAACATACATGATCTTTGTGACAATTATGACTCAAAATTCAAAAAAAAATTGGTGACTCAAAATAAACATAAAAACAATCAAAAGACTTAAGTAAAACATAACATGACACAAAGAAAATAAAACACAAATAAAACACCCCGAACTTAAATCACACATTGTCCCCAATGTGTGTAGACTTAAAGACGATAAAGAAATAAGACACTTACAAACTTTGGCTAAAATGGTGGTGGTGGCGGTGGATAATGCATCGACCATTGGTTGAACAAGGAACTCAACTCGTTGATTTGTTGCCTTGTTTCTTGCTGTCCTTGTACTACTGTGTCCAAGGTCCGCATCATCCGCTGTTCGATTCTTTTGCGCCGCGTCGCCTCGGCGCGCGGTGCTTACCCGCTCGAAAATTCGGCTTTTCTTGATTTTCGCTTGATTTATTCCTGCACTGTCAATCACAGGACAAACACAAGACCCCAAGACCGTGAGACTGTTCTTAGACAAAATAAAATAAACTAAAGACAGAAATTAAAATAACATAATTGAAAACGTTGGGTTGCCTCCCAAGTAGCGCTGTCTTTAACGTCTTTTAGCCGGACGCAAGTTCCTTAGCCTTAATAACCCTGGGGTGGATTAAGCCCCCAACATATCCATTTCCTCCACATTTGGCATTTTCTTTTTCTTCTTTTCTTCTTAGCATTATCAGTAAGGGGGAGTTCAGGAATACTCACCTCCTTTAGTGGCATTTCAGCAAACCATGCCTGCTTTCTTGGGCTCATCGCTCTTTGGTTGACTTGTATTGGCTCACATGGGGGTTTGATGGTGCTGATTGCAAAGCACCCACTCATTGTTGGTGGCTCAATGACGTGTTTAAAAATTTTAAACACCATTTCTTCAGACTCCACCCTTAGTGTTAATTCTCCTCTTTCAACATCAATCAAAGCTCTCTCCGTTGCTATGAATGGCCTCCCCAATATGATAGGGATTTCCGCGTCTTCTTCCATATCAAGAATGAGGAAGTCTGCAGGAAAGAAGAATTTTCCTACTTTCACAATCATGTCCTCGATCTTGCCTCTTGGATGAACCAGCATCACTGTCGGCTAGTTGCGAGCTTATCGTGGTTGGTTTGGCTTCACCCAACTCCAATCTTTTAAATACTGATAGGGGCATTAGATTTATACTTGCCCCTAAATCACATAGAGCTCTGTTGCAAGTTACCCTGCCCACTGTGCAAGGTAGTGTAAAGCTCCCTGGATCTTTTAGCTTTGGTGGCAACTTTTTCTGCAAGATAGCACTACACTCTTACATCCGCTACTATTTCGTATTCTGCCAGCTTCTTCTTTTTCCCCAAAATCTCCTTCATAAACTTGAAATAGGAGGGCATCTGCTCTAATGCTTCTATGAAAGGTATGTTGATATCCAGCTTTCTGAATGTCTCCAAAAATTTGGAGAATTGTTTATCAACCGCCTTTTGTAGTCTCGGGGAAAGGGATCTTCTCTGTATACTCCTTCTGCAGAGTTTTCTCTCTGTTGGGCTAGGCTCGATCACCTTCTTTTTCTAACTCTGCTTTCTTACCAACTCTTGGTGAGAGTATTCTTCTCATTGTCTTCCACTTCTCAGTTGCATTGCACGCTGCTCCTCGGATTTACCTCTGTATTGCTTGGCAATGTCCCACGTGTATTTCTTTGTTTGCTGTTTGCTAGTGACCCACTGTGTCTCAAGTTTACGAGGATCTAGCTTCGTCATGAATCGCGTCTGGCGTTGGCAAGTGTCCACAATGCCACTCATCCGCTTTTCTTCGAACCGGTCATTGAATGCTGAGGCTGTGGGGCTTGAATGAAGGGTTGCTGATTCTGGCTCTGCTGGTTCGCATCGCCTATCTATCGGTCTGCCGCCACGTCATCGTTCTGCGCCACGTCGTTCACTGCCCATGGTATCGATTCTGCTGGTTCTGCCGCGGTCTCCTCCATGAGAAATTTGGGTGGTTCCTCTACCACGGATTATAAGTGTTGGAGTAGGGGTTGTTCTGCTGCTCTCGATAATTACCTATGGCCTGACACTCTGCCTGCTCCATGGGTATATTGTTGGGATCCGCTGAAGGACACCTATCAAATGTATGTGGGCCACCACATATCTCACAGTTTTTAGGCATCTGCACCGCATTTACTGACACTGTATGTTGCTGCAACTGTTTCGCTAGAAGGGCCACTTGGGCATTCAAGGCGGAATATCATCTATTTCGTGGACTCAACGTTTCTTCTCCCGTTTGTCGACCTCTCTTCCGTGACATGGTTGTTAGTGGCCATATCTTCTAATAACTCATGAGCATCGTGGGCTGCTTTCCTCATGAATGCTCCACCTCTTTGCATCTATGATGGTTACGGTTGTACTGCTCAGCCCGTTGTAGAAGATGTGGACCAAGTTCCACAACTCAATGCAATGGTGTGGGCACTTTCTCTGTAGATCTTTGAACCTTTCCCAAGATTCATATAAAGACTCTCCATCTGCTTGGTAAAAGTTGTTCAACTCCCCTCTCAGTTTTGCTGCTTTACACGGGGGAAAGAACTTGGCTAGGAATTTCTGTGCCAGCTCTTGCCATGTAAAAATCGAATCGGCCGGCAGGGAATTCAACCATACTTTTGCTCTATCCCTGAGTGAGAAGGGAAAGAGTCTCAACTGACGCATCATCGCGAACGCCGTTATTCGAATCCGCCACGACCCGACCGGGCCGCGATCGTGCCCTACACAGGCACCCGCCTGTATACATCGAGAATAGCAATGGAACATACACAACATAAACACATGTGTAAATAATATACAACACAAAGCAGCCGTAGTCTTCCATAATATAAACGAAGTCAAAGTACAACTTTACAACTCGTTCTTATAGCCCAACCACAATGTGAATACGCACCTCAGGAATAACAAGCGTGGACAGGGGCCCGCCATACCTGAATGTACATAATCTACAACATCGGGACAAGATCGTATCAAAAGAAAGACAAGCCTCCGAGAATGGAGCTTAGACGTCCGATCGTGATCCTAAGAATGTGGATTCGCCACTGCTACCCTTTCTGCGGCGTGAACGCAGCCCCGAGAAGGGGTCGATACACAATATGTACTAAGTATGTAAAACTGGAAGGTACTGTAATTGCAATGTAAGTTTAAAATAAAGCTGGAGACATGTATGATAACAAAATTACAGTACACAGTGCCTTACTAACAATGAGAGTAAATCAAGAGAATACGTACAACCTCATAATAGCAGTCTCGCAATCAAATCATGGGTAGTGAACCCATAAGACCGGTGGTATAACGTCTTGGGGTTCTTACCCCTCATTTACACTCTTACCCTGAAGCAGGTGGTATAACGTCTTGGGGGTTTGCCCCTCATTTATACTCTTACCCTGAAGAAGATAGTAACGCAGGTGGTATAACGTCTTTGGGGTTTGCCCCTCATTTATACTCTTATCCTGGAGAAGGTGGTATAGCGTCTTGGGGGTTTGCCCCTCACTGATACTCTTACCCTATCTCACAACCGGCCATACAATAATTAAGCAAGTTAGCAATTCCCTAACTTCTTATTAGTCTTATTCTTCTACACTCTCATTTTAGTTTACTTAAGGCACTATCATGTCTTTTATAAGAATCCGGGAATTTAACCCCAAGTACCACGTACTTCTACTCTTTAAAAACAAATGACTCTTTTTAGTAGAAAGCTTCCAAGACACTATTAACCATAGTATCAAGTCCAAATTCCATTTCAAGGCAAGTCACAATACCTTTAGAATTAAAGTAGGCTTAAATCAAGTGACTCCTTTTCTTGTTAAAACCTTAGGCAATTGATACCTTAAAATCAAATCGCCTTTCATTAAATCAAGTCATTTATCTTTCCATAAAGTCAATATAACCAACTCCCCATAAAGTCGTTATATTCACTTTATACCTTAGTCATATACAATTTCCTATCCAAGGGACTTATACGTTTAAAACGACACAAGTATTGCATACTTTAAAATTCTTCAAGTCCCTTATCTTTACTAAGACTTAAGACATTCTTAATATTTTCAAAGAAGTGAGTTAACTTCCTAACTCACCCGACTTGGCATTTTATAAGGCTAGTAAGGAATGTCAAAGTCTGGTACGTCTACCGTACTATATACGCGAAACTAGTCATGCTCAAAAGATAGGAAAAAGTTCTACATACCTCGCTGTCAAACCACTTGCCAAGTACAAAGTCCCGCCCGTAGTGTGTCAACCTATAATGTTCACAATACGTCTATTAAGGCCTTACTTTAATCGTAGAATATCACAAGTGTTAAGTCCCTATATTCTACGGAAAATTGGGCAGCACCTCCTTTGTTTTTACTTACTTTGCCACCTTTCCAAGTAGGAAATACAATAACCAAACAGCCCCAATTGGCTCACAATTTATAGAAGATAATCCAATACAATTGAATAACTACACAGCCCCAATTGGCTCACAATTTATAGAAGATAATCCAATACAATTGAATAACTACAGAACCCGATTGGCTCACAATTTATAGAAGATAATCAATACAATTGAATAACTACGGCCAATTGGTTCACAATTTATAGAACTAAATGCAAACTACAAGTCCAAAATCCGGCCACCTTGAGTTCAACAAAACCATTTCTTTTCCAACTTCCATTTCAATCCATATTGGTAGCACAATATGATATCAAGTCGCATTTAATTATAATAACCATAATCCTTAAGAAGTAACGTGACGATTCTAACAACGATTAAATCAGAATCCATCTTAGTCATGGCTTATTTTACATTTCGGATTTCCAAGGCTATGATCAATCCATTATTCGTATAACTTCAATATAACAACTTCATGCTAGCAACATGCAAAGCTAACAACAATAAACTAGCTAATCTTGTAATACTTTCAAAGAACAAGATTATACCTCAAAGAGACTTAATCCAACTCCAATCCGAAATCGCTCCTTAGTAGTCTAGAACCTCTCCAAGCCACTTCAATCCACTTGTTGAGCCCCTTTGAACAACACCAATAATTAACCTTCAAATTTCCAAACAAAACCTAGAAAGACCATTAGGTTTTTCGTTTGCGACTAACCCGTAAACCATCTTTTTCCAAGATTTTTCTATTGAGATGTGTTTACAATACACCTAAGAACCTTGGTTTAAAGTGTGGAATCAAATTGTTACACCCCGTAACTCCAGGATATGTTTTAAGAGAATGTACGTAAGGAGCACAAGACTTGAAATTGGTACGAAAGGAAGAATTGTTTTTCCGACGGAAAAAAAAAACCTTCCGAACGTCGGAAAGGAAAAATGTTCGTTGAGGAGAATTGGATTCTCAAAATGCATTATTAGTAGAATATGGAACTTATTATCCTTATGGAAATTTATTTTTATGGATTTGGTCACGTGGGGCCCACCCGAGGAATTTTACGTTTTGTGGGGCCCACGAGGGTTACGGAATTTTATGGACGAATGAGAAGGAGACACGTGGCACCTCCCCCACATAGCCTTGGACGAAATTGTACAAGGGTAGAATGGTCATTTGACCAATGTAGAGATGACAAAGTCTTGCTAATTAAGAGCTTGATATTGTTGACTAAGTCCAAGGGCCACTTGGCTTGATCTCTTCCCTCCAAACTTTACAAGTGTTATAATCTAGACCCTCCAATGTATTATTTAAGCACACTAGTAGCAAGACTTGTCTTCCAACACTTAGAAAAAAATTAGAGAAACTTGTGTACATTCATGGGAGCTCTCGGCCAAGCTACAAGGAAGAAGAAAATATTTTCGTTTGTGGTTCATTAGTCACAATACTTTAACCCAAGGTTCCTAAGGGTATTGTAAGGATATCTCAATAGAAAGATCCCGGAAAAATGGTGTTTTCGTATTAGTCGCAAGGCGAAAACCTAAGGAGTTGTTCAACTTTGAAGTGGGAACTTGAAGAGGAGTTCTTCATAAGCTTCAAGGGTTGCAAATAAGCGGATTGGAACGTCAAGAAAGGATTTGGAGTTGCTAAGGATCGACTTAGGGTTTTGGATCATTTTGAACTTAAGAGGTAATAATCTCCGTCTTGCCTTTATAATTTAAGATTTCATGTTGTAGTAGTTAGAAATGATCATGTGGATTATATTATGAAGAATGATATGTGTTATGGAATATTTGGATGGAATCCGAAAGTTGCATGATTTAGCCTTTAAGTTGTAATTCAATTTAGTTACTAGCTTAGTCGTCGCATGTTAATTACTAGGAGATTATAGTAGCTATAATCGTTTGCGACTTGATATCATGTTAGGCTAATAACTTGGATTGAAATGGAAATTGGATAAGAATTGATGTTGTAGTACTTCAAGTTAGCCGAATTGGCCTAGTAAGTTGTATAAATTTGATATCGTTTGTGGTGAGCCAATTGGGGTTGTTTGGTTATTTCATTTGTATTGGACTACCTTATAAATTGTGGTGAGCCAATTGGGGCTGTTTGGTTATTGTATTCGGCCTTGAAAAAGGTGGCAAAGTAAGTAAAAACAAAGGAAGTGCTGTCCGATTTTCCGTAGAATTTAGTGACTTAGCACTTAGAATATTCTACGTGTGAAGTAAGAAGGTTAATGGACGTATTGTAACCATTATAGGTTGAAGTACTAAGTTTAGCGTATCCTACTTGAAGGATGGATTAGCTATCAAGGTTGGAGTACTTTGGAGCATTTTGCTACTTGTCGACAATCGTCGCGGTATGTGAACCTCTTCCTTTGGCATGATTCTATGTATGGAATATACTTGTGGTATCATTTCACGTTTCCTTACTCTTAGAAGTTAAGAGGTAGTTGTGTGATTTACTCTATGAAGAACTTTTCCTATCTTTGAGCATGACTAGTTGCGTGTGTAGTACGGTAGGCGTCTGACACACCTTGATATCCTTTACTAGTTTATTGAAGGCCAAGTCGGGTGAGTTAGGAGATTAACTCGCTTCTTTGAAAGTATAAAGGATGTCTTAAGTTTTATTTAAAGTTAAGGGACTTGAAGAGTTTTAAAGTATGTGATACTTGTTCCGTTTTGAGCGTATAAGTCCTTGGATAGGAAATTGTATTTGGCTAAGGTATAAAGTGAATATAACGACTTTATGGGGAGTTGGTTATATTTGCTATATGGAAAGGTAAATGACTTGATTTTAGTGAAAAGGCAATTTGATTTTAAGGCATCAATTGCCTAAGGTTTTGTAATAAAAGGAGTCACTTGTTTTCTAAATTTTAAGAGACTAATTGTATTTTTGAAGGTTAAGAGAATTGATTTGAAAGTATATAATACTTGGTTTCAAAAAGTAGAAGTCTCTTGGTTATAAAAGGAACGTGTTGGTCTAAACCATAAAGGGTTATAACGGCTTTATGGGAAGTTGGTTATAACGGCTTTATGGAAGATTAAGAGAATGGTTTTCTCTAGTGTTATAAACGAAGAATGACTCGCAATAAAGAAGGGCAAATTGTTTTAAAGGTACCAATTGCTTAAGGTTTTTAATAAAGGAGTCACTTGATTTAGAAGCCGGTAATTGTATTTCTAAAAAGGTATTGTGACTTGTCTTGAAATGTAGATAGGACTTGATACTACGGTTGTTAGTATCGGGGAAGTTTTATTTGGAAAGGAGTCTTTTGAAAAGAATGTACGTACGTAGTACTTTGGCTTGTTAAATAAGAATTATTCTATTTTGTGCCTTGATTAGTACTTTGGCTTGATTAATTGAGAATTAGTCTAAGTATGCCTTGATAAGTACTTTGGCTTGTTAAATGAGAATTATTCTATTTGTGCCTTGATTAGTACTTTGGCTTGATTAATTGAGAATTAGTCTAAGTGTGCCTTGATAAGTACTTTGGCTTGTTAATTGAGAATTAGCCTATGTGTACTGGTGATAGCCTTTGAGTGCAAGTATTATGTTTCATTACGTTGCCGCGACTCTCGGTTGGAGGGCCGGCTGTCTTGTTGTAAGTACTTGGACATACCGACAGTGATGTGGGATTCCACGGGTATGCTTCCGTTATTTGTAGTACTTGGGTTAAATTCCCGGATTTTATAGAAGACATGGTAGTGCTTCTGTTTGTTTGACGGCCGGTCGAGATAGGGTAAGAGTATAAGTGAGGGGTAAACCCCCAAGATGCTATACCACCTTCTCCAGGGTAAGAGTATAAGTGAGGGGTAAACCCCCAAGACATTATACCCCCTGCTTGTTTTGTTTGATGGTCGGTTGAGATAGGGTAAGAGTATAAATGAGGGGCAAGTCCCAAGACGTTGTACCACCTTCTCCAGGGTAAGAGTATAAGTGAGGGGTAAACCCCCAAGATGCTATACCACCTGCTTTACCACCTTCTCCAGGGTAAGAGTATAAATGAGGGGTAACCCCCAAGACGTTATACCACCTGCGTTGATTGATATTATGGGCGTGAGACCCATGGTTATGTTTTACACTTATAGCTGTCGACAGTGATGTGGGATTCCACGGGCAGGAGATAAATGTATGTATTGTGTATGTGTACGCCGACAGTGAGGTGGGATGCCACGGGCGCGTCACATGGTTATGTTTTACACTTATAGCTGTCGACAGTGATGGGGGATTCCACGGGCATGCTTTGATATTTGTGTGATTTGATCGCGTCCCAGATTGGGCCGGGTAGTATATGCGTCCCTCCATAAAGGGCCGGATTGTGTTATAAAAGATAAGTAAGTTATATGGTAATGAACTTAATGATTTTCCTAATCGTATGCGTAAGAATGTGGCTATAGTTTTTATTGAGAATGGAAAAGATAATAAGGTGCGATTAAGTTCATAAGTGGTAATGACACGGCAGATCCGTATGTATTTTTATACTTGTCCTTGTCATTCTTTTATCTGATTATGATCCGCATCAGACGTTATTTCATTCCATATTCTGCACTTTTGTAATCGACTTCTTCGGGCTGCTCATGCCCGCAGTTTTAGGTACCAGTTGGCGATCCTCGCTCTTAGGATCTCGGTTCGATTTTGAGAGGAAGCTCCATTTGCTCGAGGCTTATCTCTGATGCACGGTTTTCCCGAGGTAGAAGATTCATGTATATTCGTGGTATGGCGGGCCCCGCTCCGCCATGGTTATGTTAGAACTCTTAGAGGTCAGTAGTCACATATGTGGGTCGATTTGTAAAAGAAATGAGGCAACTGCTTCGGTTATATTTATATATGTTCAGGAAGGTAGCCCTATCGGCTAACCTGTTGTTTTACTTCCGATATGTTATTTATAAGTTTCTGTATGTTCCGCTGATTTTCTCTGATGTTTACCTGTAAGGGTGCCCAGGTAGGGCACCAGTCGCGGTCCCGGGGTCGGGTCGTGACACAAATGGACACGAAACGAAAAAAATTTCTTTTCCCTTCTTGGTGAACCCGAGAGCCTTCAAAGTGCTCTTCAAATTTGTGTGAAAATTTTCTAAGTGTTAAGTCTCCTCTTGCTACTAGTATCACATATAAAGGGTCATGGAGGGTTTAGATATTAACACTTGGATGGCTTAGATGTAGTCTACATTAAAAATCAAGACTTATTGACCTCTTGACTAGTCAACTTTCTCATGCTACACATGCTTGCAAGACTAAGGTCCAAAGACCCTCTTGCCCTTGCATTTTTTTCGACCAAGGCATCATATAAGGGGGGGTGACACGTGTCGCCCTCCCAATTGTTACAATAACACAATTTCCGACAAATTCCAAAATTTCCGATAAATTTTACAAGTCTCAAATCTTAACACTTGTGGGTTCTTACTTACGTTCTTAAAAACATGTTCTGAAATTACGGGGTGTAACATTCTTCCCCCCTTAGAAACATTCGTCCCCGAATGTTCTTTCGGAGTCAAACTAAATTAGCGACATAGTTTCCTTTCACCACCCCGACTTACCAAAAATGCCTCTCATGGCCACATAAAAGCATTTAAGCAAAAGAAACACTTCAATTTAAAACTTGATAAGTAATGGAAGATTAATTACCTCAAGGTATAGGAAATAAGTGAGGATACTTCCTAAACATGTCCTCCTCCTCCTCCAAAGTCATCTCCTCTCGGTTATCATTCCTCCATATGACTTTGACGGAAGCTACATCCTCGTCCGCGATCGCTGACTGGCGATCGAGTATCGCTGGGACTCTCCTCATACGATAACCCTCTCACACCGACCTCACTAGGAGGGAAAACTCTCGCTGGATCACCGATACACTTCCGCAACATAGAAACATGGAAGACCGGATGTACCGCCTCTAACTCTGATGGCAATTCCAACTCATAAGCAACCTGTCCCACTCTACGGACGATCTGGTAGGGCCCAATGTACCTTGGGCTGAGTTTCCCCTTCTTACCGAATCTCATCACGCCCTTCATGGGTGACACTGAGAAGACCCAATCGTCTACGAAACTCCAAATGCCGACGCCGGTTATCCGCGTATGACTTCTGGACTACGAGTCGCTATCAGTCTCTCGGATAAGCTTCACTTATCCACGGCTGTACCAAGTCTAGGCCAACCAACTGTACCTCGCCCACGTCGAACCAACCAATCGGCGATCTACATTTCCGCCCATATAAAGCCTCATATGGCGCCATCTGTATGCTGGAATGGTAACTGTTGTTATAAGCAAACTCCACAAGAGGCAAATGATCCTCCCAGCTACCACTGAAATCTATCACGCAGGCTCGCGGATATCCTCGTGTGCGGATAGTGCGCTGCCGCCGTCGAGGTGAAATGATGTCTTGAGACTCACTGTGTCCCAAACCCTTCGGAAAGACCTCCAGAAGTTAGCCGTAAACTGGGCTCCCCTATCAGAAATAATCGACACTGGGACACCGTGCAGCCTCACAATCTCCCTGATGTACAATCTGGCATAGTCACCGGTAAACGTCGGCCCGGAAGGAAATGGGCTGATTTCGTCCACAACAACAACCAAATGGAGTCGTGCTTCCTCCGAGTGCGAGGTAACCTGTAATAAAGTCCATGTTGATCATCTCCCACTTCCAAGTCGGAATCTCAATCGCAGAAACCACTGGCCTCTCGTGCTCGACCTTGACTGTTGGCAATTAGGACATCAGGCAACAAAACCTGCCACGTCCCTCTTCAGGCCATCCCACCAATACAAACATCTGAGGTCATGGTACATCTTGGTCGACCCCGGATGAATTGAATATCGAGCACTGTGTGCCTCCCCCAGAATCTGCTGTCGGAGTCCTGCCACATCGGGAACACACAATCGGCCCTCAAATCTCAAAGACTTATCGGTGCTACTCGAATAGACTCTTCTCCTCACGAAGAGCTGCATCCCGATACCGCAAACATCGGGTCCTCAAATCGCATCTTCACCTCATCAATGATGGAAGACTCGGCAACCTCACGAACCCGCACTTACTATCGCCGATATCGATCAATCGAACCCCAAGGCTCGCTAATCGGATCGGACCATATCCTGTTTCTCGTGGTACCTCGATAGGCTCCCCATCGACCTACGACTCAAGGCATCAGCAACTATGTTGGCTTTCCCCGGATGGTAGAGAATATCAACATCATAATCTTTCAGCAACTCTAACCACCGTCTCTGTCTCGTGTTCACTCCTCTGCTGAAGATATCTGGAGGCTCTTGTGGTACGTATAAATATCCACATGAACCCCGTACAAATAATGTCTCCAAATCTTCAAGGCATGAATAACTGCGGCCAACTCCAAGTCATGGGTAGGGTAATTCCTCTCATGCTTCCGTAACTGCCGGGAAGCATAGGCTATGACCTTGCCGTGCTGCATCAACACACACCCTAGCCCGATACCCGAGGCATCACAATAGATCACGTAACCATCTAACCCCTCCGGAAGAGTAAGAACTGGAGTTGTAGTCAACCTTTCCTTCAGCAACTGGAAACCCTTCTCGCAAGCCTCGCCCATCGGAACTTGGCCGCCTGCGTCGACTAGTCAACGGTCGAAATCGGCAAAGCGCTTCCACAAACTGCGATAATAACCCGCCATCTAAGAAATCGCGCACTCGGTCGAGTAGTAGGTCTCGCCAAGACTTCGCCTCAATCTTTGCCGTATCAACCCGCACACCATCGCCCAATAATATGCCCGGGAATGCCATGAGGCCACCAAAACTCACACTGAGAACTTGGCGAATAACTGCGGCTCGGAGGATCCTGCGCACCGCCTCAGTGATCTGCATGCTCGCTCTGTCCGCAAATAAACAGATGTCATCGATGAATACTATCACAAATGTATCCAAAATGGCTTGAACACGGTTCATCAAATCCATAAATACCGCGAGCGTTGGTCAAACCGAAAGACATAACCCTGAACTCATAGTGCCCATACCGGGTCCTGAATGCAGTCTTTGGGATATCTGCCTCTCGGACTCGAACCTGATGATAACCAGACCGCAGGTCTATCTTTGAGAAAAACCTCGCACCCTGCAACTGGTCAAACAAATCATCAATCCTGGGGAGGGGGTACCTATTCTTAATGGTTACCTTATTCACCGCCGTAGTCAACACACATACGCAGCTGGCCCCATCCTTCTTCTTCACAAACAACAGGCGCTCCCGGGAGATACACTAGGCCCGATAAAGCCTTTTTCCAAAGAAATCTTTCACCGGTCCTTCGCCTCCTCAACTCGAGTGCCATCCTGTATGGCGGAATGGAAATAGTCGAGTGTCCGCAACGTGTCAATACAAAACTCAATCTCCTCTCGGGAGGATACCTAAGATCGTGCGAACACATCGCAAATTCCCTAACCACGCATCGATCAAGAATCGACACCTCACCTGCGTATCAAATACCGGACTGGGATGATAGATGTAACCTTTCGCACCATCTTCCTAGCGAGGTAAGAAATAAACCTACCCCTGGCGTCTTTGTGTTGCCCTCCACTCGATAATCGCTCGCCAGAAACCGAACCAACCAACTCTCTGATCAACGTTGGCATAACAAGAAGCCAACCAGTCCATACCCATAATGACATCAAAATCTGTCATCTCTAACTCTATCAAGTCTGCAAGGGTCTGACGACTGTAAATAAATACCGGACAACCCCTGTACACCCGCTCAGCTAACACCGAATCTCCCATAGGCGTAGCTACCTCGAAAGGCTCTATCGACACCGGCTCTATCCCGATTCTACCCGCAATAAGAGGGGACACATAGGACAAGGTAGAACCTGGATCTATCAAAGCATAAACATCACAGCCTGAAATCAATAATGTACCTGTGACGACGTCAGGGGAAGCCTCCTGATCCTGGCGGCTGGCTAGAGAATATATGCGGTTCTGGGGACCGCTAGAACTGGAACCACCACCACGACCTCTACCGCTGCCCGTCGTGAGTACCACGCCTCGGGCGCAACCACGAAGGAGAAGACCCGATGGCGATCCCGTCTTTGTGCACCACCCATGCGCCTCTGAGCGGACAATCCCTCTTCAAATGGCCCTGCTGGCCACACGAGTAACAAGCTCCCGAAGCTCTGCGACACTCGCCCTGGTGGAACCTACCGCATCGAGCACACTGAGGTGTGGGTGGTCCCGATCGGTGACGGTTCCTGCCTCCCTGAAATCCTGTAGTCCCTGAGCCACGCCCCCGATCGACTGGCTGGTCGGACCTCTTGCCGTAAAACCGTGGCGGAGCACTCTGCGGTGGGCGTGGACCTACTCTGCTGCGAGTGTCCGCCTCAGCGCCCCGAGACCCCGATGTCACAGCCTCTTGGTGGCTGCGTCGACACAGTCCTCCTCTCTCTATCCTCTATCCTCGTGCATAGGCTGCATCCGGCGATGTCCATCTTGGGTCAAGAGCCACCCCCAAGCATACAGTAATCATATGACGGTCTAGCCCCATCACATAACGATGAACTCTATCCGCCATGCTAGCTACAATAGTGTGAGCATGCCTGGCCAAGGAGTCAAACTCAGTGTACTCCTAACGGTCCTCAGATTCGCCGCAAGGTCAAAAATTTGTCTACCGGGCTCTCTCATCTCGGGAGGTAAAAGTGATCCATAAAGGCCTCTGTAAACTCCTCCCAAACAGCTGGGAGAGCATCATCACCTCTCGAAAGCAACCACGACTCAAACCAGTTCAACGCAATATCGCGCAACCGGTAAGAGGCTAGTGTAACAGACTCTGTCTCTGTAGCCCTAAGAACCTGCATGGTCCGTAGGCCGTCGAGCGAACTCCTGCGGATCCTCGTCGACCTCGAACCATAAAACTCGGTGGATGACATCCCGAAAATCCCTAATCCGCAAACCATCGGCTCTAGGGTGGCCGCTCATGTCGTTTGCCGCCGCTACTATCTTGGTCAACAATGAATCCGCTTCCCGTAGTCTCTATACTCGCAAATGGTGGGAGGCTGGAGGGTCAGTATCGTAACCTCGAGCTACCGCCGCTCTCGGCTCTAAATCGCCATGGCGTGGTGAACTCAACGACCCTTACTACCTCGGGCATAGTCGTGCTCGAGCCCGTGTGACCTCAGTGTACGCTAGCGCCTCGCTTTCTTGCCCTTCTGGGCCCTGGTAGCTTTCCGTGGAGGCATATCTGTTTCATAAGAAGAGGTCAGAGGATTCAACCTAATAAAACGACTCTACACGATCTTAGAGAGAAGAATGAAAACCAACCCTAAATGTCCTGCAACCTCACGATTATAGATGTGGTGCAACACACCGATAATCAAGACTCTACTGACACGATGCAGACACTTTCCGAGGACTAACTGCTCTGATACCACTTTTGTCACGACCCGACCCCGGGCCGCGACTGGTGCCCTACCTGGGCACCCCGTTCAGGTATACATCAGAGAATAGCAGCGGAACATACACAACATAAACACATGTGTAAATAATATACAACACAGGCTAGCCGACAAGGCCGCCTTCCATAATATAAACTAAGTCAAAGTACAACTTTACAACTCGGTTCTTATAGCCCAACCACAATGTGAATACGGACCTCAGGAATAACAAATGTGGCGGGACGGGGCCCGCCATACCACGAATGTACATAATCTACAACATCGGGACAAGATCGTACAAAAGAAAGACAAGCCTCCGAGAATGGAGCTTAGACGTCCGTCGTGATCCTAAGAATGTGGATCGCCACACCTTACCCTTTCTGCGGCGTGAACGCAGGCCCAGAAGGGGGTCGATACAATATGTACTAAGTATGTAAAAGCGGAAGGTGCGTAATTGCAATGTAAGTTTAAAATAAAGCCGGAGACATGTATGATAACAAAATTACGATACAGTGATTACTAACAATGAGAGTAAATCAAGAGAATACGCATAACCTTATAATAGATCGCAATCAAATCATGGGTAGTGAACCCATAAGACCCGGTGGTATAACGTCTTGGGGTTCTTACCTCATTTACACTCTTACCAGGCGGTGGTATAACGTCTTGGGGTTTGCCTCTCATTTATACTCTTACCCCGAAGAAGATAATAACTTGGTGGTATAACGTCTTGGGGTTTGCCTCATTTATACTCTTATCACGGAGAAGGTGGTATAGCGTCTTGGGGTTTTGTCACGACAGGCCAGTCGGCGGTGCCCTACCTGGGCACCCTTACAAGCACACATCAGAGATAATCAGCGGAACATACATGAAACTTATAAAATAAAATAGCAAGAATTTAAACAACAGGTTAGCCGATAAGGCTACCTCCCTGGACACATGTACATATACATAAACAACAGCAGTTACATCCCTTTCCGTTTACAAACCGACCCACAACATGTGACTACAGACCTCTAAGAGTTTTAACATAACAACTGTGGCGGGACAGGGCCCCGCCATACCCCTGAATATACTTGAATCTACTACCTCAGGGAAAACCGTACCAAAGGATAAGCCTCCGGAGTGAAAGGGGCTTCTTTCCAAAAACTGAACAGAGATCCTAAGAGCAAGGATCACCAACCTGTGTACCTAAACCTGCGGACATGAACGCAGCCCCCCGAAGGGGGTCAGTACAACAGGTACCGAATATGGAACAGAAGTAAAATGCAATAACCAAATCATATCTGTATAAAAGAATGTCATTTTAACTCCTGAAATCAATCATATATTAACCGTTCCTTTCCTTCTTTCGATAAGATTTAACAACATATTCTTACATACTTACTTAAGAGTTTAATCCAGTCTTTTTCACATAACTTACATATCTTACATAACATAATCCGGCCCATTTGCGGGACACGGTGTACTGATGAATCATGTGACATAATCCGGCCCGCCTGTGGGGCTCGGTGTACTGTGGAATCATATAACATAATCCGGCCCGCCTGTGGGGCTCGGTGTACTGTGGAATCATATAACATAATCCGGCCCGCCTGTGGGGCTCGGTGTACTGTGGAATCATATAACATAATCCGGCCCGCCTGTGGGGCTCGGTGTACTGTGGAATCATATAACATAATCCGGCCCGCCTGTGGAGCTCGGTGTAAGATGACATAACCCGGCCTATGTGTAGGCTCGGGGTAATATGGCGTGTCGGCCTATGAGTAGGCTCGGTGTGATTTTCCTTACATAACATTTTCAAACCATCTTTTCACTTCTTCTTAAGTCGTCATAACAACTTCCCATAAAGCTATTATAACAACCTTTCATTTTAGAGAACTTAAGACATTTTTATTCTTACAACATTAGGAAAACTAGATCCAAAAATACTACGTACATACATACTTAAAAAGAATCATAGAACTCCTTTCTTTTTAAAGCTCAAGTCACATACTCTTTTGGAAGCCATCTTCTTATCTTTTGAAATAAATTAAGAAGCCATACTTTGTAAAATTAAGTCATTTCCACTTATAAAATCAAGGCTTATAGCCTTAACATCTCGTAGCATACACTCTTTCAAATCATGTCGCTTATACTTTAGAAATCAAGTCCCATAACTTGAAAAATAAAGTTTCATAATCCTTTAAAGAAAATCAAAGTTCATAGTCTTAAAACTTCATAACATACATTCTTTAAAGTCCATTTACTTATACTTGTAAAATCATGTCATCTACACTTTTAAAACCAATCCCCTTTTCACATATAAATTCAAGTCCTTTTCAAACATAAAAATCAACTTACATACTTACTTTAAATAAATCAAGATACATAGCCCTTAAATCAAATCTCATAATTTCCTAACCATCCTTACCAACGTCTCACATAAGACCTAGTAAGGACTTAGGACAATTTAAACATACTCTTAACTTAGATTCAACAATGTAAATACTTCTTAACTTCTAAGAGTAGAAGGAATCTTAAAATGTTATCACATGGATATTTCATACGTAGGATCATGCCAAAGAAAGAAGAGGTTCACATACCTCGCGACGATTGTCGACAAGTAGCAAAATGCTCCAAAGTACATCAACCTTGAGCTACTCCATTCTCCAAGTAGGATACGCTATACTTAGTACTTCAACCTATCATGGTCACAATCGTCCATTAACCTCTTACTTCAAACGTAGAATATTCTAAGTGCTAAGTCGCCAAATTCTACGGAAAATCGGACAAAGACTCTTTGTTTCTACTTACTTTGCCACCTTTTCAAGGCCGAATACAATAACCAAACAGCCCGATTGGCTCACAATTTCTATAAGGTACTCGATACAAATAAAACTAAACGACCCAATTGGCTCACAATTTAGAAAGTAGTCCAAATTCGGCCACCTTGAGTTCAACCTTACCAATTCTTATCAAATTTCCATTTCAATCCAAATTGGTAGCATAACATGATATCAAGTCGTATTTGATTATAATAACCATAATCTTTAAGTAAGTAACATGCGACGATTTCTAATAAACGACCAAATAGTAATCCAATTTTCAAGTGGCTTGCACAACATTTAGGATTAAGTTACAAGCAATCCATAATACTTATAAACTTCAACATACCAACTTCATGTTATCAACAAGTAAAGCTAACAACAACAATATAAATATATAATCTTGTAACAACTTAAAAGACAAGATTATACCTTAACGTTCCTTAATCCGATTCAATCAAGTCGCTTCTTAGTAGTTTAGAGCCTCTCCAAGACACTTCAATCCGCTTGTTGAGACCCTTAGAACAACACCAACAACTTTCCTTCAACTTCAATCCAAAACCTAGAAAGACCATTAGGTTTTTACTGCGACTAACCGAAAACTATATTTTTCCGAATTTTTCTATTGAGATACACTTACATAACACTCATGAACCTTGGGTTAAAGTGTGGAGCTTAAAGAACAACGAACTCAATTTTTCTCTTCTTGCTCCTCTCAAACCAGAGAGCTATCCTAAGCAATAACAAGAGTTCTTCAAATTTCCTAAGTGTAAAATGACTTGTCTTGCTACTTAGGATGACTATAACACAACATAGAGGTTAGGATTAGAACACATGAGGTTTGGATGAGGTCTACTTAAATATCAAGAGTAGTGGTCCCATTGACCAAGTCAAATATGTCAAGCTCTCCAAGTTGCAAGACTAGTCTTCCTAACAAGGTCAAATGACCCTTATGTCCATGATCAATTCGTCCAAGCTTACTTAAGGGGGTGACACGTGTCGCCTCCCATTCACAATATTACATTTTCCGACAATTTCATAATTAGATAAAATTTTACAAGTCTCAAATCTTGATACCTCGAGTTCTTACGACGTTCTTAAAACACGCCCTGCATTACCTGGTGTAACAGTTTGCCCTCACCGATACTCTTACCCTATCTCACAACCGTCATACAATAATTAAGTTAGCAATTCCCTAACTTCTTATTAGTCTTATTCTTCTACACTCTCATTTTAGTTTACTTAAGGCACTATCATGTCTTTTATAAGAATCAGAATTTAACCCCAAGTACCACGCATTTCTACTCTTTAAAACAAATGACTCTTTTAGTAGAAAGCTTCCAAGACACTATTAACCATAGTATCAAGTCCAAATTCCATTTCCAGGCAAGTCACAATACCTTTAGAATTAAAGTAGGCTTCTAAATCAAGTGACTCCTTTTCTTGTTAAAACCTTAGGCAATTGATACCTTAAAATCAAATCGCTTTCATTAAATCAAGTCATTTATCTTTCCATAAAGTCAATATAACCAACTACCCATAAAGTCGTTATATTAACTCTATACCTTAGTCATATACAATTTCCAAACCAAGGGACTTATAAGTTTAAAACGACACAAGTATAGCAGACTTTAAAATTCTTCAAGTACCATAACTTTACTAAGACTTAAGGCATTCTTAATATTTTCAAAGAAGTGAGTCAACTTCCTAACTCACCCGACTTGGCATTTTATAAGGCTAGTAAGGAATGTCAAAGTCTGGTACGTCTACCGTACTATATACGAGAAACTAGTCATGCTCAAAAGATAGGAAAAAGTTCTACATACCTCGTCGGGTCAAACCACTTGCCAAGTACAAAGTCCCGCGTAGTGTGTCAACCTATAATGTTCACAATCGCCTATTAAGGCCTTACTTTAATCGTAGAATATCACAAGTGTTAAGTCCCTATATTCTACGGAAAATCAAGACCTCCTTTGTTTTTACTTACTTTGCCACCTTTTCCAAGGCCGAAATACAATAACCAAACATTTCCAATTGGCTCACAATTTATAGAAGATAATCAAATACAATAGAATAACTACAAAGCCCAAATTGTCTCACAATTTATAGAAGATAATCAAATACAATTGAATAACTACACACCCCAATTGACTCACAATTTATAGAAGATAATCCAATACAATTGAATAACTACACACCCAATTGGCTCGCAATTTATAGAACTAAATGCAAACTACAAGTCCAAAATCCGCCACCTTGAGTTCAACAAAACCATTTCTTTTCCAACTTCCATTTCAATCCATATTGGTAGCACAATATGATATCAAGTCGCGTTTAATTATAATAACCATAATCCTTAAGAAGTAACGTGGCGATTCTAACAACGATTAAATTGTAATCCATCTTAGTCATGGCTTATTTTACATTTCGGATTTCCAAGGCTATGATCAATCCATTATTCGTATAACTTCAATATAACAACTTCATGCTAGCAACATGCAAAGCTAACAACAATAAACTAGCTAATCTTGTAATACTTTCAAAGAACAAGATTATACCTCAAAGAGACTTAATCAACTCAATCCGAAATCGCTCGTAGTAGTCTAGAACCTCTCGAGCCACTTCAATCCGCTTGAGCCCCTTTGAACAACACCAATAATTAACCTTCAAATTTCCAAACAAAACCTAGAAAGACCATTAGGTTTTTCGTTTGCGACTAACCCGTAAACCATCTTTTTCCAAGATTTTTCTATTGAGATGTGTTTACAATACACCTAAGAACCTTGGTTTAAAGTGTGGAATCAAATGGACACGAAACGAAAAAATTTTCTTTTCCCTTCTTGGTGAACCCGAGAGCCTTCAAAGTGCTCTTCAAATTTGTGTGAAAATTTTCTAAGTGTTAAGTCTCCTCTTGCTACTAGTATCACATATAAAGGGTCATGGAGGGTTTAGATATTAACACTTGGATGGCTTAGATGTAGTCTACATTAAAAATCAAGACTTATTGACCTCTTGACTAGTCAACTTTCTCATGCTACACATGCTTGCAAGACTAAGGTCCAAAGACCCTCTTGCCCTTGCATTTTTTTCGACCAAGGCATCATATAAGGGGGGGTGACACGTGTCGCCCTCCCAATTGTTACAATAACACAATTTCCGACAAATTCCAAAATTTCCGATAAATTTTACAAGTCTCAAATCTTAACACTTGTGGGTTCTTACTTACGTTCTTAAAAACATGTTCTGAAATTACGGGGTGTAACATGAACGTTGCACATAGCTCCAAGAAATTAGCTATGTGCATATGTGGATCCTCCGGCGATCCTCCGAATTGCACCGCAGTGTCGTACTCATGCCCGAAGTGCCGGTTTATCTCGAAGTTGTTGGCTCTGTGCGGGGAGCCTAATGCATGTCTGTGCTCCATTTACTCTTGGCAGCACATAGTCTCCCAAACTTCTTTCTGGCTGGACTTGGACTCTCTCTTCCAAGTCTATTGGCACTTGCCTAGGTATTCCTGGATGGGGTTGATTCTCTCCTAACCCTTCTCCCATCCCGTTGTTGTTCTGAACGTCGTTCATCTCTAACAAGGTTGCAATCCACTGATTCTTTACTCGTTTGTGTTTTCTCAATTTACGGATTGAAGGGACCAAGAGTGTCTGCTCCTCTTCTCCTTCGCATAAAGCGACTTCTGAAATAGATCAAAAGCATAACAAATCACGCACTCGAATTTTCAAAAGAAAACGTAAAATTAAAAATTAAAAGAAAAGTTAAAAACCAAATTAGAAATTAAAAATAGACAAATTTGATATTGAACTATTGCCTAATCCCCGGCAACGGCGCCAAAAACTTGATGCGCGGTAAGATGCACACACTTTAAACGCAAGTGCACGTTATCGTGACAAGTAGTATAGTCTTGATAAGACTGAATATCGTCCTCAAGGATTAGGGTTCAATTACCAACTATCTACAAGTTCATGAATTCTTTCTATATTTAAGACTCAAAAGGTGTATATAAAATACACCGATCAGGCTTTCAAGGAAGAATTTATGAACTAACAAGTTCATGAATTCTTTCTATATTTAAGACTTCAAGGTCGGCCAAAGGGAGATAAAGAGTTGACTGAAATGGTTCATCAAACAAGTACAAGGAAAGGAAGCTTCTACACATATCCCAAAAAGATGAGATTGTTGGAAGAATCAAATTCATGCATTCTTCCACTTGGAATCCACAAAGGGATGTGAAAAAGATTGAGTTAACTCTTGTCTCCAAGTAAAGACCTTTTCCATTGCCTTGGTTTGTCATAAACATCGTTGGTCACCAATTAAACCCAAACCCGTCCACACTTGGCCGAACGTGTACTTGTAGTTTGTGTCTCTTGATTTGTCTTCTAGAATATTCCTTGTACTAGTATAAATAGGACCTTAGGACACTGTAAATAGTAAGGGAGAGTTTATTGATATATAAAAGTGAGTTTTACTCAAAATCTAAGGTATTCAACTTGTGTGTTGTATACATTAGTTGGTCCTTGTGTCGGCCTTTGGTTATTGTGTGAGCCAAACCCCTTAGTGTAAGTTGAAGCTATGATTGTGTGACCTAGTTAAAACCAAGCTAAGGTTTTCCTTCAATGTAAGTATTGGTTAGGACTATGTGACCTAATCAATACCCAAGCTTGAGAAACCCCCTAGTGGTAAGCGAATGTTGGAACTGTGTAGACCAACCTAGACTAAGCTTTTGGTTACTAAAAGGGCTTCCGACCACCCTCACTTGGCTAGTTCACGGGCTTGTACTTAGCAACCTCGGTCTTGACCTTGTGGAATTATTCACCATATCCTTGGTTTCTACTCGGGAAGTAAAACCCCCGTGTCTCTATCCTTGGCATATCGATTGTACTTCACTTAAACCATATAAACCAAACCAACACTTAACCAAATCAACCATCCTTCACTCGAGCTTGCATATGGAAACTCGTGTTCAATATTCACCCAACCTACTATATACCGACCACCCTTACCTCCCACATTATTTCACAAACACCCCTCCCAAAGGTTGACAATCGAAACCACACGTACACAATCGTCCAAACCCGACAACTACAATAGTCCACTTAAATAACCTTCACCATAACCTCATTGTTTCAAATTGTTATCGAGACCTTGCTAATGTCAAACCACCAAAACCTAATCACCATAGCCACCCTCAACATACCCGAAACAACTCCATAAAACTCCTTGACCTATTTCCTTATATAACTACCCAAAATAGTCATCAACACCACGCTTCCCTACCATAACACACCTACCGAGAACATCACTGGTTCAGGTCTGTTATGTGGCCTTGACACTACCAAACCACCAAACCTCGACCTTCACTACAATCCTCAACCCACCCGTGACAAACCCACAAAATACCTAAGTTCGTTTCCAAGCATAGCTACCCAAAGCAGTAATAAAACACCACCCTATCCGGCCAAACAGAGAACCCGAGAACCCATACTTTGGCATCTAATTTTGGGGAAACCCAAATATGATCACCACCTGGCCTACTTACTAAAACCACCCCTCTTACTTACATTAGGTTCTGAATGTAGTTTTCAAAATATCAACTTCCTTAACCTTGAGTTGACGATATCCTGATTTGAGGTCAATTTGGAAATAACACTGGGCACCCTGAAGTTGATCGAATAAATCATCGATTCTGGGAAGAGGATACATGTTCTTAATGGAAAAATTGTTCAACTACTGGTAGTCAATGCACATACGCAAATACTCATTCTTCTTCCGAACAAACAAGACTGGTGTGCCCTATGGTGAAACATTTGGTGTAATAAACCCCTTATCAGGGAGATCTTTCAATTGAGCTTTTAGTTCTCTTAACTCAGCTGGAGCCGTTATGTATTGTGGAATAGATATCGACTTAGTGTCAGAAAGTAGATCGATTCCGAAATCAATCTCTCTATCGGGAGGAACTCCGGAAAGATATTCAGGAAATAATTTTGGAAACTCATTGACAATTGGTACGTACTGAAGAGTCGGGGTCTGGGTATCTGCATCCCTAACCCATACTAGATGGTGAATAAACTCCTTGAATATCATATTTATTCCATTAATATAGGAAAAACCCTCCATATGGGTGCTATTGCATCACCCTTCTAAGATATGACTGGTTCACCAAGAAATTCGAATTTTATAATTTTGGTTCTACAACCTACTGTGGTATAGAATGAAGACAACCAATATATTCACATGATTACATCAAAGTCTACCAATTCTAACTCTACCAAATCGGCTATGGTAATGCGGTGATAGATATTAACTGGACAACCCTTATATATCCGCTTGGCTATAACTGACTCACCAACTAGAGTGGATACTTCAAAGGGTTCATGCAACTTTTCTGGTTCTATTCCAAATATCTTAGTGACGAATGGGATTACATATGACAAAGTGGATCCAGGATCCATAAGGGCATAAACATCAAAAGCGAAAACAGTTAATATACGTATGACCACATCTGCGCGGGCCTCTGTTTCCTGATGACCTGATAGTGTATACAAGCAGTTTTGACCTCCACCTGTGTCAATGGACTTAGATGGACCACGTCCTGACTGAGCCTGAGAATTACGAGGAACTGTTAAATTTATGGACTGAGCCACATTACCTCCTATACCCTGCCTCGCTGATGGTTAGTCTCATTGAAAGTGACCTCGTTGGCCATACCCAAAATAAACATCCACACCCAAGCGACACTCTCCTGGATGCCTCTTACCACACTTTTCTTACACTGGATTACTGAAAGTACTTTGACCCATACTAGCATGTGACTGGGAGCCTGATGCTCTGAAGTTCTGCCTCTTGTTATCATTCGAGAACCTTGGGGCTGGGCACTGGCTAAAGATGAAACAAGTCCTAATGACCTATTTTTGAAGAGTTTCTGCCTCCACCACCCCATGACTGAAGTGTCTCTCTTATTAAACTCCATGTCCTTCTCTTTATGCAAGGCTTCCTCTTCCTTTAATATGTTCTCATTACCCTGTAAGAAAGCAACGATCTTTATAATGGCCATCTCCATATTCTAAGCTATACAAATAGGGGTCAACACCATACATGAAATGCCTAACTCTGACCCTCATGTCTGTAACCATATGTGGAGTATATTTTTCCAAAGAGACATACTGAAGATAATACTCCTGCACACTCCTGCCGTCCTGCTTAAGCTTTTCAAATTCCATAGCATTAGTCTCCCTGACCTCTATTAGCAAAAAATGTTCAATATAAGCATCAACAAACTCATCCCAAGTTGCCGGAGAAGCATTTTCCTCGCAGGACCGTTCGCATGATTCATACAAGATATTGGAAATATCCTACAACTGATAAGATCTAAACTCTGTTACCTCTACCTTATAAACATGCATAACATGAAAGATTTTCTAAATCCCATCAATATATTTCTGTAGATCCTCCATCTTGCTAGACCATGTGAATACCGAAGGGTCCATTCGCAGATATTCTCGAGTCCTGAAGCTGGATGACTCTCCATTTATTTATGTACTTGGAGTCGTTTCCTGACATTGGTCTTGAGCAGCCACAAGTTGGCTGAGAAACTGTATAGCTCCTATAACATTAGAGTCAGTAGAACTGGAATCTCTGCAGGCCCTGTAGCATCGGATGGCGGTGTTGTACCCGAATCGACTCCCTAATCCAAAGCATCTTCCTCACGAGCAGCATTATCATCAACTCTTTTGTTGGTGGTTGTTTTCCTTTTCGCAGATATTTTCTGAAATACGTAATATGCATGAGTTAGAAGGATGTCCTAAAGGTATAGCTCTAACTACTCGATCTAGAGTATGAAAGAAGTGAGACAATCTTAAATGTCTTGGTGGTAACTGTTTACATGTATGAGTCCCACACATACATAAAAGTGACCTTATTGGACACAATTTCATAGACTCCATAAAACACTTGAACCTAATGCTTTTATACCAACTGAATTAGAATGGGGCGGACAATGAGGTTCCTAAGAATGTAGGGGGGCCAATATAGGTCCCAGAAGAGAGAAGTTTGGGGGACTATGTTACATCATTTGTTATAGGTGCCTGAGACGTGCATCGGGCTCCAATGATAGGGCAAACAACTTTGAGATCAAGTCGGCCATCCGGCATGGTCGAACACAATACAATTTGGGGATTGCGTCAAGGCCCCAGCGTGCACATTTCAATTTCTTTGGAGATGTGTGCCACGCCAAGTACAATGGCGTTCTTGCGCGCCGTTAGATTGAGGCTCTTCCGTTCTCACTTGGACAGAGCGAGAGGCTGGTTGAACTCATTTCCTGCCAACTCCGTCACCACCTGGCAGGATTTAGCCCAAAAGTTTCTTGCAAAGTTCTTCCCTCCTTCAAAGGCAGCAAAGTTAAGATGAGAGTTGAACAATTACTATCAGGTAGATGAAGAGTCGATGTATGATGCATGAGAGCGATTCAATGATTTGCAGAGAAAATGCCCACATCATGGCATAGAGAAGTGGATGTTGGTCCACATTTTTTATAATGGGTTGAGTGGTACTACTCGTACCATCATTGATGCTACAGCAGGGGGAGAGTTCATGAGGAAGAGTGCCAATGAGGCACATGAGTTGCTAGAAGACATGACTGCGAATAATCACTAAGGGGAAAATGACAGATCAGTGAGTAACAGGAAGACTATGAGCATACATGAGATAAATGCTATCACTGCATTGAATGCGCAGGTGGCCGCACGACCAGCGGTGCGTGAGAACACTATGTCTGTAAATGCAGTCTAGATGCCGGTGAAATTATGAGATTTGCGGGGGGCCACACTCTTTTGACAGATGCACATCGGTGGATCCTAATAATGTGCCCATGGAGCAGGTTCAAGCAGTGGGGAACTTTCAGCGCCCTTATAACTCCAACACATACAATCCGGGGTGGAGAAATCACCCCAACTTTTTGTGGAGGAATAACCAAGCCAGCCGATCGCATATCAAGGTAATTACGAACCATCGGACACATGTCGGGATACATCTTCCCGGCGGTTTAGACCACCTACCCAGCGAAGAAGCGATGGCGAAGCGGCGTGCTTACACTCACGGTCGCGAATCGGTTCATATCCAAACAAGGTCTCTCGGGAACTTGGAAGCGAGTGGGGCAACTGGCGAAGATGGTAAATAACAGACCGCAGGGTACTCTCCCAAGCAACACAGAGGTTAATACGAGAGAGCAGTGCCAGGCAGTTTTGTTGAGAAGTGAAAAGCAGTTGGAGAAGGTTTCTCCCCAACCAGTAGTGGTGAATGAGAAAGAGTGTGAGAAGATAGTTGATGTAGGAAATGAGAGGGTCACTGAGGACCACCCTACAGTAGAGAAAGCTCCACCAGCACCTTTGAGGGAATATACTGACAAAATACCTTACCCTCAAAGACTCTAAAAGAAGGCCCTAGACAAATAATTCTCCAAGTTCTTAGAGGTATTTACGAAGCTCCACATCAATATCCCCTTCATTGAGGCATTAGAACAAATGCCCATTCAAATTCATGAAGGAGATACTTGGGAATAAGAGAAGATTGACGGATTATGAGACAGTAGTGCTGACAGAGGAGTGCAGCACCATCTTACAAAAGAAACTGCTTCCTAAATTGAAAGATCCAGGAAGTTTCACCCTGCCCTGCACTATTGGAAAGGTAACCTGCAACAGGGCACTTTGCGACTTAGGGGCTAGCATAAATATTATGCCACTATCAGTATTCAAGATATTGGGTTTGGGGGAAGCCAAGCCAACCACGGTTAATCTGCAGTATACCCCTGAGGTATAGTGGAAGATGTGCTAGTCAAAGTGGGCAAGTTTTTCTTCCCAGTGGACTTCCTCATTCTTGACATGGAGGAAGATGCGGACATGCCCATAATTTTGGGGAGACCATTCCTTGCAACGGGTAGAGCCCTAATTGATTTGGAGAAGGGAGAGTTGAGACTCAGGGTTCAAGAAGAAGAGATGGTATTCAAAGTTTTCAAATCTACCATTGAATCCCAGGCCAGTAACAAATGTTTTGCAGTAAGCACAGATGATACATCAGCTCATCAAGCACAAACCAAATGTAGGAGAATCATTGCAACAACTGTGAACCCACAGGTTAGGTGGATTGCTGAAACAAAAGTGGATGAGATGGAAGCTGACAAAAAGGTAAACCTTACTGAACCCAATCCTGCGAAAAAGAAGAATAGAGTGAAGAAAAGGAAATGATCTTTAAATGGATAGGTTGTGGGGTTAATTTACCCCAGTGATTGAATAAAGGACATGCGTTCGGCTAAAAGACGTTAAAGACCGTGCTGCTTGGGAGGCAACCCAATGTTTAAATTATGCAATTAGTTTAACTTGAACAGTCTCACTTGATGGTATTTTAGGTTGTGTTGTGATGACAGGTGAGGTAATCGGAGACTAAGCATGAAGAAAAGGGTGGAAAACATGGAATCGGTCGGCACGGTGCCGTTCTCACTTGCATGGTGCGAATGTTCAGAGAGGTCACAATACTTTCGGCACCACGGTGCCGAATGTTCAGAGAGGTCACAGTACTTTCGGCACCACGGTGCCATTGTGCAGGCCCGCGGTGCCGAAGCGCGATTTCAGAAATAAAAAGGCTTAAAATCCCCAATTCTTCCCACTTTCACACAAACCCTTCCCCTCTCTACCAATCGCCGAAAATACATTCCCAAACACCAAAAATCTACCACAAATTCTCCCAAATCCTTCCAATCCCCACAAATCATCCCCACTCAAAACTCCTAGCATCGCTCCACAACATTATTCTTTCACTTGGGTCAAGGAAGCGGTAAAGAACAACCACTCAAAAAGTTGTTGGAAACCCACAAAGAAACAGAGGAAATGCTGCTAAAATATTTCCAACAACTCGCACAATGGCCTCTAGAAAATGAACCGCCAGAGCTTCCTCATCTCCATAATATGATCTTACTCGATTTACCAACAAATAGGCGGAAAATCGATATAACAAAATAAGCACTAGAGCATTGATACCAGAGAGAAGCATGAACTACCAGACCATGCCATTTGATGATGATGATGACTACGAGCCCATTAGGGCCATGATCGAGGCGAATGGTTGGAAAAGGTTCACCAATCCAGAAAGGATTCCACTTCAGAACACTAGCCTTGTGAGGGAATTCTATGTTAATTATTCCGAGTAAGAGAATGGGAGATGCTTTGTTAGAGGGAGATATGTGCCCGTAAGTTCTGAAACAGTGAATGCGCTACTGAGGACCAATGATGTTGAGGACCAAGGTTATAACCCGCATCATTTCACAAGTTGGTCGAGAGACGTCAACCACATCATGTGGGACACAGTTATAACAGTTTTATGCTACCCAGGCGCCGAATTCAACATTTCTCGTAACGGGTCCAGGAGACTTGCCCGATGCCAATTTAACAGAACAGCCAGAGGATGACTATATTTCATAAATGCTCGCTTGATTCCGTCAACTTATTTTACCAATGTGCCTACAGACAGAATCAAGCTCATCTATGGCATCATGTCGGGAAAGACAATTGATGTTGGGAGAGAAATAATGCAAAACATAAGGGAGATTAGCAGGCTGGCTACTACGGGCGGACTGGGACATGGGTCACTCATTTCTTCCTTATGTGCTAGACATGGAGTCCCAACATTCACCACGGATATTATCGAGAAGAGTCAGCCTCCTATGACCTACAGTTTAGTGCACTCTTTCCTTGACCCCACTCCAAGACCAACATCAAGGAGAAGGGGCCCAGTAGCAGCAGACGCGACAACTGCACACGATGAAGCTGGCAAAAACAGCCACGAGCATCCCTTGACTTTGGAGCCTCCAATGCCAATGATGGAGCAGCTGCTCCTAAATCAACAAAGGATGTTGCAAAACCAAGAGAACATGATGCTGAATCAATAGCAAATGATGTAAGACCATCAACACCTGACCCAATGTTGATAGTTTAAGTTCCATGTTCACCCAATGGTCAATGCAACATCCACCGCCATCGCCATCATCTTGAGCCGCTATTGTCTGTAAGTTATCCCTTTTTAATTTTTGAGTCATTACACATGTGGGACAATGTGTCGTTTAAGTTTCTTTCTTATTTTATTTTTTTGTGTCTGTTTTTGAGTTTTTATGTCTATATGAATCAATTTTTTTATTTTATGATCATGCATGTTGTAGCTGTTTGAAACGCCTAGTTAATTAAGTGGGATAATGTAATAGAATTAGAAGCTAAAATTTGTGTGCTTAAGTTAGATATGTCAAAAATTCATGAAAATTTAATTATTTGGGATATTTGTGCTTAGCCTATGTGTTGTCAATTGTGGAAAGAATGATTGAAAAATGTCTATAAAGTCTGCTTGCTTGTTATTTGAGGCAAAATAGTTAAGATGTACATGTTTAGGGAGATGATTCAGGCATTTCTTTGTTAGCCCTTCTTACCATTCATTACCTACCTTGTAATAAATTGTATCCCTAGTCAGCCCCGTTGAGCCTAAAATAAGTTATTTCTTTGACACCCTATGATTCCCTTGTGTGCCATAAATAATAATAGAAAAATTGGGATGAAGAAGTGTGAAAAAGAAATACGAAAAGAGAGTGAAAATTGATGCACCCCAATGAGAAAGATGTAAAAGCTTAAGTTTGGGGGTGCCTATGTGAATTGTTTCATGCTCTCAAAAAGAGAAGAGGAGAATGATAGGTATGAATTTAAAAGAATACCAAAAAGAATGACAAAATGGTTGAATGAGAAAAACGTTTATGGTACATAAATTGAGTCGAAATGCCTACTCTTACCTACCCCTGCCTAAGCCTACATTACAACCCTGAAAAGTCCTGAAGATCTCTAAATTGTATGTCTATGATTAGTAGAGAATAACAAGTAAACAGACCCATAGGTCTTTGGAAAAAATGGAACGAAATTGACATGCATAGAGTAGGTGTTCATGCTTTCATTGATTATGATTGAAATGAATTTGCGAAATATCTGACTTGAAATTCTAGATTGCTAAATTCATGATATGTATGTTTCAACATATTATCCCAACTGACATTCATGGTTTTCTAACTAATCTTGTGCAGCTGCTTGATTAGAGTCTTTGGAGTCAGTTTTCTTTCTGTTTCTTTGATTTTGTTTTGATCTTTGCTCGTGGGCGAGCAAAGGTTAAGTTTGGGGTATTTATTAGGCATATTTTGTATACACTTTTGAGTCATTTTTAGTTAGTATTTTACTCATTTCGTTTGTGTTTAGTATAGTGTTAGGGTTGTTTTTCTTTTTTTTTGAGTCGCAACTGTTCTAAATGGCAAAATGGAAAAAAGAAAATAAAAGTGGGCAGAAAAGGAGCTCCCAAAGCAAAAAGGACGAAAGTTGGCAGATCAGGACGAAAAGAGGAGGCGTGGCGCGGATCGAGGCAGCGGTGCCATGATCGAGAAGCGCGATACTTGCAGCACCACGGTGCCATTCTGCAGGACCGCAGTGCAGATGCGGGAATTTCCAATCAGAAATAAAATTGGCAAGGGGAAAAAGGGTCCAAGGCACACGTTTTTTACAACATATATAAACCCTTGGGACATATTTTGAGGGAGGATCTATCACATATTATCTCTCAGAACGCAACACAACGCTGGGCGGCTACAATTGGAGACATTAGTTCTAAGTACTTTTCTTTCCTTTATGTTCATTCAGTTCATGTTTGGATTTGTATTAGTTCTTAGCAGATCTATGCCTAGGAGCTAAATACTTTATTAGGGTTTTCCTATTGAATCGCTTGAAACTCTCTTTCATGAATTAATGCATTAGTTTGATTTCTACTTCACTTGATTAAGATTTATTCAATATTTGTATGAATGTTTGATAGTTAATTGATCACTAATTATCATAATCTATATGATTTCGAATAAAGAACCGAGAGGGGAGATTTAGATATTCTGTAATTGAATAGACATATGTTAAAATAGTGGACGAAAGTATCCCGATACTTGTGTAGCATTATAGGTTATTATTCTTAATCCTCCTATGTGGTAAAACCTATCATATAAATATAGAAGATTTTTGCACTGGGGTTGAGCGATTATATATCCTAACCGGAATATAAGACAGTCTAGTTAACTGCTATCTTAACGTAAAAGAAGAAGTCATTCTAGTTGCATTAAGGATTGAAAAGAGTGGATAGTTGAGGATATTGAAAGCCCTAATTCCTTCATAACTGATTAAACCTCAATAATTTAGTTCAATTCTTGCAATTACTCTACTAGTGTTAGATAACAACCAAATCAACTTATCGTTTGTCAAATAGATAAACTAGAATAGATGTTCGGTAATTAGAAACCAGTCTCTGAGGACGATATTCGGTCTTACAAGACTATATTACTTGTGACGATACGTACACTTGCGTGAGCACGTGGAAATCGGCCTGACATTTTTCAACTTTAAACTCCCCGTTTTAGTTTCCTAAATCCCTTAATCATAAACATGGCTTAGTTTATAGGTACGAGATGTTACAGTTGATGGGACCGCCTTCATATTGTAACACCTGTACTCTCGGGCGATGGTTTGAGTATCTAGACTATGCAAGTAGACCCGAGCCTTAGGGAATTTATGTCACATTCACGTGTGCAAATAAATAGCTAGCATATAAAAGGATGTGGTCCCGAACTAATCTAGGACTTACCAAGTGGGACAACAATAATCGTCTAATTAATGAATTTTGAGTGGGGGACAATATTAGTGGGAATAATTACGTGTAGCATGAATAAGTGACAACAAATCCACTAAAATACGTGCAAAATTAGGAGTGGTGGTACGTGTTAGTAGATAAGTTTAGGGTGATATTGTATTAAGTTGAAAGAAGATATGTGTTAAGGAGGAGCATTACCTCAGTTCGTAACATTTCAATGGGATGAAACATTTTCAGGCCAAAATGCAATCTTACACCAAAACATTCAACAAATGCCTCTTCTGTTTAACGAGAGTTAGAGTCTAATTAGAGAACTTTTTTATTAATTTTATGAATAGCACAAGGCAAGGTATACATGCAGCGACATGTTTATTCTACCTTTAAGCTTGTATTCGAGATTAAGGTTTAAAGGGAGATTAAACCTTCACAGTTGATTCCAAAAAAAATCATAAATCTTTATTGAGGTATGTTAAGATAAAACATTTCTTTCTTTTGGCATGTTTTATGTACAAAACGTAACCATAATATTGTTCTATAAATGATTCCACTCTTAGTAGATAAGGATATTCATGTTATTGATTCCTATATTAAAAGCAAGTCTAAATATGTTCCTAAATCCTATTGAGGTAAATGGAAAAGATGTTAATATTCACAATGTTAGCCGAAGGTACAAGGATATTATGTCATTCAGATAAACTCAAAATGTTTTATTGTCATTCCTGCATTATATTCATAGATTACCCTGGACCACAGATTGGGGATGGGAAAAGGGATACGACGTTGTATACGCAACCACATGATCAACTGGTATATGATGATGATTATGCCTACAGATGCTGATATGATATGATTCCCACAAAGATTGTGTGGTAAGGAAGATGCCCAATGAGGCCAATATATATGTATACCATATTGTGCATGATATTTAGGCATTTACTACCGGTTGGTTATTTCTGTCTCAGTTTATTCTTGTATTCATGTTATGCTATTATTCATGTCTGACATACTCGGTACATTAGTCATACTGACGTCCCTTTTGTCGGGGGACACTGTGTTTCATACACGCGAGATCCAAGGTGTGACTCATTCGTATGATTCCTATACTTCACCACCTCCAGATGAGATTAGTGGGGCTGCAGTACCCCTAGTTCCTCTACCTGATACTCCAGATAAAGATCTTGATATGCAAAGTGATGTACAATTATTGACTCGATTATTGGCCGGTCAGGCCTAACATCAGATTTCCAATCCTTTTGATAGAATGTCTAGCGTGAGAGCTCAGAATTTCATCAACCTAGACCTTGCGAGTAATGGATGCTACCGATACTGAATCGCGGTGACCTGGTATGAGACATGGGAGGAGTCTAGGGGACCTCATTATCCACTTGCATGATGGAGAGAGTTTATAGAGGCATTCTTACAACATTTTATGCCGGTCGAACTTCGACGGACCAGGCAGGATATATTTCTACGTCTTGAGAAGGGCAACATGAGTGTTCGAGAATATAGCCTGCAGTTTAATTAATTGGCCAGATATGCTCATACGATTATAGCTAAGATAAGCGATCGGGTACATAAGTTTGTTACTAGCTTGGGGTCGTACTTGGTCAACGAGTGTACTACGGCTTCTCTAAATCCAAATATGGATATTGCTTGCATTCAGCCTTATGTAATGAATCTAGAGGATCATAAGAGACACCAACGGGTAGATCGAGAGCATGATAATGGCCAGTATAAGAGTTGAAACTACTGGCGGATCAACTCTCCAACGTCGACACGCCTGTCTCGGACACTAAGATGGTGTTGCAATTGATTGTAGGTCTTCCCAAAGGCGACTACGATACGTTAGCCACCATGATTCAACAGGAAGATCCACTTTCCAATTTTAACAAAGCTCGCTCGCAGTTGTTGCTCGAAAAGACTCGACGTACTAAGCAGGATGAGCACAATCAAAAAGTGTTAACTGTAAAAGTGCGCCCTCAAGATCCAATGCCGCTAGAAATCTTTCAACCGCAGTAGAGACGTGGTGGAAAGGGTGGCAAGGGCTGCGGAAGAGAAGGTCGTGGTCATGGCAAGGGTCACGGATAGCAGAACCACCAGCAGCAACAACAGGGCCCGCAGAATCTGTTGGCGCGGCTAACGATACCGTTCGAGTCGCGGCGCGCGCGGTTCGATACCAGCAACCCTAGTCCAACATAACAGCCACTGAGTTGGGTCAGGCCTTCAGCTGTCTCAACATGCAACAGCGTGAAAAAAATTGGTACATGGACTCCGGAGCCACTTCTCACCTCACCCGGTCTACAGGTAATATTCTTAAACTGTTTGGTTTAAAGCATCCTCAATTTGTGACAGTTGGTAGTGGCCACCACATTCCAGTAAAGGTTTATGGTACATCCTACACACCACCTCCTCATCCATTCCCCATTCAAAATACCCTATATGCCCCACATATGATTAAAAATCTAATCTTTATTCGCAAATTCACTATTAATAACTATGTCTCTGTTGATTTTGACCCTTATGGTTTCACTGTGAAGGATCTTCATACGGGAAAACCTCTTTCGAGATGTAATAGCATGGGGGATCTCTATCCATTCACTCTCACCTCCGCTGCCAGATCTATCTCTCCCGTCTCTCTAGCGGCCATTTCTTCTTCCACATGGCATAGTAGGCTTGGTCATCCAGGAGCACCAATTTTTAACTTTCTTAAAGGCAATATTTTCATTACTTGTAATGGGAAGCTTGCCCAAAACTGTGTTTCTTGTTCTTTAGGCAACCATACTCGTCTTCCTTTTAAATCATCCACTAGTGTTACTTTTGCACCCTTTGATATTATACATGCCGATTTATGGACAACATTTGTTGCTAGTTCTCTCGGTCATAAATACTATCTTATCCTACTAGATGATTTTTCTCACTTTGTTTGGTTGTATCCTCTCAAATTTAAATCGAAAGTGTTTGTCAAATTTCTTGAGTTTCGAACATTCATTCAAACACAATTTGAAAAAGGTATAAAATCTTTTCAGTGTGATAATGGTCATGAATTCAACAACTCTATGTTTCACCATTTTTTGTACTAATAATGGCATGGTTTTTCGCTTCTTTTGCCCTCACACCTCCTCTCAAAATGATAAAGCTGAAAGAATCATCCGCACCATTAACAATATGATTCACACTCTATTGATTTATGCCTCCCTACATCCATCCTTCTGGGTCTATGCCACTAAAATGTCAGAATACGTTCTCAATATTCTCCCAACTAGCACCCTTCACAATATGACCCCTACCAAAATTCTCTATCATAGAGTCCCCTCTTATGATCATCTCCGAATATTCGGTTGTCTATGATATCCTAACCTTGCCTCTACTGCCCCTCATAAACTAGCTCCCCGGACCACTCCTTGTGTATACATAGGCTTCCCACCGAACCATATGGGCTATCTATGCTATGACTTGTCCACTCATCAGATCCACATTTCTCGTCACGTCACGTTCGACGAGACCACATTCTCGTTTTCGAATCTTAAACAGTTCAAAAAACCAGATTACTCTTTTCTTGACGAGCCTGCCATCTCTCTCATCATCCTCAGTCAACTAGAGCATAGCAGTTCTTCTTCAGCATCAGCGCCGCGGCCCCAAGGGTCAGCACCGCAGCGCCAAAACTCTTGCGAACAGGTTCTTGCATCACCGTCGACAGCGCCGCGGCGATGCGGCGCGCGGCTAAAACTTCGAGAGGTCTGCAGCCGGTCCTCGGCGCGACCGCCGATCACGGCGCGCCACAGCGCGGCTGGCTCCTTCCAAAGACCGCGGTCGCGATCACAACACCGTGGTGCCTCCTACGGCGTCAGCCCCTCCTTCTTCATATCCAACAAATCCTTCCGCCTTGGAGCCTCCCACTATCCCCACTCACCAAATGGAAACTCGTGCAAAACATGGAATCTTCAAACCCAAAGTCCAATTTAACTTGTATGTCCAAACTATTTCACCAATTCCCAAAAACCCTATATTGACAAAACAAGACCCTAATTGGAATGCGGCTATGTATGAGGAATTCAATGCTTTAACTAAATAGCACACATGTGATCTAGTACCTAGACCTGAGGGGGTGAATGTGATTCGTTGTCTGTGGCTATTTCGTCACAAATTCAGAGACAGTGGAGATCTTGAGAGGTATAAGACATGACTTGTGGCTAATGGCACAAATCAGCAGGAGGGCATTGATTGTGGTGAGACCTTCAGCCTGGCTGTCAAACCGGCTACCATCCGCACAGTTTTGAGCATTTCCATGGGCAAACACTGGCCGATCCATCAGCTTGATGTGAAGAATGCATTCTTACATGGGGATCTGAGAGAGCGATCTACGTCGTACCGCTCAGGTTCACCCATCCAGTAGTTCCTCACTATGTGTGTCGTCTCCGTAAGTCACTATATGGCCTGAAACAGGCCCCGCATGCGTGGTATGATCGTTTTGCCAGTTATATCTTGCAGATTGGATTTGTATGCAACAAGAGTGATACATCACTCTTCATTTTTCATCGAGGTAGTAGCACTGCTTACTTATTGCTTTACGTGGATGATATCGTTCTTACTGCCTCCTCCAACGGATTGAAAAAATGAAATTATTACCTTGCTTGTCCGAATTTGCAATGACTGATTTGGGGAAATTGAGTTACTTTTTGGGGATATCAGTGACTAGGTCTGTCAACCACATGTTCTTGTGTCAGCGTAAGTATGCAGATGAGATTGTGTACAGGGCTAAGATGACGAATTGCAAAGTTTCACCTACTCCAGTTGATTCGAAATCTAAGCTCAGTGCTATGGATGGTGATCCAGTCTACGATCCTACTATGTATAGGAACCTTGCAGGTGCACTTCAGTATCTCACATTCACAAGGACAAACACTGCTTATGTTGTTCAGCAGGTAAGTCTATTCATGCATGCCCCTAGGGAGTCTCATTTCACTGCTCTTAAGTGTATCATTCGATACATTAAGGGCACACTTGATTATGGTTTGCACCTATACCCCTCTGCACCAAACAAGTTGCTATCTTATACGGATCCAGATTGGGCAGGGTGTCTGGACACGCGACGCTCCACCTCCGGCTTTTGTGTATTTTTAGGGGATAATATGATTTCTTGGTCTACCAAGCGACAGACTACCCTATCTCGATCGATCTGAAATTTGAGTCAGAGGCGTTGCAAATGTGGTAGATGAGATTTGTTGGCTCAGAAATTTACTGTTAGAACTTTAGTGTCATTTGCGTCAGACATCTATTGTGTATTGTGATAACATCTCTGCCATCTATCTTTCTCATAATCTGGTTCAACATCAGCAAGCATATTGAGATAGACCTACACTTCGTTCGTGAGAAAGTTGCTCTAGGCCATGTCAGAGTGTTACATGTTTCATCATCCTATCAGTATGCAGACATATTTACCAAAGGACTTCCCGACAGTTATTACTTGACTTAATCAACCTTAGGATTTGTCAAATGTCTATCCAAATGGCTTGATCATTATAACTCATCTATATTAGTTGACAATAGGACCATATCAAAGACATGTCAATTGCGTTGGACAACGACTTAGTCAACCTAATACCATATGAGTATCTGAGTGTTCATTCGAATATACATTCGAGGAATGAATCCTAATCTTGGCTCAATTACCACATTTAATCTACTTTGTAATGCACCCAAAATAAGCCACATCTCAACCTATAAGGCATTTGAGCTTAGGACATGATCAAAGTACATTACTCCGTAAACAAGGTGGTATCGACCTCAAGTCTAAGGACTTCTATCTCCCACACGCCGATGACATTATAGACATATAATAAAACAGTGCATCAACAGGGTATACCAATAATTCAACAAGTATCCATGCGTCCATCACGAGTTTCCATAACTCGTAGCAAGTGAGACATACTACATCCCCTAAGGATATGATGCAGACCACATGTCGACGTACCGCATATAATCGATATCCCAATCTCGATGATCATTAGTGTTACACCCCGTAATTCCAGGATATGTTTAAGAGAATGTACGTAAGGAATCAAGACTTGAAAATTGGTACGAAAGGAAGAATTATTTTTTCGGAGGAAAAATCTTCCGAACGCCGGAAAAGAAAAATGTTCGTTGATGAGAATTGGATTCTCAAAATGCATTATTTGAGGAGTATGGAATGTATTATCATTGTGGAAATTTATTTTCACGGATTTGGTCACGTAGGGCCCACCCGAGAAATTTTACATTTTGTGGGGACCACAAGGGTTACGAAATTTTATGGACGAATGGGAGGGCGACACGTGTCACCCCCACCACGTGGCTTGCTCGAATTAAGACCAAGGGTATTATGGTCATTGACCTATGTAGATGAACAAGTCTTGCAAAGCTTGAGAAAATTGACCAAGTCAACTTGCCACTTGTATAGATAATTAATTACTCTTCATCCTAGCCACACATATGTTGTAATCCAAGCCCTCCATTGTTTTATATATACTACACTAGTGCAAGACCAAGTCTTCAACACTTAGAAAAAATTAGAGACCTTGTTCTTGTTCATTAGGTGCTCTCGGGTTTGGCCACATATCCACACAATTTTTTTGTAATTTTGGTTCATTATTCACAATACTTTAACCCAAGGTCCCTAAGGGTATTGTAAGAATATCTCAATGGAAAGATCTCAGAAAAACGACATTTTCACGTTAGTCGCAAGGCGAAAACCTAAGTCGTTTTCATAGTTTTGGATTGGAAATGGAAGAGGAGTTGGTTGTGAACTTCTAAAGGCTTCAAATAGTGGATTGGAGCGTAAATGAAAGGAGCTAAGAATTGATAAGGAGCAACTTTGAATCTTGGAATTTTATAAGGGCTTATAAAGGTAACAATCTTGTCGTTTTAGTAATTAAAGATTACTTATTATTGTAGTTATGGATATTAGCAAGCATGAGGTATATATTATGAAGTTTGATAAGTGTATTGGCTATTGGAACCCTAATCCGAAACTAGCATGTTTAGCCTTTGAGATTACAATTCAATTTGATTATTAGCTTAGTCGTCACATGTTATATAAAGAAGGAATTGTAGTTGTTAAAGTTGTTTATGACTATATAACATGTTAGACCTAAGAACTTGGATTGAAAAAGAATTGGAAATGACTTGTGTTGTTGTACATGTTAGCCGAGAATGGCTTCGAATATTGAAGTTACTTGGTATTAATTGTGGGGCATAATTTTACACGTATTGTAAGACGTGTAATCCCCTTTGATTGGTTGGTGTATTGAGCCTTAAATGCGGCGTGTTGGTTATTGATTATCGGGCCTTGAAAAAGGTGGAAAAGTATGTAGAAACAAAGGAGGTGCTGCCCAATTTTTCGTAGAATAAGAGACCATATACTTAGTATTATTCTACGTTAGAAGCTAGAAGTTGATAGTCGTGTTGTGGCCATTATAGGTTGACAATTCTACGTGCGGCGTATTCGACTTAGCTTGTGGATTTAGCCGAAAAGGTATGTGAACCATCTCCTCTTCTTCTAGCATGATTCCTTATGATAAAGAAAGTAAGTCCTACTCCTTAAATGATTCATTCCTTGATTGTACTTGGATTGCCTAATATAGAAGTTGTTCTATATACTTCCTTGATTGTACTTGGATTGCCTAATATAGAAGTTGTTCTATATATTTCCTTGATTGTACTTTGGATGTTTAAATTGGAAGTTGTTATAATCCATTCCCTTAATGAAGTTTGGATTTTCAAAAGTGAAAGTATTTTACTTAAAGTACATAGAGTCTTGAAAAGGAAGTGGATTCCAAATCTTTTGGCTAGTGCCTTAGTTCCAAAACCTAAAGGTTGTTATAATGACTTTAGGGGAGTCAAAGGAGTGATTTACTTAATTGATTTAAAAGAGGAGAAATAACATGATTTAAAGAGAAGTAACTTGTTCTAAAGGTGTGAGTTACTTGGGATTTAAAAGTATAAGCTACTTGATTTCTAAAGTTAAGAAACTTGATTTCTAAAGTTAAGAGACTTGAAGTATTTTGAAAGTTAAGAAAATTGATTTGAAAGTATATGATACTTGGTTTTAAAAGTATAAATCTCTTGGTTATAAAAAGAATTAATTTGTCTAAACCCATAAATGGTTATAACGGCTTTATGGGAAGTTGGTTATAACGACTTTATGGAAGGTTAAGAAAATTGTCTATTTTGATGGATAGGCACGAGTTGCCTAGGTTGTGAAATTTAAAGTTACTTGGTTTCAAAGCCTTGAAATGAATTTCTAAAGGTGTAGTAACTTATTTTGAAAAATAGACATGCCTTGATACTACGAGTGTTAGTATCTTGGGGTTTTATATAAAAAGGAGTCTTTTGAAAAGAATGGACGTACGTAGTACTTTGGCTTGTTTAAATGAGAATTATTCTATTTGTGCCTTGATAGTACTTTGGCTTGTTTAAATGAGAATTATTCTATTTGTGCCTTGATAGTACTTTGGCTTACTTAAATAAGGACTTCTCTTGGTTTATGTAAAAAGAAGGCATGGTAATTGTCTTGGTTTACGTAAAAAGGAAAGGCATGTTAATTGTCTTGGTTTATGTAAAAAGGAAAGGCATGGTAATTGTCTTGGTTTGTGTAAAGGCATGGTATTATCTTGATTTATGTAAAAAGGAAAAGGCATGGTGTTGTCTTGGTTTACTTGCATATGGGTTGCTCATATAGACATTCATGCAAGTGTCATATTCCCACATCTTCGCGTCCCTCCATAAAGGGCCGGCAACTTGTTTCAATGATATCATGGAGTAGCTCCCCATGGTGGTGAGTGGTACACACTCACGGCGGGTCGGTATTTGACTCGGACGGTTTAAATTTTCGGGATATATATAAGCCATGGATTAGCTATCCGTGATGCGAGTATCGTGTACCGATGACTCATTGCGGGTCCACATGACCTAAGCGGGTGAAATAGTCTCTTGCGGGTGAAAAGTCCCATGTAGGTTGCATTATAACACAGAGGGTGGCTAACCCTGGCACTGTCACGACCTTCATGTTTTGAAACGGCAGTGATTTCATTAATGAAAGGGTGCAATGTGTTTATGACTTAAAGTGGAACAATTGGTCTCATTGTTAAAAGCATAACTTAAAAGATAAAAAGAATTGCATTACTCTCATGATTGCAAGGTGCAGTGTGCTTATTGATGTTATATTATATCATGGACTGTCGGCAGTGAGGAAGGATTCCACGGACATGATTGATATTATGGGCGTGAGACCCATGGTTATATTTGAGTAATGACTTTGAGCGTCGTCTCGACTTGATATGAATGCTTATGTATTGTATCGTAGTTTGGCTATCATACATGTCTCTGTTTTGTATAGATTATGATTTCGTTCTGATATTCTTATTTTACATACTTGGTACATATTTCATCTTGACCTCTTCGGGGCTTTGTTCATCTGCGCAGTTGAGTACATGTAACTGCGATCCTCATTCTTAGGATCACTGTTGATTCTTGAAAGCTCCTCCGAGGCTTTGCGTTTGTCTGATTCCACGAGGTTGTAGATTTATGTACATTCATGGGTATGGCGGGGCCCTGTCCCATCACAGTTTGTATGTCAAAAATTCTTAGAGGTCTGTAGTCATATCTTGTGGATTGGGTTGTGTAAAGAAAAAAGAAAGAGGTAACTGTTTTTTTTGGGTTTACGTGTATATTTTTGGAAGGTGACCTTATCGGCTTGCCTGTTATTTATTTCTTTTGAGATGTATGTATGTTCCGCTACTATTCTCTGATGTGTACCTGTAAAGGGTGTCCAGGTAGGGCACCAGTCGTGGGCCCGGGGTCGGGTCGTGACAATTAGTCGAGGCAATTTAAGAGTTAAGTTATAATATTAATTCTCACATCATTAAAAACTACATAAACTCTAGGGATGCATTTATAAAATATTATAAACAATCAACTAATAATTCAATAAATGCAAATGTCATAATATTAATCATCATTAATATAAATATAAATGTGTATAAAATATATTTTATCCTAATACAAATTATCTCTAGACATATACTTTCATCATCACCTTTATTCATCACCACCTTTATTCTTAAGCATGACTATGATATTAAAGCTGTGTTTTCTACTTCTAGACTGATGTTTTAGCTAGGCTACAAGTGGCTGTTTATATATTGTTTTGCTAAATGTATATATAGCTCGAAATATGTGTACATTTAGCAATAAATTAAAATGTATACTTATATAATAATAAGATCACACTCAAATTGGTAATATTTTTTTATATGCCCAAACCTTGATAAATAAAGTCATCCATATCTTTGCTGGTAAGAGAGGATGGTATTTGGCAAAATAATTTAATGTGTGTAAAATGACTTTCATATACTTCCTCTGTCGTCCCAATTTATGTAATTATTTTTTTTTTAGTTAATTCTAAAAAGTGATTTTTTTTTATATTTAGTGTAGTAATCTAACTCTATTTCACCTTTAATGAGATGATTTATTATCACATATATATAGTTTATTTAGATCATAAATTTTAAAAATATTCTTTTCTTTTAAACTTTATGCCTAATCAACCACCATCACATAAATTAGGACGGATGAAATATTATTATAGTTAAAAAAAATCACAAAATTGCACTTTCTGAACGTGCTTATTCTAAATTCTTGATTCACTGTGTGTAATAGGCTTCTTTTAGGGAATTGGAAGGTGAAGTATAGAGTTAATGATGAGGGTCATTATAGTAGCAATAATAACAATCAATAGTAGCAATAATAACAATCAACGGAGTAGTTCCTTATTTTGTTAAGTAGTTATGGAATTTTTAATTTTTTGTTTGGTGGGGCATGAAACTAGAATTGTTTGTTGGTTCCTTATATTCATTCTCAGAATTGACTGTAGCAGCCTGAGATTGGGCAGTTTTTGTATAATTATGTAATGTAATAATTTAGTGTAATTAGTTTTGTACATAATTATATAGTTAGTCTCCAAATAAAATAAGGTTTTAGGAGTAGAATAGAAATAAGATATTTCTATTATGGAAATATGTAAATTGTATATATTCTCTTTCAATTAATGAAAATAATGAAGAAATTATTTCTTTCATGATATCACAAGTCTAGGTGATTTTTTTTCTCCTTGCTTCCGCCAAATCTCTCTCGAGTTTCGTGCCATATTGTCTCAGTTTTCGTAACTTCTTGTGTTCTCCAAACCTAAATTACTTTATTCAAAATCTCTCAATCACATATTGTTATATCAGTATGTCTACATCTAAGAACATGTCCCACCCCGCCCTTGCAGTTTCTAAAATCAAGAATAACATCCCTCTAGTTCTTGAAATAGAAAACGTCCAATATGCGACGTGGGCCGAATTATTCAAAATTCACGCGCGCTAGCATCAAGTCATCCATCACATCATCCCCGCGGCTCCTGGGGATACAGAGGTGCCAAAATGCGAGGATGATCCTAAGTTGTGGACGACTCTTGATACCACCGTCCTTCAGTGTGTTTACTCCACTATCTCTACTGACATGTTGCAAATGAATATTGAACCGGACGTTATGGCAAAGGCTGCTTGAGATAGGCTGCGTGACATATTCTAAGATAATCAGAACTCTAGAGCTGTTACACTTGAGCAGGAATTTTCCCACGTTAACATGGAAAATTTCCCAAACGTTTAACGTTTAAGCTTATTGCAAAAGGTTCAAAGAATTGGCGGACCAACTCTGCAATGTTGGTACGTTCGTTAGTGACGATCGTCTTGTTTTGTAGATGGTTGCCGGCCTCTCCGAGGCCTATAGTGGCGTTGGAACTATCCTTCGTCAAAGTAATCCTCTCCCGAAGTTCTATCAAGTCCGCTCAATGTTTACCTTGAAAGAAGCCGACTAGGCTAAAAAGGTGACTACCGGTGCTAGTCTCGTAGTCATGATGACATCCTCCACAAATTCTATGGGTGTTTTGGGCCAAAACTGTGCTCACGGTAGTGGCAACAATACTCAGAAATATAATGGCAAAAACTGCGAAGTGGGGCCACCGCTCCACTAGTCCCAACAGTGATATCGTCCTAGCAGTGGATTTGGCCCCATATATGGGCCGGGTTAGCAAGACGGTGTGCTTGGGCCCCGGCCTCTTCAGGCCCATCATGCAGCAACTCCCTCTCCAACCGACATTGAGGCGGTTATGGACACACTTGGAATAAATTCATCGGACCCAAATTGGTACATGGACACCGGTGCGACTACTCATATGACATCCGATCAATGTACTCTCTCGTCTTATTCCAATTTGAGAAACCCTCGTGGCATAATTGTTGGTAATGGTAATTCTATTTCGATTCGTGGACACACTTGAAAATACCCTTCATGACCCTAAATTGATTAAAAAATTTGTGTTTGTCCGTAAATTCACAACTGATAATTATGTTTCTGTTGAATTTGATCCGTTTGGGTTTTCTGTAAAGGATTTCAAGACGAAGAATCCTCTCATGAGGTGTGATAGTAGGGGAGATCTTTATCTGATCATTCCTAGTTTCGATATTTCGAGTCAAGACATGCCATCTACGTTTGTCTCCCTTGCTCCTTCCTTGTGGCATATTCGTCTAGGTCATCTGGGGTTGTCTATTTTGTCTTCTTTAGATAAAAATAAATTTATTTATTGTAAGGGTACGCATAGTACTCCGAATTGTTAATCTTGTTCTTTAGGGAAAATTGTTAGATTGTCATTTGTAGACTCTAATTCTCATACTCTAATGTTATTTGATATTATTCATAGCGATCTATGGACGTCTCATGTTCTCAGTTCTTTGGGTCATTGTTATTACATTCTATTTTTGGATGATTATTCTAATTTTTTATGGACTTTTTGAATCGCGAAAAAATCTCAAGTTTTTTCCACCTTCTTAAGATTTAGAGCATTCATTAGAACCCAATTCAAACGAAAATTAAAAATATCCAATGTGATAATGGTAAAGAATATGATAATGAGATGTTTCGGGAATTGTGTGCTAATAATGGGATCAATATTTGGTTTTTTTATCCTCATACGTCTTCACAAAATGGTAAAGCCGAATGAAAAAATCGTACCATTAATAACTTGTCCAAACTTTATTGCTTCATGCTTTTGTACCCCCTACTTTTTGGCATCATGCTCTACAAATGGCTACATATCTCCTTAATATTCTTCCTATCAAAAGTTTGACGTATTCGTCCAATCTTCAAATTTTATATAATAAGACTCATTTGTATTCACATCTTGGGGTCTTTGAGTGCTTATGTTATCCGTTATTTTCATCCACCACAATTAACAAACTTCAGGCCCGGTCTACCCCTTGTGTGTTTTTGGATTATTCGTCTAATCATCGTGGTTACAAATGTTTTGATTTATCGTCTAATAAAATCCTCATTAGTCGCCATGTTATATTTGATGAGTCCCAATTTCCATTTGCTAAGGTTAGTAATCCCGTGCCTAGTTCGTATAATTTTTTGGATGATGGTATATCCCCGTATATTATTCATCATTTTTCGGACATGTCAATCCACCTTGCATTCGATTTCGATTGTAATTTCTCGAGATCAACCACTCGTCATGACAATTCCCAAAATTCAAGTCATATATCACTCGTAGTCAGGTATTTTTAAACCAAAAGACATTTTAATTTAAATTCTAATGTTCTTAAATCACGCTTACCAGTAATCTGGAAAATTTCTATGACCGATGAATATAATGCATTTATTGCTAATAAGACGTGGGAGTTGGTGCCCCGTTCATCTGGTGTTAATATTATTCGGTCTATGTGGAATTTCGCTCATAAGGATAAATTTAACGGTTCATTTGCGAGGCATAAGACTCGGCTTGTAGGTGATGGTAAGACTCAACAGGTTGGGGTGGATTATCGTGAGATATTTAGTCTGGTGGTCAAGCCGGCTACCGTTCACACTGTGCTCAGCTTGACTCTTTCGAAAGCATGTCCCATTGTTGAGTATATATATATACACTTTTTGAGTCCTTTTTAGTTAGTATTTCCCCTTTTTCTTTGTGTTTCGTATAGTGTTATATTTTTCTTCATTTTGAGTCACAACGGTCCTAAGGGAGAAAATACCGAAATGAGAATGAAATGGCTGATTTGGAGGATGAAAATGCATAATCAAGGGCCGCGGCACTGAAAATCCAGAGAGCCTAAATTTTTCTGAATTTTCGAAATAAGGCAAAATTTCAGAAGGGTACAATGGTCCGAAATGAAGTTTTTCTTGAGATATAAGCCCTAGGGATTCTTATTCAAGAGGATCATACTTTGGAGGCTAGGAACGGAGGCAAGAACAAGATTAGAGACATCAATTTGTTCAAGTTCTTTTTCTTTACTTTATTTAATTCTGTTTATGTTGGATTTATTAATTAGTTCTTAGCATGTCTAGGAGCAAATTTCTTTATTAGAGTTTTCCATCGAATCAACTTGAAACTCTTTTCATAAGTTAATGCATTGTTAGTGATTTATTCTTCATCTATTTAAGATCTATTCAATTTGTATTGATTGTTTGATAATTAACTGGTCATTAATTGTCATAACTTATATTATTTCGAATTGATATCAGAAAAGAAGATTTGCATATGCTATAGTTGATTAGACATAGGTTAAAATCATGAACGAAAGTACCCCGATTCTTGTGTAGTATTTAAGGTTATTGTTCTTAATCCTCCCGTGTGGTAAAATATATCATAGAAATATAGAAGATTTCTGCAAAATGTTGAGTTTTTATATGTCCCAACCGGAATATAGAACATGTTCGTTAACATGCTATATTTGTTACACCTCGTAAGTTAAGATGATAATTAAGAACGTCATTAAGGAGTTAAGATTCGAATATTAGATATAAAGTATATTTATATAAGCTAATCCGAAAGTTAGTATACGAAGGATGTGCTTCCGGAGAAAATTTTGGTTACAACAAGCGTGACAAGGGAAATTGAAAAGAATAATTGTATATTTCCGTTATGAATTAATAACGTATTATATAAGTTACGACAACGTGGATACGAGGTCTTGTGAATTTTCGAGAATTAAAAAAAATGGGATCAAAGTTTTAATAAGTATTTGAGAGATTAAATTAAGAGGAAAAATTAGGGGCTTATGTGCAAATTAAATTTTCAGGTTTTAGTTAAATTTTAAACCCTTTCACCCTCTTCATATTTTCCACCATTTTCTAACATTATATTTTTCTCCTATCCTTCTCTTTCTCTCCACAGATTTCTTCTCCATTGATATAGGAAAATTAAAGTACCTTGTTAACCACCATTCCAAGATAAATCCCTTACAATTATAATCCAAAAAAAGGGGAAGAAACGAGAAAAAATTTCGGATTTTTGGACAAGTTTTTGGGAAGAAAAACGTGTAAGAATAATGGGTTAGCATTGTATAATGTGTGCATTTCAATTTAGAGTTGAAAAAGTGTGAAATTGAAGCAAAAATCGAGGGCACAATGACTGGTTCGTAGGGACTGTTTTGGCTTCATTTTAAGGTATAAAATTCTTCTTTCTATGATATAATTGGAGTGCATGTTGTTAGAATTAAGGAAATAAATTTGTGTTAAGGAAAAATTGGAATTAAGACATTGTATGTGAATATTTAGATGTTGTAAGCCAATTTTGGGACTAGTTTTACTAATTCCGGAAGTTGTGGTGTTCGAGTATTATGTTGTTAATCTCGTCACTTATCGCATGTTGGAATTGAAGAAAATCTTGATATTTAGATTATAGTTGTTCATAAGAAATTGTTGAAATATGAATTGGACTCTAAGAAATTAAGAAAAGAATTAGTTTTGTGGATGTTGGCCGAAAACTGGCTTGAAATTGTTGGACATTGTCGCGTCGAGTTAGGGGCTGATTTTGTGAGGTTTAAATGTTGGAGATTTGATTATAAATATGTATATATGTTGTGGTAATTACTAATACCTGTCTTAAAGAATTAAAGAGTAAAAAAGATATTATGTTGAAAATAGTAGGACTTGCACTACTTGTTGTTGTTGTTGCTGTTAGAATTGATGGACTGTTTTTAAGGTTATCTTAATGTTGTTTAAGGGACTGAATTAAAAAGAAATAAGTGTATTAATCACCTTGGTTGTTGAAGTTGTCGTATTGCATAAATGTAAAAGAAAAAAAATGTATTATGATAGCGTATATGAAGTACATGAGACTAATTTGGTTATATCTTGGAATTGTGCTTGATTATTGGGTTGGTTGGTATTTGTTGTAAATTGTGGATGAATTTTTATAGAATAGGAAGTCGTCATTCGATATAAAGTATGCTAGTGATCATAGAATTGTTACCATTATTATAGGTTGATCTTAATATTGAGTTGATTAGTTCGACTAAGAGGTATGTGAACTATTCTTTCTTTCTTTTGGCATGATTTTCTTTAAGTAAACGTACGTCGGACGTACGTGGTTTCTATACAGTCTAAATTCCTAGTAATATGAGTTATGAAAAGTGCCTTAGATTTTCAGTAAAGAGTTCGATTTAATGATTTTATTAAGAGTCGAATGATGAGTTCACACCGAGTCCCAAAATGGGCCGGGTACGACATGTATATGATTTCACACCGAGTCCCATATTGGTTATGTATATGATTTTCAATATATTTGTGTATATGGTTTAATTATATATATATATATATATATATATATATATATATATATATAATATATACATGACTTTCATTTTTATAAGGTACAATTGACTCTCAATTGTATATGGCACAGTTGAATTTGGATTCTGATTATTATATATGTCTCCTATTATCTATTGGCCACTTATGATCTTCCTTACAGTATTACATGTTTTACATACTCAGTACACTATTTCGTACTGACCCCATTTTCTCGGGGGGATGTGTTCATTCCCGCAGGTACATATGCTCAGTTTGGTGATCCTTCGGTCTAGGTTCCTGGTCAGCTGGTTGGAAAGCTCCTTTGATTCAGAGCTTTGTCATTTTGGTACAGAACCATATTATTTTGACTTTTGTTTATTTAGGGGCACGACGGGGCCCTGTCCCATCACATGTCGTTATCCTTCTTATAGAGGTATGTAGACAGTTATGGCTTGTACTTATTTTGAGTTATAAATCTGTTTTGGTCAGCCATGTTGTTGTACTTTGTGTTGGGATGTTCTCGTATATACGTGATACTATTTGGTGGCAGCCTTGTCAGGTTGCCTGTTATATTATGTTGGCTAGTTGTGACTCCCCAGGAGGCAGGTACATTCTTGTGTAAAGGCAGCCTTGTCGGCTTGCCTATTCTAGCTTATGTTATTGTTGCAGCGTTATGCTGCCAGATTTCTTATTTTCCTTACGTGTTAATTGGATTATATGTGACAGGTTAGTATAATGGCGTAATTAGGGCGTTTAGTCGCGGCCCGTCGGGTCGGGTCGTGACAAAAGTGGTATCAGAGCAGTTAGTCCTCAGAATTTCTACAAGTTATGTCTAGTAGAGTCTTGTGTATGGGTATATTGTGCACCATACTTATATCCAGGAGGCTGCCAAACATTTAGGATTGGTTTATGTTCTTTCATCTCTTAGATCGTGCAATAGAGTTGTGTTATTAGGATGATCTATTTCTGACGACTTAATGTGTTTACAACTATGCCTCCTAAGAAAGGCAGCGGCGAAGGAAAATCGAGCGGGGATAATAGTCGAGTCCGGAGAGTTACAGTCCGTACTCGGTCTATGCGGAGATCAGGTCGACGAGCTCTGCTTCATCACTACCTCCAGAGGCTCCATTTTAAGGGGCAACATCACCGATTCGAGACCCGGACTGAAGCCTCGGCTCACCGGCGAGGCGGAAGGATAGAGCCATGAGAGATGTAGTTCAGCTGCTGACTAGGTTAGTGGCAGGGCAGATATATAGACAGGGAACATGAGTTGACCCCAAAGAAGGTAGTTTGAGGGTCCGTGATTTCTTGAGCTGTAGTCCACCAGAGTTTTTCGGGTCAAGGCCCGAGGATGATCCACATGAGTTCATCCGATAGATACAGCGTACGTTGAGGGTAATAAAGGCTTCAGAGACTGAGTCTATCGTGTTGGCTTCATAACGGTTGTGTGATGTAGCTATTAACTGGTATGAGTCGTGGGAGCTATCTAGGGGCGAGAGTGCTCCTCCAGCCGTGTGGGACGAGTTCACAGAGGCTTTCCTTGACCACTTCCTAGCTCCAGAGATGAGGAGAGCCAGAGTTGATAGGTTCCTAAACTTTAGGCAGGGTGGTAGGAGCATTAGAGAGTACAACCTTGAGTTTGATTCATTGGCCAGATATGCACCCACTATTGTAGCAGATATGGCAGACAGGGTGCATCGCTATGTGATGGGGCTATACCACTACTTGATCGATAGTTGTATGACATTGGCTCTTCAGCCGGGTATGGATATTGCTCGAATCCAAGCGTATGCATAGGGGGTTGAGGACCGACATAGAGGGCGGAAGCCAGACAGAGGTCATGACAGAGACCAACAAAAAAGGGCTAGGTCGGCAGGTTATTCGGGTGAGTCTCGAGGCAGGCAGCCTCAACAACAGCAGGTTAGATACTCATCCCAGCCAGCACAGAGTGCTCCCCTACGGTCCACAGGCAGGAGATTCGATCGGGGTATTCGAGGCCGGTCGAGCTTGAGTTCTCGGAGGAGCAGGGCTCTACTCAGTCGGGGCCACTTTTGACTCAATATTCTCGGTGCGGTAGGTCCCATATTGGGGAATGCCGTTTTGCTATAGGAGTTTGCTATTTTTGCGGCCGCCAAGGCCATATGATGAGGGAATGTTCGTCCAGAGGTGGTTCAGGTGATATGGCTCGGCCTACGGGGTCAGTTGTTGGTTCATCATCATCCATAGCTATGTGCCCCATCGACAGGGTATTCGGACGCCAGCGGGCCATGGTAGAGGTTGTGGAGGAGTTTCTAGTTTTGGCGGTCCTTCGAACCGCATATATGCTTTGGCCAGTAGACGTGATCAAGAGGCGTCACCAGATGTTGTTACATATATACTATCGGTCTTTTTCTGTGATGTATATGCTTTGATAGATCCAGGTTCCACCTTGTCCTATATATCCCCTCTTGTTGCTAGTAGAATAGGGATATAACCTGAGTTGATAGAACCATTTGAGGTAGCTACACCGGTAGGAGATTCCCGTCATAGCTAAGCGTGTGTATAAAAATTGCTCGGTGGTGATATATAACCGTCATACCCTAGCAGATTTGATAGAGTTGGATATGATCGACTTTGATGTTATTATGGGTATGGACTGGTTGGCTTTTTGTTTTGCCAACGTAGATTGTAGAGAGAAGTTGGTTCGATTTCAGTTTCCAGACGATCCAGTTATAGAATGGAAGGGGAATACAGCATCGCCGAGGGGTAAGTTTATTTCATACCTCAAGGCAAGGAAGATGGTTAAAAAGGGGTGTATCTATCATTTGGTTCGGGTGCAGGATACGGAAGCAGAGGTACCGACTCTTCAGTCAGTTCCGGTAGTTAGTGAGTTTCCGAATGTATTCCAGATGATCTTCCAAGTCTTCCTCTAGAGCGGGAGATAAATTTCAATATAGATGTATTGCCAAGTACCCAACCCATATCTATTCCTCCTTATAGAATGACACCTACAGAGTTGAAGGAGTTGAAGGAGCAACTGAGGGACTTGTTGGAAAAAGGCTTCATTAGGCCTAGTACATCTCCTTGGGGAGCACCGATATTATTTGTGAGGAAGAAGGATGGTTCGCTGCGGATGTGTATTGATTATAGGCAGCTGAATAAGGTAACCATCAAGAACAGATATCCCCTCCCCAGGATTGATGATTTGTTTGACCAATTGCAGGGTGCTAAGTGTTTCTCGAAGATAGACTTGCGGTCAGGTTATCATCAGGTGCGGGTAAGGGAGACAGATATTCCAAAGACAACATTCAGAACCCTATATGGACATTATGAGTTTAGGGTGATGTATTTTGGACTGACCAATGCTCCAGCAGTGTTTATGGATTTGATGAACCGGGTATTTAGGTCGTTCTTAGACATGTTCGTCATTGTATTCATTGATGATATCCTGGTTTATTCCCGTTCTGAGCAGGAGCATGCAAACCATTTGAGGATTGTACTTAGGGTCCTCCAACACCAACAATTGTATGCCAAGTTTTCTAAGTGTGAGTTCTGGTTGACTTCAGTGGCATTCTTGGGGCATTTTATCGGGTCTGATGGTATTCGGGTGGATACACAAAAGATTGAAGCAGTGAAGACTTAGCCCAGACCTACTACACCTACTGAGGTACGCATTTTTCTGGGGCTAGCAGGGTATTACAAGTGGTTTGTGGAGAGGTTTGCCTCGATCTCAGCACCTTTGACTAGGCTAACTCAGAAGGCAGCTAAGTTCCAGTGGACCGATGCCTGTGAGCACAACTTCCAGTTGCTGAAGGACAAGTTGACTACGTCTCCAGTTCTGACTCTTCCTGAGGGACCGAATGGTTATGTCATTTATTGTGATGCTTCAGGTATTGGGCTGAGTTGTGTGTTGATGCAGCATGGCAGAGTTATAGCTTATGCCTCCCGACAGCTCATTAAGCATAAAAAAAATTATCCCACGCATGATTTGGAGCTAGCAGTGGTGATTCATGCCTTGAAGATATAAAGACATTATTTGTATGAGGTTCATATTGATATTTATATGGATCACAAGAATCTCCATTATATCTTTAAGCAGAAGGAGTTGAAACTACGACAGAGACGGTGGCTAGAGTTGCTAAAGGACTATGATGTTGATATCTTATACCACCCAGGGAAGGCCAATGTTGTGGCAGATTCTCTTAGCCGTAGATATCTGGGGAGCTTGTCAGATATACATCCATACAGTAAGGAGATGGTGTGTGAGATACACATGCTAGCTAATCTTGGAGTTCGGTTGGCGGATTCGGGAGATAATGGGGTTCTTGTTCGAGAAGTTGTTGAGTCCTCTATCGTAGAAGAGGTAAAGAGACATCAGTATGAGGATCCTATTCTGGCATGATATAGAGATGCAACTCTCCGAAAGGAGAATGCTCTATTTAAGGTTACCCCTGATGGTTTGCTAAGGTATGAGGGAAGATTATGTGTACCTGATGTTGCAGGGCTACGATAGCAGGTTATGAGAGAGGCACATAATGCCTGTTATTCCATTCATCCAGGGTCAACGAAGATGTACCATGAACTTAGATTCTTGTATTAGTGGGATGACATGTAAAGAGACATATCATAGTTTGTTGCCCAGTGCCCGAATAGTTAACAGGTTTAGGTCGAGCATCAGAAGCCTGATGGATTATTATAGGATATAGAGATCCCGACTTGGAAGTGATCAATATGGACTTCATTACAGGCTTACCTCGCACTCAGCGGAAGTGTGATTCCATTTGGGTTATCGTGGATAGACTGATGAAATCAGCCCATTTTCTTCCAGTTAGGACTACTTACTCAGCTGAGGACTATGCTAGGCTGTACATTAGGGAGATAGTGAGACTGCACGGGGTTCCCACATCTATTATATCAGACCGAATAGCTCAGTTTACAGCTAACTTCTGGAGATTATTTCAGAAGGGATTGGGGACACATGTGAGTCTCAGCACATCATTTCATCCCCAGACGGATGGGCAGGCAGAGCGTACTATTCATACACTAGAGGATATGCTGAGAGCCTGTATTATTGAATTCAGAGATAGCTGGGATGATCATTTACCACTCATTTAGTTTTTCTATAATAATAGCTACCATCCTAGTATCCAGATGGCCCCGTATGAGGCCTTATCTGAGAGGAAGTGCAGGTCACCTATTGGTTTGTTTGATGTAGGTGAGACTAAGTTGATCGGCCCAGACATGGTTCAACAAGCTGTTGATAAGGTGAAGCTCATTCAGGAGAGATTATTAGCAGCCCAGAGTCGACAGAAGTCATATGCTAATAATCGACGTCGACACTTAGAGTTCCAGGTTGGCGATTGGGTATTCTTGAAGGTATCACCCATAAAGGGTGTGATGAGATTTGGTAGGAAAGGGAAGCTTAGCCCGAGATACATTGGGCCTTACCAGATCATTCGTCGGATAGGGAAAGTTGCCTATGAATTGGATCTACCATCTGATTTGGAAGCAGTACACCCAGTCTTCCACATATCGATGCTACGTACGTGTATTGGTGATCCTTCCAGAGTCTTCCCCGTAGATGATGTCCATGTGACAGAGGAGTTATCATATGAGGAGAGTCTCATAGCCATACTTGATCTCCAGGTCAGGAGATTACGGACGAAGGATGTGGCTTCCGTTAAGGTATTGTGGCGAAATAATAATAGGGAGGAAATGACTTGGGAGGCAGAAGATGAAATGAAGAAGAAGTATTCTCAATTGTTCCCTAGACCTACAGGTAATTCAATTCAAATCCTTATTTGATTATAGTAATTGGTGAATTATATATGTGTGATATATTGTGGCCCTGTATTTAAGGTTATTGTTCTTAATCCTCCTGTGTAGTAAAATCTATCATAAAAATATAGAAGGTTTATGCATAAGGTTGGGTTTTTATATGTCCTAACCGGAATATAGAACATGTTCGTTAACCTGTTATCTTTGTTACACCTCGTAAGTTAAGATGATAATTAAGAACGTCATTAAGGAGTTAAGATTCGAATATTAGATATAAAGTATATTTATATAAGCTAATCCGAAAGTTAGTATACGAAGGATGTGCTTCCGGAGAAAATTTTGGTTATAACAAGCGTGACAAGGGAAATTGAAAAGAATAATTGTATATTTCCGTTATGGATTAGTAACGTATTATATAAGTTACAACAACGTGGATACGAGGTCTTATGAATTTTCGGGAATTAAAAGAAGTGGGATCAAAGTTTTAATAAGTATTTGAGAGATTAATTTAAGAGGAAAAATTAGGGGCTTATGTGCAAATTAAATTTTCAGGTTTTAGTTAAATTTTAAACCCTTTCACCCTCTTCATATTTTCCACCATTTTCTAACATTAGATTTCTCTCTTATCCTTCTCTTTCTCTCCACAGATTTCTTCAACATCGATATAGGAAAATTAAAGTACCTTGTTAACCACCATTCCAAGATAAATCCCTTACAATTCTAATCCCAAAAAAAAGGGAAGAAACGAGAAAACAGTGGGCAAAAATCGAGACTGCTGGGCTGATTTAGGCCAAGAAATTTCGGATTTTTGGACAGGTTTTTGGGAAGAAAAACGTGTAAGAATAATGGGTTAGCATTGTAGAATGTCTGCATGTCAATTTGGAGTTGAAAAGGTGTGAAATTGAAGCAAAAATCGAGGGCACGGTGACTGGTTCGTAGGGACTGTTTTGGCTTCATTTTAAGGTATAAAATTTTTCTTTCTATGATATAATTGGAGTGCATGTTGTTAGAATTAAGGAAATGAATTGATGTTAAGGGAAAATTGGAATTAAGACATTGCTTGTGAATATTTGGATGTTGTAAGACGATTTTGGGACTAGTTTTACTAATTCCGGAAGTTGTGGTGTTCGAGTATTATGCTGTTAATCTCGTCACTTATCGCATGTTGGAATTGAAGAAAATCTTGATATTTAGATTATAGTTGTTCATAAGAAATTGTTGAAACATGAATTGGACTCTAAGGAATTAAGAAAAGAATTGATTTTGTGGATGTTGGCCGAAAACTGGCTTGAAAAATTGTAGGACATTGTCGCGTCGAGTTAGGGGCTAATTTTGTGAAGTTTAAATGTTGGAGATTTGATTATAAACATGTATATATATGTTGTGGTAATTACTAATATATGTCTTAAAGAATTAAAGAGTAAAAAGGATATTATGTTAAAAATAGTAGGACTTGCACTACTTGTTGTTGTTGTTAGAGTTGATGGATTGTTTTTAAGGTTATCTTAATGTGGTTTAAGGGACTGAATTAACAAGAGAAATAGGTGTATTAATCACCTTGGTTGTTGAAGTTGTCGTATTGCATAAATGTAAAAGAAAAAGAATGTATTATGGTAGCGTATATGAAGTACATGAGACTAATTTGCTTATATCTTGGAATTGTGCTTGATTGTTGGTTTGGTTGGTATTTGTTGTAAATTGTGGATGTACATATAAACAGGGGAAGTGCTGCCCGAATTTTTATAGAATAGAAAGTCGTCATTCGATATAAAGTATGCTAGTGATCATAGAATTGACGAACGTATTACCATTATTATAGGTTGACGTACTAGACGAGACGTATCTTAATATTGAGTTGATTAGTTCGACTAAGAGGTATGTGAACTATTCTTTCTTTCTTTTGACATGATTTTCTTTAAGTAAGCGTCGCGCGACGTGACGGTTTCTATCTCTAAATAAATTATTAATAGTAGTATGATGAAAAAGAAGTGGAGATAGATTTTCAGTTCGATTTAATAATTTTATTATTAAATGAATGATGAGAGTTCGTAGAGTCCCCGAAATGGGCGGGTAGCGACATGTATATGATTTCTTTCACACCAGTCCCATAATGTGGTCACGGTATGTATATGATTTCCTTCACATGTCCTCCCATAATGGGCGCCTGATATATTTTGTGTATATGGTTTAATTCACAGAGACTACACTCACCATGTATATATATATATATATATATATATATATATATATATATATATATATATATATATATATATATATATATATATAATACATGACTTTTTGTTTATAAGTCTACGATTGAGTCTCAAACGGTACAATTTTTTCGACTCGATTATTGATTATTATCTATTATACCCATCGACATCTATGTTATGATCTTTATTACATTATTACATACATTATACAATTGTTTTTACATTTATTCAGTTTGGTGATCCTTCGATCTAGGTTCCTGCTCAGCTGGTTGGAAAGCTCCTTTAATTCAGAGCTTTGTCATTTTGGTACATAATCCTATTATTTTGACTTTTGTATATTTAGGGGCACGACGGGGCCCCCGTCCCGTCACATGTCGTTATCCTTCTTATAGAGGTCTGTAGTCAGTTGTAGGTTGTACTTATTCTGAGTTATAAATCTGTTTTGGTCAGCCATGTTGTTGTACTTTGTGTTGGGATGTTCCCGTATATACGTGATACTATTTGGTGTCAGCCTTGTCGGCTTGCCTGTTATATTATGTTGGCTAGTTGTGACTTCCCAGGAGGAAGGTACATTCTTGTGTAAAGGCAACCTTATAGGCTTGCCTATTCTGGCATATGTTATTGTTACAGCGTTATGCTGCCGAATTTCATATTTTCCTTACGTGTTAATTGGATTATGTGCAACAGGTTAGTATAATGGCGTCATTAAGGCGTTTAGTCACAGCCTGTCGGGTCGGGTCGTGACAATCTTAATAAGAAGAAGAATCATTAGTCTTGCAATAACAAGTGAAAGAGTAGATAGTTGAGAAGATTGGAAGCCCTAATTCCCTTCATAACTGTTTTAACCCAAAGTATTATCATCTTAGTTTATTTTCTGCACATTACTTAGTTTTAATTCTTAGATTACAAACCCAAACTTATTAACGGTTACCAAATAGAAACCAAAGCTAGATAAACGGTAATTGATAAACCAATTTCTGTGGACGATGCTCGGTCTGGCCGGGATTATTACTACAAGTGATATGTACACTTGCGTAAGCATAGAGAAAAATAACGAACAAGTTTTTGGCGCCGTTGCCGAGAACTGACGTATTATCAATATCAAACAATCTAGTCTTATTTCTAATTTGGTTTTTTATTTTTTTATTTTTATTTTCTTTAAAACACACTTCTGCCTTGATCTGTTGTTTTGTTGTTAATTTATTTCATGAAGCTTGTTTATGCGAAGTAGAAGAGGAGCAGACTCACTTGTCCCTCTGAATCCTGAAATTGAAATTTTTTGCAGGCTGAACAAGCGAGATAAAAGAATTGCTGATTCTTTAGCAATGGAAAATCAACAAAATAACAATGGGGCGAATCATGATCTACCGGCAGACAATGGGCAAGTCCAGCATCCTGCTGAGAGGAGCTTGGAAGACTACATTCTACCTACAGTCACAGGTGTGCAAACATGCATCAGGCTTCCAGCTGTGGAAGCAAGTAATTTTGAGATAAAACCAGCTATCCTGCACATGGTTCATAGCACAGTCCAGTTTTGGGGGTTGCCATCTGAAGACCCACATATGCATATCGCTAATTTTCTGGAGTTGTATGCTACATTCAAGTATAATGGCGTTACTGATGATGTCATTCGATTGAGGCTCTTCTCATTCTCACTCAGGGATAGAGCCAAGGCCTGGTTAAATTCTTTGCAAGCAAAATCCATCACCACATGGCAAGACTTATCCCAGAAGTTTCTTGCCAAATTCTTCCCTCCATCCAAGGCAGCAAAGTTAAGGGGAGAGATGAACAATTTCTATCAGTTAGATGGGAGTTGTTAAATGATTCTTGGGAGAGGTTCAAAGACTTGCAGAGGAAATGCCCCCATCATTGAATTGAAAAGTGGATGTTGGTCCACATCTTTTACAATGGGTTATGTGGTACTACTCGTACCATAATTGATACTGTTGCGGCAAGAACTTTCATTAGTAAGAGTGCCAATGAGGCCCATGATTTATTAGAGGATATGACCACTAACAATCATCAGTGGTCAGATGAGAGATCAGTGAACAGTAGAAAAGTGGCTGGAGTTCATGAGTTGGATGCTATCACTGCGTTGACTGCTCAGGTGGCCACTTTGACAAAACAATTGCAGCAGAGTACTATGTCCGTGAATGTTGTTCAGATGCCAGTGAGTTGTGAGATTTGCGGGGGTCCGCATACTTTTGATAGGTGCACAACAGTGAATCGCAACAATATACCTATGGAGCAGGTTTAGGCAGTTGGAAACTTTCAAAGACCCCATAACAATTCATTCTCCAACACATACAATCCGGGTTGGAGGAATCACCCCAACTTTTCTTGAAGAAACAATCAAGATCAGCAACTTCAGTTTCAGGGGCAATATCAACAGAGAAATCCACAACAACCCATGAATTAAGCATCTTCTTCTCAGCAGTTCAGACCGCCAGTTCCACAAGAGAAACCTGATGAATTAAGAGCTGCATTATTAACCCTCACCAACTCTCAGACTCAATTTATGACAGAGACAAGATCTTCCATTAGGAACTTGGAGACACAAGTGGGGAAGTTAGCAAATATGATAAACGATAGACCTCAAAGAACTCTCCCTAGCAATACTGTTGTAAACCCAAGGGAGCAGTGTCAGGAGATCATCTTGAGGAGTGGTAAACAAATGGAGCAGGTTGCACCCCAACCACAGGTTGAGAAGGAGAAAAAGTTGGAGAAGATAGGTGGTTCAGATAAAGAGGGGGTTACTGATGACCGCCCTATTTCAGAGAAGGCTCTACTAGCAGCTATGAGAGAATATCAAGACAGAATTCCCTACCCTCAAAGACTTCAGAAGAAATCCCTTGATAAACAGTTTTCGAAGTTCTTAGAGGTGTTCAAAAAATTGCACATAAATATCCCTTTTATTGATGCTTTGGACCAAATGTCTGCGTATGTCAAGTTCATGAAAGATATTGTTACACCCCGTAGTTCCAGGGTATGTATGTGAGGACGTACGTACGAGGATACGACATTAAGATTGGAAAGGAAGAAAGATTTGACTTTCCGACGGAAATTTTTTCCGGATTTTGTGAAGGAAAAAGGTTCGTTAATGGGAATTGGATTCCCAGATTTGGTATTCGGACTTCTTGGAATATTAGAGAATTATGGAAATTTATTTCCGGATTTGGTCACGTGGGGCCCACGGGGAAAATTTACGGTTTTGTGGGGCCTACATTGTTTTCGAGATTTTGGCTATTATGGATATTTTCGGAAGATGAAATATTTTGGACGAATTGGAGGGCGACACATGTCACCCCCTTAGGTGGCATGTGGCAGAAATGGGTGGGACAAGTGGCTAGCCACTTGTCCATGCTTGGCCGAAATGGCCTTGCCAATTGTCTCAAGATTTATGTAGACATGTGGATGGTGGGACCCACACACACTTGTCCCCCAATCTCACCACACACTTGCTAAGATCCTAGCCCTTGTTTTACCTATAAATACCCCCTTGATGCAAGACTTATTCATCCAACACTTAGATATTTTCCAAGGTTTGAAATTCTCCCTCCCTTGTTGTAGCTCTCGGCAATTAGCCCCCCCCCCCCCCTTGACCAAAAGTTGTCCAAAAATCCTTAAACTTTTTAGTGTTCTTCCTTAAGGTGTTAGGAAGATTGTGAACCAAAAGTTGGAAAAGATTTCACACCCTTAGCCTTGAAACCCCACCTTGGCCGAAAGTTGCCATAGTTTGAGCCTAAGTGTTCTTCACTTTTTGGAGTTGAATCTTGAAGAGAAGTTGGGTAGGAGCTCCTAAGGGTTGCTTGTAGCGGGTTGGAACGTAAGGAATTGGAGCTAAACGTTTCTAAGGATCGACTTATAATCTTGGATAAATTTTGGGCTTATCGAGGTAATGATCTTTGTCCTTCTATTGTAATTGGAGATTACATGTTGTAGTAGTTTATAATTGAGTATATGACATGTGGAAAGAAGATTGAAAAGAATTGGACTGTTTAGTATTGTGGGGCAGAATATTACACGTCTAGTTAGGCGTGTAATCCCCTTTGAGTTGTTGTATTACTGTGCCTTAAATGTGGCATGTTGGCTATTGATATCGGGCCTTGAAAAAGGTAGAAAGGTAAGTAGATAAAAGGGAAGTGCTGCCCAATTTTCCGTAGAATAAGAGACACTTTACTTAGAAATATTCTACGAAGAGAACTAGAAGTTGATAGATGTATTGTGGTTATTATAGGTGGATATTCTACGCGCGGCATACTCGACTTGGCTTGTGGATTAAGCCGAAGAGGTATGTGATTCTTCCTATTCTCTTGAGCATGATTATTTGTGAAATATATAGTACGGTAGACTCACGTGTGTTAAAGGAGTTTGATTTCCTTTTTGTGTCCTTGACTTGATTTTAAAGTTAAGTGACTGATACGAAATGTTAAGTGACTTGAATTGTGTTAAAAAGTTGTGAAACCTCATTCGTGAGTAATGGGTACTTAGTCTTTAAAAGAATAAAGTTATCTTGATTTCGGAAATGTGAGTAGTTGTCCTTGGTTGGTTTAAAATGTAAAGTGTTATAATAGCTTTATGGGAAGCTAGTTATAACGACTTTATGAAAACGAAAGAATGGTTTTATCATTGGATTTAAAACGGCAACTTGATATTTTTAAGAAGTTATGAGGCTTAAACTATGTGGAAAAGTATATTGTTACTGGACTTTAAAAAGGAGAAGTGTTTTTGTTTAAAAGGAAGGCATGTTATTGTCTTGATTTGGTTTTAAAAGAAGGCATGATATTGTCTTGATTTGGTTTTAAAAGAAGGCGTGGTATTGTCTTGATTTGGTTTTAAAAGAAGGTGTGGTATTGTCTTGATTTGGTTTTAAAAGAAGGTATGGAAGTTGTTTTGTTTTACTTGAAAATGATAGTTACTCTATTTTGATACTACGAGTATTAGTATCGTGTGACTTTTGTGAAAAAATGGATCCTTTTAAGGAGTTAAAGTACGTAGTACTTTGGGGTTAAAACCCGGATTGTTGGCATAAAATGAAAGTACCTTGTGTGAGTAATTTACCTATGTTTTGCTTGTGATAGCCTTGTCATGATTTCTGAAGGTGTGGTAAGTTGGTTTGATAAGTAAACATGTTATGATACTACGGGCGTTAGTATCTTGAGACTTTTTGTGTTAAGGGGTTTTCTGGTTGTGCTTATGTTGTTTACGATAAGCCGGTTGCGCTTGTATTATATCACATACCCCCCTGACTTGTTATGTTGCCGCGGGTTAGCTACCCCCGATGCGAGGAATACCTCATGCGGGTCCATGTGACCTATGCGGGCTACAGTAGTCCAGGAATCACTCCGGGTGTGTTACACCGATGCGAGGAATACCTCATGTGGGTCCATGTGGCCTATGCGGATTGCGGAAGTCCAGGAAATTCCGCGGGTTAGCTACCCCCGATGCGAGGAATACCTCATGCGGGTCCATGTGACCTATGCGGACTACGGTAGTCCAAGAGTAGGACTCGCACAATGATACTAAGGGTGAATGGCCCAACTTCGATCATTGGCGGTCTAGAAAGACCTCGTGATACAGTTTTATAGCATTGTTGGTACGGTAGGTTCTGGTAGCTGGCTTTCGTACTTGCCCCGGTCAGTTGATGATGCAGGCTGGTTCTGGTAGTTATGCCTTCGTACTTGCCCCGTACGGTTTTTTTTTATGACACAGGTGGGACCTGGTGTTCATGTGTATTCCTTGGTGTTATTATATCATAGACTGCCGGCAGTGAGGAAGGAATTCCACGGGCATGATTGATATTGTGGGCGTGAGACCCATGGTTATATTTTGGTGATGATTTTGAGGGCGTGCGTCCCTGACTTGACATGACTGCTTATATATTGTGTACTGTAGTTTGGTTATCATACATGTCTCCTGTTTTATATAGACTATTATGATTTCATTACGATTTTCGGGCCACATACTGTACTGTCAGATCGACCTCCTTCTGGCTGCGTTCATGCCGCAGGTAGAGGTACACCGGTTGTTGATCCTCGCTCATAGAATCACGGTTCTGCGTATTGGGAAGCTCCGTTTCTCCGGAGGCTTATCTTTGGTATAGATTCCCTGTCATTGTAGGTACTTGTACATTCAGGGGTATGGCGGGGCCCTGTCCCGTCATAGTTGTTATCAAACTCTTAGAGGTCTGTAGTACTGTTGTGAGTTGGGCTTGTAAATGATGTAACTGTTCAGATTTTGATATATATGCAGAAAGGTGACCGTTTTGGTTAGCCTGTTTCTTATTTCATATTGTTTCATGTCTATAAGTTTTTATTTCCGCTGATTTTCTCTGATGTTTTATCACTAGGGTGCCCGGGGTAAGACACCAGTCGCGGGCCCGAGGTCGGGTCGTGACAAAAGTGGTATCAGAGCAGTTAGTCCTCGGAAAGTGTCTACAGACCGTATCTAGTAGAGTCTTGATTATCGGCGTGTTGTGCACCACACCAATAATCAGGAGGCTGCAAGATATTTAGGATTGGTTTCCATTTTTCTCACTCTGAGATCGTGCCTTAGAGCTGTGTTATAAGTTGGACTCCCTCCGACGTATTCTTTTTTTTACCAGTTATGCCTCTACGTAAGGCAACCAGGGCCCAGAGGGGCAGGGCAGCAGAGGGAGCTGCGAGTAGAACACAAAGGATTATCAGGGCACAGGCCCAGTCATTACTTGAAGTAGTACTTCATACGGAGTTCTCATGACGCCGCATTTCAAAGCAGAGTTTAGCGCGGCGGCGCTTTCTCGAGGCCATGATATCTGAGCCTCCAGTTCCACGACCAGGAACAGAGGATATGGGTTACAAAGAGATAGCCCCGTTACTAGCTAGAATTGTGGCGAGGCACGAGGACGAGCAGGCCGAGTACTGCGGTGCACCTGCAGCCGATAGTTTGAGGCTTCGGGACTTCTTGAGTTGCAGTCCACCAGAGTTCTATGGATCGAGAACTGAGGAAGATCCTCAGGAGTTTATTCGACAGCTACAGCGGATCAAGAGAGTTATTAATGCCTCAGAGGCCGAGTCGGTGGTACTGGGTTCGTATCGGCTGCGGGATATTGAAGTCAACTAGTTTGATTCATGGGAACTATCCCGGGGGGGAGCATACGTTCCAGCTGGTTGGGACGCGTTCTCAGAGGCGTTTCTTAACCATTTCTTGCCTCCACAGATGAGGAGAGCCCGAGTGGATAGTTTTATGATGTTGAGACAGAATGGGCAGACGGTTCAGGAGTAAAACATAGAGTTCGACTCATTAGCTCGGTATGCCCCCGCTTTAGTGGCAGACATGGAGGATAGAGTGCACCGATATGTCACAGGACTTGATGATTATTTAGCAGAGGGTTGTACAGGAGTAGCTCTTCAGCCGGACATGGACATTGCCCGCATGCAGGCTTATGCACAGGGGACTGAGGAACGTAGAGGTCGATGAAACGACCGAGATCACCATAAGAGGGCCAAGACAGTAGGGTCCTTTGGTAACTTTAGAGACAGGCCGCCTCAGCAGCAGGCTAGTTATGCGCCTCCGCCAGTACAGGGTGGTCCTCCACAGTCTTTAGGGCGTCCAGGGTATTCAGGAGCAGGTCAGGGCTCCAAGGGTTCAGGTTTTTGGGGGAGTAGGAGTGTTAGCCAAATGAGGCCACCCCTACCTCAGTGTGGCCGTTGTGGTAAACTCCATTATGGGGAGTGTCGTGCTAGTTTGGGAGATTATTATACTTGTGGCCGACGGGGCCATTTTGCGAAGGATCGTCCGACTAGAGGTAGCATGGATGTTAAGACTCAACCTTCAGGATCGGTGGCTGGTTCATCGCCTTCGATAGTTATGCACCCTGCAGGGCAGGATTATGATTAGAGCGACTAAGGGGAAAATGAAGCAATAGTTACAGGTATATCTTTAACCCTTTACAGACTAGTATGCGTTGATAAGATGGTTATAGGTTAAGTGTTATGTATGGGTGGTATTGTGTAATTGTGATTTAGAAAACCTGGTTAGTAGAAGAGGTAAGTTTGGGGACATGGAGATTATGAGCCTTAGAACATAGATAGCCGTGGAGACCTTAGATGCAAGGTCGTCTTGAGTAAAAGATTTTTACGGGTGATCTTTGTCGGAGTACGTAGTATACATGGAGTATATTTTGTGTGATAAGTCCATAAGTAGTGTGATATGAAAGTGGGTAATTAAGCTAAGAAGACCACTAGGTTTTCATGACTTGACTAGTGAGATTGTTCCGGACCGGGAACAAGAGTTTGGTACGAAATGGGTCGGGTTGGGGCCAGATCGCGGGTCAACCCGCGGCCCGGAATAGAGTGAGGTAAGTTTGAGGTGGTCCCGCTATGTGATAGGGTCACGAGAGTGCTAGACCCAAGTTTAGGTAACCATCGTACGAGTTCGTGGATGCGTTCAACCAGAATCGGATCATGAAGGCCGGGAATGACCTTAAAGGAAATGGAAGCTAGTAATGACCAAGTTGGTGGTAGTAACCCCAAGATTTTGAAAGCTGAAGCGATGACTGAAATGTGGTACGTGTACTAGAAAGAGTTCGGGTGTACGAGAAGGGTAAGACGAGTAAGAAAAGAAGAGAACATGTGTTAAGGGAATGAAAGTGAGCATTTTTGTAATGAAGGTATGAAGGGAGTATCCTTTAGACCATGAGTGGGAGCTAATAGTGATGTTACACTTTAGAGGTGATTTCCTCGTTGGCTTGGATTTAAGTATTGCACGTATGTTATATTATGGCCATTTGTGGCATAATTGGTTTGGTAAGTATAGTAGTGAAGACTATACCGACGAATGTGTGTTTGGAGACTTAGAAGGAACATTCGGGACGAATGTTTCTAAGGGGAGAAGAATGTTACACCCCGTAGTTCCAGGGTATGTATGTGAGGACGTACGTACGAGGATACGACATTAATATTGGAAAGGAAGAAAGATTTGACTTTCCGACGGAAATTTTTTCCGGATTTTGTGAAGGAAAAAGGTTCGTTAATGGGAATTGGATTCCCAGATTTGGTATTCGGACTTCTTGGAATATTAGAGAATTATGGAAATTTATTTCCGGATTTGGTCATGTGGGGCCCACGGGGAAAATTTACGGTTTTGTGGGGCCCACATTGTTTTTGAGATTTTGGCTATTATGGATATTTTCGGAAGATGAAATATTTTGGACGAATTGGAGGGCGACACATGTCACCCCCTTAGGTGGCATGTGGCAGAAATGGGTGGGACAAGTGGCTAGCCACTTGTCCATGCTTGGCCGAAATGGCCTTGCCAATTGTCTCAAGCTTTATGTAGACATGTGGATGGTGGGACCCACACACACTTGTCCCCCAATCTCACCACACACTTTCTAAGATCCTAGCCCTTGTTTTCCCTATAAATACCCCCTTGATGCAAGATTTATTCATCCAACACTTAGATATTTTCCAAGGTTTGAAATTCTCCCTCCCTCCCTTGTTGTAGCTCTCGGCAATTAGCCCCCCCCCCCCCCCTTGACCAAAAGTTGTCCAAAAATCCTTAAACTTTTTAGTGTTCTTCCTTAAGGTGTTAGGAAGATTGTGAACCAAGAGTTGGAAAAGATTTCACACCCTTAGCCTTGAAACCCCACCTTGGCCGAAAGTTGCCATAGTTTGAGCCTAAGTGTTCTTCACTTTTTGGAGTTGAATCTTGAAGAGAAGTTGGGTAGGAGCTCCTAAGGGTTTCTTGTAGCGGGTTGGAACGTAAGGAATTGGAGCTAAACGTTGCTAAGGATCGACTTATAATCTTGGATAAATTTTGGGCTTATCGAGGTAATGATCTTTGTCCTTCTATTGTAATTGGAGATTACATGTTGTAGTAGTTTATAATTGAGTATATGACATGTGGAAAGAAGATTGAAAAGAATTGGACTGTTTAGTATTGTGAGGCAGAATATTACACGTCCAGTTAGGCGTGTAATCCCCTTTGAGTTGTTGTATTACTGTGCCTTAAATGTGGCATGTTGGCTATTGATATCGGGCCTTGAAAAAGGTAGAAAGGTAAGTAGATAAAAGGGAAGTGCTGCCCAATTTTCCGTAGAATAAGAGACACTTTACTTAGAAATATTCTACGAATAGAACTAGAAGTTGATAGATGTATTGTGGTTATTATATGTGGATATTCTACGCGCGGCATACTCGACTTGGCTTGTGGATTAAGCCGAAGAGGTATGTGATTCTTCCTATTCTCTTGAGCATGATTATTTGTGAAATATATAGTACGGTAGACTCACGTGTGTTACATGAGTTTGATTTCCTTTTTGTGTCCTTGACTTGATTTTAAAGTTAAGTGACTGATACGAAATGTTAAGTGACTTGAATTGTGTTAAAAAGTTGTGAAACCTCATTCATGAGTAATGGGTACTTAGTCTTTAAAAGAATAAAGTTATCTTAATTTCGGAAATGTGAGTAGTTGTCCTTGATTGGTTTAAAATGTAAAGTGTTATAACAGCTTTATGGGAAGCTAGTTATAACGACTTTATGAAAACGAAAGAATGGTTTTATCATTGGATTTAAAACGGTAACTTGATATTTTTAAGAAGTTATGAGGCTTAAACTATGTGTAAAAGTATATTGTTATTGGACTTTAAAAAAGAGAAGTGTTTTTGTTTTAAAGGAAGGCATGGTATTGTCTTGATTTGGTTTTAAAAGAAGGCATGGTATTGTATTGATTTGGTTTTAAAAGAAGGTGTGGTATTGTCTTGATTTGGTTTTAAAAGAAGGCGTGGTATTGTCTTGATTTGGTTTTAAAAGAAGGTATGGAAGTTGTTTTGTTTTACTTGAAAATGATAGTTACTCTATTTTGATACTACGGGTATTAGTATCGTGTGACTTTTGTGAAAAAATGGATCTTTTTAAGGAGTTAAAGTACGTAGTACTTTGGGGTTAAAACCCGGATTGTTGGCATAAAATGAAAGTACCTTGTGTGAGTAACTTGCCTATGTTTTTCTTGTGATAGCCTTGTAATGATTTCTGAAGGTGTGGTAAGTTGGTTTGATAAGTAAACATGTTATGATACTACGGACGTTAGTATCTTGAGACTTTTTGTGTTAAGGGGTTTTCTGGTTGTGCTTATGTTGTTTACGATAAGCCGGTTGCGCTTGTATTATATCACATACCCCCCTGACTTGTTATGTTGTCGCGGGTTAGCTACCGTCACGAGGAATACCTCATGCGGGTCCACGTGACTATGCGAACTCTGATGATCCAGAATCACTCCGGGTGTGTTACACCGATGCGAGGAATACCTCATGCGGGTCCATGTGGCCTATGCGGATTGTGGAAGTCCAGGAAATGTCGCGGGTTAGCTACCCCCGATGCGAGGAATACCTCATGCGGGTCCATGTGACCTATGCGGACTACGGTAGTCCAAGAGTAGGACTCGCACAATGATACTAAGGGAGAATGGCCCAACTTCGATCATTGGCGGTCTAGAAAGACCTCGTGATACAGTTTTATAGCATTGTTGGTACGGTAGGTTCTGGTAGCTGGCTTTCGTACTTGCCCCGGTCAGTTGATGATGCAGGCTGGTTCTGGTAGTTATGCCTTCGTACTTGCCCCGTACGGTTTTTTTATGATACAGGTGGGACCTGGTGTTCATGTGTATTCCTTGGTGTTATTATATCATATACTGCCGGCAGTGAGGAAGGAATTCCACGGGCATGATTGATATTGTGGGCGTGAGACCCATGGTTATATTTTGGTGATGACTTTGAGGGCGTGAGTCCACGACTGACATATTCGCTTATATATTGTGTCTCGTAGTTTGGTTATCATACATGTCTCTGCTTTATATAGACTATTATGATTTCATTCTGATATTTTGATTTCACATACTTGGTACTGTTGTACTAACCTCGCCCGGGCCGCGTTCATGCCGCAGGTAGAGGTACACCGGTTGTTGATCCTCGCTCATAGGATCACGGTTCTGCGTATTGGGAAGCTTCATTTCTCCGGAGGCTTATCTTTGGTATAGATTCCCTGTCATTGTAGGTACTTGTACATTCAGGGGTATGGCGGGGCCTTGTCCCGTCATAGTTGTTATCAAACTCTTAGAGGTCTGTAGTACTGTTGTGAGTTGGGCTTGTAAAGGATGTAACTGTTCAGATTTTGATATATATGCAGAAAGGTGACCGTTTTGGTTAGCCTGTTTCTTATTTCATATTGTTTCATGTCTATAAGTTTTTATTTCCGCTGATTTTCTCTGATGTTTTATCACTAGGGTGCCCGGGGTAAGGCACCAGTCGCGGGCCTGAGGTCGGATCGTGACAAATATCCTTTTTAAAAAGAGGAAGCTGACAGACTATGAGACAGTGGTGCTGGCAGAGGAGTGTAGTGCAATCTTGCAAAAGAAACTTCCTCAGAAGCTGAGAGATCTAGTGAGTTTCACCATACCATGCATTATAGGGAATGTTACATGCAATAGGGTCTAGTGTGATTTGGGGGCAAGTATCAACCTGATGCTCTTATCGGTGTTTCGCAGACTTGGATTGGGGGAAGAAAAGCCGACAACAGTCAAATTGCAACTAGCATATCGTTCAATCGTACATCCTCGAGGCATAATAGAAGATGTGCTAGTCAAAGTGGGCAAATTCATCTTTTCAGCTTATTCCCTCATTCTTGATATAGAAGAATATGAGAACATGCCCATAATCCTTAGAAGACCCTTCCTAGCCACAGGGTGAGCCCTCATTGATGTGGAAAAAGGAGAGCTAAAGCTCCGAGTTCAGGATGAGGAAGTGATCTTCACCGTCTTCAGGCCACCAACTAAACCACAAGCCAGTAACAAGTGCTTTGCTATTTGTATAGTTGAAAAAGTTGCTTCTCAGGAAAGCTTCAAGGGTACTGACGCTCTTGGGGTAACAATACAGCAGTGTGCAGAACGTGATGATAAGGATACTGACCAGTGGATGATGAAAAAGGAGTGAACCACTCTTTGTCTGAACATAGCTCTATGAAGAAGAAAAAGAAGAGGAGAAAGAGGAAGAGAGCGATTATGAAGTGGATTTGTTGCGGGGGTAATCTACCCCCTTGATTGAACAAGAGAACTGTGTCCGGCTAAATGATGTTAAAGACAGCGCTACTAGGAGGCAACCCAATGATTAATTTATGTTATTTTATTTTTGCTTTATTTTGTTCTTGAATAGTCTCACGGTCTTGGGTTTTTTGGTGTGTTTTAGATGACAGGTGCAATAGGGACTAACTCCGAGGAGAAAAGGGTTGAAAGCGCTGAAAAACATGGAGAATAATTTTCTACGGTGCAGCGCCGCGGCTCTAACCAGTAAGGTCGCGGCGCCAAAAGTTCATAGAAGTTTCGGTAAGGACAGCGCCGCAGCGCCAAAATACAGGGCCGCGTCGCCAAAAATTCAGAGTCGCGGCGCCTATGCGATTTCAAGAAAACCTCCTTCCAAACCTCCATTGTGACCACTGTTTTGTGTCTTTTTCCCTTTATTTTTAGTCTTCACACATTGGGGACAATGTGTTGATTAAGTTTGGGAGGATCTTTTGTTTTGTGTTTGCCTTGAGTCTTTTTGTTGTGTTTTGTTTGTTTTTATGTGTTTGTGAGTCAATTTTTTTTTTTGGATCATGCATGTTGTAGTTGCTAAAGATATTGAGTGGATTAAGTGGGATAATGTAATGGAATTAAAAGCAATAATATGTGTGCTTAAGTTAGATATGCCAAAAATTCATGAACATCTAATTATTTGGATATTTGTGCTTAGCCTATGTGTTGTCAATTATGGAAAGTAAGGTTGAAAATGTCTAGAAAACTTGTTTGCTTGTTATTTGAGACGAAATAGTTAAGATATACATGTTTAGGAAAATGATTCAGACATTCTTTGATAGCACTTCTTATCGTTCATTACTTACCCTAACATAAAATGTATCCTTAATCAGCCCCTTTGAGCCTAAAATAATATTTTTGGTTAAACACCCATGATTTCCTTGTTGTGTCATAAATGATAATTGAAAAATCCTGGGAATAAGAAAGTGTTGAAGATTAAGATAAAAAGAGAATGAAAATTTGATGCACCCTACTGAAAAATATGCAAAAGCCTAAGTTTGGGGGTGCTTGTTCTTGAGTCATGTGTCTCATTCTCTCAAAAATAAAAGAGGGGAGAAAATAGGTATGAGACTAAAAAGGAAGTCAAGAGAAAAAAAAGAGTTAATAAAAATGCTTATGGTACAAAATTGAGCCTAAAATGCCAACTTTTATCTACCCCTGCCTAATCCTACATTACAACTCTTGAAAGTCCTGAAGATCCCTAATGTGTACGTCTATGATTAGTGGAGAATAGCAAGTAGACAGGTCTATAGATTTTTGGGAAAAGATGGAATGAAATTGACATGCATAGGTTAGGTGCTTGTATTTCCAGTGATTACGGTCTACATGTTTTACCCATGCTCATCATTGAATTTGTGAAATATCTAACTTGAAATTCTAGATTGCTAATAATTTATTCTATGTTCTAACATATTATCCCAGTTTTTATCCATGATTTTTTAGGCAACATTGATATAGCTACTTGATTCATATCATATAGTCTTTTCTTTGGTTTTGTTTTTGTTAGGGCTTTACTCGAGGACGAGTAAAAGTTAAGTTTGAGGGTGTTTGTTGAGTATATTATATATATACTTTTTGAGTCATTTTTAGTTAGTATTTTTCTCCTTTTCTTTGTGTTTCGTATAGTGTTATGGTTGTTTTCTTAATTTTGAGTCACAACAGTCCTAAGGGAGAAAATACCGAAATGGGGATGAAATGGCTGATTTGGAGGATGAAAATGCATAATCAAGGCCCAAATAATCAACTAGAGAAGCTCAAGAAGCAATTTAAACAACATTACACTGTCAACCGCACGGAGTCTACAAGGCTAATTCGCAGAAGTTGCTCGGATTTAGAGACGCGACACCCAGGATGAAGGGCCGCGGTGCTGAAAGTCCAGAGAGCCTCAATTTTTATAGCGCCGCGGCGCCAACCTGCAGGGCCGCGGCGTCGACGCGGGATTTTCAGGAAATTGGGCAAAATTTCAGAAGGGTACAATGGTCCGAAATGATGTTTTTCTTGAGATATAAGCCCTAGGGATTCTTATTCAAGAGGATCATACTTTGGAGCCTAGGAACGGAGGCAAGAACAAGATTAGAGACATCAATTTGTTCAAGTTCTTTTTCTTTACTTTATTTAATTATGTTTATGTTGGATTTGTTAATTAGTTCTTAGCATGTCTAGGAGCTAATTTCTTTATTAGAGTTTTCCATCGAATCAACTTGAAACTTTTTTCATAAGTTAATGCATTGTTAGTGATTTATTTTTCATCTATTTAATATCTATTCAATTTGTATTAATTGTTTGATAATTAACTGGCCATTAATTGTCATAACTTATATGATTTCGAATCGAGATCTGAAAAGGGAGATTTGAATATGCTATAGTTGATTAGACATATGTTAAAATTGTGAACGAAAGTACCCCGATACTTGTGTAGTATTTAAGATTATTTTTCTTAATCCTCATGTGTGGTAAAATCTATCATAGAAATATAGAAAGTTTCTGTATAAGGTTGAGTTTTATATGTCCTAACCGGAATATAGAACATGTTCGTTAACCTGCTATCTTAATAAGAAGAAGAACCATTAGTCTTGCATTAACAAGTGAAAGAGTTGATAGTTGAGGAGATTGGAAGCCCTAATTCCCTACATAACTATTTTAACCCAAAGTATTATCATCTTAGTTTATTTTTTGCACTTTACTTAGTTTTAATTCTTAGATTAAAAACCCAAACTTATTAACGGTTACCAAATAGAAACCAAAGCTTAGATAAACGGTAATTGATAAACCAGTCTCTGTGGACATACTCGGTCTGACCGGAATTATTACTACAAGCGATACGTACACTTGTGTAAGCATAGAGAAATATCGAGAACAAGTTTTTTTTCATAGTTAAATGTGAAGAATTCTTTCTTACATGGTGATCTCAAGGAGACAATCTATATGCATTAGCCCTTGCGGTTTAGGGATCCTAACTATCCTCATCATGTCTGTTTATTGAAGAAGTCCTTGTATGGGCTTAAGCAGTCTCCACGGGATTGATATAAGCGGTTTACAAATATGTTTTGACTATTGGGTTCTCTCACAGCAGGTCAGATAATTTTTTATTCATATATAGTCGTGGATCTTTCTTGGCTCATATACTCTTATATGGGGATGATATTATCTTGACTGTCTATTCTGATGCATTACGTCAGTCTATCATGACAATGCTCAGTTCTGAGATTGCTATGAAACACTTAGGGCTCTTGAGTTACTTTTTGGGGATTGTTGTCACTCGTCATGCAGGTGGGTTGTTCTTATCCAAGAGAAAGTATGCAATTGAGATCATTCAGAGGGCTGGGATGTCATCATGTAAGTCCACTTCAACTCCAGTTGATACTAAGCCTAAGTTGGGTGTTGTGGCTGACCCCCAGTATGAGGATTCGACACGCTATCGCAGTCTTGCAGGGGCTCTTCAGTATCTTACATTCACGAGACCAGATATTACGTATCCCGTACAACAGGTGTGTTTATTTATATATTATCCCAGGGCTGAGCACATGAATGCGCTCAAACGCATCATTCGGTACATCTAGGGGACACTTGACCATGACTTACATTTATATCCTTCGTCGACGTCTACACTTGTCTCGTAATTGGGGTGGTTGTGCAGACACCAGACGGTCTACGTCTTGATATTGTATGTTTCTTGGTAATAACTTGGTCTCATGGTTGGCAAAGCGTCAGTCGGCTTTATCAGGCTTGAGTGCAGAGGCCGAGTATCGAGGGGTAGTCAATGTGGTCTCTGAGTCATGTTGGTTACGTAATCTTCTATTAGAACTTCATTGTCCTATTCAGAAAGCTACCTTGGTTTATTGTGATAATGTTAGTGCCATATACCTTTCTGGTAATCCGGTTCAGCACCAACGCACTAAACATATCGAGATGGACATTCACTTTGTTCGCGAAAAGGTAGCTCGTGGACAAGTATGTGTCTGCCATGTCCCTTCCAGTTATCAAATTGCAGACGTCTTTACAAAGGGTCTTCCCTCGATCCTTTTTGAAGATTTTAAGGATAGTCTCAGCGTTCGAATACCGTCCGCTATGACTGCGGGTTTGTGTTAAATATACATGAGTATACACAATACACATGTATATTGTGTATGGGCAATTTTTGTATAATTATGTAATGTAATAATTTGGTGTAATTAGTATTGTACACTTACCATAATTGTATAGTTAGTCTCCAAATAGAATAAGGTTTTAAGAGTAGAATAGGAATATGATTTTCCTATTATGAAAATATGTAAATTGTATATATTCTCTTTCAGTTAATGAAAATAATGAAGGTATTATTTCTTTCAGTGCATAAAAAATACTAGTAAATTTGAAGACAAGTGTCAATAAAGAATAAAGAGAAAAATATAAGAAAGAAAAGATATTTAACTACTAAACCTGAAAAGATATTTCACCAAAAGATATTTTACTTTTTGTTAAGATAATTACGGATCATATCAAATCATCAATCATATCCATGTAATTATATTCATTATCATACAATTAGGATTGTCAAAGATAATTAGGATATGATTAGGATAAGTATTCCTTAATAGTAGCCATAGATTGATCTTGTACACTTGTATATAAATTGTAATCTTTGAATGAAATAAACCATGATATATATCAAGAGCCACAAAATAATCCTCCATTGTCTTGCCCTAAACCATCGATTTTTTATATTTTTCGACAAACCTTAATTAGGGTTTTCTTTACACTAAAAATCCACTCTTGTTTTCGGCCTCTACTTAACAAACCCTAATTAGGGTTTTACCCACTAACCACCAAAAACCCTAGTCGTCAGCTAGTTCAACATCCAAACACCAATTAGGGTTCTTACTCCAATCACCAATTAGGGTTCAACATTCCTTTTTTTATTGTTTTCTTATGTATCAATGGCCGACCAACACAAATTTCATCCAGCTCTTGCTGTAAACAACGTCAAGAATTTCATTCTGGTGATTTTTGAGATGGAAAAGGGCCAATACTCATCTTGAGCAGAGTTATTCAAAATTCATTGTCGCACGTACCAAGTTATCGACCATATTCTTCCTCCTAAGTTTCCATCGGAGGACACCAATATCAACAAAAATTTATGGTCTCGCTTGGATGCTATAGTCCTTCAATGGATTTATGTCACAATTTCTAATGATCATTTGTATACCATTTTAGAACCGGATTCTACGATTCAACAAGCTTGGAAACGTTTGCAAAATATTTTTTAAGTTAATAAAATTTCTAAAGCAGTATATCATGAAAACCAATTCACCAATGTTAAATTGGATGATTTTTCAAACGTTTCCGTATTTTGTCAAGAGTTAAAAATGTTTGTTGATCAACTCTCAAATGTTAGTGCGTCGGTCACAAATCAAATGTTAGTTCTTCAATTGATTGCGGGTTTGAATGAACAATTTAATGGTGTGGCTACACTCATTCAACAAAGCAATCCCTTACTACCATTCTCTGAGCCTCGTTCGAGGTTGATTCTTGAAGAAACTCGAAAGGTGAAACAAGCGGTGTCGGCGGCAAATAGTGTCTACACCGCCCTTTTTCCACCAACGTGTCTACAAATGATTTTAACCCATAAAAGTCTGGTTCAGGAGGGGTTTTAAATCACAGTAATAATGGATCTAAAAGGAGTCAAAATCACAACAACAACAAAGGTAAAAATAATAGAGGAAGAGAGCGAGGCCGGGGCGGCGGAGGACGCGGGCAGCAGTAGGGTCAAACCCACTGGCCGTCACAACATTTTTCCGGTAACGGGAAGTGGGGTCAGATGGGCCTGAAACTCGCAAAAGTGGGCCCACACTGCCCATTCCTAACAAATCAGTGGGCTCTGCCCAATGTTTCAAACAGGCAGCTCGGTGTTTTAGGCAGTCGTCCAGAAAAAACATTTTCAGCCCATGGACCATCATCATCGAGTTATGCTCCAACGAACATTGAGCAAGCCATGAACAACATGAGTATCAATGTTCCCGATGACTCATGACAAATGACGGCATCTCAAGGTAATCTCTCGTCTTATTTTAATATGAGCAGTAATAAAAATATTATCATTGGCAGTGGGAAGGAAATTCCAATTCGTGGTATTGGCCAAATAAACCTACCCCTCACCCACCATTGCAATTGAATAATGTTATACATACACCCAAACACATTAAATTTTAATATTTGTGCGTCGGTTCACTACTGACAACAATGTTCCTATTAATTTTGATCCGTTTGGGTTTTCTGAGAAGGATTTGCAGACGGGGATGCCAATAATGAGGTATAATAGCACTAGGGATTTGTATCCCATCACCTCCACTACCAACAACCAAGTCACCACTCCATCGACCTGTGTTGCTTTTTCTCCTATATTATGGTATAACCGTTTGGGACACTCGGGAGCACCGGTGTTCAATTCTCTTAGAAAAATAAATTGATTGATTGTAAATAATGTTTGGACTCCCATGTTTGTCAGTCTTGCATTTTCGGGAAGCATGTTAAATTTCCTCTTTCTTTATCTTCGTCAAATACTATTATGTCGTTTGATATATTGCATAGTGATTTATGGACATCCCCGGTTTTTAGTTTGGCATGTCATAAGTACTATATGCTTATTTTGGATAATTTCACTAATTTTTTGTAGACCTTTCCAATTGGAAAAAATCACAAGTTCCCACTATTTTCAAACAAGTTAGTGTCTTCATCCAAAACCAATTTCAGAAGTCCATTAAATGTTTTCAATGTGACAATGAGAGGAAATTTCTGAATGACCAATTTAAATATTTTTCACAAAAATAGCATGTCATTACGTCTCTCATGTCCACATACTTCTTTTCAAAATGGAAAGGCTGAAAGAAAATGTCACGACCCAAACCGGAGGGCAATGACTGGCACCCAAGCCGTACTTTTTGAGTACCACTAATCATGTATTTACCACCTAACTGTAACTAAGCATGAGCCACGAAGGCCATTATGAGGTAACCTGCTAACACATAGAAATAAAAAATGGAAAGGTATTGCGTAAAATCATGCAATAGAAGAACCCAACTTATGCATATACACATACTAAGGTCAACAGAGCTATACACGACTACTATACACATGTCAACTGTCTACAAGCCTCTAAAGAGTACATAAAATCATAAGGTCGGGATAGGGATTCGTCATACCCAAATGCATATGCAAAAATATCGTACTGAGATTAGACCGCAAATCTGAAACAAGTGGAGTGCTCTAATATCAATTGAATCAGCAACCTACTAGCACAGACCGTCACCATATCTACTTGAGCTTGTGGGCATGAAATGCAGCGTCCCCCCGATAAAAAGGACATCAATACGAATAATGTACCGAGTATGTTAGGCATGAAGAATATCATAATAGAGACATGAAAGTAACATGATACAAGAAACAATCAACTTGTACCGAAGGCCTTTCAGAACCATTGTCACTCCCTTTTTCGATCGCGACGTTATTCTAGCGAATTCTGCTTAATAAAATGTTAGAAAATAAAATAAAAATGGTAAAAAGTGCTAAAATGCTAAAGGTGCTAAAAGGGGTGCTAAAATAATAGTAAAAGGTGCTAAGTGCTAAAGGGTTCGCGGAGTCGCCACCTAATTAGTTTGAGTGAATTAGGACACCTAAATATTAACTAGGTTAAAGTCAACATTAACTCCATTTTTATGGTCTGCGAAACTAGTGTGAGATTCTGGATAAGGGTTCTTTATTAATCTAGAGGGAAGGGGTTAGGCACCTTCTAAGATCCGCTAACTCGCGGTTGTCCGTTCAGACCTAGGGTAATTATTGCCAGCAAAATGCGTGTTTTTAAAGTACTTTGGCAAAGGATAAGTATAACTGTACTTTGACCTGCATAAAAAGAGTAAGATTTGTTTAAAATATAAGGCTAATTTTTAGTTGAAGACATGCATTTAAAAAGCAATTAGAAGAATTATTCCATAAGATATATATGTTGTTTAATATAATATAGAGGTAATAATGCAAAATCTACTATGAATAAGATGGGTTGCAAAGACATATATTATGCAAAGGCTAATAATCCTACAGTTCAAATAATTGTTCTTTGCTATGTGAGTGCTAATAGAGATTTATAAAAAAGGAGTTTCTTATGTTAGGATTTAGTAATAAATAATGTCTTGACTACTTAAATAATTATGCGAAAGAAAATTACTAAATGGTTTAATTATAATTTAAGCAGGCTAAATAATTAGCTTAAAGGGGGAAAGCAAATCTCTAATGTCAAGCTATTTTCTAATCTATTGGTTCAAGGTTTGGCTATTATGAGTATTCTACTAGTAGCGTAATGTTAGATAAATAGTTACAATAAATAAATGGGGAAAGGAGAATCAATAATAAAGACTCGAAGGAATGGCGAAGTCATTTCGCCTATAGCTTGGAATTTCTGATGCGGAGAGGATAAAGCACATAAATGCGGGTCTTCGTGAGTTGCGACGAGTCTCGTATTGAGACTCTTCCTTTTGCTCCAAGGTATTGCGTTTAATGTAAAAAATAAGAAAATGATAAGGATTAGTATATGCACTAAACTAGACGAACAATCCTGTAAACTCAAACGAGTTAACATGAAAATTAGAATACACAGATTAGTAGCACGTAAACATGATCAACCTAGAGACCTTACTCAAGCTAGACTTACGAAATTGCTGGAATTTTTAGGGATTCCCATCTGTTACAAGATTAGGAGCAAGCACTGAGATATTATCGTATTAGTCATTGAAGTCTTTTAGACTTAAGCTAGAACGTGATTACTGGTTTATTTTAACAGAAGCCAAATAAGCATATTGATCTTTTATCTACCTCTTTCAACTAAAAGATATGATGCAATTCATTTCCTAGCCAAAATACACATTAATGCATTCAACCCTGATTTCAACAAATGAGCATATTAAACTTAAGCTAGCACGGGATTAATCTATACATGTGATTCAAAGTAGGAAACATGATACACATATGTAAGACAAAAATTCAATAGGGATGCATGACTACTTGGTTTAAAAATTAAGTGTTAGCAGACCTAAGATTGACATGAATGAACGCATATAAACTTCAGAGGCTCCATATGCATAATCTCAAACAAAAACGTCAATCGGATTACTTAACAAAGTTTAAATCTATATGAATGTATACATAGAATATTTGTATATGGCACTAGGCTATTATACATAAAAAAAGTGTACACAAACAAAGCCAAAATATAGCATACAACTGATTACTTGGCTTAGGCCATTACTAGAGACCCTAAGGTAGACAACTCAACATATTGACGGTCAAGGTATAAAAATGAGCACAACATGGGTTCTGAACTTGACAAGAAATACAAAGTAAACGCATACAAGCCACCATAACTTGGACACAATAAGGTTTGGAGATCATAAACCATATGGCGAGTTTAACTATCATATCTTATAAATACTAACATCTTACTAGGGTGAATCAATTAGGAAGAGTAGCAAAATAAGGCATGATTCTGTATTATCTAACTCTAATATAATCGGCAAGTATCCAGAACCTCATTTAGTTGAGACAAGCATTAAAAACTGTATCGACTTAATACACCACATGTCATGCTACTTAAATCTTAGCCATACACTCAATCCAATCACACAATTGCAACTAAACAGATCACACTTTAATCTCGCTTTGCTTGAACAACAAATAACGTCTCCCCAACATATAGGCAGTTTAGCATATATCGACAGTCACGAAATGAACTCAAACTGTATCGACAAGATACATCATATACGTATGTCGATGAGCAGAATACTATAAACAGAGGAGCGCAAGTTTAACACGCGAAGCCAAATGCCAAAATACAGAGATGCGACGAAATTGATAGAGAGTTGAATTTTACCTTCTCCGGGTAGCGAACCGATGTAGTGTATCAAGTCGTCGATCCACTCAGAGATTTGGGCTTATGCGATAAAGAAGGACGAGGCTTCGATGCAACTGATTGCTCTATTTTTTTGGTTATTGGTCGATGCCCATTCCTAATGAATTGCTTCTGTATTTATACAACCATTGTTAGGGTTTGAAAAGATGGTAAGAAATCCCCAAGATTAGATCTTTGATTCTGAAACTTTGGAGATGATTTGGGTGTAATTAGTGCGATTTGGATATGGTAAAAATATGATTGTTTTTCGGGGATTTCGTGGTTTATGAGGTGATTTTATGACGATTCGCAGAAGATTTGGTGTAATTTTTCGGGGTATGATCGCTAGAGATTCTTACCTTAACTTTCAGCGAATTTTGGTGCTTATTAACGCGATTTGATGATTCATTTTGATATGGTTCTCGCTATGGCAATTGTTAAGAAAGAAAACATTGAATTTTGGTTGTGATCTGGTGGGATTTAGGGCGTGCGGGTAGGGAAGGCGGCGACTTAGGAATTTTTTTAGGGTTCTTGGGTTTCTAGGTTTGGCTACCGTTAAGGGCTGTTGAGGGGGAGAAAGGGCTATTAAGCTTGGGTGAGTTGTGGGCCGCCGGGTTGGGTTTTAATATTGGGCTTGGGCGAGTTTATTAGTAGGGAGTGGGCTGGTAATTATTTAATTAGCTATTAGTTTTAGGTGTGTTATTAGTTTTAATGTAAATAAGTGGGAGTTTAAATTATTTATGATATTATTAAAATGCTAAATGCAGATATAATATTTAAGGATTTCTTAATGCTTTTATAAATGCGACGCTATTATTAAAACACATGTATTAGATTAAGATTAGTTTAATAGGAGTTTAAATTACAAATAATAATTATGAAATTCCTTTGAGTATTACTAAATGCGGATATGATTTTTTAAAGAGTACTTAATGTTTTTATTAATGCAACGCTATTATTTAAAATCTTATTTATTTCGCATATTTATCATTATTTAAGTTAAAGTTAAATTATCTTAATATGACTTTAGGTGCTTCATTAATTTTAGTTTGAGTTTAAATTATTACAATAATAAATGCGGGCGTGCTATTTAATTAGTGCTTAATATTTTATAATGCGATGCCGTTATTAAAAACTTATTTATTATGTATGTTTTGCGATGTTAAATAAAAATTGAATTAATAGGGGGTTTAAATTGCAGATAATAATTATAGAATTGTTTTGAGTATTAATAAATGTGGATATAATTTTACGAAATGCTTGAAGAGACGTCATTATTAAATTATTTATTTATTTAAGTATTTATCATTATTAAAATTGTTAAGAATTAATGGAAATAGAATAGGGCTTAAATTATGAATAATATTCATGAAATTGCTTGTTATTAAAATGACGAATGCGGACGTGAAACTCATGGTGTGCTTAATACTCTACGTAAAATGCGATGTCATTATTAAATCGCTTATTTATGCATGTATTAACGTTTTTATTTTATGTTGCATTTTATTATTATAAAATTATAAAAATTATTTTTGAAAATTAATGTAATTTTATAGTTAATGGTTGGACGAGAGGGTCAAAATTTGGTGTCAACAACTTGTCCCTCTTTGTATGGAGATGATGGAAGAGTCTTCAGACAAAGACGTTGACTTATAGCCAATTTTGTCTCGATCCTAAGAATTAAAAAATGCTGGGCAATTAAGACAAGGCTGACGCTATTTTAAAGTTTTGTCTCAGTGTCGAGTTATGACGACACTGGGTTGACGTGATGTTAAAATAAAAATAAACTGGCTCGAACTTAGGGGTGTACCGGTATCGACTTATGATGATGCTGGATTTATTGGTGATGTGGGATGAGTGGACCGACGCACGAGGTCGCTTCTGCCATTCGTTGGGAAGGTTGACCCCCCAACAAATCGCCCCGGTTCGCTGTAAGAGAAAATCCACATTGTGCTCCTTCTCCTGCATGCTAAGACTTAAGCAAACGGTTAGTGCATAACTGTTAAGGCAAAATGATAGCGCATGAATTTATAAGCAATGTAATTCTAAGAATAGAGAGGTTATTCTGGGTAGCGTGCTGGTGATGTTGTTGACGTTCTCCTTGCGTTAATGCAGTGTTGCCAATGCCGAGATGCTGCTATTGCGAATGCGAACATGTTGTCCTTGCATAGACGTACTGCAACTGCTCCTGTAGGCTAAAGTTCAAGAAAAAATTAGTGCATAACTGCTAATGAATATAAGAAACGCAATCATATGGATAGGAATATCATCATGTGTAACGTGATAACGATGTGATGCTTCAAATGCTGAGATACATTGAATGATGCGAGTGTTGATGTCGTCCCTGTCCGTACTTGCTGAATATTGCGAATGCTGATGTTGTCATTTTGTAGATGTACTGCGAATGTTGATGTCGTCGTTGCGTAGACGTGCTGAATGTTGCGAATGTTGATATCGTCATTGCGTAGACATAATGTTGATGACGTCGTTGCATGGACGTAATGCTGATGACGTCGTTGTCTGGACGTGTTGCTGCTGACGTCGTTGCCTGAACGTGTTGTTGCTGGCGTCGTTGCATAGACGTAATGTTGTCGGCGTCGTTGCGTAGACATGATGCTGATGGCGTCATTGCGTAGACGTAATACTGATGACGTCGTTATGTAGACGTAATGTTGATGACGTCGTTGCCTGGACGTGTTGTTGCTGGCGTCGTTGCGTAGACGTAATATTGATGACGTCGTTGCGTGGATGTAATGCTGATGGCGTCATTGCGTAGACGTAATGCTGATGACGTCGTTGCGTGGACGTAATGCTGACGACATCGTTGCCTGGACGTGTTGCTTCTTGTGTCGTTGTGTAGTCGTAATGTTGATGACGTCGTTGCGTGGACGTAATATTAATGACGTCGTTGCTTGGAGGTAATCGCGATGGCGGCGTTGCACTGGGCGTGTTCTTTGCTAACGTCGTTGCACGGGCGTATTCTTTCTTTGGCGTCGTTGCGTAGACGTGATGCTGATGGCGTCATTGCGTAGATGTGATGCTGATGGCGTCATTGCGTAGACGTAATGCTGATGACATCGTTGCGTGAACGTAATGCTGATGACGTCGTTGCCTGGACGTGTTGCTGATGTTCCTGTAGCATAAATGTTCTTGCAAGCTAAGTTTGAGAAATAATTAGTGCATAACTGTTAAAACGACATGATGAATATATGAAAAGATGTTATTCTGTGAGTAGAGATGTCGTCCCTGTACGATGTGTGAGATGCTACGAATGCTGAGATGTTGTCCTTGGGCGGACGTGCTAAATTCTACAAGCTTTGAGATGTTCTTTGTGTCGTTTTGTGAACCGTGCATTTGTGCACCGCATGGATTGCAATTTGACTCTATGCCCGAGCTGATGCGCTAGACTTTGTTGTAGAATTTGAACTTTGATTGTTGATTGTCGATGTTCCTTTCTGCTTCTGCTGCTTCTACTGCGGACTTTGAACTTTGGGTTGTTGCCATATCCTCTGCCTCTGCTGCTTCTTTCTGCTTCTGCTAATATGAAGAAACTTTTTGCCGTATTTTCTGCTTCGGCTGTTGCATTTTCTGCTTCTGTTAATATGAAAAACCTGCGCTAAAAGAAAATTTGTGAGTTTTTGGGGAGGGTCGGTTCGTATTGACTCTGCGGCCTTGATCTTTTCTGTCCATGCGCCTGATTTGTTTGGACCTGTAACCCCTGCCTGATCTGGTTGAGATGTTTGGTAGCAAAAAATTTTGACGTAGCGTCCCAAAAGTATTTTCCAAAACGAAACATTTTCATGAGGTATGCACAAAACATCTTTTAGAAATAAACATTTATATGACATGCATATAAAGTATAAAAACCTTGTCGAATTTGACGAATATGACACGTATTCTGACCAAACGAACATCTTTTGGAGTCCTTATTATGATCTCTTCATGGTGCGTTTCCTAAAATTGTCCCAGTTTCGTTATGCGGGGCGCGTGGGCAAGACTTAACTCTGGCGGGAATTGCTCATATCTCTTTTTGGAATAACCAAACACATTATGTTGCACGCGAGCCAATGGGAATATTTCTAATGGTGTGACCGAAGCCGATTTAGGCCGCCTACGTATCCCCATGAGGGAATCAAGTCATGACGTAGTTCATTACAAGCGAAATTTGGTAAAGCTAAAATTTCTAAAGGTGGGACCGAGGCCGATATGGCCTTCTACGTATCCGCCAAGGGAATCAGGTCGAACGTAGTTCCAATTACAAGTAAAGGGGCTTTATAATTTGAAGCGGCGAGACCCTATATGGGCTCTATGCATATCCCGCCGAGGGAACGCAACTTTTTACAATGCAACGAGAATTACATGGAAACAAGTGCTCCTAAACGTAGTATCTCTTTACCGCATCTACATTGATAGCTTTAGGCCATACCTCACCATCCATCTCGGCTAAGATTAAAGCTCCTCCACTTAACACTCGATGAACCATGTAAGGCCCTTGCCAATTGGGTGCGAACTTTCCTTTAGCTTCGCTTTGATTCGGAAATATGTGTTTCAAAACCAATTGTCCCGGTTTGAATAACCTTGGCCTTACTTTCTTGTTAAAAGCTCTCGCCATTCTTTTCTGATAAAGTTGCCCGTGACAGACCGCATTCAACATCTTTTCATCAATCAACATCAGTTGTTCACACCGATCTTGTATCCACTCGGCTTCGCTCAACTCGGCTTCTTGGATAATTCTCAACGATGGTATTTCCACCTCTGCTGGTAGCACAGCTTCTATTCCATAGATCAAAAGATATGACGTTGCCCCGATAGAAGTCTGGATTGTGGTGCGATAACCCAAAAGTGCAAAAGGCAAATGTTAATGCCAATGTTTGTAATTATCAACCATCTTCCGCAATATCCTCTTGATGTTCTTGTTGGCTGCTTCTACTGCTCCATTCATCTGAGGTCGATACGGAGTGAAATTATGGTGAGTGATCTTAAAATTCCCACACATCTCACGCATCAAGTTACTGTTGAGATTGGTTCCGTTATCTGTTACAATCGACTCAGGAATTCCGAATCGGCAAATAATGTTGTTGCGAACGAAATCGACTACTACTTTCTTCGTCACTGATCTGTGTGATGATGCTTATACCCATTTAGTGAAATAGTCAATTGCTACGAGGATGAATCTGTGCCCATTTGAGGCAGCGGGTTCGTTAGGGCCGATGACGTCCATTCCCCAAGCTGCGAATGGACAAGGAGAACTTGTCACATTAAGTTCGTTCGGAGGTACTCGAATCAAGTCCCCATGAATCTGGCACTGATGACATTTCTGCACAAAGCGGATACAATCTGTTTCCATTGTCATCCAAAAATAACCAGCTCGCAGAATCTTTTTCGCCAAAGTGAAGCCATTCATATGAGGTCCACATGTTCCCCCGTGTATCTTTTCTACTAGCTTGCTCGCCTCTTGAGCGTCGACACATCTCAATAAGCCCAGATCTGGAGTCCTTCGGTATACAACGTCCTCATTCAAAAAGAAATGGTTTGCTAATCTTCGGAGTGTTTTCTTCTGAATGTTGGTTATGCCTTCCGGATACTCCCATGCTTTGAGGTATCTTTTGATGTCATGGTACCAAGGATTCCCGTCTATTTCTTCATCTATATGAGAGCAATAAGCAGGCTGTTCCAGCACACTCACTATGATCGGATCGATGTAATTCTTGTCCGGATCTTGAATCATGGAGGATAAGGTTGCCAACGCATCAGTGAATTCATTCTGGATCCTTGGGACATGCTTAAATTCTATATTACTGAACTTCTTCTGCAATTCCTTCACGCAAGGCAGGTAGGGGAGTATCTTCATATTTTTGATTGCCCATTCACCCTGTACTTGATGGATCAGCAAGTCTGAATCACCTATGACCAGTAACTCTTGTATATTCATATCTACGGCCATTCTGAGTCCCAATATGCAAGCTTCATATTCTGCCATATTATTGGTGCATGGAAATCTGAGCTTCGCGGAGATCGGATAATGCTGACCTGATTCTGAAACCAAAACTGCTCCAATGCCAACTCCTTTAAAGTTTGCCACTCCATCGAAGAACATTCTCCAACCTGGGTAATCCTCCGAGATAGCTTCTCCGATAAACAATGCCTCTTCATCAGAGAAATAGGTTCGGAGGGGCTCATATTTCTCATCGACCGGGTTCTCAGCAATATGGTCAGCTAATGCCTGTCCTTTTACGACTTTCTGTGTGACGTATACGATATCAAACTCGCTCAGCATAATTTGCCATTTTGCTAGTTTTCCAGTGGGCATGGGCTTCTGAAAGAAATACTTAAGCGGGTCCATCCTCGAGATAAGGTAAGTGGTGTATGCTGATAGATAATGCCTGAATTTCTGGGCAACCCAAGTTAATGCACAACAAGTACGTTCCAGTAGAGTGTAGCGAGCTTCATACACTGTGAACTTCTTACTTAAATAATATATGGCCTGCTCCTTTTCCCTGTTTCATCGTGTTGCCCCAACACACATCCAAAAGCATTTTCTAATATTGACAAATAGAGTAGCAAAGGCCTCCCTGGTTCTGGCGGTACTAAAACTGGCGGATTAGAAAGGTACTCTTTGATTCTATCAAAAGTCTGCTGACAATCCGTTGTCCATTTGGTAGCTGCATCATTCTTCAACAATTTAAATATCGGCTCGCATATCACGGTGGACTGAGCTATGAACCTGTTGATGTAGTTGAGACGACCGAGGAAGCTCATTACGTCTTTTCTGTTTTTCGGAGGAGGTAAATCTTGGATGGCTTTTATTTTCGAAGGGTCCAGCTCAATCCCTCTTCTACTCACTTTAAAACCCAGTAGCTTCCCAGCAGGGACGCCGAATGCACACTTTGCAGGATTCAGTTTCAGATTATATCGTCTTAGCCGCTCAAAGAACTTCTTCAAGTTTGCCAAATGGCCTTCCGCTCTTCGCTACTTGATGATAACATCATCCACATAGACTTCAATTTCCTTATGGATCATGTCATGAAAGATGGTAGTCATGACTCTCATGTATGTAGCGCCCGCATTCTTGAGACCGAACAGCATTACTCGATAATAATACACCCCCCACGGGGTAGTGAATATTGTCTTTTCTGCGTCCTCCTCTGCCATAAGGATCTGATGATAACCAGCAAAGAAATCGACGAACGACTGTAATTCATGTTTTGAACAATTGTCGATGAGTATATGAATGTTTGGAAGAGGAAAGTCATCCTTCGGGCTAGCTCTGTTGAGGTCTCTATAATCCACACAGACTCGGACCCTTCCATCTTTCTTCTTTACCGGCACAATATTTGCTAACCAAGTAGGGTACTTTGCGACTCGAATTACCTTTGCGTCGAACTGCTTAGACACTTCCTCGTTGACTTTCAAACTCATGCCTGGTTTGATATTTCTCGGCCTTTGTTTTACAGGAAGGTAAGACGGCTCGATAGGCAACCTGTGTGCGACGATATCCGTACTCAACCCTGGCATGTCGTCATACGACCAAGAAAATACGTCGGTGTATTTCTTCAGGAGCTCAATCAACTCTTTCTTCTGTGTGACACTTAGGTGGACGTTGACCCTAGTCTCTTTTACAATTTCCTCATTGCCTAAGTTTATCAACTCAGTTTCTTCTAAATTCGGTTTGGGCCTATTCTCAAAGTTTTCCAGCTCTTGACCAAGCTCTGATTGTGGACATTCTTTCTGTTTCTCGGGGTTATGCTCGCCATTTGAGCTTTGTTCGCTGGTTTCATTATATGTCATATTCGCATTATCGACAGGTTTACTAATATGATCGCTGAAATAAAAATGCATAAAATTTAATTTTAACACAAACGAGTTCAAAGCTGCAAAAATATCCTGGAATTTATGATGAAAGCAAAATACGAGATTTAAAGCATATTAAAGAAAACATAAATGCAGGTCTGTTTTTTTAAAAAAAAAAATTATAGTTACATCGCTAGAACTATCATAAACTCTACCAAGATCCTCGGAAGGTCAGGACAGGGGTGCAGGTCCAATTATCCAGGTTGTATTCATGCTCTGCATCCCAAATGGTGGGGTCTTCCTCGTGATCCTCTGGAATCACACAACATTTTGCTTCATCTTCACCTACGAATAGATTCTGGACCCCTGCTGCAAGATCCTCTGGATCATCTTCTTTTCACGGATGAGTACGGGCTTTGTGAGCAATGACTCGGGGTGGAATGGGCGAAAGCGAGGAATACTCCTTTTTACGGAAGCTCGCGATCGCAAATCCTTCGAGGTGGGCTAGTACCCCAAACCAAAAGTGTCCTTCTTCCCAAACAACTGGATCGGCTCTATGATCCCTTTCATACCGGATCCAAGACCTTTGTCGGGCTCGAACCCATTTCTTAGCATTTCGCGCTACCGTTGTGAGAACATGGCGGTGCAATGCAGCCTGCTGGCGCTCTTGATCTCATTAACATGAAAGACTGAACCATCCAACTGTCTTATGTCCTCTATGACAGGGACTGCATAATCGGTGTTGTTGTTTCTCTTTTCATCCCTTAGTACTACTACTTCGCGGTGATTCCATATAAATTTTAGGCGCTGATGCAAGGTGGACGGGACTGCTCCAGCTTCGTGAATCCACGACCTTCCTATCAACAGATTGTAACATGTGACAATATTGAATACTTGAAACTCCACAACCAATTCTGCAGGTACGATCAACAGCGTGAGATCAATTTCGCCCTCGACACCCCTATGGGCTCCGTCGAAACCTTTGACCCTTATATGACTTTTACGAATTCTCCTGCAGTCTGTCGCCAATTTCAGCATCGTCGACATGGGACAAATGTTGACGGCCGAGCCTCCGTAAATCAGCACTGTTGAAACAATCTTGTTCGCGATCTGGATGGTGATATTCAATGCAAGATTATGTCCGACAGTCCCAGCAGGTAACTCGTCATCATGAAAAGCGATTCTGCGGGCCTCTAACACTTGTCCGACTAAGGCTGTCAAGTTCTCGTCTGTTGTACCCTCTGGAACATATGCATCTTTCAGTACTTCCAATAACGCAACCCTGTGCGGGACCGAATGCATTAACAGTAAAATAAAGAGATATGTGCTGACGTTTTCTTCAACTGCTCCACGACGGAATATTCCTTAGTGGGCATCTTCCTCCAAAACTCCTCAACTTCAGCCTCTATCACGGGTTTCTTTTGTGGTGCCTCTATGACTGCCTCTACAGGTGCGTAGTATCTCCCGGACCTGGTTATACATGCAACGGTGACTTTTATGGCTTGCTTCCCAATTTTTTTGCGATCTACTCTGATTGGTGGCTCCCAGCCGGGCATCTGAGCAACTATGATTGAACCATTATGTTTCGGCGATGCCCTTTCCAGCTCAAATATCACTTTCTTTCGAATATTGGCAACAGGGGCGACAAAGCAGAAGGTTCAGCTTTTCCTTCACTTCGAACTGATCGGATGGTTCCCTCCAAGTTGTATTCCTCATTTAAGGTTATCAAGTGCACATTGGCGTTGCCGTGGTTTGGCAAGGGGTTATCATGCACGTTTGGGGCAGGATCCTTTAGCTGAATTACCCCTTCTTTGATCAATGCTTCAATTTTGTCCACGAGGAGTAGCGTTCGATGTCATGTCGGGGCTATTGGAGTGATATGCGCAGCGCTTGTTCTCGTCATACCATCTTGGGATAGGGTTAGGAATCCTTCCTGGAATCGGTTGGATTAAGCATGCAGTTCCCAACCTTTCGTATACTTGGGGTATGGGCTCAGCCAGCGCGAACTTTGGGTGGTCTTCCTTCAAAATTTGTGTTTGGTCTGGGTGCATTGGGCGTTCTATTTTGTTGGTGGGCTTGATGGGTTGGTCGATGCGGGGCAGGATAAATGGGTGCTTGGGGAGCGTTATATATATGATGTGTGTGGTAGTTGGGGTGTGGGGCAGGTGTATAGTGATTTGTGAAGTTTTGGTTACTTGTGTGGTAGTATGGGGTTTGATAGGATGGGTTTTGGTATGTTATAAATGCCCCGGGTTTACGTTCTTGTATGAACATGGAAGGGGAAACTGTCTCTTTCTTTTTTTGTGAAGTACCCCCGATCGCCCCTGACTGAATTGCCTTATTAGTTGCCTGCAACGCTGCCAAATTCGTAATACTACCAGTTTTAATACCATCCTCCACGAATTCGCCCATTCTGACAACTTCTGCAAAATTCCGTCTGATGACGCTTATCATTCGCTCATAGTAGGTTGCGTCCTTCAAAGATTGTACGAATAGAGTGGTCATCTCACTCTCCGCCATGGGTGGTTGTACTTTTGCTGCCTCTGAACGCCATCTCATGGCGTACTCGCTGAACGTCTCGGTGAACTTCTTTCTAACCGTCAAATAAAACACATCTCTGACGGTTTCTGTATTGAACCTGAATCGCTCCACAAAGTCTTGGGCCAATACATTCCAGCTATGCCATTTCCGCGGGTCTTGGCTAATATACCAATCTAATGTCTCGCCGTTCAAACTTCGAATGAATAACTTCATAACGACTGTTGGGTTCTTTCCCACTCCGTCGACATCCAATATGACCTCAAATGTGCACGGGGGTTCCCCTTCCCACCGAATAAGTCAAACGTGGGCACCTTGTACCCCACAGGTAGCTCCACATCTGGATGCATGCAAAGATCCTCGTAATCTAATCCTTCATGAGCCTTATCCGACCGCATGCTCCGAACAATTTCTTTTAAGCTATGAATCTCTTTGGCCACGTCCTCGTCCATTTTGGCTCGAGCTTCCCTCTCCATTTCTTCGTAATGATCTGTTTCCTGGGGAAGCACAGGGATGGTAAAAGGCTGGGTTTCTGTTGTGTATGTTGGTGGTATGGGTTGTTTGTTGGGGCTGGTAATAGATATGGTGTGTGGGTATTGGGTAGTTTGGCGATTCGGGCTGATTGGGGTGAAGTAAGTAGGCGGGGGCTGAGATATATGGGTAGTAAGAGGATCACTTTGAGGGTGGGGTTGAGGATTGGCTGGGCGAGGGATAGTTTGACATGAATAGGTAACCGGCATTTTTTATGAGGAGTTTTGAGAGATATGTGGTGGCAGAGGTCGATCCGGGATAGTTTGTGAGGTAGTGGCCCGTTATTCTGGTATAGGGGTATTCAAACTAATGGATAAGTTTGTCAGATTCTGCAGTCTTTCCATCTCAACCTGCATATCGGCAATTTGTTGTAGTAGCTGTGCGATGCATTTTTCTTGACTAGTGACATTTCTCCTACGGAGGTTACATTTGTACGACAAGAATAATTCCCAAACCATTTGGCTCAGATGCCCCCGAGCCAGTCATGTCATCGTTTCGTGCCTTGGACCTGGTAAAGTGTTGATGCTCTGACATTGTCGAATCAAATACGAACCGACCCTTTTGGGGAAATAATAAATCCTTCTACAATGCAACAAGCAGAGTTAGCATAAAGCACATAATTTGCACACATGTAGCAGATATATTGCACATAACACATTAAAATGTTTCCTAACATGCAGGGGAACCTCTTTATGCCAGAGGTAGGCCTAAACGTCACATATGCAAGATCATGATAATAAAATCCAAGCCCTTAAATTGAAATGCTTTAGCCGGGAATAAGTTGCTATTTATTGAAATAACAATAAGAACAACGAGAGTTTTAAACTAAATGCCTATAACTAAGTCGTCGATGTGATGGTGAAGCTTAGGTCTTCTTCGGTATAGCCCGTGCCTGTTCCAAGTACTGTACTGCATCGTGCATCAGGACCCACATGTCTAGAGTGATGACCTTCTCTTTGAGTTGACTATCCTTTATTCTGTTCCTTGCACCAATGTCTTCAATGCCTTGCTCCCCTTCTGAACTATATTATGTGCGGTCTAGAAACCATGCTTGATACTCTGGGGAGACCCCTGCTTGGTCCTTCCCAACTTCCATTTGATCAATATGATACCATTCATAAAAGATCTGCTTGGCTTCGGGAACGATGAATTCCGGTCCGAACTGGATTTCAGAGGCTCTCATGTCAGCTATGAGAGGAATTACTTGTGTATGGCCAAACTATCGGAGCACACGTAATGGAGCATATGGTTGTAGCCCCTTTAGACCTATAATTCCGATGTAATAAAGTCCCTTATATCTCAAGTAGACATTCTTGAAGATATGAAGCAACGGATACTTCCATTGAATCTGAGTGCTACTGCGAGATGCTAAATACCTGTACCAATCCTCTGTGCCGACTGGTGACACATAACACTTTGTTCTTTCATAAAAGGTGAAGATCTTGTTGTCTGCGTTGTGGCATACATCGGTCATATTTGAACGCTGATAGAAATGCTCTACTGCCCACATCTGTAAGATAAGATTACTGCCTTCAAAGAAGCTCGATTCACCCATTTTGCATTTGTTCAAGGCTCTAAACAGTTCTGCCAAGATCATGGGCGTCAAAGTGAGTCGTTTGTCACCAACTTCGTCGAACACTGCTCTAACTACTGAACATATGCATGTACTAATCCTTCCATGCTCGAGTGGAAATAAAAAAGTCCCTAGGAAAGCCATAGCAAATGCAATAGGACGCCTAACTCTCCAATGGTCTACAGTGCAACAAAACTCATTCTTAAACAATTTGTATCCGTCTCGGCAACCATATCTCTCATACAGATAGTCTAGAGAAACCCAATTGTTTTCGAAGCAACGCAATTCTCTGGTATTCTTTAAACCCAAGTAACGGAGGAGCTTTTTCCCCGACTGGCCATGCGGAATAACTGGTTTTTTGTCATGATATGCTAAAGCGGTGAAATAGCTGACTTCTTCTAAGGTGGGGGTCATCTCGAAATTCCTGAATTTGAAGACGACTCGATCCGGGTCCCAAAATTGGATCAATGCTCTGACCAAATGTTGATCGGGAGAGATGTCGAATAATGAGATGAGGCATCCCAACCTCCTTCTGATTGTCATCTGACTACCCAAGTCGAATTTTGACCACCACATCCTCAATTTACTCGGAATCACATTCACCATTTTGATCTGAGGGACAGGTTCCATCTAAAAATAAATAATACAAAAAATGAGTATGCATTTTAGGCATTTCGATTTTAGGCTTGGTTTCGTTTATCATGACTATGCAACACATAATATGATGTTGGGCCGCGGGTTGTAAAAACCCGTTGACCAATTTGGTGTCTTCCTAATTGTGGTGTCAATGCCAAGGATTGACCCACCTAAGGTAAATGCATGCATGCCTTAAAATAATGGTGGTATAGTTCTATCCTAAGTTTCTAAGATTTGGTTTTACTAGACGCAAGGTTTACGAGCGGACAACTCGAGTGAGAAGGCTACGCGGCTGATCAGACGAACCGATCTAACTCCGCGCAGGCGCCAACTCCCCTAAAATTTGGATATTTTGAAAGAAATTTGCGGGTGCGCGAAGCACACCAGCGCGTGAGTGTGTGATAGTGTGAATTTTCCAAAGTGGAAGAAATAAGAGCGGAATGTCAGTTTAAGGAAAGCAGTAAAAAATAGCAATTACAATAGTGACCAATAAAGCAATTTACAATACACAAGAAAATTAAGTGCAAAAATAATGCCAAATAATAACCCCAGGTCTGTTATGGTCAAGAACCTCAATTCCCCAGCGGAGGCGCCATTTCTGTCACGCCCTTTTTCGACCGCGACGTTATTCTAGCGAATCCTGCTTAATAAAATGTTAGAAAATAAAATAAAAATGCTAAAAAGTGCTAAAAGCTAAAGGTGCTAAAAAGGGTGCTAAAATAATAGTAAAAGGTGCTAAGTGCTAAAGGGTTCACGGAGTCGCCACCTAATTAGTTTGAGTGAATTAGGACACCTAAATGTTAACTAGGTTAAAGTCAACATTAACTTCATTTTTATGGTATGCGAAACTAGTGTGAGATTCTGGATAAGGGTTCTTTATTAATATAGAGGGAAGGGGTTAGACACCTTCTAAGTTCCGCTAACTCGCGGTTGTCCGTTCAGACCTAGGGTAATTATTGCCAACAAAATGCGTGTTTTTAAAGTACTTTGGCAAAGGATAAGTATAAGTGTACTTTGACCTGCATAAAAAGAATAAGATTTGTTTAAAATATAAAGCTAATTTTTAGTTAAAGACATGCATTTAAAAAGCAATTAGAAGAATTATTCCATAAGATATATATGTTGTTTAATATAATATAGAGGTAATAATGCAAAATATATTATGAATAAGATGGGTTGCAAAGACATATATTATGCAAAGGCTAATAATCCTACAGTTCAAATAATTGTTCTTTGCTATGTGAGTGTTAATAGAGATTTATAAAAAAGGAGTTTCTTATGTTAGGATTTAGTAATAAATAATGTCTTGACTACTTAAATAATTATGCGAACGAAAATGACTAAATGGTTTAATGATAATTTAAGCAGGCTAAATAATTAGCTTAAAGGGGGAAAGCAAATCTCTAATGTCAAGCTATTTTCTAATCTATTGGTTCAAAGTTTGGCTATTATGAGTATTCTACTAGTAGCGTAATGTTAGACAAATAGTTACAATAAATAAATGGGGAAAGGAGAATCAATAATAAATACTCGAAGGAATGGCGAAGTCATTTCGCCTATGACTTGGAATTTCTGATGCGGAGAAGATAAAGCACATAAATGTGGGTCTTCGTGAGTTGCGACGAGTCTCGTATTGAGACTCTTCCTTTTTGCTCCAAGGCATTGCGTTTCATGTAAAAAATAAGAAAATAATAAGTATTAGTATATGCACTAAACTAGACGAACAATCCTGTAAACTCAAACGAGTTAACATGAAAATTAGAATACCCAGATTAGTAGCACGTAAACATGATCAACCTAGAGACCTTACTCAGGCTAGACTTACGAAATTGCTGGAAATTTTAGGGATTCTCATATGTTACAAGATTAGGAGCAAGCACTGAGATATTATCGTATTAGGCATTGAAGTCTTTTAGACTTAAGCTACAACGTGATTACTGGTTTATTTTAACAGAAGCCAAATAAGCATATTGATCTTTTATCTATCTCTTTCAACTAAAAGATATGGATGCAATTCATTTCCTAGCCAAAATACACATTAATGCATTCAACCCTGATTTCAACAAATGAGCATATTAAACTTAAGCTAGCACGAGATTAATCTATACATGTGATTCAAAGTAGGAAACATGATACACATATGTAAGACAAAACTTCAATAGGGATGCATGGCTACTTGGTTTAAACATTAACAGTTAGCAGACCTAAGATTGGCATGAATGAACTCATATAAACTTCAGAGGCTCCATATGCATAATCTCAAACAAAAACGTCAATCGGGTTACTTAACAAAGTTTAAATCTATATGAATGTATACATAGCATATTTGTATATGGCACTAGGCTATTATACATAAAAAAAGGTGTACACAAACAAAGCCAAAATATAGCATACAACTGATTACTTGGCTTAGGCCATTACTAGAGACCCTAAGGTAGACAACTCAACATATTGACGGTCCAGGTATAAAAATGAGCACAACATGGGTTCTGAACTTGACAAGAAATACAAAGTAAACGCATACAAGCCACTATAACTTGGACACAATAAGGTTTGGAGATCATAAACCATATGGCGAGTTTAACTATCATATCTTATAAATACTAACATCTTACTAGGGTGAATCAATTAGGAAGAGTAGCAAAATAAGGCATGATTCTGTATTATCTAACTCTAATATAATCGGCAAGTATCCAGAACCTCATTTAGTTGAGACTAGCATTAAACACTGTATCGACTTAATACACCACAGGTCATGCTACTTAAATCTAAGCCATACACTCAATCCAATCACACAATTGCAACTAAACAGATCACCCTTTAATCTTGCTTTGCTTGAACAACAAATAACGTCTCCCCAACATATAGGCAGTTTAGCATATATCGACAGTCACTAAATGAACTCAAACTGTATCGACAAGATACATCATATACGTATGTCGATGAGCAGAATACTATAAACAGAGGAGCGCAAGTTTAACACGCGAAGCCAAATGCCGAAATACAGAGATGCGACGAAATTGATATAGAGTTGAATTTTACCTTTTCCGGATAGCGAACCGAGACAGCGTATCAAGTCGTCGATCCACTCTGAGATTTGGGCTTATGCGATAAAGAAGGACGAGGCTTCGATGCTATTGATTGCTCTATTTTTCTAGATATTGGTCGATGCCCATTCCTAATGAATTACTTCTGTATTTATACAGCCATTGCTAGGGTTTGAAAAGATGGTAAGAAATCCCCAAGATTCGATCTTTGATTCTGAAACTTTGGAGATGATTTGGGTGTAATTAGTGCGATTTGGATATGGTAAAAATCTGATTCTTTTTCGGGGATTTCGTGGTTTAGGAGGTTATTTTATGACGATTCGCAAAAGATTTGGTGTAATTTTTCGGGATATGATCGCTAGAGATTCTTACCTTAACTTTCAGCGAATTTTGGTGCTTATTAACGCGATTTGAGGATTCGTTTTGGTATGGTTCTCGCTATGGCAATTGTTAAGAAAGAAAACATGGAATTTTGGTTGTGATCTGGTGGGATTTAGGGCGTGCGGGTAGGGAAGACGGCGACTTAGGAATTTTTTTTGGGTTCTTGGGTTTCTAGGTTTGGCTACGCTTAAGGGCTGTTGAAGGGGAGAAAGGGCTATTAAGCTTGGGTGAGTTGTGGGCCGCCGGGTTGGGTTTTAATATTGGGCTTGGGCGAGTTTATTAGGTAGGGAGTGGACTGGTAATTATTTAATTAGGTATTAGTTTTAGGTGTGTTATTAGTTTTAATGTAAATAAGTGGGAGTTTAAATTATTTATGATATTATTAAAATGCTAAATGCGGATATAATATTTAAGGATTGCTTAATGTTTTTATAAATGTGACGCTATTATTAAAACGCATGTATTAGATTAAGATTAGTTTAATAGGAGTTTAAATTACAAATAATAATTATGAAATTCCTTTGAGTATTAATAAATGCGGATATGATTTTTTAAAGAGTACTTAATGCTTTTATAAATGCAACGCTATTATTTAAAATCTTATTTATTGCGCATATTATCATTATTTAAGTTAAAGTTAAATTATCTTAATATGACTTTAGGTGCTTCATTAATTTTAGTTTGAGTTTAAATTATTACAATAATAAATGCGAGCGTGCTATTTAATTAGTGCTTAATATTTTATAATGCGATGCCGTTATTAAAATCTTATTTATTATGTATGTTTTGCGACGTTAAATAAAAATTGTATTAATGGGAGGTTCAAATTGCAGATAATAATTATGAAATTGTTTTGATTATTAATAAATGTGGATATAATTTTACGGAATGCTTGAAGAGAAATCATTATTAAATTATTTATTTATTTAAGTATTTATCATTATTAAAATTGTTAAGAATTAATGAAAATAGAATAGAGCTTAAATTATGAATAATATTCATGAAATTGCTTGTTATTAAAATGACGAATGCGGACGTGAAACTCAAGGTGTGCTTAATACTCTATGTAAAATGCGATGTCATTATTAAATCGCTTATTTATGCATGTATTAACGTTTTTATTGTTGCATTTTATTATTATAAAATTATAAAAATTATTTTTAAAAATTAATGTAATTTTATAGTTAATGGTTGGACGAGAGGGTCAAAATTGGGTGTCAACAACCATAATATGTCTAAGTGTCATACATGTGCAGAATGTCTCTGAGGGCCATAATATGCCTAAATGTCATGCACAATGCGGATGTAAGGTCATTGCACGTCCGATTAACATTATGGACTAACATATAAACATACATTTTATTATGAGTCAATAAGATAAGATATACATGAATCAAAAAACTTCTTTAATAGAATGAAAGACATATATATTCCTAGCTTTCAAGAGTAGAGTTGCTTTGGACGGACATTTGTCAACGGTTCACTTACATATCGATCATGCCAACAGAAGGAAGAGTTAGCCTTAATCTACCTTGTCGTCAAACTCCCATCAATGATGCCGGACACGACATTCTCTACATCTTAATCATTACTTCATATCCGCTTAAAATAGCTACGTTTCTGCTTGCCAAAAGAACTAATATTGATGTCCACTTTCTCTTTTAAGAACTTGGCTAATTCATTTTGAAATATTTTCACCAAGATTTAGCAATTAAAGTTTCTTCTACAATTCTCACAAGCTTTAGCTAAACAAATTTCCAAAGATCCATCATAAATGTTGTTGCACAGAAGAGTGAGTTGCTGCCATCATTTTCTCCATTTTATATGGTAAGACTAAGACATGTATGTAGTGTCTACATATGTGTATACACATAAACGTTCAACCCTCATTTTCTTGAAATAGAAATCCAACTAAAAGTGGTATATAACTGTTTTGAAGACACCTTTCACCACTTACACATTGACCACACATTTGCCTTGTCATCGAACATCATGTGCATGTGTCACCCTTTAGCTCACTCTTATTTTATCATCACATATTCTTTGTGCATATGTAGATGTGTCTATTGGCTGCCACTTGTCGATGATCTATTGGGTTTTGTTCAAATAATTTTTTTATCCAATAATCTTAATTAATTTATTTATCTCTATTCACTCAAATATTAATTATCTTAGCACACATCATATACTCATTATCATGGTCATATGATATGACACTTATTCGTAGTCTCCTTTGTCACACAAAATATTATTTTCAATCATCGATGTGACTTTAAAGTGCGAAATAAAAACGTTCCATAAAACATTCTCAAATACTGAACTTTAACGAATTTATTTTTCTAATTCGTTTAACCTCTAATCCCCGCGTAACCTCTTCAAATTTGATATGAATCTTCTATAACTTCATGAATGACCTCAATTTCATTAAACACATGTGTTTTATCCCGATGTATTCTAAAGTTAAAGTACGGGGTGTTATAGAAAAACCCGCACAATCAACAATTTATATACAATCCTTCACTTTTCTTTCTCCTTCTACTCTGTTCTTCAGCATCATTACAGTACATTAGATTACTTTACATTTATGTTTGCATTCATCAATTCCTCAAATTTTTGCATCCACAAAAACTTATTGAAAACTTTAAAAATAAAAAATAAAATCAAATCAAACATCACTAGCAGCAGCAACACGAAGAGAAAGAGGAAAAGCAAGAAATATAACTTGGTGTGTTGGGATGAAGTTTTTATTTTTTTCCTTGTTACATTTTAAAGGAGAGTTGGTTTTTTCTGGTCGATTAATGTAGAAATTATGGACATTGCAGACTACCCAATAATAATAACATATCCAGTGAAGTCTCACAACGCGGAGTCTGAAAAAGATAGCGTTTCTAGGAAGGATAGGATGTACACATACTTCACCTCTGAAAGATACTCAGCTCAAACATTGCAGACTACCCGATTACAGAAAATCCCAATTTCTCCGACGCCTATATTCTTCAGAGGTGAAAGTTCAACGCAAACCCGTAATGGATTCTCCGACCTGAATGAGTTATTGGGGATTCAGATTTGCTGTATTTGAACAAAGCAAAAGAGAAGGGTGATGCCGCCATAGCTTCTCAATCCCATGATTGAACATAGACCAGAAAGGACAATCAATCACGACACATTTCATTATACTTTCCACCGGAGCTGGAGAAGGTACCGGGGTAAAAATGAAGAAATATTAATTTGGGGAAGAATGGACAGATTTGGAATGAAGACTTTTTTTCTTTTTTTTTTATTACCAAAATCTTATTTAATTGATTATTTGAAACTAGAAGAGCCACTTGTCTTTTTTTATTGGATACTTTGGCACATCAGCGCGTTTAGAGTACACCTATTATATTTTGTTCTTGAATGTATGAAGGTAAGCCGTCATAAATAAATTTCCTTTCTTCTCTCTCACTATTATGTTCCTCACTAAGCCGAAAGACATTCTTTAAACCATACTTTGGGTAGGGGATCTTTAAACCTTGTTTGAGGGGGTCAAAAAGTAGCGTTTTTTTTTATATTCAATTGACCAATCTTGAACAGTCAAATCCCAAGATTATTAGATACGAGTTGCTTAGGAGAAAGAGCTTTGGAGAAGTTGAATTTGAATAGTGTCCAAGTGATACAGACATACAGTAAATGTCTTTTTTGGAGAGTTCAGGTGGTACATAGCTAAGTCGGAATGTCCAAGTGAAATTCTTGAAAAAGTTGGAGGGTCTATCTGTTAAACCTTTTTTACTTTCTATTAACATTTTGGCTAATTGAAGGATGATAGAGACATTGCATATGATATGAAATACCCCATCTTACACCGGCTTTATTCTCGTCTTCTTCCTCCACATATATCTTTTAAACCATTTAGTGGTTAAAAATGTATTTGATCAAATAGTTCAATGAACATCTAGGTTTTAATTAGTCTCACCCATATATACCACCTTGTCTATACCTTCTCATATATTGCAAATCTAGTTATATGTACATGTCCATGCCGAGAACTTTTAGGTTGCAAGAATCCTTTACTTTTAAGCATGCCAAAAAGTATTCAATACAAAAAATAAAAACAATTAGTTGCAACAAATGTTTTGTGTAAGAACTAAATTTATGTTCTTTCGTTGTAAATAAATTAAACTTAGTGGCAATGTTATTCTAATGTGATATAATTTTTTATCAGGAGATCTGATAGAATATTACCATATCTTGTATATTACCATATTTTGTATATCTTTTATATTAGGTAAATTTATATTTCAATTGTAATTAGGAAGATTTAGTTACCTAATTTGTAGTCGTCTAAATAATTATGTAACACTATATATATTGTACACAATAATCAATGTAAGACAAGAAACATATTCCTACATGGTATTAGAAGCCAAAGCCTAACTTTTTTTCTCCCTAAGTCACCGCCCCCTCCCCTCCTCAACAGTCCTCTTGTTACACCCCGTAATTACAGGACATATAAGTGATAACGTAATTAAGGAAATAAAATTTAATGTTGGAAGGAAAATATATTTACATTTTCTTATATGGGAAAAATTTGGATACTACAAATGTAACGACGAAAATTCATTAACTAGTAGTTAAATTCTTTCCAATGGATTTATGGACTTAGTATTGTATTATGAAGTCTTGGCATTGATAATATGAGGTCCACCGAAAATTTCACAATTTTGTGAGCCCATCGAAATATTAAGAATTTTGGGCTAAGTATGAAATTATTTTTTGTGAAGAGAATTATGGGCGAATTAGAGGGTGACACATGTTCCTCCCCACTTGTGTAACAAAGCTCTAATTATATATATGTATTTCAAGATTTGGCTAAGTGTGAGAGATATTATGTGAAGATAAAGACAAGTGGGTCTACATGGGTCCCCCTCCACTTGTCCTACAAGCTCCAAGTATATACAAGTCTTGCAAGACTTTAGCACACAAATATCTTCTCATCCAAACTCTCTCCTCTCTTCCTTCTCCTCCAAGATTTCGAAAATACCATAGCCAAAGTGAATAACAAGATCAACTTATTTACCAAGATTAAGCTCCTTAATTAAGTTCTAAGCAAAGTTGTCCTCCAAAACAGTGGGTTATGGTTATGGAAGAAACTGCCCTGAAAAACCCTAAGCTTGTTTATGAACTTTTTGGAAGAAGAACATGAAAGGAAGATGGTTACAAGCTTGTAGAGGATACGTGCATGTGGTTGTAGCGTGAAGAAGTGGTGTGGAAGTGAAGTGTGAGCCGAAAACCTAAGGACTACTTTGACTAAAGTAGAGGTAAAAGATCTTCCTCTTAATAAGTTATTGGTAGATAAATGATGTTATAGTAATGGATGGACACGTATTTAGAAGGATTGGAAGCAAGAAAATGCATGTGGTTGTTGTTAACATGTTGGTCGATTCTTGGCTATTTTTCATTACTTGGATTTGTTGTTGTTATCACCATTTTTCTACATGTTGTTAGATGAGGGAAATCTTGTTATGGAAAGTATAAACGGTTTATATTAAAGGGTTGAAACTTGAATTGGATAATAAAGAATTATGGAAAGGGTTATGGTATTGGTTGTTGGCCGAGAACTGCATGAAACTGTGAGACGTTGTGGTGCTGTTTTAGTGGACTTTTTTATCTGGATTAAGAGGCCTAATTAACATAAGAAGTAGGTGTGTGAGTCACTTTGGTTGATGTTTTGGTTGTGTACTTAATTGGTACTTGATTATTGATGTTATTGGCCTTATTTGTAAGGTGGAAACGTATGTATAAGTAGGGGAAGTGCTGCCCGAATTTTTATATGAAAGGAGAGTCATTATATGGTATAGTGTATACTAGTATCATGAAGTTGATAGATGTGTTATCGTCATTATAGGTTGAAGTACTACTTGAGGCGTATTCTACTTGTTGAGTTGGTATAGCCTATAAGATATGTGAACTATCATTTCTTCTTTTGGCATGTTCTACGTATGAAATATACCTGTGGTATTGTTTCATAATTCATTCTACTCTTAGAAGTTAAGGGGTATTCATGTTATTGATTCTATGCTAAAGGTATGTCTAAATTGTTCCTAAGTCCTTAATAAGACATATGAGGAGAGATGTCAATATTCATAAGAGTTCTTAGTAAGTGCTGGAGTCGGTTCGACTTTGCTAATTTAAAGTAACTGATAAGTATTAAGCGTTGAGACTGTTTTAATAAATAATTAGGGTATGTTCTAATAGACGTGTTGAAATAAGTCATTGCAGCGTTAAATAAAAAAGGTATAGACAAGCAATTATATTCAAATGATTTGAAAGTGTAACGATCTGTTGGGTCGTTTAGCACTTTAACACTATGAAAGAAGTAGGGGAATTTAGGATATTTAAATTATTGAATTTTTGATATACAATTGGTGCAAGAAATTTGTTAAGTAAATAAAGTGGGTCAAGCCCACTACCCTTGTAGGGCACGACGAGAACATAAGGGAGATAGGGGAGGGGGAGACGCGTAGAAAATAAAGAAAAGAGAACGGGAGCAAGAAAAGAAACGGGGGAGGGGAACGAGAGAACATGCAGCGAGAACCATAGACCAAAATAAAAAGAAAGAGAAGAAGATGAGAGGGAGAAACGTACGCAGCAGCAACCAGAGGAATGAGAAGAAGGGATAAAGAAGGAAAGAAGAAAGGAAAAAGGAAACCCTAGCAATCAGGTTCAGGTTAGATTCTATATTACATGGTTGAGTTAATCTATTCGTGATCCTTATAATAAAGTGTTATAGAATGAAATCATATTTTAAAGAGGTCATTACACGGAAATTCCACAATCCACTTGAATAGAGAAACTCGAGGGATGTAACATGACATAATGATTACTGCAGCACATTAAACATGAAAACTATATAAATGCGTAAAGAATATAAAAATATGGGATGAATGAAAGTTGTAGATATCTCTGTTCCAGTCAATTTGAAACCTTACAGAGAAAAATCCGACTTATGGTTTGAAAGTTATGACTACTTAAAGTTTCTGCCTTATTTTACAAAAATCCAGACAAGCAGCCCGTAAAAACGTGAAAACTGTACAAATCCGTAAGGAATATAAAAGTATGTGCTAAATGAAAGTTGTAGATTCCCTGTTCTCGTAAGTTTGAGATCTTACGGAGATAAATTCGACGTATGGTTTGAAAGTTATGACTGTTTAAAGTTTCTGCCTTATTTTACAAAAATTCTGGCGACACAAATTTCGTAGGGTTGTTTCCTTCGTAAATTTTCACCAACTACACTAAGTACTGTCATGGGATTCGACATAATAAGAGATCTTAGTGTTTCCTTCGACGTGGTATAGTAAACACCTGATTTGGAGTTACGAATTTAATGTTGTAGCTTTTACAAGCGGGAGATACGAGAAAGTTGAAAGAAAGGAATGTTACTTGAATTTTTCGAAGTTATGCTAATATTTTTATATGTGTAGGGGTTTAGTCATACAATTGAAATGGTAAAAATATTGTTAATATAAATATAGCAGTATGATTGTTCTTAGATTAGTGTTATAACGTAGTCCGCATATTTTCTAGATTTTAAGCGTTCAGAGGCTCTAAGCAAGGGGAATACATTGGTTTGATTGTTCGTGGCACATATTCGGCATTGAGGTAGGTTACGGTTTACTTTATTAAGAATCTGACTAGAGAATCATATGTAGTTGTAGGAAGTGACAGGGATAGCATGATAGAACGTCCACAGGACCGCGGGCCAAAGGGGTTCGTCGATTGTGTGTTATTTTGTGTGATTACCACTTGATTGTACCTCCGTCGTATACTAGCTTACTTATCATGTGGAAATAAAGGAATTGTAATGTTGATAAATAAACATAGGACAGTGATATGACTTGTACTTATCGATTGTATCTTTGTGATATGTGTTGAGACTGATATCATGTTTCACATGCTTTCCTTATTATTTTTGTGATGTTGGTGAGGGAACTGATTGAGCAACTCCGAGGTCTTTGCCGGAGATTGAGAGTGATTGAGCAACTTCGAGGTCTTTGCCGGAGATTGCGAGTGATTGATAGCCTCCGAGGTTCTAGACGGAGAGCACGATGGTACATGGACTTCGCGGGTCCCCCATGGGTCATGGCTTTGAGGCACTGCCTTAGAATGTGTGTGAGAGTGGAGTCAGGGAGAGGTGACTATTGTATTGCATTGCTTCCATCTACTCTTAGTTTTAACTGATCATTTGGTGAAGTTATATCTGTCTTGGTTGATTACATAATTTCTTACATTTTGAATTGTATATGATATGTGACCATACCTGTTTGCTCTATGTGCTACTTGTTAGTTTCAACTCTCCATGCGTTATCTAATCACTGTCAGTCTATGATGCTTACCGGTACTAGTGTTGTACTGATACTACTCTTGCTGCATTTTTGTTGAGTGAATAGTACGATCACGTTCCAGCTCTACGCCCCATGGATGATTTGCGAGGGTGATATCTTTCAGTCGTTCAGGGTGAGTGTTATACCCCGTGGTTCAGGCCGTGCGTATGGGGCCGTGCGAAAGGAGTTAGGACTCGAAATCAGAAAATTTCGGTCAGGGGCCTCAGCGTCGCGGCGCGAGGCTGGAAATCGGTCAGAGTTCCGCATGGCGAAAGTCCATGAGTCCGCGCATGGCGCGGAAATCATGCGGAAAAACTTAGGAAAATCGATCTTTTCTTTTAAAAGGCCATGGGAGGGTGACAAGTGTCCCCAATCTGATTTTGCATGCATTATATTGACCAAGTCTTGAAGACTTGGTCATCTTTCATCTCTCTTAGACAAAAGCTCTTCCTTCTCTTAAAAATTTCAAGCTCCTCCTCTCTAAAATTCCAAGAGATATTCTAGCCTTAGGAAAAATCAAAAGTAAAGGCGAAGGAAGCTTGTGGCTAGCTTGTGAAGGTTGTTGTGGTGGTGTTCTTGGAAAGGAAGCTAGCAAGTTGTTGGAAAATTTGGCTAAAGCTCTAAGGTAATGGTTCTTCCTTTATAATTAGTTTTTAGTGTTGCATGTTAAGAAGAAAGAACTTGTGGTAGTAAATAATGCTCTTAGAGTCATTAAATGCGAGAAATGTGGTTTGGGTATGAAGGATTTGGCTAAAGAGGTTATGTGAGCATGTTGTAGCCTAAAAATTACCTTAAACTTGTTAAGATTAATTGTTATAACTTATGGGCAGAATTTTACACACCCAAGTTTAGGTGTGTAATCCCTTTGTGTTGGTTTGGATGTTGGGCCTTAAATGTGGTGTTTGAGTGTTAAAAATCGGCCTTTGAAAGGTGGCAAAGTGAGTAGAAACAAAGGAAATGCTGCCCAATTTTCCATAGGAATTAGTAACCTTGAACTTGGAAATATTCTACTTTGAAACTAGAAGTTAATAAACGTATTATGGTCATTATAGGTTGACGTACACGTGCGATAGTTGGAATTAACAAGTGGATTGACCAAGAGGTATGTAGAACTTTCCTATCTCTTGAGCATGAGTAGTTGTATCTATGTAGTACGGTATCGTCAAGATTTGATAATCTTCACTTGTTTTGAAGTATATGATACTTGTTTCGTTTTAAAGGTATAAGTCCCTTGGACATAGGGAAATGTGTTTGACTAACGTAAAATGTTAATATAACGGCTTTATGGGAAGTTGGTTATATTAGTTTGGGAAAAGGTAAATAAAGAGGGGTTTACTTTACATAAAATAAGCAAGGGAAAATGAGTTGAATTTGTGGAAGGTAAATTGTTTTAAGGCATTAATGGCCTAAGGTTTTAAAGGAAATGAAGTCACTTGATTTAGAAGCTTGGGATATTTTCTAAATGGAAAATTGTGACTTGTTTTGAAAGTGGTTGTGACATGATACTATGGGTATTAGTATCTTGGAAGTTTTATAAAAATGAGTCATTTCGAAAAAGGTTTACGGTATGTGATACTTGGGTTAAATTCCCGGATTTCTCTTAAAAAGATATGTAGTGCCTTAATGAGCTAAAATGAGAGGATTTATATTAATAATGTTCATAAGAAGTTAGAATATTTCTTATCTTGTTTATGTTATGATAAGCCGATAGCGCTTATGTTATGTATACTAATAGGTTGTCTTTGATTTATGTATTATTATTGTTATCACCGAGTATTCGATGGCGATAACATGTTATGTATACTAGCCGGTTGTCTTGATTTATGTATTATCATTGTTATTATGCGTATTCCATGGATTTGCTACCCATGACGCGAGTGCGGCGCTTGTACTCATGCGGGCCCACTGGTCCACGCGGTGACATAGTCCCACGGGTGAAATAGTCCCGTGCGGGTCCACGGGATCCATGCGGGTGAAATAGTCCCACGCGAGGCGGATGGCCTTACGCGGATCCACAGGATCCACGCGGGTGAAACAATCCCGCGAGTAGGATTGCTTAATGATACTACGGGCGAGAGATCTGTTTTGATCACGAGCCTCTATTTTTATGCGATATTATACTTATACTTGTTACTCTCATTGTTAGTAAGGCACGGTCTGCAACATAATTTGATTTTAATCAATAACATCAGTGTATTTTGGACTTATCATATTACTACGATATTTTCCGCTTTACATACTTGATACGTTGTGTCTCGACTCACGCCATGCCGCATGTTAAAGCAGTGGTAGATCCTCATTCTTAGGATCTTTTACTCAGTGTCGTGAGCTCCATTTCTTGGAGGCTCGACTTTTAGTATGGTTCTCCGCGTGTTGTTGATGTTTTGTACATTCAGGGGCATGACGGGGCCCTGTCCCGTCATAGTGTTACTCCTTCTTAGAGGCATGTAGTCTTGTCATAACTTGGTTTGTTTAAGGATGTAACTGTTCGGTTTTATGTACTTTTGAGGTTAGCCATTTTGGGCTAGACTATTTTATATCATTATGGTTGTTTATTGTGAGTTTATATTCATTGGTCTCCTCGATGTTGTGTCACGGTGCGGGTTAAGGCACCTGGCCACGGATCGGGTCGGTCGTGACAAAAGTGGTATCGAGCGATTAATCCTCGGAAAGGGTCTACATGCCGTATCTAGTAGAGTCTTGATTATCGGTGTGTTGTGCACCACATCTATAATCAGGAGGCTGCAGGATATTTAGGATTGGTTTCCATTCTTTCACTCTAAGATCGTGCAATAAAACTGTGTTATAGGTTGAATTTCCTCTGACGTATTTTTCTCAGACGCTTATGCCTCCACGCAGCGCAACCGCGCCCGTGGCGGCAAGGCGAGAGGGAACTACTAGTAGGGCACCGAGGGTTACGAGGCACGTGCCCGCCTTACCAGATGAGGTGTTTTGACGGCGAAGTTCTACAACGCCGCCAACCCCAAAGAAGTCCGAGGCAGCAGCAGCGCCATCGAGACCGCGGTACTGAGCCTCGATCCAGCTAGTCTGGCACGGTCCGTCCGGTCCGGTATCAGGACCGGTCCGATAAGCTTACCGGTCCGGACCGGGACCGGACCGGTAAGGTTTCGGTCCTGGAACGAGATCCGGTCCCGGATCGAAACCTTATCGGTCCGGTTCTCGGTCCGGACCGGTAAGAATTTTCCGGGTCGGGCCATTTTTTTTTTAAATTGAATTTCCAATACTGAAATTGACATTCTCGGACGCGGTGCCACGCAATTTTTACGTTGAAATCAATTGTACATCGCGAGATATTTAGATTTGAAAATGGGAAAAACGTAACGATTTGGGGAAAAGAAAATTGAGGGGCAATATGGACGGTTTTGGAGAAATCCGGTGAAGCAAACATACTTTAGTCAGTTTGGGATTATTCGTCTCGAAAAAATACGCGAAATCAAATTTTTTTTTAGGTAAAACGGACGTCCGAGCGCAAAGTTATGACCATATAAAGTTTGATCAATTTACAACTAATTAGTGATGCGAGTGGCCGGGCTTCTTTGGCCGGGTGGGGAGGGGCTGGGAGGGCTGGAGGGCTGGGAGGGGGGGGACCGGTTATCGGGTATTTTACCGTTACTGGTCCGGCCTTTAACGGTCCCGGTATTTTTAGATACTCAGATCCGACCGTAGGTTTCGTCCGGTTTACGGTCGGTTTCGTCCGGCTCGAGTATATCCGAACCACTAACAGCCTACCAGCAGGTGAGGATATGGGCTACGCGAGAGATGACCATCGCCGTGATCGTGGCATACGGCGATAGTCGAGATGCAGCCCGGCCAGATTCGTAGTTCAAAGACAGGCCGCTAGCTTGAGACCGAGGACTTTTGAGTTGCAGCCCACCGAGTTTTATGGTCGAGGCTCGAGGATGATCCTCGTGAGTTTATCCGACGCGATTCTGGATCGTGAGGTGATCGGGGCCGAGACCGAAGTCGGTGGTATTAGGTTCGCGACGGCCGCGGACACCGCAGCTGATCGTATGATTCATGGAAGCCCCGGGAGCATGCGCTTCCAGCTGTTTGGGATGAGTTCTCAGAGGCATTACTTGGCTATTTCTTGCCTCCGCAGATGAGGAGGGCTCGCCGATAGATTTTGACATCGAGACAGTGGCGGACGGTTCGGGAGTACAATGGAGTTTGACTCATCGTTTCGGTATGCGCCCGCTTTGGTAGCATACATGGAGGACGGTGCACCGCTATGTCACAGACTCGATCACTTGGTCGAGTTGCAGGAGTAGCTCTTCACCGCATGGACATTGCCCGCACGCAGCATATGCACTGGTGTGAGGAACGCGGGCGGCGATCGTGTATCAGCAGAAGAGGCCAGACAACAGGTCCTCTAGTAGTTTTAGGGGTAGACAACCCCATCAGCAGACCAGATTTGCACCACAGCCGGTCCAGAGCACCTCCACCATCTTACGGGCGTATAGAGTATTCGGGAGCAGACAGGTTCCGTGGCTTCGTTCCCTGCAGGACCAGAGTTCCGGTCAGATAAGGCCACCTAAACCTCGGTGTGGTCGATGTGGCGATTGTCATTATGGGGGTTGTCGTGTTACTCCAGGAGCTTGTTATTCTTGCGGCCAACATGGACATTTGAGGAGAGATTGCCCGACCAGAGGCGGCGGGAATATGATGGCTCGGTACCGAAGTCGCGGTCGGATCTTCGCCTCGGTGGCAATGCGCCCGAGGCGAGTGTTCACGCCGGAGGCCGCGGCGGGTCGTGGCGGGGTTCCAGCCCAATGGTCCTCGTAACCGCATCTATGCTATGTCGATCGTCGAGACCAGGAGGCGTCACCCGATGTCGTCACAAGTACATTATTGGTTTCTTGTTGTGATGTATATGCTTTGATAGATCCAGGTTCTACCTTGTCCTATATATCTCCTCATATTGCTGGTAGAATAGGGATAGTGCCCGAGTCCATAGAATCTTTTGAGGTGGCTAGGCCGGTAGGTGCTTCGGTGGTAGCTGAGCGGGTATATAAGGCTTGCCCAGTGACTATAGATAGTTGTCAGACTCTAGCTGACTTGATAGAGTTGGATATGACAGACTTTGATGTGATTATGGGTATGGATTGACTAACGTCTTGCTATGCCAATGTGGACTGTAGAGAGAGACTAGTACGGTTCCAATTTCCTGGTGAGCCGGTGATCAAGTGGAAAGGGAATATTGCATCGCCGAGGGGTAGGTTTATTTCTTACCTCAAGGCTAGGAAGATGGTACGGAAAGAGTATATTTACCATTTGGTTCGGGTGTTTGATACTGAGGCTGAGATACCGGACCTTCAGTCGGTTCCGGTTGTTAGCGAGTTTCCAGACGTATTCCCAGACGAGCTTCCGGGTATCCCTCCTGAGAGGGAGATTGAGTTTTGCATTGATTTGGCGCCTGACACTCGACCGATATCTATTCCGCCATACAGAATGACACCTGCCGAGTTGAAGGAGTTGAAGGACCAGCTGAAAGATTTGCTGGAGAAAGGCTTTATCAGGCCTAGTGTTTCTCCCTGGGGAGCGCCAGTGTTGTTTGTAAAGAAGAAGGATGGAACACTGCGTATGTGTGTTGATTACAGGCAGCTGAATAAGGTAACTATCAAGAACAGATATCCCCTCCCCAGGATTGATGATTTGTTTGACCAGTTGCAGGGTGCGAGATGTTTTTCCAAGATAGACCTGCGTTCTGGTTATCATCAAAGTCTGAGTTAGAGAGGCGATATCCCAAGATCGCATTCGTGACCCGCATGGGCACTATGAGTTTAGGGTGATGTCTTTCGTTGACCAACTCCCAAAGTTGTTCATGGATTTGATGAACCGGGTGTTCAGGCCATTCTTAGATATGTTCGTTATAGTATTCATTGATGACATCCTGGTTTATTCGCGCACAGAGCAGGAACATGCGGATCATTTGATGATGGTATTCGAGTCCTCCGAGACCGGCGGTTGTATGCCAAGTTCTCGAAATGCGAGTTTTGGTTGGCTTCAGTGGCTTTCTTAGAGCATGTGATGGTATTCGGGTTGATACATCAAAGATTGAGGCAGTCAAGACTTGGCCTAGACCCACTACACCGACTGAGTGCGCAACTTTGGGCCTTGCGAGTTATTATCGGAGGTTTGTGAGAAGTTTGGTTCCATGTCGGCTCCTTTGACTAAGCCGACTCGTAAGCACTATATTTGGTGGGCGGATGCTTGTGAGGAGAGTTTCCGATTACTAAAGGAGAAATTGACGACCGCCTCCTTACTCTTCCGAGGGCTTAGATGGATATGTGGTTTATTGCGATCGTCAGTGTCGGGCTTGGAGTGCGTCTTGATGCAAGACGCAGAGTTATAGCTTACGATCTCGGCGGCTTAGGAAGCACGAGAAAAACTATCCCACCCATGATTTGGAGTCAGTGATGATTCATGCCTTAAAGATCCGAGACATTATTTGTATGGGGTTCATGTGGATATTTACACGCACCACAAGAGCCTCCAAAGATATCTTCACCGAGGAGCTGAACTTGCGACAGAGACGGTGGTTGGAGCTGCTTAAGGATTATGATGTTGATATTCTATACCACCCAGGGAAGGCCAATGTAGTTGCAGATGCCCTTAGTCGCAGATCGATGGGTAGTCTATCCGATGTACCGCCGGGGAAAAAGGATATGGTCCGAGAGATTCGTCAGCTAGCGAGCCTTGGGGTTCGTTTGTTTGATTCTGATAGTGATGGAGTTCGGGTTCGAGAGGTTGCTGAGTCTTCCATCGTCGAGGAGGTGAAGAGGCGACAGTATGAGGATCCGATTATGGTGCGGTATCGAGATGCCGCTCTTCAGAGAGAGAAGAGTCTATTTGAGGTAGCGCCTGATGGGGTGCTAAGGTTTGAGGGCCGATTGTGTGTTCCCGATGTGACAGGACTTCGTCAGCAGATTTTGGGGGAGGCACACAGTGCTCGTTATTCTATTCACCCGGGGTCGACTAAGATGTACCATGACCTCAGGTGTGTGTATTGGTGGGATGGCCTGAAGAGGGACGTGGCAGGTTTTGTTGCACAGTGTCCTAATTGTCAGCAGGTCAAGGTTGAGCACCAAAAGCCCGGTGGGCTATTGCAGGCTATTGATATTCCGACTTGGAAGTGGGAGGTGATAAATATGGATTTTATTACAGGGCTACCTACCACTCAGAGGAAGCATGATTCCATTTGGGTGATTGTCGACAGGCTGACGAAATCAGCCCATTTTCTTCCGGTCAGAACGACGTTCTCAGCTGAGGACTATGCCAGATTATATATTAGAGAGATTGTGAGACTGCACGGAGTCTCGATGTCGATTATATCAGATAGAGGACCCCAGTTCTCGGCTAACTTCTGGAGGTCTTTTCAGAAGGGATTAGGGACACAGGTGAGTCTCAAGATCGCATTTCACCCTCGGGATCGACGGATGCCGAGCGCACTATCCGCACACTCGAGGATATCGCGGGCTTGTGTTATTGATTTCGTGGGTAGTGGAGGATCATTTACCTCTTGTGGAGTTTGCTTATAATAACAACTACCATTCTAGTATTCGGATGGCGCCTTACGAGGCCTTATACGGGAGGAAGTGCGCAGTCACCGATAGCTGGTTCGAGGTAGGAGAAGTTCGATTAGTCGGGCCGCACTTGGTTCACGATGGATAAGGTGAAGCTTATCCAGGAACGGTTATTGGCAGCCCAGAGTCGGCAGAAGTCGTATGCAGATCAGCGACGTCGACACTTGGAGTTTGAGGTACATGATTGGATTTTCATGAAAGTGTCACCCATGAAGGGCGTGATGAGATTTGGGACGAAGGGAAAACTTAGCCCAAGGTACATTGGGCCTTACCAGATTGTCCGGAGGGTAGGCAAGGTTGCCTATGAGTTGGATCTGCCGTCCGATCTAGAGGCAGTACATCCAATGTTTCATGTGTCTATGTTGCGGAAATGTATCGAGACCCATCTGTAGTACATCCGATTCATGAGGTTCAGTAATGAGGAGTTATCGTATGAGGAGAGTCCCATATGATACTCGATCGTCAAAGTTAGGCGACACGGACAAAGGATGTGGCTTCCGTCAAGGTCTTATGGCGGAACGAGAACAGAGAGGAGATGACGTGGGAAGCAGAGGATGACATGATGAAGAAATATCCTCACTTATTCCCTATACCTCCAGGTAACCCACGTTCCTAAATTGTTGGTCTTTAAATTTAGTAATTATGCTTGAGTTTTGTTGTGGCCGTGTGGAGCGTCTTTTTAAAAAAAAAAAAAAGAACAGTTAAGAGAGTCTATGTCGATATTGTGATTTGAGTAAGCCTATAAGGAACATTCGGGACGAATGTTTCTAAGGGGGGGAGAATGTTATACCCCGTGGTTCGTGCCGCGTATGGCCAGATGGGCCGTCACGAAGGAGTTAGGACTCGAAATCAAAAACTTTCGGTCAGGGCCTCAGCCATGGCTGGAATTGGCCGCGACCGAATCGTCGGCCGCGGAAGTTCCGGAGTCCGTAAGTGCGGCGCCGCACCGATCGCAGGTCATGCGGAAATCGCGGAAAAACTTAGGAAAATCGATCTTTTCTTTTAAAAGGCCATGGGAGGGTGACAAGTGTCCCCATCTGTTTGTGCATGCATTATATTGACCAAGTCTTGAAGACTTGGTCATCTTTCATCTCTCTCTTAGACAAAAGCTCTTCCTTCTCTCTTAAAAATTTCAAGCTACTCCTTCTCTCTAAAATTCCAAGAGATATTCTAGCCTTAGGAAAAATCTGAAAAGTAAAGGCAATAAGGAAGCTTGTGGCTAGCTTGTGAAGGTTGTTGTGGTGGTGTTCTTGGAAAGAAAGCTAGCAAGTTGTTGGAAAAATTTGGCTAAAGCTCTAAGGTAATGATTCTTCCTTTATAATTAGTTTTTAGTGTTGCATGTTAAGAAGAAAGAACTTGTGGTAGTAAATAATGCTCTTAGAGTCATTGCATGCGAGAAATGTGGTTTGGGTATGAAGGATTTGGCTAAAGAGGTTATGTGAGCATGTTTTAGCCTAAAAATTACCTTAAACTTGTTAAGATTAATTGTTATAACTTATGGGGCAGAATTTTACACACCCAAGTTTAGGTGTATAATCCCCTTTGTGTTGGTTTGGATGTTGGGCCTTAAATGTGGCGTTTGAGTGTTAAAAATCGGCCTTTGAAAAGGTGGCAAAGTGAGTAGAAACAAAGGAAATGCTGCCCAATTTTCCATAGGAATTAGTAACCTTGAACTTGGAAATATTCTACTTTGAAACTAGAAGTTAATAAACGAATTACGGTCATTATAGGTTGACGACACGTGCGATAATTGGAATTAACAAGTGGATTGACCAAGAGGTATGTAGAGCTTTCCTATCTCTTGAGCATGAGTAGTTGTATCTATGTAGTACGCGATAATGACAAGATTTGATAATCTTCACTTGTTTTGAAGATATGATACTTGTTTCGCTTTAAAGGTATAAGTCCTCGACATAGGAAATGTGTTTGACTAACGTAAAATGTTAATATAACGGCTTTATGGAAGTTGGTTATATTAGTTTGGGGAAAAGGTAAATAAAGAAGGATTTACTTTACATAAAATAAGCAAGGGGAGAATGAGTTGAATTTGTGGAAGGTAAATTGTTTTAAGGCATTAATGGCCTAAGGTTTTAAAGGAAATGAAGTCACTTGATTTAGAAGCTTGAGATATTTTCTAAATGGAAAATTGTGACTTGTTTTGAAAGTGGTTGTGACATGATACTATGGGTATTAGTATTTTGGAAGTTTTATATAAAAAGAGTCATTTCAAAAAGGTTTACTATGTGATACTTGGGTTAAATTCTGATTTCTCTTAAAAGATATGTAGTGCCTTAATGAGCTAAAATGAGAGGATTTATATTAATAATGTTCATGAAGTTAGAAGATTTCTTATCTTGTTTATGTTATGATAAGCCGGTAGCGCTTATGTTATGTATACTAGCCGGTTGTGCTGATTTATGTATTATTATTGTTATCACTGAGTATTCTGATAAGCCGATAGCGCTTATGTTATGTATACTAGCGGTTGTCAGCTGATTTATGTATTATCATTGTTATTATCACGTATTCCATGGATTTGCTACCTATGACGCGAGTGCGACGCTTGTACTCACGCAGCCCACCGGGTCCACGCGGTGACATAGTCCCACGCGGTGAAATAGTCCCACGCGGGTCCACGGGATCCACGCGGGTGAAATAGTCCCACGCGAGGCGGATGGCCTTACGCGGATCCACGTGATCCACGCGTGAAACAATCCCGTGAGTAGGATTGCTTAATGATACTACGGGCGAGATCCTGCTTTGATCACGAGCCTCCTATTTTTATGCAAGATTATACTTATACTTGTTACTCTCATTGTTAGTAAGACACAAAGCAACATAATTTGATTTTTATCTATAACTTCAGTATTTTGGACTTATGATATTACTACGGATTTTCCGCTTTACATACTTACGTTGTGTAATCGACCCTTCCTGGGCCGTTCATGCCGCAGTTAAGGGAAAGCAGGTGGTAGATCCTCATTCTTAGGATCTTTTACTCAGGTGTCAGGAGCTCTATTTCTTCGGAGGCTCGACTTTTGGTATGGTTCTCCCTTGTGTTGTTGATGTTTTGTACATTCAGGGGCATGACGGGGCCCTGTCCCGTCATAGTGTTACTCCTTCTTAGAGGCCTGTAGTCTTGTCATAACTTGGTTTGTTTAAGGATGTAACTGTTCGGTTTTATGTACTTTTGAGGTTAGCCATTTTGGGCTAGACTATTTTATATCATTATGGTTGTTTATTGTGAGTTTATATTCCGCTGGTCTCCTCTGATGTTGTGTCACAAGGGTGCCCGGGTTAAGGCACCGGTCACGGATCCGGGGTCGGGTCGTGACAGTGAGCTACTTGATCATCCGTGGCCCCTGAAGGCTTCCTAGTTAATTCCATTTACTTTTGTTAGTTGACAGACATTATGTAGCCTTCGGGCATTCTTTCCGACTTTTATTTTCAGACTTGTTAGCGCTCTTGTACCCTCTTGACCAGATTTTGGAAAACTAAGTGTTTAAGACTTATAACTTCTTTTTCTTTATTTATTTTTCCGCTTATTTAACTTGTAAATGGGAACGTGGTTCGCCTACTCGGGGGTATAAGGTAGGTGCCATCACGACTCGTAATTTGGGTCGTGACAAAGTTGGTATCAGAGCTCTTAGGTTAATTGGTCTAATGAGTACAAAAGCAATGTCTAGTAGAGTCTTGCGGATTGGTACGTAGACGTCTGTACCTATCCTTGAGAGGCTATAGGACATTTAGGAAACACTCCACTTCTTTTCTCTTTTCGTGCTAGTTCAATCCGATTGGTATTTGGTTCATTATTTCGTGCAAGATTGTTCAAATTGGTATCTTACACTCATTTTTATGTTCTCTCACTGATGGTGAGGACGCGATCGACTTCTACTGGAAGCCAGGAGGCTTCACCTGCACCCGCACCCGCATCCATACCCGCCGTGAGCAATCGCTCACGGCGCAGGCGACGGGGCGTGGCGAGGCTATGCAACTATTTCGGGTAGGAACCCAGACCAAAGACCGCCAGACCGGACAGGAGTTGAGTCCGGAGCTTGACGACATTCCGGAGGAGAAGATTAGAGATGCTAAGGCACACTGGTCGCTACTCCCGACTTTCGGGAGGTCGTGTTTCGTGTTAGTACTTTGACAGTTTGGCTCAGGCGGGCATGTTTCCAGTTGCTCCAGATGGCTCGCAGACTAGAGTGGGAGGTCAGACTCCCGATGTTGCGGTTGCTCCAGGATTTCGGATACCGAGGGTATTGCTGGCTGCAGCAGTGGCTCCCCGTATTGATGATACTCCAGCGCCTGGTTTTGTTTTAAGGCCTATGGATGGGCCAGTGATGACCACTGAGTAGCGGAAATTGTTCGAGGGGTTTACCAAAATGACTCATCTTTGGTTCTATGGTATTCCCGGGGAGGATGCGTATGAGTTTATTGTTAGCTGTCATGAGATGCTTCATAAGTTGGGTATAGTGGAGTCTCACGGGGTTGATTATATTTCTTTTCAGTTAGTTGGAGATGCCAAGCAGTGGTGGAGATAATAGATAGAGTGTCTACCAGTCGGATCACCACTTTTGACCTGGACCCAGTTCTACCAGGTGTTCCTGGAGAAGTATGTACCTCGTACTCTGAGAGACAACAGGAAGGATGCATTTTTGACATTGGAGCAGCAGGGTAGGTCGGTTGCGGAGTATGAGACAAGATTTCTCGCGTTGTCCCGTTATGCGATGACATTACTTCCCACAGAGACTGAGAGAATGAGGAGATTCGTGAAGGGTTTGGACTTTCCGCTTCGACTGACGACCTTGACGTTGGAGGCTTCTGGGGCGTTATTCCAGTCAGTAGTAGAGCATGACACGAGGGTTGAGTCAGAGATAGGCCGGGCACATAGGGGGGGTGGTGATAGACAGCTCGTGGATTTGACAGTTTCAGAGGTACTATTAGAGGTGGGGGAAACCAAGACAGGGTTCGTCATCATCCTTAAAGCCGCCTCATCCAATCACCACTACAAGCTTCAGCAGGTGGTTCTTCAGGTTATAGCGGGCCCAGTTCTGAGCTGACTTCCCAAGGTACTTACTCTCGACCTTCAGACCGTGGAGGGTATTCTGGTTCTTCTATGACAGTTCAGCAGCCTATGGCTAAGAGGGCATATTTTGAGTGTGGTGAGACAGGGCATTTCATGAGGGAGTGTCCTAGATCCAGACAGGGTTCCAGAGTTCAGACATCTAGGCCTCCAGCACTGCCAGCTAGAGGAGGAGGACATTCTAGTAGAGGGGGTTCGCAGTCGGGCAGGGGTGGCCATCAGCCTAGCAGAGGTGGTCACCGATCGGTAGGGCAAAGACTCACGGTGAGAGGAGGATTTCAGGCAGTCTGTGGTGGTCGTAGAGGAACACAGTCCGAGGGTGGAAGTGCCCATTTCTATGCTTTTCCGGGTAGACCAGAAGCCGAGGTATCTGATGCGGTTATCATAGGTATTATCTCGGTTTGTCACCGATCAGCTTCTGTCTTATTTGATCCAGGTTCTATTTTCTCTTATGTGTCCACCTACTTCTCTACGAGTTTAGATATGCTTGATGTGCCTATTCGTGTCTCTACTCCTGTCGGGGATTCTGTGATAGTGGATCGGGTCTATAGGTCTTGTGTGGTCACGTTTATGGGGTATGATACTTGGGTAGACTTGGTTATTTTGAATATGGTGGACTTGACATTATTTTGGGCATAGACTGGTTATCTCCTTATCATGCTATTTTAGACTGTCATGCCAAGACAGTCACGTTGGCCATGCCAGGGATTCCACGGTTAGTGTGGAAGGGTACTCCTAGTCCAGCACCTAAGAGGATCATATCAGTTCTTCGGGCAAAGAAGTTAATGGATAAGGGATGTTTAGCATTTTTGGCTTAGTGTGGATACTCCTTCCGTAGAGTCAGTACCAATTGTTTGTGAGTTCTCAGAGGTTTTCCCTACAGATTTGCCTAGTAGACCGCATGATCGAGATATTGACTTTTGCATTGACTTGGAGCCAGGCACCCGACCAATTTCTATTCCACCCTATCGGATGGCTCCGACAGAGTTGAGAGAGTTTGGAGGAGCAGTTGCAAGACTTGTTAAGCAAAGGTTTTGTTAAACCCAATATTTCTCCTTGGGGTGCTCCCGTTCTGTTTGTGAAGAAGAAAGATGGCACCATGAGAATGTGTATCGATTATCGGAAATTACACAAGGTTACAATCAGAAATAAGTATCCAATACCCCGCATTGATGACTTATTTGATCATCTTCAGGGTGCGTCGATATTTTATAAGATTGATTTAAGATCAGGCTACCATCAGTTGAAGATACAAGCAGAGGATGTTCCGAAGACCGCTTTCAGGACCCGATATGGTCATTATGAGTTCTTGGTGATGTCCTTCGGGCTTACTAATGCCCCTGCAGCCTTCATGGATTTGATGAATGGAATCTTCAAGCCTTACTTGGATTCATTTGTGATAGTGTTTATTGATGACATACTGGTGTACTCTCGGAGTAAGGAAGATCATGAGAGGCATCTGAGGATCGTGCTTAGCCTGTTGAAGGAGAAGAAATGGTATGCCAAGTTTTCCAAGTGCGAGTTTTGGCTTAGTTCCGTAGCATTTTTGGGACATGTTGTGTCCAAGGATGGGATTATGGTTGATCCCAAAAAGATCGAGGCGGTTAGAGATTGGGCTAGGACTACTTCGGTGACTGAGATTCGGAGCTTCATAGGCCTTACGAGTTATTATCGCCGATTTGTGAAGGGATTCTCGTCTATTGCTTTCTATTTGACTAGGTTGACTCGAAAGGTTGTGCCTTTCTAGTGGTCCGAGGAGTGTGAGGAGAGCTTCCAGAAGCTTAAGTTTTTATTGACTTTAGCCTCAATTTTGGCTCTACCAATGGAGGGAAAGGACTTTACTGTTTACTGTGATGCTTCACGCATTGGCTTGGGATGTGTGTTGATGCAAGAGGGTAAGGTGATCGAGTATGCTTCGAGACAGTTGAAGGTTCACGAGAAGAACTACCCCACTCATGACTTGGAGTTGGCTGCAGTAGTCTTATCTTTGAAAATTTGGAGGCATTATTTGTATGGAGTTCATTGTGAGGTCTTCACGGATCATCGTAGCCTTCAGCATGTGTTTAGTCAGAGAGATTTGAACTCGAGGCAGCGTAGATGGGTGGATTTTTTCTCAAGGATTATGACATTACTATCTTTTATCATCCGGGGAAGGCTAATGTAGTGGCCGTCGTTGAGCCAAACGCGAGAAGATGGGCGATTTAGCGCTTGATCGGGAGAGCTCCCTTTAGCTATGGAGGTTCAGTGTTTGGCTAAGTCCAGGACATGTATAAGAGAATGTACGTAAGGAAACAAGACTTGGAAATTAGTACGAAAGGAAGAATGGTTTTTCCGACGGAAAATCTTTCGGACGTCGGAAAGGAAAAATGTTCGTTGTTGAGAATTGGATTCTCAAAATGTATTATTTGAAGAGTATGGAACTTATTAATATTATGGAAATTTATTTTTACGGATTTGGTCACGGCCCACCCGAGGAATTTTACGTTCTGACCGACCCACGCGGGTTACGGAATTTTATGCACGAACGAGAGGCGACACGTGGCACCCCACATGGCTTGGTCGAAATTTATGCAAGGGTTTAATGGTCATTGACCATCTTGGAAGATAAGTCTTGCAAGCTTGATATTGTTGACAAGTCAACTTGTCCACCTAGGCTTGATCCAAGTGAAACTCATCCTAACCTCACATTTGTTTAAGTCTAAGCCTCCATCAGGTTATAAGTATACTACTAGTAGCAAGACTTGGCATTTTACACTTAGAAAAATTTGAGAACCTTGTGCTAGCTTGAAGAAGCTCCTGCTCGCAATAGTCCCACACAAAAATTTGTAGTTTTGATCCATTAGCCACAAGACTTTAACCCAATGTCCCTTAGGGTATTGTAAGGATATCTCAATAGAAAGATTTCGGAAAAAACGCATTTTTACGTTAGTCGCAAGGCGGAAACTAAGGGAGTTCTTCAACTTTGAAGTTGGAACTTGAAGAGGGGTTCTTCATCGGCCTCTCAGGAGTGCTTGGAGCGGATTGGAACCTAAGGAAAGGAGCTAAGAATTGCTAAGGCGCGACTTTGAAATCTTGGAAATTTTAAGGGCTTGGAAAGGTATAAATTTTGTCGTTTTAGCAATTAAGTTTACTTATTGATCAGAGCTTTGGATATTGCAAGCATGAGTTAATTATTACGTAGTGGATATGTTTATCGCTATCGAACCCTAATCCGAAACTAGCATGTTTAGCCTTAAGTTTGGAAATTCAAGTTGATTATTCGCTTAAGTTGTCGCATGTGTAGGAATGAAATTGTAGTTGTTGAAGTTGTGTATGACTATATAACATGTTAGACCCTAGAACTTGGAATTTGAAAAGGATTGGAAAAGACTTTGAATTGTTAGTATGTAGTCGTCGAGAATGGCTGGAGTTTTAAGCTATTTTGTATGAATCATGGAATTTTACACGATTGTTAGGCGGTAATCCCCTTTGTTTGGTTGTTGTTCGAGCCTTAAACGTGGCTTGTTGGTTATTGTATTCGCCTTGAAAAAGGTGGCAAAGTGAGTAGAAACAAAGGAAGTCGCCCGATTTTCCGTGAGAATTGAGACCAAATACTTAGTATTATTCTACGCTGAGACTAGAAGTTGATAGTCTTGTTGTGACCATTATAGGTTGACACTTCTACGCACGGCGATTCGGCTTAGCTTGTGGATTTTAGCCAAAGGTATGTGAACTATCTCCTCTTCTAGCATGATTCCGTAAGATAAAGAAAGTAGGTTCTACTCCTAAATGATCCATTCCTCGTTGTATTTGGATTGCCTAAAATAGAATTTGTTCTATGTATTTCCTCGAGTGTACTTTGATGTTTGATTGTAAGTTGTAGAATCCATTTTCTTGATGAAGTTTGGATTCTTAAAAGTGAAGGTATTTTTACTTAAAGTACATTTAGTCTTAAAAAGGAAGTGGTTTCCAAATCTTTGGCTAGTGCCTTAGTTCTAAAACCTAAAGGTCATTATGTTGACTTTGTGAGTCAAAGGAGTGATTTACTTATTTGATTTAAAAGAGGAGAAATGACATGATTTAAGAGAAGTAACTTGTGTTAAGGGTGAAGTTACTGAGGTTTAAAAGTAGAAGAAAACTTGTTTTCTAACCACAAGAGACTTGGAGTATTTTGAAAGTTAAGAACTTGATTTGTAAGTATGTGATACTTGGTTTTAATAGTATAAGTCTCTGGTCATCAAGGAATGGATATGTCTAAAATCATAAAGCGGTTATAACGGCTTTATGGGAAGTTGGTTATAACGGCTTTATGAAAGATTTAGAAAGTTGTCTATTTTGATAAAAGGGCATAAGTTGCCAAGATTGTGAAAATTTGGAGTTACTTGATTTCAAGACTTGAAATGAGTTTTCTAAAAGTGTAGTAACTTACTTTGAAAAATAGACACGCTGATACTACGTGTTAGTATCTTGGGGCTTTACATAGAAAGCGAGTCTTTATAAAAGAATGTACGTACGTAGTACTTTGGCTTGATAAATTGAGAATTTGTCTAAGTGTGCCTTGATAAGTACTTTGACTTGTTAAAAGAGAATTATTCTATGTATGCCTTGATTAGTACTTTGGCTTGATAAATTGAGAATTTATTCTAATTGTGCCCGATAAGTACTTTGGCTTGTTAAATGAGAATTTATCCTATGGTGCCTTGATAAGTACTTTGGCTTGGTTAATTGAGAACTTGCCTATACGTACGGTAATAGCCTTCGAGTGCAAGTATTATGTTTTATTAAGTTGCCGCGACTCATTGAAAGCGAGACGGGATTCCACGCATGCTTCGCATTTGTAGTACTTGGGTTAAATTCTGATTTTTATGTAAGATACGGTAGTGCTTATGCCTTGTTTCATGGCTCACGAGATAGGGTAAGAGTATGGGTAAACCCCAAGACGCACCACCTTCTCCGTAAAAGAGTATGTGAGGTAAACCCCAAGACGCTGCACCACCTTCTCCAGTAAGAGTATGTGAGGGTAAACCCCAAGACGCTGTACCGCTTTATGTGTTGTTTGACGGCCGAGATAGGGTAAGAGATAAACGGCGGGCAAGCCCCAAGACGTTATACCACCTTCTCTGGTAAGAGATAAACGAGTGGCAAGCCCCAAGACGTTATACCCCGCTACCACCTCCTTCGTGGTCGAGAGTATAAATGAGTGGTAAACCCAAGACGTTATACCACCCGCTCGCTTGCCTACTGCCCGCAGATGCTTTTTAGAACACATGGGACTTCGTGTTCATGTATGCCTATCGTGCTATGTTATATCATGGATCACGGCGGGAAGGATTCCACGCATGATTGATATTACGGGCGTGAGACCCATAGTTATATTCGAGTAGTGACTTTGGCGGCTCGCGCCCCGACTTGATATGACCGCTATGTATTGTATCGTAGGTTGGCTATCATACATGTCTCCTGCTTTGTTTAGATCGTTATGATTTTATTACGCATTTCATCGCTCACATACTTGGTACATTCTTCGCATCGACTCTCCCGGCCGCTCATGCCGCAGTTTAGGTACGCTGTTTGGTGATCGGTGTGTAGATCCTCGCCGTGGTTTTTGGATAGCTCCTCCGTCCAGAGTTTATCTTTTGGTATATATCCTTCAAGATGTGCTTTGTGGGTACGGCCTTGTCCCGCCATATTTCGCTTAACTCCTAAGGTCCGTATTCATACGTGGATCGACTCGTACGTAATGTCTTTTGTTTATGATATGATACGGCAAACTAGTCGGCTTTGCCTTGTACGACGCTGGTTTTAAAAGAAAAAATATGAGCTATATTAATTTCCGCAATATACTTAGTTGTTATGCAGCAGGTGCCGTAGGGCACCACCACGCCCGGTTCGGGTGTGACAGAGTGGTATCGTGAGCGCCACCTGAATGTTTACGCATCGTGTCTAGTAGAGTCTTGATTATCGGTGTTGCGCGCCACACCCATAAACAGTGAGGCTACAGGACATTTAGAGTTTGTTTCTATTCTTCTCACTCTAAGATCGCGCTACAGGCGTGTTAGTAAGATAATTCCTTCCGACGTATTGTTGTGTTACGCTTATGCCTCCGAGGGCAACAGGCAAAGGAGTAGCAGGAGCTACTAGTCAGACTCAGAGAGTTGATAGGGCTTATGCCCAGGCCATACCGGATGTTGTTCCGCAGTCGGCGAGTTCTTCTTCGCCAGGTTTTGAGAACACAGCACCAGAGCCTGCGCTTTCGCCAGGCGCACTTTGTGGTCATGGCAAGCCATTATGTTATTGACCAAGATAGCAATGTCGCAGCTTCTCAAGAAGAGGTTATTCGCCAAGACATGTGTGTACAGAGGTAGAGGCCACAGAGATCTGCGTAAGAGGCTAGATCGGTTGGTTATCCCTGAGTTTTGGACGAGCGCCTCAAAGAAGAAGTGATATATTCGTCCCAAATTACCCAAAGACATACCCCGCACAGTGGGAGATTTGATCTCACAAGGTATTTAGGAGCCCAAGCTCCAGAGGTCGAGGTTCTCAGAGTAGCAGAGGATTTTCTACGAGGCCACCTATTCCTCAGCAGATCGATGTGGTAAGCGCTATTCGGGAAATGCCGCATGGCACGTCTTTGTTTTTATCAGGCCGTCCCGCCATATTCGGTGGTATGTCCTTTGTATGAGCACCGGTGAGGTGGCTCACCCATGAGGCCGATGGTTGGTTCCTTCCTCCACACCGCGCCCCTGCAAGGTGTTCGATGTTAGCCACCGTGGTAGAGGTCGTGGTGGAGTTTATAGTTCGCGGTCTTTCAACCGCATAGATGACGCGATCATCGGATGTGATCAGAAGCAACATCGCCTAGGTTACGTGTATATCTCGATTCTTTTGAATCTCACGTGCATCGTTAGATTCAGATTTTGCCCTAGCATATATGTTTTCCCTGTATGGCTAGCGCTATAAGTGATAGTACCCTGCAGGTAGGAATACTTTGATTAGTAATGTGAAAAGTAAGAATATCGACAAGAATGATAAGTGAACTGAGACTATAGTTGTGCAGAGTTCACAAGTAATTGCCTCAAGACCAATAGGAAGATTGGAAATACTTTGGCTTATGTGACGAACCTCTAGTGAATAGGATAGGTGTAAGAAGTACCTCGAGATAAGAGAGATTTATTTCGCACTAAGAACGAAGTTAAGTGTGACGATGAGTCGGGTTATGGACTCATTTCGAGTCACCGATAGTATGGAATGGGGTGATGTCGCTAGAAATGGTCCCGCGATGACAGGGTCACGGCGATGCCGCACTCCAAGTCTAGTTGATTGTTGTACGAAGTTCGTGGACGTTGCTCCACCGAACTAGGTCGTAAGGACCGGTAAGAGCCTTAACGGAACGTAAGTAACTATATGGCCAAGTTTGGATAGTAACCCAAGGATTGGAGAATAGAAACAATATTTGAGATTTTGTACGCGTACTAGATGAGTTTGAAAGTACGAAAGTATGACTAGTAAGGAAAGAAAGGAACCTCTGGATCCCGTGTTCGGCGAGATCAGAACCTTCGAAGTTTTGTGAGAAGGGACCACGGACGGAAGGTCCATTGTTATGTTTACGATGTTATGTGGCGCCATGCGCGTGGCATCGCTGGTCTTGTGCATTTGATCGATAGCATAGTATGTAGATTGTGGCAGTGTATAACGTGACAATCGACTAAGAACATTCGGACGAATGTTTCTGGGAAGAATGTTACACCCCGTAAGTCCGTGACATGTATAAGAGAATGTACGTAAGGAAACAAGACTTGGAAATTAGTACGAAAGGAAGAATGGTTTTTCCGACGAAAATCTTTCTGACGCCTGAAAGGAAAAATGTTCGTTGTTGAGAATCGATTCTCAAAATGTATTATTTGAAGAGTATGGAACTTATTAATATTATGGAAATTTATTTTTACGGATTTGGTCACGGCCCACCCGAGGAATTTTACGCTTTGTGGCCCACGAGGTTACGGAATTTTACGCACGAACGAGAGGGCGACACGTGGCACCCCCACATGGCTTGGTCGAAATTTATGCAGTGGTTTAATGGTCATCGACCATCTTGGAAGATAAGTCTTGCAAGCTTGATATTGCTGACAAGTCAACTTGTCCACCTAGGCTCGATCCGCGAAACTCATCCTAACCTCACATTTGTTTAAGTCTAAGCCTCCATCAGGTTATAAGTATACTACTAGTAGCAAGACTTGGCATTTTACACTTAGAAAAATTTGAGAACCTCAGGCTAGCTTCCTGGTTTGCCAATAGTCCCACACAAAAATTTGTAGTTTTGATCCATTAGCCACAAGACTTTAACCCAATGTCCCTTAGGTATTGTAAGGATATCTCAATAGAAAGATTTCGAAAACGATTTTTACGTTAGTCGCAAGGCGGAAACTAAGGGAGTTCTTCAACTTTGAAGTTGGAACTTGAAGATGGGTTCTTCATAGGCCTCGAGTGCTTGGAGCGGATTGGAACCTAAGGAAAGAAGCTAAGAATCGCTAAGGCGCGACTTTGAAATCTTGGAAATTTTAAGGGCTTGGAAAGGTATAAATTTTGTCGCTTTAGCAATTAAGTTTACTTATTGATCAGAGCTTTGGATATTGCAAGCATGAGTTAATTATTATGTAGTTGGATATGTTTATCGCTATTGGAACCCTAATCCTAAACTAGCATGTTTAGCCTTAAGTTTGGAAATTCAAGTTGATTATTCGCTTAAGTCGCCGATGTCGTGTAGGAAGGAAATCGTAGTCATTAAGTTGTGTATGACTATATAACATGTTAGACCCTAGAACTTGGAATTTGAAAAGGATTGGAAAAGACTTTGAATTGTTAGTATGTAGTCGTCGAGAATGGCTTGGAGTTTTAAGCTATTTTGTATGAATCATGGGCGGAATTTTACACGATTGTTAGGCGTGTAATCCCCTTTGTTTGGTTGTTGTTTGATCCTTAAACGTGGCTTGTTGGTTATTGTATTCGCCTTGAAAAAGGTGGCAAAGTGAGTAGAAACAAAGGAAGTGTCGCCCGATTTTCCGTAGAATTGAGACCAAATACTTAGTATTATTCTACGCCGAGACTAGAAGTCGATAGTCTTGTTGTGACCATTATAGGTTGACACTTCTACGCACGCGATTCGCTTAGCTTGTGGATTTTAGCCAAAAGGTATGTGAACTATCTCCTCTTCTAGCATGATTCCGTAAGATAAAGAAAGTAGGTTCTACTCCTAAAATGATCCATTCCTCGTTGTATTTGGATTGCCTAAAATAGAATTTGTTCTATGTATTTCCTCGAGTGTACTTTGATGTTTGATTGTGTTGTAGAATCCATTTTCTTGATGAAGTTTGGATTCTTAAAAGTGAAGGTATTTTTACTTAAAGTACATTTAGTCTTAAAAAGGAAGTGGTTTCCAAATCTTTTGGCTAGGCCTTAGTTCTAAAACCTAAAGGTCATTATAGTGACTTTGTGAGTCAAAGGAGTGATTTACTTATTTGATTTAAAAGAGGAGAAATGACATGATTTAAGAGAAGTAACTTGTGTTAAGGGTGAAGTTACTTGAGGTTTAAAAGTAGAAGAAAACTTGTTTTCTAACCATTAGAGACTTGGAGTATTTTTGAAAGTTAAGAACTTGATTTGTAAGATGTGATACTTGGTTTTAATAGTATAAGTCTCTTGGTCATCAAGGAACGGATATGTCTAAAATCATAAAGGTTATAACGCTTTATGGGAAGTTGGTTATAACGGCTTTATGAAAGATTTAGAAAGTTGTCTATTTTGATAAAAGGGCATAAGTTGCCAAGATTGTGAAAATTTGGAGTTACTTGATTTCAAGACTTGAAATGAGTTTTCTAAAAATGTAGTAACTTACTTTGAAAAATAGACACGCTGATACTACTGTGTTAGTATCTGGGGCTTTACATAGAAAGGAGTCTTTTATAAAAGAATGTACGTACGTAGTACTTTGGCTTGATAAATTGAGAATTTGTCTAAGTGTGCCTTGATAAGTACTTTGACTTGTTAAAAGAGAATTATTCTATGTATGCCTTGATTAGTACTTTGGCTTGATAAATTGAGAATTTATTCTAATCAGGCGATAAGTACTTTGGCTTGTTAAATGAGAATTTATCCTATGTGTGCCTTGATAAGTACTTTGGCTTCGTTAATCGAGAACTTGCCTATACGTGTGGTAATAGTCTTCGAGTGCAAGTATTATGTTTTATTAAGTTGTCGCGACTTCGGGCGGTCACCGTCTTGTTGTAAGTTACCGACGCATGCTGACGTGAGATTCCACGCATGCTTCCGCATTTGTAGTACTTGGGTTAAATTCCGGATTTTTATGTAACATACGGTAGTGCTTATGTCTTGTTTCACGGCTCACGAGATAGGAAGAGTATAAGGGTAAACCCCAAGACGCTGCACCACCTTCTCCGGTAAGAGTATAAGTGAGGTAAACCCCAAGACGCTGCACCACCTTCTCCAGTAAGAGTATAAGTGGGGTAAACCCCAAGACTGCATCACCCGCTTTATGTGTTGTTGACGGCCTTGAGATAGGGTAAGAGTATAAATGAGGCAAGCCCCAAGACGTTATACCACCTTCTCCGTGGTAAGAGATAAATGAGGGCAAGCCCCAAGACGTTATACCCTCGCTTTACCACCTCCTTCAGGTCGAGTATAACGAGGGTAAACCCCAAGACGTTATACCACCTGCTCGCTTACTGCCCGCATGCTTTTAGAACACAGTGGGACTTCGTGTTCATGTATGCCTATCGTGCTATGTTATATCATGGATCGCAGTGAGGAAGGATTCCACGCATGATTGATATTACGGGCGACCCATAGTTATATTCGAGTAGTGACTTCGGCGCCCGCGTCCCGACTTGATATGATCGCTATGTATGTATCGTAGGTTGGCTATCATACATGTCTCCGCTTTGTTTAGATCGTTATGATTTTATTACGCATTTCATCGCTCACATACTTGGTACATTCTTCGACCTCTTCGGCCGCTCACGCCGCAGTTTAGGTACGCTGCTTGGTGATCGGCAGTGGATCCTCGCCGTGGTTTTTGGATAGCTCCTCCGTCCGTGAGTTTATCTTTTGGTATATATCCTTCAAGATGTGCTTTGGGTACGCGGCCTTGTCCGTCATATTTCGATTTAACTCCTGCAGGTCCGTATTCATACGCTGGATCGACTCATGTGGGTAATGTCTTTTGTTTATGTATATGATATGGCAGCCTAGTCGGCTTTGCCTTGTACGCACGTTGGTTTTAAAAGAAAAAATATGAGTATTAATTTCCGCAGATACTTAGTTGTTATGCAGCAGGTGCCTGTGTAGGCACCACCACGCCCGGGTTCGGGTGTGATGTTGTTAGTCATGTGGAGGCGAGGTCGTCTCTTTTAGAGCGAATTCGAGCCCAGCAGTTTGAGGATGTGAAATTGTGCAAGATTCGGGATAAGGTGCTGAGTGGAGAAGCCAAAGAGGCTATTCTTGATGATGAGGGTGTTTTGAGGATTAAGGGGCGCATTTGCGTTCCTAGAGTTGGTGAATTTATTCTGTTGATCTTGAGAGAGGCTCATAGTTCCAGATACTCCATTCATCCAGGAGCAACAAAGATGTATCGCGACTTGAGGCAAGACTATTGGTGGGGTAGAATGAAGAGGACATTGTGGAGTTTGTTGCTCAGTGTTCGAATTGCCAGCAACTTAAGTATGAGCACTAGAGACCAGGTGGTGTGCTTCAGAGGATGCCCATTCCCGAATGGAAATGGGAAAGGATCGTTATGGATTTTGTGGTTTGTCTTCTGAAGACTTTGGGCAAGTTTGATTCGATTTGGGTTATCGTGGATAGGTTGACTAAGTCCGCACACTTCATTCTGGTTCAGACTACTTATAACGCGGAGAAGTTGGCCATGATCTACATCCGAGAGATAGTGTGATTGCACGGGGTTCCTATTTCCATCATTTTCGACAGAGGCACTCAGTTTACTTCCCATTTCTAGAGGACTTTGCAGAAGGAATTGGGAACTCAGTTGGATCTTAGCACCGCGTTCCACCCGCAGACAGATGGTCAGTCCGAGAGGACTATTCAGGTGCTTGAGGATATGTTGAGGGCTTGTGTTATTGATTTTGGTGGTCATTGGGACAATTTCTTACCTTTGGCAGAGTTCGCGTACAATAATAACTACCATTCCAGTATTGACATGGCGCCATTCAAGGCTTTGTATGGTAGGAGGTGTCGTTCTCCTATTGGGTGGTTTGATGCTTTCGAGGTTCGACCTTGGGGTACGAATTTGCTGAAGGAGTCTTTGGACAAGGTGAAGCTTATTCAGGAAAAGCTTCTTGCAGCTCAGAGTAGGCAAAAAGAGTATGCGGACCGGAAGGTTCGTGATACAGAGTTCATGGTTGGTGAGCAGGTCCTATTGAAGGTTTCACCCATGAAGGGGGTGATGCGGTTCGAGAAGAAGGGCAAGTTAAGCCCTAGGTTTATTGGGTCGTTTGAGATTCTTCGTCGTGTTGGCGAGGTGGCATACGAGTTAGCTTTGCCACCAGGTATGGCAGGTGTTCACCCGGTGTTCCATGTTTCTATGCTAAAGAAGTACCATTCAGATGGGTCTTACATCATTAGGTGGGATTCAGTGTTATTTGATCAGAATCTGTCCTTCGAGGAAGAGCCGATAACAATCTTGGATAGGCAAGTGAGGAAGTTAAGGTCAAAGGAAATTGCTTCAGTCAAGGTGCAGTGAAAGCACCGTCCGGTTGAGGAGGCCACTTGGGAGACCGAGGCGGATATGCGGTGTAGATATCCTCAGTTGTCCGACAGTCCATGTACCTCTTTTCCTCCACCCCTACCTCGTCGCTCGAGGACGAGCGATTGTTTGATTGGTATCTAATGTAATGACCCGTTGGGTCGTTTCACACTTTAACACTACGAAAGAAGTAGGAGACTTTAGGGTATTTAAATTATTGAATTTTTGATGTATAATTGGTGCAAGAAATTTGTTAAGTAAATAAAGTGGGCCAAGCTCACTACCCTTGTAGGGCACGACGAGAACATAAGGGAGATAGGGGAGGGGAGACGCGCAGAAAAGAAAGAAAAGAGAACGGGAGCAAGAAAAGAAAAGGGGGAGGGGAATGAGAGAACATGGAGCGAGAACCATAGAACAAAATAAAAAGAAAGAGAAGAAGACGAGAGGGAGAAACGTACGCAAAGAAAGAAACTGGGAGAAGAAGGGAGAAAGAAGGAAAGAAGAAAGGAAAAAGAAAACCCTAGCAATCAGGTTCAGGTTAGATTCTATATTACATGGTTAAGTTAATCTATTTGTGATCCTTATAATAACGTGTTATAGAATGAAATCAGATTTCAAAGAGGTCATTACACGAAAATTCCACAATCCACTTGAATAGAGAAACTCGAGGGATGTAACATGGCATAATGATTACTGCAACACATTAAACTTGAAAACTGTATAAATTCGTAAGGAATATAAAAGTATGGGCTGAATGGAATTTGTATATCTCTCTATTACCGTCAGTTTGAGACCTTACGGAGAAAAATCCGACTTATAGTTTGAAAGTTATGACCGTTTAAAGTTTCTGCCTTGTTTTACAAAAATCCAGACGAGCAGCCTGCAAAAACGTGAAAATTGTACAAATCCGTAAGGAATATAAAAGTATGTGCTGAATAAAAGTTGTATATTTCCCTGTTCCCGTCAGTTTGAGATCTTACGGAGATAAATCCGACTTATGGTTTGAAAGTTATGACTGTTTAAAATTTCTGCCTTATTTTACAAAAATTCTGGCGACACAGATTTCGTAGGGTTGTTTCCTTCGTAAATTTTCACCAACTGCACTAAGTACTGTCATATGGGATTCGGCATATAAGATATCTTAGTGTTTCCTTCGATGTGGTACAATAAACACCTGATTTGGAGTTACGAATTTAATGTTGTATCATTTACAAGCGGGAGATACGAGAAAGTTGAAAGAAAGGAATGCTCCTTGAATTTTCCGAAGTTATGCTAATATTTTTATATGTGTAGGGGTTTAGTCATACAATTGAAATGGTAAAAATATTGTTAATATAAATATAGCAATATGGGTGTCCTTAGATTCGTATTATAACGTAGTCCGCATATTTTCTAGATTTTAAGCGTTCAGAGGCTCTACGCAAGGGGAAGACATTGGTTTGATTGTTCGTGGCACCCGCTCGGCATTAAGGTAGGTTACAATTTACTTTAGTAAGACTCTGATTAGAGAATCGTATGTAGTTATAGGAAGTGACAGGGATAGCATGATAGAACGCCCACAGGACCGCGGGCCAAAGGGGTTCGTCAATTGTGTGTTATTGTTACACCCCGTAATTCAAGGACATGTTTAAGAGAATGTAAGTAAGGAATACAAGACTTGAAAAGGGTACGAAAGGAAGAATTGTTTTTCCGACGAAAAATCTTCCGAACGTCGGAAAGGAAAAATGTTCGTTGAGGAGAATTGGATTCTCAAAATGCATTAATTGAGGATTATGGAATGTATTAGCATTATGGAAATTTAATTTTACGGATTTGGTCACGTGGGGCCCACCCGAGGAATTTTACGTTTTGTGGGACCCACGAGGGTTACGGAATTTTATGGACGAATGGGAGGGCGACACGTGGCACCCCCCACATTGGTCTTGGACGAATTGGAGCAAGGGTAAGATGGTCATTGACCAAGGTAAAAGATTAGTCTTGCTAGCATGATATTATTGACCAAGGTCAACTTGTCCACTTGGCTATTTAATTAATGATCTTCATCCAAGCCACACATTTGTTATAATCTTGGCCCTTCATTGTATTATATATACATAACTAGTGCAAGACTAGCTCTTCAACACTTAGAAAAATCACAACACATTTTGTTCTCAAAAGGGAGCTCACGGGTTTGGTGTGTTTCCCACACAAATTTTTTGTAGTTTTGATCCATTAGCCACAAGACTTTAACCCAAGGTCCCTAAGGGTATTGTAAGGATATCTCAATAGAAAGATTTCGGAAAAACGGCGTTTTCACGTTAGTCGCAAGGCGAAAACCTAAGGCATTTTCATAGGTTTTGATTGGAAATGGAAGAGAAGTTGGTTGTGAGCTTCTAAAGGCTTCAAATAGAGGATTGGAGCATAAAGGAAAGGAGCTAAGAATTGCTAAGGAGCGACTTTGAATCTTGGAAATTATAAGGGCTTGTAAAGGTATAATTCTTATCGTTTTAGCAATTAAGATTACTTATTGTTGTAGCTATGGATATTAGCAAGTATGAGATATATATTATGAAATTGATAAGTGTTATGGATATTGGAACCCTAATCCGAAAACTAGTATGTTTAGCCCTTGAGATTTCAATTCAAGTTGATTATAAGTATAAGTCGTCACAAGTTATATATTGAAGGAAATTGTAGTTGTTGAAGTTGTTTATGACTATATAACATATTATACCTAAGAACTTGGATTGGAAAGGAATTGGAAAGTTTGATAAGTTGTTGCACCTTTTGGCCGAAAATGGCATTGTATTGTGGACTAGTTTGATATCAATTGTGGGGCGGAATTTTACACGTCTTGTAGGCGTGTAATCCCCTATTGTTAACTACATTGTTGAGCCTTAAATGTGGCGTGTTTGGTTATTGTATTCGGCCTTGAAAAAGGTGGCAAAGTATGTAGAAACAAAGGAAGTGCTGTCCGATTTTCCGTAGAATTTAGTGACTTTGCACTTAGAATATTCTACGTTTGAAGCTAGAGGTTTAATGGACGTATTATGACCATTTTAGGTTGAAGTACTAAGTATAGCGTATTCTACTTGAAGGATGGAATAGCTATCAAAGTTGAAGTACTTTGGAGCATTTTGCTATTTGTCGATAATCGTCGCGATGTATGTGAACCTCTTCCTTCTTTTGACATGATTTTATGTATGGAATATATATGTGGTATTATTTCATGATTCCTTCTACTCTTAGAAGTTAAGAAATATGTATGTTGATTTACTCTACGTAAGGGTTACGTCTAAGTTATCCTAAGTTCTTACCAAGTCTTATGGGGGATGTTGGTAAGAGTCGTTAGGAGGTATTTGGAGCCAAGTTGACTTGGCTAAGTTACGGCACAAATGAGAATAAGTATCGAACAAGCCACTGCAGCGTTAATAAAGGAAAATGTAATGACAATCAATTATGTTAAAATGAGTAGAATTCTCCATCTGCATAGAAACTAAGATAAGACAAAATTGTATTACATTTTCTAGATCATGGCTACTTGAATAAGATCGTTATAAATAAGTATAACTTATTCACAACGCACCAAAGTATATGTTACTTAATTTATAAGAATTTACGTATGAAGTTTTAAGACTATGAATCTCAAATTCTTAAAAGGTTAAGAGACTTTATTTTTCAAGTTATGAGACTTGATTCTTAAAGGAAGAAATGAATTGATTTACAAGTATAGAATACTTGATTTCTAAAGTTAAGAAACTTGTTTTCTTAAAAGTTAACAGACTTGAAGTATTTTGAAAGCTATGAAATTCGATTTGAAAGTATAAGTCTCTTGGTTATAAAAGGAATGAATTTGTCTAAGACATAAAGAGTTATAACGGCTTTATGGGAAGTTGGTTATAACAACTTTATGGAAGATTAAAAGAATGGTTTTCTTCAGTAATGTAAGCAAAGAAAGGATTTGAAATAAAGAAGGGCAAATTGTTTTAAAGGTACCAATTGCTTAAGGTTTTTAAGAAAGAAGTCACTTGATTTAGAAGCCTGTAAATGTATTTCTAAAAGGTATTGTGACTTGTCTTGAAAAGTAGATATGACTTGATACTATGGTTATTAGTATCTTGGAAGTTTTATTTGAAAGAGAGTCATTCTAAAGGAGTAGAGGTACGTAGTACGTTGGGTTATATTCTCGGATTTTATATGACATTATCGCGTCCCAGAAATGGGCCGGGCAGTATACCTTTATGGGCAGACTATATGACATTATCGCGTCCCAGAAATGGGCCGGGCAGTATACCTTTATGGGCAGACTATATGACATTATCGCGTCCCAGAAATGGGTGGGCAAGATACCTTTATGGGCGAACTATATGACATTATCGCGTCCGAAATGGTAGGCGAGATACCTTTATGGGCGCACTATATGACATTATCGCGTCGAAATGGGCGGCAAGATACCTTTATGGGCGTACTATGTGACTTTATCGCGTCCCATATCGGGTAAGGCGTTATAGGCGTCCCTCCATAAAGGGCCGGATTATGTTATGCAAGGTAAGTAAGTTATATGGTAATGAACTTGACGGTTTTTCCTAAGCATGTACGTAAGAATGTGACTATAACTTTTATGTAAAAATGGGAAAAGATAATAAGGTACGATTAAGTTCACGAGATGGTAATGACACGGTAGGATCTGGTATTTACCCTTTTTATACTTGCCCCTGTCATTCTTTTGTACAGTTATGATCTGTTTACTGTACTTTATTTCTGTTCCATATTCGTAATTTTTGTTATCGACCCCGCCGGTGCGTTCATGTCCGCAGGTTTAGGTACACAGTTGTGGATCCGCGAGCTTAGGATCCTGGTTCAGCATTTTGAGATGGCTCCAATGTTCCGGAGTTGTCATGGCTATGTATATTCAGGGGTACGGCGGGGCCTTGTCCCGTCATAGTATGTGTTCAAATCTTAGAGTCCAGTATTCACGTGTAATGGGTGGTTAGAGTTGTAATTACATTTTTTGGATAGTGTAAGCCCTTTTTGGGTGATTTATATTATGGCAGCCTTATCGACTTTTCCTTGGTTTTAAAAAAAATATGTGTTACTTATTTTCCGCAGTTGTTTTGGTGTTGTATGTTTGGAAGGGTGCCCAGGTAGGGCACCAGTCGCGGCCCGGGGTCGGGTCCTGACAAAAGTGGTATCAGAGCAGTTAGTCCTCGGAAAGTGTCTACAGACCGTGTCTAGTAGAGTCTTGATTATCGGTGTGTTGTGCACCACATCTATAATCGTGAGGTCGCAGGACATTTAGGATTGGTTTCCATTCTTCTCACTCTGAGATCGTGCGATAGAGCTGTGTTGTTAGGGTCGTCTCACCCTAACGAGTTACGTTGATTGCAGCTACGAGAAAGGCAGCAGTGACCCAGGAAGGACTATGTGGATTGCGTATCCAGGTTGGTAATGATTATAGTATAGTTGGTATTGTGACATACATCTATACGGAGTTATGTATGAGGGTCAGACGCGTGTTGCCTAGAACGATTTTAGATTACCAGGAGTTGGTAAAGACTAACTAGATACCGGAAAGGTATGGAGCGATTAATGAATTCTCGCCAGTCTTATGTTTTATTTTGAGATAATTGGGAAAGGATGAATCGTCTGATAGGGTAGTGAACCTTAGCCATGTTAAGGAACTTAATGGAATACCATGTTAATATATTAAGCTACGTGGTAGGCTTAAGAGAATTGTACGGATGAGGTCCGTATAGAGTAAGTAATGGTTGTTGTGATCAAGACGACACGATTATGGTATTATGAGAAGTTTCTGTACCCGTTCTTGGGGATTTGGTAAGGTAGGCTTGGAGAATGAAAATTGCGAGCCTAAGAATATTGATAAGCCGAGACCTTAGATATATAAGGCTCTCTCGCCATAAGATTTTAAGTCGGACAAGGATAAGAGTTAAGTGCGACGCGGTGGGGTGAGGACTGCGGTCGCCCCATAGCCTGAAATAGAGTGGGATCAGTTGGTAGTAGTTCGCCACGTGACGTGGTCACGAGTGCAAGGCCCAAGTCTAGTTAATTGTTTCGGGTTCGTGGACACGTTCCACCGGAACAGTTGTGAGAGCGAAATGGCCTTATGTTGTTTAAAGAGTGTTTGGGGTGGTAGGCGGCGGGAATATGAGGTTTTCCCGGTGATGATATTGTCGTCAGACCCAAGTAGACCTAGTAGAGAGGATTATGACAGACTTTGAGGTCATTATGAGTATGGGCTAGTTGGCTTCATGAGTGCCAAGGTTGACATTTTAGTATAAGTATTGTTATGTGGCCATGGGTGGCATATGTTGTAAGAAGGGTAGTAAAAGGAGACTATGTTGGTATCTAATTAGATTGGACTCCGAACGAACATTCGGGGACGAATGTTTCTAAGGGGGGAAGAATGTTACACCCCGTAATTCAAGGACATGTTTAAGAGAATGTAAGTAAGGAATACAAGACTTGAAAAGGGTACGAAAGGAAGAATTGTTTTTCCGACGAAAAATCTTCCGAACGTCGGAAAGGAAAAATGTTCGTTGAGGAGAATTGGATTCTCAAAATGCATTAATTGAGGATTATGGAATGTGTTAGCATTATGGAAATTTAATTTTACGGATTTGGTCACGTGGGGCCCACCCGAGGAATTGTACGTTTTGTGGGACCCACGAGGGTTACAGAATTTTATGGACGAATGGGAGGGCGACACGTGGCACCCCCCACATTGGTCTTGGACGAATTGGAGCAAGGGTAAGATGGTCATTGACCAAGGTAAAAGATTAGTCTTGCTAGCATGATATTATTGACCAAGGTCAACTTGTCCACTTGGCTATTTAATTAATGATCTTCATCCAAGCCACACATTTATTAGAATCTTGGCCCTTCATTGTATTATATATACATAACTAGTGCAAGACTAGCTCTTCAACACTTAGAAAAATCACAACACATTTTGTTCTCAAAAGGGAGCTCACGGGTTTGGTGTGTTTCCCACACAATTTTTGTAGTTTTGATCCATTAGCCACAAGACTTTAACCCAAGGTCCCTAAGGGTATTGTAGGATATCTCAATAGAAATATTTCGAAAACGGGCGTTTTAACGTTAGTCATGGCGAAAACCTAAGGCATTTTCATAGGTTTTTATTGGAAATGGAAGAGAAGTTGGTTGTGAGCTTCTAAAGGCTTCAAATAGCGGATTGGAGCGTAAAGGAAAGGAGCTAAGAATTTCTAAGGAGCGACTTTGAATCTTGGAAATTATAAGGGCTTGTAAAGGTATAATTCTTGTCGTTTTAACAATTAAGATTACTTATTGTTGTAGCTATGGATATTAGCAAGTATGAGATATATATTATGAAATTGATAAGTGTTATGGATATTGGAACCCTAATCCAAAACTAGTATGTTTAGCCTTGAGATTTCAATTCACGGTGATTATAAGTATAAGTCGTCACATGTTATATATTGAAGGAAATTGTAGTTGTTGAAGTTGTTTATGACTATATAACATGTTAGACCTAAGAACTTGGATTGGAAAGGAATTGGAAAGTTTGATAAGTTGTTGCACCTTTTGGCCGAAAATGGCATTGTATTGTGGAATAGTTTGATATCAATTGTGGGGCGGAATTTTACACGCCTCAGGCTGTAATCCCCTATTGTTAACTACATTGTTGAGCCTTAAATGTGGCGTGTTTGGTTATTGTATTCGCCTTGAAAAGGTGGCAAAGTATGTAGAAACAAAGGAAGTCTTTGTCAGATTTTCCGTAGAATTTAGTGACTTTGCACTTAGAATATTCTACGTCGTTTGAAGCTAGAGGTTTAATGGACGATTATGACCATTTTAGGTCAAGTACTAAGTATAGCGTATTCTACTTGAATGATGGAATAGCTATCAAGGTTGAAGTACTTTGGAGCATTTTGCTAATTGTCGATAATCGTCGCAAGGTATGTGAACCTCTTCCTTCTTTTGACATGATTTTATGTATGGAATATACATGTGGTATTATTTCATGATTCCTTCTACTCTTAGAAGTTAAGAAATATGTATGTTGATTTACTCTACGTATGGGTTACGTCTAAGTTATCCTAAGTTCTTACCAAGTCTTATGGGGATGTTGGTAAGAGTCGTTAGAGGTATTTGGAGCCAAGTTGACTTGGCTAAGTTACGACAAAATGAGAATAAGTATCGAACAAGCCACCGCAGCGTTAATAAAGGAAAATGTAATGACAATCAATTATGTTAAAATGAGTAATTCTCCATCCGCATAGAAACTAAGATAAGACAAAATTGTATTACATTTTCTAGATCATGGCTACTTGAATAAGATCGTTATAAATAAGTATAACTTATTCACAACGCACCAAAGTATATGTTACTTAATTTATAAGAATTTACGTATGAAGTTTTAAGACTATGAATCTCAAATTCTTAAAAGGTTAAGAGACTTTATTTTTCAAGTTATGGGACTTGATTCTTAAAGGAAGAAATGAATTGATTTACAAGTATAGAATACTTGATTTGGAAAGACTTGATTTCTAAAGTTAAGAAACTTGTTTTCTTAAAAGTTAAGAGACTTGAAGTATTTTGAAAGCTATGAAATTCGATTTGAAAGTATAAGTCTCTTGGTTATAAAAGGAATGAATTTGTCTAAGACATAAAGAGTTATAACGGCTTTATGGGAAGTTAGTTATAACAACTTTATGGAAGATTAAAAGAATGGTTTTCTTCAGTAATGTAAGCAAAGAAATGATTTGAAATAAAGAAGGGCAAATTGTTTTAAAGGTACCAATTGCTTAAGGTTTTTAAGAAAGAAGTCACTTGATTTAGAAGCCTGTAAATGTATTTCTAAAAGGTATTGTGACTTGTCTTGAAAAGTAGATATGACTTGATACTACGGTTATTAGTATCTTGGAAGTTTTATTTGAAAGAGAGTCATTCTAAAGGAGTAGAGGTACGTAGTACGTTGGGTTAAATTCCCGGATTTTATATGACATTATCGCGTCCCAGAAATGGGTCGGCAAGATACCTTTACGGGCGCACTATATGACATTATCGCCCCGTAAACGGGTGGGCAAGATACCTTACGGGCGAACTATATGACATTATCGCGCCCCGAAATAGGCGCAAGATACCTTACGGGCGCACTATATGACATTATCGCGTCCGTAAATGGGCCGCAGATACCTTTATGGGCGCACTATATGACATTATCGCGCCCCGTGAATGGGCCGCAAGATACCTTTACGGGCGCACTATGTGACTTTATCGCGCCCCGATCGGGTCGGCGAGATACGCGCCCTCCATAAAGCGGCCTGGATTATGTTATGCAAGGTAAGTAAGTTATATGGTAATGAACTTGACGGTTTTTCCTAAGCATGCGTAAGAATGTGACTATAACCTTTATGTAAAACGGGAAAAGATAATAAGGTACGATTAAGTTCACGAGATGGTAATGACACGGTAGGATCTCGTATTTACCCTTTTTATACTTGCCCTGTCATTCTTTTGTACGCTATGATCTGCATCAGACTTTATTTCTGCTCCATATTCGGTACTGTTGTTATCGATTTCTTCGGGGCCGCTCATGTCCGAAGTTTAGGTACATTTGTGGATCCGCGAGCTTAGGATCCTGGTTCAAAGATTTCGAGATGGCTCCAATGTTCCGAATTGTCATGGCTATGTATATTCAGTGGTACGCGGGCCTTGTCCCGTCATAGTATGTGTTCAAATCTTAAAGGTCTGTATTCACATGTGGGCTGGACTGGTTAGAGTTGTAATTACATTTTTTTGGATAGTGTAAGCCCTTTTTGGGTGATTTATATTATGACAGCCTTATCGGCTTTGCCTTGGTTTTAAAAAAATGTGTTATTTATTTTCCGCAGTTGTTTTGGTGTTGTATGTTTGGAAGCGGTGCCCGTGTATGGCACCGCCGCGCCCGGTCGGGTCCGACAAAAGTGGTATCGTGAGCGCTTAGTCCTCTGAAAGTGTCTACGCACCGTGTTCAGTAGAGTCTTGATTATCGGTGTGTTGTGCACTACATCTATAATCGGAGGCTGCAGGACATTTAGGATTGGTTTCCATTCTTCTCACTCGAGATCGTGCGATAGAGTTGTGTTGTTAGGGTCGCCTCTCCTAACGAGTTACGTTGATCAAGCTACGAGAAAGGCGTGACCGAAGGACTATGGATTGCGTATCCGGGTTGGTAATGATTATAGTATAGTTGGTATTGTGACATACATCTATACGAGTTATGTATGAGGGTCGACGCGTGTTGCCTAGAACGATTTTAGATTACCAGAGTTGGTAAAGACTAACTAGATACCGGAAGGTATGGAACGATTAATGAATTCTCGCCAAGGTCTTATGTTTTATTTTGAGATAATTGGGAAAGGATGAAGTCGTCGATAGGGTAGTGAACCCTTAAGAAGCCATGTTAAGGAACTTAATGGAATACCATGTTAATATATTAAGCTACGTGGTAGGCTTAAGAGAATTGTACGGATGAGGTCCGTATAGAGTAAGTAATGGTTGTTGTGATCAAGACGACACGATTATGGTATTATGAGAAGTTTTGTACCGTTCTTTGGGGATCGTAAGGTAGGCTTGGAGCATGGAAATTGCGAGCCTAAGAATATTGATAATCACGAGACCTTAGATATATAAGGCTCTCTCGCCATAAGATTTTAAGTCGGACAAGGATAAGAGTTAAGTGCGACGGCCTGGGGTGAGGACTGCAGGTCGCCCCATAGCCTGCAATAGAGTGGGATCAGTTGGTAGTAGTTCCGCTACGTGACAGGGTCACGAGGGTGCAAGGCCCAAGTCTAGTTAATTGTTTTACGGGTTCGTGGACATGTTCTACCGGAACCAGGTTGTGAGCCAGAAATGGCCTTGTGTTGTTTAAAAGAGTGTTTGGGGTGGTAGCTGAGCGGGAATATGAGGTTTTCCCGGTGATGATACAGTCGTCAGACCCAAGGAGACCTAGTAGAGAGGATTATGACAGACTTTGAGGTCATTATGAGTATGGGCTAGTTGGTTTCGTGAGTGCCAATGTTGACATTTTATTATAAGTATTGTTATGTGGCCATGGGTGGCATATGTTGTAAGAAGGGTAGTAAAAGGAGACTATGTTGGTATCTAATTAGATTGGACTCCGAAAGAACATTCGGGGACGAATGTTTCTAAGGGGGGAAGAATGTTACACCCCGTAATTCAAGGACATGTTTAAGAGAATGTAAGTAAGGAATACAAGACTTGAAAAGGGTACGAAAGGAAGAATTGTTTTTCCGACGAAAAATCTTCCGAACGTCGGAAAGGAAAAATGTTCGTTGAGGAGAATTGGATTCTCAAAATGCATTAATTGAGGATTATGGAATGTGTTAGCATTATGGAAATTTAATTTTACGGATTTGGTCACGTGGGGCCCACCCGAGGAATTTTACGTTTTGTGGGACCCACGAGGGTTACGGAATTTTATGGACGAATGGGAGGGCGACACGTGGCACCCCCACATTGGTCTTGGACGAATTGGAGCAAGGGTAAGATGGTCATTGACCAAGGTAAAAGATTAGTCTTGCTAGCATGATATTATTGACCAAGGTCAACTTGTCCACTTGGCTATTTAATTAATGATCTTCATCCAAGCCACACATTTGTTAGAATCTTGGCCCTTCATTGTATTATATATACATAACTAGTGCAAGACTAGCTCTTCAACACTTAGAAAAATCACAACACATTTTGTTCTCAAAAGGGAGCTCACGGGTTTGGTGTGTTTCCCACACAAATTTTTTGTAGTTTTGATCCATTAGCCACAAGACTTTAACCCAAGGTCCCTAAGGGTATTGTAAGGATATCTCAATAGAAAGATTTCGGAAAAACGGCGTTTTCACGTTAGTCGCAAGGCGAAAACCTAAGGCATTTTCATAGGTTTTGATTGGAAATGGAAGAGAAGTTGGTTGTGAGCTTCTAAAGGCTTCAAATAGCGGATTGGAGCGTAAAGGAAAGGAGCTAAGAATTTCTAAGGAGCGACTTTGAATCTTGGAAATTATAAGGGCTTGTAAAGGTATAATTCTTGTCGTTTTAGCAATTAAGATTACTTATTGTTGTAGCTATGGATATTAGCAAGTATGAGATATATATTATGAAATTGATAAGTGTTATGGATATTGGAACCCTAATCCGAAAACTAGTATGTTTAGCCCTTGAGATTTCAATTCAAGTTGATTATAAGTATAAGTCGTCACATGTTATATATTGAAGGAAATTGTAGTTGTTGAAGTTGTTTATGACTATATAACATGTTAGACCTAAGAACTTGGATTGGAAAGGAATTGGAAAGTTTGATAAGTTGTTGCACCTTTTGGCCGAAAATGGCATTGTATTGTGGACTAGTTTGATATCAATTGTGGGCGGAATTTTACACGTCTCAGTGGCGTGTAATCCCCTATTGTTAACTACATTGTTGAGCCTTAAATGTGGCGTGTTGGTTATTGTATTCGGCCTTGAAAAAGGTGGCAAAGTAAGTAGAAACAAAGGAAGTCTTTGTCCGATTTTCCGTAGAATTTAGTGACTTTGCACTTAAATATTCTACGTTGAAGCTAGAGGTTTAATGGACGATTATGACCATTTTAGGTTGAAGTACTAAGTATAGCGTATTCTACTTGAAGGATGGAATAGCTATCAAGGTTGAAGTACTTTGGAGCATTTTGCTATTTGTCGATAATCGTCATGCGGTATGTGAACCTCTTCCTTCTTTTGACATGATTTTATGTATGGAATATACACGTGGTATTATTTCATGATTCCTTCTACTCTTAGAAGTTAAGAAATATGTATGTTGATTTACTCTACGTAGTGGTTACGTCTAAGTTATCCTAAGTTCTTACCAAGTCTTATGGGGATGTTGGTAGAGTCGTTAGAGGTATTTGGAGCCAAGTTGACTTGGCTAAGTTACTGACAAATGAGAATAAGTATCGAACAAGCCACTGCAGGCGTTAATAAAGGAAAATGTAATGACAATCAATTATGTTAAAATGAGTAGAATTCTCCATCTGCATAGAAACTAAGATAAGACAAAATTGTATTACATTTTCTAGATCATGGCTACTTGAATAAGATCGTTATAAATAAGTATAACTTATTCACAACGCACCAAAGTATATGTTACTTAATTTATAAGAATTTACGTATGAAGTTTTAAGACTATGAATCTCAAATTCTTAAAAGGTTAAGAGACTTTATTTTTCAAGTTATGGGACTTGATTCTTAAAGGAAGAAATGAATTGATTTACAAGTATAGAATACTTGATTTGGAAAGACTTGATTTCTAAAGTTAAGAAACTTGTTTTCTTAAAAGTTAAGAGACTTGAAGTATTTTGAAAGTTATGAAATTCGATTTGAAAGTATAAGTCTCTTGGTTATAAAAGGAATGAATTTGTCTAAGACATAAAGAGTTATAACGACTTTATGGGAAGTTGGTTATAACAACTTTATGGAAGATTAAAAGAATGGTTTTCTTCAGTAATGTAAGCAAAGAGAGGATTTGAAATAAAGAAGGGCAAATTGTTTTAAAGGTACCAATTGCTTAAGGTTTTTAAGAAAGAAGTCACTTGATTTAGAAGCCTGTAAATGTATTTCTAAAAGGTATTGTGACTTGTCTTGAAAAGTAGATATGACTTGATACTACGGTTATTAGTATCTTGGAAGTTTTATTTGAAAGAGAGTCATTCTAAAGTAAGGCGTGAGTACGTTGGGTTAAATTCGGATTTTATATGACATTATCGCGTCCCGTAAATGGGCGCAAAGATACCTTTATGGGCGGACTATATGACATTATCGCGTCCCGTGAACGGGTCGGGCAAGATACCTTATGGGCGGACTATGTGACTTTATCGCGTCCCATATCGGGTCGGCAAGATAGGCGTCCTCCATAAAGTGGTCGGATTATGTTATGCGGTAAGTAAGTTATATGGTAATGAACTTGACGGTTTTCCTAAGCATGCGTAAGAATGTGACTATAACTTTTATGTAAAAATGGGAAAAGATAATAAGGTACGATTAAGTTCACGAGATGGTAATGACACGGTAGGATCTAGTATTTACCCTTTTTATACTTGCCCCTGTCATTCTTTTGTACGCTTATGATCTTCTTGTACTTTATTTATGCTCCATATTCGTACTGTTGATCGACCCTTCTGAGGCTGCGTTAAATGTCCGGCGTTTAAGTACACGATTGTGGATCCGCGAGCTTAGGATCCTGGTTCAAGATTTTGAGATGGCTCGATGTTCCGAGTTGTCATGGATATGTATATTCAGTGGGCACGGGGCCTTGTCCCGTCATAGTATGTGTTCAAATCTTAGAGGTCTCGTATTCACGTGTAAATGGATCGTTAGAGTTGTAATTACATTTTTTGGATAGTGTAAGCAATTTTTGGGTGATTTATATTATGGCAGCCTTATCGGCTTTGCCTTGGTTTTAAAAAAAAAATGTGTTACTTATTTTCCGCAGTTGTTTTGGTGTTGTATGTTTGGAAGGGTGCCCAGGTAGGGCACCAGTCGCGGCCCGGGGTCGGGTCCTGACAGTTATTTTGTGTGATTACCACTTGATTGTACCTCCGTCGTATACTAGCTTACTTATCGTGTGGAAATAAAGGAATTGTAATGTTGATAATTGAACATAGGACAGTGATATGACTTGTACTTGTCGATTGTATATTTGTGATATGTGTTGAGACTGATATCATGCTTGACATGCTTTCGTTATTATTTTTGTGATGTTGGTGAGGGAAGTGATTGAGAAACTCTGAGGTATTTGCTGGAGATTGAGAAACTCCGAGGTCTTTGCCGAAGATTGCGAGTGATTGATAGCCTCTGAGGTTCTAGCTTGAGAGCACGATGGTACATGGACTTCACGGGTCCCCCATAGGTCATGGCTTTGAGGAACTGTCTTAGCATGTGTGTACGAGAGTGGAGAGAGGGATAGGTGACTATTGTATTGCATTTCTTCCATCTACTATTAGTTTTAACTGCTCATTTGGTGAAGTTATATCTGTCTTGGTTGATTACATAATTTCTTACATTTTGAATTGTATATGATTTGTGACCATACATGTTTGCTCTATGTGCTACTTGTTAGTTTCAACTCTCCATGCGTTATCTAATCATTGTCGGCCTATGATGCTTACCGATACTAGTGTTGTACTGATACTACTCTTGCTGCACTTTTGTGGAGTGCAGAGTACGATCCAGGTTCTAGCTCTACGCCCCGTGGCTGATTCGCGATGGTGATATATTTCAGTCGTTCATAATGAGCTACTTGATCATCCGTGGCCCTTGAAGGGCTTCCTAGTTAATTCCATTTACTTTTGTTAGTTGACAGACAGTATGTAGCCTGCGAGCATCTTTTTATCACCTTTTGTTGTTTTTTTATTTTGCAGGTTAAATTAAAAAAAAAACGAAAAAAAATAAATTAAAATAAATTAAAATTCAGGACACATGGACTACTACTATCAGAGACAGTGGAGTCATCAACATCAGCTTAACCCACAAGTTCTAGAGGAAGATCTAGATGAGTTGCAGACAGGCATACTCAGGCTCACCAAGTGCCAGACTCAGTTTATAGCTGAGAGAAGAGTGTCCCTCAGAAATTTGGAGACACAAATAGGGCAACTAATGGAAAGGATGAGCAATACACCTCAAGCAAATTTGCCTAGCGACACCATTGTGGGAAGTGATAAGAAAATTCAGGAGCATGAACCACACCCAGTTGTTGAGGAATCTGGCGAGATAGTTGGTGTAGAGAAGGAAAAAATTACTGAGATCCAATTATTCACCTTTTTGGATTCTGTGGAAATTCTTTTTCCTGTACCTATTGCAGAAGAAACACCACCATCTGTCACTGTTGATCTCCAAATAGAAAGTCCATACCTTCAAGGGCACCCCCAAAAGTTGAGAGATGTATGGAGTTTCACTGATCCCTACATTATAGAGAGCCTAGAAGACAAACATGTCTTGTGTACTTAGGGGATAATCTTATATCTGAAGCCCTTATTTGAAAAGATTGTTGTAGGAAAAGTGAGACCTGGAACAATAACTTTGCGAATTGCAAGCAGTTCGCAGAAGGATCCAATGGGCACTCGTAAAGGTTAACTGCGTCCGGCTAAAAGACGTTAAAGACAGCGCTTGTTGGGAGGCAACCCAATGTTTTTAGTTATGTTATTTTAATTTTTGTTTTAGTTTGTTTTTATTTTTTCTTGAACAGTCTCACGGTCTTGGGTTCTTGTTTGTGTTGTTGGATGACAGGTGGAATGCAAGCTAAATCTGAGGAAAAAGGAGCAAAAAGGCTGGAAAAAAAAGGAAAAGTCGTCGTCAGCGCCGCACACCCAGAATCAGCGTCGTGGCGCCGGAAATTCAGAGAGTCGCAGTACTTGGGGCGCCACGGCGCCGAATCTCAGGGCCGTGGCGTCGGAACTTCAGAGAGCCATATTTCGTGCAAATTCCAGAATTTTTCCTCCCAGACCTCCGTTATGACCGCTGTGTTGTGTCAGTAAGTTGTCCCTAATATTTTTTTTTAGTCTTGCACACATTGGGGACAATGTGTGATTTAAGTTTGGGGGGAGTTCTTAGTTTATTCTATGTGTTTTTGAGTCTTTTTGCTGTTTATTTCTATGTTTAATGAGTCTAATTTTTTTTTAGTATAATTTTTTTTTTAAATTTTTATGATCAAACATGCTGTAGTTACTTGAAACGCCTAGTGAAGTAAAATGGAATAATGTAATGGAATTAGAAGAAACCATCTGAACACTTAGGATAGATATGCCAAAAATTCATGAAATCGAACTATTTGGGGTATCTTGCTTGATTTATGCATTGTTAGTGATTAAACCTATGTGTCTGCTTGCTTGCTATTCGAGGCGAAATAGTTAGGATATGCATGTTAGGGAGATGATTCAGGCATTTCTTTGTTAGCCCTTTCTTACCATTATTTGTATATCCCTGACATTACAATTGAATCCCTAGTCAGCTCTTTTGAGCCAAAAATAAGATCTTTTCTTTGACACCCTAAAATTCCATATTTGTGTCATAAGTGGAAAAATTGAGTTGTTTGGAATATAAAGTGTTGAAAAAGAGACAAAAGAGAGTGAACAATTTTTATGCACCCCAATGAAAAAGTAATAATAAATAGGCAAAAGCCTAAGTTTGGGGGTGCTTACTATTCATCAGACACTTCATTCTCTCAAAACAAAAGAGGGGAAAGATAGGTATGGGGTTAAAAAGAGAATCAAAAGAAAAGGAAAGAATTTAAAGCAAAAGAGCTTATGGTACGTAAATTGAGCCTAAATGTCTATTTTTACCTACTTCTGCCTAAGCCTACATTACAACCTTGAAAAGCCCTGAAGATCTCTAATATGTGTATCCATGATTAGTGGAGAATAGCAAGTAAACATGTCATAGCATTTTTAAATTAACATGCATAGTTAGATATTCTTACTTCCATTGAGCATGATTAAATTGAATTTGCGAAATATCTGACTTGAGTGTTTAGAATGCTAAAAATCCATGCTATATGTTCCTACATATTATCTTACTAACCTTCATGCTTTTCTAAGTGACAATTGTGCAGCAAAATGATCAGTGTCTTTGAGTCATTTTATTTTCTTTCGTGTCTTTGTTTATATTTTTTATCTTTGCTCGAGGGCGAGCAAAGGTTAACTTTGTGGGTGTTTGATCGGTGTATTTTATATACACCTTTTGAGTCATTTTTAGTTAGTATTTTACTCATTTCATTTATGTTTAGTATAGTATTAGGGTTGTTTTCCTTTCTTTTGTGTCACAGCGGTCAGAAATGGAGAAATGTCGAAAAGGAGATGAAATGAGCATAAATGAGATGGAATTGCACACTAAAAGAGCCAAGAAATGAAGCCTAAGAAGGTCCGGGAAATATAGAAGAAACTAGACGAAGACCGGACGAACAAAGGACGAAGAAACGAAAAATCCGAAAGAATGCTGTCACCGGCGCCGCGGCGCCGACCACTGAAGCCGTCCAAAGCTCTCTGATTTTCAGGCGCCGTGGCGTCGGATTGCACGGCAGCGGCGCCGACGCGGGATTTCTGAGTTTTGGGCCGAATTTGACACGTTTTCAGAGTCCAAAAGGAATAACTTTTTCTACCTAAATATTCCTTAAACTCTTTACCTAAAAGGATTCCATAACTTTTCCTAAACCCTTTACCTAAAAGGATTCCATAACCTTTCCTACCTACATAATCCCTAACCCTTTACCTAAAGGATTCTTGGGATATAAATAGTCTCTACATCATTAGAAGAATTCATCCTTCATTCCACATTCCAATCCATCACCCATCCCATTCTCCATCCACCATTCCATTCCATTCATCTTGTAAATATTCCACAACACAATCCTTGGATGCTAGAAGGCTTGGATACTTGTTCTTGAGTATTTTTCTTTTCTTTCTTTTTGCTTTGTTTATTTCAGTTCATGTATGGAGATTATATTAGTTCTTAGTGTGACTATGGTAGGAGCTAATTACTTTATTAGGGATTTCCTTGTGATTCTCTTGAAACTCTTATTCATGAATTAATACTTTAGTTGATTCTTCACTTGTTAAAGATTTATTCAATAATTGTTTTGATTGCTTGATAATTAATTGATCTCTAGTTATCATCACTTATATGAGTTCTAATCGAGATCCGAAAGGGGATATTGTGAATATGCTATAGTTGAATAAACATAGGTTTAAATCGTGGACGAAAGTACCCCGATACTTGTGTAGCTTAATAGGTTATTGCTCTTAATCCTCCTTTGTAGTCAATCTTGTCACCGAAAGGTAGAAGGGTTCTCCATTGGGGTTGAGTGTTTATATTACCTTAACAGGAGTATAAAATGGTCTAGTTAACCTGCTATCTTAACGTAGAAGAAGAAGTCAATCTAATTGTATTAAGAATTGAATAGAGTGGATAATTGATGATCTTGGAAGCCCTAATTCTCCATCATAACTGATTTAAATCAAAGTATTTTCTTAATTAGTTTATTTTCTGCATTATTAGTCTAAAATTCCCAATCAATTAACGTTAACCAAATAGATAACATAGGATAGATAATCGATACTTGAAAACCAGTCCCTGAGGACGATATTCGGTCTTACCTAGACTATATTACTTGTAACGATACGTGCACTTGCGTTTAGTGTGTGCATAAATCGCACATAAGTACGTCGGACGTACATGGTTCTATTGGATCCTAATCCTTAATGATATATGACATGATAACACCTTGGATTTCTAAATGAAAGTTATCCTATCTAGTTTCTTTGAGAGTCAAAAGATGATTTTAACTTTCATATGGTTGCTTATGATATCTATTTGTGCACAATCCCTTATATGTTCGATGTGTCCTTCATTAGAGGGCCAAGCTAGTACATATATGTATTATGATTCCATGGACCTAACTCCATGGACATGCATCCATGATGCGGGTATAGATACCCAGGTAGTATAAATGTGTATTAGGATTCCATGAACCGACCTCTGTGATGCGAGTACGAGATACTCAGGCTAGGTATATGATTCCATGGACATGCATCCATGATGCGGGTATAGATACCCAGGCTAGTATATATATGTATTATGATTCCATGGACCGACCTCCGTGATGCGAGTACGAGATACTCAGGCTAGGTATATGATTCCATGGACATGTATCCATGATGCGGGTATAGATACCCAGGCTAGTATATATATGTATTATGATTCCATAGACCGACCTCCGTGATGCGAGTACGAGATACTCAGGCTAGGTATATGATTCCATGGACATGCATCCATGATGCGGCTAGTATATATATGTATTATGATTCCATGGACATACATCCGTGATGCAAGTATAAATACTCATGCGGGTATAAAGACCCATGCGGGTTCGATTCCCATGAATAGGATATGCATAATGATTATATGGGCAGGTGTCCCTGATTTTGACATGACTTTTTTTATTTTTAAAAGACACAGTTGACTCTCATTTTTATAAAGTACAGTGGTACAGTGATACAGTGGTACAGTAGTACAGTGATACAATGTACAATTGGCTCTTATTTTATATGGCACGATTGGATCTGGTATTTGATTTTCATACTTGTCCCTGTCATCTTTTGGCCAGTTATGATCTTATTTACTGTACTTTATGTTTACATACTTGGTACATTGTTGTACTGATCCCCCTTCTCCGGGGGGTTGCGTTCATGCCCGCTGATATAGGTACTCAGTTGGGTGATCCGCGTACTTAGGATCCTTGCTCAGCTTTTTGGGAAAGCTCCATTGTTCCGGGGCTAGTCATTTTGGTACAGGCCTTCCATTATGGCTTATGTATATTCAGGGGTACAGTGGGACCTTGTCCCGTCATAGTTATTGTGATACTCTTAGAGGTCTGTAGTCATGTGTGGGTTGGACATGTACAATTATAGTTTTTTTTGGATATTGTGTATATGATGGCAGCCTTGTCGGCTTGCCTATTATGTTATATGACAGTTTAGGGGACAAGATCCTTGTTATAAGATCATGAGTTTTTCTTAACCTTCCGCTGGTTATATGTGATGTGTGGGTATAAGAGTGCCCAGGTAGGGCACTAGTCGCGGCCCATCGGTTCGGGTCGTGACACCTCTTCCTTGACAACCCTCTCCTTTCTTTCTTCGACTTTCCTCTCTTCCTCTCCAATTTTCAATGGCTGAACAACCTAAATCTCATCATGCTCTTGCAGTTAATAACAACAAGAATTTCATTCCCAAATCACTTGAGATGGATAAGGTTCAATATTCATCTTGGGCAGAATTATTTTAGATTCATTATCGTGTATACAAAGTCATAGACCATAGCATCCCTAAAATATCAAAGCCTATAGAAAACCATGATGATGAACTTTGGTCCCGCTTAGATGCGGTTTTCCTACAATTGATTTACGAAACGATCTTGAATGATCTAATACATACAATAATTGAAATCGATGCCTCTGTACGACAAACTGTTGAGTCTATTTTATATACACTTTTGAGTCCTTTTTAGTTAAGTATTTTACTCTTTTCTTTTGTGTTTAGTATAGTATTAGGTTTGTTTTATTTCTTTTGAGTCACAGCGGTCATAAAAGAGGAAATACCAAATTGAGGATATAATGAGATGAATTGAGGATGAAATTGCACAAGCAAAACCCAAGAAATGAAGCCTAAGAAGTCCCGAGAAGAATAGAAGAAATCTGGCGATAACGGGACGAACCAGCCTCGAGGGCCGCCGCGCAAGGCAAGGAAAGCCGCGGCTGAAGGAATGAGGGCCGGGGCGTAAAATTTCCAGAGAGTCGAAAAATATTTCACCGTCGAAAGCGCCGCGGCGCGGAAGTTCCAATGTGTCCAGTGATTTTCGTGGCCATTTAGGGACGCGACGCTTGGCAGCAGCGTCGCGGCGCCGACGCGAAATTTCTAGATTCTGGGTCGAATTTTAGAAGGGTAAAAGGGCCCGAAACGCAGTTCCAGATATAAAACCTGAAACCCTTAAATATTTTAACATCATACTTTGGAGAGGCAAGAAATGAGGCAACACTACAATTGGAGACATCGAATTGTTCAAGTTATTTTCTTCTCTTTTATTTACTTCAGTTTATGTTGGATATTAAATTTGTTCTTAGCATGACAATGTCTAGGAGCTAATTTCTTTATTAGGATTTTCCGTTGAATCGCTTGAAACTCTTTCATAAGTTAATGCATAATTATTGATTTCTTCTTCAGCTATATTAAGATCTATTCAATATTGTATTGATTGTTTGATAATTGACTGACCATTAATTGTCATAACTTATATGATTTCAAATCGAGATCTGAAAAGGGAGAGTTGAATATGCTGTAGTTGTCTAGACATATGTTAAAATCGTTGATGAAAGTACCCTGATACGTGTGTAGTGTTTAAGGTTATTGTTCTTGATCCTCATGTGTGGTAAAATATATCATAGAAATAGAAGGTTTCTGCACAAGGTTGAGTTTTTATATATCCTAACCGGAATATAGAACATATTAGTTAACCTGCTATCTTAATAAGAAGAAGAATCATTAGCATTGAATTAACACGTGAAAGAGTGGATAGTTGAGGAGATTCAAAGCCCTATTTCCTTCATAACTGTTTTAAACCCGAAGTATTATCATAATTAGTTTATTTTCTGCAATTACTTTAGTTTTAATTCTTAGTTATAATCCCCAACCAAAAGAACGTTAAACAAATAGATTAGATATTCGGTACTTGACAAACCAGTCTCTATATAGAAACAAAGGAAATGCTGCCCGATTTTCCGTAGAATTTAGTGACTTTGCACTTGGAATATTATACATTGAAGCTAGAGGTTAATGAACGTATTATGGTCATTATAGGTTGACGTACTACGTGCGGTATATTGGACTTAGCAAGTGGATTGACCGAAAAGGTATGTGGAACTTTCTTATCTCTTGAGCATGAGTAGTTATAACTGTATAGTACGGTAGACGTACGTGATTTAAATAAAGTAAATCCTTTGGTATACTTAACTTATTTTAAAGAATGTCTAAGTTGGTTGAGTTAGAGAGTTAACTCACTTGTTCTTGAGGAATGATTTATTCTAATAAGGTAGACAAGGATTTCTTGACAGGAAAAAGTATTTTGAAAATTGTGTAAACTGATTTAAAGTATAAGTCTCTTGGTTAATAAAAGAACGAAATTGTTTGAGATATAAGGAGTTATAACGGCTTTATAGGAAGTTAGTTATAACGGCCTTATGAAAGGATAAGAATGTCTTAATTTCTAAAGCATAAAGTTAGTGTAACGGCTTTATGGGGAGTTGGTTATAATAACTTTATGGAAGGTTAAAGGAATGGTCTTCTTGAGTAAGGTAAACAAAGATGAAAGAATTGAAATTGAGTAGGGCAATTGGATTTAAAGGTATCAATTGCTTAGAGTGTAAAATGGGGGTTTTTATGTGAAAAAAGGATCTTTTGAAAGAGTAGAAGTACATAGTACTTCGGGTTAAATTCTCCGGATTTGATTAAGCAATAAGAAAGTGCCTTAAAGTCATAAAGAATGAGATACATATTGTGTATTACGGAAAGTCTAAAGAAGTTATGAAATTACTTGGACGTACCGTCAGTGATGGAGGATTCCACGGGTATGCTCCCATTGTTTTAGTATGAGTTTACTTGGACGTACCGACAGTGATGCGGGATTCCACGGGTATGCTTCCATTGTCTTGATATGAGCTTACTTGGACGTACCGACAGTGAGGTGGGATTCCACGGGTATGCACTTTGGACATGCTTACGATGAGGGATTCCGAGGCATGCAGTACGAGTTTACCCGGACGTACCGACAGTGAGGTGGGATTCCACGGGTATGCTTCCATGGTGGTTGATCCTTGGACCCGGGTTGTGGCATTTGCATATTCCGTGGATTTGCTACTCACGATGCGAGGAATACCTCATTCGAGTCCGTAGGGCTCATGCGGGTGAAATAGTCCCATGCGGGCGGGTACAGCCTATGCGAGAAATACCTCATGCGGGTCCACACGACCCATGCGGGTGAAATAGTCCCAGGAGTAGGATTGTTTAATGATACTGCGGGTGGATGACCTTGCTTTGATCATGAGCTTCCCATTTTCATGCAGTATAGTATATGCTTGATATTCTCATTATTAGTAAGGCACAGTGTTCTGTAAATTGATTATCATACATGTCTCCAGTTATTTTAGAATTATGAGGTATTTTCAGTATTTTCCAGTTTCGCATACTTAGTACATATTGTGTACTGACCCCCTTCCTCGGGGGCTGCGTTCATGCCGCAGGTAAGGGTAAGCAGGTGGTGGATCCTCATTCTTAAGATCACTGGTCTGGTGTCAGAAGCTCCATTCCTCCGGAGGCTTGTTTTGTTGGTACGGTTCCCTGAAGTTGTAGACTTTTGTACATTCAGGGGTATGGCGGGGCCCTGTCCCATCACAGTTCTTGTTCCCAGAGGTCTGTAGTCACGTTTGTGGTTTGGGCTGTAAGAACAAAGTTGTACTGTTTTACTTTTGATTAAGTATATTCTATGGAAGGCGGCCTTGTCGGTTAGCCAGTGATGTTTACTATATACATGTTTATGTGTTATGTATGTTCCGCGCTATTCTCTGATGTATACCTGACGGGGTGCCCCGGTAGGGCACCAGTCGCGGCCCCGGGGTCGAGTCATGACAAAAATGTTAAGAAATAATCAAATAACCCTCAAGTAGCAAGTTAACAATGTCATAATGCACAAAATTAGCACTAATATAGGCGCGTCCCACCCAACAAACCACCCGTAACACAAGAATCATACGAGCAAACAAGCCCGAGATACACGAAAAAATAGGTTATTACGGGGGAATCAAAGATGAGACAAGAACAACACTAATGCTAAAACAATCCAGCAAAAACACCTCAGGAGCTAAAACCACCTCACAACACCCATATGAACTCCAAGAACGTAAATCACAAGAAGGAAAAACAAAGCGTGAACTAGCAAGTGATACGTCTAACCGGTGAACTCAAGACACCTAAATCACAATATTAATCAAAAACAGAGGATTTAAGGGAGAGATACACCTGATTGAGTAAGGTATTTCCTCTATTTTGGCCCGTCTTTTGCAAAGTCTTCTTGGATAGAGCTTGCGCCAAGGAGTTTAAAGCGTGGAAAGGTGATTCTTGTGCTACTTGTTGAGATGTGTTTCTTGAGCTTTCTCAACCCCCGAAGGAAGAGAGATATGAATCTTTTATCAAGGCCTGAGAGAAAGTGTGGGAGAATAAGTAGGAGCTCTTCTCGCCGGTAGTTGAACTTCAATAAATGGTATAACTCCAAGAACCTTAAATGCTCTTCCTATATGGAAGTGAGGACATTAACTTCTCTTCATAAATGCACACAGTGATGTAAATGAGAGATGGAACAAGTCTTAGACACGTCGTATATAACCAAAAGAAGAGAAGAAGAGCACGTAAACGTCCAATACTTCAACTCATCCGATACTTATAGATAAAACTCACACGAACAAGAAGAAATTTCAGTGATATCCAACGTGAAATGTATTCCCCTCCTTAGATATAAGAACATAAACAAAGCACTTGGATGAATCCAAGTCAAGAGATTCTCTCTTGTGACTTCGTTAAGCCTTGGAAGATTTTAGGAGAGAGAACTTTTGTCAACTATTTTGATCCATGTTACTACTAGCATGTGAATGTAAGCGCACAGTTAGTACTGTTTTAGAATGTGTTTAGGGTGTCGTTTATGTGTTTTTTAAGTGTTTTGTATGATATTATGCGTCTTGTTTTGTGTTTTCAGTTCTTAAGCGATTCAGACAAGATATGGCGAATTCAAGATGAAATACGCTGATTTTGAGGATAAAAATGCGCATCAGATCCTAATCAATCAATTAAAGGAGACCCGGAAAGCTCAGAAAGAAATTCAGATGAAATCCAGCCAGAAAATGAGGAAGAGTCGCGGCTCATGGAATCAACAGCCACGGCGCTAGGAACAGGCGCCGAGGCGCCTGAATGGCAGTAGCTCCCGAAGGCTGAGGCGTCGCGGCGCCTGGCAGGTGAGTCTTGGCGCTGACAATGTCTTTTGTTCGAGAAATTCCGAAAATTAACAAGGGTACAATGGTCCAAAATGGAATTTTCTCAGTATATAAACCTTGGGAATAGATTTTAGGGATTATCTCATCTCATATCATACTTTTGGAGGCGAGAAACAATTAGAGACGTCAATTGTTCAAGTTCTTTTTCTCTTTTTACTTTATTTCAGTTTATGTTGGTTATTGAGTTGATTAGTTCTTAGCATGTCTATTATCTAATTACTTTTATTAGGGTTTTTCGTCGAATCACTTGAACCTCTTTTATGAATTAATGCATTGCTAGTATTTCTTCTTCGTCTATTAAGATCTATTCAACTTGTGTTTATTGAATGAGAATTAATTGGCCATTAGTTTTCATTACATATATGATTTCAAATCGAGAACTGAAAAAGGAGATTTGAATATGCTATAGTTGATTAGACGTAGGTTTAATCTTGAACGAAAGTATCATGATTACTTGTGTAGCGTGTGTAGGTTATTGATCTAAATTCTCCTATGTGGTAGAATTTATCATAGAAATATAGAAATTCCCACTTAGGTTAAGTTTTTATATGTCCTAACCGGAATATAGAACATCTTCGTTAACCTGCTATCTTAATAAGGAGAAGAATCATTAGTATTGCATTAACAAGTGATAGAGTGTATAGTTGAGGAGATTGGAAGCCCTAATTACCTTCTGATTTAAACTCTAAGTAGTATCATCCTTAGTGTATTCTTGCTTATTATTTATTTGTTAGTTCTTAGTTTAAAATCCAAAATTATTAACGTTTGCCAAATAGAAACTAAAGGTTCATTAATCGGTACTTGATAATTCAACCTCTGTGGACGATACTCGGTTTTACCGAGATTATTACTACATTGTGATACGTTCACTTGTGTAGCCTATAGAAAAATCGCAACACTGTTCCACCAGGAACTGGATATCAAACTCGAATGGCCCTAAATAAAACCAATGTTTCATGATGAATGCACTCATATGAAATATTAGGTCAGTGAATACTATGGAAGCTTTATAAAGATTTACAAAAATGCACCTTAAATATCATTTGGATTTATTGGTTTGTTAGATCCTTTCCAAAATCCTAACAAAATTGAAAAATATAGAAGGTTGAACATGCGTACTACTTTGGTGAACCTATCTTGCAAGATTTGAGTATTTGTGAATGAATTGTTTGAGGTGGATGGGATTGTTGATCATATGCAACACTATATTATTAAACTCAGGAGTCAATGATTGCAATAGGATCTGATAATTACAGTTGTGTATGCTAAATGTACGCAAGGGGACAAACTTGATTTGTGGAAAGCATAGAAGAATCATCTGATATATTGACCAATCCATGGATGATAAGAGGTGACTTTAATTTGATAACTTCTAAATAGGATAAATATGGGGGCCTTCCTGTTTGAGCAATTGTAGTATAATATTTTAAATCTTGCATTCAAAACTATGATGTATATGATTTGACTTTCAAAGAGAGTAAATATACTTGGTGGAATGGTCAGAGTGGAAAGGAATGTATTTTCAAGGGGTTTGGATAAATTCTTTGGTAATCAGAATATACAGGGTTGTATCTTAGTCTAGAAATTCAACATTTAATCAGAACTGGTTCAGATCATGCACGTTTGTTAATATCTTATGTTGGGAATTCTGGTCCAATCAAGAAACTTTTCAAGTTTCTTATTATGGGTTAAGAATGAAAGTTTCTTGGATAATGTTAGAGAGTATTGGCAGGAAGATTTTATGGCTAACCCTTTCATTATCTTCTATCACAAATTGAAAAAAATGAAGGTTGATTTGGTTCAATGGAGTAAAAGCACTTTTGGTAATATTTTTTAGGAGATTGAAACTTTGGAGGATGTCATCAAGGTTCATGAAATACAATTTGAATTGCACCCTACTCCTATTAATTGGGAGAATTTGCATAGAGTTCAGGCTAATCTTAATAGAATATATGTATTTGGAGGAGCAATTCTGGAAGCAAAAAGCAAGCATGCAATGGTTTCAAGATGGGAATAGGAACATAAAGTTCGTCCATTCTTATGTTCAGTAAAGAAGGAAAAGGCTTCAATTGCACAGAATTCAGAATCAACATGGTATGTGGTTAGAAGAGGATGGTGACATAACAACAGAGGCAATCAGATTTTTTCAAGACCAATTTTCTAAGGAGACATATCCTAGTAAATTTGAAATTATTGACCATGTATAAAACAACATGTTCACTGAGATGCCAACACAAGAAAAAGTGACAAAGGTTGTTTTCAGTTTAAATGGTGAAAGTGTTGGGTTACCTGATGGATTTACTTGAATATTTTACCAGTCATGCTGGAGCATTATAGGGGAGGATGTTATAACTTGATGAGAGCTTTTTTCTGTGGAGCTGAATTACCTAAATTCATAACGCATACTAATTTGATCTTATTACTGAAAAGGAACATAATCAACACTTTTTCTGATATAAGACCAATAAGTTTGAGTAATTTTGTAAATAAGATTTTCTCAAGGCTGGCTGGCTAGGGTGCCAAATGGTCTGATTTTTTTAAATTAGACTAGTTTTGTGAAAAGAATGAGCATTGTGGAGAATATTCTATTAACTCAAGATATAGTGGCAGATATTAGACTGAAGAGAGAAAACAAATGTGGTTATGAAGTTGGATATGGAAAAGGCATATAGTAAGGTATCTTGGTTGTTTTTTACTAAGGTATTGAGGAAAATGGGATTTGGAGAAAGGTTGATTTATACAGTCTTTATAATCATTAGTAAAAATTGGTATTCAGTGCTAGTAAATGGGAAACAACATGGGTTCTTTCAATCTTCTAGGGGTGTGAAACAGGGAGATCTACTATCACCTATTTTGTTTATCTTGGCTGCAGAAGTATGTCTAGAAACATAAACCAGTTGTATCAGGTACCACAATTTAAGAGATTTGGTCTGCTAAGGTGAATCATCTTGCATATGTAAATGATATGATCATTGTTTTTTCAGCAGACATCATGTCTTTGAAGCTAGTAATGGAGGTACATATGAAGAGACATTTGGATAGAAGGTGAATAAAGAAAAGAGTGTTGTATATTTGCATCATAATGTACTAGGAGATATAAATATTTTTTTGGAAGTAGCTACAGGAATAGGAAGAAAGAAATTGCCTCTCACATACTTGGGATGTCCAATTTTCAATAGTAGAAGGAAGAAATATTAGTACAGTCCAAATTTGATGAAGATCATGAACATATTTTAGTCTTGGAAAGGTGAAATGTTATCTTTTGGGAGTAGGGCAGTACTGATAAAATATGTGCTTCAAGGTATGCCCATAGAATGTGTACTTAATATCAGCCCTAAATCCACCTGATTATGTGATTAGATAAATGCATAGAATATTTTCTCAATTCTTTTATAGCAATACAATAGGGGAAATAATAGACACTAGGCTTTTTGGACATATTTATGTGTACAAGAGAAGGAATGAGGACTTGGTTATTGATCCTTACATGATGTTTCTATGGCATTATATTGTAACATTTGGTGGAATTTTAGAACAACTCCATCCTTATGGAGTGCTTTCATGAGTAACAAGTACTATGAGAAGAGTATATGGTTCTCAGAATTGGAAGAAGATGTTTCAAGATAGAGACATTATAAAACAACATATATAGTGGCAAACCAAAATGGGCAATTCACTCTTTTGGTAAGACAATAAGACAGGGTTGGTGAAAGTATATATGTCCTAGAACAATCATTTTAGGAGCACATGTACTTGAACACATTCATATTATTAATGAGATTAATATATTTGTCTTTTGCAATTATTGAATTATTATTTGATTGTTTATATCATTCATTAGTGTGCATCCCTTGAACTTACATTGTCATTGAAAGTGTGAGATATTAATGATAAAGTGTAGTTCTTAAAATAGCCTAGACTGATGATCATTGAGAATGAGATATCAATGATATGTTGTAAGTCGACATGTGGTCTGCATCACATTCTTAGAGAATGTAGTATATCTCACTTACTACTAGCAATAGTTGCTAGTGATGGACACATGAATACTCTTAGAGGAGTATTGGCATACCCTGCTGATAAACTATTTGTTATACATGTCTAGAGTATTATCAGCATGTGGGAGATAGAGGTCCTTAGACTGCAATTGGGTGCATTACGAAGTAGATTGAAGGTGGTAGTTGAGCCAAGAATAGGATTCATTCCTCGATTGGAATTTCGAGAGAACACTCAGCTTCTCTGAGATGTTAGGTCGACCAAGTCATTGGCCAATGCAAGAGATATATCTAGGATATGGTCTGGTTGTCGACTAATATAGATGAGATAAAGTGATCAAACCATTTGGATAGACACTTGGCAAATCTTAAGTTTGATCGAGTGTGTCGCGAATGAAAGGAATTTATCATCTCACATAGAGGTCTGTTTACTTGAGTCTTGTAAACGTACTTCACACATTGGGTATGTCACCGGTGCCGTCTAGGAGTTCCGTGTGAACCTTGGTTTGATCAAGTGCTGATGTGTGAAGGCCTAAAGGGTCACACTAAGTCGATTGTCTTTTTCGGTCTAAGGGTATATTGTGTAAAATATCGGATTTAGAATCAAGATATTTTATTTAATAATAAATTATGGGATAAATTTCATTTGATGAAAATTATATAATTAAGTCAAAATTAAATCTTGGATTTAATTATAACTAAAACGTGCAAAAAATAAATAGAGGAGTCAAGATAGCGCGGGCGCTCGATCGCCCATCGCAATTTGGATTTGGGTCAGATCTTGAAGCCTGATCCAAATCTGATTTGGTTTAGGGTTTCCTCCACTATATATTTGGCACTTAACCCATAATTTCATATGCTCTCACTTTTCACTTTCTGAACTCAGAGTTCAGGAAATAAAATTCTCTCAAACCTCTGCCAAGATTTCCTAGCTTTCTTGGGCAAAGGAATATACCGAAGCAAGGCTTGCACCCGAATTGACAATCGCGTGCGCTCCCTTTAGTAAAGACTAATAAAGCTTAAACTGTAAGTTTTCTTCCTGACTTTGCAGATTTGAATTATCGCATAATCATACCAGAAACGTTTGTTGGGGCAAGTAAGTTTACTCAAAATTTTAAACTTCCGTTGTGCCTTACTTGTGTGTTTTACACCCAACAAATCACTACAGTGGTATCAGAGCCCAGACTGGTTTAATGATTATACGATAATCTTTAATAACGATATATGGGATAATTAATTGTTTTGATTTAAACTGATTTTCGGATTTTTTTTTTTAAATTTTTTTGGTAGTGAACAGTAACCGACACTGTTCACGGCGTGAACAGTGTCTGCGGTCACTGTTCCGACGTGAACAGTGATTTTCCGATGATTTTTTCTGCGATTCGACGTGTACTAACACCGTCTCCACTATTATCGAGAAATCCATTTTTAAAGATGGTCGATAAAGGTGTTGAGAGGTAGCGGAACGCGATGAAGTCGCCGGAAAAGTCGCTGGAATGCCGCCGACGGCGGGACTGTTTCCGGCCACCACGGGCAACGAAATCATTAAGTAATAATACCATCGTGTTCGTCTCGACGAGAGGAATCTAATGGAGGTAGTGTTGCTCGGCAACGATGACCGGAAAAGAAGCACCACCGACGGTTTTAGAAACCGCCGGCGGCGACACCAATTCCGGCCACCGTGGGCCACCAAATCGGTGGTGAAAACCACCGGTGAGTTCGTCCCGATGTGTGCCATCGTTTGGTGGGTTTTAATTCCGTCAATTTCGCTCCGAAATCCGAATCCCAAATTTAATTTGGGGTTGGAATTGGTTTTGAAAATTTAAAATAGTTTGAGGACCTTTTTGCAATTAAAATTAGGGTTTTAAAATTGAAGATTGGTCCTTAAACAAATATGAAAATATTTTAAGTTCTAAAAATTACAAATTAGTCCCTCAGATATTTTCTGGAATTTTAAAAGTTTTTAAAATCAGCAGATTCAGTCCCTTGGTCAATCTGTAAATTTCAGAAAAGCAGATTTGGTCCCTAGATAAATCTGTAAATATTTTAAGGTTCTGAAAATTGCATAAATACCCCTGAAAATTAAATTTTAATTTCTGAATTATTAAGGGACTGTTTGGATGAGCAGAAAATTCCGAAAATTGAAAAATTGAGTTTACATTTTGAATTTAAATATTTTCTAAATTGAAATAAATTAATTAACCCACAATTATTGTTATTTAGCATATTATTTGATAATGTGTGCACAAATTAATTGTTTCTCTAATTATTTAATTGATTATCATTTAAATAATTAGAATAGAAGTCATATATATATATGTCAGGTAGGTCATATTACACCGTAAGTTCAGGACATGTAAAAGAGAATGCACGTAAGGAATCAAGACTTGGAATGGGTACGAACGGAAGAATTGTTTTTCCGACGGAAAATGTTCCGAACGTCGGAAAGGAAAAATGTTCGTTGTTGAGAATTGGATTCTCAAAATGCATTATTTGAAGAGTATGGAATTTATATTATTTATGGAAATTTATTTTTACGGATTTGGTCACGTGGGGCCCACCCGAGGAATTTTACGTTTGTGGGACCCACGAGGGTTACAGAATTTTATGGACGAATGAGAGGGAGACACGTGGCACCCCCTCCATGATGTTGGACGAAATATTGCAAGGGTGTTATGGTCATTTGACCTATGTAGATGATAAGTCTTCTAAGCTTGATATTGTTGACAAGTCAACTTGTCCACCTAGGCTTGATCCAAGTGAAACCCATCCTAACCTCACATTTGTGGACATCTAAACCCTCCATTGTGTGTTATAAGCTTACTACTAGTGCAAGACTAGCTCATTTACACTTAGAAAAAATTAGAACACCTTGTGCTTGAGAGATAGCTCTCGGCTTTGTCCCTCTTCCAACAAGAAAATTTTGTGATTTTGATCCATTAGCCACAAGACTTTAACCCAATGTCCCTAAGGGTATTATAAGGATATCTCAATAGAAAGATTTCGGAAAAACGGAGTTTTCACGTTAGTCGCAAGGCGGAAACTTAAGAAGTTCTTCAACTTTGAAGTTGGAACTTGAAGATGGGTTCTTCATAGGCCTCTAAGGAGTGCTTGGAGCGGATTGGAACCTAAGGAAAGGAGCTAAGAATTGCTAAGGCGCGACTTTGATTCTTGGAATTTTTAAGGGCTTATAAAGGTATAATCTTGTCGTTTTAGCAATTAAGGTTTACTTATTATTTGTAGCTATGGTTATTAGCAAGCGTGAGTTATATATTACGAAGTTTGATTATTACATCGCTATTGGAACCCTAATCCGAAAACTAGCATGTTAGCCTTAAGACTACAATTCTAGTTGATTATTCGTTTAAGTCGTCGCATGTTGTGTAGGAAGGAAATTGTAGTTGTTGAAATGGTTTATAACTATATAACATGTTAGACCTTAGAACTTGGAATTGGAAAAAAGATTGGAAAAGACTTTGAATTGTTAGTTGTAGTTGGCCGAGAATGGCTTGGAGTATTATACTTTTTGGTATGAATTGTGGGGCGGAATTTTACACGTATTGTAAGGCGTGTAATCCCCTTTGTTTGGTTGTTGTTTGGAGCCTTAAATGTGGCGTGTTGGTTATTGTATTCGGCCTTGAAAAAGGTGGCAAAGTGAGTAGAAACAAAGGAAGTGCTGCCCGATTTTCCGTAGAATTAGAGGTCGTATACTTAGTATTATTCTACGTTGAGACTAGAAGTTGATAGTCTTGTTGTAACCATTATAGGTTGACACTTCTACGTACGGCGTATTCGGCTTAGCTTGTGGATTTTAGCCGAAAAGGTATGTGAACTATCTCCTCTTCTAGCATGATTCCTTAAGATTAAGAAAGTATGTTCTACTCCTTAAATGATCCATTCCTTGGTTGTATTTGGATTGCCTAGAATAGAATTTGTTCTATGAACTTCCTTGATTGTACCTTGATGTTTAAATTGTAAGTTGTAAAATCCATTTTCTTAGTGAAGTTTGGATTCTTAAAAGTGAAAGTATTTTACTTAAAGTACATAGAGTCTTGAAAAGGAAGTGGTTTCCAAATCTTTTGGGCTAGTGCCTTAGTCCCAAAATCCTAAAGGTCATTATAATGACTTTAGGGGAGTCAAATGAGTGATTTACTTAATTGTTTTAAAAGAGGAGAAATGACATGATTTAAGAGAAGTAACTTGTTTTAAAAGAGTGAGTTACTTGAGGTTTAAAAGTAAGAAACTTGTTTTCTATATATTAAGAGACTGAAGTGTTTTGAAAGTTAAGAACTTGATTTGTAAGTATGTGAACTTGGTTTTAATAGCATAAGTCTCTTGGTTATTAAAGGAATGGATATGTCTAAAACCATAAAGGGTTATAACAGCTTTATGGGAAGTTGGTTAGAACGACTTTATGGAAGGTTTAGAAAGTTGTCTATTTTTTATTAATGGGCATAAGTTGCCTAGATTGTGAAAATTTGAAGTTACTTGATTTCAAGCTTTGAAATGAGTTTTCTAAAAGTGTAGTAACTTACTTTGAAAAATAGACATGCCTTGATACTACGGGTGTTAGTATCTTGGGGTTTACATAAAAAGGAGTCTTTTGAAAAGAATGTACGTACGTAGTACTTTGGCCTGTTTAATTGAGAATTTGTCTAAGTGTGCCTTGATTAGTACTTTGGCCTGTTTAATTGAGAATTTGTCTAAGTGTGCCTTGATTAGTACTTTGGCTTGATAAATTGAGAATTTGTCTAAGTGTGCCTTGATTAGTACTTTGGCTTGATAAATTGAGAATTTGTCTAAGTGTGCCTTGATTAGTAATTTGGCTTGATAAATTGAGAATTTGTCTAAGTGTGCCTTGATTAGTACTTTGGCTTGATAAATTGAGAATTTGTCTAAGTGTGCCTTGATTAGTACTTTGGCTTGATAAATTGAGAATTTGTCTAAGTGTGCCTTGATTAGTACTTTGGCTTGATAAATGAGAATTATTCTATTTGTGCCTTGATAAGTACTTTGGCTTATTAAATGAGAATTATTCTATTTGTGCCCTGATAAGTACTTTGGCTTGTTAAATGAGAATTATTCTATTTGTGCCTTGATAAGTATTTTGGCTTGTTAAATGAGAATTATTCTATTTGTGCCCTGATAAGTACTTTGGCTTGTTAAATGAGAATTATTCTATTTGTGCCTTGATAAGTACTTTGGCTTGGTTAATTGAGAATTAACCTATGTGTGCTGGTGATAGCCTTTGAGTACAAGTATTATGTTTTATTATGTTGTCGCGACTTCTACCGAGGGTACCGTCTTGTTGTAAGTTACTTGGAGCGTCGCATCGAGTGATGTGGGATTCCACCGTATGCTTCCGTTATTTGTAGTACTGGGTTAAATTCCCGGATTTTTATAAAAGACATGGTAGTGCTTGTGTCTTGTTTGATGGTCGGTCGAGATAGAGTAAGAGTATAAATGAGGGGCAAGCCCCAAGACGTTATACCACCTCCTCCAGGGTAAGAGTATTAGTGAGGGGTAAACCCCCAAGACGCTGTACCACCGGCTTTAGGTGATTTTTCGCGGCCGGTTGTGATAGGGTAAGAGTATAAATGTGGGGCAAGCCCCAAGACGCTGTACCACCTTCTCCAGGGTAAGAGTATAAGTGAGGGGTAAACCCCCAAGATGCTATACCACCTGCTTTACCACCTTCTCCAGGGTAAGAGTATAAGTGAGGGGTAAACCCCCAAGATGCTATACCACCTGCTTTACCACCTTCTCCAGGGTAAGAGTATAAGTGAGGGATAAACCCCCAAGATGCTATACCACCGGTGGGACTTGATGTTATATTATATCATGGATCGCAGAAAAGGCGATTCCACGGGCATGATTGATATTATGGGCGTGAGACCCATGGTTATGTATTAGTAACGACTTTGAGGGCATGCGTCCCTGACTTGATATGACTGTTTATGTATTGTGAACTGTAATTTGATTATCATACATGTCTCCTGTTTTGTTAGACTGTTATGATTTGTTTACAGTATTTTCAGTTCACATATTTGGTACATTCTTCAGATCGACCTCCTTTCGGGCCGCGTTCACGCCGCAGTTTAGGTACGCAGCTTGGTAATCGGCAGTGTAGGACCGCCGTAGTTTTTGGATAGCTTCCTCTGTTCAGGATTTTATCTTTTTGGTATAAGTTCTTTCAGTACAGGCTTTTGTACGGTTATGGGTACGGCGGGGCCTTGTCCCGTCATATTTCAGTATAACTCTTAGAGGTTTGTATTCATATGTGGATGGACTCGTATGCGGTGTAAGCGTCTTTTGTTATGTATTGTATATGGCACTTTGTCGGCTTTGCCCTTGCACGCACGATTGGTTTTCCAAAAAAAATAAGATGCTATTTAATTTCCGCAGCTTACTGGGTTGTTAAGGTAGAAGGTGCCTGTAGTAGGCACCATCCACGCCCGGTTCGGTGTGACAGAGTGGTATCAAAGCGATCGGTTCTCGGAATGTTTACTGACCGTGTCTAGTAGAGTCTTGATTATCCGGTGTGTTGCGCCACACCCATAAACAGTGAGGCTACAGACATTTAGGAGTTGGTTTCTATTCTTCTCACTCTAAGATCGTGCCATGAGCCGTGTTAGTAAGATAATTCCTCTCTCGACGTATTGTTGTGTTACGATTATTCCTCCGCGAGGGCAACAACCGCACAGAAGGGCAAAGGAGTAGCAGGAGCTACTAGTCAGACTCAGAGAGTTGATAGGGCTTATGCCCAGGTTATACCGGATGTTGTTCCGCAGTCGGCAAGTTCTTCTTCGCCAGGTTTTGAGGCCCCAGCACCAGAGCCTCCAGCTTTCGCCAAGGGAAGACTTTAGGTCATGAAGGAAGCCATTATGTTATTGACCAAGGTAGCGGTGCTGCAGCCGTCACAGAAGGTTATTCGCCAAGACAGCATGTGTACAGAGGTAGAGGGCCACGGAGATCTGCGTAAGAGGCTAGACCGGTTGGTTATTCCGGTGAGTTTTTGGACGAGCCGCCAACAAGAGTGAGATATTCGTCCCTACCCAAAGACATACCCCCGCAGCTCACAGGTGGGAGATTTGACCCCACAAGGTATTTAGGAGCCGGTCCAAGCTCCAGGGATCGAGGTTCTCAGAGGAGCAGAGGATTTTCTCAGTCGAGGCCACTTATTCCTCAGTGTTCCAGATGTGGTAAGCGTCATTCGGGGAAATGCCGTTATGGCACAGGTGTTTGTTTTTATTGTGGCCGTCCGGGCCATATTCTGAGGGTATGTCCTTTTAGAAGGAGCACCGGTGAGGTGGCTCAGCCTATGAGGCCGATGGTTGGTTCCCTTTCCTCCACAGCTGTGCGTCCCCCAGGGCAGGGTGTTCAGATGTTAGCCAGCCGTGGTAGAGGTCAGGGTGGAGTTTATAGTTCTGGCGGTCTTTCGAACCGCATAGATGACGCGACTACTGGACAGGATCAGGAAGCAACATCGCCTAGGGTTACAGGTATACTTCGATTCTTTTGAATCATACGTGCATTGTTAGATTCAGATTTTACCCTAGCGTATATGTTTTCTATTTATTGCTAGAGTTGTAAAGTGAAAGTACCCCAGAGGTAGGGATACTTTGATTAGTAAAGGAAAAAGTTAAGAATATTGACAGGAATGGTAAGTGAACTGAGACTATAGTTGTGTAGAGTTCACAAGTTGTAATTACCCCGTAACAGTGTAAGACCAATAGGGGAGATTGTACAGTAGAAATACTTGGACCTATGTGACGAACCTCTAGTGAATGGAAGGATAGGGTGAGAAGTACCTTGAGATAAGAGAGAAATTTATTTCAAACTAAGAATGAGAAGTTAAGTGTGACGATGAGTCGGGTTATGGACTCATTTCGAGTCAGCCGGTAGTATGGGATGGGGTGATGTCAGCTAGAAATGGTTCCGTTATGTGATAGGGTCCCGAGGATGCCAGGCCCAAGTTTAGTAAATTGTTGTACGAGTTTGTGGATGCGTTCCACCGGAACTAGGTCGTAAGGACCAATGAGAGCCTTAACGGGAATGTAAGTAACAATATGGCCAAGTTTGGTTAGTAACTCTAAGGATTGGAGAACAGAAACAAAATTTGAGATTTTGTACGTTTACTAAATGAGTTTAGAAGTACGAGAAAGTATGACAAGTAAGGGAAGAAAGGAACCTCTAAGGATCCCGTGTTTTAGAAGACTGTAACCTTCGAGTATTGTGAGAAGGGACCACGGACGGAAGGTCCATTGTTAGGTTTACGTATGTTATGTGGTGGCCATGTGTGGCATCGTTGGTCTTGTGTAGTTTTGATTGATAGGCATAGTATAGAGATTGTGCCGAAGTGTGTATAGCTTGGAAACCGACTAAGAACATTCGGGGACGAATGTTTCTAAGGGGGGAAGAATGTTACACCCCGTAAGTTCAGGACATGTAAAAGAGAATGCACGTAAGGAATCAAGACTTGGAATGGGTACGAACGGAAGAATTGTTTTTCCGACGGAAAATGTTCCGAACGTCGGAAAGGAAAAATGTTCGTTGTTGAGAATTGGATTCTCAAAATGCATTATTTGAAGAGTATGGAATTTATATTATTTATGGAAATTTATTTTTACGGATTTGGTCACGTGTGGCCCACCCGAGGAATTTTACGTTTTGTGGGGCCCACGAGGGTTACAGAATTTTATGGACGAATGAGAGGGAGACACGTGGCACCCCCTCCATGATGTTGGACGAAATATTGCAAGGGTGTTATGGTCATTTGACCTATGTAGATGATAAGTCTTCTAAGCTTGATATTGTTGACAAGTCAACTTGTCCACCTAGGCTTGATCCAAGTGAAACCCATCCTAACCTCACATTTGTGGACATCTAAACCTCCATCAGGTGTTATAAACACTACTAGTGCAAGACTAGCTCATTTACACTTAGAAGAAATTAGAACACCTTGTGCTTGAGAGATAGCTCTCGGCTTTGTCCCTCTTCCAACAAGAAAATTTTGTGATTTTGATCCATTAGCCACAAGACTTTAACCCAATGTCCCTAAGGGTATTATAAGGATATCTCAATAGAAAGATTTCGGAAAAACGGAGTTTTCACGTTAGTCGCAAGGTGGAAACTTAAGAAGTTCTTCAACTTTGAAGTTGGAACTTGAAGATGGGTTCTTCATAGGCCTCTAAGGAGTGCTTGGAGCGGATTGGAACCTAAGGAAAGGAGCTAAGAATTGCTAAGGCGCGACTTTGATTCTTGGAATTTTTTTAGGGCTTATAAAGGTATAATCTTGTCGTTTTAGCAATTAAGGTTTACTTATTGTCAGAGCTATGGTTATTAGCAAGCGTGAGTTATATATTACGAAGTTTGATTATTACATCGCTATTGGAACCCTAATCCAAAACTAGCATGTTAGCCTTAAGACTACAATTCTAGTTGATTATTCGTTTAAGTCGCGATGTTGTGTAGGAAGGAAATTGTAGTTGTTGAAATGGTTTATAACTATATAACATGTTAGACCTTAGAACTTGGAATTGGAAAAAGATTGGAAAAGACTTTGAATTGTTAGTTGTAGTCGTAGAGAATGGCTTGGAGTATTATACTATTTGGTATGAATTGTGGGGCAGAATTTTACACGTATTGTAAGGCGTGTAATCCCCTTTGTTTGGTTGTTGTTTGGAGCCTTAAATGTGGCGTGTTGGTTATTGTATTCGGCCTAGAAAAAGGTGGCAAAGTGAGTAGAAACAAAGGAAGTCTTTGCCCGATTTTCCGTAGAATTGTGTCGATACTTAGTATTATTCTACGTTGAGACTAGAAGTTGATAGTCTTGTTGTAACCATTATAGGTTGACACTTCTACGTACGGCGTATTCGGCTTAGCTTGTGGATTTTAGCCGAAAAGGTATGTGAACTATCTCCTCTTCTAGCATGATTCCTTAAGATTAAGAAAGTATGTTCTACTCCTTAAATGATCCATTCCTTGGTTGTATTTGGATTGCCTAGAATAGAATTTGTTCTATGAACTTCCTTGATTGTACCTTGATGTTTAAATTGTAAGTTGTAAAATCCATTTTCTTAGTGAAGTTTGGATTCTTAAAAGTGAAAGTATTTTACTCAAAGTACATGAAGTCTTGAAAAGGAAGTGGTTTCCAAATCTTTTGGGCTAGTGCCTTAGTCCCAAAATCCTAAAGGTCATTATAATGACTTTAGTGAGTCAAATGAGTGATTTACTTAATTGTTTTAAAGAGGAGAAATGACATGATTTAAGAGAAGTAACTTGTTTTAAAAGAGTGAGTTACTTGAGGTTTAAAAGTAGAAGAAACTTGTTTTCTATATATTAAGAGACTTGAAGTGTTTTGAAAGTTAAGAACTTGATTTGTAAGTATGTGAACTTGGTTTTTAATAGCATAAGTCTCTTGGTTATTAAAGGAATGGATATGTCTAAAACCATAAAGGGTTATAACGGCTTTATGGGAAGTTGGTTATAACGGCTTTATGGAAGGTTTAGAAAGTTGTCTATTTTTTATTAATGGGCATAAGTTGCCTAGATTGTGAAAATTTGAAGTTACTTGATTTCAAGCTTTGAAATGAGTTTTCTAAAAGTGTAGTAACTTACTTTGAAAAATAGACATGCCTTGATACTACGGGTGTTAGTATCTTGGGGTTTACATAAAAAGGAGTCTTTTGAAAAGAATGTACGTACGTAGTACTTTGGCCTGTTTAATTGAGAATTTGTCTAAGTGTGCCTTGATTAGTACTTTGGCCTGTTTAATTGAGAATTTGTCTAAGTGTGCCTTGATTAGTACTTTGGCTTGATAAATTGAGAATTTGTCTAAGTGTGCCTTGATTAGTACTTTGGCTTGATAAATTGAGAATTTGTCTAAGTGTGCCTTGATTAGTAATTTGGCTTGATAAATTGAGAATTTGTCTAAGTGTGCCTTGATTAGTACTTTGGCTTGATAAATTGAGAATTTGTCTAAGTGTGCCTTGATTAGTACTTTGGCTTGATAAATTGAGAATTTGTCTAAGTGTGCCTTGATTAGTACTTTGGCTTGATAAATGAGAATTATTCTATTTGTGCCTTGATAAGTACTTTGGCTTATTAAATGAGAATTATTCTATTTGTGCCCTGATAAGTACTTTGGCTTGTTAAATGAGAATTATTCTATTTGTGCCTTGATAAGTATTTTGGCTTGTTAAATGAGAATTATTCTATTTGTGCCCTGATAAGTACTTTGGCTTGTTAAATGAGAATTATTCTATTTGTGCCTTGATAAGTACTTTGGCTTGGTTAATTGAGAATTAACCTATGTGTGCTGGTGATAGCCTTTGAGTACAAGTATTATGTTTTATTATGTTGTCGCGACTCTTGGCGGCCTTTGTCTTGTTGTAAGTTACTTGGGCACGTGCAAGCGGTGATGTGGGATTCCACGGTATGCTTAGTTATTTGTAGTCTTTGGTTAAATTCGCATTTTTATAAAAGACATGGTAGTGCTTGTGTCTTGTTTGATGGTGGTCGAGATAGAGTAAGAGTATAAATGGCGGCAAGCCCAAGACGTTATACCACCTCCAGTAAGAGTATTAGTGAGGGTAAACCCCAAGACGTGCACCACCTGCTTTATGTGTTGTTTGACAGGTTGAGATAGGGTAGAGTATAAATGAGGCAAGCCCAAGACGTTATACCACCTTCTCGAGGTAAGAGTATAAGTGAGGTAAACCCCAAGATGCTATACCACTGCTTTACCACCTTCTCCGGTAAGAGTATAAGTGAGGTAAACCCCAAGATGCTATACCACCGCTTTACCACCTTCTCCGTGGTAAGAGTATAAGTGAGGATAAACCCCAAGATGTTATACCACGGTGGGACTTGATGTTATATTATATCATGGATCACGGCTGGCGAAGAAGATTCCACGGCATGATTGATATTATGGCGTGAGACCCATGGTTATGTATTAGTAACGACTTTGAGGGCACGCGTCACGACTTGATATATTTATTTATGTATTGTGATCGTAATTTGATTATCATACATGTCGCTTTGTTATTGTTATGATTTGTTTCTGATTTTCAGTTCACATACTTGGTACATTCTTCAGATCTTGACCTCCTTCGGAAGTGCGTTCACGCCGCAGTTTAGGTGCGCAGATTTGGTGATCGGCAGTGTAGGACCGCCTTTCGAGTTTTGGATAGCTCCTTCATTCGGAGTTTATCTTTTTGGTATAAGTTCTTTCGATCTGTGCTTTTGTGCGATTATGGTGCAGTGGGGCCTTTTCGACATATTTCGATTTAACTCTTAGGTCTGTATTCATATGTGGGATTGGACTCATGTACTGTAGCGTCTTTGTTATGTATTGTATATGGCGACATCGGCTTTGCCACTGCGCACGCATTGGTTTTCAAAAAAAAAAAAGATGTTATTTAATTTCCGCATTTACTTGGTTGTTAAGGTAGAAGGTGCGGGTAGGGCACCACCACGCCCGGTTCGGGTGTGATGGCGCCCAATATTTGTTAGTCCGCAATTATTGTATGCAGCGGCGCCCGAATTGTTTACTTTGACCGCTATAATTATGCAGGTAGGCGTCCAGTATGTGATTAAAACCAACTTATATCATGCCTATTGGGTTTGATGATTTCCCATCTAAATGTGTTTAGAAATTTCATGATAGGATGCCATATGATGTATGATATAATAGTTGATCTTGGTCATAACCCTGAATTAAAATGTTCCCCAAATTTAATACAAGTCTCATTTAAAATGAACGTGTCGTCCGTTATAATTGATTGTGGTGCAAAATCCTTTTCAGCGAGATGAGTATTTATGCCCCAGCATTTGCTCTAAGTCTACGAGGACTCAGACCCTTTCATAGATGCATATAAATGTTGTAGTAGGTGATAAACCTTCGTGAGTATTTACACCCCAGTGTTTGCTTGATGAAGGCTAAGCCCGCTTAGATGCATAATTGCAGTCGCATAACGGGGTTGACTTGCTAGGCTGTCTTGGCGCCCCAGTGTCGGACAACCGAGGGACGCAGATCGAATTGTTTAGAACATTCGGTCAACCAAGAGTTGCAAATTGTTTGCAATTGGTTTAGAGACCTACCAGATCGTGTTGTTGAAGTTATCAGCCTCAGCAAACGCGGAGACAACATGAGTTTGGATCTTGGCCCATTATGACTGTATTTGATATGAGTCTGTATTCTTTATGGGGTAAAATAGTGTGTTAAAATAGCGGGAGCTAATTAAACTAAAGACCATGTTAGCTAGTTAATGAATGTGTTCAATAGAAATTATATTAGAGTATTAATTTCAAGTGTATCTTTTCTTCAGTTACAATGTCGAATCTGTCACTTAAAATGTTGGTTGAAACGAACAAGTTGAATGGAGCCAATTTTCCTGACTGGTTAAGAAATCTGCGTTTGGTACTGCGATTAGAAAAGATTGAGTATGTATTGGATACATCACTCCCTACAGTCCCTGCTGAAGATTCTGAAGAGTATGCTCTGTTTGACAAAGCAACCTATCAGAAATATCTTGATGATGTTGTTGCAGCACAATGTGTTATGCTATCTTCTATGACTCCAGAGTTACAAAGACAGCATAAAAATATGGGCCCCAACGAGATGCTAGAACACTTGAAGAGTCTCTATGACTCACAGTCTCAGACAATGGAGTAGGAACTGTTGAGAGATCTCTTTAAGTGTAAGCTGAACGAAGGGGGTCAGGTGTCACAAAATGTTTTGAAGATGATTGGATTAATTGAGAGGTTGGCTTCAATTGGAACGAAGCTGCCTGCAAATATTTCTGTTAATCTAATCTTCAACTCGCTTCCTGGTTTCTTTGAGAAATTCATTGTAAATTACAACATGAATGGAACGAAAGAAAGTCTCCCAGAACTTCATAATATGTTGAAGACCTTCGAGTCGTCCACCTCCAAAGGTAAAGTTGTGCTCATGGTGGGCTCATCTAGCAAGTTCAAACCTAAGGGTAAGAATATGCAGAAGAAGAAGGGTAAGGCGGTTGCCGCCAAACCCACAGCTATGAAACCTAAAGGACTTGTTCGAAAGAAGGCCAAGATAGATGCTGATGTTTGCCTCAATTGTAAGAGAAAGGGACATTGGAAGAAGGACTGTACAACCCCAGGGGGAGACAAGGCACAAGGTGCTGGCCCTGCTGGACAAGGTATGTTTGTTATTGAAATAAATATGTCTATAACTAATTCTCACTGTTGGGTATTGGATACCGCTTGTGGCTCACACATTTGTAATAATGTACAGGGGCTAATTGACAACAGAAAGGTTGGACCTTGGGAAGTAGATCTACGCGTGGGGACTTACAGACTAGATTTACCTTCAGACTTTTGTTTAGAACTTAATAATTGTTATTTTATTCCGTCTTTGACGAGAAATATTATTTCTATCCCTATGTTAGACATTGAGGGGTTTTCCTCACATATTACCAATGGAAATTATGTTTTAACTTATGATGGTTTTATTTGTGGAAATGCTCCGCTTGTGGATGGATTGTATGTTCTAAACTGTAGCCATAAAATTTTCAATATACAAAATAAAAGAGCTAAAATAAGTAATCAAAGAAATCCCACCTACTTATGGCATTGCAGACTTGATCACATCAATGAATCAAGGATAGCAAGATTGAGGAAATTATATTACTTAGAACCATTTGACTTAGAGTCATATGGTGATTGCGAATCTTGCTTAAGAGGAAAGATGACAACCAAATCACTTTCTGGGAAAGAAGTACGTGCCAAAGAGGTGCTTGAGTTAGTCCATACCGATGTATGTGGGCCTTTTCCAACTCAAGCTAAAGGAGACTTTCTTTATTTCATCACTTTCACAGACGATTTCTCAAGGTTTGGACATGTGTATCTTATGAAACATAAGTCTGAAGCTTTTGAGAAATTCATGGAGTACAAGTCAGAAGTAGAGAAACAACTTGAAACAAGTATTAAAACTCTTCGATCAGATCGAGGAGGTGAGTACTTAAGTAAAGAATTTCTAGATTACTTGAAGCTTCATGGAGTCCATTCAGAATGGACACCTCCCGGAACGCCACAAATGAATGGTGTTGCTGAGAGGAGAAATCGTACCTTATTAGATATGGTTAGATCCATGACGAGCTTCTCAGCTCTACCAACATATCTATAGGGATATGCATTGCAAAGCTCAATCTATATTTTTGAATAGAGTTCCATCAAAGTCAGTAGAGAAAACTCCATATGAGATATGGAATGGCAAGAAGCCAGCACTTAGACACATGCGACCCTGGGGGTGCCCTGCATATGTAAAGAAGTTGCTCACTGACAAATTGGAATCTAAAAGTGAGAAGTATTATTTTGTAGGGTATCCTAAGGAAACAAGAGGGTACTACTTCTATCTTCCTGAGGAACATAAAATAATTGTTTCCAGAAATGCAACTTTCCTTGAAGAAGACTATGTCTACAAGGAACAGAGTTGCAACAAGATAGAACTTGAAGAAATTCAAGAAGTATAAAATAATGTAGAGAATGAACCCTTATCAAATGACCTAGACAAGGATTCAGTGGGAGTATTTGATGATGATTGGGTACTTAGAATACGTCCTTCAGCCAGTGGGAGTGTTGTGAGGGATACTGCAGAAATGCAAGACCCTCATGCACAACCAATGGTAGATGACACAATAGTTGTGTATCATCTTATTCAAAATGATATTCCTGAAAGTTCTCAATGTGGTGGATTGTCCAACAAACAAACAGCTTCTCAAAATCAAAATACAGCAAACACTGAAACGTAGAATGTTCAACTCTGTAGGACTACTAGGACTCATCGTGCACCTGAAAGACTTAATCTCCTTGTTGAAATACATAATGAGATAGATATTCCTGATGATGATGAGCCTACTGCCTACAGTGAAGCAATGTTAGACATTGATTCACAGAGATGGCAAGAAGCCATGAAATCTGAAATGGAGTCTATGTACATAAACCAAGTATGGAACTTGGTTGACTTGCCAACAGGGGTTAGACCCATAGGATGCATATGAGTCTTCAAGAAGAAGATTGATGCATATGGTAAAGTACAGACTTATAAAGCAAGATTGGTGGCTAAAGGTTATAATCTACGGCCTAGGGTCGATTATGATGAAACATTTTCACCTGTTGCAAATATTAAGTCCATTCGGATTTTGTTCGCAATAGTTGCATACTATGATTATGATATTTGGCAAATGGATGTTAAAACTATCTTCCTCAATTGTAATCTAATTGAGGAGGTGTATATGATACAACCAGAGGGTTTTACATCCAAGACTCAACCCAAAGCAGTATGCAAACTACAAAAGTCCATTTATGGACTTAAGCAAGCCTCAAGGAGTTGAAATATTTGCTTTGACAAAGTAGTCAAATCGTTTGACATTGTTAGAAGCGAAGATGATCCATGTGTTTATAGTAAACGTACATATGAGAGTATTGTCTTCATTGTCATATATGTAGATGACATATTGATAATGAGAGATAATAATACTCTCATGCAATCAGTCAAGGAATTGTTATCCAGTACCTTCATGATGAAGGACTTGGGTGAAGCCTGCTACATTCTTGGAATTAGAATCTACAGAGATAGACCTAATAGATTGTTATTTGAAGTCACAGTCCGTATACATAGACAAAGTGCTAAAACGTTTCTCTATGGAAAATTCCAAGAAAGGGAATCTTCCTATGGGTCAAGGCATCAAGTTGTCAAGGAAGGATTGTCCTTCCACAGTTGCAGAACTTGAACGCATGAAGAGAATCTCATATGCTTCAGCTATAGGATCAATCATGTATGTCATGACCTGTACAAGGCCAGATGTGGCCTATGCACTTAGCATGACTTGCAAATTCCAGCAGAATCCTGGGGAGGAACACTGAAAAGCAGTCAAGAGTATTCTTAAGTATCTTAGACGAACTAAAGAATACTTCTTAGTCTATGGCGGACAAGAAGAGCTAGTAGCTACTGAGTATACTGATGCTAGCTTCCAGACAGATCTTGATGACTTCAAATCTCAGTCTGGTTATGCCTTCATTTTAAATGGTGGAGTAGTTGGTTGGAAGAGTTCCAAGCAAGCTACAACTTCCGATTCAACAACAGAAGCCGAGTACATTGCTTAATCAAAAGCTTATAAAGAGTTGTTACGATATCTGAGTTCTTAAAGGAACTATGGGTTGTTTCAAGTGCCAGATGTGTGCAATAATGATTTATTGTGACAACACTTGTGTGATTGCGCAAGCTAAGGAATCAAGATCAACAAACAAAAACAAGCATGTACCAAGGAAATACCACATACTTAGAGGGGTGGTAGAGACTGAAGAAATAAAGATAGACTACATTCCCATAGATGAAAATCTAGCAACCCATTTACTAGATCATTAAGCTTAGTCAAGCATAATGGTCATTTTGAAAACATGGGCATTGGATACGTTCGTGATTGGCTCTAGGCCAAGTGGGAGATTGAAAGTATATATGTCCTAGAAACAAATATTTTAGGAGCACATGTACTTGAACACAATCATATTATTAATGAGATTAATATATTTGGTTTTTGCAATTATTGAATTATTATTTGATTGTTTATATCATTCATTAATGTGCATCCCTTGAACTTACATTGTCATTGATAGTGTGAGATATTAATGATAAAGTGTAGTTCTTAAAATAGCCTAGACTGATGATCATTGAGAATGAGATATCAATGATATGTTGTAAGTCGACATGTGGTCTGCATCACATTCTTAGAGAATGTAGTATATCTCACTTACTACTAGCAATAGTTGCTAGTGATGGACACATGGATACTCTTAGAGGAGTATTGGCATACCCTGCTGATAAACTATTTGTTATACATGTCTAGAGTATTATCAGCATGTGGGAGATAGAGGTCCTTAGACTTGAGTCAATATCACCTTGTTTACGGAGCAATGCACTTTGATCCTGTCCTAAGCTCAAATGTTTTATAGGTTGAGATGCGGCTTGTATTGGGTGCATTACGAAGTAGATTGAAGGTGGTAGTTGAGCCAAGAATAGGATTCATTCCTCAATTGGAATTTCGAGAGAACACTCAGCTTCTCTGAGATGTTAGGTCGACCAAGTCATTGGCCAATGAAAGAGAAATATCTAGGATATGGTCTGGTTGTCGACTAATATAGATGAGATAAAGTGATCAATCCATTTGGATAGACACTTGGCAAATCTTAAGCTTGATCGAGTATGTCGCGAATGAAAGGAATTTATCATCTCACATAGAGGTCTGTTTACTTGAGTCTTGTAAACGTACTTCACACATTGGGTCCGTCATCGGCGCCGTCTAGGAGTTCCGTGTGAACCTTGGTTTGATCAAGTGCCGATGTGTGAAGGCCTAAAGGGTCACACTAAGTCGGTTGTCTTTTTCGGTCTAAGGTTATATTGTGTAAAATATCGGATTTAGAATCAAGATATTTTATTTAATAATAAATTATGGGATAATTTTTATTTGATGAAAATTATATAATTAAGTCAAAATTAAATCTTGGATTTAATTAGAACTAAAACGTGCAAAAAATAAATAGAGGAGTCAAGATCGCAGTGCGATTCGACCGCCCATCGCAATTTGGATTTGGGTCAGATCTTGAAGCCTGATCCAAATCTGATTTGGTTTAGGGTTTCCTCTACTATATATTTGGCACTTAACTCATAATTTCATATGCTCTCACTTTTCACTTTCTGAACTCAGAGTTCAGGAAATAAAATTCTCTCAAACTTCTGCCAAGATTTCCTATCTTTCTTGGGCAAAAGAATATACCGAACCAAGGCTTGCACCCGGATTGACAATCGTGTGCTCTCCCTTTAGTAAAGACTAACAAAGCTTAAACTGTAAGTTTTCTTTCTGTCTTTGTTGATTTGAATTATCGCATAATCATACCAGAAATGTTTGTTGGGGCAAGTAAGTTTACTCAAAATTTTAAACTTCCGTTGTGCCTTACTTGTGTGTTTTACACCCAACAAATCCCTACAGTTGGGTTCTCTATATTTTGTTTCTCAGCAGTATTACTATGATGACAACGTTCTAAATGTAAAGGAATTGGTGGTGAATGCGAATTGGGATATCAATAGGTTGGAAAGAATACTAGAAAATGACATTGTTCAACATATACTGGACACTAATAAACCTCATTGTAATGACACAAAGATGGATTCACCCTGGTGGGTTCTAAGTAACATAGTAGAATTCATAGTTAAATATTCCTTGGTGTATGTAAGGTTGAGAGGTCAGGAAAATGAACTATACAAGTACATGTGGATTAAAGGGTTACCCTTTAAGATATCTTTCTTTATGTAGAGGTGTTGGAAGTTCAAATTACCATTGGATGAGGTATTGAAAATGATGAATATTAACTTAGCATCTGGGTGTTGGTGTTGTTCAAGTCCAAGGGAGAAGACAAGCAAACACTTAAGTCTTTTTCTACTAACAGGACATGGTCATATTTTTCTTCTTTTGCATGTATTAACATTGAAGGACTACAATTACAGCAGATTATAGTTAAATGGTGGAAATAATTTTGGAAATTATCCCAAGCTTGTTGCGGGAGAACTCGAACAAGTCTTTAGGAAGTGACTTGGTAAGGATATCAGCAATATTCTCCTGACTTCGCACTTGCAAAGTATTTATAGTTCTTTCAAAAACTTTTTCTCTGATGAAATGATGTTCCACCTCAATGTTCTTAGTTCTTGCATGGAATACCAGATTGTTTGTGAGCTTGATGACACTCTGGTTGTCTCTAAAAATCACAGTTGGATTTGATATTTATAGATGCAAATCTTTGGCAAGTCTTTGGAGACATACACATTCTTGAGCAGTAAGAGTTATGGCTTTATATTGATAAGGAAACTGAATCCTGCTTCTTGCTACACCAAGAACACTTGCTCCATCATAGATAAAAATGTAGCCTGATGTAGATCTTTGATCATCTAGATTACCACCAACATCAGCGTCAGTATAACCAGTTAATGCCAAATCATTCTTCTTTTGGAAGAATAGGCCCATATCTGATGTTAAGTTGATATATTTCAGAATCCTCTTTGCAGCTTCCAAGTGAAGCTTTCTTGGTGATTGTATAAATCTGATGACATATCTAACATAAAAAGAAATATATATCCTTGTAATAGTCAAATACATAAGACTTCCAGCAAGAGCTCAAAAAGGCTTGGGATCTGCAAGAAGTGAGCCTTCTTCACATCTTAACCTCGTGCTAGTATCAAGAAGAGTAGAGCAGTTTTTGCTTTGTTCCTCCAAACCTGTCAACAAGCTTCTTGGCGTACCCTTCTTGAGTAACAAAGATCCTTTTACTCGTATTTGTAACCTTTAAGCTAAGAAAATGATGTAGCTCCCCCAACTTCTTGATATCAAGTCTTATAGCAAGCTCCTCTTGAAGCTTCACAACTTCATCATCATTGTTTCTTGTTATTATCATATCATCCACGTACAAAAGAACAACCACATGCAAGTCTCTTTGTTTCTTAACAAACAAACTAGGATATGAATGTGATGTCGTATAGCCACAAAAAATGTAGATATTGAGAAATTTACCATACCATGTTCGTGGAGCCTGCTTTCTTAAGCTTGCTGACATAATCAGGATATAAGTTAGAGACATACCTGGGTGGTTTAGATCTTTCACTTGATATCTTTATCAAGTTCTCCATACAAGAAGGCATTATTCACGTCAAATTGCCATAATCTCCAACTGTACGAGGCTACCATGGCTAGACCAACTCGAACTGAGATCATCTTACTCATTGGACTGAAGGTTTATTTGTAGCCTTCACTATACTTTTGAGAAAATCCTCGAGAAATCAGCCTTGCTTTATATATGTCTATGGTGCTATCTATTTTTTGTTTAATTTTACAAACCTATTTGCAAGATATGGGTTGTACATCTTTGGGCTTTAGTATAAGGCTCCAAGTTTGATTTTTCATGAGAGCCTCCATTTCATCATCCATAGCAAGTTCCCACTCTGACTCTTTTGGCTACTTCAAAGGAGGAAGGTTCTTCATTGTCAATTGGTCCTGCAAAAAAAATAAGACTATATACTAACAAAATTTTCATTTGTGAAGCAGGATGGCTTAACAATAGTTCTTTTTGGTCTTTGTGAATCATCTTCTTGTTGAGTTTCCTGACACCCCCTTTCTCTTAGCTTCTCGACAGATTTACTATCTAAAGAAACTCATGTTATTGACAAGTTTGGAACTCTCGGGTTCAAGGTTTTAGAACCCTCTCCTTTTGACACAACTCCATGATACAAAGATACTTCATCAAATACAATATCTCGAGAAACGATGAAGCGATGAATTTTCAGGTCCATGCATTTCCAACCCTTTTCCCATTTATCATATCCAACAAAGATGCATTTCCTTGCCTTGGAATCCAACTTGCTCATTGAGAATCCGGGATACGAACATAACATATAGAGCCAAAAACTCTTAGATGTTTAACACTTGGATTCTCTCTAAACATCAATTCATAGGGTGACTTCATATTGTTAGGAGAAAGTGGCATCCTGTTAATCACATACGCACATTTCATACATTCAGCCTATAGGGCTCTAGGTAAATTTTTGGCATGAAGCCAACTTTTACATGTCTCTGTTAAGTGTTGAATCTTTCTTTCACCTAGTCCATTTTGTTATGGCATATCAGCACATGTGAGTTCTCTTTTAATGCCATTTTTATGACAACAAAAAGAGATTCTTCAGAAGTGAACTCACCTTTATTATTTGTTCGCAACCACCTTATCCCCGAACTAAGCTCACCTTGAACTGTTTCCTTGAATTCTGTAAACTTGTTGAAGACTTCTGACTTGTGCTTCACAAAATAAATCTATGTGAATCTAGTAAATTCATCAATGAAAACTAGCATAAAAGAGTAGATGGAGAACAAAGGAGTTCTTATTGGCCCCATTAAATTACTGTGAATTAGTTCTAGAGGAGCATTACATGTTGACAATGATCTATCAAAAGGAAGACGATGTGCCTTTCCGTATTGACATCCTTCACAAATCTCTCCTCCACCAAAGTTGCTTAAGTTAGGTAATCCTTTTAGTAGATTCAATTTCACCATGGCTTTTAATTTATCCATGCTGAGATGCCCAAGTCTAGAATGCCATATATATGTGTTATCATTGCTACTCATCTTCTCAATATATGAATTAGAGGCAAATAAGACATACAAATTATCAACTCTATTACCGGTATGGACGATATCTGCCTTGAAAATAGTTTTTTCCTCATACATGAAACATGAAATACACTATTTAGGGTGATAGAGTCTTCCTGCTTCTCATTGATGACAACAATTCCTTCTTTCTCCACGCTATGAACTGTATTATCTGTTGTTGCAATGATATCACAGTCATTGTATGTTGGGAAGTTGGAAAATTTAGATTCATCTCTAGTGAGATGGTGCCCGCATCCTGAATCCACAATCTAGTCTCTTTCAAAATTGATGGAAGCCATGACATTTAATGTTCAAGTCTCAGCTACGAAGCACCTTCCTCGGTCTTCTTCTTCAATAAATTTCTCAGTTTAAACCATATTGCTCTCTTTGGCTCGGCAATATATTTTTATGTGTCCTATTTTTCCACACTAGTAGCATTTGAGAGGCTTCCTTCCGTTATTATTAGAAGACTCTTCTTCTTTCTCGGTGAGCTTGAACCACCTGAAGATCGAGAGTGTTGCCTATCTCTTACTTTTCCTTTAAAGTTCCTTTTGTCGGCTACAAGAGCATTTTCTTCCCCTTTAGCAGATACACTAGCCAACTGTTTGGCTAGTAGCTCATGTGATGATAACAGATTCTCAAATTCCTCTAAGGATGGTTGTTGAGCCCATCCTTGAATTGATGTAACAAAAGGAATATATTTTGGCTACAAACCACTGATGATAATTCTTCTCATTCTTGCTTCAGAGATAGCCTTGTTCGGATTCAATAGAGAGATTTCATAACATAATTTTTTAATCTTCAAGAAATACTCGGCGATTGAGATTACCTTGAGTGGTGTTGGCCAGTTCATTCCCCAAAATCTGTAGCCGAACTTCATCCTTCTTATTGAAGAAGCGATCAAGGGTCCTCCATATTTCACGAACTGATTTATACCTTATAATTTGATCAAATAAGCTGGGGGAGATGGACCTCTTCATGATGAACTCCGCCTTGGCATTAATCTGCTTCCACTTCTTATGTGCATCGCTATTTCTCGTGCACCAGCAGAGGACTTGTGTTACTCCCAGTGACAACTTCCCACAAATCCTCTCCAACAAGGTAGGACTCCAAACAAGTCTTTCATACCTTGTAGTTGGACTAGTTCAATAATTACATCCCTAGTCCATTAGCACGACCACACACAACGATTTTAGAAAGACCAATTGAATCTACCACTAACCCGATCTTAAAGATAAAATCTAGAAGCCAATATATGGCTATGACTTTGATACCATGTAAAGAAATAACAGAAGAAAAGTAAAGTTGTAGAGATCTTCTACTAGCCCAAGATGGTTAACTAAGATCGAAATATTCATTAACGATGAGGATTCTATGGAAAGGAGGAAGAATTTTAGATAAGAGAGCTTTGTTATTTAAGAAGACTTCTTGTATTGCTTGATATCTTTGAATTGAGCTGCTTACAAATGACTAAGCCACCCCCTATTTATACTTGTGTAGAGATGGTTCTAGAAATTATTCTAGATACATCTACAAAAATATATAGCTACTCTTATCTTCTAGCACTACTCTAGAACATCTTGATATTATTCTAGATGCAAAAGAATCTAGATAATTCTATCCTCTACTATAAATATCTAAGTGTCTAGAATTTCTAGACATTTCCTAAATGTAATATCAAAGATATTTACAATCCAAATTTCTATAAATATCTATGATATTTATTCTTTCAAAAAAGTAACTTTAATTTTTACACTAATGTGTATAAATTCAAACGTAGAGCTCAGGAAGTAGTTTTTTGGTGAAGAATCTACCTTTCATAAAACTATTGTAGTGAATAGTAGAGATGAATTCATTAAAAACATAGATAATAAAGGCTAAAGCTATTACGTAGGGTGATATGTTTAATAATAGGGGATTATGGGACTAAAACACAAATCCACTTGATTCTAGACATTGGTACAACCCAATTAATGTTCCAAATCATCCATTGTCCATAGAAATTATTTGTGATCCTCAAATTTACTTTCTGTCTTTTATTCAATTTCTTGAAGTCATGGAGACTACCCACAATTAGAGGCCTAGTAAAGTGTTCTGGAACATTAATGTGCTTATTATGCTTAAGGATCATCAAAGAGGCAATTAGAATGGTGCTCGAATCCATTTATGATCTCAAGTTCCAAACACACTTTGCTTTCGCTTGGGTCGAAGCCTCCACTTTGTTCTAAGATAGATCAAAGAAAATTAGGAACCTCTTGTTGTTTAGGAATTGGATATCAGAGATGTTTTTCAAGTATCACATATACATATCCGAGATAGGGTAAAAACACACATCAAATATCATTTTTTAAGTTTTGTACCTCCTAAACTATCACAATTAGTTAGCAAAACACACATCAATTATCAGTTGTTTACTTTTTCTACCTCACCTATTAGGCTTATGTGATACTACCCTCCATTCTAAATATTGTTAATATCTAATTAATGGGCGGGATGTGAAGTCTCCGTAATATTTTTTGAACAATGCTATGTTTGTCTGTCAGTGATAGTAGGCCAAGTCCAAATTAGAGGCAACACTATAAATTGAACATCCACCGAGAAAAACTTTTATCCCAGATCTTCTTCTCCCTTATTTTTACAAACACTATGTAAGAAAATGAAACAAATTACAGAAGAAATGGGAGAAGCAGCAAACATGAAGCTGAGACTGGGAATTGCAATCATGTTAATGATGGTTTTCTTTTTGCCAGTAGAAGTGTGCCAATGATCAAGAATGTTACAACAATTGTGTTGATGGATTTATTACAAGTCAATTAAAACTTGTTGGATCCTTGATTAATGACTTTATCCTTATAATGTTCTTGGAATTTTACACCAAAATTGCCAATAAACGCAGAACACTCTGGGAGCTTTTCCATATAGTATGTCGTCTGAGAAATCGAGGTATATTACGACATCAATATAAAAAAAGGGACAGACCAGTGCACTAAGCTCCCACTATGTGCGGGCTTCGGAGAAGGGCCGGACCACAAGGGTCTATTGTATTCAGCCTTATCTTGCATTTCTGCAACAGGTTATTTCCATGGCTTGAACACGTGACCTCCTGGTCACATGGCAGCAACTTTACCAGTTACTCCAATGTCATCTTCGACATTAGTATAATTGACAAGGAAATATTACAATCACATTATGAATTCATCAAAATCAATTTGAGTTCTTAAAACTGTTATACCCCGTATTTCCGGAGTATGTACGTGAGGACGTACGTACAAAAGTTTAGCCTTAAAGATAGGCCAAGTTCGAAATTTTTACACAACTCGCTAAAAGAATCGTTTTCCGAAAACGCGTTTCCACGACTTTCGTAGAAAATTCCGGCTATGTCATTAAGTATTTTTGCGGATTTTTCCGAGAGACGAAACATTTTGGACCAACGGGAGGGCAACACTTGGCACCCTCCCATTGATGGACTTGAATCGTCCATTGGACGAAAATGGAGAACATTGGCACGTTTTTTGTGCCATGGCACAAGTCAAGGAGTTGGTAGGATATTTGTGTTTAGTTAATCCTCACCCTACACTTGCCTTGCACTTGTCTTCATCTTGGCCATTGGTTGGCCAAGGCTTGAGCTATAAATACCCCCTTTGATGAAGAGTTCTTCATCCACAAAGTTATCTTCCAAGTCTAAAAATCCTCTCCTCTCCCTTTGTAGCCATTTCGTCCAAACACCTCCCCCTCCCCTTGTGAAGTTGGCCGAGGGCCTAACCCCCCCTAGCCTAGCCGAAATCTACCCCCCTCCCTTGGTAGAAAGTTGCCTTCTAAGTATTGTTATAATGCCCAAAATACCCTAGCCCAAATCCCTTAGTACTTAGTAGAAGTTGTGAAGAACTTCTAAGGTTCTTGGAGCTACCGGAGCGTACAACATAGGAGCTAAACCTTGCTCAGGCGCGACTTTATCTAGGATATTATTGGGCTTACCGAGGTAAATAATCCTAACCCTCTTTTGTATTAAAGAATGCATACTGTAGAAGTATAAGAATAAGTATTAAATACTTAGAAGAATATTACAGAATAGAATTGAACTATCATCACAATAGAAGGGTTTAAAAGAAGAATAATTGAACTGTACTCACATAGGACTGCTTTTCTGATGAGACTTATATAGCTCACCGGTAGGGTTGTCTGCCCGACTTTCCGTAGAATTGTGAACCCTCTGTTTAGAATGACCTTCAGAGTAGTCTAGACTTTGATAGATGTCTGTGACTATGATAGGCTGATTCTCTACGCGCGACATACTCGACTTGGCAGGAGGATTTTCGCCGAGAAGGTATGTGATTCTTCCTAAGCATGATATTTTACAATATATAGTACGGTAGACGTACATGTGCTATCTGAATAATACTTACGGCAATGCCTCACGGCTTAAGCCTGAATAATACGTGTGATGCCTCACGGCTTAAGCCTGAATAATAAAGAACTGAAAACATTTCAAAAGAATACTGAATCATTTTTTAACAGAAGATAAATATTTGGTTTTTAAAACAAAAGCTTAAGAGTTATACTAGCTTTATGGGAAGTTAGGTATAACAACTTAAGAAAGATAAAAAGGAACTGTTTACTTGTTTGTTTATAAAAGCCTTGTATTGATTTCTGTTAAGTGTAAGATTTGTTTGATAAGTAGACATATTAGGATGCTACCTGTGTTAGTGTCTTGAAATCTTTGTAAGGGGTCATTCTTGCGGCTTACGTTGTTAACCTAAGTCCGTTGTCGTTATTGTATCACCTACCCTTGACTTATTTATACCGAGGGCTTGCCTTGATGCGGTCTATACGGCCTATGCGGTCTGTGAGACTATGCGCGAGCGGTATGCTCCGTGATTGATCATTCCGGCGTTTAGCCTGATGCGGATTCCTATGCGGTCTGCTGAGACTACGCGGTCTTTGAGGCTATGCGGCCGCGGAGCCTAGGCGGACGCCGGGGTTAGCTGCCCCGAGGTATACCTCGCGGGTCTGTGTGTGACTATGCGGATGCGAAGTCGGTGACTAGGCACGCAGAATGATACTATGGGCGATTGCCTTGCCCGATCATTCGCGCCTAGACTAGACTCACTGATTTTCCTAATCTATTGTTTGTGATATGGCACTATGTGCAATTGAACCGATTGTATTTGTGAAAAGGTTTTAAATACTTTGATTTCATTTTAAAGTACTTTATAGTTTCACATACTTGGTACTGTTGTCGACCTCGCTTCGGGCCGTTCATGCCGCAGGTGGCAAGCAGTGCTAGATCCGCATCTTAGGATCTCTTTGCATTGGTGTCGAGCTCCATCTTCTCCGAGGCTCTACTTTTGGTATGATCTCCTGTATTGTAGATAGTTTGTACGATCGGGTATGGCCCTGTCCCGCCATAGTTGTATATTTCCTTAGAGGTCTGTAGTCATGCTGTACAGTGTCGGATGTAACTGCTAAACCTGGTTTATATATATATATGCCTAAAGGAGACGTTTGTTCACATAAACTGTGTCTTATTTTATAAAGCGTTTATGTCTTGTTTTATATTCCATTGGTTACTCGATGTATGACTACTGGGTGCCCTGCACCACGCCCCGGAATGGGTCGTGACAAAAGTGGTATCAGAGCAGTTAATCCTCGGAAAGTGTCTACTGCAGTATCTAGTAAGTCTTGATTATCGGTGTGCACCACACCAATAATCGTGAGGCTATAGGATATTTAGGATTGGTTTCCATTCTTCTCATTCTCGAGATCGTGCTTTAGAGTCGTGTTATAGGTTGGACCCTCTAACGTATTCCTTTCTATGATTATGCCTCCACGTAAGGCAACCCGGCCCGATGGCAAGGCAGAGGCGCTAGCGAGACACCCAGTCACGAGGGCTCGTGCCCGCCTATACCGAGACGGCGAGTTCTATGACGCCACGGCCGAGACCACGCACCCACACCTCCCGCCCACACTGGGCGGAGGAGTTAGGTACAAGGAGATGGCCCGACTTTTGGCTAAAGTTGTGGCCCGTCACGAGAGGCTGGATGCGGCAGCTCAGCCCAGCCCGATTGCGCGTGGTACACCCGAGGCGTATAGTTTGAGGCTACGGATTTCTTAGTTGTAGCCTCCGAGTTTTACTGTCGAGGCGGAGGATGATCCGCAGGAGTTCATCCGAGAGGATTTTGAGAGTGATCGGGCGTCGAGATCGAGTCCGTGATCTTTGGTTCTCATAGTTGCGTGATACCGCTGGCCGATTGGTTTGATTCATAGGAGCTTTCGGGAGAGCATGCACCCCAGTATGGGATGAGTTTTGAGGCTTTTCTCACACACTTCGCCTCCGCAGATGAGAGAGCACGAGCCGATAGATTCTTGAGACAAGGAGGACGCCTGATGAGGAGTATAATGTCGAGTTTGATTCTTTGGCTCGATATGTCCCGGCCTTGGTAGCAGATATGGAGGATAGGGTACACCGCCACGCCACCGCTCGATGATTATATGGCCGAGTCATGCGGGTGTTTCTCTTCACCGAATGGACATTACCCGCATGCAGCTCATGCTCTAGGATGCGCGAGCGGAGACCGCCGGGTTGAGCGATATCGGCAGAAGAAGGCCAAAACGGCCGGTTCTTTTGGTGGTTCTCGGGGTGGCGGCGTCAGAAGTCCGTGCACCACACCGGCGCAGAGCGCCCTATATCATCTTCGATCACCAGAGCGCCGGGGCGGTCGTGGCCCGACTTGATTTCGAGTAGCGTGCTAACCGCTCGAGGTCCGCCGGTGTCGTTGTGGTAGATACCATTCGGGAGTACTCAGGAGCTTGCTACACGTGTGGCCGCAGGTCATTTCGCGAGTTTGTCCGGCCGAGCGCGGCGCTGTAGTAGGCCCGATGGTGCATTGCCGCTTCTTCATCCCGATTACTCGCCCGGAGGGCAAGGTACACATGGACCAGCGGTCGCGGCAGGTCGTGGCGCAGTCGATTCTAGCGGTCCTCGAACCGCATATATGCTTTGTCCAGCGAGATCGTGAGGCCTCACCGATGTCGCCACGTACCTTATCGCTCGGGTTTGATGTGTATGCTTTGATAGATCCGGTTCTACTATATATCTCCTTGTTGCTAGTAGGATAGGGATAGAGCACGAGTCCATAGACCTTTCGAGGTAGCTACGCCAGATGGGTGATTCGGTGGTAGCTCGGCGGTATATGAGCTTGTCCTGTGACCATTCTGATCGTCGGACCTGCCGACTTGATAGAGTTGGAGATGATTGACTCGACGTGATCATGGGGATGGATTGGCTAGCCTCTTGCTACGCCAATGTAGTGCAGAGAGAGAGTAATGCAGTTCCGCTTCTGAGAGCCGTTGTTGAGTGAGGAGCACCAGACGCCGGGGTAGGTTTATTTCTACCTCAAGGCTAGGAAGATAGTGCGAAGTACATCTACCATCTAGTTCGAGTGTTTGATCGAGGCTGCGGTACAGATTTTCGCAGCCTCGTAGTCGAGTTCCCGGGCGTGTTCCCGGATGACCTCGGTATCCTCACGAGAGGGAGATTGAGTTTTGTATAGACATATTGCGGATACTCGGCTATTTCCATTCCGCCATACGTAATGGCACCGCCGAGTTGAGAGAGTGAAGGACCACCGAGGATTTCTTGGAGAAGGGCTTCATTAGGCCCGATGTTTCCCAGGCGCCGTATTGTTCGTGAAAAGAAGGACGGGCCACGCATGTGTGTTGATTACGGTGAACAAGGTGACCATTAAGAACGAATACCCTTCCCGTGATTGATGATTTGTTCGACCGGTGGCGCGAGATGTTTCTCCAAGATTGATCGCGTTCGCTATCATCGAGTTCGTGTCGAGTGGATGTCCCTAGGATCGCATTCAGACCCAGACGGCATTATGAGTTCTGGTCATGTCTTTGGTGACCAATGCTCCGCAGATTCATGGATTTGATGAACCGAGTGTTCAAACCATTTTGGACACATTTGTGATAGTGTTCATTGATGATATCTTGGTTTATTCTCGCCAGAGGCGAGCATGCGGAGCATTTGAGATGGCCGGCTTCTCGAGACCAGCTTTACGCCAAGTTTTCCAAATGTGAGTTTTGGTTGACTTGATGGCGTTTCTGGGCATATTGCCGGGTGATGGCATTCGAGTGGATACGCCAAGATCGAAGCGATGACTTGGCCTGACCTACTACTCCGGCAGGTTCGCGATTTCGGGCCTTGCAGATATTATCGGTTCGTGGAGAAGTTTGCTTTATCTGCACCATTGACTAGGCTGACTCGAAGGCGCCCAAGTTTGATGGATGATGCTTGTGGCGGTGGTTTCCGATTCTTGAAAGAGAGATCGACGACCGCCTCGTTCTTACTCTTCCGGAGGGTCCGGATGGTTATGTCGTGTATTGTGATGCGTCGAGCATCGGGTTGGGATGTGTGTTGATGCAGCATGGCGAGTTATAGCATATGCATCCCGACACCAAGAAACACGAGAGAACTACCCCACCCATGATTTGGAGTGGCGGTGATTCACGCTTTGAAGATCTGGAGGCACTATTTGTATGGGGTTCACGTGGATATTTATACTGCACCACAAGAGCCTCCGATATCTTCACAGAGGAGCTGAACTTACGGCGAGACGGTGGTTAGAGTTGCTTAAGGATTACGATGTTGATATCCTGTACCACCCGGGAAGGCCAATGTTGTGGCGTATGCTCTTAGTCGTGGTCGATGGGAGCTTATCGGATGGGCGAGGACATGGTTCGTGATTTGCATCGCCAGCGAGCCTCGTGTCCGCTTGATTGATTTCGATAGCGGCGGGTTAGAGTTCGTGAGGTTGCCGAGTCTTCCATCGTCGAGGAGGTGAAGAGGCAACGATTCGAGGATCCGGTTTGCACGTTATCGTGATACGACTCTTCGTGAGGCAAGCGGTCCTTTTGAGGTAGCACGATGGGGTGCTAAGGTTTGAGGGAGTTGTGTGTTCCGGATGTTTCGTGACTTAGTTCGGGAAGCACACGTAGCGTTACTCTATCCATCCGTGGTCGACCAAGATGTACCACGACCTTAGATCCGTATTGGTGGGATGGTTTGAAGAGGACGTTGCGAGTTCGTAGCTCGGCCCGTGTTGTCGCAGTGAAGGTAGAGCACCGAGGCACGGTGGTTTATTCGCACGATTGAGATCCCGACCGAAGTGGGAGGTAATCAACATGGACTTCATCACGGGATTGCCTCGCACTCGGAGAGACATGATTCCATATGGGTTATCGTCGACGGTGATGAAATCAGCCCACTTTCTTCCGTCGGACGACCTTTTACCGAGGATTATGCCGAACTTTACATCCGAGAGATCGTCGATCGCATGGAGTCCCTAGTTCGATCATATCGCATGCAGGAGCCATTTACGCTAACTTGGAGGTCCTTCCGAGGGGTTTAGGGACGCAGTGAGCTCGCATTTCATCCACGCATGCACGGACAGCAGAGCGCACTATCCGCACTCTTGAGGATATGCCGCGAGCCCGTGTTATTGACTTCAGGTAGTTGGGAGGATCATTTGCCCTCAGTTGAGTTTGCATATAATAATAGCTACCACTCCGATTCGGATGGCGCCTTATGAGGCCTTGTATGGGGAAGTGCGGATCGCCTATAGGTTGGTTCGATGTGGCGAGTAGGACCAGATTTGGTACGTGATGGATAAGGTGCTTATCCGAGCGGCTATCGACTGAGTCGATGTAAGTCGATGCAGATCATCGTCGTCGGCATCTTGAGTTCGAGGTTCATGATTGGGTTTTCCTAGCGCCACCCATGAAGCGGTGTGATGAGATTCGGAAGAAGAAACTCACCAAGGTACATTAGGCCATTTCAGATTGTCCGCAGGTAGGCAAGGTTGCATGAGTTGAATCTGCCGTCCGATCCGGAGGCAAGGCATCCGTTTTTCACGTATCTATCTTTGAGAGATGTATCGGGATCCATCTAGGTACACCCGATTGACGATGTCGGTGGAGGGTTATCGATGAGGAGATTCCCATAGCGATAATCGATCGTCGAGTTAGGCGTCTGACCAGGACGTGGCTTCCGTCAAAGTCTTGTGGCGAACGAGCTTAGGGAGGAGATGGCGGGAAGGCGAGTGAGGACATGAGGCAGGTACCTCACCTATTCCCACACCTCCGTAATTCACTTTCCTACTTGTAAATTTTCGTTATCGTTTTACCTAAGTATTGTTTTGTGCCGTGTGTGGCTTTTGCAATTTAAGTTTTGAAGAACTGATCATTATCTGTCTTGGGAAGGAACATTCGGACGAATGTTTCTAAGGAGGGAGAATGTTATACCGTATTTCGAGTATGTACGTGAGGACGACGCGTAAAAAGTTTAGCCTTAAAGATAGGCCAAGTTCGAAATTTGTACACAACTCGCTAAAAGAATCGTTTCCGACTAAACGTTTCCATGACTTTCAGAGAGAAAATTCCGCTATGTCATTAAGTATTTTTGCGGATTTTTAGAGACGAAACATTTTGGACCAACGGGAGGGCAACATTTGGCACCCTCCCATCGATGGACAGAATCGCCCATTGGACGAAAATGGAGAACATTGGCACGCTTTTGTGCCATAGCACAAGTCAAGGAGTTGGTAGGATATTTGTGTTTAGTTAATCCTCACCCTACACTTGCCTTGCACTTGTCTTCATCTTGGTTGGCCAAGGCTTGAGCTATAAATACCCCCTTTGATGAAGAGTTCTTCATCCACAAAGTTATCTTCCAAGTCTAAAAATCCTCTCCTCTCCTTTGTAGCCATTTCGTCCAAACACCTCCCCTCCTCGTGAAGTTGGCGAGGCCTAACCCCTAGCCTAGCCGAAATCTACCCCTCCCTTGGTAGAAAGTTGCCTTCTAAGTATTGTTATAATGCCCAAAATACCCTAGCCCAAATCCCTTAGTACTTAGTAGAAGTTGTGAAGAACTTCTAAGGTTCTTGAGCTCTGAGCGTCTGACATGGAGCTAAACCTTGCTCAGTGCGACTTTATCTAGGATATTATTGGGCTACTGAGGTAAATAATCCTAACCTCTTTTGTATTAAAGAATGCATCGTAGAAGTATAAGAATAAGTATTAAATACTTAGAAGAATATTACGTAATAGAATTGAACTATCATCACAATAGAAGGGTTTAAAGAAGAATAATTGAACTGTACTCACATGGGGATCATTTCTGATGAGACTTATATAGCTCACGGTAGGGTTGTGCGCCCGACTTTCCGTAGAATTGTGAACCCTCTGCTTAGCATGACCTTGAGTAGTCTAGACTTTGATAGATGTCGTGACTATGATAGTCGATTCTCACGCGCGACATACTCGACTTGCGGGAGGATTTTCACGGAAGGTATGTGATTCTTCCTAAGCATGATATTTTACAATATATAGTACGGTGACGCGTACGTGCTATCTGAATAATACTTACGGCAATGCCTCACGCTTAAGCTGAATAATACGTCGCAATGCCTCTCACGCTTAAGCTGAATAATAAAGAATCAAAACATTTCAAAATAATACTGAATCATTTTTAACAGAAGAGAAATATCTGGTTTTTAAAACAAAAGCTTAAGAGTTATACTAGCTTTATGGGAAGTTAGGTATAATAACTTAAGAAAGATAAAAGGCTATTTACTTGTTTGTTTATAAAAGCCTTGTATTGATTTACTAAGTGTAGTAAGATTTGTTTGATAAGTAGACATATTATGATGCTACCGTGTTAGTGTCTTGAAATCTTTGTGGGTCATTCTTTGGCTTACGTTGTTAACCGGTAAGTCCGTTTGCATCGTTATTGTATCACCTACCCTTGACTTATTTATACCGAGGGCTTGCCTCGACGGGTCTATACGGCCTATGCGGTCTGTGAGACTATGCGCGAGCGGTATGCTCGGGATTGATCATTCCGGCGTTAGCCTGACGCGGATTCCCTATGCGCGGTGAGACTACGCGGTCTTTTGAGGCTACGCGGCCGCGAGCCTAGGCGGATGTCGGGGTTGGCTGCCCCGACGCAGGTATACCTACGCGGTGCGTGTGACCTATGCGATCGCGGAAGTCCGGGACTAGGCACGCAGAATGATACTATGGGCGATTGGCCTTGCTGATCATTCGCGCCTAGACTAGACACATTCTGATTTTCCTAGCATCGTTATTGTTTGTGATATGGCACTATGTGCAATTGAATCGATTGTATTTGTGAAAAGGTTTTAAATACTTTGATTTCATTTTAAAGTACTTTATAGTTTCACATACTTGGTACTGTATCGACCTCCTTCGGGCCGTTCATGCCGCAGGTAAGCAAGCAGTGCTAGATCCGCATCCTTAGGATCTCTTTGCATTGGTGTCGAGCTCCATCTTCTCCGAGGCTCTACTTTTGGTATGATCTCCTGTATTGTAGATAGTTTATGCGTCGGGGTATGGCGGGCCCTGTCCCGCCATAGTTGTATATTTCCTTAGAGGTAGTCATGTTGTACGATTTCGGATGTAACTGCTAAACCTTGTTCATATATATATGCCGAAAGGCGACGTTTGTTCACATAAACTGTGTCTTATTTTATAAACTGTTTCATGTCTTGTTTTATATTCCGCTGGTTACTCTGATGTATGACTACTTGGGTGCCCCGGTAAGGCACCAGTCACGGGCCCCGGAATGGGTCGTGACAAAAACCATACATGCATATATATCATATACACAGTCACTGATAGTGAACCCAATACATGGAAATATCACAATAAAATATTTGCAACAAAAAAACACATGAAACTGAAGAGAAAACAGAACAATATACATAGTGTAGTTGTGCCTTAACAAGACTTCCCCATTAGTGATAGTTCGAAAGGAATAATATGTTGGTATAAACCGAATTGTAGGTAAAGAAACGGGGTTAATGAGTATTCTAAAGGTTAAACAAAGTAACGTTGAGTCAAGAGATGACTCTGTATCTTTAAGACAAAATTGTCTCGTATAGATGCTTTTACGGTATCGGGCAATAGTCTCCCAAGATAAAACAACAACTAATCAACAGTACAAAGCAAATACTGTTGATTCTAGTGAAAGAGATGAATAAGAGCAGATTGCTGAAGAAAGAGAGCAGAAAATGTTTTCTGCCTACTTTCTATATTTTAGTTTTCTGTGTGAATGTTCTTGAGAAAAAATAGAACAAAAAGATAAACTAGTTTGAGTTGTGTTCTGACTAACAGAGAGAATTTATGCGTTCACGACCCACGACAGGTGGCGGCGGCGCGCGTGTGGGACTTAGCCCCGAACCCAAGCTCGCCTAGGTCATCTACCTTCTAAACACATGGGTTACCCCTTGTGTTCCCAAACCCTTACTCAAACTTAGAGTTTATATATATCATAAACTCCCATTCTTTCACCAATGAGGGAGATTTGTCATTTTCGCCAAAAACACTCCATCTTTTCATGTCTCAAACATCTTACTTTGTGTACCAATATCTCTTTCATTTCTTAATGAAATTTGATGATACTTGGCACTAACATCATCTACTCACTTAGTAGATTAGACATGTGTGAAGAAACGATGTTTCTGACATGTGGGGCCTACGTGTTTACGTTATTAAAGACGGGATAAACTCAACCCCTCATTAGTAAAATTTCAACAATCCCCTATTGAAAGGAAATTGGTGCACACAGGGTGCCAAAGTTCAGCCAACTTTCAGCAAAAAGATATTGCATCAGAATAGGTAGTTTTTGCCTTTGAATCTTCCTTAGTTGATTATAATTGGATTTACTTACTGCGCGGTGAATGTGATGTATTGAACCGTCAATGTTTAGTGTAAACCAAGACAATGATATCAACACAAAAACTCTCCTTATTTATCTTCTTTTTATTGATATTGTCCATTGTGGCCATGGACAACTCTTGGATTCTTAAGTCCGTACAATTGAAGCGACCTATTTTCGCACTTAAATAGGTGATCTCCTGTAAGGTATATTGCTCTACCCCACTCACAAGTGTTAGGAATCATTAAAAGTTTCAGAAACTTATCATTTACCCATCATGCAGGTAGCACTTAGTGTCTATCGTGGAAACAACTTTGGAGTTATCTCTCTTTAAAGAATGATAATCTGAAGTTCTCTTACTTCAAGTGAAGCGCTAAACTGAACCTCTATATCTTAGTTTTCCCATGAACTAAATTCCTGGGATCTCCAGTCAATAAGGTTGGGTTACCACCATAAAGATTCTTATTATATGGGTTTTAGGCCCATTCCCTAGACGAGCAGAATATTTGATCTTTGGTTAAGTATTTAGTTAGCGGGTCTGCTAAGTTATCCTTTGATTTGACGTAATCAATGGAAATGACACCCGTAGTGATCAATTGTCTAACGGTCTTATGCCTCCGACGAATATATCTAGACTTTTCGTTGTACATATTACGTTGTACCATTCCTAAAGCCGATTGGTTTTCACAGTGAATCATCACTGAAGGCACGTGTTTATCCCAACAAGAGATATCCTCTAAGAAGTCGTGAAGTCACTCTGATTCTTCTCATGTTTTGTCCAAAGCGATAAACTCTGATTCCATCGTGGATCGGATGATGCATGTGTTACACCCCGAAATTCCAGGACATATATAAGAGAATAGACGTGAGAACACAAGACTTGAAAGTTTGAACGAAAGAAAGAGTTGTTATTTCTAAGGGAAAAATCTTCCGAACCTCGGGAAGGAAAAATGTTTGTCGGTAAGAATTGGGTTCTCAGAATTGTTATTTGAGACTGATGGAATTTATCGGAACTATGGAATTTCATTTTCGGATTTGGACACGTAGGGCCCACCCGAGGAATCTTACGTTTTGTGGGGCCCACAAGGTTTTCGATATTTTGACCAATTATGGAAATTTTGGGAAACGAAATTTTATGAACGAATGGGAGGGCGACATGTGTCACCCCCACATGGGCTTGATCGATATTAGGCAAGGGCAAAAAGGTCATTTGACCAAGAGAATGATGATCAAGTCTTGAAGACAAGCTTGAGATAATTGACTAAGTCAACTTGCCCACTTGACTAGATATTTAGATTTCTTCATCCAAGCCACACAAGTGTTTTAATCTAGGCCCTCCATTGTGTTATATATGCATCCTAGTAGCAAGACTTATCTCAACACTTAGAAAAATTTCCACACATTATTGTTCTTGAAGAAAGGCTCTCGGGTTTGCTCTCCATAGAACACAAAAGAATTTCGTTTGTGGTTCATTATTCACCATACTTTAACCCAAGGTTCCTAGGGGTATTATAAGGATATCTCAATAGAAAGATCCCGGAAAAACGATGTTTTCACGTTAGTCGCAAGATGAAAACCTAAGTTGTTTTCATAAGTTTTGATTGGAAATGGAAGGGAAGTTGTGTGTGAACTTCTAAGGGCTTCAAATAGCGGATTGGAGCGTGAAGGAAATGAGCTAATATTTCTAAGGAGCGACTTTGAATCTTGGAGTTATATAAGGGCTTATCAAGGTAACAATCTTGTCGTTTTAATGATTAAAGGTTACTTATTGTTGTAGTTATGGATATTAACAAGCATGAGTTATATATAATGAAGATTGATAAGTGTTATGGATATTGGAACCACTAATCCGAAACTAGCATGTTTAGCCTTTGAGATTGCAATTCAATTTGGTTATTAGTTTAGTCGCATGTTATATAAAGAAGGAATTATAGTTGTTAAAGTTATTTACGACTATATAACATGTTGGACTTAACAACTTGGATTGAAAAAGAATTGGGAAGGACTTAGGATTGGTTATTGTTGTGGCCGAATGCCTTTAATAATAATGGATTGTTTTATATGAATTGTGGGGCAGAATTTTACACGTATTGTAAGGCGTGTAATCCACTTTGATTGGTTGATGTGTTGAGCCTTAAATATGGCATATTGGTTATTGATTTCGGGCCTTGAAAAAAGGTGGAAAAGTACGTAGATACAAAGGAAGTGCTGCCCAATTTTCCGTAGAATAAGAGACCATATACTTAGTATCATTCTACGTTAGAAAATAGAAGTTGATAGTCGTGTTGTGGTCATTATAGGTTGACAATTCTACGTGCGGAGTATTCGACTTAGCGTGTGGATTAAGCCGAAAAGGTATGTGAACCATCTCCTCTTCTTCTAGCATGATTCCTTATGGTAAAGTAGGTAAATCCTACTCCTTGATTGTACTTGAATTGCCTAATATAGAAGTTGTTCTATATACTTCCTTGATTGTACATTGGATGTTTAAATTGGAAGTTGTTATAATCTATTCCCTTGATAAAATTTGAATTTTCAAAAGTGAAAGTGTTTTACTTGAAGTACTTAGAGTCTTAAAAAGGAAGTGATTCCTAATCTCTTAGATAGTATCTTAGTTCCAAAAACCTAAAGGTTGTTATAACAACTTTAGGGGAGTCAAATGAGTTATTTACTTAATTGATTTAAAAGAGGAGAAATGACATGATTTAAAGAGAAGTAACTTGTTTAAAGGTGTGAGTTACTTGGGATTTAAAAGTAGAAGCAACTTGATTTCTAAAGTTAAGAAACTTGATTTCTAAAGTTAAGAGACTTGAAGTATTTTGAAAGTATATGGTACTTGATTTTAAAAGTATAAGTCTCTTGGTTATAAAAAAGAATGAATTTGTCTAATACATAAAGAGTTATAACGGTTTTATGGGAAGTTAGTTATAACGGCTTTATGAAAGGTTAAGAGAGTGGTCTATTTGATTGATAGGCATGAGTTGCCTAGGTTGTGAAATTAGAAGTTACTTGGTTTCAAAGCCTTGAAATGAATTTCTAAAGGTGTAGTAACTTAATTTGAAAAATAGACATGTCTTGATACTACGAGTGTTAGTATCTTGGGATTTTATATAAAAAGGAGTTTTTTGAAAAGAATGGACGTATGTGGTACTTTGGCTTGTTTAAATGAGAATTATTCTATTTGTGCCTTGATAGTACTTTGGCTTGCTTAAATGAGAATTATTCTATTTGTGCCTTGATAGTACTTTGGCTTGTTTAAATGAGAATTATTCTATTTGTGTCTTGATAGTACTTTGGCTTGTTTAAATGAGAATTATTCTATTTGTGCCTTGATAGTACTTTGGCTTGTTTAAATGAGAATTATTCTATTTGTTCCTTGATAGTACTTTGGCTTGCTTAAATGAGAATTACTCTTGGTTTGTGAAACAAAAAAGGCAAGGTAATTGCCTTGGTTTGTGAAAATAAAAGGCATGGTAATTGCCTTGGTTTGTGAAAAACAAAAGACATGGTAATTGCCTTGGTTTGTGTAAAGAGGAAGGCATGGTAATTGCCTTGGTTTGTGTAAAAAAATAAGGCATGGTAATTGTCTTGGTTTGTGTAAAAAGGAAAGGCATGGTATTGTCTTGGTTTGCTAAAATGATGGTTTATTCTTTTTATAAATAAAGGTCAAGAATGGTTTGCTTGCATATGGGTTGCTCATATAGACATTCGTGCAAGTGTCATATTTCCACATCTCCGCGTCCCTCCATAAAGGGCGGCAACTTGGTTCAAGAGATATCATGGAGTAGCTCCCCATGGTGTGAGTGGTACACACTCACGGCGGGTCGGATAGACTCGGGCGGGTTAAATTCCCGGTATATAAGTCATGGATTAGCTATCCGTGATGCGAGTATCGTGTATCGATGACTCATTGCGGGTCCACGTGACCTATTCGGGTGAAATAGTCCCTTGCGGGTGAAATAGTCCTATGATAGGTTGCATAATAATACAGAAGGTGGTTGACCCTGGCACTGGCACGACCTTCATGTTTTGAAACGGTAGTGATTTCATTAATGAAAGGGTGCAGTGTGTTTATGACTTAAAGTGGAACAATTAATCTCATTGTTAAAAACATAACTTAAAAGGTAAAATAGGATTGCATTACTCTCATGTTTGCAAGGTTCAGTGTGCTGTTGTTTTGAGTTATCATACTTGCTTCCTGTTATATGTGGACTATGTGATCTGATTTACAGTACTTATTATTTTATATACTTGGTTCATTCTTCGTACTGACCCCCTTTCTCCGGGGGGCTGCGTTCATGCCGCAGGTTTAGATACACAATTCGGTGATCTGTAAGTGTAGGACCCTTGCTCAGAGTTTTGGATAGCTTCATTTGTTCAGGAGCTTATCATTTTGGTATAAATCCTTCAGTACAGGCTTTTGTACAATTATGGGTACGGTGGGGCCTTGTCCCGTCATAGTTCAGTAAAACTCTTAGAGGCATGTATTCATATGTGGGATTGGAATCGGGTACAGTGTAGTGCTTTTTATTATGTATATTATATGGCAGCCTTGTCGGCTTTGCCCTTGCATGTTCGTTGGTTTAAAAAAAAAGACGAGGTGTTATTTAGTTCCGCGGTTTAATTATGTCATTTAGGTAGAAGGGTGCCTGTGTAGGCACCGCCACGCCCGGTTCGGTCGTGACGGAGTGGTATCGTGAGCGATCTCCTGAATGTCTCTGCACTTGTCTAGTAGAGTCTTGATTATCGGTGTGTTGCGCGCCATACCCATAAACAGGAGGCTACAGGACTTTTAGGATTTGGTTTCTATTCTTCTCACTCTGAAATCGTGTCATAGAGCTGTGTTATTAAGGTAATCCCTCTCTGACGTATTTTTGTGTTACAGCTATGCCTCCAAGGAGGGCAACGCGATGTGGCAAAACAAGATCGAGAGCTACCACCGGACTCGAGAGAGTTGGTAGGGCTCATGCCCGTGATATACGGATATCAGGCCGCACAATGAAGTTCTTATGCGCCAGGTTTTGAGGCCCCAGCACTAGAGCCTCCAGTTTCTCAGTTAGGGGAGGACTATAGGGTCATAAGGGAAGCAGTTATGTTATTGACCAAGATAGAGGTGATACAGTTTCATCAACAGGAGGTTATTCGGCCAGTACAGACAGGTGTACAGAGGGTAGAGGGCCAACGTGGAAATCAGCGTAAGAGGGCTAGACCGGTCGGTTATCCCGGTGAGTTTTTAGACGAGCAGCCTCAGTAGCGAGTGAGATATTCGTCCCAGCCTACCCAGGACATACCCCCGCAGTTCACAGGTGGGAGATTGGACCCCACAAGGTATTTAGGAGCCGGTCCGAGCTCCAGGGTTCGAGGTTTTCAGAGGAGCAGAGGATTTTCTCAGTCGAGCCCACTTATTCCTCAGTGTTTCCGATGTAGTAAGTGTCATATGGGAAAATGCCGTTTTGGCACATGTGTTTGTTATTATTGTGACCGTCCGGGCCATAAGCAGTGGGAATGTCCTTTTAGAAGGAGCACTGGTGTGGTGGATCAGCCTATGAGGTCGGTGGTTGGTTCATTTTCCTCTACAGTTGTGCGCCCCCCAGGCGGGGTATTCAGATGTCAGCCAGCCGTGATAGAGGTCATGGTGGAGTTTATAGTTCTGGCGGTCCTTCGAACCGCATAGATGACGTGGCAACTGGGCAGGATCAAGAGGCAACATCGCATGGGGTTACAAGTATATTTCGATTCTTTTGAATCATACGTGCATTGATAGATTCATATTCCGCCCTAGCGTATATATTTTCCTTTGTTGCTAGTAGTTGTAAATTGATAGCACCACCAGAGGTAGAGATATTTTGATTAGTAAGGTGAAGAGTGAAGAATGTTGACAAGAATGATAAAGTGAACTGAGACTATAGTTGTGTAGGGTTCACAAGTTGTAATTACCCCATAACAGTGTAAAGACCGATAGTGGAGGATGTACAGTAGAAATACTTCGGCCTAGGTGACGAACCTCTAGTGAATGGGAGGATAGGGTGATAAGTACCTTGAGATAGGAGATAGATTTATTTCAGACTAAGAATGAGAGTTAAGTGTGACGATGGGTCGGGTTGTGGACCAATTTCGGGTCTACCGGTAGCATGGAATGAGGTGGTGCCAGTTGGATATGGTCCCGCTATGTGATAGGGTCACGAGGATGCAAGGCCCAAGTCTAGTTAATCATTGTACGAGTTTGTGGACACGTTCCACCAGAACCAGGTCGTAAGGGTCGAGAAGAGCCTTAACGAAAATTCAAGCAGCATGATGGCCAAGTTGGATAGTAACTCTAAGGGTTGGAGGACAGAAACAATATTTGAAATTTTGTACGTATGCTCAAATAAGTTTGGAAGTACGAGAAGGTATGACAAGTAAGAAAAGGAAGGAACAAGGGTTAAAAGAACTATATTGGTTATAGTTATGAGTAACGAAGGTACGTAGAGAGAATCCTTTTTAGGCCATGAGTGGAGGTTAATTGTGATGATACGCACGCCTTGGGTTCAATGATACTTTCCATAGGTGCTCGTGATTGATATGCTACTAGTATTAGAGTTTACACCGGTTAGTAAACTAAGCTAGGCAGACTATAGGATCACGCCCCGACTAGTATTGTGACTAAGTGAGACAGAGAAGGGAAGTAACACGAGGGAAAACATCAGTTAGCTGAGTGAGAGTCCGACTAAAGGGTTCAGATAGTGTTAGTCCCATGACTTAGAATACGACAGGGCCATCCCTTTATACGGGAAAAAGAAAGGAACCTCTAAAGATCCTGCTAAGATCAGAACCTTCGAGTTTTGTGAGAAGGGACCGCAGATGGAAGGTACATTGATATGTATACATATGATATATGGTGGCCATGTGTGGCATCGTTGGTCTTGAGGAGTATTGATTGATAGGCATGGTAAGGAGACTATGCCGGAGTTTGTATAGCTTAAAAACCGACTAAGAACATTCGGGGACGAATGTTTCTAAGGGCGGAAGAATGTTACACCCCGAAATTCCAGGACATATATAAGAGAATAGACGCGAGAACACAAGACTTGAAAGTTTGAACGAAAGAAAGAGTTGTTATTTCTAAGGAAAAAATCTTCCGAACCTCGGAAAGGAAAAATGTTTGTCGGTAAGAATTGAGTTCTCAGAATTGTTATTTGAGACTGATGGAATTTATCGGAACTATGAAATTTCATATTCGGATTTGGACACGTAGGGCCCACCCGAGGAATCTTACGTTTTGTGGGGCCCACAAGGTTTTCGATATTTTGACCAATTATGGAAATTTCGGGAAATGAAATTTTATGGACAAATGGGAGGGCGACACGTGTCACCCCCCACCCCCCCACATGGGCTTGATCGATATTAGCCAAGGGCAAAGAAGTCATTTGACCAAGAGAAGGATGATTAAGTCTTGAAGACACGCTTGAGATAATTGACTAAGTCAACTTGCCCACTTGACTAGATATTTAGATTTCTTCATCCAAGCCACACAAGTGTTTTAATCTAGGCCCTCCATTGTGTTATATATGCATCCTAGTAGCAAGACTTATCACAACACTTAGAAAAATTTCCACACATTATTGTTCTTGAAGAAATGCTCTCGGGTTTGCTCTCCATAGAACACAAAAGATTTTCGTTTGTGGTTCATTATTCACCATACTTTAACCCAAGGTTCCTAGGGGTATTATAAGGATATCTCAATAGAAAGATCCCGGAAAAATGACGTTTTCACTTTAGTCGCAAGATGAAAACCTAAGTTGTTTTCATAAGTTTTGATTGGAAATGGAAGGGAAGTTGTGTGTGAACTTCTAAGGGCTTCAAATAGCGGATTGGAGCGTGAAGGAAAGGAGCTAAGATTTCTAAGGAGCGACTTTGAATCTTGGAGTTATATAAGGGCTTATCAAGGTAACAATCTTGTCGTTTTAATGATTAAAGGTTACTTATTGTTGTAGTTATGGATATTAGCAAGCATGAGTTATATATAATGAAGATTGATAAGTGTTATGGATATTGGAACCACTAATCCGAAACTAGCATGTTTAGCCTTTGAGATTGCAATTCAATTTGGTTATTAGTTTAGTCGTCGCATGTTATATAAAGAATGAATTGTAGTTGTTAAAGTTGTTTACGACTATATAACATGTTGGACTTAACAACTTGGATTGAAAAAGAATTGGGAAGGACTTAGGATTGGTTATTGTTGTGGCCGAATGCCCTTAATAATAATGGATTGTTTTATATGAATTGTGGGACAGAATTTTACACGTATTGTAAGGCGTGTAATCCCCTTTGATTGGTTGATGTGTTGAGCCTTAAATATGGCATATGGGTTATTGATTTCGGGCCTTGAAAAAGGTGGAAAAGTACGTAGAAACAAAGGAAGTGCTGCCTAATTTTCTGTAGAATAAGAGACCGTATACTTAGTATCATTCTACGTTAGAAACTAGAAGTTGATAGTCGTGTTGTGGTCATTATAGGTTGACAATTCTACGTGCGGCATATTCGACTTAGCGTGTGGATCAAGCCGAAAAGGTATGTGAACCATCTCCTCTGCTTATAGCATGATTCCTTATGGTAAAGTAATTAAATCCTACTCCTTAAATAATCTAATCCTTGGTTGTACTTGGATTTCCTAATATAGAAGTTGTTCTATATACTTCCTTGATTGTACATTGGATGTTTAAATTGGAAGTTGTTATAATCCATTCCCTTGATAAAATTTGGATTTTAAAAAGTGAAAGTGTTTTACTTGAAGTACTTAGAGTCTTAAAAAGGAAGTGATTCCTAAACTCTTAGATAGTATCTTAGTTCCAAAAACTTAAAGGTTGTTATAACGACTTTAAGGGAGTCAAATGAGTGATTTACTTAATTGATTTAAAAGAGGAGAAATGACATGATTTAAAGAGAAGTAACTTGTTTTAAAGGCGTGAGTTACTTGGAATTTAAAAGTAGAAGCAACTTGATTTCTAAAGTTAAGAAACTTGATTTCTAAAGTTAAGAGACTTGAAGTATTTTGAAAGTATATGGTACTTGGTTTTAAAAGTATAAGTGTCTTGGTTATAAAAAAAATGAATTTGTCTAATACATAAATAGTTATAACGGCTTTATGAGAAGTTAGTAATAACGACTTTATGAAAGGTTAAGAGAGTGGTCTATTTGATTGATAGGAATGAGTTTCCTAGGTTGTGAAATTAGAAGTTACTTGGTTTCAAAGCCTTGAAATAAATTTCTAAAGGTGTAGTAACTTAATTTGAAAAATAGACATGCCTTGATATTACGGGTGTTAGTATCTTGGGGTTTTATATAAAAAGGAGTATTTTGAAAAGAATGGACGTACGTGGTACTTTGGCTTGTTTAAATGAGAATTATTCTATTTGTGCCTTGATAGTACTTTGGCTTGCTTAAATGAGAATTATTCTATTTGTGCCTTGATAGTACTTTGGCTTGTTTAAATGAGAATTATTCTATTTGTGCCTTGATAGTACTTTGGCTTGTTTAAATGAGAATTATTCTATTTGTGTCTTGATAGTACTTTGGCTTGTTTAAATGAGAATTATTCTATTTGTGCCTTGATAGTACTTTGGCTTGCTTAAATGAGAATTACTCTTGGTTTGTGAAACAAAGAAGGCATGGTAATTGCCTTGGTTTGTGAAAAAAAAGAAGGCATGGTAATTGCCTTGGTTTGTGGAAAAAAAAGGCATGGTAATTGCCTTGGTTTGTGTAAAAAGGAAGGCATGGTAATTGCCTTGGTTTGTGTAAAAATGAAGGCATGGTAATTGTCTTGGTTTGTGTAAAAAGGAAAGGCATGGTATTGTCTTGGTTTGCTAAAATGATGGTTTATTCATTTTATAAATAAAGGTCAAGAATGGTTTGCTTGCATATGGGTTGCTCATATAGACATTCGTGCAAGTGTCATATTTCCACATCTCCGCATCCCTCCATAAAGGGCGGCAACTTGGTTCAAGAGATATCATGGAGTAGCTCCCCATGGTGTGAGTGGTACACACTCACGGCGGGTCGGATAGACTCGGGCGGGTTAAATTCCCGGTATATAAGTCATGGATTAGCTATCCGTGATGCGAGTATCGTGTACCGATGACTCATTGCGGGTCCACGTAACCTATGCGGGTGAAATAGTCCTATGATAGGTTGCATAATAATACAGAGGGTGGTTGACCGTGGCACTGGCACGACCTTCATGTTTTGAAACGGTAGTGATTTCATTAATGAAAGGGTGCAGTGTGTTTATGACTTAAAGTGGAACAGTTAATCTCATTGTTAAAAACATAACTTAAAAGGTAAAAAAGGATTGCATTACTCTCATGTTTGCAAGGTTCAGTGTGATGTTGTTTTGAGTTATCATACTTGTTTCCTGTTATATGTGGACTGTGTGATCTCCTTTACAGTACTTATTGTTTTATATACTTGGTACATTCTTCGTACTGACCCCCTTTCTCCGGGGGGCTGCGTTCATGCCGCAGGTTTAGGTACACAGTTCGGTGATCTGCAAGTGTAGGACCCTTGCTCAGAGTTTTGGATAGCTCCATTTGTTCGGAAGCTTATCATTTTGGTATAAATCCTTCAGTACAGGCTTTTGTACAGTTATGGGTACGGCGGGGCCTTGTCCTGTCATAGTTCAGTAAAACTCTTAGAGGTCTGTATTCATATGTGGGATTGGACTGGGGTACAGTGTAGTGCTTTTTATTATGTATATTATATGGCAGTCTTGTCGGCTTTGCCCTTGCATGTTCGTTGGTTTAAAAAAACGAGGTGTTATTTAGTTTCGCGGTTTAATTATGTCATTTAGGTAGAAGGGTGCCCAGGTAGGGCACCAGTCACGGGCCCGGGGTTCGGGTCGTGACAGCATGTTTGCTTAGAGGATTTCCAAGACACAACTCCACCACCAATTGTAAAAACATACCCACTGGTGGATTTGGTGTTCTTTATGTCCAATATCTAATTTGCATCATTGTATCCTACTAATACGCCTGGATACTGATGCGCGTTAAGATGCACACACTTAAACGCAAGTGCACGTTATCGTATCAAGTAGTATAGTCTTAGATAAGACCGAATATCGTCCTCTAGGATTAGGGTTCAAGTACCAATTATCTATTTTCTAGTATCTATTTGGTGGATTAATGATTGATTGGTTGTTTATGACTAAGAATTATAAAAGCTATTTAGAGTATAAAGATTTACTTCAGGAGTGATGAGAATAGGGCTTCTATGTATCCTCACTATCCGCTTATGCTACTTACTAATGCATTACTTATGCTATTCTTCTTTTGGAGAAAGCAGGTTAACGAAATCGTTTTATACTCCCGTTAGGGTTATATAAACACTCAACCCCAGTATCGTTCCTTACCTACCTTTCGGTGATAAGGGTAACTTTATAGGAGGATTAAGAACAAAAACCTAGTTGACTGTCACGCACAATGCGCAAAATTAGGGTTGTTAAGCCTCTCATTAACGCTACATAAATAATTGAGGTATTTTCATCCTCAATCCAAGAATGTCTACCCAACTTACAACATATTCACAATCCCCCCTTTTCAGAATCTGATTAGAAATCATATAGTGATAATTAGTTGTCAATTAATTACCAAGAATTCAACTCAATTATTGGATAGATCTCACAATAAGAACAATAACCATAAGCATGCATTAATTTATAACATAAGTTTCAAGCAATTCAACATAGAAAGCCCTATAAGAGAATTAGTTCCTAGCCATTGACATGACAAGAACTAATTCCATGTTCATCATACAAAACTGAAATAAAGTAAAGAAAGGGAAAAGAAATTACAAATTAATGGTATCCAATCTCCACGCAAAAGTCTTGAGTTGTGCAAAGGGAACCTCAAACCGCCTAGGGTTCTCCTTTTATAGGTCGCAAACCGCCTCTCTTTTCCTTCAGCCTGGCCCTAAATTCGCCCAAAACCTAATTTTTCCGCCGGGCCGCCGCTGCCTCGCAGATGGCGCGCTAAGTTCTGCAATCCGTCGGGTGTTTTGGCGCCGCGCTCGCTATTCGATCGGTAGCGCGCGCGTCAGATCTTCGTAGCCTCGATGTTTAGGCGCCGCGCCTGACCGCTGTTCGAGGTAGCCGCGCGAAGTCTTCGCTTCAATACGGCGCCGCCTCGCTGGCTGCAGTGAGGCGCCGCGGCTGGGTCCGATTTCGCCTGCTCGCCACTTTCTCTGCTGCTCGCATCTCCTCTTTGCCCTCTTTTGCTCCTTTTCCGCCATTTGGCCATTTTAACCACTTTGACTCAAAAGAAAGAAAACTATCCTAATACGACACTTATATGTAAAACGGACAAAAGACTAACTAAAATCGACTCAAAAGGTGTATATAAAATACACCGATCAAATACTCAAACTTAACCTTTGCTCGCCTCGAGCAAAGATAGAAAGAAATAAAATAAAAGACTCAAAGAAACGAAAAATAAAAGACTCTCTCATTAATCACTTTTGGCATAAATGTTAACTAGAAAACATGAAGGTTAGCGTAATAATACGCAGGAACATATAGCATGAAATTTTCAAAGACACTAAACACATGAAGCTAAATATTTCGCAAACTCATATTCATCATGCTTAATGGAAGTCAATATACTAAATCATGCATATAAATTCAAGAATTCCTATGGCATGCTTATTTGCTATTCTCCACTAATTCTGGATATGCATAAAAGAGATCTTCAGGACTTTAAGGGTTGTAATGTAGGCTTAGGTAGGGGTTGGTAAAGATAGGCATTTAGGCTCATTTTTTCTGTACCATAAGCTCTTTGGCTTTTCAATTTTTCCCTTTTTCTTTTGATTCTTTCCTTCACTTCAATTCTATCCTTCCCCTCTTTTGTTTTGGGAGAGTGAAGTGTATTATACTAATAGGCACCCCCAAACTTAGGCTTTTGCCTCTTTCTTATTACTTTTCCATTGGGGTGCATCAAACGTGTTCACTCTTTTTGTTTCTTCTTTTTAACACAATGTACTCCACTATTTCATATTTTCACTTATGGCATAATTTGTGGGAATATAGGGTGTCAAAGAAGAAGTTTCAAATTTAGGCGCAATGGGGCTGACTAGGGATATTTTTTTAAAATACAGGATAGAAAAGAATGGTAAGAATTGGCTATCAAAGAAATGCCTGAGTCATCTCCCTAACATGCATATCCTAACTATTTCGCCTCAAATAGCAAGCAATCATAACACATAAGCATTTATCATTTAGCATGCATAACTCAAGCAAGAAACTCCAAATAGACAGATTCTCATGAGTTTTGGCATATCTAACCTAAGTGTTTAGATAGTTGCTTCAATTCCTTTACATTATTCCACCTTACTTCACTAGGTGTTTCTAGCAACTACAACATACATGATCTTTGACAGGCAGTTATGACTCAAAAAAGAAAAAAATTGGTGACTCAAAATAAACATAAAACAAATAAAAAGACTTAAATAAAACATAACATGTCACACAAATAAAACACCCCCAAACTTAAATCACACATTGTCCCCAATGTGTGCAAGACTCAAAGAAAATAAAAGAAAAGACACTTACGGACTTTGGCTAGAATGGTGGTGGCGGTGGATAATGCATCGACCGTTGGTTGAACAAGGCACTCACCGTCGATTTGCCTTGTTTCGCTGTCCTTGTACTACTGTTTGCGCGTCTGCATCATCTCCTCCGATGTTGGTACAATTGCCACATTGTGGGCTCAAGGTTCTGCTTCCCGTGGTTGGCCGGTCGGGTCTCGCCATATCGAGCCCCTATTTCGTGCTCATCTTCATCCATGGCGGCCTCACGCCACGCCGCGGTGGTTGTACTCTCCGTCCGTCTTGGGGCTAGGTGCGGAAAGGAGTGCACTATCCCATGGACACCGGCAGTTGGTTTCTTTCATGAGTATCAGTGGGTAGTTGTGGGACCGCACTCATATGACATAGCTTGGTGATAACTGAGCCATGTCCCAATCCGCCTGTCGTCGCCAACCTGCTGATTCTTCAATGCTCTGCACTATTTCTTTCCCCGCATCAATTGTCAGCCCCCTCATAATTTCATAAATCAACTTAATCCTATCTTCTGGCACTCTGGTGAAGTGCGTGGATGGAATCACGCGGCATCGACAAAAATACACCAAGCCTTGGCTACCTTGTCAATGGCACCGCCAAGCTCTCGATCCATTTCTTCCAATCTCAAAAGCAGCTCCCTGGTAGCTCACGGTGTCTGCAACGGCATTCCAGTCGATGTGGTCAATGCTTCTAGACCATGTTCTAAAGTGATTCCAATCACTTCTTTCTTCAACATCAACTGTTTTCAATTGTATATTAATATTTTCTGCTGTCACAGGCACATAGCTTCCCCTTACAAAGCATCCCCTTTCCACCTTCTCCGGAAAGTTGGCATAAAATTCTCGCACCATTGTTGTGTTTGCTGGTGTTATCTTCTCCGGGTTCACAAATTTTCTCCACTCCCTTAACTCAATCATCGCCCGAATGGGCTCATATACATCTCCTTCTCCAAATGACGCCCTCTGGTAGTCCATTCCCCTTTCTGGTATTAAGGGTCTGGTATCAAGCTTTTTGTATCTTTGAGAGGCTTCGTAGCTTACAAACCTACTTTCACATATCGGGGTTGGGGTGGATGTGGAGCCTCTTCTTTTTCTGGTGGCCATGGTTAAAACAGTTTCTGGAGCTTTCAATTTAGTGGCACAAATGTCTCCTACACACTCAACACTAGCAGCGAATACAACACCCCCAAACTTCAACCTTTCTACTCTTTTCTCCAAACTTCACAATCACTTTTCAGCACCCAAACTACTCCAACTATAATACTCCTCCAAACTACTACTTCCTATGACTTCAGTAAAAGGATTTAATAACCAAGAAAGGGATTACCTTTTTATGAGAGCTTCACGCTGTTCTTGTTTCAATTGGTTGGCTTGAGGGTATGGAATGGAGCTTCGTTGTTTGAGATAGTTGGGGGTTTTTAGGAATTTAAGAGTTTAAGTTGTGGTTGGGTTGGATTTGTGGAGGATTTATGGGCAAAGTTCTGGAATTTCGTGGGTTTTTTGAGAGGGAAAGTTAGGTTTTTGATATTGGAATTGGGGAAAATCTGATTTTACGTTTTAAGTTTCGACCCCGCTTTGGCGCCATTTTCGCGCCATGCCTAATCTGCGCTCGCCTTCAGGACTTTAGCGCGCGCTGTTTCCAGCCATGCGCCAGACTTGGCAAATTTTCGCGCGCCTGCCAGCGCGCTTAAACTTCGCATTGCTCAGTTCTTTACGCCATGCCCGATCCTGGCGCATGGCGCTTAAACGCTTTTCTGGAAATTCTTGCTTTTCTTCAGTTTATTTCCCTGTACCTGTCAATCACAGCACAAACACAAAACCCCAAGACCGTGAGACTGTTCTTAGACAAAATAAAATTAACTAAAGACAGAAATTAAAATAACAAAATTGAAAGCGTTGGGTTGCCTCCCACGTAGCTGTTCTTTAACGTCTTTTAGCCGACGCAAGTTCCTTAGCCTTAATAACCCCGTGGATTAAGCCTCAACCTATCCATTTCCTCCACATTTGGCATTTTCTTTCTTTTCTTCGCATTATCGTAATAGGGAGTTCAGAAAACTTACCTCCTTAGTGGCATTTCAAAGAAACCATGCTCGCTTTCGGGCTCATCGCTCTTTGGTTGACTTGTATCGGCTCGCATGGTTTGATGGTGCTGATTGCAAAGCACCCACTCATTGTTGGTGGCTCAATGACGTGTTTAAAAACTTTAAACACCATTTCTTCAGACTCCACCCTTAGTGTTAATTCTCCTCTTTCAACATCAATCAAAGCTCTTCCCGTTGCTAGGAATGGCCTCCCCAATATGATAGGGATTTCCGCGTCTTCTTCCATGTCAAGAATGAGGAAGTCTGCAGGAAAGAAGAATTTTCCTACTTTCACAATCACGTCCTCAATTTTTCCTCGTGGATGAACCACTGTCCTGTCAGCTAGTTGCAGACTCACAGTGGTTGGTTTGACCTCTCCTAACTCGATCTTTTAAAAGCGATAAGTGGCATCGTGTTTATACTTGCCCCTAAATCGCATAGAGCTCTGTTGCAAGTCACCCCGCCATTGTGCAAGGTAGTGTAAAGTCGCGGGATCCTTTAGCTTGGGTGGCAACTTCTTGCAGATAGCACTACACTCTTACATTAGTGCTACTATCTCATATTCCGCCAACTTTCTTCTTTTTCCCAAGATTTCTTTCATGAACTTGAAATAGGAAGGCATCTACTCCAAAGCCTCTATAAAAGGTATGTTGATACGCACTTCTGAATACTTCCAAAAATTTGGAAAATTGTTTATCGACCGCCTTCCTGTAATCTCCTGGAAAGGGATCTTTTCAGATACTCCTTCTCCGAGTTTTCTATCACCGGGCTAGGCTCAATCACCTTCTCTTTTCTAACTCGATTTCTTCAACCATCGGGCCGGCGTGGTCGCCGCCCAACTGTTTGACGCCAATTTCACCGCTCGACATCGCTTCCTCGATTTACCTGTGTTACTTGGCAATGCCTCGTGGTCTGATGTTTGCTCGCTTGCTACCGACCCACTTGAGTTTCCAAGTTCCTGAATGAGGATCTAGCTTCGCCATGAATCGGTCCGCATCGCGTTGCCGCTACCGCCAGCTCATCTCGCTTTTCTTTCTCAACCGGCATTGAATCGCTGATGTTGTGGGCTTGAATGAAGGGTTGCTGATTCGGTTCGATGGTTCTGCATCGCCTCGTATTGGATTCTCCGCTCGATATTGGTTCGCTGCCCATCAGACCGATTATGCCGCTTGCATCGATTCGCCGCCTCGCATCGATTCTCACGCTCGGTCTCCTTTCCATGAGAAATTTGGGTGATTCCTCCATCCCGGATTATAAGTGTTAGAGTAGGGGTTGTTCTGCCTTTGATAGTTACCTATGGCACGATGTTATACCGTATTTCCAGTATGCGTAAGGCGTACGTATAAAAGTTTAAAGCCTTGAGTAGTCAAAGTGACTTTGCCGATTTATGTTTGTGCACAACACCCGTTTAGAGTAGTTTTTCGACGAAACGTTTTCAAAGCTTTCGTAGGGGAATTTCAGGCTATGTCATTTCTAATTTTTGGATTTTTCCGAGAGGCGAAATGTGTTGGACCAACAAGAGGCGCCACGGCACCCTCTCATTAGTGGACTTCCAAATCGTCCATTGGGCGAAAATGGCTAAGCTTGGCACGTTTTGTGCCTTGGCACAAAGTCGCGGTAGGTAGGATATTTGTGTTTGGTAAATCCTAGCCCTACACTTGCCTAACACATGGATTGATCTTGGCCTTTGGTTGGCCATCCTTGACCTATAAATACCCTCTAAGGTTGAAGACTTCTTCATCCAAAATGCCTAAGTCTTGAGAGCCTTCCCCCCTTTCGTGAGGCCTCTTGTAGAGATGTCCTCCCCTTGCCTGGTGGCTCTCGGCCGAGATGTCCCTCCCCTCCTAGTAGTGTGGTAGTGGGTACCCCTAGCCTAGTTGCTTTAGTATAATACCACACTCTCTTGGTAGAAATACTCTCAAAGTATTGTTATAATGCCCAAATTACCTTAGCCGTATACCTTGTTGTATTCTAAGGTTATACCTATACGAAAAGCCCAGAAAATACTATTATACTCCCGTCAGTCACCAAACCGAAACCCTAAGGGAAAATCTCCATGGTTAGTTGGAGTAGTATGTAGAAGTTGTTTAGAACTTCTAAGGGTAGTTTGGAGGCGGGTTGGGCGCACGGAGTTGGAGCTAAGCGATTGCCCAGGATCGACTTTATACGTGGATAATTATGGGCTTAGCGAGGTAAATATCTTGTCCCTATATTGTAATTGGAAATTACATGTTGTTTGAATATATAGTTGTAGTATACTATATATAGTACTGAACGTAGTTAGTGGCAATGTCTTTTGACTTAAGCTCAAGAAGCGAATCGAATCGTAATTACATGTATATTACGGAGACGTGTAGTATTTATGTGGAGTAGAATTGTACCCGTTCGGGTTAGCTGATTAACCCCCCCCCCTGGTTGGCTTGGTAGCCGCCAGAGAGAGGAGATTTACGCCGCCATGTGCGGGAAATCTTGCCAAATTTTACGTAGAATGTTCTACGTTAAGATCTAGATTTTAATAAGCGCTTGTGGCCTTATAGGTTGAAGTGCTACGTGTGGCGTAATCTTACGGACTAAGGAGTAGTCGGCGGTTTGAATTACTCGGGCGTTTTGCTATTAGTCGATAATCGTCGCGGTATGTGAACCTCTTCCTATCTCTTCTAGCATGAAATGTGTGAACTATGTGAGTGCGGTAGGCGATACGTGCTAAATGTATTTGATTGGTTTAAAACATAAAGTGTTAAAAGCGGCTTTATGGGAAGTTGGTTATAACGACTTTATGTTGGTGAGAAAATACATATGGTTTTTAATAAGGTAACTGATTTGAATTATAACTGGCTTGTTATGTGTTAATAAAGAACTTGAAGTATTTCAAAAGATTTTTGAATCTTTTTGAAAGAAGAAGTAATACTTGGTTTTTGAAAACTTAAGAGTTATACTAGCTTTATGGGAAGTTAGGTATAACGGCTTAAGAATGTTTTACTGATTTCGGAAATCAGAATGTGTATCGACAAACCACTACAGCGTTAATAAAAGGAAATGTTTTGACTAATTAAGTATTATTAAAACCAGTAGAAACTTCCATCTGCATAGAAGCTAAGATGAGACAAAATGATATTTCCTAGATCACTTCTTTGTAATAAGATTGTAATAAACAAGAATATCCTACTCACATATAAGACTTATGTTTCTCAGTTGTTTAAAGGAGAATTATATTCTTAAATGAATAAGACTATGAACTCTGAAACCTTTCTAAAATAAGAAACGTGAACATTTGAAATTAGGCAAACTTGGACGTTTGGAAAATAATGTTGTTACTTGATTTTACAAAGGTAAGTGTTTTGGTTTATTTAAAAAGACAGTCACTCTATTTTTATACTACGGGTATTGTGTGACTTATGTGAAAGCAACGGATCTTTTAAAAGATTTAATGTATGAAGTACTTTAGGGGTAGATACCCGAACTTGTTAGCTTAAAGTACCTTGTGTGAATAACTTGATTGTGCTGGTTTGAGATAGCCTTGTAAATACTTTCTTGTTGATGTGATAAGTGAAAATGTTAGGATCTTTACGTGTGTTAGTATCTTGTGTGATCGTGATGTAAAGGGTCATTCTTGTTGTGCTTACGTTGTTAAGCGTTAAGCGGTTGTACTATTATTGTATCACATACCCTTTGACTTATTATACCAGGGCTTGCCACCCGATGCGGTCTTTCACGGCTATGCGGTCCTCGTGACTATGCAGTCACGGTAGCTCGAGTTGATCATTCGGGTGTTTAGCTTTGATGCGGGGATTCCCTATGCGGTCTGTTGAGACTATGCGGTCTTTTGAGACTATGCGGGTTCGGGAGCCTGGCGGATCTGAGGTTAGCGCGCCGATCGGGGTATACCTCGGTGATGCAGGACCATGATTGAGAATACCTCATGCGGGTCGTGTGTGACCTATCGCGGAGCTGCGAGTTCGAGGATAGACCGCAGCATTGATATTGCGGGCGAGTGGCGGCCGATCATGTGGTGCGGTCTAGAAAGACCTCGGGATACGGTTTGTGGTATTTTTGATGCGTGGGTCTTAGTAATCGGCTATGCCTTCGTACTTGCCCGTGCGGTTTTATTGTGATAACTTTGAGGCGTGAGTCACGACTTGACATATTTGCTTATTTATTGGTGAGCTGTAGTTTGGTTATCATACATGTCTCTGCTTTATATAGACTACTATGATTTCATTTCTGATTTATTTTGATTTCACATACTTGGTACTGTTATGCGACCTCGCCCGAAGTGCGTTCATCTGCGAGTAAAGGTACACGATCATTGATCCTCGCTCTTAGGGTCCTGATTCGGCATTTGGGAAAGCTCCGTTTCTCGGAGGCTTATCGATGGTAGTCCTTGTTGTTGTAGGTGTTTACATTCGAGGTATGGCGGGGCCACTGTCCGCCATTGTTGTCGTATCATTTCTTAGAAGTGCAGTAATGCTTGTCGTGGCGGGGTTTGTGAAAAGTTAAAGCTCATTTGTAAAAGTTGTTATTTATATATCTTGAAAGGCAAGTTTCCTCAGTTCTTGTTTTGTACTTCACATTTCATGTATATGTTTTATGTTCGTGATTACTCGATGTTGGGTCACTAGGGTGCAGGGTAAGGCACGATCCGGGCCGATTTGGTCGTGACAAAAGTGGTATCGAGCGATTAATCCTCGGAAAGTGTCTACACCGTATCGATGGAGTCTTGAGTATCGGTGTGTTGTGCACCACAATAATCGGGAGGCTATAGGGTATTTAGGATTGGTTTCTATTCTTCTCACTCGAGATCGTGCCTTAGAGGCTGTGTTGTAAGTTGGACCTCGACGAAATTATTTCCACTTATCGTTATGCCTCGCGCAGTGGCAGAGCCCGGGAGGGCAAGCGGCCGAGGAGGCTGAGTAGAGTTCGGAGGGTGGCAAGGGCTCGAGCCCAACCATTACCTAGGGTAGTGCTTCATTCGGGAGTTACTGCGGCGTCACTAGCCCGAGTTTGCCTGCGGCGGCGATTCTGCTGCGGCCGTGATATTTGAACGCCCGATTCGCGGCCAGGAGCGGTGAGTATAGAGTATACCGATGTACGCGAGTCTTGATGACTATCTAAGAGAGGTTGTGTAAAGTAATTCTTGATTGAAGCTTGAGCATGGCACGTGGTGGGCTTATGCGCGGCCGAAAACGTAGAGATCGACGGGTTAACAAGGGCGAGAAGGGCGAGCGTGAGTCCTTTAGTAATTTTCGAGGCGAGTCTCCGCGGCCAATTAGATATGCACCTCGCCCGGTGCGAGTGGTCTTCACGGATTTCGGGGCGTTCGGGGTATGCGGGAGTTGAGTCGAGAACTCGGGGCTTAGGTTCGATGTGAGCGTCATCCGGGAATGTCGTCTTTTGTTGGTACTTGTTGTACTGCGGCCGTCGAGGGCCATGTGTCGAAGAATGTCCTTGTAGGAGGACTTAGCCTTGAGTTGGTGGGTAGTTCGTCATCTTCCCTATCGCCTACAGGCGAGTTTGATTAGAACGACTACGGGAGTGAAGCGATAGATATAGATATATCTTTAACCCTCACAGAGTTTCGTTTATGTGATAAGGTGAGTATACCTTAAGTGCTATGTTCGATAGCGGTGTGTTAGTTGTGTTTAGAAATCATGGTGGGTTAGCAGGTAAGATTTTGGGGATAGAGAAGGTGTGAACCTTAGAATGTTTTACGTAAAGACCTTAGAGGTAAGGCCGTCTCGAGAAGAGGTGTAGTGTTATGTTTGACCACTTGTCGGAAGTGCATAGTGCGTGAGCTATGTTTGGGATAGGTCCCTAGTAGTGTGGAATGAAGAGGGTAGTTGAGCTAAGAAGACCGCTAGGTTTAGTAACATGTTTAGTGAGATTGTTCCTTCGGGAGATAGTATTTTGCGCCTTAGGGTCGGGTTGAGGCCGCGTTGCGGGTCAACCCGCGGCATGTTTGGTGGTGAGATCAGGTTGTGGTGGTCGCTTGTGGTAGGGTCACGAGGGTGTTAGGCCCAGTTTAGTTAACCAGTGCGAGTTCGTGGATGCGTTCGACCGATGGTCGGGCGATGGGCAGCCCATCGTGTTCTTCGATCGGGACCATTCACTCGGCGGTGTTGATACATCGAAAGGTTGTAAGGCTGCACGGTGCCTACCTTCACCTTATGTCGAACAGTGAATCCCGGGTTGTGGCTATTTTCGTTTTCTAAAAGTTTTACGAGCAAGGATAGGCACTCGGTGAGTCTCGAATCACATTCGCCCTCGGGCAGTGTTTGGATTTCGAGGATAGTTGTGGGGATTGTTGTCTCTGTGGAGGTAGTGTTTAAGCTACCATTTGGTGTTCGGATATTGCCTTATGAAGCCTTGTAGGCGGAAGTGTAAGTTCTTGGTCGATTGGTTCGATGTTGGCGAGATTCGAGATAGTTAGTTCGAGCTTGTTCCGGTGATGTGGATAGTGAAGCTTGTCTAGAAAAAGTTACGGCGGCTCGGAGAATTGTGCGGATAATCGGCGGCAGCGTTTAGAGTTCGAGTTGTGGTCGGTCTTCTTGAAAGCACCACCGGGTTGGGGGTGGCGAGTTAGGAATCTGAGAGGAACTTAGCGAGTTACTTTGGGCCTTTGTGAGTTCATGTGAAGAATAGGCGGGTTGCCTATATGTTAGCATTTGCCGTCCGAATTAGGAAGTAGGTCGTCCGGTCTTTCGTTTTGTTATGTTCGGAAAGTATCGAAGATCCATCCGAATGTTCGATAAATGATGCCACGTTAAGAGATAGTAACCCGAGTTTTGGATACTAAAGCGATTATCGAAATGTGGTAAGAATTCAGTGTCACGGCCGATGATCGCGTGCGGCCGGTACCATTTGTTGGGTCGTCGGAGCAAGGCTCGCGACAAAGTGACAAAGTAGTATCATTTTGGTGATGTTAGAGGTGTTTCCTCGTGGACTTAGATGTAAGTATTTCGCGGGGGTGTTTCTGTGGCCATGTGTGGCAAGGATTGTTCTCGTAAGTATAGTAGTGAAGACTATACTGGCGCGCGTTTGTCTTGAGATTTAAAGGGAACATTCGGGACGAATGTTTCTAAGGAGGGGAGAATGTTATACCCCGTATTTCCAGAGTATGTACGTAAGGGCGTACGTATAAAAGTTTAAAGCCTTGAGTAGGCAAAGTGACTTGGCGATTTATGTTTGTGCCTGACACCCGTTTAGAGTCGTTTTTAAAGCGTTTTCCACGACTTTCGTAGGGAATTTCCGCTATGTCGTTTCTAATTTTTGCGGATTTTTAGAGGCGAAATGTGTTGGACCAACAAGAGGCGCCACGCACCCTCTCATTGGTGGACTTCAAATCGTCCATTGGACGAAAATGGCTAAGCAGCGCGTTTTGTGCCTTGGCACAAAGTCAAGGGTAGGTAGGATATTTGTGTTTGGTAAATCCTGGCCTACACTTGCCTAACACATGGATTGATCTTGGCCTTTGGTTGGCCGTCCCTTGACCTATAAATACCCTCAGGTTGAAGACTTCTTCATCCAAAATGCCTAAGTCTTGAGAGCCTTCCCCTCCCCCAGTGAGGCCTCTTGGCAGAGATGTCCTCCTTGCCTAGTGGCTCTCGTGAGATGTCCCTCCTCACAGTAGTGTGGCCGTGGGGTACCCCACTACCTAGTTGCTTTAGTATAATACCCACTCTCTTGGTAGAAATACTCTCAAAAGTATTGTTATAATGCCCAAATTACCTTAGTAGTATACCTTGTTGTATTCTAGGTTATACTATCTGAAAAGCCAGAAAATACTATTATACTCCGTCGGTCACCAGAAACCCTAAGGAAAATCTCCGTGGTTAGTTGGAGTAGTATGTAGAAGTTGGTTAGAACTTCTAAGGGTAGTTTGGGCGGGTTGGAGCGCGGAGTTGGAGCTAAGCGATTGCCGGGATCGACTTTATACTTGGATAATTATGGGCTTAGCGAGGTAAATATCTTGTCCTATTGTAATTGGAAATTACATGTTGTTTGAATATATAGTTGTAGTATACTATATATAGTCTTGAACGTAGTTAGTGGCAATGTCTTTTGACTTAAGCTGAAGAATCAAGCGTAATTACATAGGGCGTATTACATGAGACTTGTGTAGTAGTTACGTGGAGTAAATTGTGCCGTTCGGGTTAGATGATTAACCCCACAGGTTGGCTTGGTAGCGGCCAGTTAGAGGAGGAGATTTCTGTTGTTGCGGGAGAGTCTTTGCCAAATTTTTACGTAGAATGTTCTACGTTAAGATCTAGATTTTAATAAAGCGCGCGTGGCGCATAGGTTGAAGTGCTACGTGTGGCGTAATCTTACGGACTAAGGAGTAGTCGGCGGTTTGAGGTACTCGGGCGTTTTGCTATTAGTCGATAATCGTCGCGAGGTATGTGAACCTCTTCCTATCTCTTAGCATGAAATGTGTGAACTATGTAGTACGGTGAGCGTCGTGTGCTAAATGTATTTGATTGGTTTAAAACATAAAGTGTTATAACGGCTTTATGGGAAGTTGGTTATAATGACTTTATGTTGGTGAGAAAATACATATGGTTTTAATAAGATGCGATTTGAATTATAAGCGGCTTGTTATGTGTTAATAAAGAACTTGAAGTATTTCAAAAGATTTTTGGAATCATTTTGAAAGAAGAAGTAATACTTGGTTTTGAAAACTTAAGAGTTATGCTAGCTTTATGGGAAGTTAGGTATAACGGCAGAATGTTTTCTTGATTTGGAAATCGAATGTGTATCGACAAACCAACTGCGGCGTTAATAAAAGGAAATGTTTTGACTAATTAAGTATTATTAAAACCGATGAAACTTCCATCTGCGTAGAAGCTAAGATGAGACAAAATGATATTTCTAGATCACAATTTCTTTGTAATAAGATTGTAATAAACAGAATATCCTACTCATATAAGACTTATGTTTCTCAGTTGTTTAAAGGAGAATTATATTCTTAAATGAATAAGACTATGAACTCTGAAACCTTTCTAAAATAAGAAAGCGTGAACATTTGAAATTAGGCAAACTTGGGCGTTTGGAAAATAATGTTGTTACTTGATTTTACAAAGGTAAGTGTTTTAGTTTATTTAAAAAAGATGATCACTCTATTTTATACTACGGTATTGTGTGACTTATGTAAAGCAACGGATCTTTTAAAAGATTTAATGTATGAAGTACTTTAGGGGTAGATACAGAACTTGTTAGCTTAAAGTACCTTGTGTGAATAACTTGATTGTGTTGGTTTGAGATAGCCTTGTAAATACTTTCTTGTTGATGTGATAAGTGAAAATGTTAGGATGCTACGTGTGTTAGTATCTTGTGTGATCGTGATGTAAGGGGTCATTCTTGTTGTGCTTACGTTGTTAAGCGTTAAGCGGTTGTACTATTATTGTATCACATACCGCTTTGACTTATTATACAGGGCTTGCCACCCTTGATGCGGGTCTTTACGGCTATGCGGTCCTCGTGACTATGCGGTCGCGGTAGCTCGAGATTGATCATTCCGGTGTTTAGCCGATGCGGGGATTCCCTATGCGGTCAGTTGAGACTATGCGGTCTATTGAGACTATGAGGGTGGCGGGAGCCTGGCGGATCCGAGGGTTAGCTGCGCCGATGCGGGGTATACCTCGAGCGATGCAGGACCATGATTCGAGGAATACCTCATGCGGGTCCGTGTGTGACCTATGCGGGCTGCGAGAGTTCGAGGATGACACGCGCATTGATATTGCGGGCGAGTGGCGACCGATCATGTGGTGCGGTCTAGAAAGACCTCGGGATCTGATTTGTGGTATTTTTGGTGCGTGGGTCTTAGTAGTCGGCTATGCCTTCGCACTTGCCGTCACGGTTTTATTGTGATAACTTTGAGGCGTGAGTCCACGACTTGACATATTTGCTTATTTATTGGTGAATCGTAGTTTGGTTATCATACATGTCTCTGCTTTATATAGACTACTATGATTTCATTCTGATGTTATTTTGATTTCACATACTTGGTACTGTTATCTTGACCTCGCTTGAAGTGCGTTCATGCGCCAGTAAAGGTACACGATCATTGATCCTCGCTCTTAGGGTCCGATTCGACATTTGGGAAAGCTCCGTTTCTCGGAGGCTTATCGATGGTAGTCCCTGTTGTTGTAGGTGTTTACATTGGGGTATGGCGGGGCCCTGTCCGCCATTGTTATCGTATCATTTCTTAGAAGTGCAGTAATCTTTGCGTGGCGGGGTTTGTGAAAAGGATTAAAGCGTTCATTTGTAAAAGTTGTTATTTATATATCGAAAGGCAAGTTTTCCTCAGTTCTTGTTTTGTACTTCACTTGTTTCATGTATATGTTTTATGTTCGTGATTACTCGATGTTGGGTCACTAGGGTGCGGGTAAGGCACGATCACGGGCGGTTTGGTCGTGACAAAAGTGGTATCGAAGCGATTAATCCTCGGAAAGTGTCTGAGACCGTATCGGTGAGTCTTGAGTATCGGTGTGTTGTGCACCACAATGTCGAGGAGGCTATAGGGTATTTAGGATTGGTTTCTATTCTTCTCACTCTGAGATCGTGCCTTAGAGGCGTGTTGTAAGTTGGACCTACGGCGAAATTATTTCCACTTATCGTTATGCCTCGCGCAGAGGGCAACCCGAGCCTGGGAGGCAAAGCGGCCGAGGAGGCTGAGTAGAGTTCGAGAGGTGGCAAGGGCTCGAGCCCAACCATTACCTAGGGTAGTGCTTCATTCGGGGAGTTCTGCGGCGTCACTAGCCCAGCGAGTTTAACGCGGCGGCGGTTCCTCTGCGGCCATGATATTTGAACGCCGATTCGCGGCCAGAGCGATGAGTATAGAGTATCTGCGATGTACCGCGAGTCTTGATGACTATCTAGAGAGGTTGTGTAAGAGTAATTCTTGATTGAAGCGAGCATGGCACGTGGTGGGCTTATGCGCGTGGCGAAAGCGTAGAGATCGACGGGTTAACAAAGGGCGAGAAGGGGCGAGCGGCAAGGTCCTTTAGTAATTTTCGGCGAGTCTCGCCACGGCCAATTAGATATGCACCTCGCCCGATCTGAGTGGTCTTCCGGATTCGGGGCGTTCGGGGTATGCGAGAGTTGGTGAACTCGGGGCTTAGGTTCACGATGTGACGTCATCCGGGAATGTCGTCTTTTGTTGGTACTTGTTGTACATGCGGCGTCGAGGGCCATGTGTTGAAGAATGTCCTTGTAGGAGGACTTAGCCTTGAGATTGGTGGGTAGTTCGTCATCTTCCTTAGCTATCGCCTACGGCGAGTTTGATTAGAACGACTACGGGAGTGGCGGTAGATATAGATATATCTTTAACCCTCAGAGTTTCGTTTATGTGATAAGGTGAGTATACCTTAAGTGCTATGTTACGATAGCGATTGTGTTAGTTGTGTTTAGAAATCATGGTGGGTTAACAGAGTAAGATTTTGGGGATAGAGAAGGTGTGAACCTTAGAATGTTTTACGTAAAGACCTTAGAGGTAGGCCATCTCGAGAAGAGGTGTAGTGTTATGTTTGACCCTTGTCGGAAGTGCATAGTGCGTGAGCTATGTTTGGGATAGGTCCCTAGTAGTGTGGAATGAAAGAGGTAGTTGAGCTAAGAAGACCGCTAGGTTTTAACATGTTTAGTGAGATTGTTCCTTGGGAGATAGTATTTTTGCGCTTGCGGGTCGGGTTGAGGCCGCGTTGCGGGTCAACCCGCGGCATGTTTGGTGGTGAGGGTCTGGTTGTGGTGGTCGCCTTGTGGTAGGGTCACGAGGTGTTAGGCCCAGTTTAGTTAACAGTGTCTGAGTTCGTGGATGCGTTCGACCGGTGGTCGGGCGATGGGAGCAGCCAGCCGTGTTCTTGATCGGGACCATTCACTCGGCGGTGTTGATACATCGAAAGGTTGTAAGGCTGCAGGTGCCTACCTTCACCTTATGTCGAACAGTGAAGCCCGGAGTTGTGGCTATTTTCGTTTTCTAAAAGTTTTACCGAGCAAGGATAGGCACTCGGTGAGTCTCGAATCACATTCGCCCTCGGGCGATGTTTGAATTTGAGGATAGTTGTAGGGATTGTTGTCTCTGTGGAGGTAGTGTTTAAGCTACCATTTCGGTGTTCGGATATTGCCTTATGAAGCCTTGTAAGAGGCGGAAGTGTAAGTTGCGATCGATTGGTTCGATGTTGGCAAGATTCGGATAGTTGGTTGAGCTTGTTCCGGTAATGTGGATAGTGAAGCTTGTCTAGAAGAAGTTACAGCGGCTCGGAGGAATTGTGCGGATAATCGGCGGCGTTTAGAGTTGAGGTTGGTCGGTCTTCTTGAAAGCACCACCCGGGTTGGGGTGACGAGTTAGGAATCTGAGAGGAACTTAGCGAGTTACTTTGGGCCTTTGTGAGTTCATGTGAAGGATAGGCGGGTTGCCTATATGTTAGCTTTTGCCGTCCGACTTAGGAAGCGATGCGTCCGGTCTTTCGTATTGTTATGTTCGGGAAAGTATCGAAGATCCATCCGAATGTTCGATAAATGATGCCCACGTTAAGAGATAGTAACCCGAGTTTTGGATACTAAAGCGATATCGAAATGTGGTAAATTAGTGTCTGGCGAACGATGATCGCGTGCGGCCGGTACCATTTGTTGGGTCGTCGGAGCAAGGCTCGCGACAAAGTGACAAAGTAGTATCATTTTGGTGATGTTAGAGGTGTTTCCTCGTGGACTTAGATGTAAGTATTTCGCGGGGGTGTTTCTGTGGCCATGTGTGGCAAGGATTGTTCTCGTAAGTATAGTAGTGAAGACTATACTGGCGCGCGTTTGTCTTGAGATTTAAAGGGAACATTCGGGCGAATGTTTCTAAGGAGGAGAATGTTATACCGTATTTCCAGTATATGCGTAAGGCGTGCGTATAAAAGTTTAAAGCCTTGAGTAGGCAAAGTGACTTGGCGATTTATGTTTGTGCACAACACCGTTTAGAGTCGTTTTTCGAAAACGTTTTCCACAACTTTCGTAGGGAATTTCCGGCTATGTCATTTCTAATTTTTGCGGATTTTTAGAGGCGAAATGTGTTGGACCAACAAGAGGCGCCACGGCACCTCTCATTAGTGGACTTCAAATCGTCCATTGGGCGAAAATGGCTAAGCAGCGCGTTTTTGTGCCTTGGCACAAAGTCAAGGGTAGGTAGGATATTTGTGTTTGGTAAATCCTAGCCCTACACTTGCCTAACACATGGATTGATCTTGGCCTTTGGTTGGCCATCCCTTGACCTATAAATACCCTCTAAGGTTGAAGACTTCTTCAAAATGCCTAAGTCTTGAGAGCCTTCCCCTTTTCGTGAGGCCTCTTGGCAGAGATGTCCTCCCTTGCCTAGTGGCTCTCGGCGAGATGTCCTCCCACTCACAGTAGTGTGGCCGTGGGGTACCCACACAGCCTAGTTGCTTTAGTATAATACCCCACTCTCTTGGTAGAAATACTCTCAAAGTATTGTTATAATGCCCAAATTACCTTAGCCAGTATACCTTGTTGTATTCTAAGGTTATACCTATCTGAAAAGCCAGAAAATACTATTATACTCCGTCACTCCAAACCGAAACCACAAGGGAAAATCTCCGTAGTTAGTTGGAGTAGTATGTAGAAGTTGGTTAGAACTTCTAAGGGTAGTTTGGAGGCGGGTTGGAGCGCACGGAGTTGGAGCTAAGCGATTGCCGGGATCGACTTTATACTTGGATAATTATGGGCTTAGCGAGGTAAATATCTTGTCCTCTATTGTAATTGGAAATTACATGTTGTTTGAATATATAGTTGTAGTATACTATATATAGTCTTGAACGTAGTTAGTGGCAATGTCTTTTGACTTAAGCTGAAGAAGCTGAGCTGTAATTACATAGGGCGTATTACAGATGAACTTGTGTAGTAGTTACGTGGAGTAGAATTGTACCGTTCGGGTTAGATGATTAACCCTCTGGTTGGCTTGGTAGCAGCCCGTTAGAGAGGAGATTTCTGTTTGTTGCGGGAGAGTCTTTGCCAAATTTTACGTAGAATGTTCTACGTTAAGATCTAGATTTTAATAAGCGCGCTTGTGGCCTTATAGGTTGAAGTGCTACGTGTGGCGTAATCTTACGGACTAAGGAGTAGTCGACGGTTTGAGGTACTCGGGCGTTTTGCTATTAGTCGATAATCGTCGCGAGGTATGTGAACCTCTTCCTATCTCTTCTAGCATGAAATGTGTGAACTATGTGATGCGGTAGGCGTCATGTGCTAAATGTATTTGATTGGTTTAAAACATAAAGTGTTATAACGGCTTTATGGGAAGTTGGTTATAATGACTTTATGTTGGTGAGAAAATACATATGGTTTTTAATAAGGTAACTGATTTGAATTATAACTGGCTTGTTATGTGTTAATAAAGAACTTGAAGTATTTCAAAAGATTTTTGGAATCATTTTGAAAGAAGAAGTAATACTTGGTTTTTGAAAACTTAAGAGTTATGCTAGCTTTATGGGAAGTTAGGTATAACGGCTTAGAATATTTTCTTGATTTGAAATCAGAATGTGTATCGACAAACCATCTGCGGCGTTAATAAAGGAAATGTTTTGACTAATTAAGTATTATTAAAACCAGTAGAAACTTCCATCTGCATAGAAGCTAAGATGAGACAAAATGATATTTCCTAGATCACGGCTGCTGTAATAAGATTGTAATAAACAAGAATATCCTACTCACATATAAGACTTATGTTTCTCAGATTGTTTAAAGGAGAATTATATTCTTAAATGAATAAGACTATGAACTCTGAAACCTTTCTAAAATAAGAAGCGTGAACATTTGAAATTAGGCAAACTTGGGCGTTTGGAAAATAATGTTGTTACTTGATTTTACAAAGGTAAGTGTTTTAGTTTATTTAAAAAGAATGATCCTCTATTTTATACTACGGGTATTGTGTGACTTATGTGAAAGCAACGGATCTTTTAAAAGATTTAATGTATGAAGTACTTTAGGGGTAGATGCGAACTTGTTAGCTTAAAGTACCTTGTGTGAATAACTTGATTGTGTTGGTTTGAGATAGCCTTGTAAATACTTTCTTGTTGATGTGATAAGTGAAAATGTTAGGATGCTACGTGTGTTAGTATCTTGTGTGATCGTGATGTAAGGGGTCATTCTTGTTGTGCTTACGTTGTTAAGCGTTAAGCGTTGTACTATTATTGTATCACATACCCTTTGACTTATTATACAGGGCTTGCCACCCGATGCGGTCTTTACGGCTATGCGGTCCTCGTGACTATGCGAGTCGCGGTAGCTCGAGTTGATCATTAAGGTGTTTAGCCCGATGCGGGGATTCCTATGCGATGCTGTTGAGACTATGCGGTCTTTTGAGACTATGCGGGTTGCGGGAGCCTAGGCGGATACGAGGGTTAAGCGCCCGATGCGGGGTATACCTCGGTGATGCAGGACCATGATTCGAGGAATACCTCATGCGGGTCCGTGTGTGACCTATGCGGAGCTGCGAGAGTTCCAGGGATAGACGCGCACATTGATATTGCGGGCGAGTGGCCAGCTTTGATCATGTGGTGCGGTCTAGAAAGACCTCGGGATACAGTTGTGGTATTTTTGGTACTGTGGGTCTTAGTAGTCGGCTATGCCTTCGTACTTGCCCCGTACAGTTTTATTGTGATAACTTTGAGGGCGTGAGTCCCTGACTTGACATATTGCTATTTATTGGTGAAGCGTAGTTTGGTTATCATACATGTCTCTGCTTTATATAGACTACTATGATTTCATTTACTGATGTTATTTTGATTTCACATACTTGGTACTGTTATCGACCTCGCCCGGGGTGCGTTCATCTGCGCGAGTAAAGGTACACCGATCATTGATCCTCGCTCTTAGGAGTCGATTCGGCGTTTGGGAAAGCTCCGTTTCTCCGAGGCTTATCGATGGTAGTCCTGTTGTTGTAGGTGTTTACATTCGGGGTATGGCGGGCCCTGTCCGCCATTGTTGTCGTATCATTTCTTAGAAGTGCAGTAATCTTTATGCGTGGGCGGGGTTTGTGAAAAGATTAAAGCTGTTCATTTGTAAAAGTTGTTATTTATATATGCCAAAAGGCAAGTTTTCCTCAGTTCTTGTTTTGTACTTCACTTGTTTCATGTATATGTTTTATGTTCCGATTACTCGATGTTGGGTCACTAGGGTGCGGTAAGGCACGATCACGGGCGATTTGGTCGTGACACACGACACTCGCGCTCCATTGGTATATTGTTGGGATCCATCGAAGGCACCTATCAAATGTATGTGGCGCGTATCTCGCACTTTAGGCATCATGCGGCATTTCGACCTGTATGTTCTTTGCAAGCTGTTTCGCTAGAAGAGCCACTTGGCGTTCAAGCGATAGCATCTATCTCGTGGACTCTCACGGTTCTTCTCCCACTAGTCGCCTCTCTTGATGACATGGTTGTTAGTGGCCATATCTTCTAATAAATCATGGCGTCGTGGTGTTTTCCTCATGAATGCTCCACCTGCTGATGCATCTATGATGGTTCTGGTTGTACTGCTCAGCCCGTTGTAGAAGATGTGGACCAAGTTCCACAACTCAATGCAATGGTGTGGACACTTCCTTTGTAGATCCTTGAACCTTTCTCAAGCTTCGTATAAGGACTCTCCATCAGATTGGTAGAAGTTGTTCAATTCCCCTCGCAATTTTGCTGCTTTACATGGGGGAAAGAACTTGGCTAGGAATTTTTGTGTCAGCTCGTGCCATGTGAATATCGAATCGGCTGGCAGGGAATTCAACCATACTTTTGCTCTATCCTGGTGAGAAGGAAAGAGCCTCAATCGACGGCATCATCGATGTACGCGTTATATCGAAAGTGGCATAGCTCGAAATTAGCTATGTGGATCCTCCGATGTGATCCTCCGAATTGCAACGTGTCTTTGTACCGTAGTCGGAATCGCCGATTTTATTTCAAATTGTTGGCTCTGTGTAGGGAGCCTAATGCAAATCTGTGCTCCATTCACTCTTGGCGTACATAATCTCCCAAACTTCTTTTTGGATTTGGACTCTCTCTTCCACGCGTCTATTGGCGCTTGCCTAGGTATTCTGGATGGGGTTGATTCTCACCTAACCTCTCCCATCCCGTTGTTGTTTTGAACGTCGTTCATCTCTAACAAAGTTGCAATCCGCTGATTCTTTCTGTTCTGTTTGCAGGTTTTCTCAATTTCTGGATTGAAGGGAACGAGAGTGTCTGCTCCTCTTCTCCTTCGCATAAACTGACTTCCTGAAATAGATCAAAAACAGACAACAAATCACGGCACCTCGAATTTTCAAAAGAAAAACGTAAAAATTAAAAATTAAAAGAAAAGTTAAAAACCAAATTAGAAATTAAAAATAGACAACTTTGATATTGAACTATGCCTAATCCCGACAGCGGCGCCAAACACTTGATGCGCGTTAAGATGCACACACTTAAACGCAAGTGCACGTTATCGTATCAAGTAGTATAGTCTTAGATAAGACCGAATATCGTCCTCTAGGATTAGGGTTCAAGTACCAATTATCTATTTTCTAGTATCTATTTGGTGGATTAATGATTGATTGGTTGTTTATGACTAAGAATTATAAAAGCTATTTAGAGTATAAAGATTTACTTCAGGAGTGATGAGAATAGGGCTTCTATGTATCCTCACTATCCGCTTATGCTACTTACTAATGCATTACTTATGGTATTCTTCTTTTGGAGAAAGCAGGTTTACGAAATCGTTTTATACTCCCGTTAGGGTTATATAAACACTCAACCCCAGTATCGTTCCTTACCTACCTTTCGGTGATAAGGGTAACTTTATAGGAGGATTAAGAACAAAAACCTAGTTGACCGTCACGCCTGTCGCAAAATTAGGGTTGTTAAGCCTCATCGCTACATAAATAATTGAGGTATTTTCATCCCCAATCCAAGAATGTCTACCCAACTTACAAAGATATTCACAATCACCCATTTTTGAATCGATTAGAAATCATATAGTGATAATTAGTTGTCAATTAATTACCAAGAATTCAACTCAATTATTGGATAGATCTCACAATAAGAACAATAACCATAAGCATGCATTAATTTATAACATAAGTTTCAAGCAATTCAACATAGAAAGCCTATAAGAGAATTAGTTCCTAGCCATTGACATGACAAGAACTAATTCCATGTTCATCATACAAAAGCGAAATAAAGTAAAGAAAGGAAAAGAAATTACTAAATTAATGGTATCCAATCTCCACGCAAAAGTCTTGAGTTGTGCAGAAGGGAACCTCAAAAGCGCCTAGGGTTCTCCTTTATAGTATGAGCAAACCGCCTCCTCTTTTCCTTGAGCTGGCCCGAAATTCGTCAAAAACCTAATTTTTCGCGTCGGCGCCGCGCCTGCGACAGCGCCGGCCAAGTTTTGCAATCCGTCGGGTGTTTTGGCGCGCGCCGCTATCTGTTGTGAGCGCGCGTACTGTATCTTCTGTAGCTCTCGGATGTTTAGCGCGCGCGGCCGCATCTGTTGTCGAGGCGCCGCGGTGAGTCTTCGCTCGAATCGGCGCGCGCACCTCGCTGCAGGAGGCGTCGCGGCGCTGGTCTGGATTTCGCCCTCGTTCGCCACTTTCTCTGTTTTCGGCTCTGGCATCTCCTCTTTTGCCCTCTTTTTGCTCCTTTTCCGCCATTTGGCCATTTTAACCACTTTGACTCAAAAGAAAGAAAAACTATCCTAATACGACACTTATATGTGCAAAACGGGACAAAAGACTAACTAAAACTGACTCAAAAGGTGTATATAAAATACACCGATCAGATACCTTGAGTAATGTAATATGTAGGTCAACGAATATTTCAGATATCGTAGTATCCGATTTAGCGCCTTCTAGTGATCATTTCTAGGATTACGAGTGATGGGTGCACCACGATTTTTATCAATTCTATGATTTATATCCATTGGTGACTTCATAGGGGAACTATCAAATATATCAAATTTCCTCAAAACATCTTCAATGTAATTAGATTGAGATAAGACCAGTCCGTCAGATGTCTTAGAAATCTTAATTCCTAAGATTACATCTGTACTACCCATTTCTTTCATGTGGAAGCATTGTTTCAACATCTTCTTAGTTTCCAGGACCAAGGTAAATGATTTTGAACTCTACCAATTGCAATAGTGGTATCACGATGAATTAAAATAGGAGAAATTTTCTAAAATAATAAATCTCTCAACTAATATCTTCACAAGCTAAAGCGAAATTAATACTCCCTTCGTTTCAATTTATGTGCCACCATTTGACTTGACACGAAGTTTAAGATGAGCATGTCTTCTACGTAAAGGCATATTATAACAAATGAGTCAGAGTTCCCTTTGATATAGATGCATTTATCACATTCATTGATGAAGAAACCTTTTGATAATAAAGTATTATCAAACTTTTCATGCCATTATTTTGGAGCTTGTTTGAGTCCCTACAGAGACTTAACAAGTCTACATACTTTCTTTTCTTGTCCTGGAACCACATACCTCTCGAGTTGTTCCATGTATATTTCATCATCCAAATCTCCGTCTAGGAAGGCTGTCTTAACACCTATTTGGTGTATCTCAAGGTCACGCAAAGCTGCTATGGCTGCACAACAGGGTAAAACCAAACCGGACCGAACCGAACCGGATTGAGGACCGAAAAATAAGAACATTAAGACCGAAGACCAGACTGAATTTATCGATCCGGTCCGGTGCAAGTATTTTTCGGTCCGGTCCGATTATTTGGACCGAATGGACTGAATGGTAGGCCAGCACAATGACAATAAAATGATAGGTAGAAGTTGAATAGCATAAACAACCAGCACACTGCAAATGACAATAAAATGACACACTAGTCACCACAGTGACACATTCCACTCTACAGTCCAGTACACCATAATAAAATGACAATAAAATCATCAAACACATGTTGCTCATTGTCCAGTGTCCACACGACCACATCACAGTCCACAAAATTCATTCTCGAAAATGCCAAAACTAAAAACAACAATAGGGAAGAAAATGACAACATCCTTAAAGAAAATACATATACAAATACAATAAAATGACACACCACAGTCCACAGTCCACAGTCTAGTACACCACAATAAAATGACAATAAAATCATCAAAGAACACCAGTACACCACAGTCCACACTCCACAGTCCCGTGTCCACACCACAGTCCACACTCCACATCAAAGTTCTCTAGCTACATCAACTCAGTCCAATTTTCATTTACTTTCTTTTGTCAAACACTCAAACCATCAAGCACAGATGGTAAATTCATCAAATCCACACTTTTGAAAATTTGTATGAAAGAAAATAATAAACTTAGTAATAAGAATCGTAACTCTTCTAATTCTTGCAATGAGATATCATCATACCATTCTCCAAATCTTGCAACTCTTCTAATGATTCTTCCACATTAATAATTTTGGATTTGTTCGTCAAAGTTGCACGAAGTCAATCTTGACCACAAATGAGTCCTTGCACCATCTTTAACATAAAATAAAAGTTAAGAAACATAACTTACCAATTAATATAATAAAAATTAAACTTGCTTTACAAAAAATACAAAAGAAAATGTATTACCTTAGGTGTCAAACTCTTGAATTGATCAAGTGTTCGTCCTCCGGTACTAAATGCAGCCTCAGAAGCAACTGTAGATACCAGAATAGATAATATATCACGAGGCATGTGTGAAACAACGGAAAATCTTAGTGAATTGAGCTTCCACCAAGTTAAGATTTCAATATCTTCTTCATCCGCCTCTTCATTCAAATATTGATCAAGTTCCGGCCTCGTACTATATTTACCCTTTGCTTCTAATGAAGATTTGAGTTTCCTAACTTTAGCCTTGAGATCTAATCTCATGTCACTTGATTCAATTACATCACTTGTCCCACTCAAAACAACAGTAGGGAAATACATAACTTTATATTCATCAAACAAATCATTTAGGACTTGTTGAATATTCTCAAGCAAACTATCACCCTTCACTTCCACATACATCTCATGTAAAGTCAGTTGAAAACCAACTTTTTTCATCGTAGGATCAAGAATGGCAGCCACATAAATCAACATGTTAAACTTTTCTAAACTACTCCAATACTTATCAAACTTTTCCTTCATCTTAACAATCATTGCACTCAATTCTACATCACAAACACTTTTTAGTTCTTTTAATGTTCCAAGAGTTGTACCAATATCAAACAATGCACTATTGCACGTGACACTCAAAGAAGCAGAAACATTATTAGTTAAAGTATAAAACTTTTCTTGAAAGATAACAAGCCTCTTGGCCAACAACCAATCACTCTCCTTAGGAAGCCCTACATTAGTAGGCTCTTTAAGATCTTGCTCTTTGTGAAGTTCAAACATAACAAAAACTCACTCAAATTTTATAGATGTCATCAACATAGTATAAGTCGAGTTCCAACGAGTGGGCACATCAAGTGACAACAAAGATTTGCTCTATATTTTCAAGACTGTTGCAATTTCTTTAAATATATTAAGCCTAGCAGGAGAATTCCTCACAAATTTCACAGCAACTCGATGTTACACCCCGTAGTTCAGGTCATGCGCATGAGAGCGTATGAAAGGGAGTAAGACTTAAAATTTTCAAAAGATAGGTTGACGGATTGTTCCGGATGGGTTTTAGTCAACTTTGAGGCGGGTTATGACCCGGTACATTGAGAGTTCCTAAGTGTTTCAAAGGCCCAGGGCGTAGTTCGTTGAGTCTAGATTCCAACGCAACCAACCGTTCGTCGATAGGACGTCGGAGTAGAAAGTTATGGGAGTTACAATTTCGGTCTTGTGACGGACAGAAATGCGTTTGAGCAAAACAGCGGTGTGCGCCGGATGCAGGCCGCGGCGCCGAAATCGAGGGCGCTGAAGTTGCAGCCTTGGCGTGGGAAGCGAGGCCGGCGAAAGTTCGAGAGAGGCTGCGGAGTTTAGCCTTGTGGCCGAGCAGCGCGCCGAGGCGGGATTCTGGGCGGAAAAACTTAGGAAAATCTGATTTTCTCTTTTAAAAAGGCCATGGGATGGTGAAAAGTGTCCCCATCTGATTTTTCTTGCATGTCTTATATTGACCAAGTCTTCAAGACTTGGTCATCTTTCAAACCTCTCTCTCTCTCTAATTTAGCTCCTCCTTCTCTCTAAAATCCCAAGAGAAATTCTAGCCTTAGGAAAAATCTGAAAAGTTAAGAACAAGAAGGAAGCTTGTGGCTAGCTTGTTGGTGTTGTTGTGGTGGTGTTCTTGGCAAGGAAGCTAGCAAAAATATTTGGGATAAGTTTGGCTAAAACTTTAAGGTAACATTTCTTCCTTTAGAATTAGTTTCTAGTGTTGCATGTTAAGAAGAAAGAACTTGTGGTAGTGAATAATGCTCTTAGAGTCATTGCATGTAAGAAATATGGTTTGAATGTGAAAGAATTGGTTAAGAAGATATTATGAGCATGTTGTAGCCTAAAAACTACCTTAGAATTATTTAGTGAATTGTTGTACCTAATGGGGCAGAATTTTACACACCCAAGTTTGGAGGTGTAATCCCCTTTAAAATGTTGGATTGTTGAGCCTTAAATGTGGCATTTGGGTGTTGAATTCGGCCTTGAGAAAGGTGGCAAAGTATGTAGAAACAAAGGAAATGCCGCCCAATTTTCCATAGAATTTAGGGGCTTTGAACTTAGATTATTTCTACATTGAAATTAGAGGTTAATAAACGTATTATGATTATTATAGGTTGACTTATTACTTGCGGTAGTTTGGGCTTAGCAAGTGGATTGACCGAAGAGGTATGTGGAAACTTTCTTATCTCTTGAGCATGAGTAGTTATAACTATATAGTACGGTAGACGTACGTGTTTTGAATGAAGTAAATCCTTTTGTTATACTTGACTTGTTTTAAGAAAATGTCCAAGTTGATTGGGTTAAGTAGTTAACCCGCTTGTTCTTAAGGAGTGGTTTATCCTAAATAAGGTAGACAAGGATTTCTTGACATAATGAAGTATAGAGTACTTGGTGTGAAAGTATTGAGTATTGAATTATTCTAAAAGATAAGAAACTTAAATTTTTGAGGTAAGAAACTTGTTTTCTAAAGGATAAGAGGCTTGAAGTATTTTGAAAATTGTATGAAATTGTTTAAAGTATAAGTCTCTTGGTTAGTAAAAGAACGAAATGGTTTATAAGGAGTTATAACAGCTTTATGGGAAGTTGGTTATAACGGCCTTATGAAAGTATAAGGATGTCTTAAATTTCTAAAGCATAAAGTTAGTATAACGGCTTTATGGGAGGTTGGTTATAATAACTTTATGGAAGGTTATGAAAGTTGTCTATTTTGATTAATGAGAATAAGATGTCTAGATTGTGAAAAATTGAAGTTACTTGGTTTCAAGCTTTGAAATGAGTTTTCTAAAGGTGTAGTAACTTACTTTGAAAAATAGACACGCCTCGATACTACGGGTGTTAGTATCTTGGATTTTACATAAAAAGAAGGCTTTAGAAAAGAATGTACGTACATAGTACTTTGGCTTGTTTAATTGAGAAATATTCTATGTGTGCCTTGATAAGTACTTTGGCTTGCTTAAATAAGAATTCTCTTGGTTTATGTGAAACGAAGGCATGGTAATTGTCTTGGTTTATGTAAAGGCATGGTATTGCAATTCGAATTAAAAGCATGTAGTTATGAGTCTATTTGGCGTCTGTCGGTGATGGAGGATTCCACGGTATCACGGCCATGATGAGGTTTGTTTCCTGTTGATAGTATTATTCCATGGATTAGCTCTCCATGAGGTCTCACGATGCAGGTGGATCTAGTAGTTAACCACCGTACTTGCCCGGTCGAGAGCGTGATGCGAGTGGATCTGGTAGTTGGCTTTCGTACTTGCCCCGGTCAGGGTTAGGGCGAAGTGGTGTGATGCAGGGTAGATCTGGTGGTTAGCCTACGTACTTGCCCGGTCGCGATGTGGCCAGTGGATCTCGTAGAGGCTATCGCACTTGCCCGATCGACTTTCGTGATTCAGATTATAGTATTGTTGATGCAGGTGGATCGGTAGTGGCTTTCGTACTGCCGGTCGATTGAGGATGCAGGTGGATCTGGTAGCTATGCCTTACTTGCCTCGCACGGTTCTTATGATCTGGTGGGATCTAGTGTTCATGTATACTCGCTTAGTGTTGTTATATCATAGGCAAGCGGCGGAGGAAGGAATTCCACGGGCACGATTGATATTATGGGCATGAGACCTATGGTTATATTTGAGTGATGACTTAGAGGGCGTGAGTCCCTGACTTGACATGGCTGCGTATATGTTGTGTACTGTAGTTTGGCTATCATACATGTCTCCTGCTTTATATATATGATATTATGATTTCATTACAGTATTTTCAGTTTCACATACTTGGTACATGTTGCTTGACCTCCTTGGGTGCGTTCATCTGCAGGTCGAGATACGTAGCTTGCTGGTCCGCTCTCTTAGGATCACTGTTCAGTTCTTGGAAAGCTCCATCTCTCCGGAGGCTTTGTCTTTTTGGTATGATTCCCTGAGGTTATAGACTTTTGTACATTCAGGGGGTATGGCGGGGCCCTGTCCCGCCACAGTTGTTATTCCTAGAGGTCTGTAGTCACGTTTGTGGTTTGGACTGTAAGAATAAGTTGTACTTCTGATTAAGTATGTTTTATGGAAGGCAGCCTTATCGGCTGGCCAGCGATGTTCACCTTTTTATAAGTTATGTGTTATGTATGTTCATTGCTATTCTCGATGTATACACGGGGTGCCGGTAAGTACGATCAGCGGCCGAAGTCGGGTCGTGACAAAAGTGGTATCGAGCGATTAGTCCTCGGAAAGTGTCTGCACCGTGTCTAGTAGAGTCTTGATTATCGGTGTGTTGTGCACCACATCTATAATCGAGGAGGCTGGACATTTAGGATTGGTTTCCATTCTTCTCTCTTTGAGATCGTGCGATGAGCTGTCATAGTAGGTTGAGTCCTCTCGACCTATCCTTGTGTAACGATTATGCCTCACGGAAGCGACGAGCCCGAAGGGCAAAGCGGCGGCGAGGCGCTAGCGGTGCATGAGTTACGAGACTCGGGCACGACTATGCACGAGGTAGTAAGCGGGTCGGCGAGTTCATTTCGCCGGCGATTAGAGGAGGCCGAAGCGGTAGCTCGAAGGTTCGTGCGAGCCCCGATTCCGCGGCGAGCGAGTATAGGGATTACGGAGAGCGGTCGGGTTGTTGACTAGCATCGTGGCGGCGGCACCGCCAGGGCCGTGGCTAACCCTAGGGGCAGTTTAAGGATTCGGGACTTTCGAGTTGTAATCCACCGAGTTCTATGGTTCGAGGTCCGAGGAGGATCCTCGGGAGTTTATTCGACAGTGCGGACTCTTGATCGGTGTATTTTATATACACCTTTTAGTCGATTTTAGTTAGTCTTTTGTCCGTTTACACATATAAGTGTCGTATTAGGATAGTTTTTCTTTCTTTTGAGTCAAAGTGGTTGAACTGGCCAAATGGCGGAAAAGGAGCAAAAGAGGCAAAGAGGAGATGCAGGCCAGCGAGAAAGTGGCGAGCGAGGGTAAATCGGACCGGCCATGGCCCGCTCCTGCGACAGCGAGAAGTCGCGGCGCCAGTGTTCGAAGGCGAAGGCTTCGGCGCGGCTACCGAACGGCGAATCACGGTCGCGGCGCTAAACATCCGAGAGCTCTGAAGATCTGGCGCGCGGCTCCGCCAGCGAGATAACGCGGCGCGCATCTGCGAACTGGCGGCGACGCTGAAAAATTAGGTTTTGGGCGAATTTACGGGCGAGCACGAAGGAAAAGAGGGAGGCGGTTTGCAGCCTATAAAAGGAGAACCCTAGGCAGTTTTTGAGGGTTCCCCTTCTTGCACAACACAAGACTTTTTGCTTGGAGATTGGACACCATTAGTTTAGTAATTTCTTTTCCTTTCTTGTTCTTTATTTCAGTTTTGCATGATGAACATGGAATTAGTTCTTGTCATCTTTATGGCTAGGAACTAATTCTCTTATAGGGCTTTCTATGTTGAATTGCTTGAAACTTATGTTATAAATTAATGCATGCTTATGGTTATTGTTCTTATTGTGAGATCTATCCAATAATTGAGTTGAATTCTTGGTAATTAATTGACAACTAATTATCACTATATGATTTCTAATCAGATTCTGAAAAGGGGGGATTGTGAATATCTTTGTAAGTTGGGTAGACATTCTTGGATTGGGGATGAAAATACCTCAATTATTTATGTAGCGTTGATGAGAGGCTTAACAACCCTAATTTTGCGCATTGTGCGTGACGGTCAACTAGGTTTTTGTTCTTAATCCTCCTATAAAGTTACCCTTATCACCGAAAGGTAGGTAAGGAACGATCTTTGGGGTTGAGTGTTTATATAACCTAGCGGGAGTATAAAGCGATTTAAACCTGCTTTCTCCAAAAGAAGAATACCATAAGTAATGCATTAATAAGTAGCATAAGCGGATAGTGAGGATACATAGAAGCCCTATTCTCATCACTCCTGAAGTAAATCTTTATACTCTAAATAGCTTTTATAATTCTTAGTCATAAACAACCAATCAATCATTAATCCACCAAATAGATACTAGAAAATAGATAATTGGTACTTGAACCCTAATCCTAGAGGACGATATTCGGTCTTATCTAAGACTATACTACTTGATACGATAACGTGCACTTGCGTTTAAGTGTGTGCATCTTAACGCGCATCAAGTTTTTGGCGTTCTGGGATTAGGCATAGTTCAATATCAAATTTATCTATTTTTAATTTCTAATTTGGGTTTTATGTATAGTTTTTCTAATCTTTTTTTGTTTTATGTATTTAGTGTGTGAAAACAAGGGTGCCGTGATCCTTTGTTGGTTTTGATGTATCTCAGGGATCCTGAAGATATGGAGTACTACTGTCAATATGATCGAGCTCCAACCGTAGAGGAAGAGAGAGAGGAATTGCGAGAAGTCATACTCAGTCTCACTAAGTATCAAGCGCAGTTCATGGACGAAATGAGATTGGGCATAAAGAAGCTGGAACTGCAAATAGGAGAACTCGCGATCATATTTGGCAGCGAAATGCAAGAAAATCAATCAGCACCTATGGGGGGTGGCAAGCAACTTGAAGGGCCTGAACCACACCCAACTATTGAGGAATCTGGCAAGGTAGTTAGTGTAGAGAAGGAAAAGATTTCAGGGATCCAATTATTGGCCTTCTTGGATTCTGTGGAAATTCTTTTTCCTGCACCTATCACAGAAGAAACACCACTAGCTATCACTAAGGACTCCCAAATAGGAATTACATATCATCAAGGGCAACCCCCAGAGTTAAGAGATGTAGAGAATTTCACGGATTCCTACACTATAAAAAGCCTAAAAGACAAACCTATCTTGTGTACTTGGGGGATAATTGTATGTTTAAGGTTCTTGGTTGAGCAAATAGTTATAGGGAAATTGAGACCTATAGCAATAACTCTGCGGATTGCAAGCAGTTCGCAGAAGGGCCCAATGGGCACTCAGAAAGGTTAATTGCGTCCGGCTAAAAGACGTTAAAGACAGCGCTTGTTGGGAGGCAACCCAATGTTTTCAATTATGTTATTTTAATTTCTGTCTTTAGTTTATTTTATTTTGTCTAGAACAATCTCACGGTCTTGGATTCTTGTGTTTGTGCTGTGAGTGATAGGTACAGGGGAATAAACTGAAGGCGAAAAACTGAAGAAAAGCCAGAATTTCCAGAAAAGCGGGTAAGCGCCGCGGCGCCCAGGAGCAGGGCCGCGGCGCCAAAAAGGCTGAACAGGCGCAGAAGTTTAAGCGCCGCGGCGCCCAGGAGCAGGGCCGCGGCGCCAAAATCCCAGAAAATTTGCCAAGTTTTTATTAGCCGCGGCCGCCAGTCATGTGCGCAAAAAAAAGCGCGGGAAGATTGCGCCATGCCAAATGCAAGGCTGCGAAAGTGAGAAACTTAAAGCTTAAAAATAAATTTTCCCAATTCCAATATCAAAAACCTAACTTTCCCTTTCCAAAAACCCACGAAATTCCAGAAATTTGCCCACAAATCCTCCACAAATCCAACCCAACCACAATCTAAACTCTTAAATTCCTAAAAACCCCCAACTATCTCAAATAACGAAGCTCCATTCCATACCCTCAACCCACCAATTGAAACAAGAACAACTTGAAGCTCTTATAAAAAGGTAATCCTTTTCTTTGTTCTTGAATCCTTTTATTGGAGTCATAGGAGGTAGTAGTTTGAAGGAGTATTGTAGTTGAAGTAGTGTGGGTGCTGAAAAGTGATTGTGAAGTTTGGAGAAAAGAGTAGAAAGGTTGAAGTTTGGGGGTGTTGTATTCGCTGCTAGTGTTGAGTGTGTAGGAGACATTTGTGCCACTAAATTGAAAGCTCCAGAAACTGTTTTAACCATGGCCACCAGAAAAAGAAGAGGCTCCACATCCACCCCAACCCCACAATATGACGAAAGTAGGTTTGTAAGCTACGAAGCCTCTCAAAGATACAAAAAGCTTGATACCAGACCCTTAATACCAGAAAGGGGAATGGACTACCAGAGGGCGTCATTTGGAGAAGGAGATGTATATGAGCCCATTCGGGCGATGATAGAGTTAAGGGAGTGGAGAAAATTTGTGAACCCGGAGAAGATAACACCAGCAAACACAACAATGGTGCGAGAATTTTATGCCAACTTTCCGGAGAAGGTGGAAAGGGGATGCTTTGTAAGGGGAAGCTATGTGCCTGTGACAGCAGAAAATATTAATATACAATTGAAAACAGTTGATGTTGAAGAAAGAAGTGATTGGAATCACTTTAGAACATGGTCTAGAAGCATTGACCACATCGACTGGAATGCCGTCAGCAGATAACCGCGAGCTACCAGGAGCCGCTGAGATTGGAAGAAATGGATCGAGAGCACTGAGCAGGTGCCAATTCAACAAGGTAGCCAAGGCTTGGCTGTATTTTGTCAGTGCCCGCATGATTCCATCCACGCACTTCACCAGAGTGCCAGAAGATAGGATTAAGTTGATTTATGGAATTATGAGGGGGCTGACAATTGATGTGGGGAAAGAAATAGTGCAGAGCATTGAAGAAATCAGCGAGTTGGCGACGACAGGCGGATTGGGACATGGCTCAGTTATCACCAAGCTATGTCACATGAGTGCGGTCCCACAACTACTCACTGATACTCATGAAAGAAACCAACTGTCGGTGTCCTATGGGATAATGCACTCCTTTCCAGACCCTAGTCCCCCAGCAGCCAGACGGAGAGTACAACCACCAGCAGCAGCAGCAGCAGAGGCCGCCATGGATGAAGATGAGCCTGAAATAGGGGCTCAATATGAGGCAGGACCCAGCCACCGGCCAACCACAGGAGCAGAACCTTCAGAGCCCACAATGGGGCAATTGTACCAACATCAGAGGGAGATGATGCAGACCTTGCAAACAGTAGTACAAGGACAGCAAGAAACAAGGCAACAAATCGACGAGCTGAGTGCCTTGTTCAACCAATGGTCGATGCATTATCCACCGCCACCACCACCATTCTAGCCAAAGTCTGTAAGTGTCTTTTTCTTTTTATTTTTCTTTGAGTCTTGCACACATTGGGGACAATGTGTGATTTAAGTTTGGGGGTGTTTTATTTGTGTGTCATGTTATGTTTTATTTAAGTCTTTTTATTTGTTTTATGTTTATTTTGAGTCACAAAAAAAAAATTGAGTCATAATTGCCTGTCAAAGATCATGTATGTTGTAGTTGCTAGAAACACCTAGTGAAGTAAGGTGGAATAATGTAAAGGAATTGAAGCAACTATCTAAACACTTAGGTTAGATATGCCAAAAACTCACAGAATCTGTTTATTTGGAGTTTCTTGCTTGAGTTATGCATGCTAAATGATAAATGCTTATGTGTTATGATTGCTTGCTATTTAAGGCGAAATAGTTAGGATATGCATGTTAGGGAGATGACTCAGGCATTTCTTTGATAGCCAATTCGTACCATTCTTTTCTATCCTGTACTAAAAAAAAATATCCCTAGTGTTGACACCCAATTTTGACCCTCCCGTCCAGACAGTAGCTATAAATTACACACTTAGAGCCCTGTCATAATTCTTAATAATAAATAATAAATACATAAAATAATAATCTAACACACGCGTTTTAATAATAACATTCATAAAAGAATTAAGAAGTCCTAATTTTTATTTAATAAGTCTTAATAACGACATCACATTATAAAATATTAAGCACTAATTAAATAGCATGCCCGTCGTTAGTTTTATTAATAATTTAAACTCAAGCTAATTTAATCACAATTTATTTAATTAATTAATGATACACTTACCTAGAATTAATTAACTTATCATTAATTAACTAGCCTAAAACTAATATTAACTAACCCAGCCCACTCCCTATTTAACTCCCCCTAATTAAATAACTACCCAGCCCAATCCCTTTTACCCGTCATCCGGGCCCAACACCCGCAGCCCACACGCCCATCAGCCTTATACCGACCCAACTCTTTTTATCCTCAGCCCAGTGGCCCTTTTCCCTTATCAGCCCCTTCATCATCGTTCAGCCCTTAGAAAAACAAACGAAAACCTCACTCGTCTCTCCCGATCAACCCAACGAAACCCTAAACCTAGAACTAGAAACCAGCAAGGCACCAGCACATCCCGGATTTCTCGCCTGAGAATCCGGCTATTTTCCTTATCCACGTACACCCAACCAACGTATTCTTACCATAACCAAAACCAAATCTTCTGAAAATGGCAACTCGTCACAATCTATTCAAATCGCACAGAATCAGTCCTGAATGGTACCGGTAACTTACCAACATTAGAACCTAGAGTTAGGGCTATATAAGCACATGCAAGGGGGAGTCGGGAGAGGACAGCATCGATTGGAGACTCCTAGCAGTAGTCAACAACCCAGAGGGGGCAGAACATCGAGAGGAGGAGAGCAAAGGGTGGCCAGCAATCCAAACCTCCTTTCTTTTTTTTTTTAAATTAACAAAAGCAGATCGACGTAGTGGCATTTAGCAGCCTTCAACCTCAGCGTTAGGTATTCAGCATTCAGAGATTAGCAGCCCGAGAGCAAGAACAGAGCTTCGAAACCTTTTAAATACTAGTCCAGAAATCGCACAAAAACCTGCCCTTTTCATTCGCATCGCCAAAACCAAAACCCGAGCGAGTCGACGACTTGATACGCTGCCCCGGTTCGCTGTCCGGAGAAGGTAAATTCATCGCCCTTGATTTTCCATTCGATTTATATTCTGTCATCTGTCTGTTTGTCTTTTGATTGCCGTAGCCTGTTTTAATTTGGTTAGTATAATTCAGTTTACTCATATGATGAGTTTAAGAGTGTAGTTTGAGTTTCGACATCGGCAGAAGGTTGTGAGGCTGCTTAGTTGTACATTGCAATGTTACTTGTTTATTTGTCTATTTACGCCTTTGTATGACGTATTAGAAATTGCATAGATCTGCTCGACAAATACTATATCCTGTTTGAAGCGCCTTTCTATTCGATGGACAATATGAATGTGCTTGAGTATGCTTAGTTTAGCCTAACCAATCCTGCTAATCTAAAATGCTATCAAAAAATGGTTATTGACTGTCCTCGCTGCCTCATAGATCTCATAATGTGTTTTAAACTCATTTTGTTCGTTAAGTTATAAGTTAACTGTATGTTCAATGTGATATACTAAGGATTTCGAAGGATATATACCTTGTTTGGGTTTTAATCATATCACACTTAAGATCGAAGCCTAATGTAAGTTAAATGGAGCTAGGGAATTTGTTTAATCCATCTCCTAAGTACCCCCCTCAGTGTTCAGTCGGGAAGCATGAATGAAACTCGGTTACTCATTTGGCTTGATTTCATATTGTAAAGGGACTGTATAAAAGTGATCGTCTAGGCATTACTAGGGTTTCATACTTCTGATATATGTATGTTTGTCCTTCATTTGTGTTACACCCCGTAAGTTCAGGACATGTAAAAGAGAATGCACGTAAGGAATCAAGACTTGGAATGGGTACGAACGGAAGAATTGTTTTTCCGACGGAAAATGTTCCGAACGTCGGAAAGGAAAAATGTTCGTTGTTGAGAATTGGATTCTCAAAATGCATTATTTGAAGAGTATGGAATTTATATTATTTATGGAAATTTATTTTTACGGATTTGGTCACGTGTGGCCCACCCGAGGAATTTTACGTTTTGTGGGGCCCACGAGGGTTACAGAATTTTATGGACGAATGAGAGGGAGACACGTGGCACCCCCTCCATGATGTTGGACGAAATATTGCAAGGGTGTTATGGTCATTTGACCTATGTAGATGATAAGTCTTCTAAGCTTGATATTGTTGACAAGTCAACTTGTCCACCTAGGCTTGATCCAAGTGAAACCCATCCTAACCTCACATTTGTGGACATCTAAACCCTCCATTGTGTGTTATAAGCTTACTACTAGTGCAAGACTAGCTCATTTACACTTAGAAGAAATTAGAACACCTTGTGCTTGAGAGATAGCTCTCGGCTTTGTCCCTCTTCCAACAAGAAAATTTTGTGATTTTGATCCATTAGCCACAAGACTTTAACCCAATGTCCCTAAGGGTATTATAAGGATATCTCAATAGAAAGATTTCGGAAAAACGGAGTTTTCACGTTAGTCGCAAGGTGGAAACTTAAGAAGTTCTTCAACTTTGAAGTTGGAACTTGAAGATGGGTTCTTCATAGGCCTCTAAGGAGTGCTTGGAGCGGATTGGAACCTAAGGAAAGGAGCTAAGAACTTGAATTTTTTAGGGCTTATAAAGGTATAATTTTGTCGTTTTAGCAATTAAGGTTTACTTATTGTTGTAGCTATGGTTATTAGCAAGCATGAGTTATATATTACGAAGTTTGATTATTACATTGGCTATTGGAACCCTAATCCGAAAACTAGCATGTTAGCCTTAAGACTACAATTCTAGTTGATTATTCGTTTAAGTCGTCGCATGTTGTGTAGGAAGGAAATTATAGTTGTTGAAATGGTTTATAACTATATTACATGTTAGACCTTAGAACTTGGAATTGGAAAAAAGATTGGAAAAGACTTTGAATCATAGTTGTAGTGGCGAGAATGGCTCGAGTATTATACTTTTGGTAGGAATTGTGGGCGGAATTTTACACGTATTGTAAGGCGTGTAATCCCCTTTGTTTGGTTGTTGTTTGGAGCCTTAAATGTGGCGTGTTGGTTATTGTATTCGGCCTTGAAAAAGGTGGCAAAGTGAGTAGAAACAAAGGAAGTGCTGCCCGATTTTCCGTAGAATTGAGGTCGATACTTAGTATTATTCTACGTTGAGACTAGAAGTTGATAGTCTTGTTGTAACCATTATAGGTTGACACTTCTACGTACGGCGTATTCGGCTTAGCTTGTGGATTTTAGCCGAAAAGGTATGTGAACTATCTCCTCTTCTAGCATGATTCCTTAAGATTAAGAAAGTATGTTCTACTCCTTAAATGATCCATTCCTTGGTTGTATTTGGATTGCCTAGAATAGAATTTGTTCTATGAACTTCCTTGATTGTACCTTGATGTTTAAATTGTGTTGTAAAATCCATTTTCTTAGTGAAGTTTGGATTCTTAAAAGTGAAAGTATTTTACTTAAAGTACATAGAGTCTTGAAAAGGAAGTGGTTTCCAAATCTTTTGGGCTAGTGCCTTAGTCCCAAAATCCTAAAGGTCATTATAATGACTTTAGGGGAGTCAAATGAGTGATTTACTTAATTGTTTTAAAAGAGGAGAAATGACATGATTTAAGAGAAGTAACTTGTTTTAAAAGAGTGAGTTACTTGAGGTTTAAAAGTAGAAGAAACTTGTTTTCTATATATTAAGAGACTTGAAGTGTTTTGAAAGTTAAGAACTTGATTTGTAAGTATGTGAACTTGGTTTTTAATAGCATAAGTCTCTTGGTTATTAAAGGAATGGATATGTCTAAAACCATAAAGGGTTATAACGGCTTTATGGGAAGTTGGTTATAACGACTTTATGGAAGGTTTAGAAAGTTGTCTATTTTTTATTAATGGGCATAAGTTGCCTAGATTGTGAAAATTTGAAGTTACTTGATTTCAAGCTTTGAAATGAGTTTTCTAAAAGTGTAGTAACTTACTTTGAAAAATAGACATGCCTTGATACTACGGGTGTTAGTATCTTGGGGTTTACATAAAAAAGAGTCTTTTGAAAAGAATGTACGTACGTAGTACTTTGGCCTGTTTAATTGAGAATTTGTCTAAGTGTGCCTTGATTAGTACTTTGGCCTGTTTAATTGAGAATTTGTCTAAGTGTGCCTTGATTAGTACTTTGGCTTGATAAATTGAGAATTTGTCTAAGTGTGCCTTGATTAGTACTTTGGCTTGATAAATTGAGAATTTGTCTAAGTGTGCCTTGATTAGTAATTTGGCTTGATAAATTGAGAATTTGTCTAAGTGTGCCTTGATTAGTACTTTGGCTTGATAAATTGAGAATTTGTCTAAGTGTGCCTTGATTAGTACTTTGGCTTGATAAATTGAGAATTTGTCTAAGTGTGCCTTGATTAGTACTTTGGCTTGATAAATGAGAATTATTCTATTTGTGCCTTGATAAGTACTTTGGCTTATTAAATGAGAATTATTCTATTTGTGCCCTGATAAGTACTTTGGCTTGTTAAATGAGAATTATTCTATTTGTGCCTTGATAAGTATTTTGGCTTGTTAAATGAGAATTATTCTATTTGTGCCCTGATAAGTACTTTGGCTTGTTAAATGAGAATTATTCTATTTGTGCCTTGATAAGTACTTTGGCTTGGTTAATTGAGAATTAACCTATGTGTGCTGGTGATAGCCTTTGAGTACAAGTATTATGTTTTATTATGTTGTCGCGACTCTCGGTTGGAGGGCCGGCTGTCTTGTTGTAAGTTACTTGGACGTACCGACAGTGATGTGGGATTCCACGGGTATGCTTCCGTTATTTGTAGTACTGGGTTAAATTCCCGGATTTTTATAAAAGACATGGTAGTGCTTGTGTCTTGTTTGATGGTCGGTCGAGATAGAGTAAGAGTATAAATGAGGGGCAAGCCCCAAGACGTTATACCACCTCCTCCAGGGTAAGAGTATTAGTGAGGGGTAAACCCCCAAGACGCTGTACCACCTGCTTTATGTGTTGTTTGACGGCCGGTTGAGATAGGGTAAGAGTATAAATGAGGGGCAAGCCCCAAGACGTTATACCACCTTCTCCGTGGTAAGAGTATAAGTGAGGTAAACCCCAAGATGCTATACCACCGCTTTACCACCTTCTCCGGTAAGAGTATAAGTGAGGTAAACCTCAAGATGCTATACCACCGCTTTACCACCTTCTCCGTGGTAAGAGTATAAGTGAGGATAAACCCCAAGATGTTATACCACCTGGGACTTGATGTTATATTATATCATGGATCACAAGCCAGGAGGCGATTCCACGCATGATTGATATTACGGGCGAGACCCGTGGTTATGTATTAGTAACGACTTTGAGGCACGCGCCTCGACTTGATATGATCGTTTATGTATCAGAATCGTAATTTGATTATCATACATGTCTCCTGCTTTGTTAGATCATATGATTTGTTTACGATTTTCGTTCACATACTTGGTACATTCTTCGCATCGACCTCGCGGGCCGCGTTCACGCCGCAGTTTAGGTACGCAGCTTGGTGATCGGCAGTGTAGACCGCCGTAGTTTTTGGATAGCTCCTTCGTTCGGAGTTTATCTTTTTGGTATAAGTTCTTTCAAGATGTGCTTTTGTACGCATGGTACGGTGGGGCCTTGTCCCGCCATATTTCGCTTTAACTCTTGAGGTCCTGTATTCATATGTGGATTGGACTCATGCAGGTGTAGCGTCTTTGTTATGTATTGTATATGGCAGCCTTGTCGGCTTTGCCTCGCACGCACGATTGGTTTTCAAAAAAACGCTATTTAATTTCCGCAGCTTACTTGGGTTGTTAAGGCGGTGCCTGTGTAGGCACCACCACGCCCGGTTCGGTGTGACAGAGTGGTATCGTGAGCGCTTCTGAATGTTTACGCACCGTGTCTAGTAGTCTTGATTATCGGTGTTGCGCGCCACACCCATAAACAGTGAGGCTACAGACATTTAGGAGTTGGTTTCTATTCTTCTCACTCTAAGATCGTGCCATGAGTGTTAGTAAGATAATTCCTCTCGACGTATTGTTGTGTTACGCTTATTCCTCCAAGAGAGGGCAACACCGTAGGGCAAAGGAGTGCAGGAGCTACTAGTCGACTCAGAGAGTTGATAGGGCTTATGCCTGTGTTATACCGGATGTTGTTCCGCAATGAAGTTCTTCTTCGCTGTGTTTTGATGCCCCAGACCAGAGCCTCCAGCTCGCCATGGAAGACTTTAGGGTCACGGCGAAGCCATTATGTTATTGACCAAGGTAGCGGTGCTGCAGCCATGAAGGTTATTCGCCAAGACAAACAGGTGTACAGAGGCAGAGGCCACGAGATCCGCGTGAAGAGGCTAGACCGGTTGGTTATTCCAGGTGAGTTTTTGGACGAGCCGCCTCAACAAATGAGTGAGATATTCGTCCCAAATTACCCAAAGACATACCCCGCAGCTCACTGTGGGAGATTTGACCCCACAAGGTAGTTAGGAGCCGGTCCAAGCTCCAGGATCGAGGTTCTCGTGAGAGCAGAGGATTTTCTCAGTCGAGGCCACTTATTCCTCAGTGTTCCAGATGTGGTAAGCATCATTCGGGGAAATGCCGTTATGGCACAGGTGTTTGTTTTTAGTGTGGCCGTACGGGCCATATTCTGAGGGTATGTCCTTTGTAAGGAGCACCGCGAGTGGCTCACCATGAGGCCGATGGTTGGTTCCTTCTCCACAAATGCGTCCCCCTGCAAGGTGTTCGATGTTAGCCACCGTGGTAGAGGTCAGGTGGAGTTTATAGTTCTGGCGGTCTTTCAACCGCATAGATGACGCGATCATCGGACAGATCAGAAGCAACATCGCCTAGGTTACGGTATACTTCGATTCTTTTGAATCATACGTGCATTGTTAGCTTCAGATTTTACCCTAGCGTATATTTGTTCTATTTATTGATAGATTTGGAAAGTGAAAGTACCCCAGAGGTAGGTATACTTTGATTAGTAAAGGAAAAAGTTAAGAATATTGACAGGAATGGTAAGTGAACCGAGACTATAGTTGTGTAGAGTTCACAAGTCAGAATTACCCCGCAATGCTGTAAGACCAATAGGGAGATTACAAGCAGAAATACTTGGACCTATGTGACGAACCTCTAGTGAATGGAAGGATAGGTGAGAAGTACTGAGATAAGAGAGAAATTTATTTCAAACTAAGAATGAGAAGTTAAGTGACGACGAGTCGGGTTATGGACTCATTTCGAGTCACCCAGAGTATGGGATGGGGTGATGTCACAGAAATGGTTCCGATGTGATAGGTCCCGGCGATGCCAGCCCAAGTTTAGTAAATTGTTGTACGAGTTTGTGGACGTTGCTCCACCTAACTAGGTCGTAAGGACCAATGAGAGCCTTAACGGAATGTAAGTAACAATATGGCCAAGTTTGGTTAGTAACTCTAAGGATTGGAGAATGAAACAAAATTTGAGATTTCAGACGCTTACTAAATGAAGTTTGTAAGACGAAAGTATGACAAGTAAGTGAAGAAAGGAACCTCTAGGATCCCGTGTTTTAGAAGATCAGAACCTTCGAGTATTGTGAGAAGGGACCACTGACGGAAGGTCCATTGTTAGGTTTACGATGTTATGTGGTGGCCATGTGTGGCATCGCTGGTCTTGTAGTTTTGATTGATAGGCATAAGATGTAGATTGCCGTCATGTATACTTGAAATCGACTAAGAACATTCGGACGAATGTTTCTGGGGAAGAATGTTACACCCGTAAGTTCGGGACATGTAAAAGAGAATGCACGTAAGGAATCAAGACTTGGAACGGGTACGAACGGAAGAATTGTTTTTCCGACGAAACGTTCCGAACGCCTAAAGGAAAATGTTCGTTGTTGAGAATCGATTCTCAAAATGCATTATTTGAAGAGTATGGAATTTATATTATTTATGGAAATTTATTTTTACGATTTGGTCACGTGGCCCACCCGAGAATTTTACGCTTTGTGGGCCCACGAGGTTACGTAATTTTATGGACGAATGAGGGAGACACGTGGCACCCTCCATGATGTTGGACGAAATATTGCAGGGTGTTATGGTCATTTGACCTATGTAGATGATAAGTCTTCTAAGCTTGATATTGTTGACAAGTCAACTTGTCCACCTAGCTCGATCCAAGTGAAACCCATCCTAACCTCACATTTGTGGACATCTAAACCCTCCATTGTGTGTTATAAGCTTACTACTAGTGCAAGACTAGCTCATTTACACTTAGAAGAAATTAGAACACCTTGTGCTTGAGAGATAGCTCTCGGCTTTGTCCCTCTTCCAACAAGAAAATTTTGTGATTTTGATCCATTAGCCACAAGACTTTAACCCAATGTCCCTAAGGGTATTATAAGGATATCTCAATAGAAAGATTTCGGAAAAACGGAGTTTTCACGTTAGTCGCAAGGCGGAAACTTAAGAAGTTCTTCAACTTTGAAGTTGGAACTTGAAGATGGGTTCTTCATAGGCCTCTAAGGAGTGCTTGGAGCGGATTGGAACCTAAGGAAAGGAGCTAAGAATTGCTAAGGCGCGACTTTGATTCTTGGAATTTTTTAGGGCTTATAAAGGTATAATCTTGTCGTTTTAGCAATTAAGGTTTACTTATTGTTGTAGCTATGGTTATTAGCAAGCATGAGTTATATATTACGAAGTTTGATTATTACATTGGCTATTGGAACCCTAATCCGAAAACTAGCATGTTAGCCTTAAGACTACAATTCTAGTTGATTATTCGTTTAAGTCGTCGCATGTTGTGTAGGAAGGAAATTGTAGTTGTTGAAATGGTTTATAACTATATAACATGTTAGACCTTAGAACTTGGAATTGGAAAAAAGATTGGAAAAGACTTTGAATTGTTAGTTGTAGTCACGAGAATGGCTTGGAGTATTATACTTTTTGGTATGAATTGTGGCGAATTTTACACGATTGTAGGCGTGTAATCCCCTTTGTTTGGTTGTTGTTTGGAGCCTTAAATGTGGCGTGTTGGTTATTGTATTCGCCTTGAAAAAGGTGGCAAAGTGAGTAGAAACAAAGGAAGTCTTCGCCCGATTTTCCGTAGAATTAGGTCGTATACTTAGTATTATTCTACGTTGAGACTAGAAGTTGATAGTCTTGTTGTAACCATTATAGGTTGACACTTCTATGTACGGCGTATTCGGCTTAGCTTGTGGATTTTAGCCAAAAAGGTATGTGAACTATCTCCTCTTCTAGCATGATTCCTTAAGATTAAGAAAGTATGTTCTACTCCTTAAATGATCCATTCCTTGGTTGTATTTGGATTGCCTAGAATAGAATTTGTTCTATGAACTTCCTTGATTGTACCTTGATGTTTAAATTGTAAGTTGTAAAATCCATTTTCTTAGTGAAGTTTGGATTCTTAAAAGTGAAAGTATTTTACTTAAAGTACATAGAGTCTTGAAAAGGAAGTGGTTTCCAAATCTTTTGGGCTAGTGCCTTAGTCCCAAAATCCTAAAGGTCATTATAATGACTTTAGGGGAGTCAAATGAGTGATTTACTTAATTGTTTTAAAAGAGGAGAAATGACATGATTTAAGAGAAGTAACTTGTTTTAAAAGAGTGAGTTACTTGAGGTTTAAAAGTAGAAGAAACTTGTTTTCTATATATTAAGAGACTTGAAGTGTTTTGAAAGTTAAGAACTTGATTTGTAAGTATGTGATACTTGGTTTTTAATAGCATAAGTCTCTTGGTTATTAAAGGAATGGATATGTCTAAAACCATAAAGGGTTATAACGGCTTTATGGGAAGTTGGTTATAACGGCTTTATGGAAGGTTTAGAAAGTTGTCTATTTTTTATTAATGGGCATAAGTTGCCTAGATTGTGAAAATTTGAAGTTACTTGATTTCAAGCTTTGAAATGAGTTTTCTAAAAGTGTAGTAACTTACTTTGAAAAATAGACATGCCTTGATACTACGGGTGTTAGTATCTTGGGGTTTACATAAAAAGGAGTCTTTTGAAAAGAATGTACGTACGTAGTACTTTGGCCTGTTTAATTGAGAATTTGTCTAAGTGTGCCTTGATTAGTACTTTGGCCTGTTTAATTGAGAATTTGTCTAAGTGTGCCTTGATTAGTACTTTGGCTTGATAAATTGAGAATTTGTCTAAGTATGCCTTGATTAGTACTTTGGCTTGATAAATTGAGAATTTGTCTAAGTGTGCCTTGATTAGTAATTTGGCTTGATAAATTGAGAATTTGTCTAAGTGTGCCTTGATTAGTACTTTGGCTTGATAAATTGAGAATTTGTCTAAGTGTGCCTTGATTAGTACTTTGGCTTGATAAATTGAGAATTTGTCTAAGTGTGCCTTGATTAGTACTTTGGCTTGATAAATGAGAATTATTCTATTTGTGCCTTGATAAGTACTTTGGCTTATTAAATGAGAATTATTCTATTTGTGCCGATAAGTACTTTGGCTTGTTAAATGAGAATTATTCTATTTGTGCCTTGATAAGTATTTTGGCTTGTTAAATGAGAATTATTCTATTTGTGCCTGATAAGTACTTTGGCTTGTTAAATTCGAATTAACCTATGTGTCCGCAAGGTGTGATAGCCTTTGTGATGGTTATTTATTATTTATTACGTTGTCGCTGACTCTCTAGGGCCTACTGTCTTGTTGTAAGTTACTTGGACGTGATAGCCTTTGATGTGGGATTCCACGTATGCTTCCGTTGTAGTTGTATCGGGTTAAATTCCCGGATTTTTATAAAAGACATGGTAGTGCTTGTGTCTTGTTTGATGGTCGGTCGAGATAGAGTAAGAGTATAAATGAGGGGCAAGCCCCAAGACGTTATACCACCTCCTCCAGGGTAAGAGTATTAGTGAGGGGTAAACCCCCAAGACGCCACCACCCGCATGTGTTGTTTGACGGCCGGTTGAGATAGGGTAAGAGTATAAATGAGGGGCAAGCCCCAAGACGTTATACCACCTTCTCCAGGGTAAGAGTATAAGTGAGGGGTAAACCCCCAAGATGCTATACCACCTGTTTTACCACCTTCTCCAGGGTAAGAGTATAAGTGAGGGGTAAACCCCCAAGATGCTATACCAGCTGCTTTACCACCTTCTCCAGGGTAAGAGTATAAGTGAGGGATAAACCCCCAAGATGTTATACCACCGGTGGGACTTGATGTTATATTATATCATGGACTGCCGGCAGTGAGGAAGGATTCCACGGGCATGATTGATATTATGGGCGTGAGACCCATGGTTATGTATTAGTAACGACTTTGAGGCACGCGTCCCGACTTGATATGATCGTTATGTATTGGAATCGTAATTTGATTATCATACATGTCTCGCTTTGTTAGATCGTTATGATTTGTTTACGATATTTTCATTCACATACTTGGTACATTCTTCGCATCGACTCCTTGAAGCGTTCACGCCGCAGTTTAGGTACTATTTGGTGATCGGCGGTGTAGGACCGCCGTAGTTTTTGGATAGCTCCTTCCTCGAGTTTATCTTTTTGGTATAAGTTCTTTCGATGTGCTTTTATGATTATGGGTACGCGGGCCTTGTCCCGTCATATTTCGTTTAACTCTTAGAGTGCAGATTCATGTGGATTGGACTCATGTACGGTGTAGCGTCTTTTGTTATGTATTGTATATGGCAGCCTTGTCGGCTTTGCCCTTGCACGCACGATTGGTTTTCAAAAAAAAAAAAAGATGCTATTTAATTTCCGCAGTTTACTTGGGTTGTTAAGGTAAAAGGGTGCCCAGGTAGGGCACCAGTCACGGGCCCGGGGTTCGGGGTGTGACAATTTGCATATGTTCTACCAATTATTTTGACCTTTATTCATGTTACCTGCTCAAGCCTCAAAATGCCACCATACTAGCATGTCAAGTCCTTTAGAATAATGTTGTGTCATACTTTGATTATTAAATTGTTCTGATGTTTTCGATGCATTGCCTATCTTAAAATCGCCACTAGGATGGCCTACAATGTCCGCTTCACTCTATAGTATGAAGAATAGCAGAGTTGATTTAGCATATCGTTCGATGAAACCATGCCTATGGCAGGTTAAATTCAGTTATCTGTGGTACATGACTCAACCTGTAATCTTGCTTCTCTTCTGCAAATATGTGTAGAGCTGGTTAGGATAACTGAGACTGCTTAAAAGATTTGGAGAAGGATGTGGTTAATTAATTTCAAGTTTTACCTATTCTGTTTGTTCTTGATGATATGTGAGTTTGTTTCCCATTAGTTATCTTTCCTTTCTTTAATTTCTGTAAGACTGAAATGGTATACAGGGAACATATATCTGAATATATATCTGATGTGTATCCAAATGACCTCTTGGATTATTTGTTTAAATATCTTCCTGTCTATATGTATACTAAAGTTGGTTACACATTCATCCTACCTGTTCAAATGAATAATCTCATACTATCATGTAAAGTATTCTAGGTGGTTTGGCATCTCTGAAATGCCACTGCCGACTAGCCACATGACCATTCCTATGTCTACATACCAACTTAACTCATAATATGCTCGCATTACTTGTCTAAGTGTTAAATATCAACATGTGAAATATTTTAGTCATTTTGTATCCTGTCTTGTTCATTAAGCTACTGGGTGATATATGGTTGGCAACTATTTGAATATTGTGTGTATGTCACCCTTATATATATCCTTGTAAATGTGGGCTCATATATTGTTAACTGGGCTGTCATAGGTACTGGACATGCTCAGTTTTTTTTTCCTTTTCTTTTTTTTTTTTTTTTGGAAGGATTCCACGTTTTGGGTCTGTTTTGCACTTTTTGCATATTATCTGTATCTATGGCCCAAGGTCTGGATTGGCCTCGTTTGATAATCATCATTGGACCTTCTATTTTTCTCTTCCAAAAGATTAGAGAATTAGGCGTATCCGTTAGTTTCTGCCCATTATGAGTTCTGTCCCTGTCACTCCCAGCCCAAGTATTATATAGGATTATATTAATGAGGCCCATTGACTTGATTTAATTGTTATGACTGATGTGTATTTCTAATGTTTTAATTATTCATACATGGCAATATTTGGGCTCATACTAATCCTTATCTTTTCTTTTTTACATGAAACGCACCGGAGCAAAATAAAGAGTCTCGCGGCGAGACTCATCTTGAGCTACTTCAAAAGAAGGCCTGCGTTTATGTGCATTCATCTCGTATAGAAAATTCCAAACCGCGACGAAAGGGACATCGTCATTCTTCGAGTCATCCCCTTTCTATTTATATCCTCTTTCATTTATTTGTTGTAATTATTTGCCTAACATTTACCCTTAACATTAATATATATTTAGAATAGTTTGAGCTGGGGTCGCCCTCTAAGTAAACCATTATTAGCTTAAGTTATAATTAAACCATTTGCTTGCGTACGTTAAGTCATGTAACTAAGACATTATTTCCTACCTAACTCCTAACCCAAAGAAATTAATTTTCTCATAAACTCTTTTACTAATATTATATAAATAATTTATCGTTTTCTTATTTAAGCACTTTATATATCATGTCACGTATCTATTAGCAAAAAATTTAAATTTTGCAAATACGTGTGTACTTTTCCTAATAAATCAATCTTATATTTTATAAACTATGCCATGCTACTTTATGTTACTTGAATGTGTCTTTCATGAAAATCAATTCTCGCATTATTCCTTTTCTTTCATACTATGCTTTTATGGCAGTGAATATGTATTTTAAATAATGTCTACTTCTACCCAAGAATTAACTTATATCTATTCTTATAGAATAAATCCTATAAGTCCTTTATGTTATCAAAAATACACTTTATATATCTGCAAATATCTTTTACTTCGAATATTTTCAAAACATGCATTTCTCTAACATAATAATTAACCCTAGGTTTGGCAGGACAACCGCAAGTTAGCGGATCTTGGAGGATGCCTAACCCCTTCCCTCTAGATTAATAAAGAACCCTTACCCAGAATCTCATTAAGTTTAGCAGACCATAAAAATGGAGTTAATGTTTTACTTTAAACTAGTTAAACATTTAGGTGTCCTAATTCACCCAAACTAATTAGGTGGCGACTCCCTAGCAATCCTTTAGCATTTTTTAATATTTTAAACACTCCTTTTAAATTTTAGTATTCTTTTAACATTTAACACTTTTATTTATTTTCTAACACTTTTATTTCAAAGCAGGGTTCGCTAGGATCCCGTTTTCGACTCCGGTTTAAAATGGGGTGTTACAGATGGCGACTCCGCTGGGAATTTTAGGTTCTTGACCATAACAAACCTAGGTTTATTATTGCTTAGCTTTATTTGTTCGTTTTAAATGCCTTAAAATGGCTCGCTTAATTTTGTATGTTTAACTGTTTTAATTGCTATTTGTTTTACTGCTTTCCTTAAACTGGCATTCCGCTCATATTTCTTCCACTCTGGAAAATTCACACTATCACACACAACACGCGGGTGTGCTTCGCGCACCTGCAAATTTCTTTCAAACACCCAAAATTAAGAGAGTTGGTGTTTTTAGCGGAGAATCCGGTCCAACCGGTGGTCGCGTAGCCTGCTCACTCGAGTTGTCCGCCTGAACCTCGCCTAGAAAAGCCAAATCTTAGAAACTTAAGATAGAGCCATACCACCCTTTATTTTAGGGCATGCATGCATTTACCTTAGGTGGGTCGGTCTTTGGCATCGACACCACAATTAGGAAGACACCAAACTTGTCGACGGGTTTCTCAACCCAACGACCAACCAAAGATATTATGTGTAGCGTGATGATAGACAAATCCAAACCTAATCATGTCATGCTGAAATTGGAAAAAGTGCACCGTCATTTGGTCGCCATTTCCAACAAAAGCATTACAGTTGGGCGACTTGGACAAATCCATCATAACCTCGCATATTTGACGCTTAGGCCTACCGCAAAAAGAGGTCCCAAACATGTTAGAACACGCACTTGATTTGCAATTTGCTTATTAGTATATATCGACTGCAACTTTTTGCATATTATACTAACTTGGTTTGCTTCATTTGTTAAAGGTTTATTTTTGTCTAGCTTATCCCCAAAAGGTTGATTCGCGTTGACTGGCAGAAGCACAATCATCCAATAAATGACTAATCCGTACACCGTAACAAAACAACTTAGGACTCGCCCCTGCTCCCGCAGGATGCAGAGGCGTTGGAAAGGAGAAACACCAATGATCAAAACTCGCCACACTATTGCAAAGAAATGGAAATCATGCAAGCCGAAATAGAAAGGCTCCGAAATATCACAAACCTGTCTATTAGCTTGAATGCACCACTCCCAGAGCAAGGGACAAATGCAATCGTGTCACAAGCCCTTGAGCCTCCACTTCCCCAAAATTCCCCGCAAAGGCCACAACATACCAGCTCACACCAAAACGTCACTTGCCCGGTCAATTTGCAAACCGACCTCCACAATGATCCGTTCACTACATACACATCTCAACCTCCACCTACTTATATCTCCCCACTCAACCCAAATTGCCAAGCCACCCAATACGAGCGGATGACACACAAATAATATGAGGGATTAGCACATCCAACCGAAAGCCAACCATTTATTATGCATGCATCCTCTCAAGAGACAAATCAGTACAGGGAAGTGGAGCGGCAGACTCGAGCCAGAGCTGATGAAAATATGGCAAAAGAAATCCGTAGCTTGAAAGAGGCATTCAAAAGCATTCAAATGAACAAATGGGAGGAAGGTTTAGAATATGAAAACTTATGTATGCACCCCGACGTTGAATTACCTGTGGGGTACAAGGTGCCCAAATTTGACATGTTCGATGGAAAAGGGAATCCTCGAGCTCATCTAAGGTCATATTGCGATAAATTGATTGGAGTTGGTAAAAATCAAGCAATCATCATGAAGCTATTCATCAGGAGTATAACCGCGTACTGACTGGTACACATGCCAAGACCCTCGAAAATGGGACAGTTGGAATGCCATGGCACAAGATTTCATGGATAGATTTAGATTCAACACTGACACTGTCCTGGACAGATTTTATCTTATGAAGCTTGAAAAGAAATCCACAGAAACTTTCAGGGAATACGCCCTGAGGTGGCGGTCAGAAGCAGCGAAGGTCCAGCCTCCAATGGCAGAGAGCGAAATGACCACTTTGTTTGTGCAGTCGTTGAAAGACGCGACATATTATGAGAGAATGATCAGTGTAATTGGGCGAAGTTTTGCAGAAGTCGTAAGAATGGGCGACTTCGTGGAAGAAGCATTAAGACAAAGTGCATTACAAACTTGACAACCTACAAGCAACCAGGCAATGCGATCGATTCCATAGGAGGTACCTCACAGAGGAGAAGAGATGCATCACCCTCTATCATGGTCATTCAGGAGCATAGGCCAGAACAACATCCAGTGTATCACAGTCCACCGCCTCCTTACTATAACCAAAACACTCAAAATCCACATTATCAGCACTACGCCCCCCCCATATCCTGTTTACCATACCCAACCAGCATATCCAAAATACTCACCACAATCACGAACCCGCACACCAAACGGAACCAAACCCCGTGAGATGCGAAAGAAAACCAACAAAACCTATACACCTTTAGGCGAACCCATAGCCCAAGTGTATGAGAAGTCAAAACCGCGAGAATACTCCACTCAATTCCGAAATATCCCGGGCCTCATCACCCGACCCTCGGACCGCGGCGGTGCCCTACCAGGCACCCTGGTATACATCGGAGATAATCGGAACATACATGAAACTTATAAAATAAAACAACGGTTGAAACAACAGGTTAGTCGATAGGCTACCTTCCCGGACATACATATATACAACCGAAGCGCTTGCCTCCTTTCTTTACAACCGACCCACAAAATGTGACTACGCACCTAAGAGTTTTTAACATAACAAGTGGCGGGGCGGGGCCGCCATACCCCTGAATATACAAGAATCTACTACTTGGGAAAACCGTATCAAGAGATAAAGCCTCCGAGCAAATGGAGCTTTTTCCCAAATCAACCGAGATCCTAAGCAAGGATCACCAACCTGGTACCTAAAACTGCGGGCATGAACGCGGCCCGAAGAAGTCGGTCACAACAGTGCAGAATATGGAGCAGAAATAACGATCTGATGATCATAAATGTACAGCGACAAGGACAAGTATAAAACAATACATACGGATCCTGCCGTGTCATTACCACTTATGAACTTAATCGCACCTTATTATCTTTTCCATTCTTAAAAAAAGTTCTGACCACATTCTTACGTCATTATTAGAAAAAGAATCATTAAGTTCATTACTATAAAACTCACTTATCTTTCATAAGTATAATCCGCCTTTGGAGGGCACCTATACTACCCGCCCAATCTAGACGCGATCAAGGTCACATAGTGCGCGTAAGGTATCGCCCGCCCAATCACGGGTCGATAATGTCATCTAGTGCGCGTAAGGTATCTTGCGGCCCGTTCTCGGTCGATAATGTCATCTAGTCGCGTAGGTATCTTGCGGCCCATTCTGGTCGATAATGTCATATAGTGCGCGTAAGGTATCGCCCGGCCCATTCTGGGTCGATAATGTCATATAGTCGCGTAAGGTATCTTTGCCGCCCATTCTGGGTCGATAATGTCATATAGTGCGCGTAAGGTATATGCCCGGCCCATTCCGGGTCGATAATGTCATATAGTGCGCGTAAGGTATCGCCGCCCATTCTGGGTCGATAATGTCATATAGTGCGCCTGTAGGTATCTGCCCGCCCGTTCTGGTCGATAATGTCATATAGTGCGCGTAAGGTATCTTGCCGGATACTAACAACTATAGTATCAAGTCCTATCCACCTTTCAAGACAAGTCCACAATACCTTTTAGAAATACAATTCACGAACTACAAAACAAGTGACTTCTTTCTTAAAAACCCTAAGCAATCGGTACCTTAAAAGCAGTTTGCCCTTCTTTATTTCAAATCATTTCATTACTTACATTCTTCAAGAAAACCATTCTTTAACCTTCCATAAAGCCGTTATAACAACTTCCCATAAAGCCGTTATAACCCTTTTAGTTTTAGACCAACTCATTCCTTTTATAACCAAGAGACTTCTACTTTTTGAAACCAAGTATTAAATACTTTCAAATCAATTCTCTTAACTTTCAAAAATACAATTAGTCTCTTAACCTTTGAACTCAAGAGACTCCTTTATTATAAAACCTTAGGCAATTGATGCCTTAAAATCAAGTTGCCTTTTTATTTAAAACAAGTCATTTATCTTTCCATAAGGCAAATATAACTAACTTCCCATAAAGCCGTTATATTCACTTTATACCTTAGCCATAAACAATTTCCTATCCAAGGGACTTATACGTTTAAAACGGAACAAGTATCACCTACTTTAAAACTCTTCAAGTCCCTTAACTTTAAAATCAACCTAAGACATCCTTACTATTTTCAAAGAAGTGAGTTAATCTCCTAACCCACCCGACTTGGCATTACATAAAACAAGTAAAGGATGTCATAGTCTTGTACGTCTACCGTACTACATACGTGCTACTAGTCATGCTCAAAAGATAGGAAAGGTTCTACATAGAGTAAATCACATAACTACCTCTTAACTTCTAAGAGTAGAAGGAAACATGAGATGATACCACAAGTATATTCCATACATAGAATCATGCCAAAGGAAGGAAGAGGTTCACATACCTCGCGACGATTGTCGACAAGTAGCAAAATGCTCCAAAGTACTTCAATCTTGATAGCTATTCCACTCTCCAAGTAGGATACGCTATACTTAGTACTTCAACCTATAATGGTCACAATACGCCCATTAACCTCTCACTTCATACGTAGAATTATTCTAAGTGCTAAGTCACCAATTCTACGGAAAATCGGACAGCACCTCCTTTGTTTCTACTTACTTTGCCACCTTTTTCAAGGCCGAATACAATAACCAAACACGCCACATTTAAGGCCCAATCAATGAAATCAACAATAGGGGATTACACGCCTACTAGACGTGTAAAATTCCGCCCCACAAACGATAACAAGCTAAAACAACTACTAGTCCAATTCGGCTAACTTGAAGTACTACAACATCAATTCTTATCCAACTTCCATTTCAATCCAAGTTATTAGCCTAACATGATATCAAGTCGCAAGCGATTATAACTACTACAAACTCCAAGTAATTAACATGCGACTATTCTAACTACGACCAACTTGAAATCCAACTTCAAATGGCTAATGTGTCATTTCGGTTCTTAGGCTACAACAATTCATAACACTTATAAAACTTCAACACATATGCTCCATGCTAGTAAAATGTAAGGCTAACAACAATACATAATCTTGTAACACTTAAAGAAACAAGATTATACCTCAACGAATCTCAATCTAACTTCCAAATCCGAAGTCGCTCCTTAGCAACTTAGAGCCTCTTCAAGACACTTCAAACCGCTACTTGAGACCCTTAGAACAACACCAACCAATTTCCTTGAACTTCCAATCCAAAACCTAGAAAGCCACTAGGTTTTCGCTTTGCGACTAATACGAAAACTCTCTTTTTCCGGGATTTTTCTATTGAGATACTCTTACATAACACTCATGAACCTTGGTTTAAAACGTGGAGCTTAAAGAACAAGCAACAAAAATTTTTGTTCTTCAAAAGCCTAGAACCGAGAGCCTTGCTCTATGTTCATCAATTTCTTGTGTAATTTGGCTAAGTATGGAACTAGTCTCACTACTACTAGTATTATAAAGCAACATGGAGGGTCAAGATATGAACAATTGGGTGGTTTGGATGAGTTCTTAGCAAATATCAAGACTAATTGACTCATTTGACTTGGTCAATAATCTCAAGCTCATTAATTTGAAGACTTAGTCATCCTAAGGCTATGGTCAATGACCATTATGGCCATGCCTAATTTCGTCCAAGGCATTTTAAGGGGGGGTGACACGTGTCGCCCTCCCATTCAATCCTGATAATACGTTTTCCGACAATTCCATAATTCCGAGAAATTTTTACAAGTCTCAAATCTTAACACTGTGAGTTCTTACGTACGTTCTTAAAGCATGTCCTGTAAATACGGGGTGTAACATTCTTCCCCCCTTAGAAACATTCGTCCTCGAATGTTCTTTCGGAGTCAAACTTAAAATTAACAACATAGTTTCCTTTCACCACCCCCGACATACCAACAATGCCACACATGGCCTTAATACCTCGCACGTATCTGTCTCCGTCATAAGCCCAAAAGGGATTATCTTTTCGCATTTCCAACTCCTTCTAGCATATACATAGTCTCAATATAATCTGTTCATAAAACTTAAACATACCATAACTAATCATGTAAACAAGTTTCTAAAGGCCAAAGACATACCTGAAATCATATAGGCGGTTCAAGGACCGCTAAAGCTGGAACTCCACCACGACCTGCCACGGCTTTGTCGAGCATGAACATCCTGCCTAGCTATTGAAGGCGAAGAACCCATGAATCGATCCGATGGGTGTGTTGTCCCACCAGACCCTCTATAAGGACACTCTCTTAACCTATGGCCTGAACGACCACAAGAAAAACAAGCACCGTCTGCATCGCGACATACCCCAGAATGTAACCTACCACATCGGGCACATTGAGGCAAAGGTGGCCTCGATTTGGAACCCCATCTCCCCGAGACTCAAGCTCTAGAGACTGACCGGCCCTCGCATTCCGGGTTGTGAAAACCCATTGAAAAGCGTGGAGGTGCACTGCGTGTCGGTGAGCAGACCTAGCTGCTGAGGCTTTCCGCCTCGAAAATCACCCCGAACCCTGCCCAGTCTTGGCCTCTTGGTGGCCTTGGTGCAGTCGGTCCTCTCTCTCACCGCCTCAATCCACAGTGCATATGTCTGCATCTGGCAATATCCATTCTGGTGAAGGGCCTCCAGCAAGCAGTGATCATATAACGGTCTAGTCCCATAACATAGCGATGGACTCTATCGGCCATGTTAGCCAAAATAGTGTGCGCATACCTAGCCAACGAGTCAAACTCTGGGTGTACTCACGATGGTCCTCCCATTCTGCCTCAATGATAAGAACCTATCAACACGGGCTCTCCTCATCTCGTGAGGCAAAGTGACCAAGAAAGGCCTCGTGAACTCATCCCAAACCGGACGAGCATCATCACCTCTCAAAGCAACCACGACTCAAACCGGTTCAACGCGATATCGGCGTAACGGTGGAAGGCTAGCGTAACAGACTCTGTCTCACGAAGCCCTAAGAACTCGCGTGGTCGTGTAGGCTGCCGAATGAACTCCTGCGGATCCTCATCGGACCTCGAACCATAAAACTCGGTGGATGACATCTGAAAATCCCTAATCCGCAAACCCATCGGCTCAGGGTGGGTTGCCGCTCTGCATCGCGTGCCGACTACTATCTTGGTCGATAATCGGATCTGCTCCCGTAGTCTCTATACTCGGCACCGGTGCGGGCTCGAGGCTCGTGCACGAACCTCTGGAGCTCTGCCGCTCTCGGCTCCTTCTGTCTGGCGTGGTGAACTCGCCGACCGCCTACTACCTCGGGCATAGTGCGTGCCGGAGCTCACAGTAACTCTCTGCGCCTTCGGCGGCTCCTGCTGCGCCTTGCCACGGGCCTGGTCGCCTTCCGTGGAGGCATACTGTTTCATAAGAATAGGTCGGAGGATTCAACCTAATAAGACGGCTCTCTTGCGATCTCGCAGAGAAGAATGGAAACCAATCCTAAATGTCACGAAGCCTCCCGATTATAGATGTGGTGCACAACACACCGATAATCAAGACTCTACTAGACACGATGCGTAGACACTTTCAGAGACTAATTGCTCGATACCACTTTTGTCACGACCCAGGCCCGGGAATGCGGGTGCCCTACAGGCACCACTTCAGTATACATCGAGAGATAATCGTGAACATACATGAAACTTATAAAATAAAACAACGGTGAAACAACGAGTTAGCGATGAGGCTACCTTCCCGACATACATATATACAAGCAAGCGATTGCCTCCTGTCTTTACAAACTGACCCACAAAATGTGACTACAGACCTCTAAGAGTTTTTAACATAACAACAGTGGCGGGACAGGGCCCCGCCATACCCCTGAATATACAAGAATCTACTACTTCAGGGAAAACCGTACCAAGAGATAAAGCCTCCGGAGCAAATGGAGCTTTTTCCCAAAAACTGAACCGAGATCCTAGAGCAAGGATCACCAACACAGGTACCTAAAACTGCGGGCATGAGCAGCGGCCCCGAAGAAGTCGATAACAGTACAGAATATGGAACAGAAATAACGTCTGATGAAAGCAGATCATAATCGTACAACGAGCGACAAGGACAAGTATAAAACAATACATACCAGATCTGCGTGTCATTACCACTTATGAACTTAATCGCACCTTATTATCTTTTCCATTCTTAAAAAAAAGTTACAGCCACATTCTTACGTACATTATTAGAAAAAGAATCATTAAGTTCATTACTATAAAACTCACTTATCTTTCATAAGTATAATCCGGCCCTTTGGGAGGGCACCTATACTACGGCCCGATCTAGGGCGCGATCAAGGTCACATAGTGCGCGTAAGGTATCTTGCCGCCCGATCACGGGTCGATAATGTCATCTAGTGCGCGTGGGTATCTTGCCGGCCCATTCTGGTCGATAATGTCATCTAGTGCGCGTAAAGGTATCTTGCCGCCCATTCTCGGTCGATAATGTCATATAGTGCGCGTAAGGTATCTTGCGGCCCATTCTGGTCGATAATGTCATATAGTGCGCGTAAGGTATCTTGCCGGCCCATTCACGGGTCGATAATGTCATATAGTGCGCGTAAGGTATCTTGCCCGGCCCATTCTGGTCGATAATGTCATATAGTGCGCGTAAAGGTATCTTGCCGGCCCGTTCTGGGTCGATAATGTCATATAGTCCGCCCATAAGGTATCTTGCCCGGCCCGTTCTGGTCGATAATGTCATATAGTCTGCGTGGGTATCGCGGATACTAACAACTATAGTATCAAGTCCTATCCACCTTTCAAGACAAGTCACAATACCTTTTTAGAAATACAATTCTGACTTCTAAAACAAGTGACTTCTTTCTTAAAACCCTAAGCAACTGTACCTTAAAAAGCAGTTTGCCTTCTTTATTTCAAATCATTTCATTACTTACATTACTGAAGAAAACCATTCTTTTAACCTTCCATAAAGCCGTTATAACCAACTTCTCATAAAGCCGTTATAACCCTTTATGGTTTTAGACCAACTCATTCCTTTTATAACCAAGAGACTTCTACTTTTTGAAACCAAGTATTAAATACTTTCAAATCAATTCTCTTAACTTTCAAAAATACAATTAGTCTCTTAACCTTTTGAACTCAAGTGACTCTTTTATTATAAAACCTTGCAATTGATGCCTTAAAATCAAGTTGCCTTTTATTTAAAACAAGTCATTTATCTTTCCATAAGGCAAATATAACTAACTTCCCATAAAGCCGTTATATTCACTTTATACCTTAGCCATAAACAATTTCTATCCAAGGGACTTATACGTTTAAAACGAACAAGTATCACCTACTTTAAAACTCTTCTCTTCAGTCCCTTTAACTTTAAAATCAACCTAAGACATCCTTACTATTTTCAAAGAAGTGAGTTAATCTCTAACCCACCCGACTTGGCATTACATAAAACAAGTAAAGGATGTCATAGTCTTTGACGTCTCACCTGCACTACGTGCTACTAGTCATGCTCAAAAGATAGGAAAGGTTCTACATAGAGTAAATCACATAACTACCTCTTAACTTCTAAGAGTGAAGGAAACATGAGATGATACCACAATAGTATATTCCATACATAGAATCATGCCAAGGAAGGAAGAGGTTCACATACCTCGCGACGATTGTCGACAAGTAGCAAAATGCTCCAAAGTACTTCAATCTTGATAGCTATTCCACTCTCCAAGTAGGATACGCTATACTTAGTACTTCAACCTATAATGGTCACAATACGCCCCTTAACCTCTCACTTCACGTAGAATTATTCTAAGTGCTAAGTCACCAATTCTACGGAAAATCTGACGACACCTCCTTTGTTTCTACTTACTTTGCCACCTTTTTCAAGGCCGAATACAATAACCAAACACGCCACATTTAAGGCCCAATCAATGAAATCAACAATAGGGGATTACACGCCTACTAGACGTGTAAAATTCCGCCCCACAAACGATAACAAGCTAAAACAACTACTAGTCCAATTCGCTAACTCAAGTACTACAACATCAATTCTTATCCAACTTCCATTTCAATCCAAGTTATTAGCCTAACATGATATCAAGTCATGGCGATTATAACTACTACAAACTCAAGTAATTAACATGCGACTATTCTAACTACGACCAACTTGAAATCCAACTTCAAATGGCTAATGTGTCATTTCGGTTCTTAGGCTACAACAATTCATAACACTTATAAAACTTCAACACATATGCTCCATGCTAGTAAAATGTAAGGCTAACAACAATACATAATCTTGTAACACTTAAAGAAACAAGATTATACCTCAACGAATCTCAATCTAACTTCCAAATCCGAAGTCGCTCCTTAGCAACTTAGAGCCTCTTCAAGACACTTCAAACCGCTACTTGAGACCCTTAGAACAACACCAACCAATTTCCTTGAACTTCCAATCCAAAACCTAGAAAGCCACTAGGTTTTCGCTTTGCGACTAATCCGAAAACTCTCTTTTTCCGGGATTTTTCTATTGAGATACTCTTACATAACACTCATGAACCTTGGTTTTAAAGCGTGGAGCTTAAAGAACAAGCAACGAAAATTTTTGTTCTTCAAAAGCCTAGAACGAGAGCCACTTGCTATGTTCATCAATTTCTTGTGTAAATTTGGCTAAGTATGGAACTAGTCTCACTACTACTAGTATTATAAAGCAACATGGAGGGTCAAGATATGAACAATTGGGTGGTTTGGATGAGTTCTTAGCAAATATCAAGACTAATTGACTCCTTTGACTTGGTCAATAATCTCAAGCTCATTAATTTGAAGACTTAGTCATCCTAAGGCTATGGTCAATGACCATTATGGCCATGCCTAATTTCGTCCAAGGCATTTTAAGGGGGGGTGACACGTGTCGCCCTCCCATTCGTCACAATAATACGTTTTCCGACAATTCCATAATTCCGAGAAATTTTTACAAGTCTCAAATCTTAACACTGTGAGTTCTTACGTACGTTCTTAAAGCATGTCCTGTAAATACGGGGTGTAACACCTACCTCCCGAGGGCACGATAAAACTAAGCATTGTGCATACCACTCCGGTGCAGAGGGACACGACACCGAAAATTGTTATACCCTCAAAGACAAAATCGAGGAATTGATCAAAGATGGAGTCATCCAACTTAAAGAAGTTCCCCCCAATATAAACAACAACCACTTACGGACCACGATGATGCTGTATGTGAACATGATTGTTGAACAAAACAGTTTGGAAGGGACTGTCGTTGAATCATCAATCAATCTCCAAAGGAAGAGAAATGCTCCTTGGCTAGAGCCTGTTGCGCCTGAATCAGTCATTCATCAAAACATGCACTTCGCAGAAATCAAAAGAAGAAGATACAAAAACTACGTGGAAGGGCCCTAAAGTCTGCTCGTTGCTGAAAAGGAAACATAAATACAATGTGATCCGGTATGATCCCGCTGAAGACCCCGCCCTCCAAGACAAAAAGCAAGAAGAAGTGGACTCATGCCCCTGCTTTGGCCATTGAGTCTAAAATAGTTAGTTTAATATATTTTTGCCGCCGTATGTAATAATTGGAACTACGTGTGACTGATTCCCTTGGCGGATCGTGGCGGTCACATCGCCGGTCCCACCTTTTAGAAAATCCCAATTTCTCCTTTGTAATTGGAACTACGTGTGACTGATTCCGCTGGCGGATACGTGGCGGCCTAAATCGGCCGGCCACGCGTTAGAAACTTTCCGCCGTTACGAAAATAACAAGAATGCACATAACATACAAGCAACTCCATTGAGACCCTTAGGCCAAACACCTTTTCAAAATCGGGACAAGGTAGGAAACTGTGCGGGGGTTATGAGTCCCAAACAAGGCGACGTCCGACATCAAGAGTCAAAACTACAAAGTCAACGAATCAGCCTTCCGCCAAACTCACAAATTTTCTTTGGCGCGGGTCCTTCATATTAGCGAAGGTACAACAAAGTTACGCATACTAGCGAAGCGAAAATACAACAAAATTCTTGAAGCGTGCGGACAAACATCAACAATCGAGTTCAAATCCGCGCAACAAATTATAGCGCGTCCTCGGGCTGAAGTCAAATCACTCATGCGATTGCACAAACGCAGACATCATGACAATCCACATGGTTCACAAATGCATCGCAACAAAGCATCATGGCAATTAAATCGATTCTGAGATTTAGCATGTCCACGCAAGGCGACATCTCGATATTCATCCGCGTGGCGAGGACAACATCTCTACCCAAAATTGCACTTCTCGTATGTGTTTATCATTTCATTTAAAGCGGTATACACTAATGTTTTCTCAAGCTTGCGGGAGCATTTATCCTCTACGGCGGCAGCAACACGTCGAGCAACGACGTTATCGGCGTATGTCGAGCGGCGACATATATCCGACTTCGGCGTCGATCAGCGGGACAATCTTCAGGACTTCGCCACGAAGGACGCGACAAATATGATTCCATACGCTCGAGAGATAGAGCGACAATCAACAATCGAATTCAAAAGTCGCAACAAAGTCTAGCGTCGGCTCGGGCATAAAACCCAACAAAAGCATCATGGCAATTAAATCGCTTGCAAGGAAACATCTCAGGGACGACATCTCTACCCACATAATTTGTCTTTCTCAAATATTTATCATTCTGTTATGCACTAACTTTTCTCAAGCTTAGCTTGCAGGAACATTTATTATCTGAAAGCATCGGAACAGCGTCGAAACGGCTTAAGTCCAAAGCGACACCACGTCCCAAAACGGCGTCGAGTCCAAAACGACTCGGTCGAAACGACTCGCGTTCAAACGACGCCACGTCCAAAAACGACGCTAAGTCGAAAGCGACACCACGTCAAAACGACGTCGAGTCGAAAACGACTCGAGTCGGCGACTCGCGTCAGAAAGCGACGCTAAGTCCGAAACGACACCACGCCCAAAACGACGTCGAGTCCGAAAACGACTCCGCGTCCGAAAACGAAGCCACGTCCGAAAACGACGCTAAGTCGGCGACACACGCCCAACGGCGTCCAAAACGACGTCGAGTCGGCGACTCGGTCCGAAAGCGACTCGCGTCGAAAGCGACACCACGTCCAAAAGCGGCGTCGGTCGAAAATGACTCGGTCGGCGACTCGAGTCGGCGACTCGGCGTCGAAAGCGCTAAGTCCGAAACAACACCACGTCCAAAACGACGTCGGTCAACGACTCGAATCCGAAACGACGCCACTAAGTCCGAAACGACGCCACGTCGAAACGACGCCGGTCAAAAACGACGTCGAGTCGGCGACTGAGTCCGAAAATGACTCAACGTCCGAAAACGCCGACAAGTCCCAAAACGACGACAAGTCCGAAAACGACGCCAAGTCCAAAACGACGCCAAGTCTGAAAGCGACGCCAAGCCCGGAAACGATTCCATCATCAACATATCACATCTACGCAGGGTCGATTTTCTCTGTTCTCAAAATTGCATTTTTCTCATTTTATGCTTTATTATTATTCTGTCTTAGCAGTTATGCACTAACTCTTTCTTGAGCTTTAGTCTGCGAGCGTGACAACACGTCCGAACACGCCAGCGTCATCAACAACAAGTCCAAAACGACGACAACTCCGAAACGACGCCAATAGCAACATTCCAACACAGTGCATTCGCCGAAGTCAACCGCAACAAGTCTACATCAAATACATCTTGCAAAAATCACAAAGCTCATCATTTACACTTTAATTATTTCATCTGTTTTGATTACGCATGAATTGCGACACAACTTCATATATAAAACAATTTTTATCTATGCCCTAGAAGGCGTCATACACATCTCGTCCATACAAGACGAGAACGCCCATACAAGGCGTCATTTGCATTTCGTCCATACAAGATGATTCCGCCCATACGACGAACATCTGCATCTCGTCCATACAACGACGAACATATACATATCGTCCATACAACGACGAACATCTACATATCGTCCATACAACGACGAACATCTACATATCGTCCATACAACGACGAACATTTACATATCGTCCATACAACGACGAACATCTGCATATCGTCCATACAACGACGAACATCGAACATCTACATATCGTCCATACAATGACGAACATCTGCATTCTACATATCGTCCATACAACGACGAACATCTACATATCGTCCATACAACGACGAACATCTGCATATCGCCCATCTGACGCATTTAACATCTCGCATATCGTCCATACAACGTAACATCTGCATATCGTCCATCTGACGGCGAACATCTGCATCTCGTCCATACAACGATGAACATCTACATCTCGCCCATACAACGAACACTGCATTTCGTCCATACAACGACGAACATCTGCATCTCGTCCATACAACGACGAACATCTGCGTCGTCCATACAACGATTTAACATCTGCGTCTCGTTTATACAAGGCGTATCATCACATCATTTCATTTTATAGTATATACAATTTGACTACAACACAACACAAATTTACATTCTCACATTATTTTGTTTTGTGATTATGCACTAACCGTTTGCTTAAGTCTTAGCGTGCGAGGCGAAGTACAACGTGGATTTTCTCTTACAATGACGGGGCAATTTGTTGGGGCCAACCTTCCCAACAAATGGCGAGTAAGCGACCTCAGCGTCGGTCACTCGTTCCACATCACCATAAAACCCAAGACCATAAGCCATGTAGCGGTACCCTGTGTTCAAGCCGATTACTTATTTTTATTTTTAGCACCATAGCCCGGTGTCATCATAACTCGACCAGGACAAATTTAGTCGCGTTAGCGCGCCAGTGTTTGACCATGGTAGCCCAGGTCGTCATAACTTCGACACTGGGACAATTTAAAAAAACAAAAAAACAAAAAAAACAAAAAATTTGCGTCGACCTTGCCTATTTGCCCAAACCTTTCAATTCGAGGATCGAGACAAAATTGGCTATGAGTCAGCGTCTTTGTCCAAGATTCTTCCATCATCTCCATACAAAGAGGACAACCGCTGACACCCAATTTTGACCCTCCGTCAGACATAAAGAGCTATAAATTACACACTTAGAGCCCTGTCATAATTCTTAATAATAAATAATAAATACATAAAATAATAATCTAACACGCGTTTTAATAATAACATTCATAAAAGAATTAAGAAGTCCTAATTTTTATTTAATAAGTCTTAATAACGACATCACATTATAAAATATTAAGCACTAATTAAATAGCATGCCCGTCGTTAGTTTTATTAATAATTTAAACTCAAGCTAATTTAATCATAATTTATTTAATCAATTAATGATACACTTACCTAGAATTAATTAACTTATCATTAATTAACTAGCCTAAAACTAATATTAACTAACCCAAATTCACTCCTATTTAACTCCCTAATTAAATAACTACCCAATCCCTTTTACGTCGTCCAGACCAACACCGACCACGCCCATCAGCCTTATACCGACCCAACTCTTTTTATCCTCAGCCCAGTGGCCCTTTTCCCTTATCAGCCCCTTCATCATCGTTCAGCCCTTAGAAAAACAAACGAAAACCCCACTCGTCTCTCCCGATCAACCCAACGAAACCCTAAACCTAGAACTAGAAACCAGCAAGGCACCAGCACATCCCGGATTTCTCGCCTGAGAATCCGGCTATTTTCCTTATCCACGTACACCCAACCAACGTATTCTTACCATAACCAAAACCAAATCTTCTGAAAATGGCAACTCGTCACAATCTATTCAACTCGCGCGAATCGGTCACTGAATGGTGCAGGTAACACCAACATTAGAACCTAGAGTTAGGGCTATATAAGCACGTCTGAGAAGTCGGAGAGGACAAGATCGATTGGAGACTCTAGCGATGTCAACAACCCGGAGGCGAACATCGAGAGGAGGAGAGCAAAGGGTGGCCAGCAATCCAAACCTCCTTTCTTTTTTTTAAATAAATTAACAAAAGCAGATCGACGTAGTGGCATTTAGCAGCCTTCAACCTCAGCGTTAGGTATTCAGCATTCAGAGATTAGCAGCCCGAGAGCAAGAACAGAGCATCGAAACCTTTTAAATACTAGTCCAGAAATCGCACAAAAATCTGCCCTTTTCATTCGCATCGCCAAAACCAAAACCGGCGAGTCGGCGACGATCTGATGCCCGGTTATTTGTCCGAGAAGGTAAATTCATCGCCCTTGATTTTCCATTCGATTTATATTCTGTCATCTGTCTGTTTGTCTTTTGATTGTCGTAGCCTGTTTTAATTTGGTTAGTATAATTCAGTTTACTCATATGATGAGTTTAAGAGTGTAGTTTGAGTTTCGACATCGGCAGAAGGTTGTGGGGCTGCTTAGTTGTACATTGCAATGTTACTTGTTTATTTGTCTATTTACGCCTTTGTATGACGTATTAGAAATTGCATAGATCTGCTCGACAAATACTATATCCTGTTTGAAGCGCCTTTCTATTCGATGGACAATATGAATGTGCTTGAGTATGCTTAGTTTAGCCTAACCAATCCTGCTAATCTGAAATGCTATCAAAAAATGGTTATTGGACTGTCCCTGTCGTCTCATAGATCTGTTAACAGGTTTTAAACTCATTTTGTTCGTTAAGTTATAAGTTAACTGTATGTTCAATGTGATATACTAAGGATTTCGAAGGATATATACCTTGTTTGGGTTTTAATCATATCACACTTAAGATCGAAGCCTAATGTAAGTTAAATGGAGCTAGGGAATTTGTTTAATCCATCTCCTAAGTACCCCCTCAGTGTTCAGTCGGGAAGCATGAATGAAACTCGGCTACTCATTTGGCTTGATTTCATATTGTAAAGGGACTGTATAAAAGTGATCGTCTAGGCATTACTAGGGTTTCATACTTCTGATATATGTATGTTTGTCCTTCATTTGCATATGTTCTACCAATTATTTTGACCTTTATTCATGTTACCTGCTCAAGCCTCAAAATGCCACCATACTAGCATGTCAAGTCCTTTAGAATAATGTTGTGTCATACTTTGATTATTAAATTGTTCTGATGTTTTCCAGTCTGTTCCTATCTTAAAACTGCCACTAGGATGGCCTCTGATGTCTGTCGGTCTCTCTATAGTATGAAGAATAGCGAGTTGATTTAGCATATTGTCGATGAAACCATGCCTATGGCGAGTTAAATTCGATTATACGTGGTACATGACTCAACTGTAATCTTGCTTTTCTTACGCAAATATGTGTAGAAGTGGTTAGGATAATCGAGGCCGCTTAAAAGATTTGGAGAAGGATGTGGTTAATTAATTTCATGTTTTACCTATTCGCTTGTTCTTGATGATATATGAGTTTGTTTCCATTAGTTATCTTTCCTTTCTTTAATTTCTAAGAGAAATGGTATCTGAGAACATATATCTGAATATATATCTGATGTGTATCCAAATGACCTCTTGGATTATTTGTTTAAATATCTTCCTGTCTATATGTATACTAAGCTGGTTACACATTCATCCTACCTGTTCAAATGAATAATCTCATACTATCATGTAAAGTATTCTAGGTGGTTTGGCATCTCTGAAATGCCACTGCCGACTAGCCACATGACCATTCCTATGTCTACATACCAACTTAACTCATAATATGCTCGCATTACTTGTCTAAGTGTTAAATATCAACATGTGAAATATTTTAGTCATTTTGTATCCTGTCTTGTTCATTAAGCTCTTTGGGTGATATATGGTTGGCAACTATTTGAATATTGTGTGTATGTCACCCTTATATATATCCTTGTAAATGTGGGCTCATATATGGTTAACTGGGCTGTCATAGGTACTGGACATGCTCAGTTTTTTCCTTTTCTTTTCTTTTTTTTGGAAGGATTCCACGTTTTGGGCCTGTTTTGCACTTTTTGCATATTATCTGTATCTATGGCCCAAGTGCAGATTGGCTTTGTTCTTGATAATCATCGGTTGGACCCTTCTATTTTTCTCTTCCAAAAGATTAGAGAATTAATAGGCGTATCCGTTAGTTTCTGCCCATTATGAGTTCTGTCCCTGTCACTCCCAGCCCAAGTATTATATAGGATTATATTAATGAGGCCCATTGACTTGATTTAATTGTTATGACTGATGTGTATTTCTAATGTTTTAATTATTCATACATGGCAATATTTGGGCTCATACTAATCCTTATCTTTTCTTTTTTACATGAAACGCACCGGAGCAAAATAAAGAGTCTCGCGGCGAGACTCATCTTGAGCTACTTCAAAAGAAGGCCTGCGTTTATGTGCATTCATCTCGTATAGAAAATTCCAAACCGCGACGAAAGGGACATCGTCATTCTTCGAGTCATCCCCTTTCTATTTATATCCTCTTTCATTTATTTGTTGTAATTATTTGCCTAACATTTACCCTTAACATTAATATATATTTAGAATAGTTTGAGCTGGGGTCGCCCTCTAAGTAAACCATTATTAGCTTAAGTTATAATTAAACCATTTGCTTGCGTACGTTAAGTCATGTAACTAAGACATTATTTTCTACCTAACTCCTAACCCAAAGAAATTAATTTTCTCATAAACTCTTTTACTAATATTATATAAATAATTTATCGTTTTCTTATTTAAGCACTTTATATATCATGTCACGTATCTATTAGCAAAAAATTAAATTTTGCAAATACGTGTGTACTTTTCCTAATAAATCAATCTTATATTTTATAAACCATGCCATGCTACTTTATGTTACTTGAATGTGTCTTTCATGAAAATCAATTCTCGCATTATTCCTTTTCTTTCATACTATGCTTTTATGGCAGTGAATATGTATTTTAAATAATGTCTACTTCTACCCAAGAATTAACTTATATCTATTCTTATAGAATAAATCCTATAAGTCATTTATGTTATCAAAAATACACTTTATATATCTGCAAATATCTTTTACTTCGAATATTTTCAAAACATGCATTTCTCTAACATAATAATTAACCCTAGGTTTGGCAGGACAACCGCAAGTTAGCGGATCTTGGAGGATGCCTAACCCCTTCCCTCTAGATTAATAAAGAACCCTTACCCAGAATCTCATTAAGTTTAGCAGACCATAAAAATGGAGTTAATGTTTTACTTTAAACTAGTTAAACATTTAGGTGTCCTAATTCACCCAAACTAATTAGGTGGCGACTCCCTAGCAATCCTTTAGCATTTTTTAATATTTTAAACACTCCTTTTAAATTTTAGTATTCTTTTAACATTTAACACTTTTATTTATTTTCTAACACTTTTATTTCAAAGCAGGGTTCGCTAGGATCCCGTTTTCGACTCCGGTTTAAAATGGGGTGTTACACCTAGTCAGCCCCATTGAGCCTAAATTTGAAACTTCTTCTTTGACACTCTATATTCCCACAAATTGTGCCATAAGTGAAAATATGAAATAGTGGAGTACATTGTGTTAAAAAGAAGAAACAAAAAGAGTGAACAAGTTTGATGCACCCCAATGGAAAAGTAATAAGAAAGAGGCAAAAGCCTATGTTTGGGGGTGCCTATTAGTATAATACACTTCACTCTCCCAAAACAAAAGAGGGGAAGGATAGAATTGAAGTGAAGGAAAGAATCAAAAGAAAAAGGGAAAAAAATTGAAAAGCCAAAGAGCTTATGGGACTGAAAAATGAGCCTAAATGTCTATCTTTACCAACCCCCACCTAAGCCTACATTACAACCCTTAAAGTCCTGAAGATCTCTTTTATGCATATCCAGAATTAGTGGAGAATAGCAAGTAAGCATGTCATAGGAATTCTTGAATTTATATGCATGATTTAGTATATTGACTTCCATTAAGCATGATGAATATGAGTTTGCGAAATATTTAGCTTCATGTGTTTAGTGTCTTTGAAAATTTCATGTTATATGTTCTGCGTATTATTACGCTAACCTTCATGTTTTTCTAGTTAACATTTATGCGGCAAAAGTGATTAATGTGAAGTCTTTTATTTTTCGTTTCTTTGAGTCTTTTATTTTATTTCTTTCTATCTTTGTTCGAGGCGAGCAAAGGTTAAGTTTGGGTATTTGATCGTGTATTTTATATACACCTTTTGAGTCAGTTTTAGTTAGTCTTTTGTCCCGTTTTGCACCTATAAGTGTCGTATTAGGATAGTTTTCTTTCTTTTGAGTCAAAGTGGTTAAAATGGCCAAATGGCGGAAAAGGAGCAAAGAGGGTAAAGAGGAGATGCGAGCCAGCAGAAAGTGGCGAGCAGGCGAAATCGGACCAGCGCGCGGCCTCCTGCGGCAGCGAGGGCGCGGCGCCCGATTCGAAGCGAAGGCTTGGCGCGCGGCACCGAGCAGCAGTCAGGCGCGGCGCTAAACATCGAGGAGCTACAGAAGATACTGGCGCGGCTACCGAGCGAATAGCGAGGTTGCGGCGCCAAAACACGACGGATTGCAGAACTTCGGCGCGCTATGCGAGGCAGCTGCGACGCGGAAAAATTAGGTTTTGGGCGAATTTACGGGCGGGCTCTGAAGGAAAAGAGGAGGCGGTTTGCGGCTATAAAATGAGAACCCTAGGCGGTTTTGAGGTTCCCTTCTTGCATAACACAAGACTTTTTGCTTGGAGATTGGACACCATTAGTTTAGTAATTTCTTTTCCTTTCTTGTTCTTTATTTCAGTTTTGCATGATGAACATGGAATTAGTTCTTGTCATCTTTATGACTAGGAACTAATTCTCTTATAGGGCTTTCTATGTTGAATTGCTTGAAACTTATGTTATAAATTAATGCATGCTTATGGTTATTGTTCTTATTGTGAGATTTATCCAATAATTGAGTTGAATTCTTGGTAATTAATTGACAACTAATTATCACTATATGATTTCTAATCAGATTCTGAAAAGGGGGGATTGTGAATATGTTGTAAGTTGGGTAGACATTCTTGGATTGGGGATGAAAATACCTCAATTATTTATGTAGCGTTGATGAGAGGCTTAACAACCCTAATTTTGCGCATTGTGCGTGACGGTCAACTAGGTTTTTGTTCTTAATCCTCCTATAAAGTTACCCTTATCACCGAAAGGTAGGTAAGGAATGATACTGGGGTTGAGTGTTTATATAACCCTAACGAGAATATAAAACGATTTCGTAAACCTGCTTTCTCCAAAAGAAGAATACCATAAGTAATGCATTAATAAGTAGCATAAGCGGATAGTGAGGATACATAGAAGCCCTATTCTCATCACTCCTGAAGTAAATCTTTATACTCTAAATAGCTTTTATAATTCTTAGTCATAAACAACCAATCAATCATTAATCCACCAAATAGATACTAGAAAATAGATAATTGGTACTTGAACCCTAATCCTAGAGGACGATATTCGGTCTTATCTAAGACTATACTACTTGATACGATAACGTGCACTTGCGTTTAAGTGTGTGCATCTTAACGCGCATCAACTACACAGGTGCTTAGGGCCTCGGAGACGGAGTCCGTTGTGTTAGCTTCTTACCGGTTACGCGATATTGCGTTGAACTGGTTTGAGTCATGGGAATTGTCTAGAGGGGAGGGTCCTCTTTCAGCGGTTTGGGAGGAGTTCACAGAAGCCTTCCTGGATCACTTCTTGCCTCCTGAGTTGAGGAGAGCCCGCGTGGATAGATTCTTGACCTTGAGGCAGAATGGGGGGACCATCGTGAAATCTGACACGAGTTTGACTCTTTGGCGGTATGCGCACTATTGTAGCGACATGGCGCAGCGAGTCCATCGCTATGTGATGGGGCTAGACCGTCATATGATTCTGCGTGCTTGGGAGTGCTCTTGGCCGGTATGGATATCGCCGAGATGCGAGCATATGCGCGAGGAATAGAGGCGAGAGAAATGGAGGGTCGGCTTGACTGAGCGGCCCGAGGCGAGGGCGAGATCTCGAGGCGATTTTGGCGGACCGCCTCGTGGCGAGCTAGTTATGCGCCTCGCCAAGATCGGAGTACTCCACGCGATCTTGGGGCGTTCGGGAGTCGGGAGGCGGGGCAGGGCTCGAGGTTGAGTTTTCGGGAGAGTAGGGGTGTTAGTCTGAGGAAGCCACCTCTACCTCGGTGTAGCCGATGTGGTAACACCCATTATGGGGAGTGTCGTGCTAGTTTGGGTAATTGTTATACATGCGGCCAGCAGGGCCATTATGCGAGGAACCGTCCAGGCGGAGATAGCACGGATGTAGAGATTCAGCCTTCGGGATCAGTGGCTGGTTCATCGCCTTCTTTTGTTATGCGCCGTGCAGGGCAGGATCATGATTAGAACGACAAGGGGAATGTGAAGCAATAGTTACAGGTATATCTTTGACCCTTTAGAGATTAGTATGCATGATAGGATGGTTGTATGATTTAGTGTTATGAACAGAGGATATTGAGACTATGTACATGTGTTAGAATAAGTTGGTAAATACGAGCGCAGTGCATTTAGGCCATGAACGGGGGTAAGTAGTAATGGTTCATATTTTGGGTTCGCTTTCTGTTTGACTACGGTGAATGGGGATGCGTGTGCAATATCTTAGGGTCATAGGTGGCATGATGAAGTTCCATTAGTATATAGTACGAGGATGTACCGAGGAATAGTAGATTGGCTCCAAAAGAACATTCGGAGATGAATGTTTCTAAGGGGGGAGAATGTTACACCCCGTAGTTCAGGTCATGCGCATGAGAGCGTATGAAAGGGAGTAATACTTAAAATTTTCAAAAGATAGGTTGACGGATTGTTCCGGATGGGTTTTAGTCAACTTTGAGGCGGGTTATGACCCAGTACATTGAGAGTTCCTAAGTGTTTCAAAGGCCCAGGGCGTAGTTCGTTGAGTCTAGATTCCAACGCAACCAACCGTTCGTCGATAGAACGTCGGAGTAGAAAGTTATGGGAGTTACAAGTTCGGTCTTGTGACGGGCCAATGCGTTTGAGCAAAACAGCGGGCGCGGCGCGGATCAGGCGCGGCGCGGAAATCGAGGGCGCTGAAGTTGCAGCCGCGCAGCGAAGCGGGCCGAAAGTTCGAAGAGGCTGCGGAGGTTTCAGCGCCCAGCGGCGGGATGCAGGCGGAAAAACTTAGGAAAATCTGATTTTCTCTTTTAAAAAGGCCATGGGAGGGTGACAAGTGTCCCCCATCTGATTTTCATGCATGCCTTATATCGACCAAGTCTTGAAGACTTGGTCATCTTTCAAACCTCTCTCTCTCTCTAATTTAGCTCCTCTTTCTCTCTAAAATCCCAAGAGAAATTCTAGCCTTAGGAAAAATCTGAAAAGTTAAGAACAAGAAGGAAGCTTGTGGCTAGTTTGTTAGTGTTGTTGTGGTGGTGTTCTTGGCAAGGAAGCTAGCAAAAATATTTGGGATAAGTTTGGCTAAAACTTTAAGGTAACATTTCTTCCTTTAGAATTAGTTTCTAGTGTTGCATGTTAAGAAGAAAGAACTTGTGGTAGTGAATAATGCTCTTAGAGTCATTGCATGTAAGAAATATGGTTTGGATGTGAAAGAATTGGTTAAGAAGATATTATGAGCATGTTGTAGCCTAAAAACTACCTTAGAATTATTTAGTGAATTGTTGTACCTAATGGGGCAGAATTTTACACACCCAAGTTTGGAGGTGTAATCCCCTTTAAAATGTTGGATTGTTGAGCCTTAAATATGGTATTTGGGTGTTGAATTCGGCCTTGAGAAAGGTGGCAAAGTATGTAGAAACAAAGGAAATGCCGCCCAATTTTCCATAGAATTTAGGGGCTTTGAACTTAGATTATTTCTACATTGAAATTAGAGGTTAATAAACGTATTATGATTATTATAGGTTGACTTATTACTTGCGGTAGTTTGGGCTTAGCAAGTGGATTGACCGAAGAGGTATGTGGAAACTTTCTTATCTCTTGAGCATGAGTAGTTATAACTATATAGTGCGGTGAGCGTCGTGTTTTGAATGAAGTAAATCCTTTTGTTATACTTGACTTGTTTTAAGAAAATGTCCAAGTTGATTGGGTTAAGTAGTTAACCCGCTTGTTCTTAAGGAGTGGTTTATCCTAAATAAGGTAGACAAGGATTTCTTGACATAATGAAGTATAGAGTTCTTGGTGTGAAAGTATCGAGTATTGAATTATTCTAAAAGATAAGAAACTTAAATTTTTGAGGTAAGAAACTTGTTTTCTAAAGGATAAGAGGCTTGAAGTATTTTGAAAATTGTATGAAATTGTTTAAAGTATAAGTCTCTTGGTTAGTAAAAGAACGAAATGGTTTATAAGGAGTTATAACAGCTTTATGAGAAGTTAGTTATAACGACCTTATGAAAGGATAAGGATGTCTTAAATTTCTAAAGCATAAAGTTAGTATAACGGCTTTACGAGAGGTTGGTTATAATAACTTTATGGAAGGTTATGAAAGTTGTCTATTTTGATTAATGAGAATAAGATGTCTAGATTGTGAAAAATTGAAGTTACTTGGTTTCAAGCTTTGAAATGAGTTTTCTAAAGGTGTAGTAACTTACTTTGAAAAATAGACACGCCTCGATACTACGGGTGTTAGTATCTTGGATTTTACATAAAAAAAGAGGCTTTAGAAAAGAATGTACGTACATAGTACTTTGACTTGTTTAATTGAGAAATATTCTATGTGTGCCTTGATAAGTACTTTGGCTTGCTTAAATAAGAATTCTCTTGGTTTATGTGAAAAGAAGGCATGGTAATTGTCTTGGTTTATGTAAAGGCATGATATTGCAATTCGAATTAAAAGCATGTAGTTATGAGTCTATTTGGGCGTACCGTCAGTGATGGAGGATTCCACGGGTATGCGGCCATGATGAGGGTTCGTTTCCACGTTGTGATATTATTCCATGGATTAGCTCTCCATGAGGTCTATCGATGCGGTGGATCTAGTAGTTAGCCCTCGTACTTGCCGATCGAGACGTGATGCAGTGGATCGGTAGTTGGCTTCGTACTTGCCGGTCGGGGTTAGGGAGAAGTGGTGTGATGCGGTGGATCGGTGGTTAGCTACGTACTTGCCGGTCAGTGATGTGGCGAGTGGATCGGTAGAGGCTATCGCACTTGCCCGTCGGACCGTGATTCGATTATAGTATTGTTGATGCGGTGGATCCGTAGGCGCTTCGTACTGCCCGGCCGATTGAGGATGCAGGTGGATCCGTAGCTATGCCTTCGTACTTGCCTCGTGCGGTTCTTATGATCTGAGTGGGATCTAGTGTTCATGTGTACTCCTTAGTGTTGTTATATCATAGACTGTCGGCAGTGAGGAATGAATTCCACGGGCACGATTGATTTTATGGGCATGAGACCTATGGTTATATTTGAGTGATGACTTAGAGGCGTGAGTCACGACTTGACATGGCTGCGTATATGTTGTGTCTTGTAGTTTGGCTATCATACATGTCTCCCCGCTTTATATATATGCTATTATGATTTCATTCTGATATTTTGATTTCACATACTTGGTACTGTTGTCGACCTCGCCCGGTGCGTTCATCTGCGTAGTCGAGATACGTAGCTTGCTGGTCCGCTCTCTTAGGATCACTGTTCAGTTCTTGGAAAGCTCCATCTCTCCGGAGGCTTTGTCTTTTTGGTATGATTCCCTGAGGTTATGGACTTTTGTACATTCAGGGGGTATGGTGGGGCCCTGTCATACGATTGTTATTCCTGAGGTATGTAGTCACGTTTGTGGTTTGGGTGTAAGAATAAGTTGTACTTACGATTAAGTATGTTTTATGGAAAGCGACCTTATCGGTGGCGATGTTTACCTTTTATAAGTTATGTGTTATGTATGTTCCATTGCTATTCTCGATGTATACTGACGAGTGCCGGTAGGTACGATCCACGGCCGAGGTCGGGTCGTGACACTCGAATTCTTTCAATTGCTTGAAGAGAATCTTTTATTTTCAAACCTTCCTAAACAATAAGATTAACAATATGGGCAACACATCTCATATGCAAATATTTCTCATTACTTATTGCACTACCATTTCTTTGAACTATTCTCATCAAGTGACTACAAGCACTATCATTTGAAGAGGCATTATCAACAGTCACTGTTAAAAGTTTCATATGTAAATCTCAACTCTCTAAACAAGATTCTATAGCTTTTGCAATTGATTCACCCCTATGGCTTGTAATTGGACTAAAGTTTAGAATTCGTTTTTGCAAATTCCAATCATTGTCTATAAAATGAGCGGTAAGACACACATAGTTGATTCTTTTATTAGATGTCTATGAATCAGTTGTCAAACAGACACGTTGGCATGACAATTTGAGAAATTCTTTCAACTTTTCTTTTTCCTTCAAATAAAGTTGAAAGCAACCACGCGCCACAGTCATACGGGAGAGTAATACAAACTCAGGGCAAGCAACATACATCAAATGGTTAAAACCAGGTTTTTCAACACAACGAAAAGGAAGTTCGTCAACTATCACCATATAGCACAACGCTTTCCTAAGTTCATTAACATTTAAACCCCAATTTCTCAACTTCCCTTCTCCTTTTTATCCCCAACATACTCCAAAATCAATTTACTTTGATTTTCTTTAATCACATTCACCGGGTTTTTTAGGCATTGAGTTGCATGATTTTTCACTTTTTTGTACCATTAATAGTAGAGTCACAGACAAAAGTTTTATAGCAATACTTACATTCAGCTCTACGCTTGCCATCATTAGTCAAATACAACTTGTATTCCTTCCAATATTAAGTCATTTGTTTGTTGCAAGTAATATACTCTCGTTCCTCCATTAGCATAATACTTGTCTGTGTTTATATTATATTTGTTGGTGTTTGAGAAGGCAATGCATCCCCAGCCTCAAAAGTTGGTTCACTCGTTTGAGTCGTTCTAGTCGTTTCATCATCTTTTTTCCTTTTTGATTGGACATCGGATTCATAGGTAGTCATCATCTGTAAGACTGTAACTGTAACTGCATGTGAAATTAAAAATAAATAAATTACTAAAAAGAGGGGAAGCACACAACAGAGCAGATCTAAGATTAAATTTACATTTACAAACGCCAACTGGTTCTGAAAATCTAAAAAGTCTAGCAAACACACAGCAAAAGAGCAGATAATTGATGAAAGTTTCGATTATAATTCTAGCAATCATTTGAAAGTTAGCTATTTTTGTTTGTTAAACATGAATTTAGCTAAAACCGACCAGCAATTTAAACACATATGTAGAAATTTAAACACAGATGCACAAATCACTACTGTGTTCTTGAATTAATTTGTTCTTGAAGAGCATCAATTTAAACCAGACGTAGAACCCACATGCAGAAACCAGGCTAAGCATTGTAGAAGAAAGAAATAAAAAGGGAGAAAGATGGAGTAGAAGAAGCTATTTTAGATTTGCAGTGACATGGAGTTAAACATGAAATTAGCTAGAAACTTACCTATGGTGCTCCGGATTGAAGTGGAGACTGGAGAGGAGGCGCCGTCGAACAGAGAAATGGAGAGGTTAAGAACAGTCAAACATAGGGCAAGAAAAATGGATAAATAGAGAGGGCAAGAGGCGCAGTCGAACAAATGGCAAGACTCAAGAGGGCAAGAAAAATGGAGAAATGGAGAAATGGAACAGGAACAGTCGAAATGGAGAGGCGCATCTTTTGTAATAAATGTAGGGTTTCATCTCATCTTACGCTTAACTTATATATATATATATATATATATATATATATATATATATTAAAAAATGGACCGGACCGGACCGAAAACCGAAAAAAAAAATCAATGGACCTAGGACCAGACCGAATTTTGTGCAGCCCTAAGTATATGTCGAAGTAATCGAGACCTTCATTTTGACTGTAGCCTTTGACTACCAATATGGCCTTATACTTATCAATAGTTCCATCTGCTTTGTACTTTCTTTTGAGTATCCACTTACAACCCAAAAGTTTGCTTCCCGGAGAAAGATCAACTATTTCCCAAGTGTGGTTTTGCGTGATGGAATCTATTTCGCTTTCTATAGCTTTTTTCCAAAGTGGTGCTTTTGGAGTTGACAATGTTTTTTTAATTATCTTTGGTTCATTTTCAACCATATAGGTTAGAAAGTTTGGACCAAAGGTTTTATCCTTTTTAGCCATCTTGCTCCGTCTTGGTTCAACCTCTGAAACCCCTATGTTTTGTAGGTCTGGAACATTAAGTCTCGGATAGTCAGTGACTTCTGAGTCCTGTTGATCTGGAACGTCTAGTTCCGGATAATCAGAGACTCTCGTGTCTTGTTGACTTTGAGCATTTTGTTCATAACTTCGTTTGCGCGAAATTATTTCTTTTCCCTTTCTAGGAAAGATCTCTTCAAAGAATTTAACATTCCTTGATTCCATGATCGTAACCTTCATGAATATCAGGTATCTCTGACTTATACACTAAGAAGACATAAACACTACTGTTATTTGCATATCCGGTGAATATGCAATCTACAGACTTAGGCCTAAATTTGACCTGTTTTGGTTTAAGTACTTCGACTTTTGCCAGACAACCCCACACTTTTAAATATTTGTAAGTGGGTTTGTTTCCTTTCCATAATTCATATGGTGTTTTATCCTTACGTTTATGCGGAACTCTATTAAGAATTGTATTAGCGGTAAGAATCGCTTCTCCCCACATGTTTTGGGCTAAACCAGAATTGATGAGTAAGACATTCATCATTTTCTTTAACGGCGGTTTTTGCGCTCGGCAATACCATTAGACTGAGGCGAGTAAGGAGAGGTTGTTTGTGAACAATGCCGAATTGAGCATAGTATTCTTTAAATGGTGCTACATATTCTCCCCCCTCTATCACTACGAATTGCTTTAATCCGTAGGTTTAGTTGATTTTCAACTTCTATTTTGTAACGTTTAAACAATTCAAATGCTTCATCTTTACATTTCAACAAGTAAACGTAGCAATACCTTGTACTATTATCATGAAAGTTACAAAGTACTTGTTCCCTCTCTAGTTTGTACAAACTTTAAATCACATATGTCTGTGTGAATAAGTTCTAGATGAGCGGTGTTTCTTTCAACTGAATGGAAATATGACTTGGTTAATTTTGCCTCTACGCACACCTCACATTTATGTTGGGGGTTTATGTCGAAGGAAGACAACAATTCCAACTTTAATAACTTTCGAATGGATTTATAGTTAACGTGTCCTAATCTATGATGTCATAGATTAGAAGATCAAGCAAGTAAGTAGAAGGCTCAGTTTCATTAGATGAACAAATTACAGATATGGCATTCATTTTGAAGAGGCCATCACACGCAAACCCTCTTTCTACAAATATATCATTCTTAGTTATTATAAACTTGTTGGACTCAAAAACTAGTCTAAAACCAGCCTGGACCAACAATGGCCATGAAACCAAGTTTTTGCGGATGTCAGGGACATGCATCACTTCCTTCAGAGTAAGCTTTTTACCTGAAGTCAATTTTAGGACGACGTGTTCCAACCCCGTGTACTTTAGAGGTAGCGTTATTGCCCATGAACATCTTTTTGCCCGAGATTGGGGCGTAAGAGGATAACGCACTCCTGTCTGAGCAGATATGCGGGTTGCACCCGTGTCTATCCACCATTACTTTGGATTCTCCACCAGATTAGCCTCCAGCACTACAGCCGATAAATCCTCAATCATGTCATCAAGATTCGAAGGATCATTCTTGTCTTACATGACGTTAACCTTGACCTTGCCTTTATTCTTGGTTTTCTCTTTCTGCTCTCGCTTTAGTTTGCGACAGTATTTGATCATATGACCAGGCTTTCCACGATGAAAGTTTCCTTTGAAATTATCCATCTTTTGGCTTTTGCTTCTCCCTGGTACTTTCGCTTTTTGTTGGTGTTTCCCCTTGAATCAACCAGATTCACCTTTGCCTCCATTGGTTGTTTTGGCTTGGATATAACCCTTTTATTATCTTATTGTATTTGTAGTTTGACAATAAGATCTTCAAGACGCATTTCCTTTGTCTTCAGTTTGAGATAACTCATGAACTCATTCCACGAGGGAGACAGTTTCACAATCAAAGAAGCAACCAGAAATTGTTCGTTTGGCTTCATTCCTTCCAAATCCAGATGATGAATAATCATTTGAAACTCTTGGATTTTGGAACTCACTGATTTACCATCCACCATTTAGAATTTCAGAACTTTCCCAACGATGAATTTCTTAGTACCTTCATCCTGTGCGTTGTACTTTTTCTCGAGTTTTTCCCATAACTCCTTTGTTGTCTTCACAGTGCAATACACGGTATAAAGTGTATCCGACAGACCGTTCAAAATGTATTTTTTACACATGAAATCAGTATGATTCTAGGCATCCAATGTTAGCTTCAGGGCATTTGTGACCTGGATATCGTCGCCCACACCAGTCGTTGAGTTAGACTGAGTGTCGATCGCATCCCCACCAGAAGGAGGATCTTCTGTCAAAAAAAGTGACATGTTTAATGTAGTAAGATAGAACAATATTTTTTGTTTCCATCTCTTGAAATTAGTACCCAGAAACTTCTTTGGGCGTTCTCCTTGAAAACTGGTAGGACCAGGGACAACAACATTCCCTTGAGCAATAGCAGCAAAAACGGAGCCAGAAGCTATGTTTGAAATAATCATCTTTCGAACACTTAGAAGAATACGAATTTTGTCTTAAAATTATTGGTATAAATCGGATTGTGGGTAAAGAAACGGGGTTAAAGAGTATTCGAAAGGTTAAACAAAGTAACGATGAGTCGAGAGATGACTCTCTGTCTTTAAGACAAAATTGTCCCGTATAGATGTTTTTACGATATCAGACAATAGTCTCCCAAGATAAAACAACAACTAATCAACATTATAAAGCAAATACTGTTGATTATAGCGAAGAAAATGAATAAGAACAGATTACTGAAGAAAGAGAGCGAAAAATATTTTCTGTCTGCTTTCTGTATTTTCGTTTTCTGCGTGTATGTTCTTGACGAAGAACATAACAGAAAGATAAACTAGTTTGACCAGGTGTTTACAACGTTTGTACAAATTGAAATGCCAACAGTTACGTCTTGTAATTGTTATGTCTTTATTACCTTTGTAACATTTTGAGCAATAAACAACCTGCAGTTACGTATGTTGGTTTTGGAACTGTTGTAACGTTCCGAAACCTTCAAGAACCAGAATGTAAATAGTTAACATTTTAGGGACCAAAAGAAAAGTTTCGGAAGAAAGCAACAACCCACGACCCGAGACCGAACGGGCGGCAGCGGCGCACGTGTGTGGCTTATCCCCGAACCCAAGTTCACCTAAGTATTCTCCCTTCTAAACACATGAGTTACCCCTTGGGTCCCAAACTCTTACTCAAATTTAGAGTTTATATAAATCATAAACTCTCCTTCTTTCACCAATGAGGGAGATTTGTCATTTTGGCAAAAAACACTCCATCTTTTCATATCTCAAACACCTTACTTTGTGTATCAATATCTCTTTTATTTTTTAACGAAATTTGATGATACTTGACACTAACATCATCTAGTCACTTAGTAGATTAAGCATGTGTGAAGAAAAGACTTTTTCGACATGCGGTGCCCACGTGTTTAAGTCATTAAATACGGGATAAATTCAATCCTTCAGTAGTAAAATTTACAACACAATATACGCAACCTCATTTTCCTCCGTGAACATGCACGCAAGTTTTCTCATGACGAATTCTTGATTCATCTCTTTGAAATTTAATTGTCTCTGTTGTCATCCAAGTAATTCTCTAATAGAAAGTGAGGATCTAGACATAAACAAAAGTTTTAATGAAGACTTTAAAGCACAATGAATCGATATCCTTCTCCTACGTTCATCAAGATACATTAAATTGTTTGACTTCACAAAACCAACTTGGAGGTGAAACAGATTGGCTAGAAGCTATAAAAAATCTTCCTCCGTTAAAGGAGTTAAATATTGTTGCTTGCAATTTCCCTCACACTCGTTTCTTGAATTCTTATTTCATCAGGAGCCATCCTAGAGATGCAAAATATTGAGGCTTGTTACCATATATTTCGATACTTTATCCTTGCGTTTGCAGCAGCTCCAAGAGCTTTAGGAACAGATATGGAAGCTTGAATAAAATGTATTTTTCAAAGCAAGGAGTGGTAACAAACGCAAGCATCGTAAATCTCTACTACCAGCTTTTATTAATAAAGACTTTCAAGAAATCCTTCGGGTACACTTTGAGTTGAAATTTCTAAGGCTTGTGCAAGAAGTAGAAACACAACAACATATGATTGCAAATCCTAGATTGCCTTTAATAATGATGAAAATGGAGGGAGAAGAACACATATCGTGAAGAAGAAGAAACATAAAAACTAAACCGGCAGATATAGAATCTTTTTTAAATTGCACAGGTAATGAATCGAACCCAAAAAGTGGCGCAGTACTAAAGCCCAAATCCGTATACAACTATTTATATATTTAGTACCTTTTACTTTTCTCTCTCTTACATCTTAAATATACTTTACCAATTCCTCTCTATATTGAGAAAGAAGAACACATAAGAGTATCGGTAATTTTTCTTCTTTTTTGTCCTACTCTTTTCGTTGTTCACATACATTTGATGTATAATTGTGTCGGCTCGATGTTATTGATGGGCTAAAGCCAAACTTTGATTCGAGGTCTTAAAAAAAAATTAAAATAATTAGTCCCACATGACAAGTTCTCCATAAATTATTTTCTTGTACCCAAAAGACTCTGTCTTTTCAATTAATAGTAAAAAACGGGTCCTTCATAAATATGATGCCTAAGGCAATTGCCTTATGGTTGAGCCGGCATTGGTAAAATATCCACCAGTTAAGGTGTGTGCAAGGTTTTTTTTCCTTCTATTTCTCGTGTATTTTGAAGAATTCACAGGAAATGCCCGCGCCATGCATCCAAAGGCGGAGTTTGAATTCCAATATCTTACATGGTATCAGTAGCCTAAACTCCCTAAACCCTAAATTTCTTTTTGAAAACCGCCGACACCCCCCCCCCCCCTTTCTTCTCATCCGTGGCGGATTCATCTCTGAAATTCAAACTCTGTGGCTACCATGTCTCTTTCTAACTCCCCTAAAACCACTGGTTCTACCCCCGACTTAATTGACATCCCCTCCTTACTCAAAGTCCTTTTTTCATCCGGCGTTTGCTGTCACAAATATCAAGAACTGTGTCCCTATAATTCTTGATCAAGAAGACTGTCAATATTCTATGTGGGTAGAACTGTTTTATATCCATGCTTGCGCGTATAACGTGCTCGATCACATTGATGATTCAATCCCTCGCCCCCCTGAGATTGACGACTCGACATGGCGCCGTCTTGACGCCATTGTCAAGCAATTGATATATGGTACCATCTCAAAAGACTTGTTGTGTACTATCATGAAAACAAGTGTTTCGACACGCGAACTTTGGGTACGTTTGGAGGAAATATTTCAAGATAATAAAAATACTCGGGCGGTGTATTTAGAGGAGCAGTTCAACAACACACGTCTTGAGAATTTTAACATGTCTGAATATTGCAAACAACTGAAACTCATCGCTGATCAACTTTCTCACGTTGGGACAACTGTTTCTGAGACTAAAATGGTACTACAACTCGTTGCAGGATTACCGAAAGGGGAATATGATACTCCTACGACAATGATTCAAATCCACTTCCAACTTTCAACAAGCTTTCAACAAGGCGCGTTCACAATTGTTATTGGAAGAAACACGACGTGCTAAACAAGATGAGCACAGTCAAAAAGCACTTGCCGTTGAAAGCACTCAGCTGCCGGCCAACAACACCACTCCACCACCGTCGGACCACCAGCAGCAGTAGAGTCGCGGCGGAGGACGTGGCGGAAGGGGCAGAGGACACGGAAACAAAGGGAAGGGTCGCGACAAAGGCCAGAAAGTCAAGCAAGCAGGTCCTACGCAAACAGCTTACTATCAGTGGGCTTACCGTCGTGCCCAATCGCCGGCCCGGGCCACGCCGCTTGCCATATCAGCAAGCGAGGGCCTGGGCGATGGCGGCGATGTTCTCGATCCAGCGTCAAGCGTGCCCATCGCCTCAATAGGCCCATTTGATGTCGGCCCAACAGTTCCCTTCCGCCCAGCAGATGACACCCACTGATTTGGACCAAGCTTTCAACACTCTCAACCTGCAACAGCCCGACAATAATTGGTATATGGACTCCGGAGCCACATCACATTTGGCCAACTCTTCAGGTAATTATTCCCAATTGCTTCGGTTAAAGTATTCTCAATATATTACTGTTGGCAATGGTCACCGCATTCTAATTGCAGGTTATGGTAACACACACATAAAACATCCCCATCAACCCTTCTCACTTAACCATGTCTTCTACGCACCTCAAATTATTAAAGTTGATATATGTTAGAAAATTCACTCGCAATAATTGGGTGTCTGTCAATTTTGACCCGTTTGATTTCTCTGTGAAGGATCTCAATACGGGGAGAACTCTTACGCGCTGCAATAGTGTGGGAGACCTCTACCCTTTCACTCACTCTTCCGCTGTCACTCAACCACATGTCTCTCTTGCTGCACTGTCTCCATCCACCTGACATAATAGGCTCGGTCATCCAGGAGATCGTGTCTTTTCTTTTCTTAGAAATAATTTGTGTATTCAATATAATAATGGTAAACTTGCCCAAAACTATTTTTCTTGCCCGCTTGGCAAACATACTCGTCTTCCGTTTATGTCTTCATTGAGTATTACAGTTTCACCATTTGATATTGTTCATGCTGATTTGTGGACATCTCCTGTTATTAGCTCACTAGGTCACAAATTTTATCTTGTTTTATTAGATGATTTTTCACATTTTTATGGATTTATCCGCTCAAATTCGAATCTGAGGTTTTTTACTAAATTTCTTGAGTTTCATAAATTCATTAAAACCCAATTTGAAAAATCCATAAAATCATTTCAGTGTGATAACAGACGTGAATTTAATAATTCAGCATTCCATATTTTTTGCTCCCAACAGGGCATGGTGCTCCGTTTCTCTTTTCCCCACACCTCCTCTCAAAATGAAAAAGCTGAACGAATTATCCGTACTATTAATAACATGGTCCGTACTCTCTTCTTTCATGTCTGTCTGCCACCATCTTTCTAGGTCTATGCTGTTAAAATGGTAGAATACCTCCTAAATATTTTACCCAAGCACCCTACAAAACAAGACACCCACCGAAATTCTATATCGTAGGACTCCATCATATGACCACCTACGAATCTTCGGCTATCTGTGCTATCCCAATCTTACCTCCACCACCCCCATAAGTTGGCTCCCCGAACTACAGTGTTCCATTCTTTTCGGCGGCATCCTTCCGCATTGGCGGCGAGTGGAGTGCCACAATCACATTCATCATTTTTTATCTACATAAGCCAAAGCCCCGCAATTGACATTTCTCACTAAGTTTTTAGGAGATTCCCGAGAGTTCGACTGACTAAGAGGCTTTCACCGAGGTCTATAGAGAAGGAAGAACAACCGTTTGACTTTGGCACATGAGGTGGCGGAAGAATAGTTGTCTTCCTGGTTAACTAGTCATTGGTCTTACAGAATAAGGATCATAATTATTGTTGTTTGGATACCAAACTCTCTTATCAATATATAACCAAAAAAGCCTTCGATGTAGTGATGCTATGGAGAGACTAAGCTCTATTTCAGAGATTGGACTCTCTTACTGTGATTAGCTCCTACTAGTAAGAAGATGTTCCCGAGCCAGGTTCCCTGGATCCACGTGTTCCTTCTATCTACTGGATCAACGGTTCTCGACATCCATGCGTAGAGTACTGCAGTTGAATTTAAGAGGCTCCCCATCCGGCTGATTACCATGTGTATTCCTCGATTTCCCACCCAACCATAGGGGATATCTGTGATACGACTTGTCCACTCGTCAGATCCACATTTTCTGTCACGTCACGTTCGACGAGACCATGTTTCCATTTTTGAATCCTCAGAAATACCGAAACCGGACTACTCCTTTCTTGATGATCTTGTCATCTCTCCCAGCATTCTCAGTCAACTCACTCATGGCACCACCGAAACATCCCCTCCTCTCATGTCGTCAACTATGCTGGTGCCGCGACTTCAGCCTTCCAGTGAGCACACTGTTTCTTTTTCGTCGTCAGCGTCGCGGTGCGCCGTGGCGCCAACCTTCCAGTGAGCATTGGACTCCATCCAGTTTCTTTTAATTAAATCGTAGCCGCGCCTTGGGATGCGCGCGGCGGTGCGACCTTCCAGAGCCGGACTCCATCCTCCCCATCTCCGACCATACCATGCTCGGATCACGCTCTTAGCTTGATCACCACCCACTGTTCCTAGTCACCAAATGAAAACTCGTGCCAAACACGGGATTTTCAAACCCAAAATCCAGTTTAACTTGTCTACTCAAACTATTTCTCCACTTCCAAAGAACCCCAAATTGACCAAACTAGACCCTAATTGGAATGCGGCCATGTCTGAGGAATATAATGCTTTAACTAAGCAGCATACTTGGGATCTAGTACCTAGACCAGAGGGGGTGAATGTGATCCGATGCTTGTGGCTTTTTCGTCACAAATTCAGAGATAGTGGTGATTTGGAGCGCTACAAGGCAAGACTTGTGGCAAATGGTACTAATCGTGAGGCATTATTGTGGTGATACTTTTAGCATTGAAACCGCTACGATTCGTACTGTTCTTAGTATTGTTATGGGTAAAAAGTGGTCGATTCATCAGCTGGATGTCAAGAACGCATTTCTTCATGGGGATTTGAAAGAAACTGTGTATATGCATTAGTCACCTGGGTTTGTTCATCCTGCAGTTCCTCAGTATGTATGCCGTCTCAGGAAGTCACTATATGGCCTAAAACAGGCACCTCGTGCTTGGTATGACCGCTTTGCCAGGTATATTATGCAGATTGGGTTTACTTGCAGCAGATGTGACACATCTCTATTCATTTTTCATCATGGTAGTGACATTGCTTACTTATTATTATATGTGAATGACATTGTCCTCACTGCCTCCTGAAAAAATTGAAAAATGACATTATTGCTCTCCTCAAAACTGAATTTGATATGACTGATTTAGGAAAGTTGAGCTACTTCTTGGGCATATCATTTACTAGATCTGCAGATACTATGTTTCTGAGTCAGCGAAAGTATGCGAGGAAATTGTTTTCGGAGCTAAGATGTCGAATTGCAAAGCTATGCCTATTCCGGTTGATTCGAAATCCAAGCTAAGTGCTTCTGAGGGTGATCCAGTATCCGATCGTACTCTCTGTCAGTCTTGCGAGTGCTCTTCAAGACTTCCTTACTGGGCCGATATCGCATATGTCGTTCAGCAAGTGTGTTTGTTCATGCATGCTCCGAGGGAACCCCATTTTGTTGCTCTTAAGCATATTATCAGATACATTAAGGGTACTCCTGAATATGGGTTGCATCTCTACCCCTCTGTTCCGACCAGATTGCTTTCTTACACAGATGTTGATTGGGCAGGATGCCCGGACATGCGACGCTCTACTTCAGGCTATTGTGTGTTTTTAGAGGATAATCTTATTTCTTGGTCTGCCAAGAGACAAGCCACTTTATCCCGCTCCAGTGCTGAAGTAGAGTATAGGGGTGTTGCTAATGTACTTGCTGAGACTGTTGGCTCCGAAATCTTCTCTTGGAGCTCAATTGTCCATTTTGTAAGGCGTCTATAGTCTATTGTGATAACATATATGCTATATATATGTCTCATAATCCGGTCCAGCATCAGCGTACCAAACATATTGAGATGGACATCCATTTTGTCCGTGAGAAGGTAGCACTTGGTCTAGTCAAAATACTGCATGTGCCCTCCTCCTATCAGTATGCAGACATCTTCACAAATGGGCTACCCAGACAGCTGTTCATAGACTTACGATCCGGCTGACGTTACCTCACTCCATTTCCGTCTGAGGGGGAGTATTAGCGAATATTCTTCAAATATTCACAGTATATATTGTATTTATTATTGTCATGGATTTAAGGTAATTTAGGATTCTTACTGTATTAGGAATCATCTTTGTACAACTATATATATTGTGATTAATGAAAGAAATCTCGAAGGAAAATTATTTCAATATCTTACACTGAGCGATTTCAAGTGAGATGTGGCGCCTGTGTCCATATACCAATTTTCGTCTGGAGCGTTGAGTGACATTGTGTTCTAGCTGCCTCAATGTTAGTCGGTGCATAAGTTGAGTGTGAGGCGTGTTGTTGTATAGGCGATTGTGGGCGTGGCAGTATGCCGAGTGGGCTTGTCGATTCGAGGTGGAGTCCACGAGGATGTCGAATCACGCGAGGAGAAAGGCCCGTAGCGGTAGGGCGTGGGGATCCACGGCATCGTTATTCTTGTTGTTTCTTGCCGTGAAGCGCCCCTTCCGCCGTTGTTGCGAATTTCATCTGCCGCGACCGCGCGGCTCGCTGCTTGCGGTGGATCGCGGTTCGCCAGTGGCGATTCGGTTCCGGAGTTGGGGCCCTGCCGTCAGCGGAGGGCCTGACAGTGGTGTCGAGGGCGGCGTCGGCAATGCTGGCCTGAGTGGTGCTGCGCTTGATTTTTTGGATTTCCTCAGGAATAAGCTTCGAACGGGCCTCATAAAACGGAGGTAACGACATGCATTAATGAAGGATGGTGGCAATGTCGTTATATGATTTGTTCAAGCCTGCAATAAGTTGCATGACCAATCACTGATTAGTGACTGGTGCGCCGACGTTGGAGAGTTGGTCGGCAAGCATCTTAAGTCCTTGACGGTATGCAGACACGTTTGGGAAATCATCCTGATGAACTGATTTTCAAGGTATAACGTTCGTTGAGTTTTGTTGTCGTGGAAAATACTTTCCAAACGTTCTCACGTTTGGCAGGCAGTGGCATCGGTCTCAATGATGGTGTGCAACAGATCATTAGAGATCGTGCCATATATCCACTGGAGGACGGCTGCGTCCAAACGAGACCAGAGTGCATCATAAGAAGTCAAAGTCGAGGTGTAGGTCTGTGGACTTCGGTGTATGAGGTATGATGTGGTCTATAACTTCGTAAACACGATAATGGATCTTAAAAAGTTCTGCCCACGTGGAGTATTGACATTTTTCCATCTCAAGAGTCACATGGATGAAGTTTTTAATGTTGTTGATTGCAAGTACATGATGGAATTTGGTTGTCAGCCATGGAAGAGGAAATTTAGGAGGAAGAGGGAGAGAAAATGGCCAGAAAAATTAGGGTTCCGTCGTGGGGAAAAAGGGGGCGCCCGAAAGATGAAGTCGGCGGCTAGGGTTCCGACGTGTGAAGGGTGGAGGCCGAGAAAAGAGGTCGGCGGCTAGGGTGGGATATTTGGGATTAGGCTTCTGATACCATGAAGAAATATGTTTCTTGATTTTATTCCTGAATAATGTACAATATTTATAGTAGTATAAGAATATCTAAACTAGGTAACTAATTAACCTAATTTCAATAGGAAATATAATTCTACCAATAGGAGACCTAATTGCAATAGGAATACAATTCTACCTAAAAGAAGAGATATACAATTTATGAAAGAATATTCGAGAAATATTCTATTACTGAGTTCTAAATTTAATATTTATACATTTTTAATGAATTTTCAAATACAAAAATAGTGTTTGAGAAAAAGTTATTGGTTTTGCCGAAACTGTACGTGGGCTTCTAGCTCCGCCCCTCATGTGCATGTTTGATATGGTATGTCAAGGCAAAATAAATATCCGTTATCTGTATAACATGGATATTTGGAGGAGATAGTTGACTGATATCAACTACTCCCTTCGTTCCAATTTATGTGACACACTTTCCCTATTAGTCCGTTCCGAAAAGAATGACACATTTCTCTATTCGGAAACAATTTAACTTTAAACTTTCCATTTTACACTTAATGAAATAATTTGCAACCACAAAATATCTATGACTTATTTTAGACCATAAGTTTCAAAAGTTTACTTTCTGCGACAAGTCAAACTATGTCACATAAATTGAAAAAGAGTGAGTCTAATGCACCTTATTTCTTATGTTGATTTGACAATGTGAATATCAGTTTTGTCCAGATAGTTTGGAGATTTATTCCGTATTATTGCTTATTTTCTACAGGTTCTAGGTGATTATTGTTATATGACGCTTCCTAAGGGAAGAAACCATCATCTAAGTTTACCTGTTGACTTCCTTAGCAACCTTCCCGATAATGTAATCAACCTCATTTTGATTCATTTGCCTTGTAAAGATTCTGTGAGAACAAGCATCTTATCGAAGAAATGGAAGTATATCTGGTGTAGACTTACAGAGTTCGCGCTTGATGAATGGCATTGGAAATCACCAAAGGATTTAATAGACCCTACATTCAAATTTATGAAGATTATCAACCAGCTTTTGACCCATCATGAAGGACCCATTACTAAGTTTACCCTCGACATTCATTCTCTGGAAAGTTGTCCTAAGATAGACAACTTCATATATTTCCTCTCTAGGAACGGTGTTCAACATCTTGTTCTTCGCCTTCCATGTTGGAAACCATACAAATTGCCTTCTTTGCTTTTCACGTGTTCGCAGCTGAGGCATCTATCTCTTTGTGGTTGCTTAATACATCCTCCATCAGCATTTAAAGGATTTAATAAGTTAATTAGCCTGGAACTACGTTTAGTCACAATTTCTTCTGAATTGCTCGAAAAATTAATAGCTCATTGTCCGTTGCTTGAGCAATTGGTGCTGGTGGAAATGTTAGAAGTTTTAAACATAGTTGAAATTAATGCCCCCATGCTGAGATCCTTTGATTTCACTGGTTGTTTAAGTTCAATCTGCCTAAAAAATGTCCCTTTTCTTGCAAAAGTATCTTTGATAGGTGAGGGTTCTTCTGTGGAGGCAAGGAATTTTGATTTCGCAAAGTTTTTCGAGTCTTGTTCTGTTCTCGAAGACCTCCTTTTGGACTTCTTGTTTAGCAAGGTAGATGTTGCTTAATGACTTCATGGTTATGCACTAGACAGAACCTATTTTGGACTGACTCATCTTGAATTATGGTATTTTTATCCAGTTCTTTGCTGAAGGAGCAAATGAAGCACCAACACAGCTTCCTTTTGATCTTAACTGTGTCAAACGTTTTTACCTGCGTTATATTGTGTTGGAGGAATCATATAAGCTCTCATGTGCTCTTTGCTTGATAAGAAGCTTTCCACATTTAGAATATCTCACTATTGAGGTTTTTAGTGCTTTTTCTCTTTTCTTTCTTTCTTTCTTATTTAATAGAGCTTTTTTGTACTTCTTAGATCCTCGAATATCTGAGAGTTGACTTCTTGTTATCTTTCTTAGAATTACAATGAAGAAGGAAATGATCGTGGTATTCAAGATTCCCTTGAGCTTGAACGTTTCTCAGATGTGGCATTTAACAACCTCAAGGAGGTTAAGCTAGAAGACTTTATGGGAACAACACCTGAGATGCAACTTATCAAACTTTTCTTAGCCAAGTCCCCGATGTTGGTGAGAGTGCTAATTAATTCACGGCGATTTGATGAACCACTTGACACAAGATTAAAAGTACTCGCTGAGCTATCAGAATTTTGGCATGCATCACCTAACGTAGAAGTAGTCTACCAATCAAAAGGATAGTAGAAGTAGTATGCATAGCTCCTTTAATCAGATCATGATCTCTGGCTGAATGTTTTGGAAGTTTAAACTGAATAGATGGAAAGAAGTGCCGATATAGCTGTCGTGATAAGATAACATTGTCATTGCATGTCAAGTGTTTTTGCAATTGGAGTCTGCACAGGAATTGAGACTGGTGGTTTATTTCAGTGTTATGTTCTGCGTCGCAGGATATGCTAATTCTACCCAGTTGGTAATATATGGCAAGCTTGAAGCACTTCTTCTCCGCTTATGCCTGTAAGGTAGTGTCATGTATTTTGATGCTTGGTATGAACTTATTAGCTTGTACACTGGCTAACACATGCAACTTGTTATAAGAAAATTATTCAGTATGGCATAGTAAATATTATTCATTTAATTTCCTATTCTATGGAGCTTATTCTATTTTCAAGTTGCAGTAACATTTGTTCTTATTCACTGATGTGCCTAATATATATATGATTTTAATCTCATTTTGTATACTTATCAGAGTACTCGAGAACCTTTTTTCTTTTTCCTTTTTTTGTAAGACGGTGGTTTACCTCAATTGATACATACACATATTATTTGCAGCCATCTACTAGACAACTACAAATATGGTTAATGTTGCATGTGGGACCAAAACCTTTCTCCATGTGACTTATGAGTGCATCTCAACTTGATACTTTTTATCTGAAGAAAATGTTTCCACGCACTGAATCTGTCACCTTCTGATCACACGATTGCATTTCCATGTGTTGAATATGTGACCTCTTCTATCGTGGGATCAGCAGTTCGATTTTCATCACCAGATTATATACTTCTTTTGCATCCGCACAATGTGATTTTTTTAACGATAGCTGATACTTGATGGAGTAACTTTCATTTGCCATTTTTAAGACGAATGAATTGAGGAAAGACATTGCTAGTTTCTTTTGAATTACTTATCAGATGACAAGAACTTCTTCTGTTTTTTCTTATGTGTAAGTTCTCAAGTTTCAGTATCCTCTTTAATGATGACTTCCTTTTTGGTACCTGCCCAATTCTGTCCGTAATTGTTTGTCTTAATATGCCTAAGATTAAAGTAGAAAAATATGGTGATGAAGATAGAGGTAGTTTCTTTCAAAAAAATTGAACTCTATTTACAGGAAGAGAGAACTCACTAAGTCACTACTGTGGGCTGGCATTCAGAAAGCAGTATACTTACTTAGGGATGACTTCTTTTTTCTTTTTCTTTTTTTTGTAAGAAATGGTGTTATAGGTATATTGAAGTTAAATTGCTACTAAGTATAAAAAAAATGTCATTCTTTTTTTGACCTAAAAAAAAAAAAGAAATAAATTGGAAGAAGAAGGAGTTTTATTTTTTTTTTTTATATTATAGATGCCTCTGCAGATTATTATATTATTTGGTTTCATATTGTTCCACGAAATTCGAAGCAGGGACTTATTCTGTGTTCTCTCTTCTTTAAAATACATAATGGAAATGGAATAAGATAGACAGTGTAACACTTCTCTCGACTGAGATGTTTCTGATTTTGTAGTTGATTCAATTCAAGAGGAGGTGCTGGAATAGTGTGAATAGTAATAATATCATCCATCATCCATCATCCTATTTAATATGTCGATTTTCGATTCTTTTTTCGGTACCTTGGTTCTTGGTTTTAACTTGCCTCAGATTAAAGTAGAAAATATTGGTGAAGAATGCCGCAACTCTAATGAAGAAAATGGTAACATATCATAAGAAACATTGAAAAGAGAACTTATTAATCCACTAACTGTGGGCTGACATTCACTCTTGGGATGAATTAAATTACTGGAGAGTGGTGTTACAGGTAAATAATAATATATATATATATATAAGATACAGTCAATCTTCCCTTGTGTGAGGTACGTGAATGACCAGAAAATGCCCAGATTGAATGAAGCTTCTATCAAATTGTATTCTTCTTTTTGTGAGGTTTCTAGTTCATTCGGCAGCCAAGATTTTTTCATTACTCATTCATCTCTTGCTTCCTTGCTTTTATTCTTTAGTTCTTCTCCTTACCGTTGTCTTAGACTATTCTTTATTACCTCATCATATACTTACAAAAGACTTCATTCCTTCATACTTTCACTCATATATCCCTAAATGTCTTATCGATATATGTGGTAGAACTAAGGCTTGACATGTTCAAATTTGAATTATGGTTGGACTCAATCTTGTCGCTAATTCATGCTTCCATCGATCTACCAGTGTAAGAAACATCATTCGGCCTCCTTACGTTGGTATAACATTTTTCCTTGTATCCACCAAACTCTCTTACTTCGCTTATCACTATTTACTTATCGAAAATCTTGCTATCCCTTACCGTCGTCCACGCATGGGCTGTTAGGGTGAGGAAAATATATCATTCATCTTTAACCGACAATGCTTCCTTCGTTTCACGGTCTCCTTAAGTAGTTCGGCTCTTGTGGAGGAATTTAGGGTTAATAGCTTATGTATGATATTTCGCGTCCTTTTTCCTTAACTATTTTTCTGAACAAAACTTTAGATAACTTATTCATAGGAATCCATTTTCCTTATCATTCTTATGGGGTTTTCCTTAATTCTTTAAATTCATGAATACCCCTTTTTAGGTCACCTCATATGTCCATATATCTTCTGGATTCTAGTATCACTCACGTTATAGAAACTAAAGGTATTGGGTGTGAATATAGCCAAGAAATGATTAATTCCTAAGTCATTTTACTTAAAACTTCGAACATAATTGTGGTTCCACCTACCACATTCCACTCATATTATCCATTTACGATATATATATATATATATATATATATATATACATACATAACATGCCTTTCTACATCAATGGAAATCGACCAATCATAAACACAATTATTCTTAATAAATTATCAATATACCTGATTCATTGTATAACTTTGAGTAACATCGGGATCTGTTATTTTCCTTGACTCAATCTCGGGCATCTATACACTCTGTGGCTCCTGCTCCCACACCAATAACATATCTCAACGTCACACATGCATTTCCCATAATTTACATATCCACACTGATAGCACAGCGATTGAAATCTCTCGGGACATTCCCCGGCTCTATGGCCTAAAACTCCACATTCAGAACATAACTCAATATCAGATAAACATACTCCATCATGTCTCCTTCCACATTGCTGACAGTGTGGTATACTAATTCCATCATTTTTTTGTGCTTGCCTAATTGCTACCTGGGAGCTTCGATCTGACGCCTCTCTCAACACCAGTTATTTAGCACATGCTTCCATCTCAAACCTTCCGGTCTATTTACTGGTTACTTTTTCCTCGCTTTTACTCATTAGGGGCGAACCTTGATTAACTGACTTCCATGATACAAGGCTTCTCAGTCTTTCAGAAGGTATATCCTATGGGGGCATCTAAACATGACCCTGCTCTGAGAAGATAATTGGGGGCGTTATGGCATACACAGGGCTACTCACACCTAACCCAAATGGAAGTGACCACTGCGCTAATGGTCTATGTATTGTGCGGGCCTTCCTAGAATCTGGCAATACCACTGGAATCGATGGCACTCGGAAAGGTGATTCCTATGGGGCCTTAGATGAGTCATCTTCCATAGACAATTCCTCTGATGGATCTTCTTCCATAGACTGATCATTTTCCATCGATGAATCTTCTTCCCTAGAATAACTTTCATTTCTTTTTCTGGTGTTCTTATGTTCCTCGGATCCATGCTAACGGGTGGTTGTTGGCTAGTACATTGTCCTGTATTTCAGACCCAATTCTTACTATCAGTACTTACCTTGGATCTCGGCATTACTGAAAAGGAAGATCAAGATGAATAGATAGGGATTTAGTGTACGACTTCGCTCCTAATGCACGATCTAGAATTTTAAGAAAGGTAATATCTTAAATGCCTTATAGCCTCATGTTTATAAGTGTGGCACGCAATACACCCATAAACAACTCTACTAAACACGGCTTGTAGACATCTCTAGGACTGACCTGCTCTGATACCACTTTGTCACACCCCAACCTTGGGGTATGTAGCCGGCACCCGGTGCCCTAAGGCTCAAGCATGTTAATCCTGATACCTGAGAGATATACAACAACTCATGGGCCGATGAGGCCTCTGACACATACTCAACTAAATAAAGACATAAACATCTGCACTCAAAAAAGACACAAATTATATATATAATAAGGCCGACATAAATATGATAAATCTATTGTAGAGGCCGACAAAGGCCACACACGGCCATTACACATACACAAATGTCTACAAGCCTCTAAGGAGTGAAAAGAAAACATTTGGTCGGGACATGGCCCCACCATACCCAATTATGTACAAATGCATATCTATCATACCTATCAACTCACTACACATCTCAACCTTTAGCTGAGTCAAGTCACCTACTGTGAGGAAATCATCTGCAACTCTATATGTACATGCGGGCATGAAATCCAGTGTCCCGAAATGAACATCAAAATAAAATATATACTGAATATGTAAGGCAGATCACCAATGTAGATAGAAGACATAACAATGACATAAGAGGTAAAGGTACAGAAGTCAACCTGAAACTTATAACAATCTTCTGAGGGACTACCTGTCATAGTTATGAAAAAGTATGCATGTCTTAAAAATCAAGTCGCTTACTGGGGCCATATAATGTAATATCTAGCCTCTCTATGGGAATATCATATCATAATACATATATATCATACCCGGACTTGATAAGTACTCGGTCGTACTCGGCCCAGATGTGGGACTCGGTAATATCAAAACCAACTACAGTAGTGTGCACAAATAGGTGTCATACCCAACCGAATATAATACTTTCGATAAGAAAATATATATATATATATATATATATATATATATATATATATATATATATATAAGTTCAATGCAAGTAATGATGACTCTGAATGGCCTTATGAATTCAATCAGAGTGACGAGAGGTCGTTATCCTTCGATTATTGTTATGTAATTGTGTGTGTATCGATGAAGGAGATTAATGAAGCCATGGGTTGACATAATACTCAAGTTGTTAGAAAGTGAGGAATATTTTCGAAACATGAAAATATGATCCTTAGTTATGTATAACATGAAGCCAAGGTATTCATAAGCTTAACCCTTAAGAATTGAATTCTTTTTTAAGGGACATCATTACAGTTACACTTGTTTATCGATCATGCCAAGAAAATGAATGAGTATTTCATAACATACCCGATCCTCATCGCTACGATCATTCTACAAGTCTTTGCTCCTCTTACAGATGATTATCTATACCACATAAAAATTGATATCGTTATTGAATCCAAAATCCATAAAAAGATTCATGTAGGCATCTTATCGACAACTTCGAACACCTCATATTCTTAGATTCTTTTACAAGGGGTACTCATGTAATTTGATCCCGAGATTCTCTAAACACAATTCCACAAAAAGCTCATGTATGTGTTCGTCAACAATTCTAAACACAAACGATTATTTAAGCTTTTCTTGTATGGAAAGTCTTATGTGTTTCAATTTTACAATCCTTCAAACCACATTCTTCTTATTTTATAACGTACACAATCAATCCAATTATCCAATTTTATTCATACTTAGAGCGAAACAACACAACAACTCCTATTACGAAGATTTCATAAGTTTGCAAAGTTTAGATTATGAAATTCCAATCATAATTCCCTCCAAATCATCAACTAATCACAAATATAAGTAAAGGAATTTAAATATTACCTTGATGCACCAAAATCTTCATCATAACAGTAGAGTATTTCCGTCCCAAGGAATTCCAAAATCGATGCTCTTTGGAGAATATGATTTATAGCATTATCGCGGGAATTATCACGTAAATCTTGCGTAATTAGACTTGGATATGATCTCGGGATGTTATTGAACTTTAGAGAGGATTGGGGGAGGTTTTTGGAACCTGTTCATGGAGAAAATGAGGGTTCAAATCGTGTGACCCGTTATAAACCCAACAAAAAAATTCCACTAATGTATATTGACGGTCCTTCAACTTGGACCGTTAATCCAGCCCTGAGAAGCAAAACTTTCAGAAAATTTGACGGTTCCCCCTTGCACTTTGACGGTCCGTTAAACAACTTGATGATCCATCAAACTCCCCGTCAAGTTGCAACACAGCTTCCCGATTTTGTCGAAACGTATTTTTTTCAATTCGTTTAACTTCCAAATATTACGGTACTTCCATAAATAAGTTGTAAACCTTCATTACCCTTTCGTAAGGTCGCACCTCTTCTCGGAAACACGTTATCCATTGACGACATGACGTAATACAAAACTATGAGGTGCATAGACGAAACATAGATGAAGTCGTTGCATAGGCTTAAATGAACAAACGCCGTTGCATAGACGTGATGCATATGTTTGTCGTTGCATAGAAGAAACATGGATGAAGCCGTTACATAGGCTTAAATGAAAAGGCGTCGTTGCGTAGACGCGATGCAGATGTTCGTCTTTACATAGACGAAACATAGATGAAGTTGTTGCATAGACTTAAATAAAAGGGTGTCGTTGCATAGACGTGATGCAGATGTTCGTCATTGCATAGATAAAACATAGATGAAGTTGTTGCATAATCTTAAATGAAAGGGCGTCGTTGTATAGACGCGATGCAGATGTTCGTCGTTGCATAGACGAGAGATAGATGAATTCGTTGCATAGACTTAAAATAAAATGGCGTCGTTGCATAGACGTGATGCAGATGCTCGTTGTTGCATAGACGAAACATAGATGAAGTCATTGCATAAGTTTAAATGAAATGGCGTCGTTGCATAGACGCAATGCAGATGTTCGTCATTGCATAGACGAAATATAGATGAAGTCGTTGCATAGGCTTAAATAAAATGGCGTATTTGCATAGACGCGATGCATATGTTCATCATTGCATAGATGAAACATAGATGAAGCTGTTGCATAGACTTAAATGAAATGACGTCATTGCATAGACGTGATGCAGATGTTCATCATTGCATAGACGAAATATAGATGAATCTGTTGCATAGGCTTAAATAAAATGACGTCGTTGCATAGACGCGATGCAGATGTTCGTCGTTGTATAGATGAAACATAGATGAAGTCGCTGCATAGGCTTAAATGAAATGACGTTGTTGCATAGACGCGATGCAGATATTCGTCATTGCATAGATGAAACATAGATGAAGTCGTTGCATAGGCTTAAATGAAATGGTGTCGTTGCATAGACGCGATGTATGTTCGTCGTTGCATAGACGAGACATAAATGAAGCTGTTGCATAGGCTTAAATGAAATGACATTGTTGCATAGACGTGATGTAGATGCTCGTCGTTGCATAGACGAAATATACATGAAGCCGTTGCATTGGCTTAACTCGAAATATACATGAAGTCGTCGTATAGTTCTTCTCGTGCACCTTCAATTTCCCCAAATCATAAGCGATCACCTTGCCCTTCTGCATCAACACAAAATCAAGGCCAACTCCCAAAGTATCACAATACACTATAAAACTCTCTCCCTCTATAGGTAAGGTCAAAATCGGAGCGGTGGTCAACAAAGTCTTGAACTTTTGTGTCACGACCCGACCTCGGGCCCGCAACTGGTGTCTTACCCCGGGCACCCTAGTGATCATACATCAGATAAAAACCAGCGGAATAAAAACTCATGAATGTAATAATGTAATAAGAAAGCAGGCTAGCAGATAAGGTCGCCTTTCAACAATATATATATCTCAAAAGCTTGGACGATTACATCCTTTTACAAACCCAACTCACAACAGACTACAGCCTCTGAGTTTGACATAACAACTATGACGGGGCCTGCCACCCATGCCCGTACCTACACTGGCGACAGGAACCATACCAGATAAGCCTCGGAGAAGCGGAGCTTCCCCTAGAAATTGTGATCATGGCGAGGATCAACAATGGTGTACCTCTACCTCTGGCGTGAGCGGCCGAAGGAGGTCGATCTGACAATGTACCAAATATGTGGCGAAAGTATTGTAATGAAATCACAATAGTCTATAATAACACAGGAGACATGTATGATAACCAAAATCTGATTACCTGATGCAGTTAACAACAAGAGTAATGAAAATCAATCTCATCTTTTAAAAGACCATTTCACAATATAAGCAGTCATGTCAAGTTAGGGACGCATGCCCTCAAACATCATTACTCAAATATAACCACGGGTCTCACGCCCACAATATCAATCATGCCCGTGGAATTCCTTCATCACTGCCGGCAGTCCATGATATAATATAACACCAATATGTGTGCCGAACACGGACCCGCATGCGTCGTAAAATTGGCCGGGCAAGTAGGAGAGCCAACTACCGAGATCACGCCTACATCATAAAGCCGGGCAAGTCGAAAGCCAACTACCGTATCTCTGCGTCGCGAAGGCGGCGGGCAATCTGGCCAACTACGAGCTGTCGTATCACGAGATATGGCCGGCAAGTATCTTAAGCCAACCTACGAGCTGCGCTCGCGAGAAATGACCAGGAGAGTATCTAAGCATGACCGCGTGCCGGAATCTCATCGGTGTAAGCGTGGCCGCGTGTGTCCGGTCGAAGGCGGCAAGTGCAAATCTAACTACCGGTACCTCCTGCGTCACGTGGTGGCCGGGGCAAGTCTGGCTAACTACCAGTGCGCTGCGTCCACGAAACTTCATGGGAGCTAGTCTATGGAATAACAACATCACTTGAGATTGAACGCACCGTGGCCGCGTGCCGGAATCTCATCCGGTGTAGCGTGGACATGGAACAATCATAGTGGACGCATACCCGTGGGCCTCCCAACAGTGTCGGTATGTCCAAGTAAATAACAAGATGACCGACCCTCCATCGAGAGACGCGGTAGCATAAGAATACGACACTTGTACAACAAGGCTATCACAAGCAAACATAAGCAAGTTACCATACTTCTAGATTTCATTAACATGTAAACTGATTCACCATTTTATAAACTCAAGGTACTTTCATTTTATGCCAACAATCCGGGTTTTAACCCTAAAGTACTACGTACTTCAACTCTCTTAAAAAGATCTCTTTTTACATAAAAGTCATACGATACTAATACCCGTAGGATCAAGACACGTTTTCTTTTCAAACTAAGTTACTACACCTTCAGAAAATCTTTTCAAGGCTTTTTAAAATCAAGTAACTTCTACTTTCATAATACAAGTAACCTATTCTTTAAATCAAGTTACCAGTTTAAATCAAATAAATAAATTATTCTTTTGTCTTCATAAAGTCGTTATAACTAACTTCTCATAAAGTCATTATAACATTTTATGTTTCAAACCAACCAAAGACAACTAAACTCATTTCTGAAATCAAGAGAACTTATTCTTTAAAGACCAAGTACCCATTCCTTTCTGAAATATACTCCACAACTTTTTAACATAATACAAGTCTCTTAACATTAGAATCAAGTCTAGGACATCAAAATGAAACCAAATTCATTTAACACACGTACGTCTACCATATTACATATTTCATAATAATCATGCTCAAGAGATAAGAAAGGTTCACATACCTCCTCGGCTAAATCCACTTGTCGAGTCGAATATGTCGCGTGTCACGACCCGTCCTCGGGCATGGCCCGGTGCCTACACAGGCACCGCTTACAGTATACATCGAGAGAATAGCGGTGAACATACATAAACTCATAAAATACTTAGAGCGGTAAAAACATCAGCAAGCTGGCGATAAGGCCACCTTCCGTAAAATATACATAACCCAAAAATAAAAACAACTACATATTTATTCTTACAACCCAATCCACAAGATATGACTACATACCTCTAAGAATAACAACTATGACGGGACAGGGCTCTGTCATACCCCTGAATGTACATAAATCTACAACATCAGGGAAACCGTACCAAAAGACAAGCCTCCGGAGAAATGGAGCTTCTGACAACTGATCAGTGATCCTAAGAATGAGGATCCACCACCTGCTTACCTCTACCTGCGGCGTGACGCAGCGGCCAGAAAGGGTCGATGCAACAGATGTACCAAGTATGTAAAATTGAAAGTACTGTAATGAAATCATAAAGTCTAAAATAAAGCTGGAGACATGTATGATAACTCAAATAACAATACACTGTGTCTTACTAACAATGAGAGTAAACAAGAGTATAATTTCTTTGCGTAAAAATAGGAGGCTCGTGATCAAAGTAGGGCCACTGCGTAGTATCATTAAGCAATCCTACTCTGGACTATTTCACGCATGGAGGTCTTGTGGACCCATGATGAGGTCATCCGCCTCGCGTGGAACTATTTCACCGCGTAGGACTATTTCACCTCATTGGGCCTGGTGGGCCCATGATGAGTACAAGCGCGCACTAGCATCATGGGTAGCAAATCCATGGAATAAGTAGTAACAGGGGTTTACCCATGAGAATAACATAACCTAGCAATGGCTATCATACATAACATAAGCACTACAGATTATCATACATAACATAAGCACCAGAACATATCATACATAACATAAGCAAGTTAAGAAATCACAACTTCTTATTAGCCTTATTCATATACACTCTCATTTTAGTTTACTTAAGGCACTAACATGTCATTATAAAATTAGAATTTAACCCAGTACTATGTACCTTTTCCTTTTAAAAATGACTCTTTTTATATAAAATCCCAGATACTACGCAGTAGTATCAAGACTTGTCTACTTTTCAAAACAAGTCACTATACCTTTAGAAATATATTTCAAGGCTTTAAAACCAAGTAACTTCTACTTTCACAACCTAGGCAACTCGTGCCTATAAATCAAGTGGACATTCTCTTAACTTTCCATAAAGCCGTTATAACTAACTTCCCATAAAGCCGTTATAACTCTTTATGTTTTAGACAATTACATTCTTTATATAACCAAGAGACTTATACTTTCAAAATACTTCAAGTCTCTTAACTTTAGAAATCAAGTTTCTTAACTTTAGAATAGTTCAAGAAATCAATACTTTCCAAATCCAGTATTCTATACATTTTCAAGCCAAGAATCTTTGTTTACCTTATTAGAATAAACAATTCTTTTTACTTTCCATAAAGTTATTACAACCAACTTTATGCTTTTGAAACCAAGACATTTCTATCCTTTAAAAACAAGTGAGTTAATTCTCTAACTCAACCAACTTAGACATTCTTAAAACAAGTCAAGGATATCAAATGAAATGAATTCATTTAAATCTCGTACGTCTACCGTACTATACATTTATAACTACTCATGCTCAAGAGATAAGAAAGTTTCCACATACCTCTTCGACTTAATCCACTTGCTAAGTTGAATACGCCGCACGTAGAATGTCAGCCTATAATGACCATAATACGTCCATCAACTACTAGCTTTCAACGTAGAATATTCCTAAGTATAAGGACTCTTAATTCTACGGAAAATCGGGCAGCACTTCCTTTGTTTCTACGTACTTTTCCACCTTTTTCAAGGCACGGAAATCAATAACCAAATGACACATTTAAGGCTCAACAATCAGTTAACCAAAGGGGATTACACGCCTTACAATACGTGTAAAATTCTGCCCCACAATATATACAAAACAGTCCAATAGTCAATGCCATTCTCGGCTAATATGAGCAACAATGCAAAGTCTAATCCAATTCTAGTTCAATCCATATTGTCGTTCCAACATGCTATATAGTCGCAACAAACTTTAACAACTATAATCTCCTCTTTATATAACATGCGATGACTAAAACTAATAACTAAATTGAATTACAATTTTAAAGGCAAATCATGCTAGTTTCGAATTTTAGGCTTCCTACATTCCTTAACACTTATCAATCTTCATAATATATATCACATGATCATTTCTAACTTACTATAACATGGAATCTTCAATCACAATAGTAAGACAAAGATTTATACCTCAAATAAGCCCAAATATTATCCAAGACTTCAAGTCGATCCTTAGCAACTTTTAGCTCCTCTTCTTATGTTCCAATCCTCTCCAAGCACTCCTTAGAAGCTCATAACCAACTTCTCTTCAATTTCCAACTTCAAAGTTGAAGAACACCTTAGGTTTTCACCTTGCGACTAACGTGAAAACGTAGTTTTTCCGGGATCTTTCTATTGAGATAACATTACAATACCCTTAGGAACCTTTGGTTAAAGTATTGGGATTATTGAACCAAAAACGAAAAAATTTCTTGTTCTTCCAAGAGCAAACCCGAGAGCTCTCATCTTGAACACTAAGTTCTTGATTTATTTTCTAAGTGTAGAAGTCATCTTGCACTAGTAGGATGAATATATAACACAACCAAGGGCCTAGATTAAACCAAATGGAAGATTAAGATTAGGTCAAATATATCAAGCTCACTTTTTCCTTTGACTTGGTCCATTTTATCAAGCAAATGTTTGCTACACTAGCCATAATTTCGTCCAAGATGAATCATGTGGAGGGTGATACGTGTCGCCCTCCCATTGGTCCATAATATTTCGTTTCCCGAAATTTCCATAATTGGTCAAAATATCGGAAACCTCGTGGGCCCCACAAAACGTAAAATTTCTCGGGTGGGCCACACGTATCCAACTCTGTAAATAAACTTCCATAATTCCGATAAGTTCTAAAAGTCTTAAATAACAATTTTGAGAACCCAATCCTCATTAACGAACAACTTTCCTTCCCGAGGTTCGGAAGATTTTTCCTTTGGAAAGCAATTCCTTCTTTCGTTCAAATTTTTAAGTCTTGTGATCTCCCGTCTATTCTCTTATTCAAGTCCTGGAATTACGGGGTGTAACATCGCGCGTAGAGTGCCAACCTATAATAACCATAACACGTCTATTAACTTCTAATTTTCTTCGTAGAATATATCTAAGCATAAGGTCCTTTATTCTATGAAAAATTGGGCAGCTGATCGGTGTATTTTATATACACTTTTTGAGTCATTTTTAATTAGTATTTTACTCATTTTATTTATGTTTAGTATAGTATTAGGGTTGTTTTCCTTTCTTTTGTGTCACAGCGGTCAAAAATGGAAAAATGAGGAAAAGGAGATGAAATGAGCATAAAAGAGATGGAATTGCACACTAAAAGAGCCAAGAAATAAAGTCTAAGAAGTTCTGGAAATTAGAGAGGAGATCGGGCAAGTCGGACGAAAAAAGGGCGAAGCGGAATCTGCGAGCGTCACTTGCGCCCAGCTGACAATCGCGGCCCAATATCTTTGAAATCCGAAAGTTCTTGATCTTGGTATGCTGCGCCAGTTGCCGCGCCCGCTGGAATTATGAAATCTTGGCGGGTGACTTGTTTGAATCCTTGTTTTGAAAGGGATAACTTTTCTTTCCTAAAGGGATAACTTTTCCTACCTAAAGGGATAACTTTTCCTACCTTAAAACCCTTACCTAAAAGGATTCTAATAACTTTTCCTACTTACAAAATCCCTAACCCTTCACCAAAAGGATTCTTTGGCTATAAATACTCTACATCATTAGAAGAATTATTCATTCTCCATTCCACCATTCACCATTCTACATCCATCCTTCCACCAATCCATCTTGTAAATATTCCTCAACACAACCCTTGGATGCTTGGCTTGGAGACTCGTTCTTAAGTAATTTTCTTTACTTTTCTTTTCTTTATTTCAGTTTTTGTATGATGAACATGGGATTAGTTCTTGTCATGTCAATGGCTAGGAACTAATTCCTCTATAGGGCTTTCCATGTTGAATCTCTAGAAACTTATGTTATGATTTAATGCATGCTTATGATTATTCTTCTTCTTGTTGAGATCTATCCAATATTTGAGTTGAATTCTTGGTAATTAATTGACAACTAATTATCACTATATGATTTCTAATCAGTTAGAAAGGGGGATTGTGAATATCTTTGTAAGTTGGGTAGACATTCTTGGATTGGGGATGAAAATACCTCAATTATTTATGTAGCGTTAATGAGAGGCTTAAAAACCGAATTTTTGCGCATTGTGCGTGACGGTTAACTAGGTTCTTGTTCTTAATCCTCCTATAGAGTTATCCTTATCACCGAAAGGTAGGTAAGGTGCAATACTGGGGTTGAGTGTTTATATAACCCTAACGGGAGTATAAAACGATTTAGTGAACCTGTTTTTTCTAAAAGAAGAAGACCATAAGTTATTGCATTAATAAGTAGCATAAGCGGATAGTGAGGAGACGTGGAAGCCCTATTCTCATCATCACTGAAGTAAACCCTTTTAGTTAAATTTTAGCTTTTATAATCCTTAGTTAAAAACAACAAATCTAAATATCAATTTACCAAATAGATACCAAAAAAATAGATAGTTGGTAATTGAACCCTAATCCTTGAGGACGATATTCGGTCTTATCAAGACTATACTACTTGTCACGATAACGTGCACTTGCGTTTAAAGTGTGTGCATCTTACCGCGCATCAAGTTTTTGGCGCCGTTGCCGGGGATTAGGCATAGTTCAATATCAAATTTATCTATTTTTAATTTCTAATTTGGTTTTTATTTTTGTTTCTTTAAATTATTTATTTTATTTTCTTTAAAAAAAAAACAAAAAAACAAATGTGTCGTGATTCGTTGTTGGTTTTGATTCATTTCAGGGATACTTAAGACATGGATTTCTACTGTCAATATGATCGAGCTCCAACCATAGAGGAAGAGAGGAAGGAATTACGAGAAGCTATACTCAGTCTCACGAGGTACCAAAATCAGTTCATAGACGAAACGAAAATGGCCACGAAGAAGTTGGAAACGCAAATAGCAGAACTCGCGATCATATTCAACAACGAAACGCAAGAAGAGCAATCTGCACCTGGGGTAGGCAATGAGGAAACACAATGTCAGGCAATTGACCTGAAGGATGCCGAATCAGGGGAGATAGAGAGTTCGCGGCGGCCGCCATGTGCGGCGATGAAGCGGCGCGCGTAACCAAATCAAGGTGATTTTGAGCAATGACGACAAATTGAGGAGCACAGACCACGCTGACTATTGAGAATGCGGTGAAATAGTTGGTGTAGAAGAAAAGATTGCAGAGATCGATTATTTACCTTGGATTACGTGGAAATTCTTTTCTTGCACCTATTGCGGAAGAAACACCACTAGCTATCACGGTGATTCCCGATTAGGAAGCCCATACCATCAAGTACCCACAGAGTTGAGAGATGTAAAGAAGTTCACTGATTCCTACATTATAGAAAGCATAAAAAACAAGCCTACTTGGGGATAATTGTATATGTAAGGATCTTGTTTGAACAAATGGTCGTAGGAAATTGAGACCTACTGACAATAACTCTGCGGATTGCAGCGGTTCGCGAAGGATCAATGGGCACTCGAAAAGGTTAATTGCGTCCGCTAAAAGGCGTTAAAAACGGCGCTTGTTGGGAAGCAACCCAGTTTTTAATTATGTTATTTTAATTTACATCTTTATTTTATTTATTTTGCTTTGAAACGATCTCTCACGGTCTTGGGTTCTTGTTTTTGTTGTTGGATGACAGTGGGTGAAAGCTAAAGCAGGAAAAAGGCAAAAGCGAAAAAAGGAGCGATCGTCGTAGCCGCGGCTGAGAATCGAGCAGCGCGCGTAATTTCGGAAGAAACCAGATCTTAGCAATGCCATGGCTGAATCTCGGGCGCGGCGGAACTTCGAGAGCCGTATTTAGTGCAAATTCGAATTTTCCTCCTAGACCTCAGTTATGGCCATTGTGTTGTGTCAGTAAGTTGTCTTTTTTTATTTATTTTCTTTGAGTCTTGCACACATTGGGGACAATGTGTGATTTAAGTTTGGGGGGATGTTTTATTGTTTTTGAGTCTTGTTGAATTGTTTTGTGTATTTTTGAGTCATTTTTTGAGTCATAATTTTTTTTTAGATCATGCATGCTGTAGTTACTTGAATTGCCTAGTGAAGTAAGGTTGAATAATGTAATGAAATTAGAAGCAACCATCTAAACACTTAGGTTAGATATGCCAAAAACTCATGAAATCTGTCTATTGGGAGTATCTTGCTTGATTTGTGCATTATTAAAAGATTAAAACCTATGTGTTATGATTGCTTGTTATTTGAAGCAAAATAGTTAGGATATGCATGTTAGGGAGATGACTCAGGCATTTCTTTGTTAGCCAATTCTTACCACTCTTTTTTATCCCTGACTTTAAAAATATCCCTAGTCAGCCCATTGAGCCTAAAAACATGAAACTTTTTCTTTGACACCATATATTAGACAATTGTGCCAGAAGTAAAAATGTGCAATACTTGGACTACATTGTGTTAAAAAAAGAGACAAAAAGAGTGAATGAGCTTGTTGCACTGATAAAAAGTAATAAGAAAGAGAAAAGCCTAAGTTTGGGAGTGCTTGTTATTATAATACTCTTCATTCTCCCAAAATAAAAGAGGAAAAGATAGAATTGAAGTGAAGAAAAGAACAAAAGAAAGGGAAATCTTGAAAAGCTAAAGAGCTTATAGTACACAAAAATGAGCCTAAATGCATATTTTTACCAACCCCTACCTAAGCTACATTACAACCCTTAAAGTCTGAAGATCTCTTTTATGCATATCCGAGATTAGTGGAGAATAGCAAGTAAGCATGCCGTAGGATTTTTAATTTATATGCATGATTTAGTATATTGACTTCCATTAAGCATGATAAAAATGAGTTTGCGAAATATCTAGCTTAATGTGTTTAGAATCTTTGAAATTTCATGCTATATGTTCTGCGTATTATTCTACTAATCTTCATGTTTTTTCCAAGTAGCGCAAATCGACAAAGTGATCGATGTCATTGAGTCTTTTATTTTTCGCTTTCCTTGAGTGCGTATTTCTTTCTTTTGATCTTTGCTCGAGGCGAGCAAAGGTTAAGTTGGGGTATTTGATCGGTGTATTTTATATACACTTTTAGTCATTTTTAATTAGTATTTTACTCATTTTATTTATGTTTAGTATAGTATTAGTCGTTTTCCTTTCTTTTGTGTCACAATGGTCAAAAATGGAGAAATGACGAAAAGGAGATGAAATGAGCATAAAAGAGATGGAATTGCACACTAAAGAGCAGAAATAAAGTCTAGAAGTTACGGAAATTAGAGGAGATCGGGCAAGTCGGACGAAAAAAGAGCGGCGAAGCGGAATCCGCGAAAAAGCGTCGTAGCGTCGCGGCGCCGAGCAGCCGCGGCGCAATATCTTGAAAGTCCAAAGTTGTTGATCTTGAGTACGCGCCGATTCTGGCGCACGCGGCGCCAGTGGCGCGACGCGGAATTATGAAGTGTTGGGCGGGTGACTTGTTTGAGAATCTAAAGGGATAACTTTTCCTTCCTAAAGGGATAACTTTTCCTACCTAAAGGGATAACTTTTCTTACCTTAAAACCCTTACCTAAAAGGATTCTAATAACTTTTTCTACTTACAAAATCCCTAACCCTTCACCAAAAGGATTCTTTGGCTATAAATACTCTACATCATTAGAAGAATTATTCATTCTCCATTCCACCATTCACCATTCTACATCCATCCTTCCACCAATCCATCTTGTAAATATTCCTCAACACAACCCTTGGATGCTTGGCTTGGAGACTCGTTCTTAAGTAATTTTCTTTACTTTTCTTTTCTTTATTTCAGTTTTTGTATGATGAACATGAGATTAGTTCTTGTCATGTCAATGGCTAGGAACTAATTCCTCTATAGGGCTTTCCATGTTGAATCTCTAGAAACTTATGTTATGATTTAATGCATGCTTATGGTTATTCTTCTTCTTGTTGAGATCTATCCAATATTTGAGTTAAATTCTTGGTAATTAATTGACAACTAATTATCACTATATGATTTCTAATCAGATTCCGAAAGGGGGGGATTGTGAATATGTTGTAATTTGGGTAGACATTCTTGGATTGGGGATGAAAATACCTCAATTATTTATGTAGCGTTAATGAGAGGCTTAAAAACCCTAATTTTGCGCATTGTGTGTGACGGTTAACTAGGTTCTTGTTCTTAATCCTCCTATAGAGTTATCCTTATCACCGAAAGGTAGGTAAGATGCAATACTGGGGTTGAGTGTTTATATAACCCTAACGGGAGTATAAAACGATTTAGTGAACATGCTTTCTCCAAAAGAAGAAGACCATAAGTTATTGCATTAATAAGTAGCATAAGCGGATAGTGAGGAGACGTGAAAGCCCTATTCTCATCATCACTGAAGTAAACCCTTTTAGTTAAATAGCTTTTATAATCCTTAGTTAAAAACAACAAATCTAAATATCAATTTACCAAATAGATACCAAAAAAATAGATAGTTGGTAATTGAACTCTAATCCTTGAGGACGATATTCGGTCTTATCAAGACTATACTACTTGTCACGATAACGTGCACTTGCGTTTAAAGTGTGTGCATCTTACCGCGCATCAGCAGTACTTCCCCTGTTTCTTCGTACTTTTTCACCTTTTTCAAGGCCCGAAATCAATAACCAACATGTCACATTTAAGGCGCAGTAAATCAGCAACTCAAAGGGGATTACATGCCTAACTGGACGTGTAAAATTCTGCCCCACAATATACAAAACAGTCCATTAGTCCAAAGTAAAAACAGTCCATAGTCCAAGTCCTTTAGTTGGTGTTCTTGGCCAACTACTACAATCAAAACTGTCCAGTTTTTCGGCTAGCATGCCAATACTTGTTTCATTACTTCTTTAATATCCCACAACTTACATTCCAATCTTTATATAAGTTACATTAACTTGTTATTAACAAGATTCCTTCATGTCAACAAGTAATAGGTAATGTTTTTACAACTTTTATGGCTTGCATGCCAATTCTCGATTTTTAACAACTTTATTAAGGTCCAATTCTTTTCAATCTTCCTTCCACATATCATATACTCAATTATATACTACTACAACATGTAATATTCAATTACAATAGAAGGACAAAGATCATTACCCCGATAAGCCCAAAATTTTCCAATGATTAAAAGTCGATCCTTAGGAATCTTAGCTCCAATTCCTTACGTTCCAATCCACTCCAAGCAACCCTTAGACGTCCCTAACCAACTTCTCTTAACACTTTATCCAAAAAATATGAAGATCACCTTAGGGTTTCATTTTGCGACTATTGGATTAACGTAGTATTTCCGGAATTTTTGTGTTGGGATATCTTTAGAACACTACAAGGGACACTTGGTTTAAGTGTTGGGATTTATCAACAACAATTGAAGAATTTCTAAGCCTAAAGGGAGGGGGTGCTGAGAGCTCATGGGAGAGAGTGTATTATGTCTTGGAAATTAATCTAAGTGTGGATGAAGTCTTGCACCTCGTGTGTATATATAAGACAACCAAGGGCTAGGATTAAAACAAATGTGTGGATGAGATTGTGGACAAGTGTGTGTGGGTCCCACAAGCCACTTGTCCATCAAATATCTAAAGCCACTTGGCTTGTCCACATAATTCGGCCAACATGGCCCCATGGGGGTGACACGTGTCGGCCCCCTATTCGTCCAAAATATTTTCATCTCCCAAAAATATCCATAATGGCCAAAAATCTCAAAAATAATGTTGGCCCCACAAAATCGTAAATTTCTCCCGTGGGCCCCACGTGACCAATTCTGAAAATAAAATTCCATAATTCTATTATATTCCAAGAAGTCCAAATACCAAAATTGAGAATCCAATTCCCAATAATAAACCTTTTTCCTTCACGAGATTCGAAATATTTTCCGTCGGAAAAACAAATCTTTCTTCCTTTTCGAACTTAATGTTGTATTCTCGTACGTACGTCCTCACATACATACCCTGAAACTACGGGGTGTAACATTTTGGAAGCTCGTCTCACACTCATGAGACCACTGAGATGACACGTCCTTCTGAGTCAATCTAGTCAACAGGAATGCAATGGATGAAAACTCCTCCACAAAGCAATGATAGTAACATGTGAGACCTATGAAACTCCGAATCTCAATGATCGAAGCATGTCTAATCAATCCTGAACCGCCTCAATCTTCTTGGGATCCATAAGAATACCCTCTTTGGACACTACATTTTCCAGAAATGCCATCTAACTAAGCCAAAACTCACAATTTAAAAAATTGGCATTGTTGCTTCTCATTCGAAATTCTAAACACGATCCTCAAAGGCTTCTCGTGCTCCTCCCTGCTACATTATTATATAAAGATGTCGTCTATGAAGACAATAATAAAGTAATCCAAATACGATCTAAACACCCTGTCCATCAAGTCTATAAAGGTTATTGGGGCATTGGTCAGCCCAAAAGACATCATCAAGAACTCATAGTGAAAGTTGTCTTAGGAATATCCTCCACCCTAATCTTCAACTATTGATAACAAGACTTCAAATCAATCTTGAAGAAGGTTGAAGCACCCTAGAGCTGATCAAACAAGTCATCATATCAGGTACTTATTGTTATGGTAATTATTCACATTTCTTATATTATGAATTGTATGTGGAAAAATAATAATACATATATCCAATTTATATGATACTTTTTTTGGACAGTCCCAAAAAAATAATACATTTTCTTATTGGATAATTTTAAATTTTATCTTTCACGCTTAACAAGATATCTATCACCGCGGAAAAGACATGAATGACAAAATTTCATTTTTTTCTTACAATTTATTAGAGAGGATCTAAGAAAGTGATGAAGAGGGTCAAAACATGAAGCTGGCTTTTTCATTAACTGCTTCCCTACCCCAAAATTCTAATCCCCAATTGGTCATTTCATCCATGGCGCTTCCCTCAATCCCTAGCTTTTTCTCTCGGGCTGGTCCACCAGCATATCACTTTCTTCAACCCTCCATCCATAGTCAGTACTCATTGCTGTTGAAGCCCAACTTGTCCGCATTATGCACGAGTTACGAGGTTGGCGCAACTTTTTTGGCCGAGGAATTCGGAGCTCAAAATGGAAGACTGGAAAATCCCGGACCTGAAAACTGCAATTTGGATAGTTCTCAGTATGAAGTTATTCTTAAAGGCGGTGAACAAGTTACCTCCGTCCTTGAAGAAATGGCCAAGCTAGTATGTTCTTGCTTTTTTTCATTGTGGTGATTTATTTTTTAATAAAAAAGGAAAAAGACAGCCCGATGCATTAAGCTCCCGCTATGCGTGGACCACAAGGGCCTACAAACCTTACCCTGCATTTCTGGTTTACTTTTTAGTAATAACTAGAAGTTTCCTGTATCGTTGATTCCTGGAGAACTTAAACCCTAAACCCTGTTGGTTGGAAAATGAAAACTATTATGTGTAGGTGTTGGTTAATAATGTTAAATAACAGAGTTACTGTAATTGGATTTTATAGTTGATGTGAACGTGCTGAATGTTTGCTACCCTTTGGAAGTCTCTGTATTGTCATCTGAAGGGAGTGGATATTTCAATGGCACGTCTTAATTCTGGATAGCTAGCATCCATAGAAACAAAACTTATCCTGTCTACTAATTTGTGATGTTCAAACGGACAATGGTATTGATAAAAATAACAACAACATAACCAGTGTAATCCCACAAGTATGGTATGAATAGAAATATAAAAGTAATAACATGATAGAACTCCCCTTTTTTTCATTCAAGTTGTTTACGCGGTTAGAGTTCAGTGTGTCAGCTGGAGTAGTTATTCAATATTGTTTGTCATAAACAGTTGGAAGATATGAAGATGGATGAAGCATCTGAGGAGGTGGCAGTGCAATTGGCTGCACAAGGAGTGATTGGGAAGAGAGTTGATGAAATGGAGTCGGGGTTCATGATGGCCCTTGATTACATGATCCAAACTGCTGAAAAGGACCAGGATGACAAGGTAGTACTATTATATAAGGTTCCTCGTCTGTTTTCCTCGTTTTCTCCCTTAAGCAGTACTTTTGTTCATGGAATCATAGTTTGACTTCATAATATGCGTAATTTATGGTCTCACATATCATTGTTGTGCCATGAGCAATTCATTAATTAGTTTTCACTGTCGACACATCTGGTACATTTTGTGATTTGCTGCTTCCTGTGGAGATGGATTAGTAACAAATAGTTGTTCTTGATACATGTAGTTTTTGCCTTGTACAAGATGTAATGAAGTAAAAGGTGGCTCATTCAGAAGCTTATTCATACTGATTGCTCTAATACTAGTCAGGCTGTTTGCATGTTTCTTTCTCTCATTTTACTCTTTTCATCGAATCAGTAAATTTATTTCTTACTAAAAATAATATTTCCAAGAGAATCAGGAATGAAGAAGCGATAATCAAAGAACTAAAGGCACAAAGAAAACCTTCTCCATAATCAGTTCTCCTTGATTGTTGGAAAGAGTAGATGCTGTATGATTTAGATATCAAGTCAGATATCTGATCCATAATTTTTTTTTTGGTTTCCTTTTTGTGCTCAGTCCATGCCCATTTGTATCCTGTAGAGTACTCATTTATAGAAAACGTATTTGGGTGGCTATGTTAATAACTGAATTGTTTCTTTTAGCGCAAATCACTCTTGGAAGTTATCAAGGAGACTGTATTATCCCATCTTACCAAGAAGTGCCCTCCTCATGTGAGTATGCTCATTGACTAAATTATTAGCAGCATTGTTCCTCTAGTCTTTTTATTGATATTAAGTTGGATTTGTACGTTTTCTAGGTTCAAGTCGTAGGCCTTCTTTGTAGAACTCCCCAAAAAGAAAGCAGGCATGAATTGCTCAGGCGAGTAGCTGCCGGTGGAGGAGTATTTCAAAGTGAGAATGGCACAAAAGTCCATCTTCCCGCGGCAAATTTGAATGATATAGCTAACCAGGCGGATGATATTCTGGAGGTAGGCTCTTAATGTACATGCATAGTCAGGAGACAATCAAGCTGTTGTGATCCATGTAGATAATTTGTTTGCATCAGTTTCATTTGGCTACAGGTCCCTTAGGACGCAGGTTATTAGAAACCACAAACTTCTACAGGGGATGGAAACATTCTGATTGTATGGACCATCAGGCACTATGCATTATGTAACACGTTTTGAAAAATGGTTAGGTCAACATTTTCATACAGTGATGGTAAAGAACTTCTTCTCACCCAATTTGGTCGGGCAATTTGTAGTGTTGATGCTGGTTATCTGTAAGCTGGATGGCACTTCTGCCCAATGCTTACTTCATTATCTATTTTTGTTCTCAAGTAACCGAATTATTATTTTTCATAAAAATTGGAAACAACAGAAGTCGTAGTAATGTCAAGTATCCAAAAATGATACTTGGGTTTCAATTAGAAACCAAACCTGCCAAACGTTTCAGGGAAATCATCTTGTTTGGACAATAATTTTGTCGTGTCATTCTTACTATATTCATGCACTTCAAGTCATTCTTACTATATTCATGCACTTCAGAGTTATCAGTTTTCAGTCATCAATAATTAAAATAAATCCCTCAAGTATACGTGTCAAATGGCTAAAGCTTTCTCTTTTGTATTACTCTCTTTGACTTCTGTTTTGTGTGTTTCCAATTTCAGTATATGTGATATACATTATTCTGGGTAATCAGTTTTGACATTTTTCGTGATTTAAATATAATTTCCATTTTTATCCTTTTTTAGAAATAATTTAAATATTAAAAATCACACTGGAAGTAATATACAATAGTGCATAGTAATAACTTAGTCTGGATGCTCCTTCTACTATAGGTTTCTATAGTAGCTTTCATGCTCTAGAAGCATCTCATGTTCTATTTTGAAAAAAAGTATAAACTGTTTCATGCATGCTTATGTATTACCTATTTTTTACTTTTTTAGATTCAAGCTACTAGTAGTAATAAAACAAAAATTTATAACATCATATAATGTGATTTCTGAACCCTAGAAACCATTTATCAGATCAACAGACTTTGAAATATTATTAAGATTTGAAGGAATCCTTTACACTGGATTGTCTTCGTTGCAGACGATGGAATCTCGTTCTGTTGTCCCTGACAGGAAGTTACTAGCAAGGTTAGTTTTAATCAGAGAAGAAGCTAGGAGCATGATGGGAGGTGGAATACTTGACGAAAGAAATGATCGTGGCCTGAATACGCTTCCTGAATCAGAGGTTTGTTACTTCAAACATACAATATCCCGTGCTGCATTTTAATTTGGTACTGCCTTGCAGGAGGCTTCCTTTGTGCAGTTAATCTGTGAAAAATAAACCACCTGAATGGTCTTTCTACTGCTTCTGCTTTTATTGCTAACGTTAGCATTTTATGGTCATGCAGGTGAACTTTTTAACTAAACTTGTTTCCCTAAGACCAGGGAAAACTGTACGCGACATGATAAAAAACGTGATGCTTGGTAAAGAAGAAGGTGAAGACAGTTCGGATGATGAAGTTGGTGCTGCTGGTGGAATTGCAGGAAGGGTGAGATTTTGTTCTGAGATCATTCATTACTTCTTGAGAATTCGGAAAGGTTTTCAACCAAAATTTTGAGTCTGTATTGTGGTCCGGCCCTTCCCTGGACCCCGCGCATAGCAGGAGCTTAGTGCACCGGACTGCCTTTTTTTATTATAATAATTTTCTTTTGTTCCCAGGCAAGTGTAAGTGGGCGAAAACCATTACCTGTGCGCCCTGGCATGTTTCTTGAGACAGTTTCTAAGGTAAGAGTTGCTAGTGCATAAGATTGTTGTTATTGGACATAGTTGGCAGTTACTGTTTCTGGTTCAATCTCCAGAAACATCATGAAACGATTATAATGTCTTACCACATCTTATTGTGACTTTGTAGGTGTTAGGTGGCATATATGGAGGAAATGTCTCTGGAGTCACAGCACAGCATCTTGAATGGGTACACTCTTGTTGATCTTTGTGTGGTAGCATTTCATTTAGAAAGTTGCTTTGCAGAATCTCTACATTGCTAGTTGACTTCTATCCCCATTTTCTTAGGTAGTAGGATTTTAGAGGAATCTTTAATTGTGAAAGTTACTTGTGAGGTCTCCAAGTTTAACTTCCTTCATTATATCTTGCATGCCATCTTTTAATTTTTTATACTCAGTTTATTATACTTGAGAGTAGACTTCCTAAAATTTGGGAGTACGGAAGTTTTCAGCAATTTTTCTTCTCTCTATCGCAGAATGCTAAATGGCTGATTGTTTTGACATCTTCTGGACAAGTAGCTAATCTATAGAATTTAAACTGTGTTTCAGGTTCATCAGAACACACTTCAAATACTTCAAGAGATTGCATTCTAGTTGTTCCTTGCACTACTTCCCAGGAACTCTCGGAGACGAAAGACGATATATCCTGCCTATATATCTCGGAGGCTTCATAAAATTTGGTATCTGAGTATTCATCATAATCCATTTGTAAATTTGGGGTTGTGGGGGAGGAGGGGGCTGGAGTTTGCATCTTACGCAGCAGTCTTTTAGTTCCTAAAGAATTGTAGAGTACTTAGGAATAGTTGTTGTACGAACAATAAGGAGTAGTTCGAAGGAAAAAGGTAGAATTTTAAATAAAATTCTGAGACATGTACTGTTGCAAACACCCAAACAGAACGCAAGTACCGAATGTGTAGGTGCCTTAACAGGTGTTAAAAGATTTGACGCAAGTAGTACTATCATAAGAAGTGAGATAAATCCATCTTTCAATGATGAAGCAAGCAAACCCAAACATGGGTAGAATCATACTTTTAGCCATGTCCAATCACTGGCAATGATGATAAATTGGGACACAAGATCAATCGTAAAGTGTGTGCTGGGAAACCCATGTGTGGTTTGGTCCTACCTGTCCTCTAATTCTCATCTCATTCCGCACTCCAGACACCAGCAATGTTCCAATATTCAAGTTTGAATTTCTGTATATGCTCCATATGATATTTAAAAATTGAAATTCCTTTCTCCCATGCTTATGCTTTTTCCTATTTTGTTTAGTTGAGAGAATATATCTTTATATTGTGTTGTACTTTGCCAAGGGAGTGGTCGATGAGTGGGGGCAGTAACCTTGGGAACCAATATCCGAATTCCAACAAATTTTGCATCTGGTGAGTGATAGCAAGTACTCCATAGATTAACCAACAAGCTAGTTTGAATACCATTGTTATTAGGAAAACCTTGTATGTTATTTGCATTTCCTTGATCAACAACAATAACCAATTTAGGAGCATATTGCATAATTGAGAGAATATGAGCTGTATCACATGGTTCATGAGTAACAGAGCTTATAAAATGCATGTGATCTTAATAAATTGCTGAAATTAGACTTGTTTTATTTATGATTTGAACTTGTTAATCCCTCAGGTTGAAAAGTAAATATTATTTGCATAGTTATATTGTTCTTCTATAAAACTGATGATATAACTATCGTATAGTTATACAAACATACACAGTGAAATCCCACAATATGGACTCTGGAGAGGACAGACCTCACCTCCACCTTAGCAAGTAGCTATCGTATAGTTATATTTCTTCAACTTAGAGTAGCTGGAAAATATGTGGGCTCTTTGGGATGTGGATATAAAAAAAGTGAGTGATCTTGGAGAGTGGCAATAGTTGTTCCCCATGTCATTTGCCCGTGCTAATTGCGGGCCCAAATTGACGGTGAAAATTCATTTTGTAGATATTTCATCAATTTTTTCTGTCCTTGCTTTTTTATTTTTGTAGCATACGTTTGACACTTTCGAAAGACTTCTAAAATATAAAAGTACAAAAACGTATCTGAAAGTTAAAAGAAAATGTTTTTCTTAGTGTATATATTAAATTCTTTTTAAAAAATCAAACAATTGAAAGCTCTTCTAATTTTTATTTTACTATTTTTTTTTATATATTTCCGATAATCAAACAATTGAAAGCTTTTTTTTTTTAAAATTTAATGAACCATTTTATGAGATCTAAATTATAATAACTTTTTGATATTGATAATCCATTATTTTGCAGAAATATTTAAATATAAATAAAAAGTATACTTGTTGCAACTGTCTAATATTATTAGTGTTTGGATATCAATTTTTTTTTTCTTTAACTACAGTTTCTCTTCAAACAATCTAAGATATATATATATATATAGTAACTTTATATTGTAATTTAGTAGATAAGTTTTATTGTAAAAGTGTGCACACATAATATTTGAGTAATGAACTAATGTACTTCAGAATTCATTTTCGATTGAGTCGGAAACACTATGTTTTACATTTTTGATACATTTTTAAGTATTTAACAATGATATAAGTTATTTGTATTTATTCTTTTAATTTAAAATTTAATTCTATCTTTGTTAATTACTTATGTATTACACAAAATTACAGGAGAAAATAATAAAAAACTTTAAGTTTAGTCGGACGAATAAAAATTTAAAATAGGAAATAAAATCAAAAAAATAATAGAGAATAATATTTCAATAATTAAGATAGAATTTGAATGACAGGATAATTAAGGAAAAATATAATTTGAAACAAGCTTAGTAATATTTTCACATAAAAGACTCAAATATGTATGAGTATGCTCCTTTTCCATGACATCATCATTTTTAATGGCATGAAAAAGTTTTTAAGTTCTTAAAATTTACTAAAATGAAACAAGAAAAAATACGTAAGGACTACAAAAAATCGCAATTCCTATTAAGTAGTAAAGTAATATATCGCACTGCCGTCCTTTAGAATAAAAGCACTGGAAATGGCCACGTGAATGAGGTGCTCTAGCTGTCCGCAGGAGCAACTTAGTTGGTTCTAAGGTTGAAGTTTGAAATAAACTTTCATCAAAAGAAAGGTATATCCCGGACCTCTTTGGATCCGTGCGAGATGTGCTACCACATAAAGTCCCTGAAAAACGAAAAATTTTAGAAATTCATTTATTAAGTATTATTAGCCAAAATTTACTCATAATTTGCATGTCTTAACCTACAGATCCCAAAATATTTGAGACGGCTCTGGATATATCATGGGACACTTGCCAATTGGCAGGTTGCTTTTTGTTTATCTTCAGTTTGGTATCTTCCCCTAATTCTTCACGCCTCCTTTATTTAGTAAATTTTTGACATTTAAAAAATTTGACCAAATCAACAGGTTGTATATCCACTTACTAATGTATGTTGATGCACTGGGTGTTTAAGTGATTTAATTGTGTACTTCATTTAAACCAAAAATGTATATAATTTGTTTTGTTACTAAGGCACTCTAAGGAGAAGTTAGATCGGATAAGTAAAATTTATTAATAGGCCCCTTAAACATTTTGAGGTCCTGTTCTAATTAATTAAAATAGACTATTAATATAAGTACATATATAATTTTAATAATTAGAAATTATTTTAAATTGTAAATAATAATCCAATATAATTTCAAGTTAATCAATCCCTATTTTGATTGAGCTAAGACTTGTGAATTATGAGTCTTTACAGTAAATTCTGGCTAATACTATTTAATAAAAAAAAAGGTTCCTAAAAATTTTCGTTTTTCGGGGGCTATGTACTTAGAAATCATCTATAAGAGCTTAAATTTAAAAATCATTCGAGAGCTAATTTGTTAGTTGTTTTAGTTAAAAAAATAAATTACATAGAAGATTGTTATCAGCAGAGTGTTTAAATTAGATTTGAAAAGTAGGTTCCTTATGAAACGACCGCGTTTGGTTTAATTCAAAATTTACTTTCTTATTTTCATATTCTAGTAAGGAGACATCAAAAGAGCCGTTATGTTATCTATTCAAACTTTTCATAAATCAATCCCTCTTTCTGTGGGGCTCACAATTTGAAACAAGAAGGTTCTGATAAAAGTCATTTCAGAAAAAAAAAATGTCAATGTTCATCCAAGGCGTTGCTAAGGATTTATATAAATACATCATATCAGCTGTAATTTCACAAGTAAGGTTTAACTCAAAATTGATGTGTGAAGTGAAATAAAAATTACGAAGGATTATGTAAATTTGACTAGTAAATTTAAGATAATTGGCAGCAGAACATAAATAAGCAAATAATAATGAAATTGAAGAATTCCTATATAATAAAATTACACTTTTTAAAGAAAAAAAACTAATTCCTTATATGTTTAAAGTGAAAGAAAGTTATCATTAATAATTTACATATATTTATTAAGTAATATGAGTTATTCTCTATTTAAGAGATTTCAAAGATACATGTTCTCAAAGTATTTATTTGGAAATAACATCTCTATCTCCACAATATAGGGGTAAAGTCCGCTTATACCCACCATTCTAAGACCTCATCTTTAGATATTATATTGGATATGTTGTTGTTATTGTTATGAATATCGTAAATTTAATGCATAGGTACTTTTCACTTATAATTTCGATTTGCTTTTTAGTGATTATATACTTAATTATGTATATATGTCATGTTTTTCATAACTAAATACTTATATCTCCCTAATAAATTGGGAAGATAATTGAAGTTAATATTTGTGTTGATTTTCATAGTATACAAGTCTAACAATTGTCGCGCTTTCTACAAGTCTAACAATTGTCGCGCGATTTCTACATCCTTGCTCAAATCTGGATCAAATTCATATAATTTGTAAGAATATTCAAGTTCCGACATAGTCCAAATAGAAAATCTCTAATTGGATTTGTGAAATCTTGAGAAACCGAACTGTTAGAATATTGCTTTGGAACAAGAATTCTATAGTGTTGATATGGAGGATTTTTCTAATGCTTCCGCTTATTGTCAACGCCTCAAAGTGTTGGCGGATCAATTAAAGAATGTTGGATCCCCCGTCTCCGACAACCGTTTGGTTCTACAACTTGTTGCCGGATTGACAGAGGCATATAGCGGAGTTGCCACTGTTATCCGTCAAAGTAACCCACTTCTGTTATTCTACAAAGCAAGATCTATGTTAATCCTAGAAGAACAAGGCTTCTCTAAAAAGGTTGCTAACAAAACTGATTCGGCGTACATGGCCACCAATGATGGAAGTAATGTTGCAACCCCACAAATTAACCGGGGTCAAAAAGGACGACATGAAAATAAAAAAGGTGGAAACCGCAACAGAAACGGGAACAATCGAAATTCTGGCGGCGGAGGGGGTTCCGGCGGTGGTTCCGGCGGCGGTAGGGGTTCCATCCCCATAGCCGAAAGTTTGAAGGTTTGTTTTCCTGTTCATCGTGTTTTTCTGGTGTTCGTTCATCCAACTATCATCAACATGTCTGAATCCAAATCATTTTATCACCCCATTTCTCACAAAGATCTAATATCAAAACTCATGTTCCCATAACTTTACAAATGGAGAATGTGCATTATGCTTCCTGGGCGGAACTTTTAAAAATATGTTGTCGTTCTCACCGGGTTCTTCACCACATCATTTCCCCGGAAAAATACAAAGAAAAAGTCTTGACAACGGATGAAGACAAAGAATTGTGGGATGTCCTAGATGCCACCGTTCTTGGTTGGATATATTCAACAATATCCACTGATTTGTTGCACACGATCATGGAAACAGATTCTAAGGCAATTGACGCTTGGAATCGATTACGGGACATTTTTTATGATAATCAAAATTCTCGTGCAGTTGCTTTGGAACAAGAATTCTCTAGTGTTGATATGGAGGATTTTTCTAATGCTTCCGCTTATTGTCAACGCCTCAAAGTGTTGGCGGATCAATTAAAGAATGTTGGATCCCCCGTCTCCGACAATCGTTTGGTTCTACAACTTGTTGCCGGATTGACAGAGGCATATAGCGGAGTTGCCACCGTTATCCGTCAAAGTAACCCACTTCCGTTATTCTACAAAGCAAGATCTATGTTAATCCTAGAAGAACAAGGCTTCTCTAAAAAGGTTGCTAACACAACTGATTCGCCTACATACGGCACCAATGATGGAAGTAATGTTGCAACCCCACAAATTAACCGGGGTCAAAAAGGACGACATGGAAATAAAAAAGGTGGAAACCGCAACAGAAACGGGAACAATCGGAATTCTGGCGGCGGAGGGGGTTCCGGCGGTGGTTCCGGCGGCGGCAGGGGTTCCGGCGGTGGTTCCGGCGGCGGCGGTTATGGCAGCAACTCAGGAGCGGCATACCACAGTGGACCTGGCCACAGTGGAATTGGGCTGGACCACCTTGTCCTTACCCTACAACCAACTGGGCCAGGCCCAACTCCACATTTAACTACCCGGACTCAACAACCCGGCGAGGTCTTCTCGATGTATTTGTTGGATATGCCCGACCATCTTTGGGCGAATTTAAAAAAGCACAACAGCGAGGCTGGGAGTTGTTTCACTGGAGGGCCTTCATTTTTTCCTGGGCAGCGGCTTGAGCGACCCGGCCTTTCTTTGGACTGGCAAAGAACTCAAAGTGAGACAAAGAACATCTTCTGGGCCTCAAGTGTGGAATGAGGCCCACTCAACAGTGGGCCAACCGACGGACATTGAACATGCCATTTACACACTCGGACTTAATCCACCGGACACGAATTGGTATATGGACTCAGGTGCTACGTCGCATATGACGTCATCCCAAGGTAATCTTACGTCCTATTTTAATTTGAGCAAATCAAATGGTATAACTGTCGGAAATGGCCATTCCATTCCAATAAAAGGGTATGGGTCTACTAAATTGTCCAAACCAAATCCACCATTAGCATTGAAAAATGTTATTCATGCACCACAATTAATCAAAAACCCAATCTCTGTTCGAAAGTTTACCACAGATAACGGGGTTCCGTAGCTTTTGATCCTTTTGATTTTACTGTGTATGATTTTCAGACAGGGGCGCGGCTAATGAGATGTGATAGTCAGGGAGAACTTTATCCAGTTACTTCACTACTACAACCGGACAAGAAACATTTTACTTTTGTTGTTTTTAATTCCAATTTGTGGCATGAACGTTTGGGACATCCGGGAGAGTCTGTTTTGAACTCTCTCAAACACAATAATTCAATTTCATGTACACGAACTCTTAATAAGTGTCAATCTTGTCCTTTGGGTAAGCATATTCAACTACCATTTGAGTCATCTTCTAATTGCACTTTTCTGCCATTTGATACTATACATTGTGATATTTGGACATCCCCGGTTTTGAGCTCTTCAGGACATAGATATTACTTGTTTGTTTTAGATGACTACTCTACATTTTTGTGGACATTTTCCATTTTGAAAAAATCCCAAGTTTTTTCCACATTCCTTATTTTTAGAGCATTCATCCAAAAACAGTTTGAACGGGATATCAAAAACATTCAATGTGATAACGGGCGGGAGTTTGACAATAGACAATTTTGGGATTTCTGCAAAACAAATGGTTTGAATTTTCGTTTCTCATGCCCTCACACATCTTCACAAAATGGACAGGCGGAAAGAAAAATACGAACCATAAATAACATTATCAGGACATCCCTTGCTCATGCCTCGCTTCCTCCTAACTTTTGGCATCATGCACTTCAGATGGCTACTTATTTATTGAATATACTACCCAACAAAAAAACCGCACACCAAACACCCCTTCAATTACTTTACCTCCGAGAACCGACATATTCTCATCTCCGGGTCTTTGGTTGCTTGTGTTATCCATTATTCCCATCAACCACCATCCATAAATTACAACCAAGATCTACTCCATGTATTTTTTTGGGATACCCATCCCATCATCGGGGATACAAATGTTATGATCTATCATCCAATAGGATTTTTATTAGTCGTCATGTTATCTTTGATGAAACTCAATTCCCGTTTAAAAAAATTCATGAGTCACGATCTCCCACATATGAGTTTCTGGATGCCGGGATACACCCAGTTTTCACCCAACCATTGTTTCATAGTTCGGTCAATGCCAAAACTAATGAGCAAAGTTCTTCACACCCATTACCCGCGTCCTTAACAAATGACGCCCAACCCACTGTCTTGGACACCAATATTCATTCAAGCCCAACATGTCACAGACCAACCAATGTCAATTTGCCTCCTAATTCAACCCAAGCCCCTGATCCAGGCCCAACTCTACAAATACCACCTTTGGCCAGTGGTGTCCAGTTCACTGGCCCGACAACGCGTCCAGTCCCCCGTAGTCAACATGGTATTGTCAAACCCAACACTAAATACAGCCTTCACACCCAAGTATCCAAATCACCTTTACCATGTAACCCTGTGTCTACTCTGAAAGACCCAAATTGGAAAATGACCATGGATGATGAATATCAAGCTCTTATTAAAAACAGGACATGGGATTTAGTGCCCCGTCCATCTAATGCTAATATCATTCGGTCTATGTGGATTTTTAGCCATAAAGAAAAATCTGATGGTTCTTTTGAACGGCATAAGACCCGTCTTGTAGGTGATGGGAAGACGCAGCAGGTTGGTATCGATTGTGGGGAGACATTCACCCGATGGTCAAACCGGTACTATCGTAGCGATTGCTCACTTGTCTCTCCGGAGGATGGTCACTTCACCGCGATTGGATGTCAAAATGCATTTCTCCACGGTCACCTAAATGAGATCTTTACATCAACCATTGGGATACAGATCCAAAATATCTCAATCATGTATGCCGCTAAAAAGTCTTTGTATGGTCTCAAAGCAGCACGTGGCACAGTATCGTGATTTCTGATTTTGTATCACAGATGGGGTTTTCACACAGCCGGTCCGATAATTCTCTTTTCATCTATCATCAGGGTAATCATACGACTTATCTTCTATTGTATGTGGATGATATTATTCTGACAGCTTCTTCAGACTCCCTTCGCAAGAATATCATGTCTCAGCTTGGTTCCGAATTTGCTATGAAAGATCTTGGTCCGTTGCACTTCTTTCTAGGAATTGTTGTGACAAGACATGCAGGTGGGCTCTTTCTCTCCCAGAAGAAGTATGCATCTGAGATCGTGGAACGAGCTGGAATGGCCTCTTGCAAACCCTCAGCAACACCGGTGGACACAAAGTCCAAATTAAGTGTCATCTCTAGCAAACCCTTTGTTGATCCAACATTGTACCGCAGCTGTCACGACCCGACCCCGGGCCGCGACTGGTGCCCTACCTGAGCACCCTTCTAATCATACAACATAACAAACTGCGGAAGATAAATAACACTTTTTTTTTAACTAAGGCCAAACCGATAAGGCGGCCATAACATGAAAATTACCCGAAAGGAGTCTACACTGTTTAACAATGTAAAAACAACTCTAGCCAGTGCAGCCCACAGATGAATACAGACCTCTAAGATTTGAACAAATACTATGACGGGACAAGGCCCGCGTGCACCACGAATATACATAGCCATGACAACTCCGGAACATTGGAGTCATCTCAAAATGTTGAATCAGGATCCTAAGCTCGCGGATCCACAACTGTGTACCTAAACCTGCGGACATTTAACGAAGCTCCCAAGAAATCGATAACAACAGGTACCGAATATGGAACGGAAAATAAGGTACAGTAACAAATCATAAATGTACAAAAGAATGACAGGGGCAAGTATAAAGAAAGGGTAAATACCAGATCCAACCGTGTCATTTCCATCTCGTGAACTTAATCGTACCTTATTATCTTTTCCCATTTTTCCATAAGAGTATAGTCAAATTCTTACGTACATACTTAAGAAAACTCATCAAGTTCATAAACATATAACTTACGTATCTTGCATAACCTAATCCGTCCCTTTATGGAGGAACGCTATATCTTGTACCAACTGGGACGCGATAGTCACATAAGTCCGCCCATAAAGGTATCGCCTACCAACTGGGACGCGATAAAATCACATAAGTCTGCCCATAAAGGTATCTGCATAAAAATAGGAGGCTCATGATCAAAACAGGTCCCTCGCCTGTAGATCGATAAGCGATCCTACTCGGGACTATTTCACCCGCGTAGGTCCGTGGACCCGCACGAGGTATTCTCGCATAGTCAGACTACCGCACGTGGGACTATTTCACCGCGTAAGCCCATAAGGACTCGCGTGAGGTATTCCGCGTCATGGGTAGCAAATCCACTAATGTGGTATAACGTCTTGGGAGTTTACCCTCATTTATACTCTTACCACAAGCGGGTGGTATAACGTCTTGGGGTTTACCCTCATTTATACTCTTACCCTGGAGAAGGTGGTATAACGTCTTGGGGGTTTACCCCTCATTTATACTCTTACCCTAACTCAACCGGCCATCATACATAACATAAGCCCTACCGGCTTATCATACATAACATAAGCACTACCGACTTATCATACATAACATAAGCACCACCGGCTTACCATACATAACATAAGCACTACCGACTTATCATACATTACATAAGCAAGTTAAGAAATCCCCTAACTTCTTATTAGCTTGTTCATATACACTCTCATTTTTGTTTACTTAAGGCACTAACATGTCATTATAAAATCCGGGAATTTAACCCAACGTACTACGTGCCTCTACTCCTTTAAAATGATTCTCTTTCAAATAAAACTTCCAAGATACTAATAACCGTAGTATCAAGTCATATCTACTTTTCACGACAAGTCACAATACTTTTTAGAAATACATTTATAGGCTTCTAAATCAAGTGACTTCTTTCTTTAAAACCTTAAGCAATTGGTACCTTTAAAACAATTTGCCCTTCTTTATTTCAAATCATTTCTTTGCTTACATTACTGAAGGAAACCATTCTTTTAATCTTCCATAAAGTTGTTATAACCAACTTCCCATAAAGCCGTTATAACTCTTTATGTCTTAGACAAATTCATTCCTTTTATGACCAAGAAACTTATACTTTCAATTCAAATCACATAGCTTTCAAAATACTTCAAGTCTCTTATCTTTTAAGAAAACAAGTTTCTTAACTTTAGAATGGCAAGAAATCAATACTTTCCAAATCAAGTATTCTATACTTTTAAATCAATTCATTTCTTCCTTTAAGAATCAAGTCCCATAACTTGAAAAATAAAGTCCCTTAACCTTTTAAAAATTTGAGGCTCATAGTCTTAAAACTTCATACGTAAATTCTTATAAATTAAGTAACATATACTTTGGTGCGTTGTGATTAAGTTATACTTATTTATAACGATCTTAATCGAGTAGCCATGATCTAGAAAATGTAATACAATTTTGTCTTATCTTAGCTTCTATGCAGATGGAGAATTCTACTCATTTTAACTTAATTGATTTTCATCACATTTTCCTTTATTAACGCTGCAGTGGCTTGTTCGATTCTTATTCTCATTTGTGTCGTAACTTAGCCAAGTCAACTTGGCTCCAAATACCTCCTAACGACTCTTACCAACATCCCCCATAAGACTTGGTAAGAACTTATGATAACCTAGACATAACCTTTACATAGAGTAAATCAACATACATACCTCTTAACTTCTAAGAGTAGAAGAAATCATGAAATAGTACCACATGTATTTTCATACATAGAATCATGTCAAAAAAAGGAAGAGGTTCACATACCTCGCGACGATTATCGACAAATAGCAAAATGCTCCAAAGTACTTCAACCTTGATAGCTATTCCATCCTTCAAGTAGAATACGCTATACTTAGTACTTCAACCTATAATGACCATAATACGTCCATTAAACCTCTAGCTTCAAACGTAGAATATTCTAAGTGCAAAGTCACTAAATTCTACGGAAAATCGGATAGCACTTCCTTTGTTTCTACATACTTTGCCACCTTTTTCAAGGCCGAATTCAATAACCAAACATGCCACATTTAAGGCCCAACAATTCAGCTAACCAAAGGGGATTACACGCCTTAACATGACGTGTAAAATTCCGCCCCACAAATTAATACGAAACTAGTTCCATATTTAAAGCCATTCTTGGCTAAACATATACAACAACACAAAGTCCTTTTCCAATTCTTTTTCAATCCAACTTCTTAGGCCTAACATGTTATATAGTCATAAACAACTTAACAATTATAATTCATTCTTTATATAACATGTGACGATTAAACTAATAATCCAATTGAATTGAAATCTTAAAGGCTAAATCATGCAACTTTTCGGATTCCATCCAAATATTCCATAACACATATCATTCTTCATAATATAATCCACATGATCATTTCTAACTACTACAACATGAAATCTTGAATTATAATAGCAAGACGGAGATTATTACCTCCTTAAGCTCAAAATGATCCAAAACCCTAAGTCGATCCTTAGCAACTCCAACTCCTTTTCTTGACGTTCCAATCCGCTATTTGCAACCCTTAGAAGCTTGTGAAAAACTCCTCTTCTATTTCCAACTTCAAAGTTGAAGAACACCTTGGGTTTCCGCCTTGCGACTAACGTAAAAACGCCGTTTTTCCGAAATCTTTCTATTGAGATATCCTTACAATACCCTTAGGGACCTTGGGTTAAAGTCTTGTGGCTAATGGATCAAAACTACAAAAAAATTGTGTGGGAAACACACTAAAGCCGAGAGCACAAGAACATACACAAAGTCTCTAAATTTTTCTAAGTGTTAAAAGAGCTAGTCTTGCACTAGTTGTGTATATATAATACAATGGATGGCTTAGATTGCAACACTTGAGTGGCTAGGATGAGAGTAATTAATTAATTGGCCAAGTGGACAAGTTGACTAGTCAATAAACTCAAGCTTTGAAGACTTATCTTCCTTGATGGTCAATGACCATTTTACCCTTGCTTCAATTTCGTCCAAGACCAATGTGGGGGTGCCACGTGTCACCCTCCCATTCGTCCATAAAATTCCGTAACCCTCGTGGGCCCCACAAAACGTAAAATTCCTCGGGTGGGCCCCACGTGACCAAATCCGTAAAAATAAATTTCCATAATGATAATACATTCCATAATCCTCAATTAATGCATTTTGAGAATCTAATTCTCCTCAACGAACATTTTTCCTTTCCGACGTTCGGAAGTTTTTCCGTCGGAAAAACAATTCTTCCTTTCGTACCAATTTCAAGTCTTGTGTTCCTTACGTACATTCTCTTATACATGTCCTGGACTTACGGGGTGTAACATTCTTCCCCCCTTAGAAACATTCATCCTCGAATGTTCTTTCGGAGTCCAATCTAATTAGAGCGCGACATTGTCTCCCTTTACTACACCCTTCATACAACATATGCCACCCATGGCCACATAACAATACTTATACTAAAATGTCAACTTTGGCACTCACGAAGCCAACTAGCCCATACTCATAATGACCTCAAATTCTGTCATAATCCTCTCTACTAGGTCTACTAGGTCCGACGTATCATCACGGAAAATCTCATATACGCCATTTACCACCCAAACACTCACGGGTGTAGTTACCTCGAAAGGTTCTTATGGATTCGGGATCTATTCCTTTACACTTGGTTGTTATCTTTCTTCTTTGCATTACTCTTTCCGTACTTCCAACTCATACTAGCATACATACATAACTTCCATACCGATTCTGGCCTCTAATCTTTGGAGTCACTCTATAAAACAATATAAGGCCATTTCCGCTCACGACTGTTCCGGTGGGCGTCCACGAACGTAAAACAATTAACTAGACTTGGGCCTTGCATCCTCGTGACCTGTCACGTGGCGGAACTACTACCAGATCCCACTCTATTTCGGGCTATGGGCGACCGTGTGTACTACTTTACCCCGCCGTCGCACTTAACTCTTACCCTTAGTCTGAATAAAATCTTATTGCCCGAGAAGGCCTTATATATACCTAAGGTCTCGGCGGTTATCAATATTCTTAGGCTCGCATTTCCATGCTCCAAGCCTACCTTACCAGTCCCCCCATAAACGGGTACACAAACTTCTCACAATGACATAATCGTGTTGTCTTGACCACGACAACCATACTAACTCCATACGGGTCTCATACGTACCATTCTCTTACGCATACCATGTAGCTTAATCTATTAACAAGTCATTCCGTCAGGTTCCTTAACATGACTTCTTAAGGGTTCACTACCCTATCAGACAACTCATCCTTTCCCAATTATCTCAAAATAAAACATAAGACCTTAGCGAGAATTCATTAACTGTTCCATACCTTCCCGGTATCTAGTTAGTCTTTACCAACTCCTGGTAATCTAAAATCATTCTAGGCAACACGCGTCTGACCCTCATACATAACTCCGTATAGCTGTATGTCACAATACCAACTATACTACAATTATTACCAACCTGGATACGCAATCCACAAAGTCCTTCTGGTCATCACGCTTTCTCGTGCGCAATCAACATAACTCGTTAGGAGACGACCCTAACAACACAAATTTCTATCGCACGATCTCAGTGAGAAGAATGGAAACCAATCCTAAATGTCCTGCGACCTCACGATTATAGATGTGGTGCACAACACACCGATAATCAAGACTACTGAACACGGTCGTAGACACTTTTCGAGGACTAATCGCTCGATACCACTTTTGTCACGACGACTCAGGGCGCGGTGCCTACTACAGGCACCCTTCTAATCATACAACATAACAAAGCGTGGAAGATAAATAACACTTTTTTTAAAACTAAGGCGAGTGATAAAGCGGCCATAACATGAAAATTACCGAAAGTCTACACTGTTTAACAATGTAAAAACAACTCTGCCATCCAATTACGGATGAATACAGCACTCTAAGATTTGAACAAATACTATGACGGGACAAGGCCCCGCGTACCCCACGAATATACATAGCCATGACAACTCCTAACATTGGAGCCATCTCAAAATCTTTGAACCGGGATCCTAAGCTCGCGGATCCATCGTAATACCTAAACTGCGGACATTTAACGAAGCCGAGAAATGATCAACAGTGCAGAATATGGAACGGAAAATAAGGTACGAGAACAAATCATAATCGCATAAAAGAATGACAGGCAAGTATAAAGAAAGGGTAAATACTAGATCCTACCGTGTCATTTCCATCTCGTGAACTTAATCGTACCTTATTATCTTTTCCCATTTTTCCATAAGAGTATAGTCAAATTCTTACGTCATATACTTAAGAAAACTCATCAAGTTCATAAACATATAACTTACGTATCTTTGCATAACCTAATCCGTCCCTTTATGGAGGAACGCTTTATCTTGTCGGCCCAACTGGGACGCGATAAGTCACATAAGTCCGCCCGTAAAGGTATACTTCCCGCCCAACTGGGACGCGATAAAATCACATAAGTCTGCCCATAAAGGTATCTGCATAAAAATAGAGGCTCATGATCAAAACAGGTCCTCGCCTGTAGTATCGATAAGCAATCCTACTCGCGGGACTATTTCACCCGCATAGTCCCGTGGACCCGCATGAGGTATTCTCGCATAGTCAGACTACCGCACGAGACTATTTCACCCGCATAAGCCCATAAGGACTCGCGTGAGGTATTCCTCGTCATGGGTAGCAAATCCACTAACACGTGGTATAACGTCTTGGGGTTTACCTCATTTATACTCTTACCCCAGGCGGGTGGTATAACGTCTTGGGGTTTACCCTCATTTATACTCTTACCCCGAGAAGGTGGTATAACGCTGGGGTTTACCCTCATTTATACTCTTACCTTAACTCAACCTACCATCATACATAACATAAGCCCTACCGCTTATCATCATACATAACAAAAGCACTACCGACTTATCATACATAACATAAGCACCACCGGCTTACCATACATAACATAAGCACTACCGACTTATCATACATTACATAAGCAAGTTAAGAAATCCCCTAACTTCTTATTAGCTTGTTCATATACACTCTCATTTTTGTTTACTTAAGGCACTAACATGTCATTATAAAATCCGGGAATTTAACCCAACGTACTACGTGCCTCTACTCCTTTAAAATGATTCTCTTTCAAATAAAACTTCCAAGATACTAATAACCGTAGTATCAAGTCATATCTACTTTTCACGACAAGTCACAATACTTTTTAGAAATACATTTATAGGCTTCTAAATCAAGTGACTTCTTTCTTTAAAACCTTAAGCAATTGGTACCTTTAAAACAATTTGCCCTTCTTTATTTCAAATCATTTCTTTGCTTACATTACTGAAGGAAACCATTCTTTTAATCTTCCATAAAGTTATTATAACCAACTTCCCATAAAGCCGTTATAACTCTTTATGTCTTAGACAAATTCATTCCTTTTATGACCAAGAAACTTATACTTTTAATTCAAATCACATAGCTTTCAAAATACTTCAAGTCTCTTATCTTTTAAGAAAACAAGTTTCTTAACTTTAGAATGGCAAGAAATCAATACTTTCCAAATCAAGTGTTCTATACTTTTAAATCAATTCATTTCTTCCTTTAAGAATCAAGTCCCATAACTTGAAAAATAAAGTCCCTTAACCTTTTAAAAATTTGAGGCTCATAGTCTTAAAACTTCATACGTAAATTCTTATAAATTAAGTAACATATACTTTGGTGCGTTGTGAATAAGTTATACTTATTTATAACGATCTTAATCGAGTAGCCATGATCTAGAAAATGTAATACAATTTTGTCTTATCTTAGCTTCTATGCAGATGGAGAATTCTACTCATTTTAACTTAATTGATTGTCATTACATTTTCCTTTATTAACGCTGCAGTGGCTTGTTCGATTCTTATTCTCATTTGTGCCGTAACTTAGCCAAGTCAACTTGGCTCCAAATACCTCCTAACGACTCTTACCAACATCCCCCATAAGACTTGGTAAGAACTTAGGATAACCTAGACATAACCTTTACATAGAGTAAATCAACATACATACCTCTTAACTTCTAAGAGTAGAAGAAATCATGAAATAGTACCACATGTATTTTCATACATAGAATCATGTCAAAAGAAGGAAGAGGTTCACATACCTCGCGACGATTATCGACAAATAACAAAATGCTCCAAAGTACTTCAACCTTGATAGCTATTCCATCCTTCAAGTAGAATACGCTATACTTAGTACTTCAACCTATAATGACCATAATACGTCCATTAAACCTCTAGCTTCAAACGTAGAATATTCTAAGTGCAAAGTCATTAAATTCTACGAAAAATCGGACAGCACTTCCTTTGTTTCTACATACTTTGCCACCTTTTTCAAGGCCGAATTCAATAACCAAACATGCCACATTTAAGGCCCAACAATTCAGCTAACCAAAGGGGATTACACGCCTTAACAGGACGTGTAAAATTCCGCCCTACAAATTAATACGAAACTAGTTCCATATTTAAAGCCATTCTTGGCTAAACATATACAACAACACAAAGTCCTTTTCCAATTCTTTTTCAATCCAACTTCTTAGGCCTAACATGTTATATAGTCATAAACAACTTAACAATTATAATTCATTCTTTATATAACATGTGACGATTAAACTAATAATCCAATTGAATTGAAATCTTAAAGGCTAAATCATGCAACTTTTCGGATTCCATCCAAATATTCCATAACACATATCATTCTTCATAATATAATCCACATGATCATTTCTAACTACTACAACATGAAATCTTGAATTATAATAGCAATACGGAGATTATTACCTCCTTAAGCTCAAAATGATCCAAAACCCTAAGTCGATCCTTAGCAACTCCAACTCCTTTTCTTGACGTTCCAACCGCTTATTTGCAACCCTGTAAGCTTGTGAAAAACTCTCTTCTATTTCCAACTTCAAAGTGAAGAACACATTGGGTTTCCGCCATGACTAACGTAAAAACGCCGCTTTCCAAATCTTTCTATTGAGATATCCTTACAATACCCTTGGGACCTTGGGTTAAAGTCTGTGGCTAATGGATCAAAACTACAAAATTTTTGTGGGGAAACACACTAAAGCCGAGAGCACAAGAACATACACAAAGTCTCTAAATTTTTCTAAGTGTTAAAAGAGCTAGTCTTGCACTAGTTGTATATATAATACAATGGATGGCTTAGATTGCAACACTTGAGTGGCTAGGATGAGAGTAATTAATTAATCGCCAGTGGATGTTGACTAGTCGATAAACTCAAGCTTTGAAGACTTATCTTCCTCACGGTCAATGACCATTTTACCCTTGCTTCAATTTCGCCCAAGACCAATGCGGGGTGCCACGTGTCGCCTCCCATTCGTCCATAAAATTCAGTAACCTCGCGGGCGCCACAAAACGTAAAATTCTCTTGGGCCCCACGTGACCAAATCCAGAAAATAAATTTCCATAATGATAATACATTCCATAATCCTCAATTAATGCATTTTGAGAATCTAATTCTCCTCAACGAACATTTTTCCTTTCCGATGTTCGGAAGATTTTCCGTCGGAAAAACAATTCTTCCTTTTACTCAATTTCAAGTCTTGTGTTCCTTTACGCATATCTCTCTTATACATGTCACGGACTTACGGTGTAACAAAGAAATTTAGCAGCGCGTTGCAATATCTCACTTTTACCGGACTGCATATAACCTACGCCGCATAACAAGTGTGTTTATTCACGCATAATCCGATGGAAGAACATACGCAGCACTCAAACGCATCAGATGCTACATTGGCGGCACTCGTGAATATGGATTACATCTTTACCCATCTTGCGTCTCCAAACTTGTCACTTATACGTACGCAGATCGGGCAAATGTTCTGACACCGCACGCCCACATCCGGGTATCAGGTCTTCGCCGGTGATAATTTAGTTTCACGGTCTTCCAAACGGCAACCCATGTATCACGCCCAAAGGCCGTTCAATACCGCGCTATTGCAATGTTGTGTCGACTCGTCTTTGGATTCTCAATCTATTACTGTGAGCTTCATTGCCCAATTCCGACGGCTACTATGGTTTACTGTGACAACATTAGTGCGATATATCTCTCTGGAAATCCAATACATCACCAGCGCACTAAACATATTGAGTTGAATATCCATTTTATCCGTGAAAAAGTGGCTCGCGGACAGGTGCGAGTATTACATGTCCCAACGCGTCATCAAATCGCAGATATCTTCACGAAAGGGCTTCCGCTGATTTTATTTGAAGATTTTCGACGCCTCAACATTCGCGCTCCCGCTTCAATCATGAGTGTTAGAATAATATTCTTAATTACTATTAATAATGTTCTTAATGTAATATCTTAGTATATACGGTATGTTGTATAATCATAAAGTAGGGATATTATTATGCATTGAATAGAAAGATATTAGGGGATAAGAATAGGAGGACATTAGCCTAGAATCATTCTTCCTAATAAATATATTCTATGTATATATTGTTACCATAGAAGATGAATAGGATTGAGGAAAATATTTTATCACGAACAAAGCTTTTCTGGAGATTTTTTTTTTAATCTTGTATTTATAAATTTTCATGTAAAATATTTGAATTATTAATTTGCTAAATATAAAAAGTTAAAATTGATAAAAAAAAAAAGAAGAGTAAAATACTTAATAACTGTTTGATTAAGTTTCTAAAATTAATTTATTTTGAAAAAATATTTTTTTAAAAAGTAAAAAGAGTTGTGTATGACTTAATTTTTTTTTTAAAAAGACAAATAAAATTGCATACGTGACATGACAATTAATATGATAAAATGAGTAGTAAAATGAGAATTATTTTTAAAAGAGTAGTATTCTGAGAATAATTTTCCAGAGTATTATTTTGACAATTTGCTCTCCAATAAATACGGTAACTACCTCTCTCACCTCTAGCATTACATGTACTTCGATTTAAATGGAAGTACCTTTAGACTAACCCGTTTGAATGAGCTATGTCTTTTGACTTAACTTATGACTTTTGATTTTTTTTTTTTAATTTTTTTTATTTTTTATTTTTTATTTTACTCAAATATTTAAAAAATACTTAAAAACTATTTTAACTTAAATTAAATCAATCCTAACATGCTCTAAGAATTTTGTAAACATTAAGTTTAAAGTAAAGTGAAAGATGACAGAGGCACGAGTGTCATGTGACAGTAATTATATCTGCCAACACATTTGGTGGAGTTCACAAAAAAAGTTGATTTTTTCAACAATTTCACTCTTCTCGTTCCCTCTTCACTACAAAACCATCCCTCCCAATTTATATTATACATTTTTTTTAGTTAATTTAATATTTTTTATTTGATAATAATTTAATTTCAAACTTTATCATTTACGCTTAACAAAATAATTTCTATAATCATACAAATATCTTTAGTTTGATTAGATCACAAAATTGAAAAAATTTCACTTATTTCTTAAATTTCGTGTCCAATCAAATTATTTCACATAAATTGAGATGAAGAGAGTACCAAAGATTAGTGTTCCTTCTATTTTTTTTATTTCCATTTAAAAATAATAATATTTAATTATATAAGTATCTTGATTTATTTTAGATTATAAAATTCAAACATCTTTTTTAGACGGGTGAGTATTATAAACAGTTGAAGTTAACAAAAGGGACGATACCGTTTTAATTTGAATGTTAAAGAAACAGCTTTGAAACAGACACTGACAGGTCTTTCTCCGTCCCCAGTCTTGTTCTCCATTACACTCAGAAAAATCTCAACTCTCTCTCTCTGTATTGTTTTTAGTGAGGAGAGGAGATTGAAGAATGGCTGGATATGTTGGTGTATTGGTATCTGATCCATGGCTGCAAAATCAGTTCACTCAGGCGGAGCTGAGGACTTTAAAATCTCACGTATGTTTTCTCTAACAAACCACTTTTTTCTTTAATTAAATTCTCTATTTGTGGATCCCGAAAATAACCACTCTATCTACTACCAAGTAGTTAAGGTCTGTGTACCCTCTAACCTCCCAGACTCCGTGTGTGAGATTTCACTGAATATGTTATCCATTTTCGATGATTACCGTTTATTTCTGTGCAGTTCAACACAATGAGGAGAGAAAACAGAGATTTGACGCTCGCCGACTTGCCTTCACAAATGGCGAAACTGAAACACGTAGGAGAGAATCTTACGGAGCAAGAAAGAGATTCCTTTCTCAGAGATTCCTATAAATGCTTGAATGAAGACGTTGATTTCGAGCTATTTCTTCGGGTATATATACCCCGCTCATGCACTTGAAAACATATTGTTAGTAACATATGCACTAGACCGGTTTTAAAAACTTTGTTAAGAGTACACATCGTATATGGAACGGGAATATGGACTTGGACAATTTTCACTCTACAAGCTAGATTTTGAGTTTACTTAGGCGCAATATCCATTATTTTCGTGGTATCAGAGTCGAGCCAATTTCAATTCTTTGTTCACCTATGTTGACCCCAAATTATATTATCCATGCTTCCGTTAACAAGGTTTAGGCATGCGGGGAGTGATAAGAGTCGGGATATGGAATAGAAACATACACTCCTTGTACTTGGACAATCCTCACCCATATAAGGTCCATATTCACATTCCATATCCGATGTGAACTCTTCGTTTCATTAAGAAGTGGCTGTTTGATCATCCATCAAAAGGAGACATGAAATTTGACCAAATAACTGAATTTCTTCATTGAAGTGAAGTTTTAATCTATTTCTATATGATTTCTAGTTTAAAAGACTAACCACAAAATCATTTCATACTTCGTATTTGTATAGTCCTTTTTGTAACACTAGTAAAAGAAATGCTTCTAGTAAAATCCAGAACACAGCTTGCATCACGTTGGGAAACTAAAAACAGAGAATTTTGAAATATCAAAGTTAATAAATGGATGCATTTATTGAAAAAATCTCTCCAATCTATATGATACGAATTTTGTTAAATAAATTTTGTTGTTTTAGTTATTTAGTGAATGAACTATTAGTTAGTTAGTTAAAGAGGTAGAACTATAGATAACACAAACAATTTATTTGAAGTTTTCCACTATTTTTCTAGATCTTTTCAGAACATACTTGCCAAGAATCAGTAGTTGATGTATCTAACGAGTGCAAACATTTGTTAACTTATGACAGGTCTATTTGAAACTCCAAGAACATGCCACAGCAAGAATGGGACATAATGCCAAGAATTCATCAGCTTTCCTAAAGTCTCCAACGTCTACACTACTCCATACAATTAGTGAATCTGAGAAGGCATCATATGTTGCCCATATTAACAACTATCTTGGAGGAGAAGAATTTTTGAAAAAATTCCTTCCTATTGATCCTTCTACAAACAATCTCTTTGAGATTGCTAAGGATGGAGTTCTTATCTGGTTAGCATCAATCTTGCTCTTTCTTGCACACATGTCTCAAGAGCTTGTAAACCCCATAGTCTGATTGTTAATTAAATTGCCCTTTGTTGCAGTAAGCTTATCAATGTGGCTGTGCCTGGAACTATTGATGAACGAGCAATAAACATGAAGAGAATCCTTAATCCATGGGAAAGGAATGAAAATCATACTTTGTGCCTAAACTCTGCTAAGGCAATTGGATGTACTGTGGTCAATATTGGGACTCAAGACTTTATTGAAGGAAGGGTACGTGTCTCCTTATGAATTCCCGCTCACATTTGCATCAGTCTCCCCTGAAAATGCCATATATTTTGACTCTGTTTCCTTTCGAGTTCCTCGGAAACATTGTTTGGAAAGCTTCTGGATCCACCTCACATCAATAACCCGACCCCTACCACCTATAGGTAATTGTAGACTTGAACCTATTCGTCGCAGACCCAAAACCGTATTTCTCATCAGATGGAGTAGGATTCTGTATCTTGGGCTTTGAGCAGTGTTAGTGTGATATCATCTGATCATTTTGATTTGTCAACTGCTAATTTTATGTTAGTCTAAATAGATTTATCGATAGCATTATTCTAACAAAACACTCAATAATTAGTTTGACCTTTCCCTTTTTTTTAATAATTTGGAAAAGCTGATCAGCTTAAAATTTTGTTCCATCGGAGAAGTCCATTCTCTGCTAGACTCTAGTTAGTATATTAAAGACATTCAATTACCCATATCCAGTATCCTTTCCCTTGCTGCCTTTGTATCATCTCGTTCTCTGGTCTATGGCTGGATGATGATGACTTCGATCAGAGGCTTGAGAAAAATCTTGTCAAGATGCTACTGAATTATCTGTTGCAACTTCCATGTTTACTGGTTTTCTCGCAATGTAATATTTACTCCAACTCTTGACATGACAAGTGTTTTTTTATGTGGTTTTTGTGAGTGACATTCTTTTGATTACCTTAGCTTTTTGGATCAACAGTTATATTGTATTAATACTTTGTTGTGTGATTTGTTTTCAGAGGCATCTTGTTCTTGGAGTAATATAATATTTACTGGTTTTCTCGCAATGTAATATTTACTCCAACTCTTGACATGACAAGTGTTTTTTTATGTGGTTTTTGTGAGTGACATTCTTTTGATTACCTTAGCTTTTTGGATCAACAGTTATATTGTATTAATACTTTGTTGTGTGATTTGTTTTCAGAGGCATCTTGTTCTTGGAGTAATATCTCAAATTATTAAGGTAAGGGTTCTGAATGTGCACTTTATTGAATACTTAAGATGATTTTCAAATTTGAAGTTTCGGAGCAACTTTTTATAGGACTAGATTACATTAATAATATAGCATCCGGCATTTAGTGATTTAGATACAAAATGGTATCACCATATATCTTAGGACACAAAACTGTAATCTTTATATTTTTCGAGGAAATTGATTCTTTAATTCACACTATTTCAGATTCAACTATTGGCAGACCTCAATCTAAAGAAAACACCTCAATTGGTGGAGTTAGTTGATGATAGTAAGGTAGAGTGGACATTCACTCGTTAAATGATTTGTTCATCTGACTATCTTGCAAGAAAGCTTGTATCATATGCTTCAGCTCAATTTTATGATCTCAGGATGTAGAGGAGTTGATGAGCCTTCCTCCAGAAAAGATCCTGCTTAGATGGATGAATTTTCAATTGAAGAAAGCTGGATACAAGAAAATCGTGACAAACTTCTCTTCTGACATAAAGGTAGATGGGAATGAATAGGACTTGTGTACCAATCGAGCATGAACACAATTTCTCTCTTATTTTATTTTTTATAACTGTGCCTTTTATTTAATTCTTCTAAAGAAAGATAGTTTTCCCTCAAATGGTGGTAGAGACTCTATCGCTGGCGATTCTATTTTATCTTCTCTATTTGGGAAACATGAACTACAAACTAGTGGTTCTAGACATATTTTAACACCAACTCCTTCCTTCACTTCAGTTTATGTGGTGTAGTTTTACTGGCACAGAGATTAATAAAGAAAAAAAGACTTTTGGAACTTGTGGTATAAACATGCCATGAGATTTCTGTGGCTAATAAAAGCATTATGCCATTATGGATAAAATAGAAAGTTTAAAGTTAATTGTTTCCAGTTATAGAAAGATGACTTTGGAACAGACTATAGTGCCACATAAAATGTATACAACCAGTAGAAACTGTTTCAGTTTATTCAATTTTCTTCTCCCAAAGCGCCAGAGTGCTAAATAGCATATAAATGGTAAATAAGAATCAATATGATCAACCGATATATCCTTACTTCCTCCTATGATAAGTGAGATTTTCTGTACAAGCTATTTAGTTTTATTTAAAAAGTACTCGATTCAGACTTTCTTGTCCCAGTAATAAATCAAAAGAGCTCTCAGTTTTCATCTCTTCCATGTGGTTTCTCATTTTGTAGAAATAATACGAATTCTTAAGTTATCTAATTGCTTACGTAGGATGGAGAAGCTTATGCTCACCTCCTAAATGTTCTAGCCCCAGAGTACGCCAATCCTTCCATGCTCACTGTAAGAGACCCTTCAGAAAGAGCAAAAATGGTTCTGGAACATGCAGATAGGATGGGCTGCAAAAGATACTTAACAGCAAAAGATATTGTGGAAGGTTCTCCAAATCTTAACCTTGCATTTGTGGCACATATCTTTCAGCATAGGTGAGAATAGTTAAATGTTTCTTCACTCTAATTGTGAGCTTACTAACTGTTCGCTGTATTTTCTTTTTGGCTTTGAGACCTAACTAGAAGAAGATATAGCTTTAGTGGTTCTTCTAAGTTCTTCAAGACCTTTAGTTGATTTCAAGCCACATTTGCTTGGATTCTACCTTGGTACTTGAGTACTTCTATATGTTACGAGTTTTTATGCATTGCAATGTCCTTCTAGCATGTTGCTTGGATAATTACACATCACTAGCAAAGAGATTTGAATAGACAAAGTTGATGCTTGCACAGTTGTCAGTTGACCTGAAATTTATTATAGATTTTGCCAAAACCTAAAACACTTCTAAGACCTACTGTAGTTGTCGTTATTGCCACTCGTCGGGTATTTCCGTAAAACCACTAGTCGTTATAGCATTTGTCCATTCACCAATTTTGCTGTATAAATCTGATATGCTATCTGTGTAGGAGTTATGGTAAAACTTGTATTTTACACTTTACTGGGACTGGCATTCTGTAAACATTCGTTTATTTAATTATTTTGTTTCAATCTATAAACTGATGATAAATCTCTCATCTAAAGGAATGGGCTTTCAACTCAAACAAAACAGATATCGTTTGTTGAGATATCACCAGACGAAGCTCAGATGTCCAGGGAAGAAAGATCATTTCGCTTTTGGATCAATAGTCTTGGAAATTCATCATACGTAGACAATGTTTTTGAAGATCTGAGAGATGGGTGAGTGCTACCTTGATACATAGTGTAGAAATTTTCCCCATGGTTGTATAATCATGCTCCAGAGTTAATTTCTTTTTGATCCATTGCAAATAAAGAAGCTTCAATTCTGCTCTTATCTTATGGCTTTTGCAGAAGTTCTTTCATAAACGTTTATGTGAAGAGCACTTCTTCTGCCTATGTTTCATTCTGCGTGAATTTTGTCTTTTCAGATGGGTGCTTTTGGAGACACTTGACAAGGTCTCCCCAGGAATTGTTAATTGGAAAATTACCACTAAACCTCCAATTAAGATGCCTTTCAGGAAAGTAGAAAATTGCAACCAAGTAGTCAAGATTGGCAAACAATTGAAGTTTTCCCTAGTAAATATTGCTGGCAATGATGTTGTGCAGGGAAACAAGAAGTTGATATTGGGTAAGCCTTCTATTTTATTTCTCCCACTAAATCGGAAATCAAAAAGCTCAAATTGTTATGACCAACCGCTTTATTTCTTGTTTCAGCTTACTTGTGGCAGTTAATGAGATGTAACATGCTTCAGCTCTTAAAGAATTTGAGATTTCACTCCCATGGGAAGGAAATTACTGATTCCCACATTTTGGAGTGGGCTAACAGCAAAGTAACAAACTCAGGAAGCCAGAGTCATATGACAAGTTTTAAGGTATCGTCTCCACAAATATATCTGTTTACTAAAATCAGAATAATGGAGTAGGAAAAACCTTTAAGGGGCTATTTCCGTAAATCTTGGATTTGCATGGCAGTCATTAAACATTGTCTTTTCAACTACAAACAAGCTAGGTTCCTAATACAGGTAACAGATTATATTGGTCTAAGCATCATTTCAACAAGCTATTCGTGGTTTTACTGCTTTAACTATGGAGTCAGGTGACTAAATGTGAGAACCAAGCTTTGAAGAAACAAATAAATTCTATAGTAAACGGTTTATTCATTTTCCTTGCGATATCAGCTTTCGATAAGTCAGATGCTTTATTTGCATTACTTTGGCCTGAAGAGTATTTAGAAATTATAATGTTGCAATCACATATTCTGCATCAGAGTAAATGTCCCGTGTTGGAGAATATAGATATAGTTATTGGACAAGGCATGAGTTGAATAATGTGCTACAAGACGGCCAATACATATCTTTAATTTTACTACTACTATTTTACTTGTTACCACGATGAAGAAGGTGTGGACTTTGTTTTATATTTACAGGATAAGAGTTTGTCAACTGGAATCTTTTTTCTTGAACTGCTAAGTTCCGTTCATCCTCGAGCTGTTAACTGGAGTCTTGTAACAAAAGGGGAAACTGGTAATTTTCTTTCACACTTCAAACAGGTTCCCGCTTTCAATAATTCAAGTCAAAATATACTTGCTTGGTGGCATACAAAAGAATTTGGTTCTTGATATTTTCTCGCAATATATTTCTTTGTTCTTCCCTTGTGGTCCGGCCCTTCCCTGGAAGCGCATAGGGGGAGCTTACACCGGGCTGCCTTTTTAAAAAAATATTTCTTTGTTCTTTTGGTTTTGCTTTTGCATTACGATAACAGATTATCAAATGTAATTTGATGTAAATGTTCAGGGATGCCCGACTGAATTAATGAGCTAGGTTCTAAACAGAGCTGCTGGGGAGGGGGGGGGGGGAATAGTGCATTATTATATCGTGATTTTTGAAATAATTTACCAGATCTCTTTTCTCCTTTGCTTTACACACTATGTATCATGTGTAGCTTTTTCAGAACCATATTTCAGAAAGATTTTAGTCAAATGACTGGAATGTCTAAACAGAGCTGCTGGGGGGGGGGGGGGGAATAGTGCATTTTATATCGTGATTTTTGAAATAATTTACCAGATCTCTTTTCTCCTTTGCTTTACACACTATGTATCATGTGTAGCTTTTTCAGAACCATATTTCAGAAAGATTTTAGTCAAATGACTGGAATGCTTTTCCCTAAGTAACAAGGGGTGCCGAGGTTTTAATACATCATTCTCATCAGCCAAACTTTTTGAACCTTAAGCACAACAACTATATGTCTGTTGATGAATTTTCCCTCTAAAGACTTCTTTTCTGCTTTTGCCTAACGATACTCTCTGTTTCGTGGGACTAAAACAGACTGAACAGTTGAAATGGTTCTGACCATTTTGAAAGGTCATTCAACATAGCTGAAATGACCGAATCTTATCTATTTCTTTGCATTCAAACAGTCTCAATGTTATATAACAGTTGAAATGGTTCTGACCATTTTGAAAGGTCATTCAACATAGCTGAAATGACTGAATCTTATCTATTTCATTCTATTTCTTTGCATTCAAACAGTCTCAATGTTATATATTCCTGCCTCTTCTCCTACTGTGAGGGAGCTAAGATCATACCTCTCAGAAACTTCATTATCTGTACCTCTTGGTGCTTGTTTGCTTTCATAGTTCATGCCTACTGTTAGTATGCTTGAGGATGACTCTGATTTATTCAAAATTTTGGATGATGCAGAGGAGCAGAAGAAGATGAATGCGACCTACATAATCAGTATTGCCAGGAAGCTTGGATGTTCAATTTTTTTGCTACCTGAAGATATAATTGAGGTAATTGTTCATTTTTATGCAGTTGTCTTTTGGGCACATATCTAATAATCACTGGATTATTTTACTTTTTGATTGAGTAAAACCCCTCTTTTTGTTTCAGAAACCAATTCTATTTTACTCTTAGAACTTGTGTATTGGCACAACTCACAAGTCTCTTCTAAATGATGCAAAACTATAATAGTCTCTTCTAGTATGCTGCAAAACTATAATATAATGGCATGTTTAATCAGGTAAATCAAAAGATGATCCTTACGCTGACAGCAAGTATAATGTATTGGCACTTGAAACAACCGTTGGAAGACCAAAGTTTTGCATCTTCAGATAGTGATAGTAGCTCGGTGGACACAGCCTCAACCTCAACGTTGGATGATACAACTTCTGAGTCTTCAGCGGATGATATCAGTAGCAGATAACTGGGTGATTTTTTCAGATATCGTGTGCTGAATCTTTTTTTTTTTCTTCGTGCTGCCTTTTTATTGAAATTTTCAAAAGATTTAGTGTTATCACTTTGTAGAAATCAAATCATTCTGAAAGCAGTTTTCCAGTAAACAAACACATAATGTGGATATAGTAAGAAAGTTGTAGTAAGTGTATTGGATATAAGAAGGCATTGTAACGTGTGCCTCTCGTTGTATCATGTCCATAGTGTATCTTACCTTTTGTCATCGCATCACCCTTAAACTCACTGGCTATGTAAGTTTTGCTTAGAAGTTAGAATTAAGGACTGAACCAATCATTTGGAGCTAATAAAAAACATTGATTTCATTTTTTTATTGTTTAAGTAATTATCTTTATTTTAATTTATCTCTGATTAATTGTTTATGTAGTTAGGATCATTTTTCAAATCGTTTTAAGGAACATTCTATTTCGAGTTAATACTTCAAAATCCATATTTTGTGAGTTTATTACTTAAAACTATTGGTTGTTATTGTTGTTAACTTGTTATGTTACTTTATGAACTATAATTGTTCCTATCTCTGTGGTGCCAAGTAGCATGGAGAGTGGTCTCGCTTTACATTATTATTTTATTTTTTATTTGTTATTTTATCTTTCTCCTCTCTTCTTTTCTTATTCATTTTCTATTCTTCAACTTTCTACATCTTTCGCTAATACATGTAAACTAATTGAAACCCATAACCTCAAAATAATAACATAAAAATAACAACATACCCCGTATTATTTCACAAGTGGAGTTTGGAGAGGGTAGGGTGTATAAAGGCCTTACTCCTACCTTGTGCCGGTAGAGATGTTGTCTCAAATAAATCATTGGCTCAAGTAAAGTAGAAACACAACAATTATGAAAATAAACACAGTAACAACAATTAATGTCAAGACGTTATGCTTAACATTTTTTCTCTCGCATGGTGCTCTTTGGCGATGACATTTTCCTCTCTAGGTTGAGTTCTCTAACTCAAAACAAAAATTTTAAGCACTTTTCTAGTTTGCCAAACACCCAGAAAAAAGCTTTAAGTGGCTTATAAGCTGGTCATAAGCCAATCCAAACGACTCTAAGATTTTCTTTCCTTCTACAAACCCAAAAGTCCTTCAAGGTTTTCTTCACCCTAATCTTCTCTATTTCTTTTCACTAATAGTGTCGTCGTCCAAATCTTCTCTCTCACATTCTCCACAAGAAAATTACGATAATTCTTCCCCAAGCCGTCGTCCATGGAAAGCTCTGGGTTCTTCTAGGAGTCATGAGATTGACTTGAATTCCCTCGCAGCCGAAATTCTCCCAGCTGGATTTGATTACTAAAGAGATTTTCGTGTCGACTAACACTTTGAATTTGTGGAAGAAATCAAATCATTGATAACTGCGTACATTCTCCCGGAAGTCCTCAAGGACTTTAATTTAAACTCCAACATTGATGTTAGAATTATGAGTCTATCATCTAGAATGAACCATCACGTGGAGGGTTTCTCTATGGTTCGTACGTATCCTTTCACAATTGGCTTCTTCCTTCTAGTCTCGAAGATCATCGAGGACATCTACCAACGATATCGGGTATACTTGGAATAGGTTGCTCCTCAAATTTGGAGATTAGTATATGGCATACAGATGTTGGCAGATCGTGCTAATGTTCCATTCACCATCGACTATCTTATTGTCCTCTACTACCCTCGGTTGTTCCGGGGTGGCATTATTCACCTCTACCCCCACGAAAATCGAAACCTTGTCAACGCTGAAGATGACTTTGATCGGGGGTGGCTGATCAGGTTTGTGATGACCCAAACCGACCAAGTTCATCAGCCAGCCTCTGAACTCTTTCTCGGGAATGAAATAATGCCCGTAAGTTTCTTCACTTACTACCCCACCTTTTTTTACGGGTGCAAAATCTTACTTTCCATGCATAAATGTTTTTTCTTCGCAGGTGTAAGATGATATTAATCTCCCTTGGGGAGTCTTTCATTAATATCAAGGTATATATAGAGTACAATGATCATCCCTTATACAATAGGAATTTTAAGTCTATACAAAAGAGGAATTCTAGTCTTACCATAATTATATTTACACAATATATGAAAATATTCTAATTATGAGTAGGGAATATATTGTTTCCTATAATTACACGTTTACACACCCTCACGGAAATGAGGAGGCGGACCGAGATCGGATCTAAAGTCAAGAAACAACTGTTCGAGAAGTCCTTTGGTAAATGTCAGATACCGATAGGATGATGGAACATATAACACTCTGACATGGGCTAAAACAACTTTCTCACGAACAAAGTGTAGGTCTATCTCAATGTGCTTGGTTCGCTGATGCTGAACCGGATTATGAGACAAATAGATGGCAGAGATGTTATCACAGTACACAATATATGCTCGACGCAGGACATCAAGTTCTAACATGAAGTTTCGAGCCAACAAATCTCGATTACATTTGCAACGCTCAGATCACTTCAGATCGATCTAGATAAGGTAGTCCGCCGCCGCGTATCAAGAAATCAGATTATCCCCTAAGAAAACACAAAAGCCTGAGGTGGAGCGTCGCGTGTCCGGACACCCTGCCCAATATGCATCCGTATATGAGAGCAACCTGGCGCAGAGGGGTATAGGTGCAAACCATAATCAAGAGTGCCCTTAATGTATCGAATGATACGCTTAAGAGAAGTGAGAGATTCTGCAGGGGTACGTGCATAAGCATACCGCGGAACAACATAAACAATGTCCGCCCGTAAATGTTAGATCTTCAAGTGCACTGCAAGTGCTCCTATCTGAGTAATATCGAGATCAAGCACTATCCATAGCACTGAGCTTAGATTTCGAATCGTCTGGAGTAGGAATAACTTTGCAATTCGCCATCTTAGCCCTGTACACTATCTCCTCTGCATACTTACGCTGATACAAGAACATTTGATTGACAGACATGGTCACTGATATCCCCAAAAAATAACTCAGCTTTCCCAAATCAGTCATTACAAATTCGAACTTAAGCAAGACAATAATCTCATTTTTCAATCTATCGGAATGAACAATATCATCCACGATAGTAATAAGTTACATCGATGAAAATGAAGAGTGATGTATCACTATACAAACCCAATCAGATATACCGCAAAGCGATCATACCAACATAGTGAGGAATGTAATAATGAATTCTTCACATCAAGTTGATGGATCGCCAATGTTTGCCCATAATGCTCGATAATCTCTCCATAATCAATGATTTGTGCCATTAGCCACAAGACGAGCCTTATATTTCTCAAGATCCCCACTATCTCTGAACTTCTGACGAAAAAGCCACATACAATGAATAACATTCACCCTGTACTATATCCCACGCTGTGTTTTAGTCAAAGCATTGAATTCTCATACATAGCTACATTCTAATTAGGGTCTTGTTTGACCAATTTTGGGTTCTTTGGGAGATGGTTTAATGGACTTTGAGTTTGAAGATTCCACGCTTTAAATGGCGTCGCAACTCATCCGTCTTGGACGCGATCGGGTCGATACGAAAGAAACGAGTTGTTCGGCGAGGATGGGAGAAACGAGTAATCCGTTTGGAATTTTTGAAGATTCAAACGGAATGTGGTCTCGTCGAATGTGATGTGACGAGAGATGGATTTGACGAGTCAAAAGTCATAGCATATATAGCCTCATGGTTGAAGACAGCTAAGGTTGGGATAGCAAACCAAAAATCAGATGATCATGTGAGGACTCATGGTAGAGGATTTCGGTCATATTGTGAAGAGTGCTAGTAGAGAATATTTAGAACGATTCGACATTTTAGACCCGATGTGATGGAGGAGGCATGAATCAATAGGGGAATCAATATGATTCTTTCACTTTACGAGAAATGAAAAACCATGTCATTATTGGTACAAAAACGGTGAAACATAGAGTTATTGAATTCACGACCATTATCGCACTGAAATGATTTTATGTCTTTTTCAAATTGTGTTTGAATGAACTTGCGAAACTTAAGAAATTTGGCAAACACTTCCGATTTTAATTTAAGAGGGAATAATCAAACATAGTGTGAAAAATCATCGAGCAACACAAGATAGTATTTATGACCGAGAGAACTAGAGATAGGAGACGTCCATAAATCGACATGTATAATATCAAAGGGAGCAAATGTAACACTTGTAGATGATTTATGCGGAAGACGAATATGTTTGCCTAAGGAACAAGAAACACAATTTTGGGCAAGCTTCCCATTAAAGTAATGAAATTGTTGTCTCTAAGAAAATTAAAGACTGGGACTCCTGGATGACCAAACCTATTATGCCATGTTGAAGAAGAAATAGAGAGCAAGATGAATGGATAAAGATCTAAGAGGTGTAAACCAAAAGATCAAAGTCCAATTACGAGTAAATCGCGGACAAATAGATATATACGGTGTTTTGAGGAGAAGGGTGGATGAGGAGGTTGTGTATGAGGTACCATAACCTTTAATTGGAATGCGCTTGTACCAATCAGAACTTATTGAGGATGCTTTAAACTGAATAATACGTGAGATATGGCGTGTTTCTTGCGAGCTTTGTTAAAACTGGATCATGGTGGCCAAAGTATCATATTAGCCCGTAAGGGCAATCATTTGGAGCACCATTTTAGCGGAGTTGATCCGCTAGAAGTTTAACATTAGAGAAGTTTTCAAGACGTGTTTTGTTGAATTGTTCTTCCAAATACGGGCGACTAACGAGCGCGCTTGTTGTCCCAAAAATTTCCTCCAAACGATTCCACAAGTCAAGGGTGGAGTCGATTTCATGATAGTAAGGAGGCGATCCCGAGAGATACTACCATATATCCAAGAATCATCAACCTCCTGAGGGCGCGAAATTTTGTCATCAATATGATTAAGCAAGCTATAGAGACATTCATGAATGCGAAATAGTTCAACCGAGAATATTGTTTTCAGGATAGTGATATGGTTCATGAAAAGAGAGTGATGACTTGGTGGGGATTTGTAGAATTAGTATCCATTTAGAGAATAGAGGAATGGAGAAGAAAACTAAGAATTTGGGTAGAGAGAGGAGGCTAAAATTCTAGGGTTTTTCTTTCTAGGCTCTTAATACCATGTAAGATGATATTAATCTCCCTTGGGGATTCTTTCATTAATATCAAGATATATATAGAGTACAATGTTTATCCCTTATACAATAAGAATCCTAAGCCTATACAAAAGAGGAATCCTAGTCTTACCATAATTATATTTACACAATATATGGAAATATTCTAATTATGGGTAGGGAATATATTGTTTCCTATATTTACAGATATTTGAATAAGTTTCCTTCGCGTATCTTTCAATTTGACCCGATCTTGGAAAACCATAACTTCCAAATGGTGGAAGAGAAATTACCATGATAAGACATTGATCCTTTAGGATGATCCCAAATGTTTTTTATGAAATTCCCCCTTATTACCTTCTTACTTCCTATAGGACTCTTGGAGAGGAGATATGTTTCTCAGAATGTACCCGCTCATGCGACATCCTTGACCAACATAATTCAGTCGACCTAAATCAATCGAAAATAAAAAACTCAGGAGGTACACCTCTGAGATCCCATTGGGAATTGGATATAGAGTGAGAACCCGCCACAAACTCACGGAGCTTTAGAAGGAAGTACAAGAAGGGGTTGTCCACATTGATGATGAAGATGATGCATCAGGGAAAGATGGTGATGCTGGAAATCCCCCACCCGAGATGCCTAAGAATGAACGAGCGCCATCCTTCCAACATCTGCTTCTTCTCCCTAAAAATGCTCGAGTGCGAACCTGTAAACTTCTCTTTCTCACTTATCATACTTATTCATTCAGGTAAAAACTCTTATTTCTTATTCACGACTTTTGAAGGCCCAACTTCTTCCTGACATACCTCCTTTTATTTAGGAAGGTTGACAAAAAGCAATCAACGTCTGCGAGCCGAAGTTGAAAGGCTCTAAGCTAAAATTCGGGACTCAAATTCCTTTCCAGTTTCCCTCAAGTTACGCCTGCAGGATGCCACTATTTCACTAACGGGCCAGGAGAACTCCCTTCAAATGCTCACATCCTCATACGTGAGCCTTTAAGGTAAAACTATCATATTGGAAACTGACTTATCGACTGCTCGGGAACATTTTGTTTTCTTCTGGAAATGCTCGAAATGAGCTCCGGGCCATATACCAAATATGGAAACTTTACAGGAACATATCCATCATAAAGACTCATAGGGATACCCTTGAAGAAGTTAGCAACACAAAAATAGATATTCCTACAACGCTTCTTGATGCGAAGATTGATCTAGATGAGACTGAATTATTCCTGGAAGAGCTGCTAGGAGCTGAAGGATATACTCGGACGAAGGAGCTGACAATCCCCCCCTCCCCAACTTAGCTTTCGTATCTTAGATTACCATCTGAGAAAGTTTTGTGAAACACCCCCGACGAACCATGGAGCGAGCATGTCATTACCTTTCTCGTGGGTTTTATTTCAATGTTCTTAGAAAAGTACCACCCCCGACGAACCATGGAACGAGTGTATCGTATCCTTGAGTTTATTCTTTACCCATGACACTTTTGAGCCCAATTTATCTTTGGAAGAATGAAACTTCCTTTCTAGACATTACTGTTCGCAAGCCTATTATTCAAAGCTTTATTCTATGTTTGATTATGGGAGAATGCTTTTGTCCCTCTTATAAACAAATTAAGTCGTAGCTTTTAGTTTATCAAACTTTCATATCAAAAGTAGAATCCGAGGTTTTTGAACTAACTTTGAAAATTCTAAGTCTTAAAGACTTATAATGACATTGAAAAGACATTAATAGAATCATCCGGTATAAAATGTACTTTTTTTGGGCTTTCATGGCCTTATAATTGATTTCGGATTAACTCTAATCCCGGTCAATTTTTATTCGGGTACTTTAAGCAGCCGAAGTATTAACTTTCGTTACTTTAAGGTTTTTGATAAGAGACGAGCCTTATGTTTAATGGTGCTTTAGAAGAGGACGTCTCCCGTTCATTATGACACAAATTTTCAATATGTTTCAAACAACACAATATTTAATAATTCTTATGCTTCCGCTGGCAAGATTTTTTTTATTAATGCATTCAACCTACAAATGTGAAAACAAATGCAAGAATAGTCAGACTGCCATCTAGTGTAGTCTGTTTGGTTACATATATGGAATACATTACTTCCCGGGAAGTCCTCGGTGACAACCTTTTTACTTGAAGCTTTTGGTAGTACTGGATCTCGAGATTTATGTGATTATGAGTAAGCCTTTTCATGGTCCCATTTGTATGCACTTAATTTTTGTGAAAAATTACCGCATCCTTAGCCTTAGCCTTAGCACGGGTATATATAGCCCCCCATTATTTGCGTGTTCATTCTTGGAGAGTCAAGCACTAAATAACACTTCTATAGCAGGACTTTAATACATTTTTAATGATGTTGCCTCATTAACAACCTTGCCGAAAAAACCCAATTGGGACAAAAATCGAATGAAAAATAAGTGCAGCACATATTTTTCTTGCTAAACATAATATTTATTACATTCCAGTTGCTAGGAAGCTTGTTCCCTTCTTGATCATTTACTGGTCATCCCACTGACTTTGTATTGTCCTTCCAAATTCGTGCCTAGCTTTCATGTATTCAGCTCCGATCGCTTGGTTACTGTTTGAAATGTCGTGTAATACCATTCCATCAATTGCTTCTGGGCCACCATCCGGACATACGCAAGGTACCAATATTTCTCGAGCAAATCAAGCTGCACCATCATTGATTCTGAGTTAGTTTATTCTTCCGATCAGAGATACCAAAGAAGTTTCCTTTTTATCGTGGTTCTGTATGCCCATAAAATCTCGGGAAGCTTGGAAGGCCATTTTCCTTTAGTGGTTTCCAGTTGTTTTTCCAGATTTTGTATTATCATCTTATTCATGGACTTTGCTTGACCATTTGCACAAGGATGGTAGGGAGTGGAGGTGATGCACTAGATGTTCAGATCATCCAAGAACTTAGTGACCTTAGCCCCAATAAATGTTCAGCCGTTATTAGAAGTTATTTGCTTGGGGATACCAAAGCGATAAATGAAACGTTGCTAAATGAAATCCATCACATCTTTCTGCCGAAGCTTTGTATAAGTTGTTGCTTAAACCAATTTAGAAAAATAGTCAGTCATAAACAATATATATAATACCTGTCCCACGAAAAAGGCAAAGGTTAAACTATGTCCATTCCCCATTTCATGAACGATAATGGAGAGACCATCAGATGTAGCTCTTATCTCGGCTGGTGCAACAATTGAGAAAGACGTTGGCATTTATCGCATTTTCTTACGAACTCTTTCGTGTCTTCCTCAATCAGGGGCCAGTATTATCCAGCCCTCATGAGTTTTCTTATCAAAGATTCCCCACCTGAATGATTTTTGTAGATTCCTTCATGTGCTTCTCTCATCACGTAGTCGGCTTTTTCGGGACCTACGCATTATGTCAGGGGACCATAGTAGCATCACCGATAGAGCTTTCTATCAACGATACAATATTGAGCAGCTTTAGTCCTCAAGGCTTTGGATGATTTCCTCCGGCAACTTTCCGTGCTTGAGATAGTCTATGAATTCATTCCTCCAATACCATATCAAGCTTGTTGAATCACTTCGTCATATCCTACTGGATACAAGGTTGAATGAAATAGTTGCATCACTGATTTGTCTTTGGAACTTTCAGCTTCTGTGCTTGACCCAAATTTACAAGTGCATCAGCTTTTGTCCATTCCTGGAACTTGGAAAGTAGCTTCAGAATCTTCTCGAGGTATCTTGACATGCATTCTTTCTTGGCTGCAAACACTCCATGGACCCAGTTTAGTACTAGAAAGGAACCACACTTGACTTCGATTATCTCTGCCCCTAGTCACCCAGGCTAATTCAAGACTTGCAATTAGAGCCTCATACTTGTCTTCATTGTTAGTTAAGGGTGAACTTTGAGTCGCCATCCTTAAAATTTCTCTGGTTGGAGTATGTAATACTATCCCTAAACCGGTCCCCTTAACATTGGACGCTCCATTGGTATGTAGTACCCAAACCCTAAGAGTAGTCCCCGAGACCAGAAGACTTCTTTTTCCGCCTGTGCGCTTACTCCCGGACTGAAATCAACGACAAAATCTACTAGGACTTGAGACTTTATCGTAGTCTGGAGTTTAAATTCAATATCAAACTCACTCAATTCCACCACCCATTTAGACAATCGTTTTGAAAGTTTGGGCTTGTGTAATACGTTTCGAAGGAGAAACGTTATTACTACGACTATTGGGTGGCATTGAAAATATGGTCGAAACTTTCGTGATGACATTACAAATGCAAAAGCCAATCTTTTGAGAAGCGGATACCGCTTTGGCCCCTGACATGATTCTACTAGCATAATAAACATGAAATTATATATTTCTCTTTACGCACCAAAACCGCACTTACTGCTACCTCCAAGAGAGCAACATAAACAAGGAGTTGCTTTCCGTCATTTGGCTTTGACATGAGCGGAGGACTGGATAAGTAGCTTTCAAATCACGAAGGGCCTGTTGACATTCGGGGACCACTCAAAGTCATTCCTCTTTTTAAAAAGTGAAAAGAACTTTGTCGCATTTCTCCGAAGATCGAGATATGAATCCACTCAAGGATGTTATATGTTTGGTCAATTATTGTACCACCTTTATGTTGTCAAGAGTATCCGGAATATTTTCAATGGTCTTTATCTTATATGAGTTTATTTCGATCCCTCTTCGAGAGACCAATAACCCTAATAATTTTCTAGAGCCCACACCAAAGGCGTTTTTCTCCGGGTTAAGCTTCATCTTATACTTTCTCAAGACTTCGAACGTTTCCTGCAAGTGACTTAAATGGTATTTTGCATGAAGACTTTTAACAAACATATCATCTATGTATACATCTATCATTTTTCCTATTTATTTCTCAAATATTTTATTTACCAACCTCTAATAGATGGCTTAGGCATTTTTAGTTTGAAAGACATAACGTTATAGCAATAAGTGCCAAAATTAGTTAGAAAGGATGTTTTTTCTTAGTATTTCGAGTGCATTCTAATTTGATTATACCCGGAATATGTGTCTAGCAAACTCATGACCTCGTGCTCGGCTATAGCATCGATCATCTGATCTATAAGCGAGAACGAGTCTTTAGGAAATGCTTTATTTAAGTCTTTATAATCGATACACATCCTAAACTTGTTTCCCTTTTTAGGTACTATGACTACATTGACTAGCTAACTAGGTATTTAACTTCCAATATTGACCCTATGTTAAGCAATCTAGTTACCTCTTTTTTCACAAACATGTTGTGAACTTCAGCTATGGGCCGCTTCTTTTATCGCACGGGAGGAAATCTGACATCCAGTCCTAACTTATGAGTTGCGACTTCTGGAGGGATGTATGTCATATCTTTATGGGACAAAGTAAAACAATCACCAAGAATTGAATCTCTAAGCTCCAGGGTCAGCCTCGTGCCCAGATATACTTTTCTTTCAGGAGTTTCCTCATGTAGAGCTGTTCACTTAAGTTCTTCAGTTGTTGACTTGGTGGCATCAGATTCGTCTGGTACCTGATACTTGTCTGAGAATTCCTCTTCCAGTTCTTCCTGATATACTTCTGCTAGCGGAGTCTGCTTGACCTCATATGGGACCGTCTCCACTTTTTTTAGTTGCTATTTTGGATCCGCAGTCTCTTCCAGTTCCTCTATGACAAACATTTGTTTGACGACAGTCTTCTCCCCTCTAATCTGCCAGATCCCTTCCGGTGTCGGAAACTTAACCAGTAAATGCAAGGTTGAAGGGATCGCCTTCATATCATGAAGCCAAGGCCTCCCGAATATAGCATTGTATCTCATATCACCATCGATAACATAAAATTTCATTATCTTCACGATTCCCTTGGCTTCTACCGGTAAGTCGATCTCTCATTTGGTATTTTCACTGAACATATTAAAACAGAAAGTGTCCTAGTGGCGGGGACAATTTTATCTAGCATTTTCATTTCGTTAACTACCTTCAACCTGATAATATTGGTAGAACTTCAGGGGTTGTTGATCAATATTACCAGGAAACACTCAATGGAAACAATAATGACTAGAGCATAATTATGCGGAAAGGTGATATTTGCTGCATCCTTGTCAGTGAATGTGATAATATTTTCGTCTGCCATTTCCCGAAACCTCTTCTCCCGAGTTACATAAATCTTTGTCTTTTTGGATGCTCATGTGTCTGTGATTGTAGATCCATAAAAAGTTATGTTTATAACGTGTGGTGGGACGTCTGGATTAACTTTTCCTTCTCCTGGAGGTCCACGTTCATAGTTGTTACGAACTCTTTCACTCAGGTATTCTTGTAGGTGGCCTCTGCTTAGCATTCCTACTACCTCCTCGCAGAGGTGTCTGGAATCCACTGTTTTATGTCCGTGGGCTCCATGAAAATTGCACCAAACGATTTGATCCCTAGAATTTGGGTTAGACAAAAGGGGCCTTGGCAGACGAGATACTGGTTGAGTTCTTAGTACTACCACTATTTGATCTTCGTCAATGCTAAAGTTGTAGTCAGATAGTTTTGGGTATCCAGGTCCCCTTTGCCGAGGAACTAGATGAAGTTTCCTATATTGATTCATCAATCCTCGATTATTTCTTTCGGGATCTTCATTGATGTTTGGCTTTTCAAGAGAGCAAAAACATGGTTGTCTCCTAATTTTCCGGGAGAGAGATAAGGCTGGAAGAGATTCATTGAGGGGTATAGTCTGATATGGTGCCTTTGTTTCTACTTTGGGATATGCTTTTGGTCCCCAACAAATCATCTTTCATCCAAATCTTGGACTCATAACTATTGTGACGTCCTCCCAGGTAGTAGCCTGGACTTCCAAGAGATGTTTTTTAAGCTTGCGTAAGGCGTCTAAACTTAAGGGGTTCAAACCTTTGGTAAAAACATCGGCATCCCATTTGTCTGGTACTGTAGGTAACATCATCTGGTCTTTTTGGAACCACATGACAAAGTGCTTGAGCAATTTGGATTTTCCCTGTGTGATACAAAAGATATTCACTTTCCTTTTTTAACATTCCTTTCTCCCGCATAGGCCTTTATGAACATATCATCAAGCATAGCAAACAAGCTAATTGAGTTCTAGGGAAGGAGTGAATACCACGTCAGAGCACTCAATACTGACTCTATCATGTTCTTTCAAATTGTTTCCTTTGATGGTTGTTGTATAGGACGTGATGTGCTCTTGCAAATTTGTTGTTCCATCATTCTTAGGTACGAACGACATCTTGAACATTTTGGGAATCAGTTTGGGCGCAGTCTCTGCCTTACGCAAACTGAATATACTTTTTTACGTCTGGATCTTCTATGATCGAAGGCCCCCCGGTATCGGATCCTACCGATGTCGAAACTCATTGACATTCTTTTTCGCTTTTTGAGCATTCGTGTCTACTTTACCCGTTATCTCCTTCATGAATTTCAGCACCTACACTTGAAATGGGTTTTCATGAACCGTCTTGGTTCCTGAAACGTCATCATTTCTTGGCTCAGATTGGCCATTTCCTGCAATTTTTAGGATTTTTGTTGTGGTGCTGATGCGGTTGCTGGAGTGCTGCCGGCGAAGTTGGATGCAAACTCAGAGAAGAAACATTTTATATCACTCAATTCTTCTCTCATCGCAAAAGTATGCGCCCTCAGGATTTAAATAGTCTATTTTGGCGTCTGGTCAGTGGGAACCCCGTCTCCCTGGGGATGTCCTCCTCTTGAAGTGGCTCTGTCCGCAACCGTTGGGGCTTCCGGTACAGGATTTGGGATAGGGATGCCGTCTTGTCCGACCCGGTTGTTTTCGGCATTGTTCTCGAGAATTCAATTATGTTTAAGTCCTTCCATATATGACATATGTTTCTTAAACAAAACAATACTAAAGAAAGAATTAGATTAAAAGAAAGGGGTCACTTGTGACACCACTATTGCCTAGGTCCCACGTTGGGCACCAAACTGTTTACCCACAAATCAGTTCATTGAATTTGTACACGCGGTCAAGGACACATATGTCTCATGTGACAAAATTAACAGATTAATCAGTAAAAAAATTCTAATAAGAAATGAATATAAAATCAATGTTAGAGTATAATGAGTCTGAGCCTAGAAGAAGCTTCGTGCTATGGTTTGGGCTTGTTGTCATCAGCGGTTAAGAATGCAATATTGAGACAAAAACTTGGAAAATAGTAAGAACAATGAATGGGTATTGTATATTTTGAATATGATGCCTTTACAATGAGTTAATTGATCCTATTTATATTAGAACTCACGGGTACACATTCCACGAAGTATGCCCATCATAATAACAATACATAAATATTATAATAATCAGACAACTAGTATATTCTTAAATGCCTTAAATACTTTCTTGGAAGATGTAAAGTCGTGTAAGTAACGATCGCCCATTGAGATTCGAACTGACCCCTGATCCTTCTGCTTTCCAGTACCTCTGACTCCTTGATGCCCCGGTGTGAAACTAGTGCCTTAAGCTATATAGAAAAAGGTAGGCACAGTAGGATTCAATACAACATACAAATGATTACTCTGTTTTAGAACACAACAAAACCCCTGAGAACCGAAAGTCTTATCATGCCAACAGTTCATGAGCCAAAGTAATTAGCATGGATTCTAAATTCAAACAAAACAGTACCAAGCAAAATACCCTCAAACCAAGGGCTGTATGCATAGAGATGGACTATCCCTAAGGATCATGTTAAGATTTGTCATAATCTTAGGTTAATAAAAATGGACACAGACCAAATGCATACAAGTTTAACAAATACTAAGACATGATTTGAGACACTGAAAGCTGACTTGGATCTAACTCTCCTCCTCCTGTCACATATCATGACATATTTGAATCATATGACGTGTTACATTATTGTATCTCAAAGGAATAAGTTAAGAGTGTTACATCGATTAAGAAAAAAATATCCTATCAATTAACTTAATTTTAAAATTGTATGAAATATATGCACCTTAAGTTGAAGAGTGTTCGTATCATTTTTCAATTATGCATTATACTTTCACCAGCATTAATTATTGGTATATATATATGCTATTATTTCAAACAAGTTGTGTCAATTATTTGTTGAGACCCAATTTTGACCCTCTCTCTCAATAATAATCAATAAATTAAACTAATTCTAAAACACCGCAAAATAATTTTAATAATAATAATGCACGCATATATAAACGTAAACATACATAAATAAATAATTTAATAATGACGCCGCATTTGTATAGAACATTAAACACTCGTTAAATTTTATAGATATTTTTTATAATTTATATCCAAGCTAAAACTAATAAAATAAATAAAATTATACACCAAAAACCCACAGCCCAATTTCGCAGCCAAATCGTCCAAGCCCAACTCTCCCTTTTATTTATTTATCCCCACCCCAGTGGCCCAAACCATCAACCCTCTATTACTTTTCGTCCAAATACCCCCACAGTTCCCAAACCTAAAAGAAAATAAAACTAAAACCAAAAAGAAGCACCCGCCGCACCCACGCCCTAAACTTACCATCGCCGCTCACATCCAGCCGAGATTCTCGCCGGAGAATCCGGCGTAACCAAACTTCCACTTTATCGCCACCCATACAACTTACCATAACTGAATGGTACTAAAATCGTAGCTTAACAATCCTACATAAAATCATAACCAAAATCAGAAATCTTATACCAAAAAAATCACCACTGGTTTTGGTAAAATATTGCACATAAACGCCCATAAAATTGCACTAAATCAGTACTAAAATCGTGTTAACACCAGCCCAAAAAACTTACCATAAATCAAAACCTAAATCAAGGCTATAAATACCATTTTCTACACATGCAATAGGCATTGGAGAGCATATGATAGACCCATACAATAGCAAGGCAGAACCTCTCTTTCACAGATGGAAAACCAGTAAAAACCGAATAGAATCCCTAAGAGCAAAAATCAATCAATATCCGAAATTAGCAGAAAAAAGCATCCGGAGGAAATCAGTAAAAATCCAATAGCAATCCTTCAACATCATAAAAGAACACCCTTTTTATAGTCAGGACCCGTCAAACCTTAATCACATAGCAACCAAACTCCGAGTGGATCGACGACTTGATACGCTGCCTCGGTTCGCTGCCCGAAGAAGGTAAATTTATTACGCTTCTAGTCTTAGATTGCGTTCGATATTATGTGTGAAATATGTGTTTCGTGTGATGGCTTAGGTGTATTAATTTGATTGCTGAATCTGTTTAGTTAATATTAATGCTATTAATGTTCGCGACTGTGATTGTTAATGCATTTTACTAGAATTTGTTATGTGATTGAACTTTTGAGTGTGGATAGATCTTAAGAAGCATGTCTTAAAGGTTTCATGTTTGGTACAGTGATTCAATGTGCCCTAACTGGAAATGGATCGAATATGTTAGCATTTAGATCTAAGACAGTGAAGTCAATATTCCTTAAAAGATTCAAAGTAATATATGACATGTGCAGAGCTTGATAAATATTCAACTAATAATATGCATGTGGCTTGAATCGAAGTATTATTGGTGGATTTAATGTTATTATCTATCATTAGCATTATATTCTATTCACACTGGTCTACTCTCCTGCATTTTTTGGCTAGCCTGTTCTGTTCAGATCGAATACATCAGTATCACGTCCTCTATTATCTTCCTTGTTTTAGCCTATCCAACTTAGTCTAGGTTTGAAATATGTCAAAGGATATCCTAGTCTACTACATTATGTGTCATATATAAAAAATGTGCTTGGATGTATGTTTGAAATATCAGGCCATGTTTGCTTAAATATTCTAGTTAGTGAATTAAGTAAGTCCTGCATCTAGGCTCTCTGTTAAGCAAAAATAGGTCTGAAATGCATTCGGCTTACCTTCTGTTATTTGCTGATTTTATCATAAGCATGGACATGCACGTTTAAATATGGATTTAATGTGTTAAATCTTATGCCTAATATTTGCGTGTTATTTGGTAAACTTTGTAGGACAGTTACTAATTCCTATTATTTTTATTTTTACATAAAATGCATCGGAGCAAAATGAAGATCCGCGTCTGCGTCCGCATTCCCGCTTCATCACTCTTAAACAAAATAGGGCGAGATGACATTGTCATATACTCCTTTACTCTCTTGACCTCCCTGTCACGACCCGAACCGACGGGCCGCGACTGGTGCCCTACCTGGGCACCCTTCTACCCACACATTACATATAACCAGCGGAAGCTTAAGAAAACTCATAACCACAAAACAAAGGGGTCCTGTCCCTTGAACTGTAATAGCAAACTTGCATTATAAAACAGGCAAGCCGACAAGGCCGCCACTGCATATAGAAATATTCAAATGCATTACAACCGTACATGTCCAACCCACACATGACTACAGACCTTTAAGAGTAAGACAATGAACTATGACGGGACAAGGCCCCGCCGTACCCCTGAATATACATACGTCACAATGGATGACCTGTACCAAAATGACTTGGCTCCGGAACAATGGAGCTATCACAAAACACTGAGCAAGGATCCTAAGCTCGAGGATCACCAAACTGTGTAGCTATACCTGCGGGCATGAACGCAGCCCCTCGAAGGGGGTTAGTACAATAAGGTACCAAGTATGTAAACATAGAGTACAATAAATAAGATCATAACTGGCCAAAAGATGACAGGGCAAGTATGAAAATCAACTAACAGATCCAACCGTGCCATATAAAATAAGAGTCAACTGTACCTTGTCCCTGTACCACTATACTACTGCACCACTGATTTGTTCTCAGGTTTTCCTTGAGTCGCGATGCCAGCCTGCAGGGCCGCGGCGCCGAGTCGCATTTTTCCAGATCCGAGGAGAAATTGGCCAGGGGCAGAAGGGTCCAGGGCACACGATTTTTGTAGCATATTTAAACCATTGAGACATATTTTATAAGGAAAACACCTCATATCTCATAACACACATCACAAGACAAGAATTGGAGAACACAATTGGAGACTACATTCAAGTTCTTTTCCTTTCTTTATTTCAATTCAGTTTATGTTGGATTTTGTATTAGTTCTTGACATGACATTGTTTAGGAGCTAATTACTTTAGTAGGGTTTCCCAATTGAATCTTCTTGAAACACTTTCATATAGTTAATGTATAGCTATTGATTTCTTCTTCAGCAGATTAAGATCCATTCAATATTATTTTGATTGCTTGATAATTAACTGACCATTAATTGTCATCACTTATATGATTTCGAATCGAGATCCGAGAGGGGAGATTCGAATATGTTGTAGTTGTCTAGACATAGGTTAAAATCATGGACGAAAGTACCTCGATACTTGTGTAGTATTTAAGGTTATTGTTCTTAATCCTCTTGTGTGGTAAAATCTATCATAGAAATATAGAAGGTTTTTGCACAAGGTTGAACTCTCGTATGTCCTAACCGGAATATGATGACATATTAGTTAACCTGCTATCTTAATAAGAAGAAAAATCATTAGCATTGCATTAACACGTGAAAGAGTTGATAATTGAGGAGATTGGAAGTCATATTTCCACCATAACTGATTTAAACCAAAACTTACTTAGTTTAACTCTTGTAATTACTCTAGCTAGTAGTGTTAGATAAAAAACCCAAACAAACTATCGTTAGCCAACTAAATACCATAGAGTAATTGTTCGATAATTGAAAACCAGTCTCTGTGGATGATATTCGGTCTTACAGACTATATTACTTGTAACGATACGTACACTTGCGTAAGCAATTGGAAATCGCTAACAAGTTTTTGGCGCCGTTGCCGGGGACTGACGTACTTTCAATATCGAACTATCTATTCTTATTTCTACTTTGGTTTTTATTTTTATTTTACTTTTTATTTTAGAACATTTTGTCGTGATCTGTTTGCTTGTTTTTTATCACTTGCAGGTAGGACAAGGTAATTGCTGATCCTTTGTACAATGGAAAATAAGCAAGACAATAACGTAGGGAATGATGAGCTACCGACTGCAGAAAGAAGCCTAGGGGACTATGTATTGCCTACAGTTACAGGGGCGCAGACTTGCATCAGGATCCCAGTGATAGGAACCAACAATTTTGAGATCAAACCTGCTATTTTGAGTATGGTGCAGAACACAGTCCAGTTTGGAGGGTTACCATCTGAAGACCCACATATGCACATTGTAAATTTCCTGGAGCTGTGTGCCACATTCAAATACAACGACGTTACTGATGATGCCATTCGGTTGAGGCTTTTCCCCTTCTCACTCAGGGACAGAGCAAAGGTTTGGTTGAACTCCTTGCCCATAGACTCCGTCTGCACATGATAAGACCTAGCCCAGAAGTTTTTAGCCAAGTTCTTTCCACTATCAAAGGCAGCAAGACTTATGGGAGAATTGAATAATTTCTACCAGATGGATAGAGAGTCATTATACGCTGCCTGGGAGCGTTTCAAAGATTTACAAAGAAAGTGCCCACACCATGGTCTTGAGTAGTGAAATTTGGTTCACAATTTCTATAATGGTTTGAGTGGGAGTACCAGGACGATCATTGATGCAGCAGCAAGTGGCACCTTCATGAGAAAACAACATATGAAACTTATGATTTACTAAAAGATATGGCCACGAACAATTATTATCCAGAAGATATAGGAACATGTGGCAGAAGAGCGAGTGGAGTCCATGAGCTAGATGTCATCACGACACTGAATGCACAGGTTGCACTCCTGACCAAGCAATTACAGCAGAATGTAGTATCCGTAAATGCTGTTCAGATGCGAGCAGTTTGTGAGACATGTGGGGGGTCTACACACCTTCGATAGATGTCCAACAACTGACCCCAACAATATGACAATGAAGCAGGCTCAATGTCAGGCAGTGGAAAACTTCCAGAGGCCCTATAACAATAATACATTCTCCAATACTTACAATTCAGGGTGGAGAAATCACTCTACCTTCTCATGGAGAAACGACCAAGGGCAACAATCACAATTTCAGAGCCAGCCACAGAACCAGGCCTCTTCTTCACAACAGTTCAGATCACCAGTCTCGCAAGAGAAACCAGATAAGTTGGAAGCAACCCTGATTGCCCGGGCCAACTCCCAGAGCCAGTTAATGAATTTGGTGCCGGCCCTGTCCAAATCCCAGGACGAATTTGTCACAGAAACCAGGTCCTCTATTAGGAACTTGGAAACGCAGGTAGGGCAGATGGCAAACATGATGAATACTAGACCTCAAGGGACTTTGCCAAATAACACAAAAGTAAACCCCAGGGAATAATGTCATGCAATAGCTAGTGGTAAAGTGGTAGAACCAGCTGCAACTCAACCAGTGAGGGAGAAGGATAATGAGGCGGAGAAGACAACTGAGGTAGAGAAGGAGGGGGTTATTGATGACCGCCATATTTTAGAGAAGGCTCCACCGGCAGTCATGAGGGAATATGTAGACAGAATTCCTTACCTCAAAGACTGCAGAAGAAGTCACTAGACAAGGAGTTTTCCAAGTTTATAGAGATCTTTAAAAAGCTTCATACCAATCTCCCATTCATTGAAGCTTTGGAGCAAATGCTAGCTTATGTAAAGTTCATGAAAGACATCCTGTTTAAGAAGAAGAAGCTGGCAGACTATGAGACAATAGCACTGACAGGGGAGTGCAGTGCTATCTTGCAGAAGAAACTGCCCCCGAAGTTGAAAGATCCAGGGAGTTTCACCTTACCTTGCACTATAGTGAAGATGACATGTAAGCAGGCCTTGTGTGATTTGGGGGCAGGTGTCAACCTTATGCCCCTATATATGTTTAAAAATCTTGGTTTGGGTGAAGAAAGTCCAACAACAGTCCACTTGCAGCTAGCTGATCGCTCTATTGTGCACCCTAGAGGAATAATTGAAGATGTGTTGGTAAAAGTGGGGAAATTCATCTTGCCTGCTGACTTCCTCATTCTTGATATGGAGGAAGATGAGATGATACCAATGATTCTTGGGAGACCATTCCTAGCCACAGGGAGGGCATTGATTGATGCTGAAAAAAGAGAGCTAAAACTCAGAATTCAAGGTGAAGAGATGACCTTCAAAGTGTTCAAGCCACCACCTGAGCCAAAGATGACCTTCAAAATTTTCAAGCCACCCCTTGAACCTCAAGTCATCGATAGATGTTATGCTATCAGGGTAGTTAAAAAGGTCGGGTTGCAGAACAGCCTCACAAGTACTGATGCTCGTGGGGTACCATTAAAGAAAAATGTGGAACCGGAGAGTAAGACTAAGGAAACGGCTAATGTTGAAAAGAGAATGAACCCTCCTGAAATTAATTTTGTGAAAAAGAAGAGGAGGAGGAGGAGAAAGAGAATGATCCTGAGATGGATATGCGAAGGGGATACTCTACCCCCCTGATTTAGTAAGTGAATTGCGTCCGGCTAAAAGACGTTAAAGACAACGCTACTTGGGAAACAACCTAATTTTTTAATTATGTTATTTCAATTTTTGTTTTAGGTTTTTTTATATTGACTTGAACAGTCTCACGATCTGGTATGTTGAGTGTTTGTGGATGACAGATAAAATCAGGGATTGAGAAAAATGCAGAACGGGAAACAATTGGCACAGCACCACGGCACCGAAATGTAGGGCCGCGGCTCCAGAATATCAGAGAATAATTCCCGTCATCAGCGCCGCGGTGGCAACAAGAAGAGCCGCATCATCAAAAGGTCAGAGGGTCCCAGGCTGTTCAATTTCAAAAATTCTTCCCCTAGACCTCCGTTGTGACCGCTGTTTTGTGTCTGTAAGTTGTACCTTTAATTTTCAGTCTTTACACATTAGGAACAATGTGTCAATCAAGTTTGGGGGGATCTTACTTTGTCTTTTATTTTGAGTCTTTTCGTTGTCCTTTTGGTTCTTTGTTTATGTGTTTTTGAGTCGTAATATTTTTATGGATCAAACATGTTGTAGTTGCTGAAGATATCTAATGGATTAAGTGGAATAATGTAATGGAATAGAAAGCAAAAATCTGTAGTCTTAAGATAGATATGCCAAAAATTCATGACATCTAATTATTTGGGATATTTGTGCTTAGCCTATGTTTGTCAGTTATGAAAAGAAAGGTTGAAAAAATGTCTAGAAAATATGTTTGCTTGTTATTTGAGGCGAAATAGTTGAGATGTACATGTTTAGGGAGATGATTCAGGCATTTCTTTGATAGCCCTTCTTACCATTCATTACCTATGTCACGACCCGTTCCCGGGCCCATGACTGGTGTCTTACCCGGGCACCCAAGTAGACATACATCAGAGTAACCAGCGGAATATAAACTTGCAAACATGAAACATTGTAAAATAAGAATAGTCTATCCAAAGAAAAGTTGCCTTTCGGCATGTATATATATACCCAAAAGTGAACAGTTACATCCCAACTTTACAACAGGACTACAAACCTCTAAGAAGGTGTAAACACTATGACGGGACAGGGCCCCGTCATACCCCTGAATGTACAAAATATCTACAACACCAGGGAGATCCGTACCAAAAGTCGAGCCTCCGGAGAAATGGAGCTCCTGACACCTGAGTAAAGATCCTAAGAATGAGGATCCACCACCTGCTTTCCCTTACCTGCGGCATGAACGCAGCATGAAGGAGGTCGATAACAGTACCAAGTATGTGAAATCAGAAATCGATATATATAATTATAACATTTTAAAACCAATTCACAAATATGTACGAAACAACCAAGTTACCCACACATAGTGCCACATCATAAACAAGAGCAAAAATAAATATAATGTAACTGGTCTTTTCTAGGCCGCTAATGATCGAAGCAAGGCCAATCGCCCATAGTATCATTATGCGCGCCTAATCCTGGAACTCCCGCAGTCCGCATAGGCCCCTTAGGCCCGCATGAGGTATTCCTCGCATCGGGGGTAGCTAACCCGCGGCATCATCCTGGACTCCCGCAGCCCGCATGGCCACATAGACCGCATGAGGTATTTCTCGCATCGGCTTAACACACCCGGAGTGATCATCCTGGAACTCCCGCAGCACCGCATAGGTCCCATGGACCCGCATGAGGTATTCCTCGCATCGGGGGCGGCTAACCCACGACATCGTAACAAGTCAAGAGGGTGAGTGATATAATACTAACACAACGGCTTATCGTTAAACAACATAAGCACAACAAGAATAACCTCCTTACACAAGCGTCACAAGATACTAACACAACGACTTATCGTTAAACAACATAAGCACAACAAGAATAACCTCCTTACACAAGCGTCACAAGATACTAACACACGTAGCATCATAACATGTTTATCAAACCAACTTACCATACCTTCAAACATCATTTCAAGCATTTGATAAACAAATAATTAAACCGTTTCTTATCCTTCTTAAGTCGTTATAGCTAACTTCCCATAAAGCTAGTATAACACTTAAACTTTTTATGAAAACCAAGTATTATTTTTCTTCCAAAATGATTCATAACTCTTTTTGAAATATTCAAGATTCTTATTAATTAGAACTCAAGTCCAAAGACATCAAAGTAAAGCCAAATTTAGTTTAACACACGTACGTCTACCGTACTATATATATTTCACAAATATCATGCTCAAAGGGATAGGAAGAATCACATACCTCCTCGGCTAAATCCACTTGCCAAGTCGGATATGTCGCGCGTAGAGTGTCAACCTATAATAGTCAAAACACGCCTATCAACTTCTAGTTTTACGTGAGACTCTTCTAAGTAAGATTTCTCTTGGTCTATGAAAAATTGGGCAGCACCTCCCCCCGTTTCTACTCAATTCTCCACCTTTTTCAAGGCCCGATAATAGGAACCAACATGCCATAAATAAGGCGCAATAATTCCGAAATTTAAAGAAGGGGATCACACGCCCAAACGGAACGCGATTAACAATCTTCCCCTTAACAACAACAATAATTAAAGAAGGGGATCACACGCCCAAACGGAACGCGATTAACAATCTTCCCCTTAACAACAACAATAATTAAAGAAGGGGATCACACGCCCAAACGGAACGCGATTAACAATATTCCCCTTAACAACAATGTAAATACAGTCCAAAGTAAATACGGTCCAAAGTAAATACGGTCTAAAGTAAATACGGTCCAAAGTAAATACAGTCCTTAAGTTGGGGTCCTTGGCCAACTTTTACAATTTTACTTATCCAATTACTTCATTAGTCTTCCAACTTATATTCCAATCTTTATATAAGTTATAGTTTCTTTGTTGTTAACTTCTTAGTAAGTAATGAATACATTTTTACCATTTTAATGGCTAATATGCCAATTCTCCTTTTAACATCTTAACAAGATCCAAATCTTTCCTTATGTCTCATACTTCATAATATACTTCCAATATATGTATAATATCCAATATACATAATAATCAACTTCACAAAGAGGTTAAGGTTCATTACCTCAATTTAGCCCAAAAATATCCATGAACTTAAAGTCGTTCCTAAGCAAGTTTTAGCTCAAAATCTTTGTGTTCCAAACCACCACAAGTCACCCTTAGAAGTTTCTAACCAACTTCTATTCAAGAATTAACTCCAAAAAGTGAAGAATACTAAAGTTCCAAATATACTAGCTCTCGGCTTTGTGAGGATTTTTGAGGCTAGGGGTGTGAAATCTTGTCTAACTCTTGGTTAATAATCTTCCTAATACATTAAGGAAGAACACTTATAAGTTTGGGAATTTTTGGACAACAATTGCTCAAAAAAATACAAGGTTGGACGAGAGCAACTAGGGAGGGAGAGAAAATATTTTCAAGTCTTGAAATGTTCTAAGTGTGGAAGATTTTCATCAACTAGAGGTGTTTAAATAGGACAACCAAGGGTTAGGATTGAAACATGTGTATGGTATAGATTGTTTGTGTAGGTTCCTTTCTCCATTTGTCCCACAAATGCCATGCAAGACTTTGACCATTTGACTTGCCCACTAAGTTGCAAAAACCGTCCACTACCATGCAAATGCCATGCAAGACTTTTGGCCACTTGTCTTGCCCACTAGTCTTGAAATATGTCCACCCATGTCCATTTGGGGTGACACATGTCGCCCTCCTATTGGTCTAAAATATTTATCTCCCGGAAAAAATTCCATAGTTGGTTAAAATATGGAAAACGTAAAATTTCCTTCACATTGTTCGGAATATTTTCCGTCGGAAAACGATTCTTTCATTCTTACCCTAATTTAGGGTTTATACATTCGTACGTACGTCCTTACATACATACTCCGGAACTACGGGGTATAACATTCTCCACTCCTTAGAAACATTCGTCCCGAATGTTCCTTCTCAAACAAAGATAACGATATAGGCCCTCATAACTGTATCCCCCAATCAAGAATGCCATGCATAGCCAAAATAACCCGTAAGCAAAATGACAATTAAAATCAACAAGTAGGAAAGTGAGTTACCTGGAGGTTTGGGGAATAAGTGAGGATACTTTTGCCTCATGTCCTCCTCTGCTTTCCACGTCATCTCTTCTCTGTTCTCGTTCCGCCATAAGACCTTGACGGAAGCCACATCCTTTGTCCGCAGTCGCCTAACCTGACGATCGAGTATCGCTATGGGAATCTCCTCATATGATAACCCTCTCACACTGGACATCATCAATCGGGTGTACTCTAGACGGATCTCCGATACATCTCCTCAGCATAGAAACATGAAAAACTGGATGTACTGCCTCCAGATCGGACGGCAGATCCAACTCATAGGCAACATTGCCTACCCTACGGACAATCTGATAAGGCCCAATGTACATTGGGCTGAGCTTCCCTTTCTTCCAAAACCTCATCACACCCTTCATGGGTGACACCTTCAGGAAAACCCAATCAGCAACCTCAAACTCCAAATGTCGACGCCGATGATCTGTATACGACTTCGCCGACTCGAGTCCAATAATCGCTCCTGGATAAGCTTCACGTTATCCACCGCCTGCTGAACCAAGTCTGGCCCGACTAAATGCACCTCACCCATATCAAACCAGCCTATCGGTGACCTGCACTTCCTCCCATATAAGGCCTCATAAGGCGCCATCTGGATACTGGAGTGGTAGCTGTTGTTATACGCAAACTCTACTAGCGGCAAATGATCCTCCCAGCTACCCTCAAATCAATAACACAGCTCGCAAAGATATCCTCGTTGTCTAGATAGTACGCTCTGCTCGTCCGGTCGGTCGAGGATGTAATGCGATCGAGGCTCACCTGCGTCCCTAATCCCTTCTGGAAAGACCTCCAGAAGTTAGCCGTAAACTGGGCTCCCCTGTCTGATATGATAGATATAGAGACCCCATGTAGTCTCACGATCTCTCGGATGTAAAGTCTAGCGTAATCCTCGGCCGAAAAAGTCGTCCTGACGGGAAGAAAGTGGGCTGATTTCGTCAACCTGTCGACGATAACCCAGATAGAATCATGCTTTCTCTGAGTGTGAGGTAACCCTGTAATAAAGTCCATATTGGTCACCTCCTACTTCCATGTCGGAATATCTATAGCCTGCAATAACCCACCAGGCCTCTGGTGCTCCACCTTGACCTGCTAACAACTCGGGCACTGAGCAACAAACTCTGCAACGTCCCTCTTTAGGCCGTCCCACCAATACACAGATCTGAGGTCGTGGTACATCTTTGTCGACCCCGGATGGATAGAGTAACGAGCGCTGTGTGCTTCCCCTATAACCTGCTGTCGAAGTCCTGCAATATCTGGAACACACAACCTGCCCTCAAACCTTAGCACCCCATCAGGTGCTACCTCAAAAGGACCCTTCCCCTCACGAAGAGCCGTATCTCGATATCGTGTCATAATCGGATCCTCATATTGTCGCCTCTTCACCTCCTCGACGATGGAAGACTCGGAAACCTCTCGAACCCGAACCCCACTACTATCAGAATCAATCAATCGGACTCCAAGGCTCGTTAGCTGATGTATCTCGCGGACCATGCCCCTCCTCTCTGGCTGCACATCTGATAGACTACCCATCGATCTACGACTAAGGGCATCTACCACTACATTGGCCTTCCCTGGGTGGTATAGGATATCGACATCATAATCCTTGAGTAGCTCTAACCACCGTCTATGTCGCAAGTTCAGCTCCCTCTGGCTGAAGATATACTGAAGGCTCTTGTGGTCTGTGTAAATATCCACATGAACTCCATACAAATAATGTCTCCAGATCTTCAAGCGTGAATCACTGCTGCCAACTCTAAGTCATGTGTGGGGTAGTTCTTCTCATGCTTCTTGAGCTGTCGAGATGCGTAAGCTATAACCTTGCCCTGCTGCATCAACACACATCCAAGCCCGATGCCTGACGCATCACAATAAACCACATAGCCGTCTGGACCCTCTGGAAGAGTAAGAACTGGGGCGGTCGTCAATCTCTCCTTCAGTAACTGGAAGCCCTCCTCACAAGCATCTGTCCACTGAAACTTAGCTGCCTTCTGAGTCAGCTTGGTCAGAGGTGATGAAATAGAAGCAAACTTCCCCACAAACCTCCGGTAGTAACCCGCAAGGCCCAAAAAGCTGCGCATCTCTGTCGGGGTAGTAGGTCTAGGCCAACTCCTCGATCGCTCGATCTTTGCCGATCCACCCGAATACCATCGCCCCGACAATGTGCCCTAAACGCCACCGGCCAACCAAAACTCACACTTCAAAACTTGGCATACAACCGGGTCCCGAGAACTCTCAAGACTGGCCCTCAAATGCTCCGCGTGATCCTCGCCGAGCGAGAATAAATCAAGATGTCATCAATGAATACTATCACAAACGTATCCAAAAATGGCTTGAACACTCGGTTCATCAAATCCATAAATACTGCCGGAGCATTGGTCAAGCCGAAAGACATGACCCTGAACTCATAGTGCCCGTACCGGATCCGGAATGCAGTCCTAGGGACATCCGTCTCCCTAACTCGCACCTGATGGTAACCAGATCGTAGGTCTATCTTGGAGAAACACCTCGCACCCTGCAACTGGTCGAACAAGTCATCAATCCTGGGAAGGGAGTATCTGTTCTTAATAGTCACCTTGTTCAGCTGCATGTAATCGACACACATGCGCAACGTCCCATCCTTCTTCTTCACAAACAATATCGGCGCTCCCCAGAGAGAAATACTAGGCCTGATAAAGCCCTTCTCCAGCAAATCTCTCAGTTGGTCCTTCAACTCTCTCAACTCGGCAGGTGCCATTCTGTATGGCGGAATGGATATAGGTCGAGTGTCTGGCAACACATCGATGCAAAACTCAATCTCCATCTCAGGAGGTCGTCTGGGAACACATCTGGAAACTCTCTGACTACTGGAACTGACTGAAGGTCGGGTATCTCAGCCTCAATATCAAATACTCGAATAAGATGGTAGATATACCCCTTCTGCACCATCTTCCTGGCCTTGAGGTAAGAAATAAACTTACCCCTCGGCGACACAGTGTTCCCCTCCCACTCGATAACCGGCTCGCAGAAACCGAACTGCACCAACCGCTTCCTACAGTCTACATTGGCGTAGCAAGAAGCTAACCAATCCATACCCATGATCACATCAAAAGCGGTCATATCCAACTCTATCAAGTCGGCTAGGGTATGACGACTGCATAAAGTCACTGGGCAAGCCCTATATACCCACTCAGCTACCACTGAATCCCCCACTGACGTAGCTACCTCAAAAGGGTCTATGGACTCAGGCTCTATCCTTATCCTACTAGCAATATGGGGAGATATATAGGACAAGGTAGAACCTGGATCTATCAAGGCATACACGTCACAACAAGAAACTGATAAAGTACCTGTGATGACATCCGGTGACGCCTCCTGGTCCTGGCGGCTGGACATGGCATAAATGCGGTTCTGAGGACCGCTGGAACTAGGACCCTTGCCACGACCTCTGCCGCGACCGCTGGCCCATGAGCACCCCGCCCGGCGAGTAATCGTAGGAGATGAAGACCAGGCTAAAGAACTCATGTAGATCGAACCCTACCATCTCGCGCCGCCTTAGTCGGACGGTCTCGCAAAGTGACCTGGCCGCCGCAAGTGTAACAAGCTCCCGCAGAGTACCACAACTCCGTGTCGGATCTACCACATCGAACACACCGAGAGGAAGGTGGTCTCGATCGGTTAGCACCTTCGCTACTCGAAGTCCGAAGTCCCGGGCCTCGACCTTCCCCAATGCCTGCCGCTCAAGATGGTGTAGGAGTGCTCAATCGCCGCGGTGCAAATCTAGTTCGCGCGAGGTCGCCCGCCCGAGAGCTACCAAAGACCGCTGCCCCGCCTTCTTCGCTGATATCACAACCCGCCGGCCTCACGCCTCACACCTAAGTCATGAGCTGCGTGCGGGCAATGTCCATGCCCGGCTGAAGAGCTACACCCGAGCAAGATTCTGCCAAGTAGTCATCAAGCCCTGTGACGTAGTGGTGCACTCTGTCCTCCATATCTGCCACTAACGTGGGGACATACCGAGCCAACGAGTCGAACTCCACGTTGTACTCCCGAATCGGCGCGGTTCGCCTCAACATCAAAAATTTGTCGGCTCGTGTTTCTCTCATCCGCGAGGCAAGAAGTGAGTGAGAAATGCCTCGAGAACTCGTCCCAAATACCGAGGCGCCGCTTCCCGACAACTCCCATGAATCAAACCCGATCGCAGATCACGCAGCCGATGTGAACCTAAGACCACCGACTCGGTCTCCAAGCCTTGATCACTCTACGATCCGTCAGAATCGCTTCGGATGAACTCCTGCGGATCATCCTCGTGCCTCGACCCATAAAATTCTGGCGGTGCGATTCGGAAAGTCCCGAAGTCTCAAACTATCCGACCTCGGGTGAACCACGGTACTCATCGAATCGAATCGATGATCGGCCTATCCTCGTGCCTCGCCACGACCGGCTAATAATCGGGCCATCTCTTGTAACCTATCTCCTCTCGCTCCAGCCGGGATCGAGGCTCGTCTGCCGTGGCCTCGTGAGCCACCGCGGCTCTAAACCCGCTGGGCCGGAGGCGTCGTGGAACTCGCCGTCGGGTATCACCGGGTAAAGGCGGGCTCGCCTCGTGACCCGTGTCCTACTAGCGACTCCGCCGCTGCCTTCCGCCCGGCGGGTTGCATGCGTGGAGGCATAATCGGTAAACAAAGAAATTCGTCGGGGTCCAACTTATAACACCTCTAAGGCACGATCTCGAGTGAGAAGAATGGAAACCAATCCTAAATATCACGCAGCCTCACGATTATTGTTGGTCCACAACACACCGATAATCAAGACTACTAGATACGGTCTCAGACACTTTCCGAGGATTTAATCGCTCGATACCACTTTTGTCACGACCGTTCGCTCAGTGATCGTGCCTTACCCGGGCACCGAAGTAGACATACATCAGAGTAACCAGCGGAATATAAACTTGCAAACATGAAACAGTGTAAAATAAGAATAGTCTATCCAAAGAAAAGTTTCCTTTCGGCATGTATATAAATACCCAAAAGTGAACAGTTACATCCCAACTTTACAACAGGACTACAGACCTCTAAGAAGGTGTAAGCACTATGACGGGACATGACCCCGTCATACCCCTGAATGTACAAAACATCTACAACACCAGGGAGATCCGTACCAAAAGTCGAGCCTCCGGAGAAATGGAGCTCCTGACACCTGAGTAAAGATCCTAAGAATGAGGATCCACCACCTGCTTTCCCTTACCTGCGGCATGAACGCAGCCCCCCGAAGGAGGTCAGTACAACAGGTACCAAGTATGTGAAACTGTAAAGTACTGATATATATAATTATAACATTTTAAAACCAATTCACAAATATGTACGAAACAACCAAGTTAACCGCAGATAGTGCCACATCATAAACAAGAGCAAAAATAGATATAATGTAACTGGTCTTTTCTAGGCCGCTAATGATCGAAGCAATGCCAATCGCCCATAGTATCATTATGCGCGCCTAATCTCGAACTCCGCAGATCGCATAGCCCTTAGGCCCGCATGAGGTATTCTCGCGTCGGGGTAGCTAACCCGCAACATCGTCCCCGACTCCGCACCGCATGGCCACATAGACCGCATGAGGTATTCTCGCATCGGCGTAACACACCGGAGTGATCATCCCGAACTCCGCGACTCGCATAGGTCGCATGGACCCGCATGAGGTATTCCTCGCATCGGGGGCGGCTAACCCACGGCATCGTAACAAGTCAGGAGGGTGAGTGATATAATACTAACACAACGGCTTATCGTTAAACAACATAAGCACAACAAGAATAACCTCCTTACACAAGCGTCACAAGAGACTAACACAACGACTTATCGTTAAACAACATAAGCACAACAAGAATAACCCCCTTACACAAGCGTCACAAGATACTAACACACGTAGCATCATAACATGTTTATCAAACCAACTTACCATACCTTCAAACATCATTTCAAGCATTTGATAAACAAATAATTAAACCGTTTCTTATCTTTCTTAAGTCGTTATAGCTAACTTCCCATAAAGCTAGTATAACACTTAAACTTTTTATGAAAACCAAGTATTACTTTTCTTCCAAAATGATTCATAACTCTTTTTGAAATATTCAAGATTCTTATTAATTAGAACTCAAGTCCAAAGACATCAAAGTAAAGCCAAATTTAGTTTAACACACGTACGTCTACCGTACTATATATATTTCACAAATATCATGCTCAAAGGGATAGGAAGAATCACATACCTCCTCGGCTAAATCCACTTGCCAAGTCGGATATGTCGCGCGCAGAGTGTCAAACTATAATAGTCAAAACACGCCTATCAACTTCTAGTTTTACGTGAGATTCTTCTAAGTAAGATTTCTCTTGGTCTATGAAAAATTGGGCAGCACCTCCCCCGTTTCTACTCAATTCTCCACTTTTTTCAAGGCCCGATAATAGTAACCAACATGCCATAAATAAGGCGCAATAATTCCGAAATTTAAAGAAGGGGATCACACGCCCAAACGGAACGCGATTAACAATCTTCCCCTTAACAACAACAATAATTAAAGAAGGGGATCACACGCCCAAACGGAACGCGATTAACAATCTTCCCCTTAACAACAACAATAATTAAAGAAGGGGATCACACGCCCAAACGGAACGCGATTAACAATCTTCCCCTTAACAACAACAATAATTAAAGAAGGGGATCACACGCCCAAACGGAGCGCGATTAACAATCTTCCCCTTAACAACAATGTAAATACAGTCCAAAGTAAATACGGTCCAAAGTAAATACGGTCCAAAGTAAATACAGTCCTTAAGTTGGGGTCCTTGGCCAACTTTTACAATTTTACTTATCCAATTACTTCATTAGTCTTCCAACTTATATTCCAATCTTTATATAAGTTATAGTTTATTTGTTGTTAACTTCTTAGTAAGTAATGGATACATTTTTACCATTTTAATGGCTAATATGCCAATTCTCCTTTTAACATCTTAACAAGATACAAATTTTCCCTTATGTCTCATACTTCATAATATACTTCCAATATATGTATAATATCCAATATACATAATAATCAACCTCACAAAGAGGTTAAGGTTCATTACCTCAATTTAGCCCAAAAATATCCAAGAACATAAAGTCGTTCCTAATCAAGTTTTAGCTCCAAATCTTTGTGTTCCAAACCACCACAAGTCACCCTTAGAAGTTTCTAACCAACTTCTATTCAAGAATTAACTCCAAAAAGTGAAGAACACTAAAGTTCCAAATATACTAGCTCTCGACTTTGTGAGGATTTTTGAGGTTAGGGGTGTGAAATCTTGTCTAACTCTTGGTTAATAATCTTCCTAATACATTAAGGAAGAACACTTATAAGTTTGGGAATTTTTGGACAACAATTGCTCAAAAAAATACAAGGTTGGACGAGAGCAACTAGGGAGGGAGAGAAAATATTTTCAAGTCTTGAAATGTTCTAAGTGTGGAAGATTTTCATCAACTAGAGGTGTTTAAATAGGACAACCAAGGGTTAGGATTGAAACATGTGTATGGTATAGATTGTTTGTGTAGGTTCCTTTCTCCACTTGTCCCACAAATGTCATGCAAGACTTTGACCATTTGACTTGCCCACTAAGTTGCAAAAACCGTCCACTACCATGCAAATGACATGCAAGACTTTTGGCCACTTGTCTTGCCCACTAGTCTTGAAAAACGTCCACCCATGTCCACTTGGGGTGACACATGTCGCCCTCCTATTGGTCCAAAATATTTATCTCTCGGAAAAAATTCCATAGTTGGTTAAAATATGGAAAACGTAAAATTTCCTTCACAAAGTTCGGAATATTTTCCGTCGGAAAACGATTCTTTCATTCTTACCCTAATTTAGGGTTTATACATTCGTACGTACGTCCTTACATACATACTCCGGAACTACGGGGTATAACAACCTACCCTGACATAAATTGTATCACTAGTCAGCCCCTTTAAGCCTAAAATAATATCTTTGTTTGACACTCTATGATTCCTTTGTTGTGCCATAAGTAATAATGAAAAAACTATTGGAATGAGAAGTGTTGAAAAGGCAATAAAAAGAGAATGAAAATTTGATGCATCCCAATGAAAAATATGCAAAAATCTAAGTTTGGGGGTGCTTGTTATTTATAATGTATCTCATTCTCTCAAAAGAAAAGAGGGGAGAAATTAGGTATGAGACTAAAAAGAAGGAAAAGGAGTTGAATGAAAAATGCTTATGGTACGTAATTTGAGCCTAAATGTCTACTTTTACCTACCCTGCCTAAGCCTACATTACAACCCTTGAAAGTTTTGATGATCTTTAATATGTATGTCTATGATTAGTGGAGAATAGCAAGTAAACAAGTCAATAGAATTTTTGGAAAGATAGAATGAAATTGACATGCATAGGTTAGGTGTTTATATTTCCAGAGATTATGATCTAAGTGAATTTGCGAAATATCTAACTTGAAATTCTAGATTGCAAAATATTCATGTTATATATGTTCTAACATATTATCCCAACTTTCATCTATGATTGTGAAGAAGCATTGCTATAACTACTTGATCCATTTCATAGAGTCTTTGTTTTTGTTTTTGTTTTTTGTTTAATTCTTTACTCGAGGGTGAGTAAAGTGTAAGTTTGGGGGTGTTTGTTGAGTGTATTTTATACACTCTTTTGAGTACTTTTTAGTTAGTATTTTACTATTTTTTTTTGCGTTTAGTATAGTGTTAGATGTGTTTTTCGTTCATTTGTGTCACAGCGGTCATACAGGAGAAGATGCTACTTTTGAGGATGAAATTTCACAAGAAAAGCCTAAGAAATGAAGCCTAAGAAGTCCCGAAAAGTATAGAAGAAATTTGACGAAGTCTGGACGAAAAACCAGAAATTGATGTCGCAGGCGCCAAGACGCCTGGCAGCAGCGCCGTGACGCTAATATTCCTGTGTGGTCTGAGATTTTTATGGCTGAGGCCACGGCGCTGAGGCGCGTTTTAAGAATTCCTGGGCCGAATTGGACAGGGTTTTTATGGTCCGAAAGATAATTTTTCTCAACTATAAAATCCCTAAACCCTGGGATCTTTTATTCATCTTATATCATACTTTGGAGAGGAGAACGACGGCTAGAAGGAAGATTAGAGACATCTTCTTGTTCAAGTTCTTGTACTTTCTTTATTTCAATTCAGTTTATGTTGGATTTTGTATTAGTTCTTGACATGACATTGTTTAGGAGCTAATTACTTTAGTAGGGTTTCCCAATTGAATCTTCTTGAAACTCTTTCATATAGTTAATGCATAGCTATTTATTTCTTCTTCAGCAGATTAAGATCTATACAATATTGTTTTGATTGCTTGATAATTAACTGACCATTAATTGTCATCACTTATATGATTTCGAATCGAGATCCGAGAGGGGATATTTGAATATGTTGTAGTTGTCTAGACATAGGTTAAAATCGTGAACGAAAGTACCCCGATACTTGTGTAGTATTTAAGGTTATTGTTCTTAATCCTCCTATGTTGTAAAATCTATCATAGAAATATAGAAGGTTTCTGCATAAGGTTGAGCTTTCGTATGTCCTAACCGGAATATGATGACAGATTAGTTAACATGCTATCTCAATAAGAAGAAGAATCATTAGCATTGCATTAACACGTGAATAGTGGATAGTTGAGGAGATTGGAAGCCCTATTTCCACCATAACTGATTTAAACCAAAGCTTACTTAGTTTAACTCTTGCAATTACTCTAGCTAGTAGTGTTAAATAAAAAATCCAAACAAACTATCGTTAGCCAAATAGATAACATAGAGTAGAGGTTCGGTAATTGAAAACCAGTCTCTATGAACGATATTCGGTCTTACAGATTATATTACTTGTTACGATACGTACATTGCGTAAGTAATTGGAAATCGCTATCACCCATTTGTAGGACTCGGTGTTCTTTAGCACATAACGTACCCGGACCATTTGTGGGACTCGGTGTTCTTTATGGAATAATAACACTTGCACGAATAGCTATCATGAGCACCCTTGTGCAATTTAAATCATCTTTTGAAAACTCAAAGGTGAAAGTATAAGTATGTCCTAGAGACAATCTGTATTAGGACAAATGTACTTTATACACATTCGTATTGATATATAATAATGTTGATTATTATTATGACATTTGTATTTGTTGAATTATTAATTGATTGTCTGTAATATTCTATAAATACATCCCTAGAGGTTACGCGGTTATTAATGGAGTGAGAATTAATATCATAGCGTGACGCTATTAAACTGGCTCGACTAATGATCATCAAGATTGAGATATTGATGATATGTTATATGTCGACATGTGGTCTGCATCATATCTTTCGGGAATGTAGTATGTCTCACTTGCTACGAGTTATGACAACTCGTGATGGACACATGGATACTTGTTGAAGTATTGGTATACCCTACTGATATGCTATTTGTTTTATATGTCTTTAGTGTATTCAGTGTGTGGGAGATAGAAGTCCTTAGACTTGAGGTCGATGTCACCTTATTCACGGAGCAATGTGATTTGATCCTGTCCTAAGCTCAAATGCCTTATAGGTTGAGACGCGGCTTGTTTTGGGTACATTGAGAAGTAGATTAAAGGTGATAGTTGAGCCAAGAATAAGCTTCATTCCTCGAATGCATCTTCGAGAGGGCACTCGGGTTCTCATAAGACATTAGGTTGACTAAGTCGTTGGCCAACGCAATGGATATGTCTTCGATATGGTCCTGTTGTCAACTAATGTAGATGAGATAGATTGATCAAGCCATCTGGATAGACACTTGATAAATCCTAAGCTTGGTTGAGTGTGTCGTGAATGAAAGGATTTTATCTTCCCACATAGAGGTTCGGTTCACATATTTTGTGTAGCTAAACTTTACATATTGAGGTTCGTCTTCCGGCGCAGTCTAGGAGTTTTGTAAAGATCCTAATGTAATTGGTGTCAATATGTAGAGGCCTGAAGGGTAAACACAAGTCAAATATTCCGTTGATTGAAGGATGTAATTAGGAAGAGATTATATAAATGTTCGGTTGATAACCGGGACATTAAAAATGAAAGAAGGCTGGAAACTGGGTAAAGGCCGCGACTCTATTGATTAATGGTCGCGATGCCTGTGCGCGTTGAAGGGCCGCGTCGCCACTTACCAAGGGTCGCGGCTCTGAGGCGCGTCCAGGGGGTCCGAATGACTATTTTTCCCCTGGCTGGTTCTCCCTCTCAACTATAAATAGAGAGGCTTCTTATTCCATTTGATATACTTGAAACCTAAGAGGAGTTAATCTCTTCTAACACTCTGAAGAAATTCCTAGCATTTCTAAAGTTAGAAAATAACATCAAAGTTCTTGAGAACTTGTAAATCAAGGGATCTTTGAGTGTGCACCCCGGACTACACAAAGCTTGAAGATTTCAACTGCTTGGCTGATTTGCTTCATAATGTAAGTCTTCTTTCGAAGTATTACATTAACTTTATGTTTTACTTTGCATTACATTATCATACTACAATATTACCGTTGTTGGGTTTGAAATATAAATTTTCAAATTACGCTGCGTGTACGAACCCGACGACGAAACCCTTCAGTGGTATCAGAGTCAGGGCTATTTGTGTGATTTTGTTATGAATATTAATGATAATGTGGGTTAGTATTTGTTTAGATCTATTATTTATGTTGTTAAAAGCTTTAAAATCCTTAAATCTTTGAATGCATGGTCCTTGTGCCCAGATCTGTTTATGACAATAATGTTTTTCGACGATAATCATTCCAATGTATAACTCCTCTAAGTTGACATGCGTTATCCAGCCTGGTTGTGGCATGGTGCATAGAAGGGAAGAACGAGAAGAAAATTGGAAATGATGGTTGATAGACATATTTGTTTTAATGGTGATGGTGTTGCAAGAGATATATCCGAAAATCTGACCCTAAACCAGTTTTAGGAATTCGAAATTTCGGATCTTGCGATTCTGGAGATGAAGGGACGCGACTCTCATAGCGTCACGACTCTGCATGGGTTTAAAGGGAAGGGCCGCAGCTCAGTTCATGAGCGCCGCAGCTCTGACCAGATGACGCAAGAAGGGTCGTGGCTCAGTTCATGAGCGCCGCAGCGCCGTTCATCCAGAAAGCTTAAAATTAAATTTCAGAACTTTTTAACTCAGAAGGGCTGCGGCGCCACCTGTTAGGGCCGTGGCTCTAATGTCGGTTTTTCAATTGTTTGCTCACTGCCTCGCAGGCGCCGCGGCGTCTGACCCAAGTGTCGCGTCTCTTGAGAAGGTAATTTAAAAAAAAAAAAAAAAACCGAAACTGAGTTTTAAATTATTGACATTCTGGTTCTGATGTTTTTATAATGACAAAGTATGAAAAGATAAGTTTTAATTAAACAGATTTAGTCCCTTTTCGGGTATATCTGTAATTAAAACAAAGTTTCTGAAATTAATTTTAAATTCTGAGAATTGCAAGCAGGTCTCTAAAGTTTGAAAATATTCCCTGAGTTTTAAGATTGAATTTTCTGAATTTAATAGGGGTCTGATTGAACTTTTAAATTCTTGAGGGATTAAACTGTAAGTTCTAGAAACTTGCAGAAAATCCGAAAATCAAAATCTTAAAATCAGAAATGTTTTAGGGACTGTTTGAAATAGACATAGATTATAGAGTTTAGACAAATAAACTCATGCTTATCATTAATGGTACATTGTTATATAATGTACATATGTGTTAAGTGTTTTAAATGTGATGCATTTAAATTAGTAGCATAGTGTCCGCAAGTATTGTCTGGGTAGGCGGCGCCCAGTAATTATTTAAATTCAATGACCACGATAACTGTCTGGATAGGCGGCATCCAGTACTTGATTAAAACCATCTTATATCATGCCTATTGGGTTTGATGGTTTTCCATCTATATGTGCATAGAAATTGCATGATAGGATGTCATATGATGTATGTCATATGATTGTTGATCTTGGTTGAAATTTGAAAATGTTCCCCAAACATAAATACAAGTCTAATTAAAATGTGTCGTCCATTATAATTGATAGGGTGCAAAATTCTTTTCGGCGATATGAGTATTTATACCAAAGCATTTGCTCTAAGTCTACGGACACTCAGACCCTTTCATAGATGTGTTAGAGTAAGAGTAGATGATAAACTTTTGTGGGTATTTACACCAAAGTGTTTTCTTACAAAGGCCAAGTTTACTAAATACTTAAACGCAGTCGTATAATGGGGTTGACTTGCTTAAACTAATCTTGGCGCCAAAGTGTCGGATAAATCTAAGGACGCATGATTAAAATGAATGATATTTAATCAAACCAAGAGTTGTAAAATTAGTTTTGCAATTGGTTGAGGACCTACCGAAGTGTGCTATTGAAGTTATCAGCCAAAGCAAACACAGATATAACATATGTTTGGATCTTGGCCCAATATAACCTTGAAATAACTTAGGTTCGTATTCTACCATGGGGTCATAGAAGTATGTAAAATAGTGGGAGCTAATTAAATGAAATACCATGTTAAATTAGCTCGTTATGAATGTGTATTAAGAGGATGAATGAATTTTGATTGCATTTTTCCTATCTATATATATCTTCAGATCTTCAGAATGTTGACCTTCTCCATGAAAATGTTGGTAGAAACAAATAGATTGACTGGAACAAACTATATTGACTGGCTCAGAAATCTTAGGATTGTCCTGAGACAGAAAAAGATAGAATATGTTCTGGACAAAGTGTTCCCCACTGCACCCGCTGAAGGCACCTCGAAATTTGCCACATTTGACAAGGATGCCTATCAAAAGCATTATGATGATGCTACTACATCGCAATGTGTGATGTTAACTTCTATGTCATATGAATTGCAACGGCAGCATAAACACATGGGGCCGAATGAGATGTTACAGCATTTGAAGAGTCTCTATGACTCTCAATCACAGACTATGGAGTATGATCTCCTAATAGAGCTCTTCAAATGTAAACTTATTGAAGGAGGCCCTGTATCTCCTCATGTGCTGAAAATGATAGGGTTGATAGAAAGGTTGACCTCGATTGAGATAAAATTCAATGATAGGGTTGCTACTACCCTCGTCTTGCATTCACTGCCTCGTTCATTCGAAAGTTTCATTATTAATTATAATATGAATGGAACCAAGACAATTTTACCAGAGCTTCACAACATGCTAAAGACTTATGAATCTTCAATCTCCAAGGGCAAGCCTGTGCTCATGGTTGGCTCCTTTAGCCATCCCAAACTGAAAGGTAAGGGACAACAGAAGAGGAAGGGCAAAGCTATCGCTGCGCCCGCTGCAACCAAGTCCAATGGAGGGTTGAAGAAAAAGAAGTTGCTGGCAAATGATGTTTGCAAGAACTGCCATAAGAAAGGACATTGGGTGAAGGACTGCACGACTCCGAGAGGAGGTAGAGCACCTGGTGCTGCTGCTCCTGCTGGACAAGGTATGTTTGTAATTGAAGTAAATCTATCTATAAATGATTCTCATTCCTGGGTACTTGATACCTCATGTGGCTTACACATTTGTACGAATGTGCAGGGGCTAGCTAATAGCAGGAAGGTCAGGCCTCATGAGGTTGACCTGCGCGTTGGAAACAGAGCACGAGTTTATGTTGAGCGTGTGGGAACTTATAGGCTAGATTTACCTTCTGGCAAAGTTTTGTTGTTGTACAATTGTTATTATGTTCCTGCTTTGATAAGGAATATTATTTCCATTCCTGTACTAGATACTGAGGGATTTTCTTCAAACATTACTAATGGAAATATGATTTTGACTTTTGATAATGTTGTGTATGGAATTGCGCCTCTTGTGAATGGATTGTACACATTAAACTGTAGTCGGGAGATATTCAATGTACAAAATAAAAGAGCTAAAATAAGTAATAGAAATTCTACCTATCTGTGGCATTGTAGACTTGGTCATATCAATCAAACAAGGATAGAAAGGTTGAGGGATCTTGATTACCTCGAACCATTTGACTTACAGTCTTATGGTAATTGTGAATCCTGTTTGAAGGGTAAGATGACCATTAAACCCTTTACTAGAAAGGGGATCCGTGTCAAGGAGGTGTTTGAGTTGGTACATACGGATGTATGTGGACCATTTTCGACTCAAGCTAGAGAGGGTTACTCCTCTTCATCACTTTTACAAATGACTTGATGAGGTATGGATATGTGTATCTTATGAGACACAAATCTGAGGCCTTCGAGAAGTTTAGGGAGTTCAAGTGTGAAGTGGAGAAACAACTCTCAAAGAGTATCAAGACTCTCCGATCTGATCGTGGAGGTGAATACTTGAATAAAAAATTTCTAGATTACTTAAAACTACATGGAATTCATTCTGAATGGACACCTCCTGGAACACCACAGGTGAATGGTGTTGCCGAGAGGAGAAACTGAACCTTACTTGATATGGTTCGATCCATGATGAGTTTTTCAGCTCTTCCTACATACCTTTGAGGATACGCTATACAAAGCGCAATATATGTTCTGAATAGGGTTCCATCTAAATCAGTTAAAAGGATGTCATATGAGGTATGGTGTGGCAAGAAGCCATCGCTTAGACACGTGAGGCCCTGGGGGTGTCTTGCATATGTCAAGAAGTTGATCACTAATAAGTTGGAATCAAAGAGTGAGAAATATTACTTTGTTGGGTATCCAAATGAAACTAAGGGATACTACTTCTATCTTCCTGGAGAACACAAGATTATTGTTTCCAGGAATGCAACCTTTCTTGAAGATGAGTACATCTACAAAGAAGAGGGTTGCACAGAGATAGAACTTGAAGAAGTTCAAGAACATAGTAACGTAGAGGTTGAACCCTTGCCAAGTGAACAAGGCAAGGATTCAGTGGGAGCTTTTGGCGAGGATTGGGTATTTCGGATACGCCCTTCGGCCAGTGGGAGTGCAATGAGGAGTGATCCTCCTGCCCAGACCTCGGGAGCAAGTGCATCAGTTGCACCTCCTCCCATTCTGGAAAGACATGATAATGATATTCCTGAAAGCTCTATTGTTGGTGTATCAACCAACACACAAGAACCTTCTCACGCTCAGAACATACCTGAAACTGGACTGCAAAAAACACAACTCCGTAGGTCTGTTAGGACTCATCATGCTCCGGAAAGACTAAATCTGCTTGTGGAAATACAAAATGAGCTAGATATTCCGGATGAAAATGAACCTACAACCTTTAACGAAGCAATGCTTGACATTGATTCGAAGAGATGGCTAGAAACCATGAAATCCGAAATTGAATCTATGTATATCAATCAAGTGTGGAACTTGGTTGACTTACCTGATGGGGTTAAACCCATAGGATACAAATGAGTCTTCAAGAAGAAGATTGATGCATCCGGAAAGATGCAGACTTATAAAGCTAGACTAGTGGCTAAAGGTTTTACTCAGCGTCCCGGTGTGGATTATGATGAGACCTTTTCACCAGTGGCTAAAATAAGGTCTATTCGGATTTTGCTTGCGATAGCTACACACTATGATTATGACATTTGGCAGATGGACGTCAAGACTGCATTCCTCAACGGTAATCTAGTTGAGGAAGTGTATATGAGACAACCCGAGGGTTTCTCTTCTGAGTCCAGACCAAATGCAGTGTGCAGGCTACAAAAGTCCATTTATGGGCTTAAGCAAGCCTCTAGGAGTTGGAACATTTTCTTTGACAAGGTTGTCAAGTCATTTGATTTTGTCAGAAGCAAAGATGATTCTTGTTTTTATATTAAACGCAATGATGAGGGCATTGTATTCATTGTTATATATGTTGATGACATATTAATAATGGGAGACAATAAGGCTCTCATGCAGTCGGTTAAGGAGTGGTTGTCCAACACCTTTATGATGAAGGATTTGGGTGAAGCCTGCTACATTTTGGGAATTAGGATCTATAGAGATAGACTTAATATATTTTTGGGGTTGTCACAGTCAATCTACATAGACAAAGTGCTTAGACGCTTTCAATGGAAAATTCCAAGAAAGGCGGTCTTCCGATGGGTCAAGGCATCAAGTTATCTAAGAAGGGTTGTCCTTCTAATGCTGTAGAACTTGAGTGCATGAAGAGGATCCCGTATGCTTCGGCTATAGGATCAATCATGTACGCCATGACTTGTACTAGGCCAGATGTGGCCTTTGCACTTAGTATGACTTGCAAGTTCCAGTAGAATCCTGGTGAGGAACACTGGAAGGAAGTCAAGAGTATTCTTAAGTATCTCAGACATACTAAAGATTACTTCTTAGTCTATGGTGGTGATGAGAAGTTGGTTGCTACCGGTTACTCAGATGCTAGTTTTCAGACAGATGTTGATGATTTCAAATCTCAATCTGGTTACGTTTTTGTTTTCAATGGAGAAGCAATGAGCTGGAAGAGTTCCAAACAAGCTACAATTGTTGATTCGACTACTGAGGCGGAGTACATTGCTGGAGCGGAAGCTGCGAATGAAGTTGTCGTGGTTTCTGAGTTCCTGAAGGAACTAGGAGTAGTTCCGAGTGCTAGTTGTCCAATAACTATTTATTGTGACAACACTGGTGCGATTCCAAAAGCAAAAGAACCAAGATCAACAAACATGAACAAACATGTACCGAAGAAGTACCACATCCTGAGAGAGATGGTGGAAGATGAAAATATCAAGATAGACTATATTCCACAGACAATAATATAGTAGACCCGTTTACTAAACCATTAAGCTTGGTAAAACATAATATTCATTTTGAGAACATGGGTATTAGATGTGTTGGTGATTGGCTCTAGGACAAGTGGGAGATTGAAAATATAAGTATGTCCTAGAGACAATCTGTATTAGAACAAATGTACTTTATACACATTCGTATTAATATATAATAATGATGATTATTATTATGACATTTGCATTTATTAAATTATTAATTGATTATTTGTAATATTCTATAAATGCATCCCTAGAGGTTACGTGGTTATTAAAGGAGTGAGAATTAATATCATAGCGTGACGCTCTTAAACTGCCTCGACTAATGATCATCAAGATTGGGATATTGATGATATGTTATATGTCGACATGTGGTCTGCATCATATCATTCAGGGATGTAGTATGTCTCAGTTGCTATGAGTTATGACAACTCGTGATGGACACATGGATACTTGTTGAAGTATTGATATACCCTACTGATATGCTATTTGTTTTATATGTCTTTAGTGTATTCAGTGTGTGGGAGATAGAAGTCCTTAGACTTGAGGTCGATATCACCTTATTTACGGAGCAATGTGATTTGATCATGTCCTAAGCTCACATGCCTTATAGGTTGAGACGCGGCTTGTTTTGGGTACATTGAGAAGTAGATTAAAGGTGGTAGTTGAGTCAATAATAGGATTCATTCCTCGAATGCATCTTCGATAGAGCACTCGGGTTCTCATAAGACATTAGGTTGACTAAGTTATTGGCCAACGCAATGGACATATCTTCGATATGGTCATGTTGTCAACTAATGTAGATGAGATAGATTGATCAAGCCATTTGGATAGACACTTGACGAATCCTAATCTTGGTTGAGTGTGTCGTGAATGAAAGGATTTTATCTTCCCATATAGAGGTTCGGTTCACATATTTGTGTAGCTAAACTTTACATATTGAGGTTCGTCTTCCGACGCAGTCTAGGAGTTCCGTGAAGATCCTAATGTAATTGGTGTCAATATGTAGAGGCCTGAAGGGTAAACACAAGTCAAATATTATGTTGATTGAAGGATGTAATTAGGAAGAGATTATATAAATGTTCGGTTGATAACCGGTACATTAAAAATGGAAGAAGGCTGAAAACTGGGCGAGGGTCGCGGCGCCTGTGCGCGTGGAAGAGCCGCGACGCCACTTACCAAGGGTCGCGGCTCTGAGGCGCGTCCAGGGGGTCCGAATGACTATTTTACCCCTGGCTGGTTCTCCCTCTCAACTATAAATAGAGGGGATTTTCATTTCATTTGATATACTTAAAACCTAAGAGGGGTTAATATCTTCTAACACTCTGAAGAAATTCCTAGCATTTCTAAAGTTAGAAAATTACATCAAAGTTCTTGAGAACTTGCAAATCAAGGGATCTTTGAGTGTGCACCCCGAACTACATAAAACTTGAAGATTTCAACTGCTTGGCTGATTTGCTTCATAATGTAAGTCTTTTTTCGAAGTATTACATTAACTTTGTGTTTTACTTTGCATTACATTATCATACTACAGTATTACCGTTGTTGGGTTTGAAACATAAATTTTCAAATTCCGCTGCGTGTACAAACCCGACGACGAAACCCTTCAAAAGGCACTATCATATCATGTATCCTTTCGAAACCATCATTTGGAAAATCAAGGCACTATACATCATGCATCATTTAGGATTATGATCTAATAGAACTATGTACGTCCGCCGTACACTTACTTTCATATAAATCACGTCGAAGAAAGAAGGAAGAGTTTCACATACCTCAAATATTTCTAATAATCCTGTATTTGATTGGTGATAGCGGATCCGAATTTGCCTACTTACTTCTTATATGCGCCGTGAGTAATTATCATGAAATCTTATCTAATCAGATGTGAACTAAAAAATGTAAAACAAATTAGTTATATCTTAGTTTCTATGCAGATGACGTTCTAATCATTTCAATATAATCGTTTGTCGATACCTTTTTCACTTAATGCTGCAATGACTCGTTTTAACACGCCTATTAATAACATACTTACTTATTCATTAAACCAGTTTCAGCACTTACTACTTAACAATTCCTTTAAGTAAGCAGAGTCAAATCGGCTCCCATGCTTACTAGAACTCTTATCAACATTTGTCTCATATGCCTTAATAAAGACTTAGGAACAATTTAGACATGTTTTTAGCATAGAATCAATAACATGAATACCCCTTAACTTCTAAGAGTAGAATGATTCATGAAACAATACCACATGTATATTTCGTACGTAGAACATGCCAAAAGAAGAAAGGATAGTTCACATACCTTATCGGCTATACCAACACGATAGTAGAATACATCTCAAATAGGTACTTCAACCTATAACAACAATAACACTTCTATCAACTTCATGAATACTGGTGTAAGTCATATAGCACATAATGACTCTCCTTTCATATAAAAAGTTGGGCAGCACTTCCCTAATATATACTCCCATCCACAACTTCCCAACGGGGCCAATAACATCAATAACCAAGCACCACTTAAGATATGAAGCCTTTCTACCCCTTTCTACACCCTCGTTCCTTTAGGACATACGTTAGCAATTACCACATCTAAACATGCATAAACAATGACTAAATTTCCAGCATATACACGCATAAAACAGCTTCTAAAACAGCACGACAATATCCAACAGTATTAAGATAGTTTCGGCCAACAACAACAATCCAAATCTTTTTTCATAATGCCTTATAATCCAATCAAGTTTCAACACTTTAATATAAACCATTTCGACTTTCAATAACAAGTTTCCTTCAATCTAACATGCACTTAGTGATGATAATAACAACAATAACCAACGAATTCATAATAACAAAACAGTCCACAATTCGGCTAACATGCCAAAACTGTGACATGCACTTCTTATCCTCCATTTTACTTAACACAAGTTCATCTCTTAATTATAACATCATGTAATTGACAATGCCTAGACTTAATCATACAATACTAAGTCCATAATTCCATTGGAAGAAATTTAACTACTAGTTAATAAATTTTCGTCGTCACATCCGTAGTATCCAAAAAATTTCCATATAAGAAAATATAAATATACTTTCCTTCTAACTTTCAAATCTTATTTTCTTACTTATGTTCTCACTTATATGCACTGGACTTATGGGGTGTAACACTCACTGCCTCATTTTTGTGTCTTTTATTTGGTTATTGTAATTTTATTATCTAACTTTGTAATTAATAGGATGCCTAAAGCAATTAGTCCTTGAACAAGTGAATTGGATAGGTAGTTCTAAAACATAAATACACTTCTAAATTATTTATCTTAGGCTTGTCATGCATGTCTAATCTTTCGCCCAACAATTAAATTTGCATATCTAATCATGCAGTTAATGCATAATAAAAGAAATTGGTTTTCTCATAAATCACTTAATGACATCATAATTTATTTTCATAATAAAATTATCTTCTTATTATCAATTGCAAAAAATAGCATCTTTTATATCATACCATGCATATGTTAATCAAAATCGATTTTTTTTTGCAAATGAAATGCATATCTTTAGTAAATACATCAATTTTTTGCATCATTTATAAATAATACTTTGCGTATAGTTTTATTATCTTATAAATCTTTTATCAAAAATGCATTCTTTTATAAAACACTTGCATCATCTTTTTAAACATGCATTTTCTCTAACATAATAATCAACCTAGGTTTGGCAGGACAACCGCAAGTTAGCAGATCTTAGAGGGTGCCTAATCCCTTCCCTCTAGATCAATAAGGAACCCTTGCCCAGAATCTCACATAGTTTAGTAGACCATTAAATTGAGTTAGTGTTGACTTTACCTAGTTGACATTTAGATGTTCTAATTCACCCAAACTAATTAGGTGGCGACTCCGCGAAGCCTTTTAGCACTTTAGCACACTTTTAGCATTTTATTTTATTTCTAACAGTAGCAGGATTCGCTGAATAATGACGCGGTAAAAAAGGGCGCGACATTATCATGCCACATTTCAAAATCTACTCGAATATTAGTGAATTTATTTGTGTCATGTATAAGATTGTATTAATATACCTTGGGGAGTTGTTAGCGATTTTCCACACGCTTAACGCAAGTGTACGTATCGTTACAAGTAATATAGTCTAGGTAAGACCGAATATCGTTCTCAGAGATTAGTGTTCAATTACCAAACATCTATCCTATGGTATCTATTTGGCTGTCGATATTTTGTTGTGGTTTTTATCTATGAACTACTGAACAATTGTAAAAGTTAACTAAATTACTTTACTTAAATCAGATATGGTGGAAATAGGGCTTCCAATCTCCTCAACTATCCACTCACCTTAATCTTTAATGCAACAATAAAGGTTTTTCTTCTATGGTAAGATAGAAGGTTAACTAGACCGTTTATATTCTGGTTAGGATATATAAACACTCAACCCCGATACAGAAATCTTCTATATTTCTATGACAGATTTTACCACATAGGAGGATTAAGAACAATAACCTATAAAACTACACAAGTATCGGGATACTTTCATCCACGATTTTAACCTATGTTTATTCAACTATAGCATATTCAAATCTCCCCTTTCGGATTTCGATTCGAAATCATATAAGTGATGATAACTAGTGATCAATTAATTACCAAGCAATGAAAATAACTATTGAATAAATCTTAACTATATGAAGAAGAAACCAAATTAATGCATTAAGTCATAAAGACGAAGTTCAAGTGATTCGAAAGAAAAACCCTAAATAAAGTTTAGCTCCTAGCCATAGACATGCTAAGAACCAAAATATTATCCAACATAAACTGAAATTAAATAAAGTAAAGAAAGAAAAATACTTAAGAACAAGTCTCTAATCTTGAAGCCTCCAAGAAATTATGTTATGTGATGAATTAGGGATTGTGTCCTACTTGAAAAATATGCCCAAAGGGCCTTTTATAGCCTCCAAAAATGTGTCCCACTTTTTATTCTATGCCTTGGCCCATTCCTTCTCGGATTTGGCATCCCGAGTTGGCGCAACGGCCCTGCAGACTGGCGCCGTGGCCCGAAACTCCTGCAGCTTCTCAGTTCGTTGGGCGCCGTGGCCCTGCAGTCTCTGATAGATTAGCGCCACGGCGCCGCCCTGTTCTCGTCCGGCATGCCAACTTTCGTCTCTTTTGGCTCGGGAACCTCCTTTTCTGCCCTCTTTTTGCTTCTTTTCTCCACGTTGCCTTTTTAAACCACTGTGACTCAAAAGAAAGAAAAATTATCCTAACACGACACATATTTGGACAAAAATGGGTAAAATACTAACTAAAAATGACTCAAAAGACGTATATAAAATATTCCTAACAAACACCCCCAAACTTAATATTTGATCGCCCTCGAGTAAACATCAAAAATAGAAACAAAGACACGAAAGAAAAGAAAATAATGGACTAACGACCTTTGGTCAACTCATGCACAAATGTCACTAGAAAAGCATGAATGTTAGCAGGATAATATGCAGGAACATGTATAGCATGAATTTTTAGCATTCTAAACTCTCAAGTCAGATATATCACAAACTCAGTTCAATCATACTCAATGGAAGTAGGAATACTTAACCTATGCATGTCAAATTCAAGATACTATGGCATGTTCACTTGCTATTCTCCACTAATCATAGATACACATACCAGAGATCTTCAGGACTTTTCAGGGTTGTAATGTAGGCTTAGGCAAAGGTAGGTAAAAATAGACATTTAGGCTCAAATTACGTACCATAAGCTCTTTTTCTTTCAACTCTTTTCCTTCCTTTTGATTTCCTTTTCTAACCTCATACCTATCTTTTCCCTCTCTTGTTTTGAGAGAATTATGTGCATTATGAATAACAAGCACCCCCAAACTTAGGCTTTTGCCTATTTATTTTCATTGGGGTGCATAAATTTATTCACTCTTTTTTTGTCTCTTTTTCAACACTTTTCATTCCAAACATCTTCAATTTTTCACTTATGACACAAACATGGAATTATAGGGTGTCACAGAAAAGATCTTATTTTAGGCTAAAAAGGCTGATTATGGATACAATTTATTGTCAGGAATAGGCAGTGAATGGTAAGAAGGGCTAACAAAGAAATGTCTGAGTCATCTCCCTAACATGTACATCCTAACTATTTCGCATCAAATAACAAGCAAGCAGACACATAGGCTTTATCATTAACAATGCATAAATCAAGCACAGATACCCCAAATACTTTGATTTCATGAGTCCTTGGCATTCCTAACTTAAGCTTTCAGATTTTTCTGCTTCTAATTCCATTACATTATCCACTTTACTTCACTAGGTGTTTCAAGTAACTACAACATGCTTGATCCATAAAAAAAAATTATGACTAAAAAAATAATACATCAAACAACACAAACAAAAGACTCAAAACCAAAAACAAAATATAAGACACCCCCCAAACTTAATCGACACATTGTCCCCAATGTGTGAATACTAAAAATGAAGGACACTTACTGACACAACATAACGGTCATAACAGAGGTTTGAGAGGACATTCTTGAAATTGCATCCCCGACTTTTCGAATTTACGCGCGCGGCTCGAATGTTGGCGCGCGTTCGAATGTTGGCGTGCGCCTGCGCCAATTTATCCTATTTTCAGCGTTTTTGTCCCTTTTTCCACTTTGGGTCAGTCTCTTGTGCACCTGCCATCTAAAAATATAAGACAAAAACCAAGACCGTGAGACTGTTCAAGATAAAATAAAACAAACTAAAACAAAAATTAAAATAACATAATTAAAAACATTGGGTTGCCTCCCAACAAGCGCTGTCTTTAACGTCTTTTAGCCGGACACAGTTAACCTTTACTAGTGCCCAGTGGATCTGTTACACCCCGTAACCCCACGGTACGTAAGTGAGAACATGACTAAGAATATAGGATTTGAAAGTTGTAAAGAAGGTGTAGTTACATTTTTGATTTAGAGCAAATTTGTTCACAACGAACGTGACGCCGTAATTTCTTCACGAGGGGTCGGATTCGTTCCAAATTTGAGATGCGAGCTTAGAATATTAGGGTGAAGACTCGGGACTAATAATATGGGGTCCACCAAGAATTTCACAATTTCGCGGGACCCTCCGAGAAATTAGATATTTTCCAAGTCTTGAGATATTTACTTTTGGGAAGACTTATTTGGACCAATAGGAGGGTGACATGTGTCCCCTCCACTTGTCATTACACTTGGCTTCATATTGAATAAGTCTTGAAGACTTAGCTCACAAGTTCAATCTCAAGACTTTGAGACTTCATCTTCTCTCCATTTCTCTCCTAATTTTCGAGAATTCCTAAGATCAAAAGTGAAGTTCAAGAATCACTAATCCTCTTGGATTAAGCTCATTGATTAGGTGTTAAGCCAAGTTAACTCTCCAAGCCCTTGAAACCTTGGTTGGGCCGAGAATGGTGAAGGGAAAACCATAAGGTTCCGTCGACTTTTTGGAAGTGAAATACAAAGTGAAGTTGTGTATAAGCTCATAGGGGTCACATATATGTGATTGGAACTTGAAGAAGTGGAGCAAAATGAAAATTGCGGACCAATAAAGATCGGACTGTTTTGGAGCGTTTTTGGGCACAAAATGAGGTAAACGTCCTTCTTCTTTTAAAGTAAGTAGATATTACTTATTGTTATAATGTATGGATGAACTTGTACTAAAAATAATGAGGATTAAAAAGTGTTTGGACAATTTTTTAAGGCTTGGCCGAGAGCTAGACTAATTTTGAGGTTTTCGGATTTCGTTGGTTATTGTCGTTATTTACACTTGGTACATGTTATATAATGAAGGAAATATTGTTGTTGATAGTTTATGTAACTTATTTAACATGTTGGAATGTGAATTGGATTAAAAGGAACTAAGGAAAAGGGCTTTGGATTGTCGTAGTTGTTGTTGGCCGAAAACTGCCTAAAACTGTTATACGTTGTTGTGTCATTTTATGGACTGTTTTGGGGGTGTTTTTATGCTGGAAAATCAACCCTTAACATGCTTATTTAATGTAGTAAATGACTAATGAAAGTCCTAAGGAATAAGGGTGTTAAAGGCTTCACATTGTACCCTTAATGTTGGATTAATTGTGGACTGTTTTATGGACTGTTTTGTATAGACAGTGGGCAGAATTTTACACGTCAAGTTAAGCGTGTAATCCCCTTTGGTTAAATGTTGGTTGTGCCTTAAATGTGGCTTGTTGGTTGATGAATTCGGGCCTTGGAAAAGGTGGAAAAGTACGTAGAAACAAAGGAAGTGCTGCCCAAATTTCCGTAGAATTAGAGGGCCATTATTTGGTATAAGTCTTATACTAGTAAGCTTGAAGTTGATAGAAGTATTATTGTCATTTTAGGTTGAAGTACTACGTGTAGCAGTTTCTACTTGGCTTGTGGAATAGCCAATAAGGTTGAAGTACATGGGAGCGTATTGCTACTTGTCGTGTTGGTTAGTCGTCAACGAGGTATGTGAACTCCTTCCTTCTATCGGCATGATTGTTCTTGAAGTATACTTGCCTTGTTATTGGAGTATACATTACTTGTTTCTTGAAGTATACTTGCCTTGATTTTAAAAGTATACTTGACTTGACCTTTATGGAGTTCTATAGGAACCTAATCCTTAGTGATATACTTCTTTGATAGTACTTTGGATTTCCTAAACTAGAAGTTGGTCTATATACCTCTTTGATAGTACTTTGGGGTTTCCAAAATGGAAGTTGTTAAAATCCATTATCTTGATAGTATTTGATTTTATAAAATGGAGATTTTTATATCTATTTCCCTTGTAGTACTTTGGGCTTTAAAAGTGAAAGTGGTTCTACTTATAGTACTTAGAGTCTTAAAAAGGAAGTTGTTCCTAATCTCTTAAATAGTACTTGAGTTTAAAAGTGTAGTAACTTGATTTTAACGGATACAAGTGCCTTAGTTTTCCAAAACATAAAGTTTGTCATAATGACTTTATGGGAAGTTAGTTATAACGACTTTATGGGAAGTTAGTTATAACGACTTTATGGGAAGTCAAAAGAATGGTTTACTCGATTGATTTAAAAGAGGATAAATGACTTGATTTAAAGAGAAGTAACTTGATTTAAAGGTGTGAGTTACTTGAGATTTGAAAGTATAAGTTACTTGGTTTGAAAGGTATAAGTAACTTGATTTTAAAAGTATACTTGTCTTGATATTAGAAAGTGTAGAGTCACTTGGTTTTAAAAGTATAAGTCACTTGGTTTAAAAAGTGTAAAATACTTGATTTAAAAGTGAAAGTGCCTTGATGCTACCAGTGCTAGTATATTTGGGTTTTATAAAAAGGGAAGTTATTTTACTCTTAGAAGTTAAGGGTATTCATGTTGTGGTTTCGGTGTTTAAAGTATGTCTGAATGGTTCCTAAAAGTCCTTACCAAGTCTTATGGGAGATGTTGGTAAGAGTTTTTAAGAAGTAGTTCTATCTTTTTCATTAATAATATTTGAGTTTCTAAATAGAAGTGGTTTTATCTATTCTCTTGATAACACCTTGGGTTGTCTAATTGAAAGGTATAAATTACTTGGTGTTAAAAGTATACTTGACTTGATTTGAAAGGTATAACTTACTTGAGTTTAAAATGTGTAGTAACTTGATTGTTAAAAATGGAAGTGTCTTGATACTACGGGTGTTAGTGTCTTGATTATTTTAAAAGGAAGGCATGATATTGTCTTGGTTTGTTTAAAAGGAAGGCATGGTATTGTCATGGTTTGTTTAAAAGGAAGGCATGGTATTGTATTGGTTTGTTTAAAAGGAAGGCATGGTATTGTCTTGGTTTGTTTAAAAGGAACATGATATTGTCTTGGATTGTTTAAAAGGAAGGCATGGTATTGTCTTGGTTTGTTTAAAAGGAAGGCATGGTATTGTCTTGGATTGTTTAAAAGGAAGGCATGGTATTGTCTTGGTTTGGTTAAAATGAAGGCATGTTAATTGTCTTGGTTTAAAGGAAAGGCATGGTATTGTCTTGGTTTGCTAAGATGATGGTTTATTCATTTTATGATAATGAGACTCAAAGATTATTTTAACTTGCATATGTTTGCTCATATAGTCATTCGTGCAAGTGTTATATTTCCACATCACCGCGTCCCTCATTAAAGAGCCGACAACATTATATTATTCAGTGCGGGTTCAACTCCCGGGGCACTATATATATCATGGAGTAGTTCCCATTACGTGAGATGGTACACACTCACTGCGGGTCTGAAGGACTCATGCGGGTTCAAATCCCAGGATTTATTCCATGGACTAGCTCTCCGTGATGCGAGTATCGTGTACTGATGCTCATGCGAGGCCACAGACCTCATGCGGGTGAAATAGTCCCATGACTAGGATTGCATAATGATTCTGAGGGCGGATGACCCTAACATGGCTTTCATATTTTGAAATGGTATTGATTTCATTAATGAAAGAGTACAGTGGCTTCAGGACTTGAAATGAAGCGGATAATATCATTGTTAAAAAACATATTTTTAAAAGGCTCAGTTGACTATCATTTATTTATATAAAGTACAGTAGTACAGTGGTACAATGATACAATGATACAGTGATGCAAGGTACGATTGACTTTTATTTTACATGACACGGTTGGATCTGGTATTTGATTATTTTGCTCGTCCCTGTCATTTTTTGGCCAGCCATAATTTTAATAATGTACTTTATTTCTGTTCCATACTTAGTACTTGTTGTACTGACCCCCTTCGGGGGGCTGCGTTCATTCCCGCATGTCTAGGTACTCAGTTGTGGATCCGCAAGTTTAGGATCTCTGTTCAGCATTTTGAGATGGCTCCAATGTTCAGGAGCTTGTCATTATGGCTAGGTATATTCAGGGGTACATCGGGGCCTTGTCCCGTCATAGTTTACTGTCCAAACTCTTAGAGGTATGTATTCATATGTGGGATGGACTGGCGTGAGTTGTATTATTATTGTTGTACATTTGTAGTCCCATTCGGGAGCTATATGTATCATGGCAGCCTTATCGGCTTTGCCTTTGTTTAAAGAAAAAAAATAAGTGTTATTTATCTTCCGCAATTTACTTGTGTTGTATGAATAGAAGGGTGCCCAGGTAGGGCACCGATGAGCTTGGTTTGGGTCGTGACAGATCCTTCTGACGCTTGTAATCCGCATTATTATTATTCTGTGTCTCACTTTTCCTACAACACTTTTTTCAAACAAGGGCTTCATATCTAAGATTATCCCCCAATTACACAAGACATACTTGTCTCCAATGCTCTCTATAATGTAGGGATCAGTGAAACTCCCTACATCTCTCAACTTTAGGGGGTGCCCTTGAGGGTATGGACTTTTTGGTTGTGGGTCAGCAATAACATTTGGTGTAGTCTTTTCCGCAATAGGGTACTCCTCAGTGACCCCTTCTTTCTCTTCACCCACTATCTCTCCAAATTCCTCAACATCTTATTGTGGTTCAGGTTCCATAATCTGCTCACCATTCCTCGTAATTGGGTCACTTGGTGGACTTTCTTGAGGTGTAATGGTTGTCATGTCCATCAGTTGCCCGATTTGTGGTTCCCAATTCAGAAATTGTTCCATTTGAGTCTCCAAGTTCTGACGATAGGATCTTACTTCCACCATGAATTGAGTTTGGGAGTTCGTGAGTGCCAACAATGCTGCTCTCAATTCATCCGGCTCCTCTGATGGGGCCTGACTCTGGGTGAGCCTGAGTAAGGCTTCCTGCAACTCATTTCGATCTTCCTGTGGAACCTGTGGGTTAAATTACTGTTGATAGTACTGCTGTTTTTCATAGTAGTAGTCGTACTGCTGCCCTGATAGTAATAGTCCATGTGTCCCTTATTTTTTTTTTTTTTTACACAAACTTTACCTACAAAATAAGAAAAATAACAAAAAGTGATAAAAAGATGCTCGCAGAACAAGTTAGAAACTTGTTCATGGAGCAACCAAATTAGAATAAGAATAAATAAATTGATATTGAACTACGTCAATCCCCGGCAACGACACCAAAAACTTGTTCGCGATTTTCCACACGCTTAACACAAGTGTACGTATCGTTACAAGTAATATAGTCTAGGTAAGACCGAATATCGTTCTCAGGGATTAGTGTTCAATTACCAAACATCTATCCTATGGTATCTATTTGGCTGTCGATATTTTGTTGTGGTTTTTATCTATGAACTACTGAACAATTGTAAAAGTTAACTAAATTACTTTACTTAAATCAGATATGGTGGAAATAGGACTTCCAATCTCCTCAACTATCCACTTGCCTTAATCCTTAATGCAACAATAAAAGTTCTTCTTCTATGTTAAGATAGAAGGTTAATTAGACTGTTTTATATTTTGGTTAGGATATATAAACACTCAACCCCGGTGCAGAAATATTCTATACTTCTATGACAGATTTTACCACATAGGAGGATTAAGAACAATAACCTATAAAACTACACAAGTATCGGGGTACTTTCGTCCATGATTTTAACCTATGTTTATTCAACTATAGCATATTCAAATCTCCTCTTTCGGATTTCGATTCAAAATCATATAAGTGATGATAACTAGTGATCAGTTAATTACCAAGCAATGAAAATAACTATTGAATAAATCTTAACTATATGAAGAAGAAACTAAATTAATGCATTAAGTCATAAAGACGAGGTTCAAGTGATTCGAAAGAAAAGCCCTAAATAAAGTTTAGCTCCTAGCCATAGACATGCTAAGAACCAAAAGATTATCCAACATAAACTGAAAGTAAATAAAGTAAAGAAAGAAAAATACTTAAGAACAAGTCTCTAATCTTGAAGCCTCCAAGAAATTATGTTATGTGATGAATTAAAGATTGTGTCCTACTTGAAAAATCTGCGCAAATGGCCTTTTATAGCCTCCAAAAACGTGTCCCACTTTTCCTTCTATGCCTTGGCCCATTCCTTCTCGGATTTGGCAAAATTCCCGCGTTGGTGCCACGGCCCTGCAGACTGGCGCCGTGGCGCCGAAACTCCTCCAGATTCTCAGTACATTGGGCGTCGTGGCCCTGCAGTCTCTGATGGATTGGCGCCACGGCGCCGCCCTGTTCTCGTCCGGGATGCCAACTTTCATCTCTTTTGGCTCGGGAACCTCCTTTTCTGCCCTTTTTTTGCTTCTTTTCTCCATGTTGCCTTTTTAAACCACTGTAACTCAAAAGAAAGAAAAACTATCATAACACGACACATATTTGGACAAAAATGGGAAAATACTAACTAAAAATGACTCAAAAGACGTATATAAAATATGCCTAACAGGAGCCTTTCTCATTAATACAAAATATATATAGGTGTACAATGTTGAATCCTTCTATAATAAGGATCCCAATTCTACCATAATTATATAATACAAAATATGGTAAATATTTGCATTGATACACGTGCTAATACACCCCCTCAGTCTGAGCGGGAGGAGACCGGACGCTAAGACTGTATCTAAAGTCAAGGAAGAGCTGTCTAGGAAGGCCTTTTGTGAATATATTCGCATACTGATAAGAAGAAGACACATGTAATACTTGACATGACCTAGATCAACATTCTCACGAACAAAGTGAATGTCCATCTCAATATGCTTGGTTCGCTGATGTTGAACTATATTATGAGATAGATAGATGGAGGATATATTATCACAATAAACGAAAGACACCTTACGCAACATACACTGAAGCTCCAAAAGAAGGTTTCAGAGCCAACAGATCTCAGCAATAACATTAGAAATACCTTTGTACTCTGTTTCTATCCTCGAACTGAATAATATGGCTTGTCTATTGACTAACCAAGAAATGAGATTATCCCCCAAGAACACACAATAGCCTGAGGTGGATCGTCTCATGTCCGGACAGCCTGCTCAATCATCATTTATATATGACAATAATCTGATCGGTGCTGAGGGGTAGATATGTAATCCATAATCAAGTGTGCCCTTGATGTATCTAATGATACGTTTAAGGACAGTAAAATGAGGCTCCCCGAGGGCATGCATGAATAAGCATACATGCTGAACAACATAAGCAATATATGGTCTGGTGAAAGTAAGGTACTGTAGGGCACCTGCAAGACTCCGGTAGAGAGTGAGATCTGACACGGGATCACCATTCAAAACACTGAGCTTTGATTTAGATTCAACTGGAGTAGAAATGATCTTGCAATTTTCCATTTTATCCTTGTACACAATCTCATCTACATACTTACGATGACAAAGAAACATAGTGTCTGCAGATCTAGTCATTGAAATCCCTAAAATAGCTCAACTTTCCCAAGTCAGTCATAACAAATTTTGGTTTGAGCAATGTAATGAGACAGTAAGCATAATATCATCAACATACAATAATAAATACGCAATATTACTACCTCTATGAAAAATAAATAGATGATTATCACACTTGTTGCATACAAATTCAATCTGTATGATATACTGTGCAAAACGATCATACCACGCTCTAGGAGCATATTTCAGGTCATAAAGTGACTTACGGAGATGATATATATACTGAGGGGGGCTAGATAGACAAAACCAGACAGTTGATGCATATAAATCGTTTCTTTCATATCCTCATGTAGAAACACATTTTCACATCAAGCTGATGAATAAACCAGTGCTTACCCATAGCAATACTCAGAAATATGTGTATGGTGGCCGGTTTAACAACCGGACTGAATGTCTTACCACAATCTATACCCTCATGCTGATTAGTGCCATTAGCCACAAGTCATGCCGTGTGCCTCTCTATATCACCATTGTCTATGTATTTGTGACGAAAAAGTCACATTCATCGGATCACATTTACCCCCTCTGGTCTAGGAATCGAATCCCAAGTGTGATGTTTCGTTAAAGCATTAAATTTCACACATGGCCGCATTCTAATTAGGGTCTAGTTTGGCTAATTTTGGGTTTTTGGAAATTGGTGACACGGTTTGGGTGAACAAATTGAAGTGGACTTTTGGGTTATAAAATACCGTGTTGGGAACATATTTCCATACGGTGGGTTGGGGCAAGGGTATTTTTGGTATTTGGTGGTAGAGTCTGGTTTATGGTCGACGGGATCGAAGGTATGTCGGACTAGGTGCGACGACGGGTTGGGGGGTTTGGATGACTGAATCGAGGCCTGGTAGTGGTTGGGTTGTTGGCGTCAATCTGGGTAGGTCGACGGGGGTTGGGTGGGGATTTGTGGGGTACAATGTCGGTGGTGGGGTGTGGATGGGTTGCATTTGTGGTAGTGTTGTGTTGGTCTGGGTTTCGGAAATCGTGGTCGGGTCAGAGCGTGCCGCGATGTGTGGCCGGATGGGTCAGTCGATCACGATCGTAGGTTGGGTTGGTTTGTTGAGTGGTAGTATGACGGTGACCAGGTGTTTTGGGGTTGACCGAGAATTGGAACGGTGAATGGATGTGGCGGCATAGTGGGTCGTGGTTATGGTTGCTGATGACGGGAAGATGGAGTGACCGGTAGAGAAATATAGAGTCGATTATCGGTGATAGTAGGGGAATCGACGGTGACATTGGTTGATTTGTCGAACTGTCGACATCGGCAGTGGTGAAATATCGGTGAGGTAACGAGAGGGTCGATCGATTAGCGTTAGTGGGATGGACTATCGGCGGTGGCCATTACACGATAGAGGTATTTCTAGTAGTGGCAGTGTCACATGGTAATGAGAAAGACAGTTGAGGAAGGTGAAGGTTGCGACCGTCGGAGACGCCGATCGACGGCCGATAGCTGCGCGCGCGCGATCGCTGGCTGAACGGCGCAACATGACGGAATGCCTGTTGGACAAGCGGTGATGGTTTCGAATCTTTGAGGAATTGGTAATCATTGACTCTTAATTTTTTGATGTTGTCAAATGGGAATACATATTGACAAATGTGGTTTCGCGAGAAATTATAATTTTATCGGTGGAGAGCTCATAGCACAAGTACCCTATATGGTTTGACGGGAAACCTAGAAAGGCTCACGGAGTAGACAGGGGTGCTAATTTGTGAGGTGTCGTGGATGTCATATTTGGGTAACACATATAACCAAAATTTGAAGATGGTATTAGGTGGGGATCCGACGGTAGATACTTTTGGTGGGTATCCTATTTTGAATCGCACGGGTAGGTAAAATATTGAGATTGTTTTCTCCCATTTTTAATGCATATACCCAAAAATTAAGGAGGAGAGACACATGGAAAGAGAGAGTACAAATCATTTTATTAATATTTCGGAGAATTCTTTCGGCTTTTCCATTTTGAGGGGAGGTATGGGGGCATGAGAAATGAAAAATCATGTCGTTAGCCGCACAAAAATTATAAAAGAAGAAATTATTAAACTCACGACCATTATCACATTGAAACGATTTTATGTCCTTTTCAAATTGCGTTTAACAAGTGTACAAAACTCAACAAATTCGGAGAACACTTGAGATTTGAGTTTGAGTGGATAGACCCAAAGAAAGTGAGAGAAATCATAAAAAAAATACCAGATAATATTTGTGGCCTAAGTTGTTGGTTATGGGAGATGTCCATACATTAGCGTGAATAATATTAAAGGGAGAGAAATTAGTACTCATAGAAGTTGTAAATGGTAGTCTAACGTGTTTTCCTAACTGACATGAGGAGCAACTATGAGAAAGGTTCCCTTTGTTATATTGAATTAAATTTTGATTTCTAAGAGAATAAAAAATGTGAGAACCCGGATGACCAAGTCAACTATGCCACGTAGAGGGAGATATGACTGTTGAAACGGTGGGAGGAGTAACACTAGTAGCGGATGTGGGTAGGAACAGATATAGGTCCCCCTCACTATTGCATCTCATAAGGAGTTTCTCGGTACGGAGGTCCGTTACGGAAAATTCAAACTAGTCAAAATTAATTGAGGCATAATTATCGATGTTAAATTTTCTAATAGAAATTATATTTTTGATGACGTTTAGGGCATAAAGGACGTTTTTAAGAGAGAAGTGGGGATGTGATGGTGGGGTTAGGGTTTTGCCAAATTCTTGAATTGGAATGCGATAACCACTACCGACCATAATAGATTGTGGAGTTGGTAACTGGCTCAGTTGAGAAAGATTACCTGAATTGTTGGTGAAATGAGATGTGGCGCCCGTATCCATATACCACGCATTATCGGGTTGTTGACGGGTCAAGAATGTCATTGATTTGGTCTAGGGTAAATGACAAAATTTTAATTATTTTGCTTTCGGTTTGGGAGGCAGTGAAGCACAAAAACCGAGGGAGGCTTGGGCAGAAATCAGAAATAAAAAAGCAGGCCTCTAAGAATTAGAAAGTAGGCAACGTGTCTGACGGAAACTGTAAAAGCCATTCTTTTCGGGAAGAGAATACTGCGAAAATCAGAAACAGGCAACATGTACATCGGAAATCAGAAAGCATACAACGTGCAGTGCTCTAAAGTGTTTCTCGGGTGAAGAAGAAAGAAACAAAATAGATTTTTGATGAGCGATGTAGATGGCCAGCAAAAAGTTGCGTAGAGGACAGCAAAAAGCTGTCGGTTTCTCGAGCAGTGAGCCGCGGGAAGACGAAGGAAAAAAAGGAGTATGTAGATGGCCATCAAAAAGTTGTGCAGAGGACAACAAAAAGCTGTCGATTTCTCGGGCAGTGAGCCTCGAGAAGAAGGAGTAGGGTTTAGGTTTTGACTTCTCATACCATGTAAGATTGTATTAATCTCCATTGGAAAGTCTTTTTCATTAATACAAAATATATATAGGTGTACAATATTGAATTCTTCTATAATAAAGCTATCATAATTATACAATACAAAATATGGTAAATATGTGTCGTCCTAATATCATGACTCATGGTCAATAACAATATTTATTAAAGAGACCGTTTGTACCCGGATAACATTATTTATATGTATAAGTGTGCAAATTGGTTATAGAATAAATCTTTTGATTGTATGAGCATGTTCATACTAAATATTATATAGCTTCTGCGGTGACCATTAAGTCAATAAACACTACACAAATAAAATAAAATATATTGGTCTGAGAAGCAGATTAATTATTTAAATGAAATAGATAAGTTTAGTGCCGAAAACAAAAATAATACTACTCCCTTTTTAAAATATTTGTCTGATTTTGATTTGAAAAGGAATTTAAGAAAGTTAAAAAGACTTTTGAATCTTATAATCTTAAATTAATGATATAACGAATATATCAAAATGTCATTTAAAGAGTTAAAAAAACGAAAGAGACAAACACTTTAAAATATATATAAAAAAGTAAGACAAACATTTTGAGACAGAGAGAATAAAAATTAAGGAGGACACCTGTAGCTTGAGTCAGTAGGCAATTCAGCCGTCCGGAAAAGGAAGAAAAAAGGGGGAAGGGGAAGGAAGCATGTGGAAGGTTTCTTATCTAAAAAATAAGTGTAATTATGAGATTAGTTAACAAGTCTTAATTCAAAAGGCTTCGTGTTTTGTAAATATATGCGTATGTCAACGTATAGGCAAAACTTGGTCCTACCACCCATGTTCCTCCTTTGCTATTGAGCACATTAATAGTTCCAATCAAGCGTGCGTTTCCATTTTTATTTGCATGTTCTCTTTTTATTTATTTTGTTCTTTTTGTTCAATGATCAACAGGTACCACAAAAGTTGTGATGAGATAGTAAATACTTTTGAAGAATAGAGTTTCGTTCTATTATGGAAGAAATTAATTCAAATTATAAGATGATATTAATATTTCTTGTGGAGTTTTTCATTAATATCAAAGTATATATAGAGTACAATATTCATTCTTATACAATAGGAATCTTTAGCCTATATAAAAGAGGAATCCTAGTCTTACCATAATTACATTTACACAATATATATGAAAATATTTTAATTATAGGTAGGGAATATATTGTTTCTTTACACGTTTACACACCCACTCAGTCGGAGCGGGAGGAGGCCGGACGCTGAGACTGGATCTAAAGTAAAAAAAAAAAACTGTCTGGGAAGTCTTTTGGTAAATATGTCTGCATACTGATAGGATGATGGAACATGTAACACTCTGACATGGCCTAGAGCAACTTTCTCACGAACAAAGTGTAGGTCTATCTCAATGTGATTGGTTGATCTTTGAGCGGATTATGAGACAAATAGATGTGAGAGATGTTATCACGATTACAATAGATGCACGACGAGGACACCGAAGTTCTAACGAAGTTTCGAGCCAACAAATATCGCTCTTACATTTGCAACGCCTCATCACTCGGCCTGATGGATCTAGATAGGGTAGCACGTCGCCGCGTACAAAAAATCGAATATCCTAAGAAAACACAAAAGCCGGAGGTGGGCGTCGCGTGTCCGACACTCGCCCAATCTGCATCCGTATATGAGAGCAACATGTTTGGCGCATAGGAGTATAGGTGCAAACCATAATCAAGAGTACCCTTAATGTATCGAATGATACACTTAAGAGCAGTGAAATGAGACTCTCTGGGGGCATGCATGAATAAGCAAAAGCATAAGCTATATCCGCACGTAAATGTGAGATCTTGAATTGCACTGCAAGTCCTATCTGAGTAGGATCAGAGACTGGAGCACCATCCATAGCACTGAGCTTAGATTTCGAATTGACTGGAGTAGGCATAACTTTGCAATTCTCCATATTAGCCATGTACACTATCTCATCTGCATACTTACGCTGACACAAGAACATGTAATTGGCAGACCTGGTCACTGATATCCCCAAAAAATAACTCAGCTTTTCCAAATCAGTCATTGCAAATTCGGACTTAAGCAAGACAATAATCTCATTTTTCAATCTATCTGAGGAAGCAGTCAGAACAATATCATCCACGTCATAATAAGTAAGCGATTACTTACTCGATGAAAAATGAAGAGTGATGTATCACTCTTGATGCATACAAACCCAATCCGCAAGATATACCTGGCAAAGCGATCATACCACGCACGGGGAGCCTGTTTTAGGCGATATAGTGACTTACGGAGACGACACATATAGTGAGGGACTGCTGTATGGGTGAACCCAGGCGGCTGATGCATGTACACTTTTTCTCTTAGGTCCCCATGTAAGAATGCATTCTTCACATCAAGTTGATGGATCGGCCAGTGTTTTCCCATGGCAATGCTCAAAACTGTGCGAATAGTAGCCGATTTAACAACCAGGCTGAAGGTCTCTCCACAATCAATGCCCTCCTACTGATTTGTGCCATTAGCCACAAGACGGGTCTTATACCTCTCAAGATTCTCATTGTCTCTGAACTTGTGACGAAAAAGCCACATATATCGAATTACATTCACCCCCTCAGGTCTAGGTACTAGATCCCACATGTGCTGTTTAGTTAAAGCATTGAATTCCTCATACATAGCCGCATTCCAATTAGGGTCTTGTTTGACCAATTTTGGGTTCTTTGAAAGTAGAGAGATGGTTTGGACAGACAAGTTGAAATGGACTTTGGGTTTGAAGATTTTATGCTTTAAACGAGTTTTCATTGGATGAGTAGGGACAGTGGGTGGCGGAGTGGTGTCTGAGATGATGGGTAAAGTTGGATAAGGAGAAGGTGGGGGCGAAGCCGTCGGAGGAGCCGCGACTCCTGGATCGAGCGCCGCTGCGCTAGAAGGTTGTGAGCCTACGAAGTTTGGGCGTCGCCGCTGGCCGGTATTCTGAAGATTGCTCATCGAAATCGGCGCGCCTCCCCTAGCGTCGCGGCTCGGCAGCGGGCAGAGGACGTGAGATGTTTGAGGATGAGGGGAGAGATGGCAGGCTCGTCAAGAAATGAGTAGTCCGGTTTTTGGAATTTTGGAAGATTCGAAAATGGGAATGTGGTCTCATCGAATGTGACGTGACGAGATATGTGGATTTGATGAGTCGACAAGTCATAGCATAGATAGCCCCTATGGTTTGGCGGGAATCCTAGGAAGACACATGGAGTAGACCTAGGAGCAAGCTTGCGAGGGGCGGTAGAACTGAGGTTGGGATATCACAGACAACCGAAAATCCGTAGATGATCATAGGAGGGAGACTCTATGGTAGAGAATTTCGGTAGAGGTCATATTGTGAAGAGTGCTAGTAGGGAGAATATTTAGAATGTATTCTGACATTTTAGCAGCATATACACAGAATGAAGGATGGAGGGAGACATGAATCAATAGAGTGTGCATCATATTGTTAATGGTACGTATAATTCTTTCAGCTTTACCGTTTTGTGGTGAGGTGTGAGGGCAGGAGAAATGAAAAACCATGTCATTATTTATACAAAATCGGTGAAACATAGAGTTATTGAATTCATGACCATTATCGCACTGAAATGATTTTATACTTTTTCCAAATTGTGTGGATAAAATTGCGAAACTCAAGAAATTTGGCAAACACTTCCGATTTAAATTTAAGAGGATATAACCAAACATAGTGTGAAAAATCATCAAGCAACACAAGATAGTATTTATGATCGAGATAACTAGAGATAGGAAATATTCATAAATCGGCATGTATAATATCAAAAGGAGCAAGTGTAATACTAGTAGATGATGTCGCGCCCGTTTTTGACCTCGGGGTCTGAACGGTATCCGCAACGTTGTTCTTTGGCGCAGTTCCCTGGATGGAGCAATAATGCTGATTTAGAGGAGTCGTCACCTAATTAGTTAAATGAATTAGGACACTTGATTTATTGCAATAAAACACTACAATTAATCTCCATTTAATAGTCTGCGAAATTAATGAGTTTTTGGATCATGGTTCTTTATTATCCTAAAGGGAAGGGTTAGACATCCTTTAAGATCCGCTAACTTGTGGTTATTCGTTCAAACCTAGGTTAATTATTTATTGTCTTTTTATTCTACATATTTTAAGCAGTTTTCATAATTTACAATTACAATGGAATGCAATACAGAATAATAAAGCTAAAATCGAATAAAACTTTGGGACATCTTTTAGGCCTTCTGCACAAGATGATCTCCGGGTACCTGCATAAACACTTAGTAAAAGTGTTAGTAATAGAATAAATAATTTTAAAGCAATGACAAAAATTAATAAGTAAAGCCAAAATAAATCCGTCTTTTGTACAGGGGAGGCCTTGGAAATCAGACGGAGATTCCTTCATCGGCCAATATTGTTAGAAACAATAAAATAAATAAAACATTCAAATCCGCGTCAAAACAGTAATAGTTTTAAACACAGAGAGCTCAGATATATAAAATAAAGTGGGACATCCTAAACAAGTCCGGCTGCGAAAATTCGCCCCGCCAACGCATGTTGGTTATCCTGTGTAAGTAGAAGAAATCATCAACGCCCAGAAAGCTTCATTTTATTTTATTTTCCGTCTTTGCAACTGTGGAGGCCTCAAAAATCGACGGATAACTTTTTCATTGGCCATTAAATGTAGTATCATGTTCAAATCAGTGGGTTTTTATCAAGTGCAGTGATTTGTTCAGAAATCAGTTTAACACAATAATGACGGGCAAAATCGTCAAAATCAGCCCGAAACCGACGAACAGTGAAAGCAACAACAACATGTGATTGTCGAAAAAAGTCACAAATAACCAAAACCATATAGATACGAAAAATGGAACAGTGAATCGCACAAAACAGTAGCGGACCAAGGCGAGGTCGCTGAAAATAGCAAAAGCGGCAGTTCGTCGGATTTTTTAGAGGGTCGCCGGAGTTTTTAGAACTCCGGCCAGATACCAAAATATTAAAAATATCAGTCCATTAAAACCCAACAAAACAGTAATCGGGTCCAAAAGATGAGCCGAACTAGGGGTCGCCGGAATTTCAAAAGAACTCCGGCGTCATACACGAAAATAGAAAATCCGTCCATATCCAAAACCAACAACAGATTCAAACGAGATAAAAACAAACAAGAGTCACCTGAAAATATAAATTCCGGTAATATGCCAACACCACAAAAATTAAACTAACAGAAAAAAAAATACCCATGGCCGCAAGAGAAGTAAAATATAGTGACGTCGCCGAAGTTTTTACTCCGGCAGATTTCAACATTACCAACAGAGAGAGGGCAGCGGCGGCGTCACTTCCACGGCGAGGTCTCCGAAGCAACGCCACCGCAGTGGTGAGATCGACGGTGAGCAGTGAGGTGCGGCGCTGATGGTATACAAGCAACGATGATTATGGTTCGTCGGGTGAGCAATGGCGTGTAACAGCGGTGGTCTACGGTGGTCCGTGTGTGTGGGGGGGGAGTTTATAGCGGATAAGGGAGATGGGTGAAGAGGATGAGGGCAAGGGTAAAAGATATAAGGGGGTATGTATAATGTTGTGGCTGCTGCTGATGTTGTCCTTTAATAAATGAGAGAGAAATGGGTATTAAAGAAGGAAAATCTGGTGCTGATATTGATGTTGGAGTGTAGAAATAGTGAAACAAAGTATGAGATGGAGTGTGGTAAAGGTAAAAGAGGTATGGGGTGAAATAATAAAAAAATGTTGGATTGGACTGATCTGGATTGAGCCTCGGACTGGACTGGTTTGACAAAATGCAAAGCTGGTTAATTATTTAAAAGAAAAATTATTTTAAAATATGCAAAATTATAAAAATGCAAATGCCGATGCAATAATAATAAAATACAATATTTAGCAAATGTTTAATGTCTAATTAAAAATTAAAACGGGATGTCAATTAATTATTTAAAGAGATGCAAATATTATTAAAATAAACAACGGTGTAATAATAATAGAAACATAATATTAACAAAGACATAATGCTTTATTTTTTTTTAAAAATAAATAAAAAGATAAAAATGCAAAAAAAAATGATGATTAAAATACGGTGTCCTAAAACACATAAAATTGCAATAAATATACGAAAAACGGATCAAAATTGACTGTCAACAGCATGTCCCTCTTTGTACGGAGATGATTGAAGAGTCTTCAGACAAAGATGTTGACTTGTAGCCAATTTTGTCATGTTTTATAAACTAGAACTCAAAAGTGGGGCTGATGCAGACTCAAAATTGTCTCAGTGTCGAATTATGATGACACTGGGTCGTTGTGATGCGAAAATAAAGCAAAGCTGACGCAGACTTAAAATGTCCAGTGTCGAATTATTAAGACACTGGGTTGCTGCGATGCTAAAATTATGGACGGACGAATACCGATTCAAAAATATGTCTCAGTGTCGAATTATGAGGACACTGAATTGCTGCGATGCTATAAAATTAAAGCAGGCAGAAGCCGATTCAAAATTTCCCCTGTGTCGAATCATGATGACACTAGGCTGCTGTGATGCTGCAAAATTAAAGACAATACCGACGCAGATTCAAAATTTGTCCCAATGTCGAATTATGATTGACAATGGGTTACAGGTGATGTGGTACTGTAACAGATAGGGTGTTTGTAGATGTTGATGAAGTCATTGAATGAACGCGATGCAGATGTTCGTCGTTGCATAGACGAAGCATAGATGAAGCTGTTGCATAGGCTTACATGAAATGGCGTCGTTGCATAGACGTGATGCAGATGTTCGTCGTTGCATAGACGAAACATAGATGAAGTCGCTGCATAGGCTCACATGAAATGACGTCATCGCACAGACGCGATGCAGATGCTCGTCGTTGCATAGACGAAATATAGATGAAGTCGTTGCATAAGCTTAAATGAAATGACATCGTTGCATAGATGCGATGCAGATTCTCGTCGTTGCAATAGACGAAACATAGATGAAGTCGTTGCATAGGCTTAGATGAAAAGGCGTCGTTGCATAGACGCGATGCAGACGTCCGTCGTTGCATAGACGAAACATGGATGAAGCTGTTGTATAGACTTTTATGAAATGCGTCGTTGCATAGACGCGATGCAGATGCTCGTCGTTGCATAGACGAAATATAGATAAAGTCGTTGCATAAGCTTAGATGAAATGACGTCGTTGCATAGACGCTATGCAGATGCTCGTCATTGCATAGACGCGATACAGATGCTCGTCGTTGCATAGACGAAACATGGATTAAGTCGTTGCATAGGCTTAGATGAAATGACGTCGTTACATAGACGCGATGCAGATGCTCGTCGTTGCGTAGACGAAACATAGATGAAGCCGTTGCATAGGCTTAAATGAAATGACGTCGTTGCATAGACGCGATGCAGATGCTCGTCGTTGCATAAACAAAACATAGATGAAGCCGTTGCATAGGCTTAGATGAAATGGCGTCGTTGCATAGACGTGATGCAGATGTTCATCGTTGCATAGACGAAACATAGATAAAGCCGTTGCATAGGCTTAAATGAAATGACGTCGTTGCATAGACGTGATGCAGATGTTCGTCATTGCATAGACGAAACATAGATGAAGCTGTTGCATAGGCTTAGATGAAAGGGCGTCGTTGCATAGACGTGATGCAGATGCTCGTCGTTGCATAGACGAAACATAGATGAAGCTGTTGCATAGACTTAGATGAAAGTGTGTCGTTGCATAGACGCGATGCAGATGCTCGTCGTTGCATAGACGAAACATAGATGAAGTCGTTGCATAGGCTTAAATGAAATGGCGTCGTTGCATAGACGCGATGCAGATGTTCGTCATTGCATAGATAAAATATAGATGAAGTCGTTGCATAGGCTTAAATGAAATGGCGTCGTTGCATAGACGCGATTCATATGTTCGTCGTTGCATAGACGAAACATATATGAAGCCGTTGCATAGACTTATATGAAATGACATTGTTTTATGGACGTACCTGCTTTGTGACTCGCCTGGGTTGAGATAACGTCATTGCATAGACGTTGTGCATTTGTAACCCGCATGTGCTTATTGTTGTGCTCCTGCCTTTGCTGATATGAAGATCCTGCACTCAAAGAAAACTTGTGAGTTTTAGGAAAGGAGTGGTTGATTCACGTCGACTTTGTAGCTTTGGCTCTTGACGCTTGCATGCTCAGACTGGTTTAAACTGAAGACCTAGTTGGCCTGCTTTTTTTCTGTCTATTGCCATTTTCTTGTAGTGAATCCTTAAAATGCCTCAGTTTATGGTAAATGAAGATGTTGAACTTTCAACTGGATAAGGTTGAGTCTTGACGCTATCAAGGCGATCAGGTGGCACACATTTTTTTTTTATTATTTATTTTATCAAACATGGATGCAAAGTTAATGCGGAGACATGAACAATGTACAATGAGTAGATGAGAATGCGACCCTCAAATTATGCCTTAGTCATGTGTAGGTAGTCATGGATACAAATATGAGGATGTTAAACTCTCCAATGGACAAAATCGAGTCATGTGTAAAACAAGAGAGAAATATGTCTAATGGTGTGACCGAAGGCGATGTGGTTGTCTACGTATCCCGTCGAGGGAATCAGGTCAGAGCGTAGTTCGTGATGCAAAATAAGGATTTTTATGATTTTAAAATGATGTGGGACCGAAGCCGATGTGACCGCCTACGTATCCCGCAGAGGGAATCAGGTCAAGACGTAGTTCATAATGCAAAAAATGATTGTACAATTTTCGAAAAATGAGACCGGAGCCAATGTGGCCGCCTACGTATCCCGCTGAAGGAATCAGGTCAAGACGTAGTTCGTGATGCAAAAATGATTGTACAATTTTCGAAAAATGAGACCGAAGCCATTGTGGCCGCCTACGTATCCCGCTGAGGGAATCAGGTCGAGACATAGTTCGTGATGCAAAAAAAATAGGAATTTTATGTAATATGCATTTTGTTGTTTTTCTGAAAAAGTGGAAGACAACATTACGTTCTGACTTCTGTTGATACCAACAATTAGTATTGTGCATAAGGATTTTCGTTTATTACTTTCAGTCTAACCGAGATTGACTCCGGTGTAATTCACACTTCTTCTGTGATGAACTGTTGGCACCAGTCCAGACATACCTGAGTGTCGACACACTTGCTTGCAGCCAAGGTTTCGAACTATACGTAATTTCACGTTTCAAATGCCCTCACCGAAATAAAGTCTCATCTACATATATATTCCAGTATTTTAAATTTTGGGACGTTTAGAGAAACACACTCACACTCAGAAAGATGTTCAATGCATGCAATTGTGATACCATAGGCTTGGCCGTCATGTAAGTATCCACTAATGTGAGAACCTTCAGTATAAGATCATGTAGGGCTTGTCACGGGCTTGTAATGTAGGTTTAGGGGAAGGGATGAATATCATTTGGGTAAAAAGTGACTAATCCTTCCTCGAGCGTTGGACTACGTCCGTATTTGATATTTGTGTGCTTTTAATGCTGACCTGCTTTCTTTTTATCCCAGTTTTTCTGTACTGACTTCTTTTTGAATCTTTCGTTTGGAGCCCCCTTTTTCCAAAGTTATTCTGTCATTTTTATTCTTTTTTTTTTATAACGTCGAGGCTTTTGATTTCTTCTTTTTGAGACTTTGACAATTTTTGTCTTTGCAAACTTCAACGCAGAATTTTGTCAGCCACTTGCACATTTCTAAAGCGCTCAAGGAGGTCGCGCCAAGAGAGGGATAGTGCGTACACACTCAGAAATGGTATATGTGTAATATGCGGTTGTCGAAAGAATAAGTTTTAGGCTCAAAAGGGGTGTACTATGGATAATGTTATTTGGTAGGCTGAAAAGGCTCAAACGGGTCAAATAAAGCCTACGATCATTTCCTACACCGAGTGTTACTCAGGATTTCGCCTCAACAAACATTCAGGCCAAGTTCTAGATCACAATGCAATGCCATTGAACTTATTCTAAAACTCACCACACAATGCATATGAAAAGATGAGGTTGGTTTCATTCTTATCTTGAAAAACATGCAAGACAATATCATTTACGAGTGTGAATAAGAGGTACAAAAAGAATCTATGGTTTACCACAGAGTCAACTCATACTGATTATTACTTCTTTTTTTTTCTTTTTTTTTTCTTTTTTTTTCTATGCACACTTCTAACTGTGTTGGTATCAACAAAGTCAAACAATAATACTTAAAAAATGTTTTTGTATTTTTGAATAACATTTTTTTTTTTTGTATAATTTTTTTTTTTATATTTTTTGAATAAATAGTACCGAACCCGAATAGGGCTGCCTACGTATCCCGCCGAGGGAATCAGGTGCGCGTAGTTCATTCAAATATGCTATAAAATGTATGCTTGAAAAAGAATTTATCAATGAAAGGATAGCAATATAAATATATGCAAAACAAATGATTGTCCATTGTGGACGAATGCAAAGTAAAATGAATGTAACGAAAAAATGAATGTCCGAAAATATGATGAATGAGATGCATGAGTGAGAAAATTATGCTTCTTTATTATTATTATTTTTATTTTTTATTTTTGTGGTGTCGAACCCAAAATGGGTTGCCTACGTATCACACCGTGTGGTGAGAATCAGACACGCGTAGTTCGGGATGATTATGGTGTAAAATACATGATAAAGAATTATGTAATCAACACTAGACATATCAATTGAATTTGAAAATATGTATAAAGATACAAAATATAGAAGAATTGAGAGCGATGTCTCGTTGAATCTGGTATAAACTGACTTCTATTAGTCAACATAACTCGCGCTCATTCTTGTGATGATTTTTTTTCTTTTTCGATCATCGATCGCTTATGCGAGGACGACCTTCCTGCAAAAATATGAGAAATGGGTGAGTAGGAAAATGACAAAATAATAAAAATGCAGAGGTGTGACAATATAGTCAAAGACTCCCCTGATTGATTCGACCGGAGTGAAGGTTGATGCTTCGCAAGGTCCAAGTCGTGATGTTCAAGAACAATTTATCCAAGCGTCCTAATATGCTTGGGACCTCCCTTATGCCAGAGGTGGACTTAAACGCCAGATATGCGAGATTATGATAAATAGGTCCAAGCTATTAAACTGTAATATTTCGTTGGAAATGACGACCAAATGACGATGCACTTTTTTCAATTTCGGCGTGTCATGATCAGGCTTGGATCCGTCTATCATCATCACGCCACACACATATGCTTATTGGTCGTCGAGTTGTGAAACCCAACGACAATTTGGTGGATTTCCTAATCGTGGAGACGATACCAAGTATCGACCCACCTAGGGTGTATGCATGCATGACTTAAAATAAAGAGGGTGGTATAGCTCTATCTTAAATTTCTAAAATTTGGCTTACTAGACACAATGGTTCCCGAGCGGACTACTCGAGTGAGAAGGCTACGCGGCCAGCGGATGGTCCGGAAGCTCCTGCGCCTTTGCCAACTCGCCTATATTTTGGTATTTGAAAGCAATTTGCGAGTGCGCCAGCACACCTCGCGTGTAGTGTGTGATAGTGTCAATTTTCCAGAATTGAGGAAATATGAGCGGAATGACAATTTAAGGAAAGCAGTAAAAGAATGTAGCAATTAAAGTAGTTAATTACAAAATAAAAGCAAACAATATAAAACATTTACAACAAATGTAAAAGCAAAATAAAGCGCAGTATTTAATTAACCTGGGTTTGCTATGATCAAGAACCTGATATCCCCAGCGGAGTCGCCATGCTGTCGCGCCCGTTTTTGACCTCGGGGTCTGAATGATATCCGCAACGTTGTTCTTTGGCGCGGTTCCCTGGATGGAGCAATAATGCTGATTTAGAGGAGTCGCCACCTAATTAGTTAAGTGAATTATGACACTTGATTTATTGCAATAAAATACTGCAATTAATCTCCATTTAATAGTCTGCGAAATTAATGAGATTTTGGATCAGGATTCTTTATTATCCTAAAGGGAAGGGGTTAGATATCCTTTAAGATCCGCTAACTTGCGGTTATTCGTTCAAACCTAGGTTAATTATTTATTGTTTTTTTATTCTACATATTTTAAGCAGTTTTCATAATTTACAATTACAATGGAATGCAATACAGAATAATAAAGCTAAAATAGAATAAAACTTTGGGACATCTTTTAGCCCTTTTTAGGCCTTCTGCACAAGATGATCTCCGGGTACCTGCATAAACACTTAGTAAAAGTGTTAGTAATAAAATAAATAATTTTAAACCAATGACAAAAATTAATAAGTAAAGCCAAAAATAAATCCGTCTTTTGTACAGGGGAGACCTTGAAAATCAGACGGAGATTCCTTCATCGGCCAATATTGTTAGAAACAATAAAATAAATAAAACATTCAAATCCGCGCCAAAACAGTAATAGTTTTAAACACGGATGACTCAGATATATAAAATAAAGTGGGACATCCTAAACAAGTCCGGCTGCGAAAATTCGCCCCGACAACGCATGTTGGTTATCATGTGTAAGTAGAAGAAATCATCAACGCCCAGAAAGCTTCATTTTATTTTATTTTCCGTCTTTGCAACTGTGGAGGCCTCAAAAATCGACGGATAACGTTTTCATTGGCCATTAAATGTAGTATCATGTTCAAATCAGTGGGTTTTTATCAAGTGCAGTGATTTGTTCAGAAATCAATTTAACAAAATAATGACGGGCAAAATCGTCAAAAATCAACCCGAAACCGACGAACAGTGAAAGCAACAACAACATGTGATTGTCGAAAAAAGACACAAATAAACAGAACCATATAGATACGAAAAATGGATCAGTGAATCGCACAAAACAGTAACGGACCAAGGCGATGTCGCTGAAAATAGCAAAAGCGGCAGTTCGCAGGATTTTTTAGAGGGTCGCCGGAGTTTTTAGAACTCCGGCCAAATACCAAAATATTAAAAATATTATTCCATTAACACCCAACAAAACAGCAATCAGGTCCAAAAGATGAGCCGAACTAGGGGCGCCGGAATTTCAAAAGAACTCCGGCGACATACCAAAAAATAGAAAATCCGTCCATATCCAAAACCAACAACAGATTCCAACGAGATAAAAACAAACAAGAGTCACCTGAAAATATAAATTCCGGTAATATGCCAACACCACGAAAATTAAACTAACAGAAAAAAAACAACACCCATGGCCGCAAGAGAAGTAAAATATAGTGACGTCACCGAAGTTTTTACTCCGGCAGATTTCAACATTACCAACAGAGAGGGCAACGGCGGCGTCACTTCCACGGCGAGGTCTCCGTAGCGACGCCATCGCAGTGGTGAGATTCGACGGTGAGCAGTGAGGTGCGGCGCTGATGGTATACAAGAAACGGTGATGATGGTTCATCGGGTAAGCAGTGGCGTGTAACAGCGGTGGTCGACGGTGGTCTGTGTGTGTGTGGAGGAGTTTAGAGGGGATAAGGGAGATGGATGAAGAGGATGAGGGCAAGGGTAAAATATATAAGGGGGTGTGTATAATGTTGTGGTTGCTGCTGATGTTGTCCTTTAATAAATGAGAAAGAGATAGGTATTAAAGAAGGAAAATCTGGTGCTGATATTGATGTTGGAGTGTAGAATTGGTGAAACAAAGTATGGGGTAGAGTGTGGTAAAGGTAAAAGAGGTATGAGGTGAAATAATAAAAAGGTGTTGGATTGGACTGATCCATTTGGGCCTCGGACTGGACTGGTTTGACAAAATGCAAAGCGGGTTAATTATTTAAAAGAAAAATTATTTTAAAAGATGCAAAATTATAAAAATGCAAATGCCGATGCAATAATAATAAAATACAATATTTAGCAAATGTTTAATGTCTAATTAAAAATTAAAATGAGATGTCAATTAATTATTTAAAGAGATGCAAATATTATTAAAATAAACGACGGTGTAATAATAATAGAAACATAATATTAACAAAGACATAATGTTTAATTTTTTTTTATAAATAAATAAATAAAAAGATAAAAATGCAAAAAAATGATGATTAAAATGCGGTGTCCTAAAACACATAAAATTGCAACAAATATACGAAAAACGGGTCAAAATTGACTGTCAACAGATAATTTAAACGGAAGACGAATATGTTTGCCTAAAGAGCAATAAACACAATTTTGGGCAAGTTTCTCATTACAAGCAATGAAATTGTTGCCTTTAAGAAAATAAAAACTGGGACTCCTGGATGACCAAGCCTATTATGCCAAGTTGAATAAGAAACAACTGCTAGAGTGACGGGAGAGCAAGATCTGACAGCGGAGGTGGAAGTGAATGGATAGAGATCCCCCGTGTTATTGCATCTCGTAAGAGGTGTCCCCGTATGAAGATCCTTCACAGTAAAACCAAAAGGGTCAAAATCCACGGAGACAGAATTATTACGAGTAAATTGACGGACATATATGAGGTTCTTAATCATGTGTGGGGCATATAGGGTGTTTTTGAGGGAGAAGGGTGGATGATGAGGTTGTGTATGAGGTACCATACCTTTAATCAAATCGTTGTCACTTCCAATCAGAACATATTGATGATGTTTTAAACTAAGCAGTTTAGGGATAGTACTGCAGATTCGGGCGTGAGATGTGGCGCTGAGTCCATGTATCGCATTGTCGTTGCATGGAGAAGCGTCGAATCGTGTCCCCAATTCGATGGGTGTCATGCCGGATGAGGGCTGCAAAACCTGACCTTGCATGAAGTGGACCTGTTGCGAGGCTCGAGCGGGGCCCAACAAACCTGGGTAAGAATACGGATTGTAGTGTTGCTGCATCGAATAGACTCGCCGCTGCTCGACTGAAGCGCCGCGACTATCTTGCGAGCCGCGGTGGTGTGAATTCTCGGCGAGCCGCGCCCGGTTGTTCTGCGATCCACGCTGCTTGCTGCCATCGATTCTGCTGACCACAACCTTGCCACGACCACGACCTCCTCGCCATGCCCGCGCCACTTTTCCACCGCGTCCCTGCTGCGGTTAAGAGTTTTCTGGCGGCGTTGGATCTTGAGGGCGCGTTTCGACCGCTAATGTCTTTGACTGTGCTCATCTTGCTTAGCACGACGACTCTCTTCGAGCAACAACTGCGATCGAGCTTTGTTAAAGCTGGGTAACGGATCTGCCTGTTGAATCATGGTGGTCAAAGTATCATATTCGCCTTTAGGAAGGCCAGCAATCAATTGTAACATCGGTTTGGTGTCAGTAACAGGCTCGTCGACAGCAACAAGTTGATCCGTCAGTAGCTTTAACTGTTTGCAGTACTCAGTCACATTGGAAAAGTTTTCAAAACGTGTATTGTTAAATTGCTCCTTTAAATACACAACACGAGTGTGCTTATTGTCCTGAAAAATTTCCTCCAAACGATTCCATAACTCAAGGGCTGTGGCGCCAGATTTCATGATAGTAAGAAGAAGACCGTGAGAAATACTATCATAAATCCACTGTTTGACGCCGGCATCTAGACTACGCCAAGTAGACTCATCAACCTCCGGAGGGCTCTTGATATCATGTAAGATGATATTAATCTCCCTTGGGGAGTCTTTCATTAATATCAAGGTATATATAGAGTACAATATTCATACCTTATACAATAGGAATTCTAAGCCTATACAAAAGAGGAATCCTAGTCTTACCATAATTACATTTACACAATATATGAAAATATTCTAATTATGGGTAGGGAATATATTTTTTCCTATATTTACACGTTTACACAAACCTTAAGCAATTGTGAATGGATTAAATTCCTTTAATTTTTTTTATGTGGGCTCGAAACTAGGTTCGTCTTAACGTTTTTTTTTTGGTATTCAGTATTGTTTGAATACAGGGATTACAAATATTCGACGAAAAACAACTGCAGATCGATGTTTCCCTTTAGGTTATGCACAAAGAATTGACTCGTTCTACGTATATATCTTCTTCTTTTATTGAGCTTTTATTTCCATTTTTTTCAACAACAATAGTTTCATGCATCGACGCAGATTATTGGTCAAAATTCACAACAATGTTGCTGCAACTATCACAATTCAAGCTCCGGGAGTCGACTACAATCACCCTCTCTACTTGTCTTCATAAAATGTGATTGGAATTCAAATCATTTCATTTCAATTTACATGTATAAAAAATTATTCTATATGGCTTACGTCTATGAGGGTGGCTCTTTTGGTAGAAATAAAATGGGGCTGGTCGATGGTTCATGTATAAAGAAAATGCACCCTGATCAACCTGAACCATACTCATTCATCAGAGATCAGTACCACCAAATCTTGCAATTCTTGAATAAGGCACCAGAAACAGTTCTCTCAGCAAATGTAGTAAGTAATGCAGCAGGTATGGATGTTGCTTTAACTACTCAACAATGTATTCAACACTGGATAATGGATACATGAGCTACCAATCATATGGTAGTCGATCTTAATCTACTCGATAAGAGCACTATGTGTAAACCAGAAATACCTAAAAAATATTTTTTACCAAATGAAGAGATATCTCTGGTTCAACACATAGGGGCAAGCATTTTACCAAATAAGAATATTATTACTGATGTGTTTTATCTTCCTCAGTTCAAGTTTAACTTATTATCAGTATCAAAACTCACTAAATATTTGAGATGCTTTGCAAGTTTTTTCTCTGACTTCTTTGTGTTTCAGGATCTCATCAATGAAAAGGAGAAGATGATTGGTAAAGAAGAAGCTGTGCTATACATTCTGTCAAGTAGTTCAGACACAAAAGAAGTCTCATTAGCAGCTAGTATTTCTATAGTAACTTAATTTAGGCAATTAGTTCAAACTCATAGCAAGATATATCTATATGGCATAAAAGATTTGGTCATGTATCCACCACAATAGTAAAGAAAATTCTACCATCTAGCATAGAAACTATCTCTGAAACTGTAGACAAGTGTATTATTTGTACTTGTGCAAAACATGCTAGATTACCATTCCATGTTAGTAACACTATTAGTTCTGCTTATTTTGATTTGTTACATATGGATTTATAGGGTCTATATAAAGTTCCTACTCACTATGGCAACACATACTTCATATCTATAGTTGATGATCATTCTAAAACGACTTGAATATTTCTTTTAAAGTTTAAATCTGATGTATGCACTGTGTTACAACAATTTCTAGCTTATGTTCAAACTCAGTTTGATAAAATAGTAAGAACTGACAATGGTACTGAATTTACAAACTCTACATGTGCAAATCTATTTCTAAAAATGGGAATTATTCATCAAACTTTCTGCGCCTATACTCCTAAAAAATGGAATAGTTGAGAAGAAGCATAGGCACATCCTAGAAGTAATAAGAGATATTAGGTTTCAAGCTCAAATTTCTATTAAATTCTGGAGTTTATGTATTAAAGCTACTGTTTATATAATCAATAGGTTGCCTAGTGCAGTGATGGGCAATAAAACTCCCTATGAACAACTGTATGTTAAAAAACCTTCAATACATCATCTAAGAGTACTGGGTTGTTCGAGTTTTGCTAAGATTGTGAATGAAATAGACAAACTAAAATCAAGAGCCATAATGGTTGTTCATATGGGATATGCAGAAACTCAAAATGGGTATATATTATATGATCTTAATAAACATACATTTTTTGTCAACAGAGATGTGGCATTCAAGGAAGATATATTCCCATTCAAGTCAAAAGAGCACAATCACATTCCTATATTCACTTATACTGGCTTAAACAACACACTTGATTTACCGATAAGGGGTAATAACCATACAACACCTAGAAACATACAAAGTGAACCAAGTTCACATAGAGAATCCTCTCAGATCATGTATGATCATTAGGAAGGAGATTTATCTGATCAGATATATGATCATGGTCACCTGCAGAATCAGAAATTCTTAAAAACTGAGTCAACAATGAAGACTAATTTATCAGTTGCTGAGGTTCAAATGCCATCTGAGTCTGTGCCTCAAAACATACACAAAACAATCAAGTACGACAAGAAGGCCCTAGTATGGATGCAAGATTTTATAGTCTTAAATGTTCAACAAACACCATATGCTATGGCAAGCTATATTTCCTATGATAAGATGGCATCTACCTATCAAGCTTATCTATCAAAGATGTCTAATACTACAGAAACAAGGAACTACAAAGAAGTAGTCACAGATTCCAGATGAATTGAAGCCATCAAGGATAAAATTGATGCCCTTTAAAACAATCACCCATGAGATATTTGTGACACTGCCACTAGGAAAATAAATAATACGATATAAATGAATATACAAGGTGAAGTACAAATCAATAGCTTAGGTTGAGAGATTCAAGGAAAGTATGGTAGCCAAAGGTTATAGTCAATAGAAAGACATTGACAATCAATAAAGTTTTAGTCCAGTAGTTAAAATAAAGTCAGTCAGAACAATTTTGACTATTGCTGCACAAAGGAACTGGAATATACATTAAATGAATGTATTTAATGCATTTCCACAAGGTGAACTGAATGATAAAATCTACATAAAATTAACTCATAAATTTCAGTGTCATGGGGAGAAGAATCCAGTATGCAGACTAAAGAAATTCCTATATGGACTAAAGCAAGCCCCAAGACAGTGGAATGCTAAAATGTCTGAGGCATTACTGAGTTTTTGAGTTTTCAATTCAAGCATAGTGAACATGATCATTCCCTATTTATCAAACAAACATCAACAAGGGTGGTGTTTGTACTTATCTATGTAGATGATATGTTTATCATAGAAAGTCCACATATTATTAAAGAAACAAAAGACAAGATGAAACAAGCTTTCAAAATGAAAGACTTGGTAGTATTGAAGTACTTCCTTGAAATTGAGTTTGCATGATGTAAGAAAGGTATTCTAATGGAAGTACACTTTAGAACTAATCTCTAACGCTGGTTTGAGTGGATCAATACCAGTAGCAATTCCTATTGACACAAACTGCAAGCTGACTACAAAACAATATAATGATCTGGTTAATGAGACTTCAGAGTTGAAAATGATGAACATGATGCACTGATTGATCAGGGTGCTTATCAGATATTAATTGAAAATTAATTTACTTAACTATGACAAGGCCATATATTGCTTATGGGGTACAAACTTTTTGTCAATTACTTCAACAACCAATGAAATCCCACATGGAAGGTGCATTGAGAATTGTGAGATATATAAAAAAACTAGTGTGGATAAGGTTTTCTACTGTCAAGCAATTGGAGAATACAATCACAACCTTCTGTGATGCTTATTGGGCTTCTTGCCCACATACGGAAAAATCTATAACATGTTACTTTGTCCAAGTAGGAGATTCACCAAGAAACAATCAACTGTTTCAAGGTGTTCAGCATAAGCTGAATATAGGAGCATTGCCACTACGGTAACAGAACTACTTTGGCTGATTGGACTTATGAAGGAACTTGGAGTGGAAGTTGATCAACCTGTGAATATATTTACTGATAGCAAAGCTGCAATTCAACTTGCAGCTGGATGCCAATCCAGCTTATCATGAAAGGACAAAACACATTGATATCGATTGTCACTTCATAAGAGAAAAAATAACTCAAGGTCTAGTTTCTACCAAGTACATATCTTCTAACTAAAGGGTACATATTTTGTAGACAACTCTTTAATTTTAACATATTATTCTACCATTAATAACATATATGTACTTAATAATATGACTTGGCAGGTTGAAGAACACACTTAAGCGCTTATGCATCAAAAAAAATAAAATCTTAGGTTTTTTCTGCATTCACATAATTAAATACCGTCATATTATATAAAAAATTGAGAGTAAATTTTATTGTTAAAGCGCACAAACAATTTAGATTCTCCGTCACCAACTGCGGACAACCAGTAACGCCATTGGGGTGGCGAAATAATCAATTAAAAATGCTATGATATGTACAAACAATTACATCACTACTTGTAACACCTCGTAATTCCGGGTAATGATTTGAACTCATAAACGTCGACGAGTAGACCCGGACCCTGGGAAGTTTATGTTGTATTTGTGTATACTAATAAGGGAATTAGTATATAAAAGGATGTGATCCCGAAATAATTTTGGGATTAATCAATGCGACGACAGGGGTTATATTAATTGTATATCCCCAAGGAGGCTACGAACTAGTGTCATATTACAAGAATGATGATATTGGGTATGAATGTTTTATAAGTCGTCGGGATTAAATAAGTGGGACCGAGAATTTAATTGTGTGTATCATTAATTAATTGTGGGACCCTTTTTAATTATAAAATGGGGACACCACGTAGTGAAACATTAGGTGTTGCCTTATAAGATAATGGTATGGTGACTCAGTCCAACAAGACGACTGTTGGCAATATTTCAGACCTTCACCTTCGCCTTTCTCCATTCTTTCTTTTCTAAAGCTCCCATTTCTTTCGAATTCCTTATGGAAATCATTCTCTGTAAGCAGTAGCAGGAGGAGTTATTTTAGTTGATAAATTTCCCAAAATTCTCAATCAAATTGGGAGATTATCCGCAAGCTTTCATTCAATTAGGAAGGGAGAAATTCAAGCGTTTCAAACCTTAATTCCAGTAGAATTAGGTTCTTGAACAAGCTAGAACACTCGAAATCAAACAGGATCCTAAGTCTCGAAGAAGCTCTAGAAAATCGATTGCTTTGGTAGGGGGTCTATTTCTGCTCGAGTTTGGGTAAGGGGTTGTCCGACAACTTTTGTTGCTGCAACAAAGGTACTGATTCTTACTCCTAAGTTTCTGTTAATTACAAACATGGTTCTTGTTAGGCTTAACAAGGATTATCGAAAATATGGGATTGTTGGGTATCGTCAGGACTTGTTCGTATGAAATTGGGAGGTTGCATGTCTAATTGTTGAACTGTTTGATTACTGTAGTAATTAAGGAGGAATGTTAAGAGAGTTGATTGTGTTGCTACATGAATAGATTCCGATATAGAAGAAATATAGGTTCTACCTCGTATAAGATGTTCGCTAGATTGTTTTAATGAAATATATTCCCAGTATATTGATTTGTGTGTGGTTTCAATCATTCATAGGATATGGAAAATGATGCGCGAAAAGATGCACACACTTTAACGCAAGTGCACGTTATCGTGACAAGTAATATAGTCTTGGTAAGACCGAATATCGTCCACAAGGATTAGTGTTCAAGTACCAACTATCTATCTTTTGGTATCTATTTGGTAATCGATATTGATTTTGTTGTTTATAACTACAATTATAAAAGCTAATTAACTATAGGTTTACTTCAGTTGTGATGAGAATAGGGCTTTCATGTCTCCTCAACTATCCGCTTATGTTACTTATTAATGCAATGAAATATGGTTCTTCTTCTCTCGGAGCTAGCAGGTTTACGAAATCGTTTTATATTCCCGTTATGGATATATAAACACTCAACCCCAGTATTTCTCCATTCTACCTTTCGGTGATAAGGATGACTCTATAGGAGGATTAAGAACAAAAACATAGTTAACCGTCACGCGCCATGCGTAAAATTAGGGTTGTTAAGCCTCTCATTAACGCTACATAAATAATTGAGGTATTTTCATCTCCAATCCAAAATATGTCTACCCAACTTACAACATATTCACAACCTCCTCCTTTCGAAGTTTGATTAGAAATCATATAAGTAATGATAATTAGTGATCAATTAATTACCAAGCATTCAAAGCAATTATTGGATAAATCTCAACAAGCGTGCATCAATTCATAACATAAGTTTCTAGTGAATTAACATGGAAAGCCCTATAAAAGAATTAGTTCCTAGTCATTGTCATGACAAGAACTAATTCAAGGTTCATCATACAAAACTGAAATAAAAGAAAAGAAAAAGAAAAGAAATTACTAGATTATGGTCTCCAATCTTCAATCCAAAAATCCTTGTGTTGTGCAAGAAAAGGAACCCTTAAAAACTGCCTAGGGTTCTCCATTTATAGGCTCCAAACCGCCTCAACCTTTTCCCCTTCAGCCCGCCTGCACTGGTCATTAAACCTAATTTTCCCGCGTCGCGCCATGCGCTATCGGCCATGGCCGCAACTCTCGCAAAGATTGTGTGATTTGCGCCGCTACCGATCTCGCTGCTCGAGAAGCGCGGCCGCAACTCCTGTAGCCTCTCTGATGATTAGGCGCCGCGCTCATATCGTTGGCGTAGGCCATGGCCGACTGCCGCTGCTCGCCACTTTCTCTGCTTTTAAGCTCTGGAACCTCCACTTTTGCCCTCTTTTAGCTCCTTTTCCGCCATTTGGCCATTTTAACCACTTTGACTCAAAAGAAAGAAAATCTATCCTAATCTGACACTTATTTGTACAAAAAGGGACAAAAGACTAACTAAAAACGACTCGAAAAGTGTATATAAAATACACCGATCAGAAAACCATTCATAGAACTTACAAGTAACTGTGGGTAACTTAGAATAAATTCGACGACAAGGTATGTGAAGGCAATTCATTCCTTTCTTTTGGTATGATTCAGTTTACAGAACGTAATCGTCGTGTTACTCCATAACATACTTTACTCTTAGTAGTTAAGGATATTCATATTATTGAATCCTATGCTAAAAGCATGTCTAAATCTGGTTCTGAGTCCTTATTAAGGCAAAATGAGAAAAGATATTAATGTTTCCAATGTGAACCAAAGGTATAAAAAGTGTTGTGTCATTCAGGGTATTGCGTTGTTATTCATGCATATTCGTTTGCATTGCATCCATATATTATCATGACCACTTATGCTACGCACCATACTATATGGTAAATATTGTATATATGTAGGGGATATGGAGAAAGGAAAGACGTTATATACACACACTACCTGCAACTGGTACATATTATCACAAAGAGCCCGAAAAGGCCAACATGAATCGATGCCTAAGTGTGGCCGATATAACCAGATGCCCACAGAGGCGGTTATGGACAGGAAGAGCCCTTTGTGGCCAATATATATGTATACCGCATTTGCATCATGCATGACATTTAGAAATATTATGCCCATAGAGCCCGATAATGAAATGATGCCCCAGAGGTTATTATGGTAAGAAAGATGCCCAATGAGGTCGAGGTATGTGCATACTGCATTGTTGATCGGTGTATTTTATATACACTTTTTGAGTTATTTTTAATTAGTATTTTACTCATTTTATTTATGTTTAGTATAGTATTAGGATCGTTTTCCGTTCTTTTGTGTCACAACGGTCATAAATGGAGAAATGGCGAAAAGAAGATGAAATGAGCATAAATGAGATGGAATTGCACGCAAAAAGGGCCAAGAAATAAAGTCTAAGAAGTTCCGGGAATTATAGAGGAGTTCAGACGAAGTCCGGACGAAAAAAGGGCAACGAGACTAATCGCGAAAACGCCACGAGTCGCGCGGCGTTAGCATGCCACGCGCCCAATGTGGCCGAAGCTCGTAAAGTTGCAGTTTTTCGGTAGCCAGTAGGCCGCGCGCCGACGCGGATTTATGGGTCCGGGCCGAATTTGACATGTTTTCAGAATCCTAAAGGGATAACTTTTCCTACCTTAAAACCCTTACCAAAAAGGATTCTAATAACTTTTCCTACCTACAAAATTCCTAACCCTTCACCAAAAGGATTCTTTGGCTATAAATACTCTACATCATTAGAAGAATAAACCATTCTCCATTCCACCATTCACCATTCTACATCCATCCATCCACCACTCCATCTTGTAAATATTCCACAACACAACCCTTGGATGCTGTAAGGCTCGAGTCTCGTTCTTGAGTATTTTTCTTTTCTTTCTTTTTGCTTTATTTATTTAGTTCATGTATGGAGTTTGTATTAGTTCTTAGCGTGACAATGGCTGTGAGCTAATTACTTTATTAGGGATTTCCTGTGATTCACTAAACTCTATTCATGAATTAATATAGTAGTTGATTTCTTCTTCACTTAGTTAAGATCTATCCAATAATTGTTTTGCATGCTTGGTAATTAATTGATCACTAATTATCATTACTTATATGATTTCTAATCAAACTTCGAAAGGAGGAGGTTGTGAATATGCTGTAAGTTGGGTAGACATATTTTGGATTGGGATGAAAATACCTCAATTATTTATGTAGCGTTAATGAGAGGCTTAACAACCCTAATTTTACGCATGGCGCGTGACGGTTAACTAGGTTTTTGGTCTTAATCCTCCTATGTAGTCATCCTTATCACCGAAAGGTAGAAAGGAGCAACATCCGGGTTGAGTGTTTATATAGCCTTAACGGAGTATAAAACGAATTAGTAAACCCGCTAGCTTAACGTAAGAAGAAGTCACTAATGATATTAAGGATTGAATAGAGTGGATAGTTGATGATCTTGGAAGCCCTAATCCCCCATCATAACTGATTTAAATCAAAGTATATTTATAATTAGTTTATTTCCTGCATTATTAGTCTAAAATCCCAATCAATTACGTTAACCAAATAGATACCATATGATAGATAACCGGTACTTGAAAACCAATCCTTGAGGACGATATTCGGTCTTACCTAGACTATATTACTTGAGTCGACAACGTGCACTCATAAGTAAAGTGTGCATCTTTTCGCGCATCAAGTTTTTGGCGCCGTTGCCGGGGATTGACTTACTTTCAATATCGATTTATCTATTCTTATTTCTAATTTGGTTGCTCCAAGAACAAGATCTAACTTGTTCCGCGAGCATTTTTTTATCATTTTTTTTGTTTTTCTTATTTTGCAGGTTAAATTCAAAATATATATATATATATATATATATATATATATATATATATAAATCAGGACACATGGACTACTACTATCAGAGACAGTGGAGTCATCAACAGCAGCTTAACCCACATTATTCAGAGGAAGATCTAGATGAGTTGCAGTAAGGCATACTTATGTTCGCCAAGTGTCGCTCGGTTATGGTCGAGACAAGAGAGTCCCTCAGAAAATTGGAGACTCAAATAGGGCAATTGATGGATGAGATGAGCAATACAACTCAAGCAAATCTGCATAGCGACATCATTATGGGATATGGAAATCAAATTGAGGAGCCTGAACCACACCCAGCTATTGAGGAATCCGGCGAGATAGTTGGTGCAGAGAAGGAAAAGATTGCTGAAATCCAATTATTCACCTTCTTGGATTCCTTGGAAAATCTCTTTCTTGTACCTATTGCAGAAGAAACACCACCAAATCAATGTCGAATTTCAAACAGAAAGTCCATACCATCAAGGGCACCCCCTAGAGTTGAGAGATGTTGGGAATCTCACGGATCCCTACACTAGAGAGAGCCTAAAAGACAAGCATGTCTTGTGTACTTGGGGGATAATCATATATTTGAGGCCCTTGTTTGAAGCAATTGTTGTAGTTGAAGTGAGATCTGCAACAATAACTCTGCGGATTGCGGCGATTCGCGAAGGATCCAATGGGCACTCGTAAAGGTTAATTGCGTCCGGCTAAAAGACGTTAAAGACAGCGCTTGTTGGGAGGCAACCCAATGTTTTTTTTAATTATGTTATTTTAATTTCTGTCTTTAGTTTATTTTATTTTGCCTTGAACAGTCTCACGGTCTTGGGTTCTTGTTTTGTGTTGTTGGATGTGAGGTGGTGAAAGCTAAAACCGAGGAAAAAGGAGCAAAAACGAACAAAGGAAAGCGATGGCCATGCGGCCGAACTCAGAGAGCCATCAGACTAGCAGCGCCATGGCGCCGAATCTCGGGCATGGCCGAACTTCAGAGGATCATATTCCGTGTAAATTCGCATTCTTCCTCCTGACCTCCGTTATGACCGTGTGTTGTGTCGCAGTTGTCACTAATTTTTTTTTAGTCTTGCACACATTGGGGACAATGTGTGATTTAAGTTTGGGGGGATGTTTTATTGTTTTTAGTCTTGTTGAATTGTTTTGTGTATTTTTGAGTCATTTTTAGTCATAATTTTTTTAGATCACGTGCGTAGTTACTTGAATTGCCTAGTGAAGTAAGGTTGAATAATGTAATGGAATTAGAAGCAACCATCTAAACACTTATGTTAGATATGCCAAAAACTCATGAAATATGTCTATTGGGAGTATCTTGCTTGATTTGTGCATTGTTAAAAGATTAAAACCTATGTGTTATGATTGCTTGCTATTTGAGGCGAAATAGTTAGGATATGCATGTTAGGGAGATGACACAGGCATTTCTTTGTTAGCCAATTCTTAACTCTCTTTTATTTCCCTGACTTTTAAAATATCCCTAGTCAAATTATCGAGCCTAAAAACATGAAACTTTTTCTTTGACACCATATATTCCTACAATTGTGCCATAAGTAAAAATGTGAAATAGTTGGAATAAATTGTGTTAAAAAGAGACAAAAGAATGAATAAGTTTGATGACCCATGATGAAAAGTAATAAGAAAGAGACAAAAGCCTAAGTTTGGGAGTGCTTGTTATTATAATACACTTCACTCTCCCAAAACAAAAGAGGAGAAAGATAGAATTGAAGTGAAGGAAAGAATCAAAAGAAAAGGGAAAAATTGAAAAGTTAAAGAGCTTATGGTACACAAAAATGAGCCTAAATGCCTATTTTTACCTACTCGTGTCTAAGCCTACATTACAACCCTTAAAAGTCCTGAAGATCTCTTAGATGCATAGCCATGATTAGTGGAGAATAGCAAGTAAACATGCGATAGGAATTTTGAAATTAACATGCATGATTCAGTATTTGACTTCCATTAAGCATGATAAAAATGAGTTTGCGAAATATTTAGCTTAATGTGTTTAGAATGTTGAAATTTCATGCTATATGTTCTTGCATATTATTCTACTAATCTTCATGTTTTTCCAAGTAGCACCAATGCAGCAAAGTGATCAATGTCATTGAGTCTTTTATTTTTCGTTTTCCTTGAGTCTGTATTTCTTTCTTTTGATCTTTGCTCGAGGGCGAGCAAAGGTTAAGTTTGGGGGTATTTGATCGGTGTATTTTATATACACTTTTTGAGTCATTTTTAATTAGTATTTTACTCATTTTATTTATGTTTAGTATAGTATTAGAGTCGTTTTCCGTTCTTTTGTGTCACAGCGGTCATAAATGGAGAAATGGCGAAAAGAAGATGAAATGAGCATAAATGAGATGGAATTGCACGCAAAAAGGGCCAAGAAATAAAGTCTAAGAAGTTCCGGGAATTATAGAGGAGTTGAGGCAAGTCGGACGAAAAAGAACGAGGCGGAATCATCGAAAAGCGTCACGGAGCCGCGGCGCTGGCAGCGGCCATGGCTGATGTCTTTGAAGCTCGAAGGTTCTGAGTTTTTGTGTGCGCGACGCGATTTATGAAGTCCGGGCGAATTTGACATGTTTTAATCAAAGGGATAACTTTTCCTACCTTAAAACCCTTACCAAAAAGGATTCTAATAACTTTTCCTACCTACAAAATTCCTAACCCTTCACTAAAAGGATTCTTTGGCTATAAATACTCTACATCATTAGAAGAATAAACCATTCTCCATTCCACCATTCACCATTCTACATCCATCCATCCACCACTCCATCTTGTAAATATTCCACAACATAACCCTTGGATGCTATAAGGCTTGGAGTCTCGTTCTTGAGTATTTTTCTTTTCTTTATTTTTGCTTTATTTATTTCAGTTCATGTATGGAGTTTGTATTAGTTCTTAGCGTGACAATGGCTAGGAGCTAATTACTTTATTAGAGATTTCCTTGTGATTCACTTGAAACTCTATTCATGAATTAATATAGTAGTTGATTTCTTCTTCACTTAGTTAAGATCTATCCAATAATTGTTTTGCATGCTTGGTAATTAATTGATCACTAATTATCATTACTTATATGATTTCTAATCAAACTTCGAAAGGAGGAGGTTGTGAATATCTTTGTAAGTTGGGTAGACATATTTTGGATTGGGGATGAAAATACCTCAATTATTTATGTAGCGTTAATGAGAGGCTTAACAACCCAATTTTACGCATGGCGTAGCGCGTGTGATTAATCGGGTTTTGGTCTTAATCCTCCTATAGAGTCATCTTTATCAGAAAGGTAGAAAGGAGCAATCTTGGGGTTGAGTGTTTATATAGCCTTAACGGGAGTATAAAACGAATTAGTAAACCTGCTAGCTTAACGTAGAAGAAGAAGTCAGTCTAATTATATTAAGGATTGAATAGAGTGGATAGTTGATGATCTTGGAAGCCCTAATCCCCCATCATAACTGATTTAAATCAAAATATATTTATAATTAGTTTATTTCCTGCATTATTAGTCTAAAATCCCAATCAATTACGTTAACCAAATAGATACCATAGGAAAGATAACCGGTACTTGAAAACCAATCCTTGAGGACGATATTCGGTCTTACCTAGACTATATTACTTGAGTCGACAACGTGCACTTGCGTTAAAGTGTGTGCATCTTTTCGCGCATCAATTGTGCATACCATTTAGACATATTCATTAGGGCCCTTAAGGGCAATTAATGTTGGTCAACTGTTTCTGTTTCTGATTATGATACAGCTTTGTTATATTATTTCTTATGCCTAACATACTCAGTACATCAGTCGTACTGACGTTTCTTTTGATGGGGAGGCTGCATTTTATGCCCGCAGGTTCATACTAAGAAGGTAACATATCGTACTAAGAGATTGCTGGTTCAGCTGTGTGAGAGCACTCTACTTATTTCAGAGTTACAGTCTGATTGTGGTATGTTATACTCTTAGAGTATTGTAGATAAGTGTCATGTGGTTAGTTGTCATACATGGCCTTATCGGTCTTGATGTATATATATATATATATAGTTAAGTATGAGTTATTTGGTCAGGGGTGCCCAGTGGGTTGGATCCGGGTGCCCGTCGCGACCCTCTAGTTTGGGTCATGACCAACTTGGTACCAGAGCCTGTATGTCCTAGAAAGTCTACAAACCGTGTCTAGTAGAGTCTTGGTTATGGGTGTGATGCGCGCCACACCTATAAACAGGAGGGTGCAAGGCATTTAGGAATGATTTCTACTTTTTCATTATTTAGATCGTTTGATAGAGCAGAGTCGTAAGAGTATCTGTTCCTAGTTCAACTTTCTCGTCAAACTGTAGTAATATCGACACTGAGAAACACCGCGGGTAATGAGGGTGCGGGTACTCTTATGAGACAAGATGATAGACAAATACCACCCGCTGGCATGGGTCGGAGGGGTACTGAAATTTGAGCTAGAGAGGTGAGTTATACTATGGATTCCGACCCATCAAAAATCATGGAGTCCACAGAGGAGGAGGATCCATCTAAAGATCCCTATGAATCACCTGCTCGAACACCCTCGGGTTTTTTTTCCAATGGAAAGTGGGGTGAGTGGATCTCCGACTTCACCAAGGACCTCAGGGTCAGTATCGGGCCCAGGGACCTAGAGGTAGGTGGAGCAGCACAAGGATAGGATTTCCCTAGATATCACGCCATAACCGGATGTGCATTTCATTCACTAATCCAGGCTCTTCTGAGGTCATGGATAACCTACAGTCTTGGGGGTCTGTTAATCAGGGCTCGCCAGCTCGTGTTATTGGATACGCACACGAAGAAGCAAGGAGACGGGCCATAATGAGTCGAAGGGTTAGTAAGGATAAGAGAATTCTGCTTCGAAGTATATCGGATCAAGATTCGCATATAGGGCCAAGATATGACAGTGTAGTGATATGGTTGTGTGAACCTATAGATCTTGCCACTAAAGGCTGAACTTAGTTTCCTTTGTATGAGAATAAGATATCTTATGTTTTTATCTTGGTTGAAGTATGTGGTATATGTGATAATTGTGAGTTATGAATATTATCAAAATACTTCTTCTCAAATCCATTTAAGCCTGCTCTGTTGATTCATCGTCTGCAGGGCCGCGACGCAACCGTAGGGTTCAGTCTTCTCGCCATGACCTGCGGCCGCGTCGCGCTACTGACGCTGACCGAATTCTTTTCCCCCTCTTCTGCTAGCTGATCTAGCAACGTTCATAACTTCCTACTCCGATGTCCAATCGACGAGCGGTTTGTTGCGTTGGAAACTAGACTCAACGAACTTCATACTAGGCTTTTGAAGCACCTAAAAACTCCTACATAACGAGGAGATATACTGATCCAAAGTTGACTGAAAATCTGTCTCCAGCATTTTGCCAACTTATCTTTCCAAGTTCAAACCTTATTTCCTTCCGTACGTTTTATCTTAATCTCTTGAATTTACGGGGTGTTACAATCTGTTATTTGATTTTCATACTTGTCCCTGACATATTTTGGCCAGTTATAATTCTATTTAATGTACTTTATGTTTCCATACTTAGTACATGTTGTACTGACCCCCTTTGGGGGGCTTCGTTCATGCCCGCAGGTGTAGGTACTCAGTTGGGTGATCCGTGAGCTTAGGATCTTTGCTAGGCTTTTTGGGATAGCTCCATTGCTCCGGGGCTTATCATTTTGGTATAGTTTTTGGGTTGTTACAGGCTTATGTATATTCAGAGTACGGCGGGCCTTGTCCCGTCATAGTTACTGTGATACTCTTAGAGGTCTGTAGTCATGCGTGGGTTGGACAGGTGTACAGTTGTAGCTCATTTTGGCATTGTGTATATGATGACATCCTTGCCGGCTAGCCTATTTTATTATATGAGCTGTTATGATTATGAGCTTTCCTTAGCTTCTGTTGGTCATATTTGAGGTACGTGTATAAGGGTGCCTAGGTAGGGCACCAGTCGCGGGCCCGGGGTTCGGGCCATGACAGTAACAAACATGGTACTCTGCTGCAACTGCTTTGTTAAAGTGGCAACCTGGAAAGTCAATGCAGTGATAACATCCAACTCATGAACCCCAACCACTTTCCTGCTGTTTGTAGCTCTCTCATCGGCCCCCTGGTGGTTGTTTGTGGCCATGTCTTCTAGCAAATCATGTGTCTCATTGGCACTCTTTCTCATGAATGTACCTCATGCTGCAACATCAATAATGGTACGAGTAGTACCACACAACCCATTGTAGAATATGTGGACCAACATCCACTTCTCAATACCATGATGCGGGCACTTCCTCTGTAAGTCTTTGAACTACTCCCATGCATCATACAGTGATTCTCCATCCAACTGATAAAAGTTATTCAATTCTCTTCTAAGCCTTACTGCTTTGGATAGAGGGAAGAACTTGGCAAGAAACTTCTGGGTCAAGTTTTGCCATGTGGTAATGGAGTTCGCCTGTAGTGAGTTCAACCAGCTATTTGCTCCATCCCTGAGTGAGAATGAAAAGAGTCTCAATCGAATGACATCATCAGTAACACCATTGTACTTAAAAGTTGCACACAACTTCAAGAAGTTTGCTAGATGCATATGGGGATCTTCAGATGATAGTCCCCCAAACTGAACTGAGCCTTGAACCATGTGCAAGATTGCTGGTTTGATTTCAAAATTATTAGCTTCCACAGCTGGAAGCCTGATGCAAATCTGCACCCCTATAATTGTCGGCATCATATAGTCTCATAAGCTCCTCTCTGCAGGGTGCGAGACTTGTCTCATCACAGCCGGTAACTCATCATTCCCCACGTTGTTGTTTTGCTGATTTTTCATTGCTAAATAATCAACAATTCTCTTGTCTTTCCTATTCTGTCTGCAAAATCTTTCAATCTCAGGCTTCGGATGTATAAGAGTGTCTGCTCCTCTCCTACTTCGCATAAACTAAGTTCCTAAAATCGATCAAAAATAAGCAAACAGATCAAAGTAAAAATGTTCTAAAATAAAATACAAAAAAAAACCAAATTAGAAATAAGACTAGATAATTCGTTATTGAAAGTACGTCAGTCCCATACAACGGCGCCAAAAACTTGTTGCGATATTTCTCTATGCTTACGCCAGTGTACGTATCGTTCAAGTAATAAAGATCTGTAAGACCGAGTTATCGTCCACAGAGACTGGTTTGTCAAGTACCGATTATCTAATCTATGGTATCTATTTGGTAACCGTTTTTTTGTTTGAGATTTATAACTAAGAACTATAACTAAAGTAAAGTGCAGGAATTTAAACTAAGAATGATAATACTTTGGGTTAAAACAGTTATGATGGAAATAGGGCTTTCAATCTCCTCAACTATCCACTATTTCACATGTTAATGCAATGCTAATGATTCTTCTTCTTATTAAGATAGCAGGTTAACTAATATGTTCTATATTCCGGTTAGGATATATAAAAACTCAACCTTGTGCAGAAACTTTCTATATTTCTATGATAGATTTAACCACACAAGAGGATTAAGGACAATAACCTTAAATACTACACAAGTATCGGGGTACTTTCATCCACGATTTTAACCTATGTCTAAGCAACTACAGCATATTCAAATCTCCCCTCTCGGATCTCGATTCAAAATCATATAAGTTATGACAATTAATGACCAGTTAGTTATCAAGCAATCAATACAATATTGAATAGATCTTAATATAGTTGAAGAAGAAATCAATAATTATGCATTAACTATATGAAATAGTTCAAGAAGATTCGACGAAAAACCCTAATAAAGAGATTAGCTCATAGACATTGTCATGCTAAGAACTAATTTAATATCCAACATAAACTGAATTAAATAAAGTAAAGGAAAAGAACTTGAACAATTTGATGTCTCTAATCTTGCTCCTAGCCTCCAAAGTATGATATGTGATATGACAGGGTTTAAGAGTTTTATATCTGAGAAAATCCTTGCTTCGTACCCTTTTACCCTTCTGAAAAATTGACATTTTCTCAGAAATATGCGTGTCGGCACCGCGGTTCTGCTGCCAGGCACCGCGGCCCTAATTCAGCCGAAAACAACTGGTAGTCACTGGAATTCCTGCGCCACGGTGCTTCATTTTGGCACCGCGGTGCTTCTGCCTGGGCGTCGCGTCTCCAACTCCGAGCAACTTCTGCAAAAAATTAGCTTTGTAGACCCCATGCGATTGACAGTGTAATTTTGTTTAAGTTGCTTCCCGATATTCTCAAGGCTTCTTTGATTGATTGCTTGGGCCTTGATTGTGCAATTTCATCTTCAACTCAGTTCATTTCATCTTCGATATTTCTTCCTTTAGGACCGCTGTGACTCAAAAGAAAGAAAAATAATCTAATACTATACTAAACACAAACGAAAAGAGGAAAATATTTAACTAAAAAGTACTAAAAAGAGTGTATGGAATACACTCAACAGTTTCCAATGTGAACCAAAGGTATAAAGGGTGTTGTGTCATTCAAGGTATTCCATTGTTATTCATGCATATTCATTTGCATTGCATTCATATATTACCGTGTCACTTGTGATACGCACCATACTATATGGTAAATATTGTATATATGTAGGGGATATGGGGAAAGGGAAGACGTTAAATACGCACTCCACCTACAGCTGATACAAATTATCACAAAAGAGGCCAACATGAATCGATGTCCATGTGTGGCCGATATAACCAGATGCCCACAGAGGTGGTTATGGACAGGAAGAGCCCTTGTGTGGCCAATATATATGTATACCGCATTTGCATCATGCATGACATTTAGAAATATTATGCCCACAGAGGTCGATATTAAAATGATGCCCCTAGAGGCTATTATGGTAAGAAAGATTGCCCGATGAGGCCGAGGTATGTGCATACCATTTAGACATATTCATTAGGGCCCTCAAAGACAATTAATGTTGGTTAGTTGTTTCTGTTTCCGATTATGATACATCTCTGTTATGTTGTTTCTTATGCCTAACATACTCGGTACATCAGTCGTACTGATGTTCCTTTTGCTGGGGACGCTGCGTTTTATGGCCGCAGGTTCATACTAAGAAGGTAACATATCGTACTAAGAGATTGCTGGTTCAGCTATGCGAGAGCACTCTACTTATTCCAGAGTTGCAGTCTAATTGTGGTATGCTATACTCTTAGAGGCTTGTAGATAAGTGTCATGTGGTTAGTTGTCATACATGGCCTTATCGACATTGATGTCTATATATATATATATATATATATATATATATATATATATATATATATATGGTTAAGTATGGGTTATTTGGTCAGGGGCGCCCGGTGGGTTGGATCCGGGTGCCCGTCGCGGCCCTCTGATTTGGGTCGTGACACAACTAAAAAATAAGGAATTCGACACAGATAAAATTTCGTAGCTAAACAACAAAAAAATCTCATGTTAATTCCATTTAACTACAAATTATTAGAAAATCCAATTAGCTAGGAACTATTTAGCGACAGATTAGTTGGGTATTACCGACAAATTCCGTAGCGGATTTCATGTTTTCTAGTATTTATTAATATATAAATAAAAATACTATAAGTGTGAGTATGTATCTATATATATATATATATATATATATATACACTTACAATATATATCTATATATTTATACAGACACACTATATATAATTCGTCTTAATTTAATATGATGTAATTTGACTGGACATAAGTTTAAAAAATAAAGAATTTTTTTTGAATCTTGTGATTTAAAATAAGTCAAAGATATTTGTTGAATTATTAATCATCTCGTTAAGCGTTAAAGATAAAATTTAAAATTAAATTATTATAAAATAAAAAATATATCATTCTTTTTTAAATAAAACTATATAAATCAGAACTGCGGATATATATTAAATTTGTGAAGAAAATTTAACCACTAACCATCCTGAAGCGGCCGCCAGCACCTGTGGCTTTTATTTGGTGAATTCCTTGACGACAAAAAGCAAAAGGAGACAAATTTGAAAACATAGTCGAGCAGAAGAAAATATATATAGGATTAGGCAATAATGGAACGTCAATTAAAATGTAAAATACCCCATCCTCTCGCCTGCACACTCACTTAGCTAGGGACTAGGGCCACCATCCAAGTGGGTAATGCAACCATGTGCCATCATATGGTTGTTGACACTTATCCGGCCCCACTTAAAACTCATTTCCTTCTTCTTCTTTTATTTTTATTTTTTATAATCCAGGTTTCGGGGTGGTCTTAGTGCCCCATATCGCTAGTACCTGCATAAGTACTGATACTATGCTCTTGGAGGCGAATGAAACCCGTTTCTACCCTCCCCCTCCCAACTCTAATTTCTAAAACATCCTTTTCTAATCTTAATATCCACCCTTATATCTTTACTGACATACTTCCTCCGTTTAATTTGTTTCATATAATTTGATTCAATACAAAAAAAAAGATTTTAAATATGTTCGTAATATTTGTGTGGTTATAATACTTTTAATTCGTAATTTTAAATATATCATAATATTTATATGATTATAATTAAAGCTTCTGAATACGAATATATAATGATGTGTTGTTATTTTTATCAAAATATAATGTTAAACAAAATGTGACAAAGATAATACTTGTTAAGATACCCGCAAGGGTAGCCAAGTTGGTGTAGCAGTAGAGCGCGGGACCGTAAGGTCACGAGTTCGATCCCCTGCATAAACCTTCTTGGTTGAGCCGGTCACACATGGCTTGCCAAGTGTGGTTAATCGGCTGACGTGGTTTGCAGGCTATTGCGTCAGCCCGGGGTTTACCCTGTGCGCACTCGAAAGAGTAGCGACTGCGGGTTCCTTCGTCAAAAAAAAAAAAAAACTTGTTAAGATCTCTTACTTAGTATAAAGGTTAGGTTTTTTTTTACTATGAGAAGTTGAGAACTAAGTAAGAGAATATGTAAAACTCTCACCATGTTTCATTATATTATTTATAATTAAGATAATTACATGTTTTGCATATTGCTTATGCATAAAAATGAAGTTACTCTATTTCCTAAATTCTATGCTCGAATTATATATTCAATAAAATAAGATTCATAAAATGAGTAGTAGAAGTTGAGCGTGATCGAAATAACACACCACGTAAATTATTTTTGTATAATCATTCCAAAATATAAAGCAAACATGTATTTTCTAACACGTAATTCTCTTTGATCATTCAAACATAATACACACATTAAAAGATTGATTCTGAAAAAGCCCCTCTCATTACGCATCTTCTTCTCACCTCCCAATTTGATCCACCTGCCTAATTCTTTCTTTTTATCCGGAGGTCCGGAACAAGGTTGACTGAGACTGCCAACTGCAAGAGAAGAGAGAAAGCAAGCCGGAAACTTCGAACTTCATTACCGGACAGAATGCCTTCCTCTCACGCACTAGAAATGAAAGCCGTTCGACGCAAATGTTAAATCTGATGAAATAAGACTAATGAAAAGACTCACCGTGAGATTTCACTTGGATATATTGTTGTTGTTGACCAACTCCTTCTTTTTCTATATATTCTCTTTTTCCTTCCTTTCATATTCCCTTCACACGTTCGGTTCTTTTTCCTTGTTGAAAATCCCTTCTCCCCCCCCCCCCCCTCTCTATCTCTTTCGTTATAAAAGTGGATATATTGTGTGTCACAAGTCAGAGAAAACTTAAGCTTTCTTTTGTCCTTGTGATCAAACAACAAGGAGGTCCCTGGCCCCTTTGTCATATCTTTTTATCTTCGAAAACTTAAGACGAAGACGCATACCTTAAATTTTGCTTCTATGACTACTACACCAAGAAGAAGATACTTGCGTTTAAGACAAAGTTCCATCAAAACTAGATTTGCTTATCGGTTTCTTCGTGCCCTTAGAAAACTCAACCAGAAGAAAAAACTCAATTCACAAAAACAACACCATAGGATAAAACTTGCTGCTTATGCATCCATGGCCTCTGCGGTCGGGTCAAAGAGAACGTGGAGTCGGGCCTTGCTTGGGAAGATCCGGAACCGATCTCTGATCCGAAATATGGTGAACAAGAAAAGGTCAGAAAACCCTAGAGAAGAGATTGGGTTTGGTGAGCTTCGAAAACTTGTTCCAGGTGGTGAAGTAATGGATTTCTACAACTTATTAGATGAAACTTCGGATTATATTAAGTGCCTTACATTACAGGTACAGGTTATGAAAAATATTCTTCATCTATTTTCGCCCTGAAACTACTATACATATTCAGCTTCCTGGAAAGACTGATCATGCAGTGCGCTTTGAAGTAGCCATATATATATATATATCATTGAAATAAATCTTGTATCTATGCATAATGTATTTATCAGTATATCTTTATGAGGTTATCATCATATTTTGCTTATGTACATGAATATTTCAGTCTACTCCATCTCGAATTTTGTGATGATGTTTTTATTTTATTTTACTTTATCTTTTTGTTTTTTTGGGGGGTGGGGGGGTTGGGGGTTACGTTGTAGGGATAGGAGGAGATGGAGGCTGATGTTTGTTAGATTTTGGTCGGGGTTGCAGACAGAAAATATTATGAAATTGATACTATGTTCTCTATATTGTTTAGTAGTGATAAATCTTGAACAAATGAGCATTATGATACCATCTTAAAACAGAACATAAGTATAAGAAACATAATAATTAGAATTCTAGCCCTTGACTCAACCTCAACTTTTATGTTTTAACTGTTTTTTTTGGTTGTATGAATTTGTCTGTTTGAAGTTTAGTATTTTGTTTCTGAGTAAATATACTTGCGGCTCTCACATGTAGTTTGATACTTGTCTTTAGCTTCACTAAGACTCATTCCATCTTCTATAGCGACTCTAATCCCATGACACAATTTTTTTTTCGTCTGTCTATATTTAAAAATAATTTAATTTTATAAGATAATGTATAATCATATATTTATATAAGACTTGTTTTGGACCACACATTTTATAAGTTTTTTTCTTTCTTAAACTTTGTGATAAATTAAATGGTGTCACATAAATTGAAAGGAATAAGCACTTTCCTAATTACATTTCATGGTAGAACTTCTTTGGAATTTAGAGAAGGTATTAGCCTGGGCCCAGTTCCAGTTGTTAGGACTTAGGATAGCTAATTATGTGGTTCGTCTTCGAGGAAAACATAAATTGTTCGCACGAATCAAGGTTACCTCTTACACATCCTAAAAGTTTAAATATTCTTGTACCTTACTTCTTAAGTTAAATCTATCTTATCCTTCTTTAACTTTTCCGTTAAAAGGAAAACTCAATTGTACTTTTCTTCCATTCTCCTTCGTTCTCTTTGCTCCCTAGCTAGGTTGATCATAATAAGAGGTAACACCGTCTTTCCGGGTCATGGTTTGAATCACTAAACATATGTAAGTAGATTTGAGTCTTGGAGAAATTTTGTTATATTTAGATATTCACATCAGGAACTTAGTGTATAAAAAAATGTGGTCCCGAAATAATTTAAGATTTTAAAAGTGACAACGATTACTAGAAATAATATTTCGTGTATGCTAAAAGAGGCTACGGACTAGTATTATATCACATGATTATGATAATGAATATATGAAGTGTGCTAAAATGATTATTATTTAAGTGAAGTAGGATCAATAATTTAATTATGTGGGTGATGATGAGTTAAATGTGGAGTGGTATAAAAAAATTAATAAGTGGATAATGGGGAATATGAAATCATCCGCGTAGCCTTATAAAGTGTAGCATCTAATGACTATGTACTATGTTGCATAGGTGTAATCTTTAGATGAATATAAATTATGATATGAATGACTCATATATGTGTGGACTGTTGCGAGATTTCTATATGCTACGCAAGTGTACGTATCACTATTCGTAATAAAATTCGATAAGACCGAGTATCGTTTTCAGAGACTGAATTATCAATTATCACTAATCTTTGGTTTTTATTTGGTAAACGAATATTGATGAGATTTCTAAACTAAGAATTAACAAACTAAAAGTAAATCGCAGGAATAAATTAATAATGAAAACACAAGAAGTTTAACTCAGTAATGAAGGTAATTAGGATTTCAAATCTCATCAACTATCCACTCTATCATTCGTTAATATAAGACTAGTAATTATTCTTCTTATCAATACCAGGTTAACTCAGGTGTTCTATAATACGGTTAGGACATATAAAAACTCAACTTAAGTGAGAATTTTCTATATTTCTATGATAAATTCAACCACATAGGATGATTAAGATCAATAACCTAAAACGCTATACAGGCAATCGTGATACTCTCGTTCAAGATTAAACATATGTCTAATCAATTATAGCATATTCAAATCTCCTTTTTCTGATTTGAAATCATATGAGTAATGAAATTAATGGACAGTCAATTCTCATTCAATAAACGCAAGTTGAATAGATATTAATAGATGAAGAAGAAACACTAGCAATACATTAATTCATAATAGAGTTTCAAGTGAATCGACGGAAAATCATAATAAAGAAATTAGTTCATAGACATGCTAATAAAACTAATATTGTCTTAATAACCAATATGAACTGAATTAAAAAAAAAAAGGAAAAGAGCTTGACCAAAAGTGGTCTCCAATTGCTTTTTGCTGCCTATTTTCTTGCCTCCAAAGTGTGATAATCTGATAAAATTTGTCTCCCTCATCTTTATATCATGAAAATTCCCCAAATAGACCGTTTTACCTTAGTTAAAAATAGGGTTTCTCGTGTATTTCTGTCGTCAGCGCCGCGACTTTAATTCTCTCAGATGTTATCGTTTGGCCATGCGCTTCATTGCCTGTGACTCCTTCACTACAAGAACGACTCTTCATCATTTTTCGTCTGGATTTTTGTTTAGACTGCTTTCTGAGCTTCCCGGGACTTCTTTGATTGATTGCTTGGGACTCGATGTGCATTTTTGTCCTCTATAACAACCTATTTTCTTTGAATTCGCCTCAAACGTTACTGAATCGCTTAAAACCTGAAAACACAACATAACACACATAATACTGTACAAAACAATTAAAAGACAACAAAAGACTTCCTAAAATACACTTTAAAACAATACTAAAAATAAACTCAACATGGACCCTATTGAGATATAAAGGATAGAAGTGCAAGTAGTAAAGAAGGCAACAGTTAGCAGATTTTTGTTAGAGAAGTTAGAAAGTAGTTGAGATTTAGTAACTACCTCTTCTACTCTAAAGAGCTATATATACATTGTATACTTGGACATTGAGACTAATCTTTCAAATGAATGAATATTCTTCTTCTTCTCTTTCATTCATCTTCTTCTTCTCTCTTTCTGATAAGTACAAGTTGTGCTGTGTATATTTCTAAATCTTCTCGGTTGTATCGACTTTTCTCTTCTTGTTTATATAAATTGTTCACCTCGAGCATATTGATAGCAGTAGATGCAGTCTAAACTAACATAGTATCAAAGCCCGATCGCTATTGGGACATAAAGCAAACTTCCGCAATTGAATTATGAAGAAGAATGTGTAGTTCTTGATCCAGAAACTTCTGACTACAGTGCTGAAATTCGGATGTCTCTTCCTCTGGTATTCTGAAAAATAAAACATCTTATTTCGATTATTGTTGAGTGCTTATATTCTTGAGTTCTTCATCTTAATCATAATTCTAAATCTCTTTGTACAAAAGTTTCTTTTAGAAGGATAGGAAGGGACTAAAATTCAGAAATCTGTCTGATTGCCAGAATAAGTTCTTGGTATACACTTCTTGTATCTACTGTATCACTTCTATATTCTCTTGTCTAAAAGTGAAAATGGCAACTGAGGGGTTACCACCTGGTGAAAACCAAAGTGCAGTACCTGTAGAAACTCTAGTGATCACTTCTGTCACCACAGTCTTGGATCATAATCATCCCTTATTCCTGCAATCTTATGATGTAAGTGGGGTGTCCCTGATATCATTCCAACTTATTGGGACAAAGAACTATGTTCTCTAGAGTAAGTCCATGAGAATAGCCTTGCTTGGTAGAAATAAAATTGGCTTTGTGAATGGAAAGTGCAAAAAGGAAAGCTATAGGGAAGAGTTATGGGATCAATGGGACAGGGTGAATGTTGTGGTGCAAGCTTGGTTAATGAATTCAGTGTCAAGTAGTTTATTGAGTGGAGTCTTGTATGCAGACACAACATATGAAGTCTTGGAGGACTTGAAAGAAATATTTGACAAACTAGATGGTTCAATAATCTATGACCTTCACAGGGAAATAGCCACATTATCTCAAAGGAATTCTAGTGTATCAGAATATTTTTCCAGATTGAAGACACTGTGGATAGAGTTTCAATCATTGGTACCTCCTCCCAGCTGTGGGTGTCCTAAGTCTAAGGAGTTCATAGAGTACCTGCAGATACAAAAGTTGTATAAATTCTTGATGGGGTTAAATGAGAATTACATGCAAGCTAGGAGTCAAATCTCATTGATGTCTCATTTACCAAATGTAAACAAAGCTTATTCTATGATCACTAGTGGTGAGAGTAAAAAATCAGTGTCAACAAGGTCTGCAGGGCTACTGGGTGTTGGTCCAGCGGTGTTAGTCCCAGTGGTGTTGGTCACAAGATGAGTCATGATCCAACTGCTATGTACTAAAACAGGCTATAATGCTCATACTCAGAAATTTAATAAGTCTGGCCTGGTTTGTGAAGTGTGCAAAATGAGGGGACATACCAAAGAAACTTGCTATAAGGTAGTTTGCTATCCTCTTAACTTTAAGTCCAAAAGGAAGGATTATGTTGCTCATCATGTATATACTCAGTCTGCTGAGGCTGAGAATGAAAGTAAAAGGGGTGCACAACAAGAATGCAGTGCATCAACCAGTACAATGTGGCAAGTTCAGGGAGCTCCAGTGATGTCTCAGGCCCAATATGAACAGATAGTCAAAATGTTGAGCCAAAACCAGAATTGCAATCAAAATAGGGCAACAAGCTCACAACCAGAACCACCACAAACAACAACTAATGTCACAGATATGAATCACAAGGTATTGGTTGTAAGTAATATTCTTAAGAAATGGATTATTGACACTGGTGCTACAAATCATATGGTGTCTGACCTACAAATGTTAGATAAGGCAGTTAAAATAGAAGATCATGCTAATCATAAACAAGTTCACTTGCCTAATAGGGAAAAAATTAAAGTTACACATACAGGGTCAAGTACCATCTCCAACAGAAGTTGTCTTAAAAATGTATTCTAATTACCACAGTTTAAGTTTAATTTAATGTTTGTTTCTCAACTAACCAGAGAGCTAAACTGTGTTGCAACCTTCTATCCTGATTTCTGTGTATTTCAAAATATTTACAATGGGAGGGTGAATGAGATTGGTAGACTACAAAATGGACTATACATATTAGTGGATCAGGGGTCAAGAGAGAACTTAAGAAGAGAACTGCAGTTAGTATTACATGTACAATAGTCTATAGATACTGATAATATGATAAATGGTGATATAGATTTTTGGAATAAAAGATTTGGGCATACTTCTAGCAATGTATTAAGTAAACTGATTAGGGCTAAACTTGGGGACATATCTGATATTTAAAAATACTGTAATGTGTGCCTTTGTGCCAAACTTTGTAGATTACCTTTTCATTTGAGCAATAATACTAGTATGTCCAGCTTTGATCTTGTACACATGGATGTTTGGGGCCCATAGAAAGTACCAACTTATAATGGAAAGAAATACTTTCTTACAATAGTAGATGATTGTACTAAAATGACATGGATATATCTATTAAAACTAAAATCAGATGTGTATGTAGTAATGCCACAGTTTCTTAGTTTTGTCCAAACTCAATTTAATAAAACAGTAAAAATTGTTAGAACAAACAATGGAACTGAATTTGTAAATGAGGTATGTACTAAGATATTTCTCAACTTGGGTATAATATATCAAAGATCTTGTGCCTACACACCACAATAAAATGGGGTAGCTGAGAGGAAACATAGGCATATACTAGATATAACCAGAGCCATAAGACTTCAAGCTAACATACCCTTAACATTCTGGGGATTGTGTGTCCAAGTTATTGTATATCTGATTAACAGATTACCATCTGCAGTAAATAGTACAACTCCATATGAGAAGTTATTCAACAAGAAGCCTGCTATTAGTCATCTCAAGGTGTTAGGATGTTTGTGCTTTGCAAAGGATCTAAGTACATCTGATAAATTGCAATCTAGAGTTAAAACATGTGTCATGTTGGGGTATTCAGAAAACCAAAAGGGATATATTCTATATGATTTACAAAATAGAACCTTTTTAGTCAACAGAGATGTTGCATTCAGGGAGACAGAATTTCCCTTCAAGAATAACACATCAGAAATACCAATCTTTCTAGGTGAAAATAACTATAATGACACAGAAGAGATCATGCCTATGATTCATTATCAGGAAAGAACAATAACACCAGCAGGAAATAATCCTCAAGGAAATCCATAAGGAAAAAATCAAAACAGTCAGCTTATAGATCAAACATCTAACTCAGAAAATAGGACATAATGTAGCTCCTAATGTTGCTCCTATTCAATCTCAACCTCAATTACATTCTACTACTTCTGTCAGAAAATCTAACAGGACAAAGCAACCACCTATATGGCTGAAAGACTTTGTGACTAAAAATTCTGAAACTACCAAGATACCATATTCTATAGCTAACTATATATCATATGATACCATCTCATCTAAGTATAGAGCATTTCTTACTGCTATGTCAGAAATAAAAGAACCAAAAAATTATAATGAAGCTGCTAAAGATTCAAGGTGGATAAAAGCTATGAAAACCGAAATAAAAGCCTAACAAGACAATCATACATGGGATGGTGTACCTTTACCAAATGGAAAAACTCCTATAGGATGCAAGTGTATATATAAAATAAAATAAAAACAAACAGGAGAAATTGAGAGACTAAAAGCTAGGCTTGTGGCAAAAAGGGTATAGCCAAAAAGAAGGAATTGACTATCAAGAAATCTTCTCCCCTGTAGTTAAAATGATAACTGTAAGGACCATTCTATCCATGGAAGCATCCAGACTGTGGCACATACATCAAATGGATGTATATAATGTCTTTCTTCAGAGAGATCTATATGATGAGATATACATGGAACTACCACAAGGATTCAGCAGTCAGGGGGGAAAACAAGTATGTAGACTGATTAAATCCTTATATGGACTCAAACAAGCACCAAGACAATGGAATTTTAAACTCACAGAAGCTCTAGGTAATATGAATTTCAGACAATCTAAATATGATCACTCCCTCTTTACTAAGAAAACCAACAAAGGTATAACACTAGTATTAATATGTGTGGATGACATACTAATCACAGGTGACAATATAAAGTTAATAATAGCGACAAAACAGGCTCTACAACAAGCTTTTAAGATGAAAAATCTGAGAGAATTAAAGTATTTCTTAGGTATAAAATTTGCAAGATCTGAAAAAGGAATTCTAATTCATCAAAGGAAATATACACTAGAATTAATCTCAGAACTGGGACTATCAGCAGCTAAACCTATAAACACACCAATTGATTGTAATGTGAAGCTAACTACTAAAGAGTATGATGAGTATACTAAGCTGCAGGAAACGGGAAAACGAACTCTAACAACATAAGATGATGTACTGGAGGACATCAGTTCATACCAAAGACTGATAGGAAAACTAATCTACCTCACCATGACAAGACCAGATATAGCCTACGGTGTACAAACACTCAGTCAATTTTTACAACAACCAAAGAAATCTCATTTCAATGCAGCAGTAAGGATTGTTAGATACTTAAAGAATCAGCCAGGACAAGGGATACTTATGTCTAGCAAAGAGCAGAAATCAGTGACTGCCTACTGTGATGTAGACTGGGCTGCTTGCCCTCAAACAAGAAGATCAGTAACACGTTACATTGTCCAGTTTGGTGATTACCTTATATCATGGAAATTAAAGAAGCAAACCACCATCTCCAGAAATTCACCTGAATCAGAGTACAGGAGCATTGCTACGACATTTGATGAGTTAACTTGGATAATAGGACTATTGGAAGAAGTTGGGACAAATATCAACTTACCAGTGATAGTATTCACAGACGGCAAATCAGCAATGCAAATTGCTGTGAATCCTGTGTTCCATGAAAGAACTAAGCACATAGAGATTGACTTACATTTCATAAGAGAAATGATTAAAAAAGGAGTCATATAAACTGAGTATATCAACACATCAAACCAACCAGCAGATTTTCTCACAAAAGGATTAAGCAGAATCCAATACCAACATATTTGTTCCAAGCTTAGATTACTGAATATCTTCCCAGCATCCAGTTTGAGGGAGACTGTTGAGATATAAAGGATATAAGTGCAAGTAGTAAAGAAGGCAGCAATTAGCAGATTTCTGTTAGAGAAGTTAGAAAGTAGTTGAGATTTAGTAACTACCTCTTCTACTCTAAAGAGCTATATATACATTGTATACATGGACATTGAGACTAATCTTTCAAATGAATGAATATTCTTCTTCCTCTCTTCCATTCATCTTCTTTTTCTTCTCTCTTTCTGATCAGCACAGGCTGTGCTGTGTATATTTCTAAATATTCTCGGTTGTATCGACTGCTCTCTTTTTGTTTTTATCAACTGTTCACCTCGAGCATATCGATAGCAGTAGATGCAGTCTAAACCAACAGACCCCACTTTGTTTAAGAAGGGATATACTAAGAAAGTAACTTCTTTGTTAAAGAATAATTTTAGAAAGGAATGAGAAGCAACATTTCCACAAATAGGTAGCAATATGTAGCATATTTTTTAGACTAATTCATACGCAAGGAAAAACAGGCAGCAACGTGAATTCTTTTTCGCAAGCAGCAATAATTTTCTATCTTAGCGGATCGAAGGTTTAGACATAGTTAATAGAACTTCAAAAATTGGCAGTGAAGATCAACGTATATAGGGTGCTGATTTAGACATAGGTAATAGAGGTTCGACATTAAAGGTATATTAAGACTATTCTTTTCTTCTTTTGGCATGTTCTAAGTACGAAACGTCAATGTAATACTGTCTCATAAATAATTCTACTCTTAGTAGTTAAGGATGTTCATGTTATTCATTCCTATTTTCAACGCATGTCTAAATATGCTCCTAAATCCATATTGAGGTATATGGGAAATATGTTAATGTTCATAATATTAATCGGATGTGCAACGACCTTACATCACTCCGATAAACTCAGAGTGTCTCAACATCATTCATGCATTATATACATGTATAAACCTTGACCTCAAAGGCATTATATACACTACTATATAGTATGTATTATATGTATGTAGGGTATGAGAAAAGGAAAATGTGTTATATAGGCACACCACCTGATTAGTTGATATATGATGATTATTATTCTCATAGAGGTCGATATGATATGATGGGATGCCCACAGAGGTTTGATGGTGTTATATACACATATCTATATGTATAACCGACATTGTGCATGAACATACATAATACTTATGTATATTATGTCCCTCAGAGGCATTCTGCACAGGTATGACACTTAGGCATATTATGGCCCTCAGAGGCATTCTGTTATACCCCGTGGTTCTGGTCATGCGTATGAGAACGTACGAAAGGGATTAAGACTTAAAATTTCAGAAGGATAGGTTGACGGATTATTTCGGGCGGGTTTTTAGTCAACTTTGAGGCGGTTTATGTTCGGTTGCCTTATGAGTTCCTAGGTGTTTCAAAGGCATAGTACGTAGTTCATTGAGTCTAGTTTCCAACGCAACCAACCGTTTGTCGATAGGACATCGGAGTAGAAAGTTATGGAAGTTGCAAGTTCGGCGCAATGGACGTAAAAATAATTCGACAGAGCCACGTGGTCGCGTGCCGGAAGCGTGGCGCCGCGGAAGATCCGAGGGTTGGCAGAGGTTTCAGCGCCGCGCGCCGGCAGGCCGCGACACGAGGCGGGTTCTCGCGAGGTCGAGTGGAAAAATCAACCGCTTTGTTTTAAAAAGGCCACGAGGGTGAAAGTGCCCCCATCTGATTTTGCATGCACGACTTATTGACAAAGTCTTGAAGACTTGGTCATTCTTCAAGATCTTCTCTCTCTCTCTCTAAATTAGAAGCTATTCCTTCTCTCTAGAAAATTAAGAGGAAATCAAGGATTGAGGAAAATCTGAAAAGTGTGGCAAGAAGAAAACTTGTTGGCAATCTTGTGGGAGTTATTGTGGTGGTGTTTGTGGAAAGGAGTCTAGTGAAATTGTTGGATTAATTTGGCTAAAGCTCTAAGGTAACAATTCTTTCCCTTTTTGCTAGTTTTTGGTGTCATGTGAAGAAGAAAAACTTGTAGTGGTAAATAGTGCCCTTAGATAAATTGCATGTAAGAAATATGGTTTGGATATGAAAGAATTGGATAAGAAGGTTATGTAAGCATGTTGTAGCCAAAATACTACCTTAAACTTGTTAAGTTAGTTGTTATACATTATGGGGCAAAATTTTACACATCCAAGTTTAGGTGTGTAATCCCCGTTGAATTGGTTGGATGTTGAATTCGGCCTTGAAAAAGGTGGCAAAGTGTGTAGAAACAAAGGAAATGCCGCCCGATTTTCCATAGAATTTAGTGACTTTGCACTTGGAATATTCTACGTTGTAGCTTGAGGTTAATAAACGTATTATGGTCATTATAGGTTGACATACTACGTGCGGTATTGTGGACTTAGCAAGTGGATGACCGAAGAGGTATGTGGAACTTTCCTATCTCTTGAGCATGAATAGTTTTACCTATACAGTACGATAGACGTACAAGGTTTTGATATCCCTTACTTGTTTTAAGGATGGCCAAGTTTGGTGAGTAAGGGGGATTAACTCATTTCTTTAAAAGTATTAAGGATGTCTTGAGTTTTCAAAGTTAAGGGACTTGATGTGTTTAAGTATATGATCCTTGTTTCTCTTTTAAAAAGTGTAAGTCCTCAAGTTAGAAAATGTATTTGACTAAGGTATAATGTTAATATAATGACTTTATGGGAAGTTGGTTATATTAGCTTTATGGAAGGTTAACAAAGGAAGATTTACTCTAAGTAAAATGAGTACGGATAAATGACTTGAAGTTGTGAAAGACAAATTGATTTTTAAGGCATTAATTGCCTAAGGTTTTAAAAGAGTAGAAGTACATAGTATAGTACTTTGGGTTAAATTCCCGGATTTCATAAAGACATGATAGTGCCTAAGTAAACTAAAATGAGAATGTGTATGAGCAAGATTAATAAGAAGTTAAGGGGTTTCTTAACTTGCTTGTATTATGTGATAGCCGTTTGTGCTAATGATATATATTATTATTTATTACGGTCATTCCCGGTTGTGGCATTTGCATATTCCGTGGATTTGCTACCCACGATGCGAGAATACCTCACGCGAGTCCGTAGGCTCACGCGGTGAAATAGTCCCACGCGGGTGACACAATTACGCGAGAATACCTTATGCGGGTCCACATGACCCATGCGAGTGAAATAGTCCAGGAGTAGGAGTGCTTAATGATACTGCGGGGCGGATGACCTTGCTTTGACCATGAGCTTCCTATTTTCATGTTGTATATTATATGCTTGATATTCTCATTATTAGTAAGGCACAGTGTTCTGTAAACTGATTTTCATATATGTCTCCAGATATTTTAGACTTATAAGGTATTTTCGATTTTTCGCCGCATACTTAGAACATATCAGGTAATCGAATTCTTCCTGGCCGCGCTCATGCCGCAGTGGTAAGCAGTGGTGGATCCTCACTCTAGGATCATTGTTCGTGTCGAAGCTCCATTCCTCCGGAGGCTTGTTTTGTTGGTACGGTTCTTCCCTGATGCTATAGGTATTATGTACATTCAGGGGTATGGCGGGGCCCTGTCCCGCCACAGTTGTTATTCTTAGAGGTCTGTAGTCACGTTTGTGGTTTTGGGCTGTAAAGACATAGTTGTACTGTTATACTTTTGATTAAGTATATTTTTATGGAAGACAACCTTGTCGGCTTGCCAGTGATGTTTACTTTATACGGGTTTATGTGTTATGTATGTTCCGCTGCTATTCTCTGATGTATACCTGACGGGGTGCCCTGCAGGGCACCGCCATGCCCCGGTCGGGTCGTGACAAAAGTGGTATCGTGAGCGCTTAGTCCTCTGAAAGTGTCTACGCATCGTGTTCAGTAGTCTGATTATCGGCGCACAGGCACCACATCTATAATCAGGAGGCTGCAGGATATTTAGGATTGGTTTCCATTCTTTCACTCTAAGATCGTGCAATAGAGCTGTGTTATAGGTTGAACTTCCTCTGATATTTTCCTTTATGTATCAGTTATGCCTCCACACAACTGAGGGAGCCGCTAGTAGGACGCGGAGGGTCACGAGGGCACAGGCCCAGTCCTTACCAGAGATGATGTTTCGGGCGGCGAGTTCCACGACGTCGCCAAATTTCAAAGAGTTCGAGTCACAGCAGCCGCCATCGAGACCGCGCAGACGAGTTTCACCCCACACCGTGGCCGAGTATAGAGATTACTGGGAGCAGATCCTGTTATTGACCAAAGATAGCAAGGTGGCACGACAGAGCAGTGCAACCAACCCCAGAGCCAGCTTACTTGATTCAGATTTCCGGGTTGTCATCCACCCGAGTTCTATGGATCGAGATCCGAGGAGGATCCTCAGGAGTTTTTTCGGCAATTACAGCAGACTATGCAGGTGCTTAGGGCCTCGAAGGCCGAAGTCCGCCATGCTAGCCTCTTACCGGTACGTGATATCGCGTTGAACCGTTTGAGTCACGAGTTGTCTAGAGGCGATGCTCTTCCATTGCTCGGAGGAGTTCACGAGGCCTTCCCGATCACTTCGCCTCCCGAGATAAGCGAGAGCCCGCGGATAGATTCTTGACTCGAGGCGCAACAAAGGACTATCGCAGTACACCGAGTTTGACTCTCGCCGTACGCGCACACCATTGTATGACATGGCGCATGTGGTTCATCGATACGTGATGGGATTAGACCGCCATATGATTATCGTGATGCTGGGGTGGCTCTTCACCGTGGATGGATATTGTCGGATGCAGCGATGCGCAGTGGATCGGCGAGCAGAGTGAGGATCAACTAGACTTAGGCCGCAAAGAGGCCGTGACGCAGGTCTCGTGGCGCTGAGGCGGATAGCCTCGCAGACTAGGTCCACATTTCACCAAAGACAGTGCTCCTTCTCGCCGCGAGGTCCGATCACCAGTCATTCAGAGCAGTCGTGCTCCAGACTTCGGGTTTCAGGAGCAGAGATCGCATCGATCGAGACCGCCTCCATCTCGGGTGCTCGATGCAGGTCTCACCTGTGCGAGTGTCGTGTTCCTTCAGGAGCTTGTTACTCTTGTGGCCAGCAGGGCCATTTGAAAAGAGATTGTCCGACCAGAGGTGGCGGGAGTGTTATGGTTCAGCCAGGTCGCTGGTCGGATCTTCGCCTTCAATCGGCATGCGCCCGGAGGCGTGGTGTTCACGCCGCCAGCCGCGGCAGGGTCGTGTGGGGTCCCGCCCCGATCCTCACAACCACATTTATGCTATGTCCACTGTCAGACCGTGAGGCGCCACCGCATGTCGCCACAGTACATTATTGGTTTCTTGCTGTGATGTATATTATTTGATAGATCCAGGTTATACCTTGTCCTATATATCTCCTCATATTGCTGGTAGAATAGTGATAGAGCCCGAGTCCATAAAACCTTTTGAGTGGCTACGCCGAGGTAATTCGGTAGCCCAAATGGTGTATAAGTCTTGTCCAGGTGACTATATACGGCCGCCGACTCTGCACGACTTGATAGAGTTAGATATGACTGACTTTGATGTAATTATGGGTATGTATTGGCTAGCGCCTTGCTATGCCAATGTGGATCAGAGAGAGATTGGTACGATTCCGCTTCTGGTGAACCGTTATCGAGTGGAAGGGAATATCACGCGCCGGCGGTAGGTTTATTTCTTACCTCAAGGCTAGGAAGATGGTGCGGAAGGGTATATCTACCATATGGTTCGTATTCGACATCGAGGTGAGATACCGACCTTCACCGGGCCGGCCGTTAGAGAGAGTTTCCGCACGTATTCCCGCACGAAGCTTCCGCATCCTCCCGAGAGGAGGTTGAGTTTTGCATTGATATGGCGCCAGACACTCGACCGATATCTATTCCTCCATACAGGATGGCACCTGCTGAGTTGAAGGAATTGAAAGACCAGCTGAAGGACTTGCTGGAAAAAGGCTTTATCAGGCCAAGTGTTTCTCCCTGGGGAGCGCCAGTGTTATTTGTAAAGAAGAAGGATGGGACGCTGCGTATGTGTGTTGATTACAGGCATTTGAATAAGGTAACTATCAAGAACAGATACCCCCTTCCCAGGATTGATGATTTGTTTGACCAGTTGCAGGGTGCACGGTGCTTCTCCAAGATAGACCTGCGGTCTGGTTATCATCAAAGCGAAGTTAGAGGCAGATATCCCAAATACTACATTCAGACCCTGTGATGGGCACTATGAGTTCAGGTGATGTCTTTCGTCGACCAACGCCCCAGATTCATGGATTTGATGAACAGGTGTTGAAGCCATTCTTGTATATGTTCGTTTTAGTATTCATTGATGATATCCCCGTTTATTCGCAAGACAGAGCAGAACACGCACCACTCGGCGACGGTGACGAGTCCTCCCGACCGGCAGATGCTAAGTTCTCAAATGCGAGTTTTGGTCGGCCTTGGCTTTCTTAGGGCATGTTATCGGGCCGATGGTATTCGGTTGATACAAAGAAAGATCGAGGCAATCAAGACTTCGCCTGCACCCACTACACCGACTGAGGTGCGCAGCTTTGGGCCTCGCAGTTATTATCTGAGATTTGTGGAAAAGTTTGCTTCCATCTCAAAGACCTTTGACTAGCCGACTCGTAAAGCAATATGTTCCGGTGGACGGATGCTTGCGAGGAGAGTTTCCGCCATCAAGGAGAAATTGACGACCGCCTGGGCCTTACTCTTCCGCAGGGTTTAGACGATACGTGGTTTATCGCGATGCATCGGGTGTCGGGCTTGGAGTGCGCCGACGCAAAGACGGCAAAGTTATAGCTTACGATCTCGACACCGTGAAGTACGAGAAGAACTATCCCACACATGACTTGGAGTTGGCGCGATGATTCATGCCTTCAAGATCCGAGACATTATTTGTATGGAGTTCATGTGGACATTTACACGCACTACAAGAGTCTCCAAGATATCTTCACGTAGGAGCCAACTCATGCGCAGACGGTGGTTAGAGTTACTTAAGGATTACGATGTCGATATTCTATACCACCCAGGAAGGCCAATGTAGTCGCAGATGCCCTTAGTCGCAAATCGATGGGTAGTCCGTGCATGCCTGCAGAGAGCGGATACGGTCCGAGAGTTACATCGCCTAGCGAGCCTTGGGGTTCGCTTGGTTGATTCTGATAGTAATGGAGTTCGGGTTCGAGAGGTTGCCGAGTCTTCCATCATCGAGGAGGTGAAGAGGCGACAGTATGAGGATCCGATTATGGTACGGTATCGCGATGCAGCTCTTCAGGAAGAGAAGAGTCGATTTGAGGTAGCGCCTGATGAGGTGCTAAGATTTGAGGCCGATCGTGTTCCCGATGTGACAGACTTCGCCGCCAGATCTGCGAGGCACAATGCTCGTTATTCTATTCACTGGTCGACTAAGATGTACCATGACCTCGTGTGTATCTATCGGTGGGACGGCCCGAAGAGGACGCCATGAGTTTGTGGCGCAGCGTCGAATCGTCAAGAGTCAAGTTGAGCACCGTAAGCCCGGTGGCTATCAGTAGCTATCGATATTCGACTGGAAGTGGGATGTGGTAAATATGGATTTTATTACAGGGTTACCTCACACTCAGAGGAAGCATGACTCCATTTGGGTTATTGTCGACAGGCTGACGAAATCAGCCCATTTTCTTCCAGTCAGGACGACTTTTTGAGCCGAGGATTATGCTAGACTGTATATCAGAGAGATTGTGAGACTGCACGGAGTGCCTATATAGATTATTTCAGACAGGGGAGCCCAGTTCTCGGCTAACTTATGGAGGTCTTTTCAGAAGGGATTAGGGACACAAGTGAGTCTCAGTACTGTGTTTCATCCTCAGACCGACGGATAGGCCGAGCATACTATCCAGACCCTTGAGGATATGCTGAGGGCTTGTGTTATTGATTTCAGGGGTAGCTGGGAAGATCATTTACCTCTTGTGGAGTTTTCTTATAATAATAGCTACCATTCTAGTATCCAGATGGCGCCTTATGAGGCCTTATACGGGAGGAAGTGCAGGTCACCGATAGGATGGTTTGAGGTGGGAGAAGTTCAGTTAGTCGGGCCAGACTTGATTCAAGAAGTGGATAAGGTGGCTTATCCAGAGCGGTTGTTGGCACCGTAGTCGATGTAGTCGACGCAGATCATCGGCGCCGACACTTGGAGTTTGAGGTGGACGATCGGTCTTCCGAAGGTATCACCCATGGCGTGATAAGATTTGGGAAGAAAGGAAAACTTAGCCCAAGGTACATCGGGCCTTATCGATTGTCCTGGGTAGGCGAGGTTGCCTACGAGTTGGATCTGCCGTCCGATCCGGAGGCGACATCCAGCTTTTCACGGTCTATGTTGCGGAAATGTATCGAGATCCATCTAGAGTGCACCCTATTCATGATGTACAGTGATAGAGGGTTATCGTATTTATGAGAGTCCCATAGCAATACTCGATCGTCAGGTTAGGCGACTTCGGACAAAGGATGTGGCTTCCGTCAAGGTCTTATGGCGGAACGAGAACAGGGAAGAAATGACATGGAAAGCAGAGGAGGACATGATGAAGAAGTATCCTCACTTATTCCCTACACCTCCAGGTAACCAACTTTCCTGCTTGTTAGTTTTAATTTAGCAATTATGCTTAAGTGATGTTGTGGCTATGTGGGGCATCTTTATGTGCAAGAGAAGTAATTAAGAGGGTCTATAACGAGATTGTGATTTGAGTAAGCCTAGAAGGAACATCCGGGATGAATGTTTCTAAGTAGGGGAGAATGTTATACCCCGTGGTTCTGGTCATGCGTATGAGAACATACGAAAGGGATTAAGACTTAAAATTTTAGAAGGATAGGTTGACGGATTGTTTCGGGCGGGTTTTTAGTCAACTTTGAGGCGGTTTATGTCCAGTTGACTTATGAGTTCCTAGGTGTTTCAAAGGCCTAGTACGTAGTTCGTTGAGTCTAGTTTCCAACGCAACCAACCGTTCGTCGATAGGACATCGGAGTAGAAAGTTATGGAAGTTGCAAGTTCAGTGCGCAGTCGGACAGAAAAATAATTCGGACAGGAGCCACAGGGCCGCGGCGCCGGGAAGAAGGGCCACGGCGTCGGGAAGCAGGGATGCGGCGCCGGAAGATCCGAGGGTTGGCAGAGGTTTCAGCGCCGCGGGTTCTGCGAGGTTGAGTGGAAAAATCTGAACTGTTTTGTTTTAAAAAAGGCCATGGGAGGGTGACAAGTGTCCCCCCCCCATCTGATTTTGCATGCACTACTTATTGACCAAGTCTTGAAGACTTGGTCATTCTTCAAGCTCTTCTCTCTCTCTAAATTAGAAGCTCTTCCTTCTCTCTAGAAAATTATGAGGAAATCAAGGATTGAGGAAAATATGAAAAGTGTGGCAAGAAGGAAACTTGTTGGCAAGCTTGTGGGAGTTATTGTGGTGGTGTTTGTGGAAAGGAGGCTAGTGAAATTGTTTGATTAATTTGGCTAAAGCTCTAAGGTAACAATTCTTTCCCTTTTTGCTAGTTTTTGGTGTTGCATGTGAAGAAGAAAGAACTTGTAGTGGTAAATAGTGCCCTTAGATAAATTGCATGTAAGAAATATGGCTCGATATGAAAGAATTGGATAAGCAGGTTATGTAAGCATGTTGTAGCCAAAATACTACCTTAAACTTGTTAAGTTAGTTGTTATACATTATGGCAGAATTTTACACATCCAAGTTTAGGTGTGTAATCCCCGTTGAATTGGTTGGATGTTGAATTCGGCCTTGAAAAAAGTGGCAAAGTGTGTAGAAACAAAGGAAATGACGCCCGATTTTCCATAGAATTTAGTGACTTTGCACTTGAAATATTCTACGTTGTAGCTTGAGGTTAATAAACGACATGGTCATTATAGGTTGACATACTACGTGCGGTATTTTGGACTTAGCAAGTGGATCGACCAAGAGGTATGTGGAACTTTCCTATCTCTTGAGCATGAATAGTTTTACCTATACAAGACGATAGACGTAAGGTTTTGATATCCCTTACTTGTTTTAAGGATGGCCAAGTTTGGTGAGTAAAGGGGATTAACTCATTTCTTTAAAGTATTAATGATGTCTTGAGTTTTCAAAGTTAAGGGACTTGATGTGTTTAAGTATATGATCCTTGTTTCTCTTTTAAAAAGTGTAAGTCCTTGGTTAGGAAAATGTATTTGACTAAGGTATAACGTTAATATAATGACTTTATGGGAAGTTGGTTATATTAGCTTTATTGAATGTTAACAAACGAAGATTTACTCTAAGTAAAATGATTACTGATAAATGATTTGAAGTTGTGAAAGGCAAATTGATTTTTAAGGCATTAATTGCCTAAGGTTTTAAAAGAGTAAGACATAGTATAGTACTTTGGGTTAAATTCTGATTTCATAAAGACACGATAGGCTTAAGTAAACTAAAATGAGAATGTGTATGAGCAAGATTAATAAGAAGTTACGGGTTTCTTAACTTGCTTGTATTATGCGTGATAGCCGGTTTGTGCTAATGATATATATTATTATTTATTACGGGTCATTCCGGGTTGTGGCATTTGCATATTCCGTGGATTTGCTACCCACGATGCGAGAATACCTCACGCGAGTCCGTAGGCTCATGCGGTGAAATAGTCCACGCGCGTGAGTACAACCTATGCGAGGAATACCTCACGCGGTCCATGACCCACGCGTGAAATAGTCCTGCGAGTAGGAGTGCTTAATGATACTGCGGGGCGGATGACCTTGCTTTGACCATGAGCTTCCTATTTTTATGTTGTATATTATATGCTTGATATTCTCATTATTAGTAAGGCACAGTGTTGTGTAAACTGATTTTCATACATGTCTCCAGATATTTTAGACTTATAAGGTATTTTTCAGTATTTTCCAGTTTCGCATACTTAGTACATATCAGGTAATGACCTTCCTGGGCCGCTCATGCCACGTGTGGTAGCAGGTGGTGGATCCTCACTCTTAGATCACCGCTCGTGTCGAAGCTCCATTCTCCGAGGCTTGTTTTGTTGGTACGCTTCTTCCCATGCCATAGGTATTATGTACATTCAGGTACGGCGGGCCCCGTCCTCCACAGCTTGTTATTCTGTAGGTCCAGAGTCACGCTTGTGGTTTTGGGTCAGAAGACATAGTTGTACTGTTATACTTTTGATTAAGTATATTTTTATGGAAGGCAGTCTTGTCGGCTTGCCAGTGATGTTTACTTTATACGGGTTTATGTGTTATGTATGTTCCGCTGCTATTCTGTGATGTATACCTGACGGGGTGCCCCGAGAGGGTACCAGTCGCGACCCCGGGGTCGGGTCGTGACACATTCCCTACTGGTTGGTTGTTTCTTGTCTCATGTTACTCTCATATCTCTATTATGCTATTCTTCATGTTTGACATACTTGGTACATTATTTGTATTGATGTCCCTTTGTCGGACGCGCTCACGTCTCGCAGCTCGTAGATAAAGTGATAGTCCATACTAGTAGGTTGATTCAAATTGATATCAGAGCACTCAACTTATTCCAGAGTTATAGTATAGGCGTGGTACAATATTTTTGATATGAATAGGGGTATGGCGGGGTTCTGTCCCGACCTTATGATGTCACATACTCTTTAGAGGTTTGTAGATAACTGTCTTTTGTATAGTAGTCGTGTATGGCCTCATGGCCTTAATATGTATATACGCATAGGTTAGATTTTTCTCACATGTGACTTTCAAGTATACCCCGTAATACTAGGGTTACTAATTGATAACGTGATGAAGGATTTAAGATTTGAATTTTGGAAGGAAAGAATTATTACATTTTCTTAAGAAAACTTTTGGATGAAAAGTGACGACGAAAACTTATTGAAGGGTAAATTCATCGTTTTCAGGGCTGTAAGGTCTTATAATAATATTGAAGAGTCTTGGGGCTAATAATATAGGGTCCGAGAAAAATTCATAATTTTGCGGGGGACCTTCCGAAAATATTATATCTAGATATTTTGGCCAAGTGGGATATTTTTGAGAAAAAGATAATGTGACCAATGGGAGGGTGACATGTGTCCCTCCCAAGTCTTGCATGACAAATATCCATATATGGATATGTTAGAGACTTATAGACATTTTCATTTCATTTTTTCTTCAACCAAAGTTCTCTCTTTCTCTCCCTAATCTCGAACCAAACCAAGAAATTTCCAAGATCAAAAGTGGATTATTATCCAAGACTAAGCTCCCTAATGGAGTGCTAAGCCAAGATAAACCCTTAAACCCCAAGAACATGGTGTTGGCCGAGAAGAGGGTTGAAACCCTAGGGTGTTACGTCGACTTTTTAGTGTCGAAATACAAAGTGAAGTTGTGTATAAGCTCATAGGGTCACATATGTGATCGAACTTCAATAAGTTGAGCGAATGAAAATCATGACCATTGTAGCCCTGACTATTTTGGGGTGTTTTGGCAAAATGAGGTAAAAGTTCTTCTTCTTTTAAAGTAATTGGATATTACTTATTGTTGTTATGTATGGATGAGAATGTACTAAAAAGAATGAATATTAAAACTAGATTGGGCCATTTTTGGCAAGTTGGCCGAGACTAGGCAATGTTTGTCGTCGTTGGATTCGTTGGTTATTGTCGTTGTTATCGACACTTGTTGCATGCTAAAATGAAGTAATATTGTTATTGATAAGTGATATGGAATATATATATGTTGTTTAAATCGGAATTTGATTATATAGAATCATGGAAAAGGACTTTGATTGTTGTAGTTGCTGTTAAATGTGCCTAAAATCATAGACGCCATTGTGTCGTTTTATGGACTGTTTTGGGGTGTTTTTATGCTGGAAAATCAGCCTCTAATATGCATGTTTAAGTGTAGTAGTTGCTAATGGAAGTCCTACGGGAATAGGGGTGTGTAAAGGTGTTGAAACGCCTCACATTTTACCCTCGTTATTGTTGGATTACGAACTGTTTTAATGGGCTGATTAGTGGACTGTTTTGTATAATTTTGGGGCAGAATTTTACACGTCTAGTAGGCGTGTAATCCCCTTTGGTTGTTGCTTTGGTTGTGAACTGTTTTATTTAAGCTAAAGGCCGAATTTTGCACGTAAGGTATGCGCGATCCCCTTTGGTTAATCGTTGGTCAGGCCTTAAATGAGGCTTGATTTGTGGTTGATTCGGTCCTTGGAAAAGGTGGAAAAGTACGAGAAACAAAGGAAGTGCCCAAATTTCCGTAGAATAAGAGGACAATTATTTGGTATAAGTCTTACACTGATAGCTTGAAGTTGATAGAAGTGCTATTGTCATTTTAGGTTGAAGTACTACGTGTAGCATATTCTACTAGGCTTGTGGAATAGCCAATAAGGTTGAAGTACATTAGGTCGTATGCTACTTGTCGTGTTGGTTAGTCGTCAACGAGGTATGTGAACTTCTTCCTTCTATCGGCATGACTTATTCTTGAAGTATATTTTCCTTGTTATTTGTGAGTATACGTTACTTGTTTCGAGGTATACTTGCCTTGATTTTAAGATATTTGACTTGATCTTTATAGAGTTCTATTGAACCTAATCCTTAGTGATATACTTCGATAGTACTTTGGATTTCTAAACTAGAAGTTGGTCTATATACTTCTTTGATAGTACTTTGGATTTCCTAAACTAGAAGTTGGTCTATATACTTCATTGATAGTACTTTGGATTTCAAAAATGGAAGTTCCTTTTTATGGTTTGAAAAGAACAAGTAACTTGGTTCGAAAAGTATAGATTACTTGATTTGAAAAGTACAAGCTTACTTGATTTTAAAAGATAGGACTAACATTATTGGAAAAGAATGAGTTACTTGATTTAAAGGAATAATTGCCTTAATGTTGAAAGTAGAAGTTACTTGATTTTAAAGGCTTGAGTGGAATTTAAAAAGGTGTAGTAACTTGATTTGAAAAGTAGACGTGCCTTTATACTACGAGTGTTAGTATCGCGGGCTTATTGCATGAAATAATTCTTTTATAAAGAATAGACGACGAGTATTTTGGGGTTCAACTCCCTAACGTTGCATGAAACGATTCTTTTCATGAAGAATAGATGTACAAAGTACTTTGGGTTCATTTCCTAATGTTACATGACATGATAATGCCTTGGTTGTATTAAAATGAAAGATGTGGTAGTGCTTTAGTTTTCTAAAATGAAGGTTGTTATAACGGCTTTATGAGGAAGTTTGTTATAACAGTTTTATGGAAAGTCAAGAAGATGTTTTAAAGTAATATGTGATGTCTAGTGCCTTGATTTTCCAAATCATGACTTAGAAAGATACTTGATATGATAAGTGTCTTGATTTTCTAAATGATGGTTTCAAAATAATACATGTATTGGATCCTACTTCCTAGTGATACATGTAGTACTTGGGCATTTCTAAAATGGAAATTTAGTTTATAAAGTGAATGTACGGCGGGCATACATTGTTGTAATGAAATTTAATCCTTAGTGATACAAGGTGTGATAGTGCCTTGGTGTTTATAAAATGGAAGACTTGATAGTGTCTTCGTTTATCTAAAATGAAAGTTCATTTAAAAGATAATGTTGTTGAGAGTCAAAAGGTGATTTAAATTGCACGAGGTTGTCATGATAGTTATATGTATAATTATTGGGATGAGTTGCACGATCTGCAACACTTGTATACATATATTGGGACGGGTTGCACGATCCGCGACACTTATATATTTATTGGGACTGGTTGCACGATCCGCAACACTTTTATATATATATTGGGACGGGTTGCACGATCCGCAACACTAGCATATCTGGGGACGGGTTGCATCGCAACACTGATATATATATATATATATACATTTGATGAGTAAATGGGTCGGCGTCCCATGATGTTGAACATGACTCTCGGTTAAAAGAAAAGAATGGTACATTTGGTTTATTTAAAAAGGAAGGCATGGTATTGTCTTGGGTTATCTAAAAAGGAAGACATGGTATTGTCTTGGTATTTTTAGCAAGGCAGGCATGGTATTGCCTTGGGTTTTATAAAAAACAAAAGTACATTCTATTTGTTCTAATGAGAGTCAAAGATTGTTTTAACTTGCATATGTTTACTCATATAGTTATTCGTGTACGGTATCGTCTGTGAACTTGTATTAACGATGCGATAGATTTCATGAGACGTGTATAGAGTATAGGATTTCATGACTAGATATACTGTGTTTTAAAATAACTCTCTTTTGGAAAAGGCACAATGGCTCTTATTGTATATGACACTGTAGGATCCGGTATTTGGTTTTCATACTTGCCCTATCATTCTTTTGTACGCTTATGATCTGATTTATCGATTTTATTTACATACTTGGTACATGTTGTCGATTTCTTCGGGCCGCGCTTATGCCCGCAGGTGTAGGTACTCAGTTTGATGATCCGCGTTCTTAGGATCCTTGTTCAGCATTTTGGGATAGCTCCAATATTCCGAGCTTGTCATTATGGCTAGGTATATTCATGGGTACGACGGGGCCTTGTCCCGTCATAGTTTATCACAAAAATATTAGAGGTTTATATTCATACGCCGGACTCGTGCAGAGTGTAATAAGTTTTATTTATATATGTATATAACGGCGGCCTTATGGCTTTGCCTTTGTTTAAAGAAAAAGTGTTATTTATCATCCGCAATACTTGTGTTGTATGAATGTAGGGTGCCTGTAGGCACCACCACGCCCGGTTCGGTCGTGACATAGTGGTATCGTGAGCGCTTAGTCATCTAATGTCTACGCATCGTGTATAGTAGAGTCTTGTTTATCGGCGTGTTGTGCACCACATCCATAAACAGAAGGCTATAGTACATTTAGGATTGGTTTCCCTTCTTCTCACTCTGAGATCGTGCGATATAGCTGTGTTGTTAGGATAGTATTTACCTAATGTATTATTGTGGTTGCAGCTATGATAAAGGAAATAGTGGCCCAAAGAATGATTATACGTACTCGCATCCGTGCTGGTAAAACTATTGTATAGTTGGTATAACGATGATGTGTATCCGCAGCGCATTTATTTGGGGTCATACGGTGTTGCCTAGAATGATTATGAGTTATCATGAGTTGGTTAAGTCTTAATAATTACTTGGAAGCGTGTGAAACAATTTATCAATCCACACCTGACTTTATATACGCATCGATTTGGAATAGTCGTGAGGTAAATGAATCGACTAAGATTGTGATAAACTCTCGAAAGATCAGGTTCAATTGACTTAAGGACATACCATGTTGTTAGATTAAGTCGTGTTGTACGCTTAAGTGGTATGTGTGAATAATTTTGGTATGGAGTAAATAGGGTTGTTATGGTTAAGACAACGTGATTTTGAGATTATGAGAAGCTACTTTACCCGTATGTGGGGACTGATAATGTAAGCTTGGGACATAGAAAATGTTACACCCCGTAATTCAAGGACAAGTTTAAAAGAATGTACGTAAGGAATCAAGACTTGAAAATTGGTACGAAAGAAAGAATTGTTTTTTCGAAGGAAAATCTTCCGAACGTCGTAAAGGAAAAATGTTCGTTGATGAGAATTGGATTCTCAAAATGCATTATTTGAGTAGTATGGAATTTATTAACATTATGGAAATTTATTTTTACGGATTTGGTCACGTGGGGCCCACGAGGGTTACGAAATTTTTATGGACGAATGGGAGGGAGACATGTGTCACCCCCACATGGTCTTGGACAAAATTGGGCAAGTATATTATGGTCATTGACCAATGTAGATGATCAAGTCTTCAAGCTTGAGATTATTGACTTAGTCAACTTGCCACTTGTATAGATATCTAAGTATCCTTCATCCTAGCCACACATATGTTGAGCTTAGCTAGAGGTGCCCTCGGGTTCATGAGTTTCCCACAAAAAAAAATGCAATTGTGGTTCTTTATTCACAAGACTTTAACTCAAGGTCCCTAAGGATATTGTAAGGATATCTCAATAGAAAGATCTTGGAAAAACGACGTTTTCACGTTAGTCGCAAGGCGAAAACCTAAGTCGTTTTCATAGTTTTGGATTGAAAATGGAAGAGAAGTTGGTTGTGAACTTCTAAAGGCTTCAAATAGCGGATTGGAGCGTAAAGGAAATGAGCTAAGAATTTCTAAGGAGCGACTTTGAAACTTGGAATTTTATAAGGGCTTATCAAGGTAACAATATTGTCGTTAAGTGATTAAAGATTTCTTATTGTTGTGGTTAGGAATACAAACAAGTATAAGATGTATGTATTGAAATTTGATAAGTGTTATGGATATTGGAACCCTAATCCGAAACTAGCATGTTTAGCCTTTGAGATTGTAATTCAATTTGGTTATTAGTTTAGTCGTCGCATGTTATATAAAGAAGGAATTGTAGTTGTTGAAGTTGTTTATGGCATATAACATGTTAGACCTATGAACTTGGATTGAAAAAGAATTGGAAAGGACTTTGTGTTGTTGTATATGTTAGCCGAGAATGGCTTTGAATATTGAACTACTTGGTATTAATTGTGGGGCAGAATTTTACACGCTTGTGCTGCGGTAATCCCCTTTGATTGGTTGATGTTTTGAGCCTTAAACGTGGCATGTTAGTTATTGATTATCGCCTTGAAAAAGGTGGAAAAGTACGAGAAACAAAGGAAATATCGCCAATTTTCCGTAACGAGATCAGATACTTAGTATTATTCACGTTAGAAACTAGAAGTTGATAATCGTGTTGGGCCATTATAGGTTGACAATTCTCGCGGCGATTCGACTTAGCTTGTGATTGGTTTAAAGGTATGTGAACCATCTTCTTCTTCTAGCATGATTCCTTATGATAAAGTAAGAAAATCCTACTCCTTAAATGATCCACCTTGTTTGTACTTGATTGCCTAATATGTAAGTTGTTCTATATACTTCCTTGATGTACTTTGGATGTTTAAATTGGAAGTTGTTATAATCCATTACCTTGATGAAGTTTGGATTATCAAAAGTGAAAGTATTTTACTCAAGTACATAGTCTTGAAAAGGAAGTAGTTTCCAAATCTTTTCGATAAGGCCTTAGTTCTAAAACCTAAAGCTTGTTATAATGGCTTTAGGGGAGTCAAATGAGTGATTTACTTAATTGATTTAAAAGAGGAGAAATGACATGACTTAAAGAGAAGTAACTTGTTTTAAAGGTGTGAGTTATTTGAGATTTAAAAGTAGAAGAAACTTGATTTCTAAAGTTAAGAGACTTCAAGTATTTTGAAAGTTATGTAACTTGATTTGAAAGTATATGATACTTGGATTTAAAAGTATAAGTCTCTTGATTATAAAAAGAATGAATTTGTCTAAAACCATAAAGTGGTTATAACGCTTTATGGGAAGTTAGTTATAACGGCTTTATGGAAGGTTAGAGAGTTGTCTATTTTGATTGATAGACATGATTTGCCTAGATTGTGAAAATTGAAGTTACTTGGTTTCAAAGTCTTGAAATGAATTTCTAAAGCGTAGTAACTTAATTTGAAAATAGACATGCCTTGATACTACGTGTTAGTATCTCGGGGTTTTATATAAAAGGAGTCTTTGAAAAGAATGAAGACGTAGTACTGGGGTTAAAATCCTGATTTTTATATAAAACTAAACTCGAGTTTATAAAATGAAATTCATTTTTGTATGATAACGAAAGTCTAAAGATTTTATTAACTTGCCTATGTGTGCTTGTGATAGCCTTTGAGTGCAAGTATTATATTTTTACGCTGCCGCGACTCTCACTGGAGGTCATTGCCTTGTTGCGAGTTTACATGGACGCATCAACAGTGACGTGATTCCACGTATGCTTCCATTATGATCGATCCGACATGCTTATACGATGTGGGATTCCGGCACGCGACCAGACGCGCGTTAGATTCCTGATTGTTTTTATTACTCCTCGACACGCTTATACGACGGGATTCCGGCACGCGACGGAGGCGGGTTAGATTCTGATTGTTTGTACTACCCACGGATATGCTTATACGACGCGATTCCAGGCACGCGACTATGTCGATATTGTTATTCCACGGACTAGCCCTCCACGAGATTTAGTGACGCAGGACGGTCCGGCAGAGTTTTCGACTTGCCCGGCCATGGGTCGAGACGGTCCGTAGATAGCTTTCATACTTGCCCCGCCGCTCTATTGCGCTTTACGGTAGACTCAGAGACTCGAGATAGCTTTCGCACTTGCCCTTGGCCATATCTCGCGACGACAGTCGTCCGGTAGTTAGCTGTGACTTGCCCCGCTTGTCGACGCAGGACGGATCTCGTAGTTGGCTTTCGCATTTTCCCGCCGCTTTATGACGCAGCCGATCTCGTGGTTCGCTTTCCTACCGCCCGCATGCTTTTAGGACACAAGTGAGACTTCGTGTTCATACGCTTATCGCGTTATATTATATCATGGATCGCCGCAATGAGGAAGGATTCCACGCATGGTTGATATTACGGGCGTGAGACCCATAGTTATATTCGAGTAGGACTTTGTGCACGCGCCCCGACTTGATATGATCGCTATGTATCAGGTATCGTAGTTTCGCTATCATACATGTCTCCTCTGCTTTGTATAGATCGTTATGATTTCATTACGATTTTCGCCACATACTTGGTACATTTTTCAGATCGACCTCCTTGGGCCGCGTTCACGCCGCATGTCTAGGTAATGCAGCTTGCGATCCGCAGTGTAGGACCGCCCGAAGTTTTGATAGCTCCATCTGCTCGTGAGTTTATCATTTTGGTATAGATCCTTCAGCATGCATTTTTGTACGCTTGGTACTACAGGGCCTTGTCTCGCCATATTTCAAGAAACTCTTGAGGTCCGTATTCATACGCGATCGACTCGTGTACAGCAGTGTCTGCTGATTATGTATATTATATGGAAGCCTCACGACTTTGCCTTGCATGCTCATTGGTTTTAAAGAAAAAATGGCGTGTTGTTTAGTTCCGCGATTTACTTGGTCGCTTAGTGGTATGGTGCCTGTAGGCACCGCCACGCCCGGTTCGGGCGTGATGTAAAAATGTGAACCTTAGAATATTGATAACCACCGAGACCTTAGACGATAAGGCCTTCTCGTAGTAAGATTTATTTCGCACCAAGAATGAGAGTTAAGTGCGACGTACGGGTCGTCAGGGACAATTTCGTGTCAACCCGTAGTCCGAAACGGAGCGGGTCACCAAGGTGGTCCCGCTATGGATAGTGGTCACGGCGATCCAAGGCCCAATTTAGTTAATCGTTGTACGAATTCGTGGACGCTGCTCCACCGTAACCGTGTCGTGAGCCAAAATAGCCTTAAATTGTTGGGTGTAGTAACTCCAAGGATTTGAAAATGTATAATAATTGAAATTATGTACGATACTATAATAGGTTCTAAGTACGAGAAGAGTACGCAAGTAAGAAAAGGAGCAACAAGTTGTTAAAAGAATCAAGTGTTTACAAGCTATGAATAATGGCGTACGAAAGAGAATACTTTTAGGCCACGAATCGGAGTTAATAGTGATGATACACACTTTAGATTTGATTCTCATCCGCTAGTGATCATGTATACGCATGTGCGCGATATATCGCGTCGTGCGTGGCATCGCTGGTTTTGTGGAGTATAAGTGCGTAGTATAGTTAAAGGAGACTATGCCAAAGTCAATAGCTGAGATCTTAGACGAACATTCGAGGACTAATGTTTCTGGCGGAAGGATGTTACACCCGTAATACCGTGGCTACTAATCGAGAACGTGATGAAAGATTTAAGATTTGAATTTTGGAAGGAAAGAATTATTACATTTTCTAAAGGAAAATTTTGATGAAAAGTGACGACAAAACTTATCAAGGGTAAATTCGCCATTTTCAAGTGCTAAGGTCTTATAATAATATTGAGGAGTCTCTGGCTAATAATATAGGTCCGAGAAAATTTCACAATTTTATGGACCTTCCTAAATATTATATCTAGATATTTTGGCCAAGTGGATGTTTTGAGAAAAAGATAATGTGACCAACGGAGGCGATACGTGTCCCTCCCAAGTCTCAGAAGACAAATATCCATATATGGATATGTTAAAGACTTAAGAGACATTTTCATTTCATTTTTTCTTCAACCAAAGTTCTCTCTTTCTCTCCCTAATCTCGAACCAAACCAAGAAATTTCCAAGATCAAGAGTGGATTATTATCCAAGACTAAGCTCCCTAATGGAGTGCTAAGCCAAGATAAACCCTTAAACCCCAAGAACATGTTGTTGGCCGAGAAGAGGGTTGAAATCCTAGGGTGTTACGTCGACTTTTTGGTGTTGAAATACAAAATGCAGTTGTGTATAAGCTCATAGGGGTCACATATATGTGATTGTAATCAAGAAGTGAGCAAAACGAAATGACCATTGTAGCCCGGACTATTTTGGGGCGTTTTTGGGCACAAAATGAGGTAAAAGTTCTTCTTCTTTTAAAGTAATTGGATATTACTTATTGTTGTTATGTATGGATGAGCATGTACTAAAAAGAATGAAGATTAAAACGTGTTTGGGCCATTTTTGGCAAGTTGGCCGAGACTAGGCAATGTTTGTCGTCGTTGGATTCGTTGGTTATTGTCGTTGTTATCGACACTTGTTGCATGCTAAAATGAAGTAATCTTGTTATTGATATGTGATATGGAATATATATAAGTGTTGAAATGGGAATTTGATTATATAGAATCATGGACAAGGACTTTGGATTGTTGTAGTTGTTGTTGGCCGAAAACTGCCCAAAACTGTTAGACGTCGTTTTATGGACTGTTTTGGGGTGTTGTTATGCTGGAAAAGCAGCCCCTAATATGAATGTTTATGTAGTAGTTGCTAATGGAAGTCCTACGAATAGCGTGAAAGGTGTTGAAACGCCTCACATTTTACCCTCGTATTGCTGGATTACTGATCGCTTTTATGGGCTTATTAGTGGACTATTTTGTATAATTGTGGGGAAGAATTTTACACGTCTAGTAGGCGTGTAATCCCCTTTGGTTGTTTCTTTGGTTTTGAAATGTTTTATTTAAGCTAAGGGGCCGAATTTTGCACGAAAGGTATGCGTGATCCCTTTGGTTAATCGCTGGTCAGGCCTTAAATGAGGCTTGATTTGTGGTTGGATTCGGGCCTTGGAAAAGGTGGAAAAGTATGTAGAAACAAAGGAAGTGCTGCCCAAATTTCCGTAGAATAAGAGGACAATTATTTGGTATAAATCTTACACTTGATAGCTTGAAGTTGATAGAAGTGCTATTGTCATTTTAGCTTCAAGATTACGTAACATATTCTACTCGCTTGTGGAATAGCCAATAAGCGTTGATGTATATTTGGTCGTATGCTACTTGTCGTGTTGGTAGTCGTCAACGTGGTATTGGAACTTAGTCCTTCTTTAGGCATGACTTATTCTCAAGTATACTTGCCTTGTTATTTCGAGTATACGCTACTTGTTTCGAGGTATACTTGCCTTGATTTTGTAAAGATACTTGACTTGATCTTTATAGAGTTCTATTCGAACCTAATCCTTAGTGATATACTTCGATAGTACTTTGGATTTCCTAAACTAGAAGTTGGTCTATATACTTCTTTGATAGTACTTTGGATTTCCTAAACTAGAAGTTGTTCTATATACTTCATCGATAGTACTTTGATTTAAAATGAAAGTTCTTTTTATGGTTTGAAAAGAACAAGTAACTTGGTTTGAAAAGTATAGATTACTTGATTTGAAAATTATAGATTACTTGATTTGAAAAGTACAAGCTACTTGATTTTAAAAGATAGGACTAACATTATTGGAAAAGAATGAGTTACTTGATTTAAAGGAATAATTGCCTTAATGTTGAAAGTAGAAGTTACTTGATTTTAAAGCCTTGAGTGGAATTTAAAAAGGTGTAGTAACTTGATTTGAAAAGTAGACGTGCCTTCATACTACGAGTGTTAGTATCGCGGGCTTATTGCATGAAATGATTCTTTTATAAAGAATAGACGACGAGTATTTTGGGGTTCAACTCTAATGTCGCATGAAACGATTCTTTTCATGAAGAATAGACGACAAAGTACTTTGGGTTCATTTCCTAATGTTACATGACATGATAATGCTTGATTGTATTAAAAGGAAAGATGTGGTAGTGCTTTAGTTTTCTAAAATGAAGGTTGTTATAACGACTTTATGGGAAGTTTGTTATAACAGTTTTATGGAAAGTCAAGAAGATGTTTTAAAGTAATACGTGATGTATAGTGCCTTGATTTGCCAAACCATGTCTTAAAAAGATACTTGATATGATAAGTGTCTTGATTTTCTAAATGATGGTTTCAAATTGATACATGTATTGGATCCTACTTCCTAGTGATACATGTAGTACTTGGGCATTTCTAAAATGGAATTTAGTTTATAAAGTAAATGTACGACGAACATACATTGTTGTAATGAACTTTAATCCTTAGTGATACAAGGTGTGATAGTGCCTTGGTGTTTATAAAAAAGAAGACTTGATAGTGTCTTGGTTTATCTAAAATGAAAGTTCATTTGAAAGATAATGTTGTTGAGAGTCAAAAGGTGATTTAAATTGCACGAGGTTGTCATTATAGTTATATGTATAATTATTGGGATGGGTTGCACGATCCGCAACACTTGTATACATATATTGGGACGAGTTGCACGATCTGCAACACTTATATATTTATTGGAACGGGTTGCACGATCCACAACACTTTTATATATATATATATATATTGGGACGCGTTGCACGATCCGCAACACTAGCATATATGGGGACGAGTTGCACGATCCGCAACACTGATATATATATACATTTGATGAGTAAATGGGTCGGTGACCCATGATGTTGAACATGACTCTCGGTTAAAAGAAAAGAATGGTACATTTGGTTTATTTAAAAAGGAAGGCATGGTATTGTCTTGGTATTTCTAGCAAGTCAGGCATGGTATTGCCTTGGGTTTTCTATAAAAAAAAAAGAGTACATTCTATTTGTTCTAATGAGAGTCAACGATTGTTTTAACTTGCATATGTTTACTCATATAGTTATTCGTGCATGGGCACTGTCCGTGAACTTGTATTCACGATGCGGGATAGATTTCCCATGAGATGTGTATAGAGTATAGGATTTCATGACTAGATATACATGGTTTTAAAATAACTCTCTTTTGAAAAAGGCACACTGGCTCTTATTGTATATGACACAGTAGATCCGTATTTGGTTTTTATACTTGCCCTATCATTCTTTTGTACAGCTTATGATCCGATTTATCAGATTTGTTTACATACTTGGTACTGTTGTATCGACTTCTTCGGGGCCGCGTTGCCCGCAGCGTAGGTACTCAGTTTGATGATCCGCATGCTTAGGATCCTTGTTCAGCATTTTGGGATAGCTCCAATGTTTCAGAGCTTGTCATTATGGCTAGGTATATTCATGGGTACGGCGGGGCCTTGTCCCGTCATAGTTTACTGTCCAAAATCTTAGAGGTCTGTATTCATATGTGGGATGGACTCAGGTAGAGTGTAATAAGTTTTATTTATATATGTATATAACGGCTGCCTTGTCGGCTTTGCCTTTGTTTCAAGAAAAAAATGAGTGTTATTTATCTTCCGAAGTCTACTTGTGTTGTATGAATAGAATGGTGCCCAAATATGGCACCAGTCGCAGGCCTGGGGTTCGGGTCGTGACATTTACGTTGCACCTTTCTAGTTTATTATTTCTATGTGTTAGCAGGTTACCTCATGACGACCCTCGTGGCCTATGCTTAATTACAGTTAGATGATAAATATATAATTAATGGTACTCGACAAGTAATGTCCGAGTGTCCGTCATGGCTCTCCGATTTGAATCATGACATAAGAACTCATGATCTTTCTAATCATTCCCTCCCTTACTTTCCTCATATATTTCTAACCAATAATAATGGTTCGTGATAAGTTTAAATGGAGTCAAATGAACATTGAGTCTTCATATGGTATGTGTTTGGTATGAAAGAAATGTTTTCTATGAAAAATATTTTCTAGAAAATAAAGTAGTACTAGTTTTTAAAATTTGTTAGTGTTTGGTAAGTAAGTAGAAAATATTATCCCAAAAGTATTTATAAATAATCTCGACAAACATTATGGGGGTGGAGATGGACGGTAGGGGTGTGGGATTGATGGGATGGGGTGTTTTGGAAGATGGGAAGGAGATAATTACAGTAGAATGTCATTTTATAACACGTTATCAACACGAGATTCTAACCAACCGAGGAATTGGACAATATCATAAACGAAATATTTGCAGACTGCTACCAATCGTTCCACAAGTATCTTGTAGCTCTTTGCCCAGTTATTTAATATGCGTAGATATATAGATTGATAATTTAAAAGCTAGCTATCAAGCCTACTGGATAACACCATGCAGTGATAAAGGATGCAAAAGCTAATCTACTTAAATAGCATAAGCTTTTCTCCGGTAATTAAATTTGCTCTCTAAGAGCAATATCGTCAAACGGACCCAAGTATTATTTTAATATTAATTTCATGATTTGCAACTAATTAGGACACAATCGCCAGAAGTGGCCATACTTTGTATATCTATTATGACCAAATTAATTAGCTATCGAAAGTTATAATAATATTAATTTATATTTATGGCATCAGAAGTTGCAATATTTTGTACGCTTGTTATGATTAATTTGTTTATGTCTATAACCATCAGAAGTGGCAATATATTTCATCCCTTCATTAATCACTATAAGTGATAATATTTTATAGGCTTGTGATTACAATTGAAGCTATGTTAGAAAAAATATCAACATTATATATGTGCCTTGATTTGCTCCTGTAGTAGCAATCTCTTAAAGAAGTCCTAACCGGTCATAATTTTATATAGTTAAAGCACGTTCAAATATGTTCCATTCCTGAAGAATGAGAACTTTTGATAAATATTACAAACACAGATTTATTCCCTGAAATGAACGACAGTAACTTTCTGATTTTTTCTCTGGAAATTCCGCGCCCCGGCTCTAATTCCTTCAGTCGCAGCTCATCAACGCCACAACCCTTCTTGCCTCAAGGCCGCGCTCTCCCACGCTTCTGACCAGATTTCGCCTGATTTGTTCTATTCTTCTCGGGATTCCTTAGGCTTCATTTCTTGGTCTTTTATTGTGCAATTTCATCCTCAAAAGCAGTATTTTCTCATTTATGACCGATGTGACTCAAAAGAAGGAAAAACAACCCTAACACTCTACTAAATGCAAAAGAAAAGAGTAAAATACTAACTAAAAATGACTCAAAAGTGTATATAAAATAGACTCAATAAACACCCCAAACATAAACTTTACTCGCCCTCGAGTAAAGCACTAAACAAAAAAACAAAAAAAAACAAACAAAAGACTCTATGAAATGAATCAAGTAGCTATATCAAAGTTGCCTAAAAAATCATGGATGAAAACTGGAATAATATATTAGAACACAACATGAATTTTTAGTAATCTAGAATTTCAAGTTAGATATTTCGCAAATTCAATGATGAGCATGAGTAAGACATGTAGAGCATAATCACTGAAAATACAAGCATCTAACCTATGCATGTCAATTTCATTGCATCTTTCCCAAAATTCTATAACTCGTCTACTTGCTATTCTTCACTAATCATAGACATACACATTAGGGATCTTCAGGACTTTCAAGGGTTATAATGTAGGCTTAGGCAGAGGTAGATAAAAGTTGGCATTTAGGCTCAATTACGTATCATAAGCATTTTTTTCATTTAACTCATTTTTCCTTCTTTTGACTTTCTTTTTAGTCTCATACCTATTTTCTCCCCTCTTTTCTTTTGAGAGAATGAGACACATTATTCAAGAACAAGCACCCCCAAACTTAGGCTTTTGCATATTTTTATTGGAGTGCATCAAATTTTCACTCTCTTTTTATTGTTTTTTCAACACTTTTCATCCCAATAATTTTCAATTATCACTTATGGCACAACCAGGGAATCATAGGGTGTCAAACAAAGATATTATTTCGGCTCAAAAGGGCAGACTAATGATATAATTTATGTCGAATAGGCAATTACGGCATGAAGGGCTATCAAAGAATGCCTGAATCATTTTTCTAAACATGTATATCTTAACTATTTTGCCTCAAATAACAAGCAAACATATTTTCTAGACCTTTTCAACCTTACTTTCCATAATTGAAAACACATAGGCTAAGCACAAATATCTAAATAATTAGATGTCATGAATTTTTTGCATATCTAACTTAACCACACAGATTTGTTGTTAATTCCATCACATTATCCCACTTTATCCACTCAATATATTTAGCAACTACAACATGTTTGATCCATAAAAAAAATTGACTAACAAAACACATAAAACAAACAAAGAGACAACAAAAAAACTCAAAACAAACACAAGACAAAATAAGATCCCCCCTCCAAACTTAATCGAGACATTGTCCCCAATCTGTAAAGACTAAAAATAAAGGGACAACTTACAGACACAAAACATCGGTCATAACGGAGGTCTGGGAAGAGGTTCTTGAAATTACACAGGCATCAGGACTCTCTGAACTTGTGGCGTCGCGGCCCTGCATGTTGGCACCGCGGCGCAGATAACTGAAATAATCCCTATAGCCACTGCCTAGGAGGCACCGCAGACCTTGCTCCGGGCGCCGCGGTGCTAATTCACTGGAATATTCGATTTCTCCCAGTTTTCAGCATTTTCACCCTTTTCTCCTCGGAGTTAGTCTCTGCTTCACCTGTCATAAAAAACACACCAAACACAAGACCGTGAAACTGTTCAAGACAAAATAAAATAACTAAAACAAAAATTGAAATAACATGATTAAAAAACATTGGGTTGCCTCTCAAATAGCGATGTCTTTAACGTCTTTTAGCCAGACACAATTTTCTTATTCAAAAAGGGAGTAGATCACCCCCACAGCATATCCATTTCATTATCATCCCCTTCCTCCTTCTCCTCATCTTTTTCACAAGGCTAAGTTCAGAAAGGTTCACCCATTTTTCATCATTCGTCGGCTCATTCACCTTGCCATCTTGTTTTAGAATTACTTCTAGAGCGTCAGTACCCTTGAAGCATTCCTGAGACACAATCTTGTCAACTATCCCAACAACAAAACATCTATCATTGGTTTGTGGTTCAGTTGATGGCCTGAAAACAGTGAAAATCATTTCCTCGTCCTGGACTCAGAGCTTTAACTCTCCTTTTTCAACATCAATGAGAGCCCTCTCTGTGGCTAGGAAAGGTCTCCCAGTGATAATGGGCATATTCTCATCTTTCTCTATATCAAGAATGAGGAAGTCAACATAAAATAAGAATTTCCCCGCCTTCACCAATACATATTCAATTATGCCTCTGGACGATTTATCGAGTGATCTGCTAGCTTCAAGTTGACTGTTGTCGGCTTTTCTTCTCCCAACCCAAGTCTTTGAAACACATAAAGGGTCATCAGGTTGATACTTGCCCCCAAATCACACAGGCCCCTTTTATATGTAACATTCCCTATAGTGTAAGAGATGGTGAAACTCCCTGGATCTCTCAACTTTGGAGGAAATTTCTTCTGCAAGATTGTACTGCACTCCTCTATCAATGTCACTATCTCAGACTGCTAGTTTCCTCTGTTTAAAGAGGAGATCCTTTATGAACTTGACATACGTCGGCATCTGCTCCAAAGCTTCAATGAAAGGGAGATTGATGTGCAGCTTTTTGAATACCTCTAAGAATTTAGAAAACTGATTATCCAGAGACTTCTTCTAAAGTCGTTGAGGGTATGTAATTTTGTATGTATACTCCCTCATGACTGCTGGTGGAGCCTTTTCTAAAATAGGGCGATCATCAGTAACCCCCTCTTTCTCTGCATCAACTGTCTTCTCCAACTCATTCTCTTTTTCAACCAATGGTTGGGGTGCAACATGCTCTAACTATTTACCACTCCTCAGGCTGATTGTCTGACACTGCTCCCTTGGGTTCAACACTTTGTTTCTAGGGAGAGTCCCCTGTGGTCTGTCATTCAATTTCTCTGCTAACTGCCCCATTTGAGTTTCCAAGTTCCTAATAGAGGATTTTGTTTCCTCCATGAACTGAGTTTGGTACTTTTGTAAGTATTAACAGTGTTGCTCTCAATTCATCAAAGCTTCGCGTATTTCATGGCTCGAGCTATTGCCGGATTTGTCCTCGGCGAGATGGATTTGGCCGCTGATATTGCTCTCGAAATCGCAGCTTGCCGCTTGGTCATTCCTTCATGAAAAGTTGGGATGATTTCTCCACCCTTGATTATATGTGTTGGAGTAAGGATTGCCGCGCGGCCTTTGAAAATTTCCAACCGCTCGAACTCGCTTCCATAGGTACATTGTTTGGATCCATCATTGCACCTATTAAAAGTACGGGACTCTACAAATCTCACAACCCATTGGTTTCTGAACAACATTCATGGACATAGTACTCTGCTGCAACTGCTTTGTCAAAGTGGCAACCTGAGCAGTCAATCCAACTCATGAACCCCAGCCACCTTCCTGCTGGTTGTTGCTCTCTCATCTGACCACTAATGGTTGTTAGTGGATATGTCTTCTAATAAATCATGTGCCTCATTGGTACTTTTGCCCATGAAATTTCCTCCTACAGCAGCATCCATAATGGTACGAGTGGTACCACACAACTCATTGTAGAAGATGTGGACCAACATCCACTTATCAATCCCATGATGCGGGAACTTTCTCTGCAAGTCTTTTAACCGCTCTCATGCATCATAAAATGATTCTTTCTCCATCTGATAAAAAATATTAAGCTCTCCTCTAAGCTTTGCTGCCTACGACGGAGGAAGAATTTGGCAAGAAACTTCTGAGCCAAGTTTTGCCATGTGGTAATGGAGTTCACCGCATGAGTTCAACCACTCTCGCTCGATCCTCGAGCGAGAAGGGAAAAGCCTCAATTGAATAACATAATCAATAACGCCATTGTATTTAAATGTAGCACACAGTTCTAGGAAATTTGCCAAATGCATATGGGGATCTTCAGACGGTAACCCCCAAACTGAACTGAACCTTGAACCATGTGCAAGATCGATGATTTGATTTTGAAATTGTTTGCACCCACCGCTGGTAACCTGATGCAAGTATGCACCCATGTAATTATCGGGAGTACATAGTCCCCTAAGCTCCTCTCTGTAGGAGGCGGGACTTGTCCCATGACAGTCGGTAACTCATCATTCACCTTATTTTTGTTTTGTTGATTTTTCATTGCTGGAGAATCAGTAATTCTTTTATCTTTCCTGTTCTGTTTGCAAAAAAAATCAATTTCAGGGTTCAAAGGTACAAGAGTGTCTGCTCCTCTCCTACTTCGCATAAACAAGTTTCTTGAAATAAAAAACAATACAACAGATCAAGGCAGGGGTGTGTTCTAAAAAAACCAAATTAGAAATAAGACTAGATAATTCGATATTGGTAGTACGCCAGTCCCGGCAACGGCGCTAAAAACTTGTTGCGGTATTTCTGTGCGCTAACGCAAGTGTACGTATCGCTTAAGTAATAAAGTCTGTAAGACCGAGTTATTGTCCACAGAGACTATTTTATCAAGTATTGAATATCTAATCTATGGTATCTATTTGGTTAACGTTCCTTTGTTTGAGAATTTTAACTAAGAATTAAAACTAAACAAATGCAGAAAATAAACTAATTATGATAATACATCGGGTTTAAGACAGTTAAGAAGGGAATTAGGGTTTCCAATCTCCTCAACTATCCACTCTTTCACTTGTTAATGCAAAGTTAATGACTCTTCTTTTTATTAAGATAGCAGGTTAACGAACATGTTCTATATTCCGGTTAGGACATTTAAAAACTCAACCTTATGCAGAAACCTTCTGTATTTCTATGATAGATTTTACCACACGGGAGGATTAAGAACAATAACCTTAAACACTACACAAGTATCGGGATACTTTCGTCCACAATTTTTACCTATGTCTAAACAACTATAGCATATTCAAATCTCCCTTTTCAGATCTCGATTCAAAATCATATAAGTTATGACAATTAATGGTCAGTTAATTATCAAACAATCAATACAAATTGAATAGATCTTAATATAGCTGAAGAAGAAATCAATAACTATGCATTAACTTATGAAAAAGTTTCAAGCGATTCAACGGAAAACTCTAATAAAGAAATTAGCTCCTAGACATTGTCATGCTAAGAACTAATTTACAAATATCCAACATAAACTGCAATAAAATAAAGGGAAAGAAAAGAATTTGAACAAAAGTCTTCAATTGTGTATGTGCCTCATTTCTTGCCTCCAAAGGTATGATGAGAAATATGTAAGGGTTTCAGAGTATTTATATCTGAGAAAAACCTCATTTCGGACCCTTTTACCATTGTTAAAAATAGATTTTCTTTCTAAAAATGTGTTTGCCGCGACGCCGCCAAGCCGCCGCACTCTAAATCAACCGAGATCAACTGTTGCTCACTGGAATTCCTGCGCCGCGACGCTGCTGCCAAGCTCCGCGGCGCTTACGACGGTAACTTTCTGATTTGTTTCGCGCCCCAGTTCTAATTCCTTCAGTCGCGGCTCATCGGCGCCGCGACCCTTCTTGCCTTGCGCCGCTGCTCTCTTCTACGTTTTTTACCAGATTCGCCTGATTTGTTCTATTCTTCTCGGAACTCCTTAGGCTTCATTTCTTGGCTTTTTATTGTGCAATTTCATCCTCAAAAGCAGTATTTTCTCCTTTATGACCGATGTGACTCAAAAGAAGGAAACAACCCTAACACTATACTAAACACAAAAGAAAAGAGTAAAATACTAACTAAAAAGGACTCAAAAATGTATATAAAATAGACTCAACATTTAACACCTATCCAATCTGAACTATTCTAAGCAGGTATGATAGATCGCAAACAACCAAAACATGACTATTACATCTACTTAACAAAATGAATGTGAATTACATACTCAGATGAATCACATATTATTGCCAAACCAATCAACAAAATACACAAAGATAAGCATAGGAAAGAGGTATATTAGCGAATACCAATCTCACCCTTTGAACAGCTATAACTAAGCATGCTACATACTAATCTGACAGGTTCAAATAACAAATAATATCAACCACACATACTGTAAATTAGTTTGACATGCGCAAGTGACAACTAAATTAAACAAACACATTTAACAAGCACATAATCATTATACAACCCGTATAGTATAAATCGAATAAAGAATATGAAAGGAAATGCGTTTACCTTCTCTAGGCAGAAAACCGAGGCAGCGTATCAAGTCGTCGATCCACTCGGAGTTTGTCGCTATGCGATTTGAAAGGAAGAGTCGATTTGCGATGTTCAACGGATAAAATCGCTGGTAAAAAGCGGTTGTTCATCGTGAGAAGAGCGGTGTCCGCTAAAATTTTCTCGGTTTTCTAACGTTTTCGATCTGTTTTCCTAGTGTTTTCCTCTGTGGAAATCGATGCCTTTTCATGTGTAAAAAACATATTTTATAGACCGATTTTGGGTATCTTGGGGCTACTATTGAGAAGGTTTGTTTTTCTGATTTGATTACAATTTGGTGTCCATTTTAAAACGATTTTGGGGCTTCGGTTTTGGTAAGCTTTGATTGTAAGGAATGAGTTGGTTTTGGTAAGTTTGGATATCGATTTGGTACGATTTGATTATGGTTTTGGTACTAATATCAGTCGATTATTATGGCAAGTTCTAGTACAATTTTGAGAGATTTTGATATGATTTAGTATATTTTAGGATACAATCATGGATAAGGGTGTGGAACGAGATGAAGGTTGTTTGGGCTTAGAAAAGGAAAGGGATCGGTGGGTCACGGGCATTGGGGTTGGGATGTTTGAGTTTTGGGGACTGTTTTGGACGAAAATAATAAAGGTAATGGGTATTGGGCTTTTATTTGGTTTTTTTGGTCGAGTTTTAAATGTTTTTATTAGTTTTGGCTTGAGTTTAAATTATAAAGAATATTTATAAAATCGTTTTGAGTATTATGATATTTAAGGAGTGCTTAATGTTCTTTACAAATGCGGCGCCATTATTAAATTCTTTATTTACGTATGTATTATTATTATAAGAGTTATTTTGCATTGTATAAAAGTAGTTTAATTTTATAGGTGAATGATTGGAAGAGAGGGTCAAAATTGGGTGTCAACATTTATGTCAAAGCAATTGCTCTAAGTCTACGAGGACTCAGACTCTTTTATAGATGTGTTTTAAATGTAAAGGTAGATGATAAACTTTTATGGGTATTTACACCAAAGTGTTTGCTCACAAAGGCCAAATTTACTCAGATACATAAACGCAGTCGTGTAATGGGGTTGACTTGCTTAGACAAATCTTGGTGCCAAAGTGTCGAAGTAATCTAAGGACGCAAGATTGAATATCATATTTGATCAACCAAGAATTGCAAATAAGTTTTGCAATTGTTTTAGAACCTACCAAGATGTGTTGTTGAAGTTATCAGCCAAAGAAAACGCGTGTCGCGCCCGTTTTTGACCTCGGGGTCTGAACGGTATCCGCAACGTTGTTCTTTGGCACGGTTCCCTGGATGGAGCAATAATGCTGATTTTGAGGAGTCGCCACCTAATTAGTTAAGTGAATTAGGACACTTGATTTATTGCAATAAAATACAGCAATTAATCTCTATATAATGGTCTGCGAAATTAATGAGATTCCGGATCAGAGTTCTTTATTATCCTAAAGGGAAGGGGTTATGCATCCTTTAAGATCTGCTAACTTGCGGTTATTCGTTCAAACCTAGGTTAATTATATATTGCCTTTTTATTCTACATATTCTAAGCAATTTTCATAATTTACCATTACAATGGAATGCAATACAGAATAATAAAGATAAAATCAAATAAAACTCCGGGACATCTTTTAGCCCTTTTTAGGCCTTCTGCACAAGATGATCTCCGGGTACCTGCATAAACACTTAGTAAAAGTGTTAGTAATAGAATAAATAATTTTAAAGCAACGACAGGAATTAATAAGTAAAGTAAAAAATAAATGCTTTTTGTACAGTGAGACCTCGAAATCGTATGCAGATTCCTTCATCGACCAATATTGTTAGAAACAATAAAATAAATAAAACCTTCAAATCACCAAAAACAAGAATAATTTTAAACACTGAGGGCTCGTAAATATAAAATAAAGTGGGACATCCTAAACAAGTCCGTCGCGAAACTCGCCCGCCAATGCACGTTGGTTATCCCGTAAGTAGAAGAAATCATCAACGCCGTAAAGATTCATTTTATTTTATTTTCCGCTTTGCAATCATGAGGCCTCAAAAATCGACGGATAACTTTTTCATTGGCCAATCAAGTGTAGTATAAGTTCAAATCAGTAATAAATGTAAAAGTGTAGCATCTGTTCATTTGGAATAAAAATATGTTCCATTAAGTTTAATAAAATAGGAGGGCAAAATCGCCCTAATCAGCCCAAAAACAAAACTAATAAATAAGGTTCACTGATACATTCCAGAATGTCGCCGAAACGAAACGAATGATAATAAAATCAGTCCAACAGCAACAAAAAACAACAAGGTCCCGAAAATCAGAAAAAATGATCCACCCACCAACAACAGCCAACAAAACTCCCAACAAGAAACCAACCGCAGTCGTCGGAGCTTAAACAAACTCCGATAATGTCCAAAATGAAGGAAATCAGTCTGATATCAACAACAAAAAACAAGTCCCAAAAATCAGAAAAAATCGATCTATCAACCACAACAGACCACAAATACCGAAAAAATAAATTCAAGAACAAGGTGAAACAGGATTTGCCTGAATCTTAAACTCCGGCCAGATGCCGAAATAATGAAATCGATGCAATAAACAACAACATGCTTGCGGTGGCGGTGTCAGTTCCACGGCTAACGCCGGAACAACGCTCGCGCGGTGGTCGGTAGCAATCTGGTTCGCGAGATTTGGGCGTGGTTCACCGGCGTCCGTGAAGTTCACCGAGGACAATGGTACGCGAGTTCGCTGTGATGCTGTGGCAATGGGGTAATGGAAGTTCACGGGGCGCCAGTGGAGGAGAGAATGGAGGAGAGCGAGTATAAAAATCAAATGGGTCTCCTAAAGTGCATACGTGAATCCCTTCAATCATGGTAGTGTTTATTATATAGTGGTAGGATTAAATTTTAGTTTTTTTAGGTTTGGTTTTGGAAGGAAAATAAATGGGTGTTTAAAATTTAAAAATGGGCGGTTGTGCTTATGGAACGTGGACCTGATCGATCCGGATTGGTTTCTGACCGACCGTTTGACAAAAATGCAAAACGAGTTAACTATTTAAAAGAAAAATTATTTAAAAAGATGTAAAATTATTAAAATGCAAATGCCGATGCAATAATAATAAAAAACAATATTTAACAAATGTTTAATGTCTAATTAAAAATTAAAACGAGATGTCAATTAATTATTTAAAGAGATGCAAATATTATTAAAATAAACGATGGTGTAATAATAATAGAAACATAATATTAACAAAGACAAAATGGTTAATTTAAAATAAAAAGATAAAAATGCAAAAAATAATGATTAAAACGTGGTGTCCTAAAACACATAAAAATGCAACAAATATACGAAAAACGGGTCAAAATTGATCACAACAAAGACGTCCTCTTTGTACGGAGATGATGGAAGAGTCTTCGGACAAAGATGTTGACTTGTAGCCAATTTTGTCCTGTTTTATAAACTAGAACTCAAAAGTGGGGCTGATGCAGACTCAAAATTATCCAGTGTCGAATTATGATGACACTGGGTCGTTGTGATGCGAAAATAAAAAGCAAAGTTGACGCAGATTTAAAAATGTCCCAGTGTCGAATTATGAGGACATTGGATTGCTGCGATGCTAAACTTATGGTCGGACGAATACCGATTCAAAAATATGTCTCAGTGTCGAATTATGATGACACTGGGTTGTTGTGATGCTGAAAAATTAAGGCAGGGCGGATGCAGATTCAAAATTTTGTCCTAGTGTCGAATTACGACATCGGGTTCTATGTCATGGACGGAGGAGAGCGATCAACGCTCGAGGTACAAATTTCTTCGGGCCACGAGATAGTTCCACATCAGGCTCCTCGCTCCTATAATTAAGGCTCAAGCTAAAACGTAAAAAGATTAGTGCATAAATCATAAGACGTAAAAATGATAAAGCATGAATATACGGGAAATACGATTACGTGAGTAGTGTCGCCCCGTAGACGTAAAGTGTCAAGGCGACGAGTTGCGTATGAATGATTAAGACGCTGCGACGCCATTGTGTCGACACGCCGCAGTTTAGCTCATGCACGATAGATGTGACGCGAGTGACGCCGTGCTCGACGTTATCGCGCATACGACACCGTGCTCGACGCTGACTTAGACGATGCCGCGCTCGCATTGACGCAGATGACGCTGCTCGTGCATTGACGCAGATAACGCTCGCATTCAGACGCTGATTTAAATAACGCCTGCTCAGCGCGATTTAGACGATGACGCCGCTCGCATCGATGCGCATGACGCCTGCTCAGCGCTGACTTAAATAACGCCGCTCGACGCGATTTAGATGACGCCGCTCGCATATCACGCAGCATGACGTCGCTGCTCGTATTGACGTAGATGACGCTGCTCGCATCGACGCAGATGCCGTGCTCGCATTGACGCAGATAACGCCTGCTCAGCGCCGACTTAAATAACGCCTGCTCGTGAATTGACTTAAATAATGCCTGCTCAGCGTGATTTAGACGACGCCGTGCTCGTATCGACGCAGATAACGCCGTGCTCAAAGCGCCGACTTAAACGACGCCGCTTAGCGCGATTTAGATGACGCCTGCTCAAGCATTGACGCAGATGACGCCAGACTGCATCACGCATTGACGCCGTGTTCGCATTCACGCAGATGATCGGTGCTCGTGAATTGACGCATGTCGCTGCTCAGCATTGATGTAGATAACGCCTGCTCAGCGCCGACTTAAATAACGCCTGCTCAAACGCGATTTAGATGATGCCTGCTCAAGCATTGACGCAGATGACGCCGTGCTCGTGCATTGACGCAGATGACGCCTGCTCGTGCATTGACGCAGATGACGCCGCTCGTGCATCACGCAGTGACGCCGCTCGCCGCATGTAATAACGCTATCGCATGACGTTATGTAGATGTCGCCAGACGGGAGGACATTATTAATAACCGTAATAGAGGATGTCGCCGCGCGGACGTAATAAGATGAACATCGCTGATAGACGTAATAAGATGACGTCATTGTGTGAACGTAATAAGATGAACGTCGTGGAATAGACATAATAAAGCGACGCCATCGATAACCTTAATAGGAAGACGCCGCCGTGGACGTAATAAGACGAACGCCGCCGATAGACGTAATAGACGCCATCGATAGCAGAAGGAGGACGCCGCCGCGTGGACGTAATACATGAACGCCGCTGAATGACGTAATAAAAAGAGTGTCACCGATAAATGTAATCGAGCTAACGCCGCTGGCGACCATAAGAAGACGTCATTGATAGATGTAATAAGAGGACGTCATTATGTGGACGTAATAAGATGAACGTCGTTGAATAGACGTAATAAAGAACGTCATTGATAGTCGTAATAGGAGGACGTTGTTGTGTGGACGTAATAAGATGAACGTCGTTGAATAGACGTAATAAAGCGACGCCATTGATAGCCATAATAGAGGACGCCGTTGTGTAGACGAATAAGATGATTTCGACCGTGTGGCCGTGCCACTATAATGAAATTACCTGCAGAATATAAACCGAATAAAAATAATTAGAGTCGTAAAGTGATTGAGAAATGAAGATGAGAGTGGCCCTGTGAGCAAAATGACGCCTTGATAGACGCGTGCGATTATGGCTTTCATGGCCGAGTCGCTATGTGAAACTTCCTACAAAATCAAAGATAGATGAAATAATTAGTGCGGGGATATATAGATATGCAAAAACGAATGAATGAGGATAAGAACGTGGCCCTGTGAGCTGAGCTGCTATGCGAAAATCCCCTTTAACGTTTCCAACTTTCCAGCCCCTGTTAACTGTACTCAAAAGAAAATTTGTGAGATTTGAAATGGGTCACGACGGCGCGACTTTGTAGCTTTAACTCTGACCACTCGCATGCCCGATCTGTTCGGACTTGTAATCGTTGTCTGGCTTTAAGTATTTGGCTACGAGAGCGTAGTCGACAATATGTTATTCGGTACTGACTTTCTCTTCTTGCAGTGAAGCCTTTTTTTAAAGCAACCCCAGTTTTGGCATAAGCGGATGTCGAATGGACGAGACCGAATTTGATATGGAATACCTTTACTATCCTATCGCAGAGATTGGATGGAGTGTACTTTGTAATCGGTAGAGTAAGGGCAAAAGATTTTAGAAAGAGTTGGACTGAGTCCGATATGGCCACCTACGTATCTCTCCATAGAGATAAAGTAGATACATAGTCTAGGAGTATAGCCCTATTGAAGTTAGGTTTGTCTATTAGACTTCGAAATGTGGGACCAAAGCCGACATGGCTGCCCACGTATCCCGCCGAGAGAATCAGGTCACGTGTAGTTCGCCGGTGACGGAGAATAAAGAGATTTTTAATAGATGGAAAATTAGGATTTTTTTTAAAAGGTGGGACCGAGGTCGAAATGGTCACCTACTTATCCCCCCATGGGAATCAGGTCACACGTAGTTCCAAGGTGTGACAAATTTTTGAGAAAATCGTTGTTTGGGATATGGGCTTTCCGCGTATCACGCTGATAACGCAAGGAATAACACAGCCCCAGAAAACCAAGCTAGTATAGCTCGTAATCAATGCTAAGCGCATTCACAAAGTCAAGTGGCGTATCATCAGACTAAAGTGCACATAGCTGAAAGCAACAAACATTACAATAGTAAGCAGACTATATAGATATCGAATGCGTGTCCTAGCATGTTTGGGACCTCTTTTAATGCCAGAGGTGGGCCTAAACTCCAAATATGCAAGATTATGATAGATAGGTCCAAGCTGTTAAATTGCAGTGTATGGTTGGAAATGACGACCAAATGACGGTGCACTTTTTCCAATTTCGGTGTGTCATGATCGTGCTCGATCCGTCTATCATCATCACGCTACACATAGTATGCTAATGGGTCGTTGGGTTGTGAAACCCGTCGACAAGTTTGGAGGATTTTTAATTGTGGTGTTAATACCAAGGATTAACCCACCTAAGGTTTATGCATGCATGACTTAATATAAAAGGGTGGTATAGCTCTATCTTAAGCTTTCTAAGATTTGGCTTACTAGACGCAAGGTTCCCGAGTGGACTGCTCGAGTGAGAAGGCTACGCGGCCACCGGTTGAACCGGATGCTCCTGCGCCTTTTCCAACTCGCCTATATTTTGGTATTTGAAAGAAATTTGCGAGTGCGCCAGCACACCTCGTGTGTAGTGTGTGATAGTGTCAATTTTCCAGAATGGAGGAAATATGAGTGGAATGACAATTTAAGGAAAGCAGTAAAAGAATGTAGCAATTAAAGTAGTTAATTACAAAAATAAAAGCAAACAATATAAGACATTTACAACAAATATAAAAGAAAAATAAAGCGCAATATTTAATTAATCTGGGTTTGCTACGATCAAGAACCTGATATTCCCCTGGATGGCGCAATAATGCTGATTTGAGGAGTCGCCACCTAATTAGTTAAGTGAATTAGGACACTTGATTTATTGCAATAAAATACTGCAATTAATCTCCATTTAATGGTTTGTGAAATTAATGAGATTTCGGATCAGAGTTCTTTATTATCCTAAAGGGAAGGGGTTAGACATCCTTTAAGATCCGCTAACTTGCTATTCGCTCAAACCTAGGTTAATTATATATTGCCTTTTTATTCTACATATTCTAAGCAATTTTCATAATTTACAATTACAATGGAATGCAATACAGAATAATAAAGCTAAAATCAAATAAAACTCCGGGACATCTTTTAGCCCTTTTTAGGCCTTCTACACAAGATGATCTCCGGATACCTGCATAAACACTTAGTAAAAGTGTTAGTAATAGAATAAATAATTTTAAAGCAATGACAGGAATTAATAAGTAAAACCAAAAATAAATTCGTCTTTTGTACAAGGGAGGCCTTGAAAATCAGACGGAGATTCCTTCATCGGCCAATATTGTTAGAAATAATAAAATAAATAAAACATTCAAATCCGCGCCAAAACAGTAATAATTTTAAACACGGAGGGCTCAGATATATAAAATAAAGTGGGACATCCTAAACAAGTCCGGCTGCGAAAACTCGCCCCGCCAGCGCATGTTGGTTATCCTGTGTAAGTAGAAGAAATCATCAACGCCCAGAAAGGTTCATTTTATTTTATTTTTCGTCTTTGCAACTGTGGAGGCCTAAAAAATCTACGGATAACTTTTTCATTGGCCAATAAAGTGTAGTATAAGTTCAAATCAGTAATAAAAATAAAAGTGTAGCATCTGTTCATTTGGAATAAAAATTTGTTCCATTAAGTTTAATAAAATAGGAGGGCAAAATCGCCCTAATCAGCCTAAAAATGAAACTAATAAATAAGGTTTGTCGGATACATTCCAGAATGTCGCCGAAACAAAACGAATGATAATAAAATCAGTCCAACAGCAACAACAAACAACAAGGTCCCGAAAATCAGAAAAATTGAACCACCCACCAATAACAGCCAACAAAACTCCCAACAAGAAACCAACCGCAGTCGCCGGAGCTTAAACAAACTCCGATAATGTCCAAAATGAAGGAAATCATTCCAATATCAACAACAAAAAACAAGTCCCAAAAATCAGAAAAAATCGATCTATCAACCACAACAGACCACAAATACCGAAAAAATACATTCAAGAACAAAGTCGCCGGAATTTTTAGAACTCCGACAAGAACCGTAAAACGCAAAACAAACCGTCCAACAACCAAAGCGAGTCACATATCTAAAAAACAAAGTGAAACAGGATTCGCCTGAATCTTAAACTCCGGCCAGATGCCGAAATAATGAAATCGATCCAATAAACAACAACATGCCAGGTGGCGACGTTACTTCCACTCGCTAACGCCGAGAAACGCCGCTCAGGTGGTCGCGCGGCGCTGGCTCGTGAGGTTTGAGTGTGGTTCATCGGCGGTATGTGAAGTTCACCGGAGGACAAATGGTATGGTGGGAGTTCGCAGCTGATGTTGGTGGCAATGGGGTAATGGGAAGTTCATGGGGCGTTGGTGGAGGAGAGAATGGAGGGAGAGTATATAAAAATCAAATGGGGTCTCCTAAAGTGTGCACATGAATCCCTTCAATTGAAGTGTGGGTAGTGTTTATTATATAGGTAGGATTAAGGTTTAGTTTTTTAGGTTTGGTTTTGGGGAAAATAAACGGGTGTTTGAAATTTAAAACGGGCGGTTGGGCTTATGGAACGTGGATGGACTGATCCGGACAGGCTCTGATCGACTGGTTTGACAAAAATGCAAAATGGGTTAATTATTTAAAAGAAAAATTATTTAAAAATATGCAAAATTATTAAAATGTAAATGCCGATGCAATAATAATAAAAAACAATATTTAACAAATGTTTAATGTCTAATTAAAAATTAAAACGGGATGTCAATTAATTATTTAAAGAGATGCAAATATTATTAAAATAAATGATAGTGTAACAATAATAGAAACATAATATTAACAAAGACATGATGCTTAATTTAAAATAAAAAGATAAAAATGCAAAAAAATGATGATTAAAATGCGGTGTCCTAAAACACATAAAATTGCAACAAATATACGAAAAACGGGTCAAAATTGATTGTCAACAACGCGGATACAGCATAAGCTTGGATCTTGGCCCATTATGACCTTAAATTAATGTAGGTCCGTATTCTACCATGAGATCGTATAACTATGTTAAAATAGTGTGAGCTAATTAAACAAAAGACCGTGTTGATTAGCCTAAACTAATATGTATAATAGGAAAGAAATTTGAGTGTAATTTCATGTCTATCTAACTCTTCAGATTATCAAAATGTCGAGCCTATCATTAAAAATATTGATGGAAATGAACAAACTTACTGGACCTAACTATCTAGACTGGCTAAGAAATCTGAGAATTGTTCTAAGGCAAGAAAAGATAGAATATGTATTGGACAAAGTATTCCTCACAGTCCCTGCCGAGGATTCTGCAGAATATGCCACATTCGATAAGGTAGCCTACTAGAAGAACCTAGATGATGCCGCTTCAGCACAGTGCGTGATGTTGTCTTCCATGTCAGTGGAGCTTCAGAGACAACACGAGAACATGGGCCCTAACGAAATGTTTGAACACTTGAAGAGTCTCTATGACTCTCACCCCAGAATATGAGTCGTTGATAGAACTCTTCAAGTGTAAGCCAAATGAACGGGCCAAGTGTCTCAAAGATGTGTTTAAAATGATAAGACTGATAGAAAGGCTATCATCGATTGGTATAAAGCTGTAGAAAAACGTCGCTTCCACCCTCATCCTGAACTCTCCCTCGTTCGTTCGAGAATTTTATTGTAAACTACAATATGAACAGAACAAAAGGCGAAGTCCGCCGAGCTGCACAACATTCTCAAGACCTTTGAATCTTCAACTACCAAAGGCAAAGTTGTGCTCACGCAGAGCTCTACTAGCCGGCCCAAGCCGAAAGGTAAGGAATGACAGATGTAGAAGGGAAAAGTCGTCACGCGCTCGCCTACAAAACCTGGGCGGAGGTGAATAAGAAGAAGGTGAATCTGGCTAAGGATGTATGTCTCAACTGCAACAATAAGAAACATTGGAAGAAGGACTGCCTGCACCAGGAAACGGAAAAGCACCAGGTGTTTCTACCTCTAGTGGACAAGGTATGTACGTCATTGAAATAAGTATGTCTATAAATAACTCTCATTCGCGGTATCGATACCGCAGGGCTCACACATTTGTACAAATGTGCAGGGGCTAACTGATAGCAGGAATGTTGGACCAAAAGAGGTGGACCTACACGTTGCAAATGGAGCACGAGTGGATGCTGAGCGCATAAGAACTTATAGATTAAATTTTCCTTTTGGCTATTGTCTAGTGTTAAATGATTTTTACTATGTACCCTCGTTAACGAGGAATATAATTTATATTCCTGTTTTAGACATGTAGGGTTTTTCCTCATATATTTATAATGGCAGTCAAGTACTGTCTTTACATAATGCTATATATGGAACTGCTTCTCTTGTGGATGGATTATATACACTAAACTATAGTCGAGAAATATTTAATGTACAAAATAAATGAGCTGAGAAGTAATAGAAACTCTACCTACATATGGCATTGTAGACTTAGTCATATCAACAAGACAAGGATATCAGCGTTGAGGAAGCTTGACTACCTCGAACCATTTGACTTGGAGTCTTATGGTAACTGCAAATCCTGTTTGAAAGGTAAGATGACCAACAAGCCATTTTCTGGAAAGCGTGCGAGCAAAGGAGTGCTGAGTTGGTACATACTAATGTATGTGGACCATTCTCGACTCAAGATAAGGGAGGTTTCCCTTACTTCATTACTTTTGCTGACGACTTCACAAGGTATGGATATGTGTATCTTATGAAACACAAATATGAGGCCTTCGAAAAGTTCAAGGAGTACTGTTCAAGTTGAGAAACAACTCGCAACAAGTATCAAGACCCTTTGATCTGATCGAGAAGGTGAATACTTGAGCAAGGAGTTTCTAGATTACTTAAGGCTACATGGAGTCCATTCAGAGTGGACACCTCCTGGAACACCACAGATGAAAGGTGTTGCCGAAGGAGAAACCGAACCTTATCGATATGGTTCGATACATGATGAACTTCTCATCTCTACCGACATACCTTTGAGGACATGCTATACAAACCTCAATATATGTTCTGAACAGGGTTCTTTTCAAGTCAGTAGAAAAGACACCCTATCTCATGGTGTGGGAAGAAGCCAACTCTTAAATTTATGAGACCCTGGGGGTGCCCTGCATATTTTAAGAAGATGCTCACTGACGAGTTGGAATCCAAAAGTAAGAAATGTTACTTCATAGGGTATCCAAAGGAAACTAAGAGATACTACTTCTATCTTCCTGGAGAACATAAGGTCATTGTTTCTAGGAACACAACTTTCCTTGAAGAAGAATATGTCTACAAGGAACAGAGTTGCACAGAGATAGAACTTGAATAATTGAAGAACCGCGAGATAACATAGAGGTTGAATCTTTGCAGAATGACCAATGCAAGAATTCAGTGGGAGTATTTGGCGAAGATTTGGTACTTCAAGTACGCCCTTCGGCCAGTGGGGGTGTTACGATGAACAATGCCGAAATGCAAGATCCTCCTACACAACCTTTGGGAATAGATGCAATGGTTACACCTCCTCCCATTCAGGAAATACATGAAAATGGTATTCCTGAAAGCTCTCAAGTTGGTGGATATTCCAATACATAAGAACCCTCTCACATCCAGAACATACCAAGCACTGAACTGCAAAACAATCAACGATGTAGGTCCACTAGGACTCATCATCCTCCTGAAAGACTAAATCTACTTGTGAAAACACACAGTGAGATAGATATTCCCAATAACAATGAGCCTACAACCTATAGAGAAGAAATGTTCGATATTGATTCGAAGAGATGGCAAGAAGCCATGAAATCTGAGATGGAATCTATGTACATCAATCAAGTGTAGAACTTGGTTGATTTGCCAGCTGGGGTTAAACCCATAGGATGTAAATGGGTCTTCAAGAAGAAGATTGATACATTTGGCAAGGTACAGACTTATAAAGCAAGATTGGTGGCTAAAGGTTATAATCAACGGTCTGGGGTCCATTATGATGAAACATTTTCACTTGTTGCTAAGTTTAAGTCCATTTTGGATTTTGCTTGCAATAGCTGCATATTATGACTATGACATTTGGTAGATGGACGTCAAAACTGATTTCCTCAATGGTAATCTAGTTGAGGAAGTGTATATGAAACAATCTGAGAGTTTTTCATCTGAGTCCAAACCAAATGTTGTATGCAAGCTACAGAAGTCCATTTATGGGCTTAAGAAAATCTCGAGGAGTTGGAACATTAGCTTCGACTAGGCTATCAAGTCATTTGATTTCGTCAAAAGCAAAGAGGATTCATGTGTTTATAGTAAATGCAAGGATGGGAGTATTGTCTTCATTAGTATATATGGACAGGACATATAGATAATGGATACAATAAGACTCTCTGCACCAATCAATGAGTGGTTGTTCAGTACCTTCATGATAAAGGATTTAGGTAAAATCTGCTACATTCTGGGAATTAAGATCTATAGAGATATACCTAATAGATTGTTGGGGCTGTCACAGTCAGTCTACATAGACAAAGTGCTTAGACATTTTTCTATAGAAAAATTCAAGAAAGGCAGTCTACATATGGGTAAAGGCATCAAGTTATATAAGAAGACAATCCTTCTAATGTTATAGAACTGAAAGACGTAAGAGGATCCCATATGCTTCGCTTATAGGATCGATCATGTATGTCATGACCTGTACTAGGCCAGATGTGGCTTTTGCACTTAGTATGACTTGAAAATTCCCTGGGAAGAACACTGGAAAGAAGTTAAGAGTATTCTTAAGTATATTAGACGAACTAAAGATTACTTCTTAGTCTATGGTGGGGAAGAAAGGCTAGCTACTACTGGGTACACTGATGCTAGCTTCCAGACGGATCTTGATGACTTCAAGTCTCAGTCTGGGTACATGTTCATTTTCAATGGTGGAGCAGTGAGCTGGAAAAGTTTCAAATAAGCTACAAATGTTGATTCGACAACAGAAGATGAGTACATTGCTGGATCGAAAGCTGGTAAAGAAGTTGTCGCGATTTCTGAGTTCCTGAGGGAACTAGGGGTAGTTCCTAGTGTCCGTTTTCCAATAACTATTTATTGTGACAACACTAGTGCGATTGCACATGCTAAGAAACTAAGATCAACAAATAGAAACAAGTATGTACCAAGGAAGTACCACATACCTGGGAGATAGAGAGATCAAGAGATTAGATTATACTATGTTCCTACGTATGATAATCTAGTGACTCATTCACTAAACCATTAATCTTAGTCAAGCATAATAGTCATTTTGAGAATACGGGCATTAGATATGTTGAGATCGCTCTAGGCCAAGTAGGAGATTGAAAGTATATATATGTCCTATAGACAATCAGATAGGAAAAATGTACTTTATACACATTCGTATTATTATTAATGGAAATTAATATTTTGACATTTGCAATTATTGAATTATTAGTTGATTGTTTATGATATTCTATAATATGTATCCCTAGATGTTACGTTGTTATTAATAGTGTGATATATTAATATTATAACGTAACTCTTAAATAGCCTCGACTAATCATCATCGAGAATGGAATATCGATGATATGTGATAAGTCAACATGTGGTTTGCATCACATCCTTAGAGGATATAGTATGTCTCACCTGCTACGAGTAACAGATACTCGTGATGGACACATGGATACTTTAGAAGTATTGGTATACCCTGCTGAAATATTATTTGTTATACATGTCTAAAGTATGATCAGCGTGTGCGAGATAGAAGTCCTTAGACTTGAGGTCGATACACACCTTGTCTATAGAGTAATATACTTTGATCATGTCCTAAGCTCAAATGCCTTATAGGTTAAGATACATCTTGTATTGGGTACATTACGATGTGGATTAAAGGTGGTAGTTGAGCCAAGATTATGATTCATTCCTCGAATGTATATTCGATAAGACACTCAGTTTCTCAGTGATATTAGGTTGACTAAGTCGTTGACCAACGCTGTAGACATATCGAGAATATGGTCTTGTTGTCAACCAATATAGACGAGATATAATGATCAAGTCATTTGGATCGACACTTGTCAAAACCTAAGCTTGATCGAGTGTGTCATGAATGAAAGGATTTTATCTTCCCATATAGAGGTTCACCATCAGATTCGTAAATATACTTCACATATCGAGTTCGCTGTTCCGCGCCTAGGAGTTCATGTAGACCCTAATATGATTAGTGTCGATATGTGAAGACCTGTAGGGTAACACTGTGTCAATTGTTGCTTCGATCTAAGGATGTAATGAGAGAATATAAATACTCGATTTATAATTGAGACATTTGATTGCCTAATGATTATTTAAATAAGTCAAAATTGGATGTCACTAATTAAAAGGAAAACGGCGATGTCCCACATCGACGCCGAGGGTCATGCGCGGGACATGTGTGGTCGCGACGCTACTATTTGATCACGGCCGACGCGGATGGGCCATCGACTACCCATTGCATCTCATTTTCTGGGTCTGGCCCACGAGATACCCTAGTTGTGTTTTAAACCTAAAACACAACTATAAATAGAGGAGTTCTATTCATTATTCTACATAAGATTATTCATATATTATTCTAAGTCATAGAGACCTAGAATTAAACTCTCTCTTGAACCTCTGTCGGATTTTAGTTGTTCAAAGGAGGTATACATCGCAGTTCTTGGAACTTGCTGTCGAGGATCAATTGTGCGCGCACCCTCAAAAATTACTAAACGACTCCAGAGTTTCTATACCCTGTTCGAAGGAGGTATACATCGGAGTTCTTGGAACTTGTTGTCGAGGATCAATTGCGTGCGCACCCGCGGAAATTACTAAAAGACTCGAGAGTTATCAAGACGTAAGTATTCTGTCGAAATATTACGGTTATATACATGTTATGAATTTGAATGTATTATATTATTACATAATCATCGTACAGTTCGTCGCTTGTTGGGTTTGAAACACAAAATTTTCAAATTCCGCTTCGTACACGAACCCAACAAAATCCCTAACACACAAGACATGAGGACAAAACCAGCCTAGAACGTCGAAGGCATCCCAAATGCCTGTGCTACCAACAAGCCAAGAGCTGGCTTCAGGACATACTGAGCAATGAATCCAACAGAGAACGGGAAAGGTCTGCAACCAACAAAAGGTCAAAGCTTTACAATCAAAATGCTAATGAATTTACCAATGATCAGGTCTATAAAACTAATAAATTGGCCTAACCTTTTAATCGCAAGAGCAAAATCATCAATAGAAAGTCTAATTCAAATTGACAACATGATTCCTCCAAGCGCAGGAGCGTACAATTCTTTAAACACCCTGCATTTTCCTCTTATCATTTAAACAAGGCAATAATATACAAATATTTAATTAAGAAAGTATTAACTAGTAACTTAACGCAAGATCTTAATCCCTGCAATTCTTTAAACACCCTGCATAAAGTGCTTGTAACTTATTTAGAAGTAGGAGATTTTGGCTCCCAAGTATCCACATATATTTGCAATACCACCCTCATCTTACTCATATATTTGAAGATACACAAAGAAAACTTTTCATTCTGTTTTAGTTGTGGAATCAAAGAATCTATTAAGAGATTAGAGATTTTTTGAATTATCTTTTCATGTCATTTTAATTCTTGTAATCTTTTATTCATTTTACAGTATTTCAACTCTTTTTATTACATTTGTAACATGTAATATCTTTATACCTAGATTTATACTTGATATTTTTTTTATTTCTGAAATTTTTATAATGAGGATTTTTATAATATTCTTCATTAGTCCTGAAGTTTTTCTTTCTATATTATTTCGGTGTTTTCCTCTATGAATTTTTATAAGTTTTATTATAGTTTCCTATACAATCTAGAGAAGGTTGATTTTTGGAATTTATATTAAATTGTTGACAAAAAGAACCTAGTTCTAACCTAGTTCCTTTTAGTTTTCATTTTAGATTTTTTTTACAATTTTAGATCTTGGCATATTTTTAATCATTCTTGTTGGGTTATACTGAGTAATTGTTCGTATGTGAATTCATTATAGGTTGGTTGGAATCTTCTCTAAGCATTACTCTGATTAAGAACATATTCTTGTACCATTGCAAATCACTTAGTTTTTTACATTTTATATTTGAAAGTAATTCGACATTTTTATCTTTTAGATGAGAAGAATCACTTATGAAGTTTAACGAGATTGTTAGTGTTACACCCCGTAATTCCAGGACATGTATATAAGAACGTACGTAAGAAATCAGGACGTTAAGATTTGAGACTTGTAAAATTTATTGGAATTATGAAAATATCGGGAAACGAAACATTATGGACGAATGGGAGGGTGACACGTGTCACCCCCCCCCCCACTCTATGGGCATGGACGAAATGGACAAGGCCAATTTGGCAAGTCTTGAAAGTCAAGGCTTGACATTGTTGACCAAGTCAATAAGCCCACTTGACCCTTGATATTTTATCTCCTTCATCCAATCCCCACAAGTGTTTTAATCTTGACCCTCCATTTAATTATATACACCCATATAGCAAGACAAGTTCTAACACTTAGTAAAATTTCAAGAAAACTTGTGTGCACTTAAGGGAGCTCTCGGCTAAGCTCTTGAGGAAGAAGAAAATTTTTTCGTTTGATGTTCATAATTCACAATACTTTAAACCAAGGTTCCTAGAGGTATTGTAAGGTTATCTCAATAGAAAGATCCCGGAAAAGCAACGTTTTTACATTAGTCGCAATATGAAAACCTAAGTTGTCTTCATAAGTTTTGATTGGAAATTGAAGGAAAGATGTTTATGAACTTCTAAGAGCTTCAAATAGCGGATTGGAGCGTGAAGGAAAGGAGCTAAGTTGCTAAGGAGCGACTTTGGATCTTGAAGCTATATTAGGGCTTGTCAAGGTAACAATCTTGTCCTCTTAATGATTAAAGATTACATGTTGTTGTAGTTATGGATATAAACAAGAATGAGATTTATATAATGAAGATTGATAAGTGTTATGGATATTGGAACCACTAATCCGAAACTAGCATGTTTAGCCTTTGAGATTGAAATTCAATTTGGTTATTAGTTTAGTCGTCGCATGTTATATAAAGAAGGGATTATAGTTGTTAAAGTTGTTTACGACTATATAACATGTTATACTTAAAAACTTGGATTGAAAAAGAATTAGAAAACTTTACATTGTTGTGCATGTTAGCCGAGAATGACATTGACTATTGAACTACTTGGTATTAATTATAGGGAAGAATTTTACACGTCCTGTAAGGCGTGTAATCCCCTTTGTTGGTTGATGTGTTGAGCCTTAAATGTGGCATATTCTTTATTGAATTCGGGCCTTGAAAAAGGTGGAAAAGTACGTAGAAACAAAGGAAGTGTTGCCCAATTTTCCGTAGAATAAGAGACTTCATACTTAGAGTTATTCTATGTTTGAAGCTAGAAGTTAATGGACGTATTATAGTCATTATAGGTTGACATACTACGTACGGCATATTGGACTTAGCAAGTGGATTGAACCGAAGAGGTATGTAGAACTTTCCCTATCTTTTGAGCATGAGTTTTACAAATATATAGTACGGTGGACGTACGAGTTTTAAAGGAATTCGGTTTCATTTTGATATCATTGCCTTAATCTAAGAATATCTAAGTTTGGTTGAGTTAGAGAATTAACTCACTTGTTTTTTTAAAGATGAAAATACCTTAATTGTCTAAAACATAAAGAGTTATAACGACTTTATGGGAAGTTAGTTATAACGGATTTATGGAAAGTTAAGAGATTTGTCTACTTGATTTATAGGAATAAGTTGCCTAGGTTGTGAAAGAAAAAGTGCTTGATTTTAAAAGTTGGGGTTTGAATTTCCAAAGGTGTAGTACTTGGGGTTAAATTTCTGGATTTGACATGACAGGCTAGTGCCTTGAGTCTTATAAAATGATAGGTGATTCACCTTAATCTAATGAGAGTCCTAAATGATTTTAGGTTGCATATGTTGCTCACGATAGATATTCGGGCAAGTATTATATTTTCATATCACCGCGTCCCTCACTTGAGGGCCAGCAATCATGTGTTATGTTATGGGTTAAATTCCCTTGATATTGTTTTATTCTGTGGATTAGCTCTCCACGATGCGGGTATACATATATACTCATTGCGGGTCCACGAGACCTATGCGGGTTCAATTTCTATGCGGGTTAAATTCCCATGACTATTCTGTGGGCTAGCTCTCCACGATGCGGGTATCTACATATACTCATTGCAGGTCCACGTGACCTATGCGGGTTCGATTCTCATGCGGGTTAAATTCCCATGAATAGGATTGCATAATGGTATTACGGGCGGGTAGCCCTAAAATAATCATAACCTTCCTACTTTTAAACGGCAAAAGATACTCTCATTAGTCTCAGTGTTAATAAGGTGCGGTGTACCGTTATTTGGTTATTATACATGTCTCCAGCTTTATTTTAGACTATATAATTTCATTTCAGTAATTTCAGTTCTTATACTTGGTACATATTTTGTACTGACCCCATTTCCTCGGGGGCTGCGTTCATGCTGCAGGTAGGGGTAAGCAGGTTGTGGATCCTCACTCTTAGGATCACTGATCAGTTGTCAGAAAGCTCTATTTCTCCGGAGGCTTGTCTTTTGATACGATTTCCCTGATGTTGTAGATTTATGTACATTCAGGGGTATGGCGGGGCCCTGTCCCATCACAGTTGTTATGTAAAAATTCTTAGAGGTCTGTAGTCATATCTTGTGGATTGGGTTGTAAAAAAAGGATGTGACTGCTTTTTGGGTTATGTATATTATTTTTGGAAGGTGGCCTTATCGGCTAACCTGTTGATATTTCATGACTTGTACTTTTTGAGTTGTATGTATGTTCTGCTACTATTCTCTGATGTATACATGTAAGGGGTGTCCAGGTAGGGCACCAGTCGTGGGCCCGGGGTCGGGTCGTGACAAAAGTGGTATCAGAGCAGTTAGTCCTCGGAAAGTGTCTACCGACCGTGTTTAGTAGAGTCTTGATTATCGGTGTGTTGTGCACCACATCTATAATCAGGAGGTTGCATGACATTTAGGATTGGTTTTCATTCTTCTCTCTCTGAGATCGTGCTTTAGAGCTGTCTTATTAGGTTGAATCCTCTCTGGCCTATTTTTATGTATCAGTTATGCCTCCACGGAAGGCGATCAGGGCCCAAAAGGTCAAGGCAGCAGCAGGAGCTGCTAGTGGTACTCAGAGGGTTACTAGTACTCAGGCCCAGACTATGCCTGAGGTTGTGTGCCGGTCTGCGAGTTCAGCCACGCCAGCGATAGAGGAGCCAAGGCGGCGGCTCCAGAGGTTACGATACGAGCCTCGATTCAGCCGAGGCGGTATAGAGATTATGGAGAGCAAATCAGGTTATTGACTAGCATAGTGGCAGGGCAGCGCTGATAGGAGCAGGTAGCTAACCCTAGAGCCGACAATTTGAGGATTCGGGCTTTTCTGGGTTGTAATCCACCCGAGTTATATGGTTCGAGATCTGAGGATGATCCTCAGGAGTTCATTCGGCAGATACAACGGACTATGCAGGTACTTAGGGCCTCGAAGACAGAGTCAGTTGTGCTAGCTTCTTACCGGTTACACGATATTGCGTTAAACTGGTTTGAGTCATGGGAGCTATCTAGAGGTGTGAGTGCTCCTCCAGCTGTTTGGGATGAGTTCACGGAGGCCTTCCTTGATCACTTTTTGCCTTCTGAGACGAGGAGAGCTCGCGTGGATAGGTTCTTGACACTGATACATAATGGGAGGACCATCAGAGAGTACAACCTGGAGTTTGACTCATTGGTCAGGTATGCGCTCACTATTGTGGCTGACATGGCTGATAGAGTTCATCGCTATGTGATGGGGCTAGACTGCTACATGGTTACTGCATGCCTGGGAGTGGCCCTTCAACCAGGTATGAATATTTCCAGGATGCGGGCTTATGCACAGGGGATTGAGGACAGAGAGAGAGAGATAGGACCAACCAGACCCAGGCCAGCCCAAGAGGACCGGGGCGCGAGGTTTGAGGTAACTTTCGAGGCAGACGGCTGTGGCGAGCTAGGTCTACATTTCAGCCGGCACAGAGTGCTCCTTCCTGGTTTTTTGGCAGGAGGTTTGATCAGCTGGGTTATTCGGGAGCAATTCAGGGCTCCAGGGCGGTAGGTTCGCAGAGGTTCAGAGGTACTAGCCGGACGAGGCCACCCCTACCTCGGTGTGTCCGATGTGGGAGGTCCCATGTTGGGGAGTATCATGCTACTTCGAGATCCTGTTTTTCATGCGGCAGTCGAGACCATATGGTGAAGGAGTTTCCGTACAAGGGGGGCACGGGTAGTATGATTCAGCCTACAGGGTCAGTTGTCGGGTCTTCATCTTCTGTGGTTATAGGCCACGAGGCGGGGTGTTCACGGGCGGCAGCCGGCGAAGGTCGTGGTGGAGGTCTAGTTCTAGCGGTCCAGAACCGCATATATTCCTTAGCCAGCCGGCAGGATCAGGAGGCTTCTCCGGATGTCGTCACAGGTACATTATTGATTTCATGCTGTAACGTTTATGCTTTGATAGATCCAGGTTCTACCTTTTCCTATGTATCCCCTTTTATTCTTTGGTAGAATAGGGATAGGCGGTGTCGATAGAGCCTTTTGAGGTAGCTACGCCGATGGGTGATTCGGTGTTAAATGGCGGGTGTACAAAGATTGTCAGGTGTTCATATCTGATCGTCGGACCTGAACTTGATAGAGTTGGAGATGAAAGATTTTGGCGTCATTATGGGTATGGGTGGTTGACTTCTTGTTATGTCAGCGTTAGTGTAGAAACGAGTTAGTCCGATTCGGTTCGGTGGCCGGTTATTAAGTGGAAGAGCAATCTGGCGTCGTAGGGGTAGGTTTATTTCTTACCTCAAGGCTAGAAAGATGGTTCAGAAAGGGTACATCTATCATTTGGTTCGGGTATTAAATCTGGTGAAAGTGCAGTTCTTGATCGATTCCGGTGGTTAGAGAGTTTAGGATGTATTCCCGGATGATCTCGGGTATTCCTCTAGAGAGGGAGATTGAGTTTTGTATTGATATGCTGCCAGACACTCGGCCTATATATATTCCGCCGTACAGGATGGCACCTGCTGAGTTGAGGGAGTTGAAGGACCATCTGAAAGATTTGCTGGAAAAATACTTTATTAGGCCTAGTATTTCTCCCTGGGGAGCGCCGGTTTTGTTTGTTAAAAAGAAGGATGGGACGCTGCGTATGTGTGTTGACTCTGACGGTGAATAAGGTAACCATCAAAAATAGATACCCCCTCCCCAGGATTGATGATTTGTTTGACCAGTTGTAGGGTGCGAGGTGTTTCTCCAAGATAGACCTGCGGTCCAGTTATCATCAGGTGCGAGTTAGGGAGGCAGATATCCCGAAGATTGCATTCAGGACCTGGTATAGGCACTATGAGTTCAGGGTGATGTCTTTCGGTTTGACTAACGCTCCAGCGGTATTTATGGATTTGATGAACCGGGTGTTCAAGCCATTTCTGGATATGTTTGTTATAGTATTCATTGATGACATCCTGGTTTATTCTCACGCACAGAGCAGGAGCATGCAAATCACTTGAGAGGCGGTGCTTGGGTCCTCGGGCCGCGTGTATGCGCTAAGTTCTCCAAGTGTGAGTTTTGGTTGGCCTCAGTGGCATTCTTGGGGAACATTATCGGGGCCGGCGGTGTTCAGGTTGATACGACGAATATTGAGGCGGTCAAGACTTGGCCGAGACCTACTACTCCGACGGAGGTGCGCAGCTTCTTAGGGCTGGCGGGTTATTATCGTAGGTTTGTGGATTAGTTCGCTTCGATATCAGCACCATTTACTAGGTTGACTCAGGAAGCGGCTAAGTTCCAGTGGACGGAAGCTTGTGAGAAGGGCTTCCGATTCTTGAAGGAAGGAAGTTGGCTTCCAGTTCTTACTTTCCCAGGGATTAGAGGTTATGTGATTTATTGTGATGCCTCGTGTTACACCCCGTATTTACGGGACATGGTGTAGAGCGTAAGTAAGAACCATGAGTGTTAAGATTTGAGACTTGTAAAATTTATCGGAAATTATGGAATTGTCGGAAATTGTGTTATTGTAACGAATGGGAGGGCGACACGTGTCACCCCCCCCCCTTATGTGATGCCTTGGTCGAAAAATGCAAGGGCAAGAGGGTCATTGGACCTTAGTCTTGCAAGCATGTGTAGCATGAGAATGTTGACTAGTCAAGGGGTCAATAAGTCTTGATTTTTAATGTAAGACTACATCTAAGCCATCCATGTGTTTATATCATAACCCTCCTAGGTGCTTTATATATTACTACTAGTAGAGGGTGAGTTTTACACTTAGAAAAAATTGCAAATTGAAGACCACTCCATGGGAGCTCTCGGGTTCCACTAAGGAAAAGAAGAGAAAAATTTGTTCCTTGTTCTTTTGATTCCCCACTTTAAACCAAGGTTCTTGAGGGTAGTGTAAGCATATCTCAATAGAAAAATCCCGGAAAAAGAGAGTTTTCGGGTTAGTCGCAAAGTGAAAACCTAATGGTCTTTCTAGGTTTTGTTTGGGGATTTGTAGGATAATTGTTGGTGTTGTTCTAAGGGTCTCAACAAGAGGATTGAAGTGTCTTGGAGAGGTTCTAAACTACTAAGGAGCGACTTTGGATTGGAATTTGGATTAAGAATCGTCGAGGTATAATCTTGTTCTTTGAAAGTGTTACAAGATTATTTATTTTGTTGTTAGCTTTACATGTTGCTAGTATGTAGTATATGTGTTGAAGTTTATAAGGATTATGGATTGATTGTAGCCTTGGAAAAATTCGAAATGTATGTAAGCCATGTTAAGTTGGATTACAATTTAGTCGTTACAAAAATCGTCGCATGTTACTTACTTAAAGATTTTGGTTATTATAATCAAATACGACTTGATATCGTGTTATGCTACCAATTTGGATTGAAATGGAAATTTGATAAGAATTGGTAAGGTTGAACTCAAGGTGGCCGAATTTGGACTTTTAGTTTGTTTTTCATTTGTATTGGACTACTTTCTAATTTGTGAGCCAATTGGGCATTTAGTTTTTATTTGTATTGGAGTACCTTATAGAAATTGTGAGCCAATTGGGGCTGTTTGGTTATTGTATTCGGCCTTGAAAAAGGTGGCAAAGTAAGTAAAAACAAAGGAAGTCTTTGTCAGATTTTCCGTAGAATTTGGCGACTTAGCACTTAGAATATTCTACGTTTGAAGTAAGAGGTTAATGGACGTATTGTGACCATGATAGGTTGAAGTACTAGGTATAGCGTATCCTACTTGAAGAATGGAATAGCTCAAGGTTGAAGTACTTTGGAGCATCTTGCTACTTGTCGAGAATCGTCGCGAGGTATGTGAACCTCTTCCTTTAGACATGGTTCTATGTATGGAATATACATGTGGTATTATTTCATGATTCCTTCTACTCTTAGAAGTTAAGAAGTACGTATGTTGATTTACTCTACGTAAAGGTTATGTATAAGTTATCCTAAGTTCTTACCAAGTCTTATGGGGGATGTTGGTAAGAGTCGTTAGGAGGTATTTTGGAGCCAAATTGACTTGGCTAATTTACGGCACGAATAAGAATAAGTATCGAACAAGCCATTGCAGCGTTAATAAAGGAAAATGTAATGACAAATAAATTATGTTAAAACAAGTAGAATTCTCCATCTGCATAGAAGCTAAGATAAGACAAAATTGTATTACATTTTTTCTAGATCATGGCTACTTGATTAAGATAGTTATAAATAAGTATAACTTAATCACAACGCACCAAAGTATATGTTACTAATTTTAAAAGAGTTTACGTATGAAGTTTTAAGACTTTGAAACTTGTTTTCTTAAAAGTTAAGAGACTTGAAGTATTTTGAAAGCTATGTGATTTGATTTGAAAGTATAAGTCTCTTGGTTATAAAGGGAATGAATTCGTTTAAGGCATAAAGTTAGTATGACGGCTTTATGGGAAGTTGGTTATAATAACTTTATGGGAGGTTAAGAGGATGGTTTTCTTCAGTAACATAAACAAGAAATGATTTGAAATAAAGAAGGGCAAATTGTTTTAAAGGTACCAATTGCTTAAGGCCTTTAAGAAAGAAGTCACTTGATTTAGAAGCCGGTAATTGTATTTCTAAAAAGGTATTGTGACTTGTCCTGAAAAGTAGATATGACTTGATACTACGGTTATTAGTATCTTGGAAGTTTTATTTGAAAGAGAATCATTTTAAAGGAGTAGAGGCACGTAGTACGTTGGGTTAAATTCCCGGATTTTATAATGACATGTTAGTGCCTTAAGTAAACAAAAATGAGTGTATATGAACAAGCTAATAAGAAGTTAGGGGATTTCTTAACTTACTTATGTTATGTATGATAAGCCGGTAGGGCTTATGTTATGTATGATGGCCGGTTGAGTTAGGGTAAGAGTATAAATGAGGGGCAAGCCCCAAGACGTTATACCACCTTCTCCGGTAAGAGTATAAGTGAGGGTAAATCCCAAGACGATGTACCACCCGCTTTATGTGATATTTGACGACCCAGTCGAGATAGGTAAGAGTATAAATGAGGGGCAAGCCCCAAGACGTTATACCACCTTCTCCAGGGTAAGAGTATAAATGAGGGGCAAGCCCCAAGACGTTATACCCCCTGCTTTACCACCTTCTCCAGGGTAAGAGTATAAATGAGGGGCAAGCCCCCAGACGTTATACCACCTGTTTTGATTGATTTTATGGGCGTGAGACCCGTGGTTATGTTTTACTTTTTTTAGTCCGGTGATGGGGATTCCACGGGCATGCTTTGATATTGGTGATCGATCGCGTCCGATTTGGTAGGGTAGTATATGTGTCCCTCCGTAGTGGGCGGGACTATGTTATGAAAGATAAGTAAGTTAGACAGAAATGAACTTAATGACTTCTCCTAAGTAAGTCGTAAGATATGACTATAACTCTTAATGGAATGGAAAAGATATTGATGTAAGTTATGTGGAAAAACTTGATTGAATTCTTAAGTATGTATGTAAGAATATGATGTTAATTCCTATTGAAAGAAGGAAAAGAATGATTAATGCGATTAAGTTCATAAGTGGTAATGACACGCGGATCCGGTATGTATTTTTATACTTGTCCTTGTCATTCTTTTGTACGATTATGATCTGCATCAGACGTTAATTGCTCCATATTCCACTGTTAAATCGACTCTTCGGGCCGCGTTAAATGTCCGCAGTTTAGGTATTACGCTATGGATCCGCGAGCTTAGGATCCTGGTTGACATTTTGAGATGGCTCCAATGTTCCGAGTTGTCGTGGCTATGTATATTCAGTGCACGCGGGCCTTGTCCCGCCACGATTGTTCGATTGTTATTCCTGAGGTCCGTATTCGCATTTTGTGGTCGCTTGTAAAGGAAAGGAGGCAACTTCTTTATGTATATGCGTTCGGGAAGGTAGCCCTGTCGGCTAACCTTGTTGTTTTATTATTGTTGTTTTTATTTTATAAGTTTTATGTATGTTCCTGATTTTCTCGATGTTTACTGTAAGGTGCCCGGTAGGGCACGATCGCGATCCCGGTCGGAGTCGTGACAAAGTGGTATCGAGCGATTAGTCCTCGGAAAGTGTCTACGCAGTGTCTAGTAGAGTCTTGATTATCGGTGTGTTGTGCACCACATCTATAATCGGAGGCTGCAGGACATTTAGGATTGGTTTCCATTCTTCTCACTCGAGATCGTGCCATAGAGGCGTGTTGTTAGGGTCGTCTCTCCTAACGAGTTATGTTGATTGCAGCTACGAGAAAGCGTGATGACCCGGGAATGACTATGTGGATTGCGTATCCGTGTTGGTATTGATTATAGTATAGTTGGTATTGTGACATACATCTATACGGAGTTATGTATGAGGTCGACGCGTGTTGCCTAGAATGATTTTAGATTACCAGGGATCGGTAAAGACTAACTAGATACCGGGAAGGTATGAAATAGTTAATGAATTTTCGCCCAGGTCTTGTGTTTTATTTTGAGATAATTGGGAAAGGATGAGTTGTCTGATAGGGTAGTGAACCCTTAAGAAGCCATATTAAGGAACCTAACGGAATGTCATGTTAATAGATTAAGCTGCGTAGTATGCTTAAGAGAATTATACGGACGAGGCCTGTATAGAGTAAGTAATGGTTGTTGTGATCGAGACAACATGGTTATGATTTTATGAGAAGTTTTGTACCCGTTTACTGGGGGATTGATAAGGTAGGCTTGGAGCATGGAAATTGCGAGCCTAAGAATATTGATTACTGCCGAGACCTTAGGTATATAAGGCTTTCTCTGGCAATAAGATTTATTATAGACCAAGAATAAGAGTTAAGTCGACACGAGTGGTTGAGGACACATACGGGTCTCCCATGGCCTGGAATGGAGTGGGATCAGTTGGTAGTAGTTCCGCCACGTGGCAGGTCACGCAGTGCAAGGCGCCCAAGTCTAGTTAATTGTTTTACTGTTCAGGGGACGCGTTCACCGGAACCAGTAGTGGCGGAAATGACCTTATATTGTTTCATAGAGTGACTCAGATTTGAGGCGAATAGGTATGGAAGTTATGTATGTATGTTAGAAGGAGTTGGCGGCATGAAAAGGTAACCTCTTTTGGGCTTGTGATGGGCCAGGTATGCGTGTACAGTATTAGGGCCATGTGTGGCATTGTTGGTATGTCGGGGTTGTGAAAGGAAACTATGTCGCTAATTATAAAGATTGACTCCGAAAGAACATTCGAGGACGAATGTTTCTAAGGGGGGAAGAATGTTACACCCCGTATTTACAGGACATGGTGTAAGAACGTAAGTAAGAACCCGCAAGTGTTAAGATTTGAGACTTGTAAAATTTATCGGAAATTATGGAATTGTCGGAAATTGTGTTATTGTAACGAATGGGAGGGCGACACGTGTCACACCCCCTTATGTGATGCCTTGGTCGAAAAATGCAAGGGAAATAGGGTCATGGACCTTAGTCTTGCAAAGATGTGTAGCATGAGAATGTTGACTAGTCAAGGGTCAATAAGTCTTGATTTTTAATGTAAGACTACATCTAAGCCATCCATGTGTTTATATCATAACCTCCAGGTGCTTTATATATTACTACTAGTAGAGGGAGAGTTTTACACTTAGAAAAAATTGCAAATTGAAGACCACTCCATGGGAGCTCTCGGGTTCCACTAAGGAAAAGAAGAGAAAAATTTGTTCCTTGTTCTTTTGATTCCCCACTTTAAACCAAGGTTCTTGAGGGTAGTGTAAGCATATCTCAATAGAAAAATCCTAAAAAGAGAGTTTTGGGTTAGTCGCAAAGTGAAAACCTAATGGTCTTTCTAGGTTTTGTTTGGGGATTTGTAGGATAATTGTTGGTGTTGTTCTAAGGGTCTCAACAATGGATTGAAGTGTCTTGGAGAGGTTCTAAACTACTAAGGGCGACTTTGGATTGGAATTTGGATTAAGAATCGAGGTATAATCTTGTTCTTTGAAAGTGTTACAAGATTATTTATTTTGTTGTTAGCTTTACATGTTGCTAGTATGTAGTATATGTGTTGAAGTTTATAAGGATTATGGATTGATTGTAGCCTTGGAAAAATTCGAAATGTATGTAAGCCATGTTAAGTTGGATTACAATTTAGTCGTTACAAAAATCGTCGCATGTTACTTACTTAAAGATTTTGGTTATTATAGTCAAATACGACTTGATATCGTGTTATGCTACCAATTTGGATTGAAATGGAAATTTGATAAGAATTGGTAAGGTTGAACTCAAGGTGGCCGAATTTGGACTTTTAGTTTGTTTTTCATTTGTATTGGACTACTTTCTAATTTGTGAGCCAATTGGGGCTGTTTAGTTTTTATTTGTATTGGAGTACCTTATAGAAATTGTGAGCCAATTGGGGCTGTTTGGTTATTGTATTCGGCCTTGAAAAAGGTGGCAAAGTAAGTAAAAACAAAGGAATTCATGTACGATTTTCCGTAGAATTTGGCGACTTAGCACTTAGAATATTCTACGTTTGAAGTAAGAGGTTAATGGACGTATTGTGACCATGATAGGTTGAAGTACTAGGTATAGCGTATCCTACTTGAAGAATGGAATAGCTCAAGGTTGAAGTACTTTGGAGCATCTTGCTACTTGTCGACAATCGTCGCGAGGTATGTGAACCTCTTCCTTCTTTAGACATGGTTCTATGTATGGAATATACATGTGGTATTATTTCATGATTCCTTCTACTCTTAGAAGTTAAGAAGTACGTATGTTGATTTACTCTACGTAAAGGTTATGTATAAGTTATCCTAAGTTCTTACCAAGTCTTATGGGGGATGTTGGTAAGAGTCGTTAGGAGGTATTTTGGAGCCAAATTGACTTGGCTAATTTACGGCACGAATAAGAATAAGTATCGAACAAGCCATTGCAGCGTTAATAAAGGAAAATGTAATGACAAATAAATTATGTTAAAACAAGTAGAATTCTCCATATGCATGTAAGCTAAGATAAGACAAAATTGTATTACATTTTTACTAGATCATGGCTACTTGATTAAGATAGTTATAAATAAGTATAACTTAATCACAACACACCAAAGTATATGTTACTAATTTTAAAAGAGTTTACGTATGAAGTTTTAAGATTTTGAAACTTGTTTTCTTAAAAGTTAAGAGACTTGAAGTATTTTGAAAGCTATGTGATTTGATTTGAAAGTATAAGTCTCTTGGTTATAAAGAGAATGAATTAGTTTAAGGCATAAAGTTAGTATGACGGCTTTATGGGAAGTTGGTTATAATAACTTTATGGGAGGTTAAGAGGATGGTTTTCTTCAGTAACATAAACAAGAAATGATTTGAAATAAAGAAGGGCAAATTGTTTTAAAGGTACCAATTGCTTAAGGCCTTTAAGAAAGAAGTCACTTGATTTAGAAGCCGGTAATTGTATTTCTAAAAAGGTATTGTGACTTGTCCTGAAAAGTAGATATGACTTGATACTACGGTTATTAGTATCTTGGAAGTTTTATTTGAAAGAGAATCATTTTAAAGGAGTAGAGGCACGTAGTACGTTGGGTTAAATTCCCGGATTTTATAATGACATGTTAGTGCCTTAAGTAAACAAAAATGAGAGTGTATATGAACAAGCTAATAAGAAGTTAGGGGATTTCTTAACTTACTTATGTTATGTATGATAAGCCGGTAGGGCTTATGTTATGTATGATGGCCGGTTGAGTTAGGGTAAGAGTATAAATGAGGGGCAAGCCCCAAGACGTTATACCACCTTCTCCAGGGTAAGAGTATAAGTGAGGGGTAAATCCCCAAGACGCTGTACCACCTGCTTTATGTGATATTTGACGACCGGTCGAGATAGGGTAAGAGTATAAATGAGGGGCAAGCCCCAAGACGTTATACCACCTTCTCCAGGGTAAGAGTATAAATGAGGGGCAAGCCCCAAGACGTTATACCCCCTGCTTTACCACCTTCTCCAGGGTAAGAGTATAAATGAGGGGCAAGCCCCCAGACGTTATACCACCTGTTTTGATTGATTTTATGGGCGTGAGACCCATGGTTATGTTTTACACTTTTAGCTGTCGACAGTGATGGGGGATTCCACGGGCATGCTTTGATATTGGTGTATCGATCGCGTCCCATTTTGGCGGGTAGTATATGTGTCCCTCCGTAGTGGGCCGGACTATGTTATGAATGATAAGTAAGTTAGACAGAAATGAACTTAATGACTTCTCCTAAGTAAGTACGTAAGATATGACTATAACTCTTAATGGAATGGAAAAAGATATTGATGTAAGTTATGTGGAAAAACTTGATTGAATTCTTAAGTATGTATGTAAGAATATGATGTTAATTCCTATTGAAAGAAGGAAAAGAATGATTAATGTACGATTAAGTTCATAAGTGGTAATGACACGACAGGATCTGGTATGTATTTTTTTATACTTGTCCTTGTCATTCTTTTGTACTGATTATGATCCGCTTATCACGTTAATTCTGCTCCATATTCGCACTGTTGTAATCGACTTCTTCGGGCTGCGTTCATGTCCGCAGTTTAGGTATTACGCTATGGATCCGCGAGCTTAGGATCCAGTTCAAGATTTCGAGATGGCTCCAATGTTCGTGAGTTGTCGTGGCTATGTATATTCAGTGCACGGCGGGCCTCATTCCGCCACGCTTGTTCGATTATTATTCCTGAGGTCCGTATTCACATTTTGTGGTCGGTTTGTAAAGGAAAGGAGGCAAGCTCGCTTATGTATGACAGACGTTCGGGAAGGTAGCCTATCGGCTAACTCATTGTTTTATTATTATTGTTTTTATTTTATAAGTTTCATGTATGTTCCGCTGATTTTCTCGATGTTTACATGGGGTGCCGTGTAGGGCACGATCGCGATCCCGGTCGGGTCGTGACAAAGTGGTATCGAGCGATTAGTCTCGGAAAGTGTCTACGCATCGTGTCTAGTGTAGTCTTGATTTTCGTGTGTTGCACCACATCTATAATCGGGAGGCTGCAGGACATTTAGGATTGGTTTCCATTCTTCTCACTCGAGATCGTGCCATAGAGTCGTGTTGTTAGGTCGCCTCTCCAACGAGTTATGTTGATTGCAGCCTACGAGAAAGCGCATGACCCAGAATGACTATGTGGATTGCGTATCCAGGTTGGTATTGATTATAGTATAGTTGGTATTGTGACATACATCTATACGGAGTTATGTATGAGGGTCAGACGCGTGTTGCCTAGAATGATTTTAGATTACCAGGGATCGGTAAAGACTAACTAGATACCGGGAAGGTATGGAATAGTTAATGAATTTTCGCCCAGGTCTTGTGTTTTATTTTGAGATAATTGGGAAAGGATGAGCTGTCTGATAGGGTAGTGAACCCTTAAGAAGCCATATTAAGGAACCTAACGGAATGTCATGTTAATAGATTAAGCTGCGTAGTATGCTTAAGAGAATTATACGGACGAGGCCTGTATAGAGTAAGTAATGGTTGTTGTGATCGAGACAACATGGTTATGATTTTATGAGAAGTTTTGTACCCGTTTACTGGGGGATTGATAAGGTAGGCTTGGAGCATGGAAATTGCGAGCCTAAGAATATTGATTACTGCCGAGACCTTAGGTATATAAGGCTTTCTCTGGCAATAAGATTTATTATAGACCAAGAATAAGAGTTAAGTGCGACAATGAGGTTGAGGACTGTTACAGGTCTCCCATGGCCTGGAATGGAGTGGGATCATTGGTAGTAGTTCCGCTACGACAGGTCACGGCGGTGCAAGGCCCAAGTCTAGTTAATTGTTTTACGTTCAGTGGACGCGTTCCACCTAACCAGTAGTGGCGGAAATGACCTTATATTGTTTCATAGAGTGACTCCAAGATTTGAGGCCAGAATAGGTATGGAAGTTATGTATGTATGTTAGAAGGAGTTGGCAGTGCGAAAAGGTAACCTCTTTTGGGCTTGTGATGGACGGGTATGCGTGTACAAGTTATTAGGGCCATGTGTGGCATTGTTGGTATGTCGGGGTTGTGAAAGGAAACTATGTCGCTAATTATAAAGATTGACTCCGAAAGAACATTCGAGGACGAATGTTTCTAAGGGGGGAAGAATGTTACACCCCGTATTTACAGGACATGGTGTAAGAACGTAAGTAAGAACCCGCAAGTGTTAAGATTTGAGACTTGTAAAATTTATCGGAAATTATGGAATTGTCGGAAATTGTGTTATTGTAACGAATGGGAGGGCGACACGTGTCACCCCCCCCCCCCTTATGTGATGCCTTGGTCGAAAAATGCAAGGGCAAGAGGGTCATTGGACCTTAGTCTTGCAAACACGTAGCGTGAGAATGTTGACTAGTCAAGGGTCAATAAGTCTTGATTTTTAATGTAAGACTACATCTAAGTCATCCATGTGTTTATATCATAACCTCCTAGTGCTTTATATATTACTACTAGTAGAGGAGAGTTTTACACTTAGAAAAATTGCAAATTGAAGACCACTCCATGGGAGCTCTCGTTCCGCTAAGGAAAAGAAGAGAAAATTTGTTCCTTGTTCTTTTGATTCCCACTTTAAACCAAGGTTCTTGAGGGTAGTGTAAGCATATCTCAATAGAAAATCCCGGAAAAAGAGAGTTTTCTGTTAGTCGCAAAGTGAAAACCTAATGGTCTTTCTAGGTTTTGTTTGGGATTTGTAGGATAATTGTTGGTGTTGTTCTAAGGGTCTCAACAAGCGGATTGAAGTGTCTTGAGAGGTTCTAAACTACTAAGGAGCGACTTTGGATTGGAATTTGGATTAAGAATCGTCGAGGTATAATCTTGTTCTTTGAAAGTGTTACAAGATTATTTATTTTGTTGTTAGCTTTACATGTTGCTAGTATGTAGTATATGTGTTGAAGTTTATAAGGATTATGGATTGATTGTAGCCTTGGAAAAATTCGAAATGTATGTAAGCCATGTTAAGTTGGATTACAATTTAGTCGTTACAAAAATCGTCGCATGTTACTTACTTAAAGATTTTGGTTATTATAATCAAATACGACTTGATATCGTGTTATGCTACCAATTTGGATTGAAATGGAAATTTGATAAGAATTGGTAAGGTTGAACTCAAGGTGGCCGAATTTGGACTTTTAGTTTGTTTTTCATTTGTATTGGACTACTTTCTAATTTGTGAGCCAATCAGTCATTTAGTTTTATTTGTATTGGAGTACCTTATAGAAATTGTGAGCCAATTGGGGCTGTTTGGTTATTGTATTCGGTCTTGAAAAAGGTGGCAAAGTAAGTAAAAACAAAGGAAGTGCTGTCCGATTTTCCGTAGAATTTGGCGACTTAGCACTTAGAATATTCTACGTTTGAAGTAAGAGGTTAATGGACGTATTGTGACCATGATAGGTTGAAGTACTAGGTATAGCGTATCCTACTTGAAGAATGGAATAGCTCAAGGTTGAAGTACTTTGGAGCATCTTGCTACTTGTCGACAATCGTCGCGAGGTATGTGAACCTCTTCCTTCTTTAGACATGGTTCTATGTATGGAATATACATGTGGTATTATTTCATGATTCCTTCTACTCTTAGAAGTTAAGAAGTACGTATGTTGATTTACTCTACGTAAAGGTTATGTATAAGTTATCCTAAGTTCTTACCAAGTCTTATGGGGGATGTTGGTAAGAGTCGTTAGGAGGTATTTTGGAGCCAAATTGACTTGGCTAATTTACGGCACGAATAAGAATAAGTATCGAACAAGCCATTGCAGCGTTAATAAAGGAAAATGTAATGACAAATAAATTATGTTAAAACAAGTAGAATTCTCCATCTGCATAGAAGCTAAGATAAGACAAAATTGTATTACATTTTTTCTAGATCATGGCTACTTGATTAAGATAGTTATAAATAAGTATAACTTAATCACAACGCACCAAAGTATATGTTACTAATTTTAAAAGAGTTTACGTATGAAGTTTTAAGACTTTGAAACTTGTTTTCTTAAAAGTTAAGAGACTTGAAGTATTTTGAAAGCTATGTGATTTGATTTGAAAGTATAAGTCTCTTGGTTATAAAGAGAATGAATTAGTTTAAGGCATAAAGTTAGTATGACGGCTTTATGGGGAGTTGGTTATAATAACTTTATGGGAGGTTAAGAGGATGGTTTTCTTCAGTAACATAAACAAGAAATGATTTGAAATAAAGAAGGGCAAATTGTTTTAAAGGTACCAATTGCTTAAGGCCTTTAAGAAAGAAGTCACTTGATTTAGAAGTTCTGTAATTGTATTTCTAAAAAGGTATTGTGACTTGTCCTGAAAAGTATATATGACTTGATACTACGGTTATTAGTATCTTGGAAGTTTTATTTGAAAGAGAATCATTTTAAAGGAGTAGAGGCACGTAGTACGTTGGGTTAAATTCCCGGATTTTATAATGACATGTTAGTGCCTTAAGTAAACAAAAATGAGAGTGTATATGAACAAGCTAATAAGAAGTTAGGGGATTTCTTAACTTACTTATGTTATGTATGATAAGCCGGTAGGGCTTATGTTATGTATGATGGCCGGTTGAGTTAGGGTAAGAGTATAAATGAGGGGCAAGCCCCAAGACGTTATACCACCTTCTCCAGGGTAAGAGTATAAGTGAGGGGTAAATCCCCAAGACGCTGTACCACCTGCTTTATGTGATATTTGACGACCGGTCGAGATAGGGTAAGAGTATAAATGAGGGGCAAGCCCCAAGACGTTATACCACCTTCTCCGTGGTAAGAGATAAATGAGGCAAGCCCCAAGACGTTATACCGCTTACCACCTTCTCGGTAAGAGTATAAATGAGGCAAGCCCCCGCACGTTATACCACCGCTTTGATTGATTTTACGGGCGTGAGACCCGTGGTTATGTTTTACACTTTTAGTCGACGATGTGACGGGGATTCCACGCATGCTTTGATATCGCGTGATCGATCGCGTCCCATTGGGGCCGTAGTATATGTCCTCCGTAGTGGGCCGGACTATGTTATGAAAGATAAGTAAGTTAGACAGAAATGAACTTAATGACTTCTCCTAAGTAAGTACGTAAGATATGACTATAACTCTTAATGGAATGGAAAAAGATATTGATGTAAGTTATGTGGAAAAACTTGATTGAATTCTTAAGTATGTATGTAAGAATATGATGTTAATTCCTATTGAAAGAAGGAAAAGAATGATTAATGTACGATTAAGTTCATGTGGTAATGACACTACAGGATCCGTATGTATTTTTATACTTGTCCTTGTCATTCTTTTGTACGATTATGATCCGCATCAGACGTTAATTCTGCTCCATATTCCACTGTTACATCGAATTTCTTCGGGGCCGCGTTAAATGTCCGCAGTTTAGGTATTACGCTATGGATCCGCGAGCTTAGGATCCTGGTTCAAAGATTTTGAGATGGCTCCAATGTTCCGGAGTTGTCGTGGCTATGTATATTCAGGTACGGCGGGCCTTGTCCCGCCACGATTATTCGATTATTCCTAGGTCCGTATTCACATTTTGGGTCGCTTGTAAAGGAAAGGAGGCAACCGCTTCGCTTATGTGACACGTTGCTCGCGGCGTAGCCCATCGGCTAACCTCGTTGTTTTATTATCGTTGTTTTTATTTTATAAGTTTCATGTATGTTCCGCTGATTTTCTCCGATGTTTACTCGTAAGGGTGCCGGTGTAGGGCACCGGGCCGCGATCCCGGTCGGCCGTGACACTCCTGTATCGCGCGGTGCATATTAATGTAGCACGACAAGGTTATAGCCTATGTTTCCCGGCAGCTACGGAAGCATGAGAGGAATTACCCTACTCACGACTTAGAGTTGGCCGCAGTTATTCATGCCTTGAAGATTTGGAGACATTATTTATACGGGGTTCATGTGGATATTTATACAGACCACAAGAGCCTCCAGTACATCTTCAGGCAGAGGGAGCTGAACTTGCGGCAGAGACGGTGGTTAGAGTTGCTGAAGGATTATGATGTTGATATCCTATACCATCCGGGAAAATCCAACGTGGTTGCAGATGCTCTGAGTCGTAGATCTATGGGGAGTCTGTCAGAGGTACAACCAGATAGACAGGACATGGTCCGTGAGATCCATCAGCTGGCGAGCCTTGGGGTTCGGTTGGTCGATACCGATGATAGTGGGGTACGGGTTCGAGAGGTTGTCGAGTCTTCCATCTTTGAGGAGGTGAAGAGGCGACAATATGAGGATCCAGTTATGATACAATATCGAGGTACGGCTCTTCGAGAGGAGAAGAGTTTATTTGAGGTAATACCACTGGGGTTCTAAGATTCGAGGCGTATCAGGTGTTCCCGATGTTGCAGACTTCACAAGATGTTCTGGAAGCACACGCGTTACTCTATTCATCCGGGGTCGACTAAGATGTACCATAACCTCAGATGTATGTATTAGTGGGATGGCCTGAAGAGGGACGTAGCAGAGTTTGTTGCTCAGTGTCTGAATTGTCAGCAGGTCAAAGTTGAGCACCAGAAGCCCGGTGGGCTATTGCAGGCGATTGAGATTCCGACATAGAAGTGGGAGGTAATCAACATGGATTTTGTTACAGGGTTACCTCGTACTCATATGAAGGGTGTGATGAGATTCGGAAAGAAGGGGAAACTTAGCCCAAGATACATTGGGCCTTATCAGATCCTCCGTAGAGTAGGCAAGGTTGTCTATGAGTTGGAACTGTCGTCCGACTTGGAGGCAGTACATCCGGTCTTCCATGTTTCTATGTTGTGGAAGTGTATCGGAGATCCATCGAGAGTTTTCCCAGCTAGTGATGTCCAGGTGACAGAGGGATTATCGTATGAGGAGAGTCTCATAGCGATACTCGATCGCCAGGTCAGGCGACTGCGGAACAAAGATGTGGCTTCCGTCAAAGTCTTGTGGCGGAATGATAATAGAGAGGAGATGAATTGGGAAGCAGAGGAGGACATGATGAATAAGTATCCTCACTTATTTCCTACACCTTCAGGTAATTCATTTCCCTTACTTGTCAGTTTTAATTGAAGTATTTGTTTAAGTGTTGTTATGTGGCCAGATGTGGAATAATTGGTATGTAGGGGTTGTAAAAGGAGACTATATCGCTATCTATTAGATTGACTACGAAAGAACATTCGGAGACGAATGTTTCTAAGGGGGGAAGTATGTTACACCCCGTAATTCCAGGACATGTATATAAGAACGTATGTAAGAAATCAGGACGTTAAGATTTGAGACTTGTAGAATTTATCGGAATTATGGAAATGTCGGGAAACAAAACATTATGGACGAATAGTAGGGTGACACATGTCACCTCCACTCTATGGGCTTGGACGAAATGGACAAGGCCAATTTGTCAAGTCTTGAAAGCCAAGGCTTGACATTGTTGACCAAGTTAATAAGCCCACTTGACCCTTTATATTTTAATCTCCTTCATCCTATCCCCACAAGTGTTTTAATCTTGAACCTCCATTTAATTATATACACCCATATAACAAGACAAGTTCTAACACTTAGTAAAATTTCAAGAAAACTTGTGTGCACTTAAGGGAGCTCTCGGCTAAGCTCTTGAGGAAGAAGAAAATTTTTTCGTTTGATGTTCATAATTCACAATACTTTAAACCAAGGTTCCTAGAGGTATTGTAAGGTTATCTCAATAGAAAGATCCCGGAAAAGCAACGTTTTTACATTAGTCGCAAGATGAAAACCTAAGTTGTCTTCATAAGTTTTGATTGGAAATTGAAGGAAAGATGTTTATGAACTTCTAAGGGCTTCAAATAGCGGATTGAGCGTGAGGAGCGAGCTAAGTTGCTAAGGAACGACTTTGGATCTTGAAGCTATATTAGGGCTTGTCAAGGTAACAATCTTGTCCTCTTAGTGATTAAAGATTACATGTTGTTGTAGTTATGGATATAAACAAGCATGAGATTTATATAATGAAGATTGATAAGTGTTATGGATATTGGAACCACTAATCCGAAACTAGCATGTTTAGCCTTTGAGATTGAAATTCAATTTGGTTATTAGTTTAGTCGTCGCATGTTATATAAAGAAGGGATTATAGTTGTTAAAGTTGTTTACGACTATATAACATGTTATACTTAAAAACTTGGATTGAAAAAGAATTAGAAGACTTTACATTGTTGTGCATGTTAGCCGAGAATGACATTGACTATTGAACTACTTGGTATTAATTGTAGGGCAGAATTTTACACGTCCTGTAAGGCGTGTAATCCCCTTTGTTGGTTGATGTGTTGAGCCTTAAATGTGGCATATTCGTTATTGAATTCGCCTTGAAAAGGTGGAAAAGTACGTAGAAAGAAAGGAAGTGCTGCCCAATTTTCCATAGAATAAGAGACTTCATACTTAGAGTTATTCTATGTTTGAAGCTAGAAGTTAATGGACGTATTATAGTCATTATAGGTTGACATACTACGTACGGAATATTGGACTTAGCAAGTGGATTGAACCAAAGAGGTATGTAGAACTTTCCTATCTTTTGAGCATGAGTTTTACAAATATATAGACGGTGGACGACGAGTTTTAAAGGAATTCGGTTTCATTTTGATATCATTGCCTTAATCGAAGAATATCTAAGTTTGGTTGAGTTAGAGAATTAACTCACTTGTTTTTTTAAAGATGAAAATACCTTAATTGTCTAAAACATAAAGAGTTATAACGGCTTTATGGGAAGTTAGTTATAACAGCTTTATGGAAAGTTAAGAGATTTGTCTACTTGATTTATAGGCATAAGTTTCCTAGGTTGTGAAAGTAGAAGTGCTTGATTTTAAAAGCTGTGGTTTGAATTTCTAAAGGTGTAGTACTTAGGGTTAAATTCCCGGATTTGACATGACAGACTAGTGCCTTGAGTCTTATAAAATGATAGGTGATTCACTTTAATCTAATGAGAGTCCTAAATGATTTTAGGTTGCATATGTTGCTCACGATAGATATTCAGGCAAGTATTATATTTTCATATCACCGTGTCCCTCACTTGAGGGTCGGCAATCATGTGTTATGTTACGGGTTAAATTCCCTTGATATTGTTTTATTCCGTGGATTAGCTCTCCACGATGCGGGTATCCATATATACTCGTTGCGGGTCCACGAGACCTATGCGGGTTCAATTTCTACGGGTTAAATTCCCATGACTATTTTCAAGGATAGCTCTCACGACGCGTATCTACATATACTCATCATGGTCCACGTGACCTATGCGGGTTCGATTCCCATGCGGGTTAAATTCCCATGAATAGGATTGCATGATGGTATTACGGGCGGGTAGCCCTAAAATAATCATAACCTTCCTACTTTTAAACGACAAAAGATACTCTCATTAGTCTCAGTGTTAATAAGGTGTGGTGTGTTGTTATTTGGTATTATACATGTCTCCATCTTTATTTTAGACTATATAATTTCATTTCAGTAATTTCAGTTCTTATACTTGGTACATATTTTGTACTGACCCCCTTTCCTCGGGGGCTGCGTTCATGCCGCATGTAGGGGTAAGCAGGTTGTGGATCCTCACTCTTAGGATCACTGATCAGTTGTCAGAAAGCTCCATTTCTCCGGAGGCTTGTCTTTTGGTACGGTTTCCCTGATGTTGTAGATTTATGTACATTCAGGGGTATGGTGGGGTCCTGTCCCGTCACAGTTGTTATGTAAAAATTCTTAGAGGTCTGTAGTCATATCTTGTGGATTGTGTTGTAAAAAAAAGGATGTGACTGCTTTTTGGGTTATGTATATTTTTTTTTGGAAGGTGGCCTTATCGGCTAACATGTTGATATTTCATGACTTGTACTTTTTGAGTTGTATGTATATTCCGCCACTATTCTCTGATGTATACCTGTAAGGGGTGCCCAGGTAGGGCACCAGTCGCGGGCCCGGCGTCGGGTCGTGACAGTTAGTATCAAGGTTGACACTGCATCTTGTAGGTGTTCTCATTCTTCATTAGTTTTATGACATTTAAAATGTCTTCTTGTTTTTTGTTAGTTCTACTACAGAAAAGCGCTTACATAGCGTTTTTTTTAAGGCTTGTATAGCGTTGTGCAATCTACCGCTATGGTATCTTATTGTCACGACCCGACTCGACGCCCTAATTGGACGCTATTACACTAACCCGTCACGTAATCAATTGACCCTTAAGGGTAATAGAAAATTTCGGCAGCACAACGCTGCATCTATAACATATACCCAAATTAGGCGAGCCGACAAGACTGCCTTACACAACTATCCAACCATCACAACAGGCTAGCCGACTAGGCTGCCACCAAATAGCATCACATAAGCAAAGGAGTAATCACAATAGGCAAGCCGGCAAGGCTGCCACTATATACGAGAACATCCCAAAACAAGTGCAACAATACAGCTAGCTCAACCGCATAAACGTTCTACACAAGTCCAAAACACATCTATCACCCACAACTGTCTACAGACCTCTAAGAGTACAATACTGACATATGACGGGACAGGGCCCCGTCGTGCCCAAAATATACATAAGTCTGGAATGTAAAGATCTGTACCAAAATAACTAGCTCCGGAACAAGGAAGCTCTTTAGCAGCGGTAGATGTCCTAAACTGCAGGGTCACCTAACCGATCACCTGTACATGAGGGCATGAACGCAGTCCCCCAGGGAAAAGGGGGTCAGTACGATAGATGTACCATGTATGTGAAACTGAAAAATACTTTAATTGAAATCATAACAGTTCAACGTATAGCAGGGGCAAGTATGAAATCAACATAACAATATAATTGTGCCTTATCAAATGAGAGTAATGAAAATCAGTTCTTACCTTTCCAAAATATGCAAGTCTTGCCAAAATCATGAATTCCTATCCTCAGGATATAATAGCACGGGACTCGAACCCGTCTAGGTACATATATACCATGGGACTCGAACCCAAGTAAGTATATATCATGGGACTCGAACCCAAGTAAGTATGTACATATCATGGGACTCGAACCCAAGTAAGTATGTATATATCATGGGACTCGAACCCAAGTAAGTATGTATATATCATGGGACTCGAACCCAAGTAAGTATATTTATCGTGGGACTCGAACCCAAGTAAGTATGTATATATCATGGGACTCGAACCCACGTAAGTGTATATATCATGGGACTCAAACCCACGTAAGTGTATATGGAATAATATAATGTCATGAGACTCGAACCCACATCATGGAGAGCTAATCCATGGAATAATAATAATCCGGGAGTTGAACCCGCTTGGGACTCGAACCCAAGTAATATAATAATAATAGCCGGGACTCGAACCCGGAACATATAATATAGTGTCGGCCCTCTATGTGAGAGACTCGGTGAATGTGTAATAAGACTTGGCACGAGTAGATATCATGAGCAACTATATGCAATTAGAAATCATCTTTGACTTTCGATAATATCATCATAATAAGCACTTTACTGAAAATCATAGGCACTTGTCATAAGAAATTTCCTTTAAAACTAACTTTGTAGAAAATCATGTACGTCCGCCGTACTTTTATCAAAATCATGTCAAATGAAAGTTTGTTTCACAAAATCATGTCAAAAGAAAGAAGGATAGTCTCACATACCCTTAGTCGCTCAACCAATGCAAAACTAGGATGCGTCTCGTCTAGTACGTCAGCCTATAATAATAATAAGACCATTAATTCTAGGACTTCTAACGTAAGTTATATTGAATAACAGCTTCCCATTTTTATAAAAATCCGGGAAGCACTTCCCATGTTTATGTGCGTATCCACAATTAACCAACAGTCCAAATTCAACCAACAATCACAACCATTTCAATATGTAATCTAATTAGGCCTCATATACTGCATATACGCCATCATACAGTCTCCTTTCTCCTTATTTATGAAAGACAACAATTTCAACCATCAAAGTGACTATCGCACCTATTTACCATGTTCATTCAATCCTTAAAATGTTACAACAATGTCTGAGATTCCAAAACTATTTTCTTAGTTCCTTAAATTTCAATTCATCTCGTGTCACCTTATATAACTAATTACATCACCAAGTACCAAATGCTTCTTTCAATTCTTAACACACAATTAGTGATGATGTTAATAATAGTAACAACGATTATATGACACCAAAACAGCCCGTAAAGGGTCGCACAATGTCCGAAAGTTATTCATGAGTTTTAGGTCATTTAGCATGTAACCATTTTAACTCTTTTCTTAACTATTAACCCAACTTATATTTCCAAAAAATCCCATATAATGAATCCATCTTTAATCTTCACAATTTCATCCATTTTTAATACAAATTAGTGATGAAATACAACACAACACACGAATCCAACATATACCCGAAACAGTCCAATTCGGCTCACACCCAAAATTGACACATGCATTGTCTAAATTCAAGATTTCTTCCTAACACAAGTCCATTACTTCAACTACCACAATATGCAACTTCAATTATAGCATAGAAGGAAGGATTTTCATACCTTAATTTAATCTTCAAAACAGTCCCGATTTTTAGCCATTGCTTTGTCAGCTGATTTTGTAACGTCCATAACTCTCTACTCCAATGTCATATCGATGAGAGGGTTGTTGAGTTAGAAACTATACTCGATGAACTTCATTTTAGGCTTTTGAAACACCCAAAAACTCCTACTATACTAGGCGATATATCCCTTCAAAGTTGACTAAAATTCTGCCCAAAATCCCGATTTTTGTCCCAACTTTCATCACATTCTTGTCCAATTTTTTCCTTCTTCAACTCCAATCCAACATGCAAGCATTCTACAATGTTAGACCAACATCCTTACATGTTTTTCTTCTCAAAAACTTGTCCAAAACTTGACTAAAAATCTCATCTCTCTCGCCAAAGATCCAAGAAAACCCACTGTTTTTGGTTCCTATTTGGGCTAATTGTTAGATGGATTAATCTAGGAAGAAGGTTATAGAATGACTTCAATTCTTGCTAAGAATGGTGCAATTTTCGGATTTGGGTTGGGAGAGGAGGAGATGAACTTGGTGTTTAGAATGAAATTGAAATTAGAATAAAAGAGTTTTGGTATTTTAAGGAAATTTGAAAATACTTGTTTAGACTTACACTTTGGCCCTCTTTAATACCCTCTTAGTTAAAAACAACCCCAAATAATAAATCTTAACCCCTCTTTCAATTAATCTCAACACTCGTTGCCTTAAATTCTTATCGTCGTATCTTATATACCTTACTAATCCATAACGGAAATTAGATATGTATATATACCACCATTACTAAAGAATTTTCCGGCGTCGCATTCATCATTACCAAAAATTATTATATAATCACATCCTTAAGTATATTAATTTCCAATACTCGGATCCTATTTTCCTCAATTACGTCCTTACTTATTGTCTTAAACTCACAAGGTGTAACACTTAGATAGCGCTTAAAAAAGCGCTATGCATGCAGGCTACTACCATAGCGCTTTTCTTGCATAGCGCAAAAAAAGCGCTATGCTAGTTATACTTCTATTTTGAAGATACTAGCTTGCATAGCGCTGTTTTAAGCGTTATGCAAGCTTTTTATCTGTTTTTTTTTACTTATTATTTATTGTTTTGGTACCTATTATTTTCCCCCTGTTTTTTCACCTAATAAATAAAATATCAAAAAGATAACAAAAAGAATACTCATTCAAAATATAATATAATATAATATAATATAATATAATATAATCATTCGCATAAAACATAATAATATATTTAAAATAATATCTCAATCATTAGTAGATTACAATCATTAACTAATAACAATACGACATAGTCAACAATTATATCAAAATACTAACTAATAGCTTCAACCTTCCATTTTTTTTTGAGAAATCGATTGTACAAGTAGTCTGCTCAATTAATTCGAAAATTCTTCATTTTGCTTGTACGATAAACTTTGAGTGGTGAACTATGAACAAACTGCAAAACATAGATGTTACAAAAACATAGTTAGAATAGAAACGTCTAACAAATAAACGTACTTACACAATAACCTCATACAAATAGATTCAAATCTAAGGGAAGAATAAATCAGTCCAAAGTAAAGTGGATGGCCCACTAGTTACTATTTTTCTTTACGTCAAAAGAAAGAGCCAAACTTTAACTTGTAGCTAAAATCTATGATTTTGCCTATTTAGTTATACAAAAGCGGGAAAAGATTGGTGCTAGAATAGATGAGGAGGCCGATGTGTGTATGATTAATTCGTAAGGACGTTAAGGCTCAGAAAACACACAGGAGATCATTTATATTCATATTTTAGGCTGCACAAAATCATTTGAACTTACAATTAGGTATGCAAAAACTTACTCAAGCACATGATCAATCCTATAGATATGAAGTTTTAGAAAATGAACAAGTAGACCACTTAGAGAATACCATTTCATCTATATATAGTCTCTTAAGTAAGACACATAACATATATGCTATATGGAAACATTTCAGGACTGTATACGAAATGGTTATGAAGCTTACTGTTTTTAACAGAGAACAAACATTATATAAATGGCAATAATCAACTAACAGATATTATAGTTAGACTAGTTAAAGAACTTAAACAAGATGGGCAAGCTTCAATATTCTGAGGTCAAGTAAAGGAGCTGCCAAAACTATATGTCAACTTAAGGAGATTACTCAGGGCAAATACTATCTAGGAAGGACATTTCACATTTTAGAAGACAAGATAAATAGGGACAAATATGCAGAAGATAAAAACAGAGAGGGGCAAGTATGTAATGCCGATACATGTTTCATTATGCAACTTAATAAGCAGTCATGATACAAGATGACCTAGAAGACTTTACATATTAATATGGATGGCCTTTACCACTTAAATAAGCAGGACATGTGCATAGTCAATTTGATGAGATGTTTAGACAAATAAAGGTGATGAACAACCACTCAGGGAAAATTGTTTTAGTATGCAGCAATACTTTGGCCTAGACAATTATAACATCACACTCCTACTGCCTACTGGACACGGTGATGCATTCAGGATAAGGTATAACATGTTTGGGATGACTATCAAGTAGATCGCAAGTCAAATGACAAATACACAATAATATTAACACGCCAATAAACATTTCAACATTTTTAGTCCAGCAGTGGTCTACAACAATCCCAACCAGCAAACATACATAAGTTTACACTTAAGATCACCAACTCAGACACTTAAGATCAACAACATAAAATTAAAAAAAAATGAAGAGTTATATAAACGTATTATGATAGATATTAAACTCGTGTAGTTAGCTTAAAAGTAACATATATTAGCCATCTGATGAGACGAGAACGTGAAGATTTTATTTTAGAATTAAAATGTTTGTTACTTTATTGGGATGATAACACGACATTGTACATCGTATATCCTTGATCTTAGTAACATTTTGATTGGAGATCGGTCTTAAGTTATTTAAAATACTATAGTGATGTTTTAGAAAACAAGTAAAAGATTTGTATCTTTTTGGATATAGGCATATAAATGTACACACATAATCCTTTGAATTTTGGTTGTTGTTATTTTCGGGGAACGCGTCGGCTTACTTTATTTCACCCTCAGACCGACGGACAGGCAGAACGTACTATCCAGACACTTGAGGATATGTTGAGGGCCTGTATTATTGACTTCAGGGGTAGCTGGGAGGATCATTTTCCTCTTGTTGAGTTTGTGTATAATAACAACTACCATTCCAGTATTCAGATAGCGCCTTATGAGGCCTTATATGGAAGGAAGTGTAGGTCGTCGATCGGTTGGTTCGATGTTGGCGAGGTTCAGTTAGTTGGCCCAGACTTGATTCAGCAGACTGTGAATAAGGTAAAGCTTATCCAGGAGAGTTTATTAGCAGTTCAGAGTCTACAGAAGTAGTATGCAGATAATCGACGTCGACACTTGGAGTTTCAGCTTGATGATTGGGTGTTCTTGAAGGTATCACCCGTGAAGGGTGTGATGATGTTCGGAAATAAGGGGAAACATAGCCCGAGGTACATTGGGCCATACCAGATTGTTCGCAGAGTAGGCAAGGTTGCCTATGAGTTAGATATGTCATCCGATCTAGATGCAGTACATCCGGTCTTCCATGTTTCTATGTTACGGAAGTGTATCGAAGATCCATCCAGAGTTTTCTCAGTTAGTGATGTCCAGGTGACAGAGGGGTTATCATATGAAGAGATTCCTATAGCGATACTTGATCGCCAGGTCAGACGATTGCGGACTAAGGACGTGGCTTCCGTCAAGGTCTTGTGGCGGAATGATAATAGAGTGAAGATGATTTGGGAAGCAGAGGAGGACATGATGAAGAAGTATCCTCACTTATTTCTTACACCTACAGGTAATTCATTCTCCCTACTTGTCGATTTTGATTGACGTATATGCATAAGTGTTATATTGTGGCCATGTGTGACATATTTGATTGTGTTGGGTATAGTTACAGGGGACTATGCCGACATCGGTTTAAGATTGAACTTAGTAAGAACATTCGGGACGAATGTTTCTAAGGGGGAAAGAATGTTACACCCCGTAGTTCCAGGACATGTATATAAGTACCTACGTGAGAAAATACGACTTTTAAGTTTGAAACGACAGAAAGATTACTTCTTCTTACAAAAAATATTCCGAACCTCGTGAAGGAAAAGGGTTTAATAATTGGAATTTGATTCTCAAATTTGGTATTTGATTCTCAAATTTGGTATTTGAGACTTATAGAATTTATTAGAATTTTGGAGAGATAAAATATTTTGGACCAATAGGAGGGTGACATGTGTCACCCCCACATGGCCCATGTTGGGCGATAAAGTGTTGGCCAAGTGCCCAAGTGGGCTCAAGATATTTATTATGCACAATCCTAGCCACACATGTGTTTTAATCTCCACCCTTGGTTTCATTATATATTCACCTAGTAGTACAAGACTTTAACACTTAGAAAATTTTCAAGAAAACTTTGTGCACACTTAGGAGGCTCTCGGCCAAGGCAACCTAGAAGAAGAAAAAATTCTTCAAATGTTGTTGATAAATCCCCATATTCAAACCAAGGATCCCTAGTAGGTGTTCTTAAATCCCGGAAATACTACGTTAATCCGCTAGTCGCACCTTGAAATCCTAAGGTGTTCTTCATATTTTGAGTTGGAACTTGAAGAGAAGTTGGTTATGAACTTCTAAGGGTTGCTTGAAGTGGGTTGGAACGTAAAGGAAATGAGCTAAAGTTGCTAAGGATCGACTTTTAATCTTGAATTATATTTGGGCTTAGTTAGGTAATGATCCTTGTCTTCTTAATGTAATTGAAGATTTCATGTTATATTAGTTGATAAATGAGCTTGTGCTATAAGGAATAAAGATTTATAATTGTTTAGGATATTTGGAGGGTTAAAAACTGAGACATGGCATGTTAGCCATTGAAGTTGTTAATCAATTTGGTTGTTAGTTATAATTGTCACATGTTATACAAGAAAGGGAATTTAGTTGTTATAATTGTTGTGACGTATTAACATGTTGGAGTAACCACTTGGATTAAAGAATTGAAAAAGGACTATATGTTGTATTGTTGTTTGATTGGTTGTGCCTTAAATATGGCGTATTGGTTATTGATTTCGGGCCTTGAAAAAGGTGGGAAAGTAAGTAGAAACAGGGGAAGTGATGTCCAATTTTCCGTAGAATAAGAGACCTTATACTACTATTATTCTACCTTAGAAAGTTAGAAGTTGATAGACGTATTATGGTCATTATAGGTTGACATTCTACGTGCGGCGTATTCAACTTAGCGGGTGGATTAAGACGAAGAGGTATGTGGAACTTTCCCTATCTTCTTGAGCATGAATCTTATAAATGTATAGTACGGTTGACGTACATGTCTTAAATGAATTCGATGTCATTTTGGTACCATTGATTTGTTTTAAAAAGGTACAAGTTTAGTTGAGTTGGAAAGTTAAACTCACTCGGTTTTTAAATGATGTAAATGCCTTAGTTTTTCTAAAAACATAAAGTGTTATAATGGCTTTATGGGAAGTTAGTTATAACGACTTTATGGTAAGTTAAAAGAGTGGTTTACTTGAATGATTTAAAAGAGAATAAATGATTAGATTTTGAAAGTATACGATACTTGATTTAGAGAGTATAAGTAACTTGATTTAAAGGTATATGTTACTTGAGTTTGGAAAGTAGAAGTTACTTGGTTTCAAAGCCTTGAAATGAATTTCTAAATGTGTAGTAACTTGATTTGAAAAATAGGCATGCCTTGATACTACGGGTGTTAGTATCTTGTGGCTTTTATATGAAAAGGGTTCTTTTTAAAGGAATAGAAGTATGTAGTACTTTGGGGTTAGATTCCCGGATTTTACATGATAGTGCCTTAAGTTTAATTAATGAGAGTTAAAGATTGCTAACTTGCATATGTAGTTTATGATGGTCGTTAGTGCTAGTGTTATATTATTTATTACGGGGTCAATCCCCGGGTCATATTGCATTTTGCATTTCCGTGGATTTGCTCCCCACGATGTGAGTATGGCGTATATGCTCATTGCGGGCCCACAGAGTCCATGCGGGTGAAATAGTCCTATGCGGGTGAAATAGTCTCATGCGAGTCAAATTGCCTCATGCGGGTGAAATAGTCTCAGGAGTAGGATTGCATAATGATACTACAGACGGGTGTCCCTAGTTTGATCATAAGCTTCCTATTTTTAAACAGTAAGGTTTAATCTTATTTACTCTCATTGTTAGTAAGGCACAGTGTACTGTTAATTTGTTTATCATACATGTTTCTAGCTTTATTTTAGAATATATGATTTCATTACAGTACTTTCAGTTTCATATACTTGGTACATGTTTTGTCTTGACTTTCTCTGCGTTCATGCCGCAGTAGAGGTAAGCAGTTCTTGATCCTCACTCTTAGGATCACTGTTCAGCTTTTGAGAAGCTCCATTACTCCGGAGGCTTATCTTTTGGTACGGATCCCTGTTGTTGTAGATTTATGTACATTCAGGGGTATGGCAGGGCCCTGTCCCGTCATAGATAGGGTTTAAATTTTTAGAGGTCTGTAGTCATGTTTTGTGGGTTGGACTTGTAAAAGATGTATCCCTTTGTTATGTATATATGCAGAAAAGTGGCTTTATCGGCTAGCCTGGTTCTTATTTCACATTACTGCATGTCTATGAGCTTTATTTATATTCTGTTGGTTATCTATGATGTATACCTGTAAGGGTGCCCAGGTAGGGCACCAGTCGCGGGCCCGGGGTCGGGTCGTGACAGAGAAGAACTATGGTATTATGTTGTGTGGGCCGAGATCTTCCCGAAATCGTGAGCATTGTTGTAATGAATTTATGGGCTGTTTTGTTTAGTTAAATACTGGAAATTTAGTTATAAATATGCATGTAAATTGTGGTAGTTGCTAACATATGTCCTAAAGGAATTAAGGTATAGAAAGGTTGAACATTGCACTCTCGTTGTTGTTAGAATATCTCTCGTTGTTGTTGGAATATGGACTGTTTTAGGGGCTGTTTTAATATGGTTAAAGGGGCTGGATTAACATGAGAAATAGGTGTAGTAATCACCTTGGTTGTTGTGGTTGTTGTAGTCCATGAATGTAAAGATAAAGAATGGATAACGATGACGTACATGGAGTATATGGGACTGATTTTGTTACATTCTTGAAATGTGTCTTGTTATTGATGGTGTTGACCTTGTGTGTGAATTGCGGATGTGATATAAGCAGGGAAAGTGCTGCCCAATTTTTTTATAAAAAGAGAGTCATCATTCGCTATATAACGTATGCTAGTAATCATAGAGTTGATGAACATGTTATAATTGTTATAGGTTGAAGTGCTAATTGAGACGAATTCTAATTATCGAGTTGGTATAGACGACAAGCGGTATGTGAAACTATCTTTTCTTCTTTTTGGCATGATTTATATAAAATGAGTGTACGACGGACGTACATAATTCCATTGAATCCTAATTCCGAGTGATACATGATATAATAGTTGCCTTTGATTTTACAAGTGATAGTTCATTCTATTTATTCCATTGAGAGTCAAATGATGATTTAATTTGTATAAGGTTACTCATGATATTCTATTCGTGCTTGATGTGATTATATTATTTCACCGAGTCCCGGGCCGGGTATGTATATATATATATGATAATTTTACCGAGTCCCAGAATGGGCCGGGTACGATATTGTGGACAGGCATCCACGGATATGATTTTACCGAGTCCCATGATGAGTCGGGTACGGTATGTGCACATTATATGATTTCACCGAGACCCTCACTAGAGGGTGCACTATGTATATGTATATAACCGTTCACCGAGTCCCACTTTGGCAAGTGTGGTATATTATATGGACATACATGACTCTCATTTCATCAGGCACATGTGCATTGATATCTTTGATTATTATACTTGTCTCATGACATCTTTTGGCCAGTTATGATCTTCTTTACAGTACATGTATTGTATATTCGGTACATTTTAAATCGACCCTTTTTCGTGGGTTGTGTTTCATGCCCGCGGGTACATGTACTCAGTTTGGTGATCCTCCAGCTTAGGATTTCCGCTCAGCTATTTGGAGAGCTCCATTGTTCCGAAGCTTAGTCATTTTGGTACAGATCCTTGCTATAGACTTATGCATATTCAGGGGTAGCGGCGGGGCCCTGTCCCGTCATCCTTCACTATTATACTCATAGAGGTATGTAGTCATGTGTGGGTTGTAGACATGTTTTGGTCAGCTGTACAGTTGTGATTTGTTTTGGATATTTTTGTATATAGTGACAGTCTTGTCAGCTTGCCTATTTGGTTATGATTGATTTGCTGCGACTCCTCGGGATACAGGTTCATTTCATATTCTATATTGTTCTTGGTATTAGTCGGATTATATGTGGCAGGCCAGTATAAGGGTGCCTAATTAGGGCACCAGTCGCGGCCCGTCGGGTCTGGTCGTGATAGGAAACTACAATCAAAATTTATTTCTCTATTATACACATTCATTTTAGACTAATCAAATATGACCTTTTGTTTAATTAGCTCCCACTATTTTAGCATACTTCTATGACCCCAAGGGAGAATACGGACCTAAAATATTTTAAGGTCATAATGGGCCAAGATCCAAACCTATGCTATATCCGCGTTTTCTTTGGCTGATAATTTCAATAGCACATTTTGGTAGGTATAAACCAATTGAAAAGCTTATTTGATACTCTTGGTTGATTAAATAATTCAATTTTAATCCCGCGTCCTTAGATTAGTCCGACACTTTGGCGCCAAGATTTGTCTAAGCAAGCCAACCCCATTACACGATTGTGTTTATGTATCTAAGCAAACTTGGTCTTTGCGAGCAAACACTTTGGTGTAAATAGCCACAAAATTTTATCATCTACTTTTACGTTTAACACATCTATGAAAGGGTCTGAGTCCTCGTAGACTTAGAGAAAATACTTTGGCATAAATACTCATATCGCCGAAAATGATTTTGCACCCTAACAATTATAATGGACGACGCGCTTTAATTTTAGACTTGTATTCAATGTTTGAGGAACATTTTTCAGTTTTCAGGGATTTCAACCAAGATCAACATACATGTCATATATCATACGACATCCTATCATGCAATTTCTAAAACACATTTAGATGGGAAACCATCAACCCAATAGGCATGATAAAGATGGTTTTAATCAACTACTGGGCACCGCCTACCCAGACAGTCATTACGGTCATTTATATAAATCAATTACTGGGCGCCTCCTACTCAGACAATAATTGCGGACATTATGCTAATAATTAAATGCTCACATTTAAATCACTTAGCACATTTGTATATTATACAATAATATACTATTAATGATGATCATGGGTCTATTTGTCTACTCTAAAATCTATGTCTATGCCAAACAGTCCCTAAATATTTTCTGATTTTAAAAGTTTGATTTTGAGGAAATTCTGTAAACTTTTAGAATTTACAGTTTAGTCCCTCAAGAATTTAAAATTTCAATTTGAATCCTATTAAATTTAGAAAATCCAAATTTAATTTTCAGAAAATATTTTCAGGTTTAAAGGACCTGTCTGCAAATTTTAAATTTTAAAAAATTAATTTTCAGAAACTTTATTTAATTACATAATTGCCCGAAAGGATCAAATCTATCTAATTAAAAAAAATTAATTTCAGATTCTGAAACTTTTAAAACTTTAAAATCAGAATCTGAATATTTAAAACTTCAGTTTCTGATTCCGATTTATTTTTTGAAATCACCGTCGGTGCCTAACGGGCAGTAGCTGGAAAAATTAATTTTAACCTTCAGCGTCGCGACGCTCTAAGCGGCGGCGTCGCCATCAAGCCCTAGGAGGCGCCGCAGTGCTCTATCGTGTAGCCGTCACACCTCAATCCCAAAAACGCGAAATCTGTATTTTCAAAGTTCTAAAACTGGTTCAGGGTCAGATTTCCAGATTCATCCTCGTTCCCCTTCATCATCAAAAAACATGTTCATCGACCATTATTCAATTCCTTCTCGTTCTTCGTCTCAGTGCACCATATTTGAAAATGAACTGGCTACACACGTTGACTTAGAAGAGTTAGATTGGAATAACTTCCTCGATTACATCATTTTTTAACAGATCAGGAGACAAGGATTATGCGTTCTTAAGATTTTAAGGTTTTAAAGCTTCTTAACGACAAAAAATAGATTAAGACGAATCCTAACTCATATTAATCATTAATATTCATTATATAATCACACAAAATAGCTCAGACTCTGATACCACTGTAGGGTTTTGTCGGGTTCGTACACGCAGCAGAATTTGAAAATTTATGTTTCAAACACGACGGACGGTCAAACTGATGGATGATTATATAATGTAAACACACAAAATCTGTAATGCGTCGATAAAACACTTACAGTTTAGCAAATCTGCAATCTTCAAACTTCAAGTATACGCCGAGGGTGAGCACACAATTGTTCCTCGATTACAAGTTCTGAAAACTTCGATGGAATTTACTCTTATGGAAAGCTAGAAAATCCAGCAGAGTTTCAGCAGAGAATAATTCTATTGAATTGGGTGTGTGAAAATAATTATTGAACCCTCTATTTATGGCTGAAAAAATCAGTTAGGGTTTCGAAGTGGGCCAGGCCCAGAAACCGAGACAGAGTGGGTCGTCTGGACCCATTGGACATGTGGCGTCGCGGCGCTCAATGGGAGGCGTCGTTGCGCTAAGGCGCATCGGCCCTAGTCCAATTCTGCCCCGTTTCTATTTTAATTAAATCTGAAATATCATCTCGATTTAATTAAGCAATCATTATTTATTCTAATGTCTCGATTATAAACCAAATATATATATTCTCTATGATTACATCCTTGGATCAACGGAACAATTGACTTAGTGTTACCCTACAAGCCTTCACATATCGACACTAATATCATTAGGGTCTACACGAAACTCATAGACGGCGCCGGAAGACGAACTCAATATGTGAAGTATAGTTACACTAAACCTGTGAACTGAACCTCTATATGGGTAGATAAAATTATTTCATTCACGACACACTCGATCAAGCCTAGGATCTGCCAAGTGTCTATCCAAATAGTTTGATCATTATATCTCATCTATATTAGCTAACAACAAGACCATATCATAGATATGTCTACTGCGTTGGCCAACGACTTAGTCAACCTAGTACCATATGAGAATCTGAGTGTTCTCTCGAAGATACATTCGAGAAATGAATCATAATTTTGGCTCAACTACCACCTTTAATCTTCATCGCAATAAACCCAATACAAGTCGCGTCTCAACCTACAAGACATTTGAGCTTAGGACAAGATCAAAGTATATTACTCTATAAACAAGACGCGTATCAACCTCAAGTCTAAGGACTTCTATCTCCCACACGATGATGATACTTTAGACATATATAACAAACAATACATCAGCAGAGTATACCAATACTTCAACAAGTATCCATGTGTCCATCACGAGTTGTCATAACTCGTAGCAGGTGAGACATACTACATCCCTAAGGATATGATGCATACCACATGTCGACGTATCACATATCATCGATATATCATTCTCGATGATCATTAGTCGAGACAATTTTAAGAGTTACGTTATAATATTAATATATCACAATATTAATAACCATGTAACCTCTTAGGGATGCATTTATAGAATATTATAAACAATCAACTAATAATTCAATAAATGCAAATGTCATAATATTAATCTCCATTAATATAAATATAAATATGTATAAAATACATTTATCCTAATACTGATTGTGTCTAGGACATAAATATACTTTCAAAACCACCACTCATATTCCTCCATCCCATTACTTATATTTGGTTTCTTATCCTTTTCAATCCTTTTCTCAAGCTTTTATCTTCTCGTCAACCGTGACCTAGCATCTCTTTTTAAATTATTAATTGATTTATGAGTTTTATAGAAACAACGAAGATTCCACCCTATTGATTTCATGTTTATCCCTATAAATTCAACATATTTTTCTGATTGACAAATTCTAAAAAGTAAAATTAAACCCAATTTCTTGCTATTCTGCTACTTTCATGTCGATGATATTTGGCATCCAAGGCCTACATGTTGGCGTGATGAAGCCTTTAGAAAAATTAATGGCAGATTTTAGTTTAAACATGGTGGATAAATTGGCATTCGTGGTGAGCGAATCAAAATCAGCGACGGAGAAAAAACCAAGGCGACACAGATTTGGCTACATATTGGCATTAACTTATTCATAGGATTTAATTCAGGTCATATGCCTATTTGGTACTAAAATTTGTGTTATGTATTCCATAAAGGCCACGTGGTGTCTTTTTTCTCTTTAATAAATCTTGGTCAAATCAATCACCTAATTTACCTATTTTAAGAGCAAATTAGGTATATTATCAAAGTCACTAGTCTCAAATAGATTTTCACAATCTACACTAAGACCTATTAGTAGTTCACTTAGAACTTGGTTTGAACAGTATTAGCGAATATTTTTTAAATATTCACAGTATATATTGTATTTATTAGTATCATGTATTTAAGGTAACTTATGATTCTTACTGTATTAAGAATCACTTTTGTATAACTATATATATTGTGATTAATGAAAGAAATCCCTAAGTCCAATATCTTATATGGTATCAGTAGCCTAACCCTAGAAATTCTTCTCTCAACCCCCCCTCCCCCTACTGCTCTCGGTCGCGGTGCCCTCCCCCTCCCTGAATTTCCAATCTTGTGGTTATCATGTCTCCTCTTACCTCTCCTAAATCTACTGGTTCTACCTCTGGTTTAGTTGATACCCCTCTTCCTTCATCAAAATCTTCTTTTCATCCAGCGTTTGCTGTCACAAATATCAAGAATTTTGTCCCTATTATTCTTGACCAAGAAGACTGTCAATATTCTATGTGGGTGATCGGTGTATTTTATATACACCTTTTGAGTCAGTCTAGTTAGTCTTTTGTCCCGTTTTGTACATACAAAGTGTCGTATTAGGATAGATTTTCTTTCTTTTGAGTCAAAGTGGCTAAAGTGGCCAAATGGCGGAAAAGGAGCGAAAAGAGAGGGAGTGAGAAGCGAAAAAGAAAGTGGCAAACGTGAAATCGAACTGCAGCGCGCTGCGCGGCCTCGCAATGCGGGTCGCGGCGCTATTATTCGAAGAAGCGAAGATTCGTGTGCGCCTCGAAGACGAGCAGCGCGCGCCTAAACATCAGAAGCCACAGAGTTGCAGCGGCCGCGCGCTCGCAGCCAGATATCGGCCGCGCGCCAAAACACCGTATTGCAGAACTTTAGGCGCGCGCGCCCATTGCAGGCGCGCGCCGACGCGAAAAATTAGGTCTTTTGACGGATTTTGGGCGAACTGCGAGGAAAAGAGGAGACGTTTTAAACCTATAAAGGAGAACCCTAGGCGGTTTCAAGGGTTCCTTTCTTGCCAAACACAAGTTTTTCTTGCCTAGGAGATTGGAGACCTAAACATAAGTAAATTCTTTCATTTTTATTTTCTTTAATTCAGTGTTTTCATTATGAAATTTGAATTAGTTCTTGTAATATTCATGGCTAGGAACTAATTCTCTTATAGACTTTCTATGTTGAATTCTTGAACCTTATGTTATAAAGTAATGCATGCTTATGGTTATTATTCTTATTGAGAGATCTATCCAATAATTGAGTTGAATTCTTGGTAGCTAATTGACAACTAGTTATCACTATATGATTTCTAATCAGTTACGAAAGGAGGATTGTGAATATCTTTGTAAGTTGGGTGACGGTCTTGAATTGGGGATGAAAATACCTCAATTAGATTTGTAAGCGTTGATGAGAGGCTTAACAACCCTAATTTTGCGCATTGTGCGTGACGGTCAACTAGGTTTTTGTGCTTAATCCTCCTATGAGTTACCCTTATCGTGAAAGTTAGGTAAGGAACAATCTGGGGTTGAGTGTTTATATAACCCTAACGGAGTATAAAGCGATTTCAGAAACCTGCTTTCTCCAAAAGAAGAACACCATAAGTAATGCATTGACAAGTAACATAAGCGGATAGTAAGGATACATAGAAGCCCTATTCTCATCACATCTGAAGTAATTCTTTACATTTAAATAGCTTTTGAAATTCTTAGTTATAAACAACCAATCAAATATTAATTCGCCAAATAGATACTAGAAAATAGATCACTGGTACTTGAACCCTAATCCTAGAGGACGATATTCGGTCTTATCTAAGACTATACTACTTGATACGATAACGTGCACTTGCGTTTAAAGTGTGTGCATATTACGCGCATCAAGTTTTTGGCGCCGTTGCCGGGGATTAGGCAATAGTTCAATATCAAATTATCTATTTTTAATTTCTAATTTGGATTTAATTTTTTATTTTTTTATTTTTTTTTAGTTTCTACGAAAATCAGGGTGCCGTGATTCTTTGTTTGTTTTTGATCTTTCTCAGGATATCAGTTTATGCGAAGGAGAAGAGGAGCTGACACTCTTGTTCCCTTCAATCCGGAAATTGAGAAAGTGCAAACGAGCGAAAGAATCGATTGCAACGTTGATAGAAATGGGCGGTGCTCCAACAATAACGAGGATGAGAGAAGGGTTAGGTGAAAATCAACTTAACCGGAGATCCTCGGCAAGTGCCGATAGATATGGAGGGCGGGGTTCGAATCCGGCCCGGAAAGAAGTGCGGGAGATTATGTGCTACCAAGAGTGAATGGAGCACAGATTTGCATTAGGCTCACTGATAGAGCCAACAATTTCGAGATAAAACCAGATTACGAGCATGGTGCGAAGACACGATGCGATTCGAGGATCGCCATCGGAGGATCCACATATGCACATAGCAAATTTCTTGGAGCTATGTGCCACTTTCAGATATAACGGCGTTCGATGATGCGTCAGTTGAGGCTCTTTCCTTCTCACTCGAGGATAGAGCAAAAGTATGGTTGAATTCCACGCCGGTGATTCGATATTTACATGGCACGGTGGCACGAAATTCCTAGCCAAGTTCTTTCCACCGTAGCGACAAAATTAAGAGGAGTTGAACAACTTCTATCGGTGATGGAGAGTCCTTATATGAAGCATGGAGAGATTCAAGGATCTCAGAGGAAGTGTCCACACCATTGCATTGAGTTGTGGAACTTGGTTCATATTTTCTACAACGCAAAGACAACCGGAACCATCATAGATGCGTGCGGTGGGGCATTCATGAGGAAACAGACCACGACGCCCACGAGTTATTAGAAGATATGGCCACTAACAACCGTATCCATGAAGAGAGGCAACCATGGGAGAAGAATAGGGGTCCGTGAAGTAGATGCTATTGCGCTTTGAGCGCAAGTGGCTCTAGCGAAACAATTGCGGAACATCTTGTGTCGATGAATCTTGTGCCGCTAATCGAAAAGCGTGAGATATGTGGCGGCACATACATTTGATAGGTGTCCTTCGGATCCCAACAACATCCCGATGGGCGGCAGAGTGTCAGCGGTAGGTAACTACCATAGGCAGAACAACCCCTACTCAAACACTTATAATCCGGTGGAGGAATCACCCAAACTTCCTGGGAGAGGAGATCGGGGCCAAGAAAATCGACTGTGGCGGAAAATCGCACGGGGCCAGCGTAACCAATATCGAGCGGCGAGAATCGGTATAGGGGCGATGCGAACCATCTGCAGAATCAACGGCCGCTTCACTCAAGCCCCGGCCTCAGCGGCTCAATGCACGGTCGTGAAAAAACGGATGAGCTTAAGCGGCCATGGCGACTTGACAACGCCCGACGCGATTTATAACGAATCTAGATCCTCGTTGAAACTTGGAAACACAGTAGGGCGTAGCAAAGCGGCAAACATCGAGCCACGAGGACATTGCCAAGCAATGCGAGGTAAATCCGAGGAGCAATGTAAGGCGATGCGGTTGAGAAGTGGAAAACAATTGGAGCAACGCCGGCCCAATAGTTGAGAGGAAGCGAGTTAGAAAAGATAAGGTGGTGAACCTAGCCGGTGATAGAAAACTCGGAGAAGGAGTATCTGAGAAAGATTCCTTTCCCAGAGATTACAAAGGAAGGCGGTCGATAAACAATTTTCCAAATTCTTGAGGTATTCAGAAGTTGCACATCAACATACCGTTTATAGAGGCTTTGGAGCGGATGCCATCTTATTTCAAGTTCATGAAAGAAATCTTGGGAAAAAGAGAAGCGGCCGAATATGAGATAGTAGCACTAATGAAGAGTGTAGTGCTATCTTACAAAAGAAATTGCCACCAAAGCTAAAGGACTGGAAGCTTTACACTACCACGCACAGGCGGGGTGACTTGCAACGAGCTTGTGTGATTTAGGGCGAGTATAAATTTGATGCCCCTATCAGTTTTCAAAAGATTGGAGTTAGGAGAAGCCAAACCCACCACTGTGAGTCTGCAACTAGCCAGACAGATGGAGTTCATCCACGAGGAAGATCGAGGATGTGATTGTGGCGTAGGAAAATTTTTCTTTCTGCAGATTTCATTCGGATATGGAAGAAGATGCAATCCCGATCATATTGGGAGGCCATTCCTAGCGGGTAGAGCCTTGATTGGCGTTGAAAGAGGAGAGCTAACGCTAAGAGTGGAGAACGAAGAGATGGTGTTTAAAGTCTTTAAACACGTCATTGAGCCAAGAAGCGTAAGTGGGTGTTTTGCAATCAACACCACCAAACCCCATGCGAGCCATTGCAATGCAACCAAAGAGTGATGAGCCCAAGAAAGCAAGCATGGTTTCTTTGAGATGACACTAAATGAGGTAATTGTTAGGAACTCCTACTACCGATAATGCTAAAAAGAAAAGGAGAAAAAGGAAACGCCAAATGTGGCGGAAATGGATAGTTGGGACTTAATCCACCCGGGGCTAGTAAGTCTAAGGAACTTGCGTCCGCTAAAAGACGTTAAAGATGCGCTTGTTGGGAGGCAACCCAACGTTTTTAATTATGTTATTTTAATTTCATCGTTATTTTATTTTAGTTTGTCTAAGAAACGATCTCTACGGTATTGGATCTTGTTGTTTTGTGATTGTAGTACAAGAAATTAAACCGGACGAAATAAATCAAGAAAAGCAAGGATTTCCAGAGAAGCGGGTAGCCATACGCCAGAGCAGGCGCGGCGCCAAAAGAACTGAACAGACGCTGAAGTTTAAGAGTCGCGGCTCCCGAGCAGGCCGCGCGGAGAATTCCGAAAGTTAGCGAGCTGCGCGCCGCCGAGAGCATGGCGCAGAAAATCCCGAAGAGCGCAGATGATTAGCCGCTACGCCAAAAGCGCGGCGAAGGCGGAAAATCCGAACTTAAAACGCCCAAAAATCGGATCTTTCCCAATTCCAACTTCAAAACCTAACCTTCCCTCTCCAAAACCCACGAAATTTGAAACTCCCACAAATCCTCCACAAATACAACCCAACCACAACCTAAACTCTTAAATTCCCAAAACCCCCCAACTATCTCAAACAACAAAGCTCTATTCCATAGCCTCAACCCACCAATTGAAACAAGAACAAGCTTGAATCTACTCATCAAAAGGTAATCCCTATCCTTGTTCTTGAATCCTTTTACTAAAGTCATAGGAGGTAGTCGTTTGGAGAAGTATTGTAGTTGGAGTAGTTCGAGGTGAAAAGTGATTGTGAAGTTGGAGAAAGGAGTAGAAAAGAAGGTTGTGGGTATTGAGTAGAAAGATTGAAGTTGGGGTGTTGTTTTTCGCCGCTAGTTGTTGAGTGTGTAGGAGACGTTGTGCCACTAAGTTAAAAGCTCCGAGCTGTTTTAACCATGGCCACCAGAAGAGAAGAGGCTCGCATCCACCCCAACACCCCAATACGATGAAAATAGGTTCGTGAGTTACCGTGCCTACCAAAGATACAAAAGACTTGATACTAGACCAGTAATTCCGAAGGGAATGGATTACCAAAGGGGATCTATGGGGATGAAGACGCGTTTATGAGCCCATCCGGCGATGATTGAGCTAAGGGGTGGAAGAGATTTGTCAATCCGGAGAAGATAACACCGTGAATACAACAATGGTGGGAATTTTATGCAAACTTTCCGGAGAAGGCGAAGGGGTGCTGTAAGGAAATTATATGCATGGATCGCGAAGCAATAAATACAACGCTAAAAGCGATTGATGTTGAAGAAAGTAGCGATTGGAACCATTTTAGAACATGGTGCAGAGCGGAACAACATTGGCGGAATAATATCGCATACAGTGAGCTACCCAGGCCGCTTTTGAGATCGGAAGGAATGGATCTAGAAATCGGCGGTGCCCGATTCAACAAAGCGACCAAGGCTTGGCGTATTTCGTCGATGCGCGTGATTCCATCTACGCACTTCACCGAGTGCCGAGGCGATTAAGTTGATTTATGGAATTATGAGGCGATAATTGATGTGGGAAAAGAGATAGTGCGAGCATCGAAGAAATCAGCAGGTTGGTGACAACAGGTGGATTGGGACACGGTTCACTTATTACCAGTCTAGGCCACATGAGTGCGGTCCCACAACTACCCACAGATACTCATGAAAGAAACCAACTGCCAGTGTCCTATGGGATATTGCACTCTTTTCCGCACTCTAGCCCCCGTGACGAAGAGTACAACCCGCAGCGAAGCAACAAAGCAGAGAGGCAACCATGGATGAAGATGAGCCTGAAATAGGGGCTCAATATGAGGCAGGACCTAGCCACCGGCCAACCACAAGCGAGCGTAACCTTCAGAGCCCACAATAGGGCAATTGTACCAACACCGAAGGAGATGATGCAGACGCAAAACAGAGTACGATGTACAAGAAGAAACAAGGCAACAAATCGACGAGCTGAGTGCCTTGTTCAACCAATGGTCGATGCATTATCCACCGCCACCACCACCATTTTAGCCAAAGTTTGTAAGTGTCGTTTTCTTTTACTGTCTTTGAGTCTACACATTGGGGGCAATGTGTGATTTAAGTTGGGGTGTGTTTTTGTGTTTTAGTTTTTATTTGTGTGTCGTTATGTTTTATTTAAATTTTTCTATTTGTTTTATGTTTATTTTGAGTCACCAAAATTTTTCTTTCTTAGTCATAATTGCTGTCAAAGATCATGTATCTTTGTAGTTGCTAGAAACACCTAATGAAGTAAGGTGGAATAATGTAAAGGAATTGAAGCAACTATCTAAACACTTAGGTTAGATATGCCAAAAGCTCACATAACTGCCTATTTGGAGTTTCTTGCTTAAGTTATGCATCTAAATGATAAATGCTTATGTGTTATGAGTGCTTGCTATTTGAGTGAAATAGTTAGGATATCGTGTTAGGGAGATGACTCGGGCATTTCTTTGATAGCCAATTCTTACCATTCTTTTCTATCCGTACTTTACAAATATCCCTAGTCACTGATCGAGCCTAAATTTGAAACTTCTTCTTTGACACCCCATATTCCCACAAAATTGTGCCATAAGTGAAAATATGAAATAGTGGAGTACATTGTGTTAAAAAGAAGAAACAAAAAGAGTGAACAAGTTTGATGCACCCTAATGGAAAAGTAATAAGAAAGAGGCAAAAGCCTAAGTTTGGGGGTGCCTATTTGTATAATACACTTCACTCTCCCAAAACAAAAGAGGGGAATGATAGAATTGAAGTGAAGGAAAGAATCAAAAGAAAAAGGGAAAAATTGAAAAGCCAAAGAGCTTATGGTACAGAAAAATGAGTCTAAATGCATATCTTTACCAACTCCTACCTAAGCCTACATTACAACCCTCAAAGTCCTGAAGATCTCTTTTATGCATATCCAGAATTAGTGGAGAATAGCAAGTAAGCATGCCATAGGAATTCTTGAATTTATATGCATGATTTAGTATATTGACTTCCATTAAGCATGATGAATATGAGTTTGCGAAATATTTAGCTTCATGTGTTTAGTGTGCTGAAAATTTCATGCTATATGTTCCTGCGTATTATTCTGCTAACCTTCATGTTTTTTCTAGTTAACATTTATGCAGCAAAAGTGATTAATGACAGAGAGTCCTTTATTTTTCATTCTTTTGAGTCTTTTATTGTATTTCTTTCTATCTTTGCTCGAGGTCTAGCAAAGGTTAATTTTTTTGTTATTTGATCGGTGTATTTTATATTCACCTTTTAGTCGATCTAGTTAGTCTTTTGTCCGTTTGTACATACAAAGTGTCGTATTAGGATAGATTTTCTTTCTTTTGAGTCAAAGTGGCTAAAGTGGTCAAATGGCGGAAAAGGAGCGAAAGAGGAAAAAGAGGTACTAGAAATGAAACGGAGAAAGTGGCAAACGAGGTCGGACTGCTTGGGCCTCCTGCAATCGAAGCGAGGCGCGCGCTATTATTCGAAGGCTGCGAAGATTCAGTACGCAGCTCGAAGACGAATGGCCGCGGCGCTAAACATCCGAGAAGCCACAGAGTTGCGGCGCGCCGCATGCCAGAGCGAATCGGGCGCGGCGCCAAAACACCCGGTATTGCAGAACTTTAGGCGCGCTATCCGCATGGCGGCGCCGACGGAAAAATTAGGTCTTTGACGGATTTTTGGGCCAACTGCGGGGAAAAGAGGGAGACGTTTTAAACCTATAAAAGGAGAACCCTAGGCGGTTTCAAGGTTCCTTTCTTGCCAAACACAAGGTTTTCTTGCCTAGAGATTGGAGACCTAAACATTAGTAATTTCTTTCCTTTTTCTTTTCTTTAATTCAGTTTTTGCATGATGAACTTTGAATTAGTTCTTGTCATATTCATGGCTAGGAACTAATTCTCTTATAGGGCTTTCTATGTTGAATTCTTGAACCTTATGTTATAAAGTAATGCATGCTTATGGTTATTATTCTTATTGAGAGATCTATCCAATAATTGAGTTGAATTCTTGGTAGCTAATTGACAACTAGTTATCACTATATGATTTCTAATCGATTACGAAAAGGAGGATTGTGAATATGTTGTAAGTTGGGTGACGGTCTTGAATTGGGGATGAAAATACCTCAATTAGATTTGTAGCGTTGATGAGAGGCTTAACAACCCTAATTTTGCGCATTGTGCGTGACGGTCAACTAGGTTTTTGTGCTTAATCCTCCTATAGAGTTACCCTTATCAGCGAAAGTTAGGTAAGGAACAATACTGGGGTTGAGTGTTTATATAACCCTAACGGGAGTATAAAACGATTTCGTAAACCTGCTTTCTCCAAAAAGAAGAACACCATAAGTAATGCATTAACAAGTAACATAAGCGGATAGTAAGGATACATAGAAGCCCTATTCTCATCACATCTGAAGTAATTCTTTACATTTAAATAGCTTTTGAAATTCTTAGTTATAAACAACCAATCAAATATTAATTCGCCAAATAGATACTAGAAAATAGATCACTGGTACTTGAACCCTAATCCTAGAGGACGATATTCGGTCTTATCTAAGACTATACTACTTGATACGATAACGTGCACTTGCGTTTAAAGTGTGTGCATATTACGCGCATCAGTGGGTAAAACTATTCTATATTCATGCTTGTGCGTATAACGTGCTCGACCATATTGATAAGTCAATCCCTCGCCCATCTGACATTGATGATTCAACATGGCGTCGTCTTGACGCTATTGTCAAACAATGGATTACCATCTCAAAGGACTTGTTGTGTACTACCCTGAAAACAGGTGCTTCGGCACGCGAACTTTGGATACGTCTAGAGGAAATATTTCAGGATAATAAAAATACTAGGGCAATGTATTTAGAGGAGCAGTTCAACAACACACGCCTTGAGAATTTCAACAACATGACCGAATACTGCAAACAACTGAAACTTGTTGTTGACCAACTTTCTCATGTTGGGACTTCTGTGTCTGAAACTAAGATAGTGTTACAACTCGTTGCAGGATTACCGAAGGGGAATATGATACTCTTGCAACAATGATTGAACAGGCTAATCCACTTCCATCTTTCAACAAGGCGCGTTCACAATTGTTGTTAAAAGAAACACGGCGTGCTAAACAGGATGAGCACAAACAAAAAACATTAGCCGTTGAAAACTTGCAGTCGCCGACCACCACCATTGCTCCACCACCGCTAGACCACCAACAGCAGCAGAACCGCGGTGGAGGCAGAGGCAGCAGAGGTCGCGGACAAGGCAACAAGGGAAAGGGTCGCGGCAAAGGAAAAGCACAGCAGCAGCAGCAGTCCACGCCACTGCCTCAGCAGTGGCTGAATGCCCAGCAGCAGCAGCAGTTTTCAACGACACTACCCCAGCAGTGGTCGAACACACAAATGCAGAAGTGGCGGCCCAGTCCTGTAAATTGGGCCCAATTTCAGCAGCAGTGGCGGCCCATTATCCTCGGTCCAGCACCAACATGCCCATCTCCTCAATAGGCCCATCTGATGTCAGCCCAACAGTTTCAGCCACTGATTTGGGCCAAGCTTTCAACACTCTCACTCTACAACCATGCCACATCACACCTGACCAACTTTTCACGTAATTTTTCTTAACTGCTTCAGTTAAAGTATCCGCAATACATTACTGTTGGCAACGGTCACAGCATTCCAATAGCAGGCTATGGAAATACACACATTAAAAATCTCCATCCACCCTTCTCACTTAACCATGTCCTCTACGCCCCTCAAATTATTAAAAAGTTGATATCTGTTAGGAAATTCACTCGTAATAATTGGGTGTCTGTAGATTTTGACCCTTTTGGTTTCTCTGTGAAAGATCTCAATACGGGGAGAATTCTTAAGCAATGTAATAGTGTGGAAGACCTCTACCCTTTCACAAACTCTTCCGCTGTCAGAACTCAATAACCAGTCTCTCTTGCTACATTGTCTCCATCCACCTAGCACAATAGGCTCGGGTATCCAGGAGATCATGTTTTTTCTTTTCTTGAAAATAATCAGTGTATTAAATGTAATAATGGAAAACTTGCCCAAAATTGTTTTTCTTGCCCACTTGGCAAACATACTCGTCTTCCTTTCATGTCTTCAATGAGTATTACAGTTTCACCATTTGACATTGTTCATGCTAACTTGTGGACCTCTCTTGTTGTTAGCTCTCTAGGTCATAAATTCTATCTTGTTTTATTAAATGATTTCTCACATTTTGTATGGATTTATCCTCTCAAATTCAAATCTGAAATTTTTGCTAAATTTCTTGAGTTTCACAGATTTATCAAAACTCAGTTTGAAAAATCCATAAAATCTATCAATGTGATAACGGACGTAAATTTAATAATTCGGCTTTCTATAATTTTTGCTCTCAACAAGGCATGGTGTTCCGCTTATCTTTTCCTCTCACCTCAAAATGGTAAAGCTGAACGAATTATTCGTACTATTAATAACATGGTTTGTACCCTCCTTTTTCATGCATGTCTGCTATCATCTTTCTGGGTCTATGTTGTCAAAATGGTAGAATATCTCCTAAATATTTTACCTACTAGCACGCTACAAAACAAGACCCCCACAGACATTCTATATCGTAGGACTCCTTCTTATGACCACCTACGGATCTTCGTCTGTTTGTGCTATCCCAATCTTACCTCCACCGCCCCTCATAAGTTAGCTCCTCGAACTACACCTTGCGTATTTCTCGGTTTCCCACCCAATCATAGGTATTATCTGTGCTATGACTTGTACACTCGTCAAATTCACATCACTCGTCACGTCACGTTCGACGAAATTATATTTTCTTTTTCGAACCCTCAGAAATACCGAAAATCAGACTACTTATTTCTTGATGAACCAGACATATCCCTAAACATTCTAAGTCAGCTCACTCAAATATCGACTTCGGCACCGTGGTCCCTAGTGGATGCACTGCGGTGCCATCCTGGTGAGTTTTCTGCTTCTGTCTCGCAATTAGCACTGCGGTCCCTAGGGGATGTACATCGGTGCCTGCCTTTCAGTGAGTTCCCTATTCCTGCATCGCCTTTAGCACCGCGGTCCCTCGAGGATGCACCGCGGTGCCACCCTTCCAGTGAGTTCATTGTTCCTCTATCGCTTTTAGCACCGTGGTCCCTCGAGGATGCACCGCAGTTCCACCCTTCTAGTGAGCAAACCTCGGAACCTGTCACTTCACCAATGCCACCACCCAATGTCCCCAGTCACCAAATGAAAACTCGTGCCAAACACGGGATTTTCAAATCTAAAGTTCAGTTTAACCTGTCTGTCCAAACCATTTTCCCACTCCCAAAGTATCCCAAATTGGCTAAACTTGACCCTAATTGGAATGCGGCCATGTCTGAAGAATATAATTTTTTAACTAAGAAGCATACTTGGAATCTTGTTCCTAGACCATAGAGGGTGAATCTGATTAGATGTTTGTGGCTTTTTCGTCACAAATTCAGAGATAGTGGTGTTTTGGAACGCTACAAGGCTAGATTTGTGGCAAACGACACTAATCAGCAGGAGGGCATTGACTGTGGTGATACTTTTAGCCCGGTTGTAAAACCGGCTACAATTCGTATTGTTCTTAGTATTGCTATGGGTAAAAAATGGTGGATACATCAGCTGGATATCAAGAATACATTTCTTCATGGGGATTTGAAAGAAACTGTATACATGCATCAACCACATGGTTTTGTTCATCCTGTTGTTCCACAGTATGTATGTCGTCTCAGAAAGTCACTCGATGGTCTAAAACAGGCACCTCGTGCTTGGTATGACCGTTTTTCCAGGTATATTATGCAGATTGGGTTTATTTGCAGCAGGTGTGACACCTCTCTGTTCATTTTTCATCATGGTAGTGACATTGCTTACTTGTTATTATATGTTGATGACATTGTTCTCACTGCCTCATCTGACAAGTTGAAAAATGATATTATTGCTCTTCTCAAAACTGAATTTGCTATGACTGATTTGGGAAAGCTGAGTTACTTCTTGGATATATCAGTTACTAGATCTGCAGGTACTATGGTTCTGAGTCAGCGTAAGTATGCAGAAGAAAATGTGTTCAGAGCTAAGATGTCGAATTGCAAGGCTATGCCTACTCCTGTTGATTCAAAATCCAAGCTCAGTGCTTCTGAGGGTGATCCAGTGTCTGATCCTACTCTCTATCGAAGTCATGTAGGTGCTCGTCAGTACCTCACATTTACCAGGCCCGACATTGCATATGTCGTTTAGCAGGTGTGTATGTTCATGCATGCTCCGAGGGAACCCCATTTTGCTGCTCTTAAGCGTATTATCAGATACATTAAGGGCACTCCTGAATATGGGTTGCATCTCTACCCCTTTGCTCCGAACAAGTTACTTTCTTAAACAGATGCTGATTGGGCAGGGTGCCCGAACACGAGACGCTCTACTTCAGGCTATTGTGTGTTCTTAGGGGATAATATTATCTCTTGGTCTGCCAAGCGACAAGCCACGTTATCCCGCTCAAGTGCCGAAGCAGAGTATAGGGGTGTTGCTAATGTAGTTGCTGAGATCTGTTGGCTCCAGAATCTTCTCTTGGAGCTAAGTTGTCCATTGCGTAAGGCATCTATAGTCTATTGTGATAACATATCTACTATTTATATGTCTCATAATCCGATACATCATCAGTGGACCAAACATATTGAGATGAATATTCATTTTGTTCGTGAGAAGGTCGCACGTGGTCTTGTCAAAATTCTACATGTACCTTCCTCCTATCAGTATGCAGACATCTTCACAAAGGGACTACCCAGACAACTATTCACAGACTTCAGATCCAGCCTGGACATTCGGCCTCCTCCCGTTCCGTCTGAGGGGGTGTATTAGCGAATATTCTTCAAATATTCACAGTATATATTGTATTTATTAGTATCATGTATTTAAGGTAACTTAGGATTCTTACTGTAATAAAAATCACCTTTGTACAACTATAAATATTGTGATTAATGAAAGAAATCTTTAAGAAAAATTATTCCAATATCTTATAAACACGCATAACGAAATTATATTTTTTTGTTTATCTTGAGTTTGTTGAAATTTATAATGTTAAAAGTTTTCTTTTAATATGAAGTTATAATATAATATGGTTTAAATAACATATCCACACTCTTTTTTGGATTAGTATTTAAGGTGAACAGAAACAGTCCTTAGAATATTCTGTTATAATTAAGCTTAAGAGTAGTAATAATAATTTTAACACATCGCAACCACGTTTGAATTAGCATTCTTTAATTTAGAAGTTGAAGTCGTGTCTCGACATACATTTCACTTGGAAAAAAAAATACGGGTGTAATATAATTTTCAGTTGAAAAACTGACCAACATCAATTTTTCAAAATCGAAAAACTCATCGAAGTGCATGTTTGGATTAGCTTTTGGGTACCCGAAATCAATTTTGGGTATCTACTTTCGTGAAAATCAGAAAATTGATATATTTGACTGGTCAAAATCAATTCTGATCTCCAGAATTGATTCTGGCAGAATCAATTTTTCCGTTAATTTCAATTTGAATTTTACCCTTTCCTTTATTACCTTCTTTAATTTTCATCAACAACTCTATCCACTTTCATTACTCTCTTTAAATATCTAGAAATAATTAATAAAAAAAATTCAAATATACAACTTTCATTATACTCTTTAAATATTCAGAAATAATTACTAAAAAAACATTCAAATATACAACTTTCATTACCATCTTTAACTATCTAGAAATAATTACTAAAAAAAATAAAATATACTACTCATGTTCTGTTTTGAGTATGCTATTGTTAATTTTAGGACTTTTCTCGGACTTAGGAATGAGAATAGTGGAACTCATTTGGATTATCCTTCTCTTTTTTCTATTGTCTTCTTTCAAATACTCCGAATATTATTAATATTTTAAATGCGGCAAAATGTGCTCTATAATTTTAACTGAAAATCGATCCCAAGGTACTTTTTAAAATAACTATTAAGTATAATATTATTCCTTTTTCTATAATGTATTATTAATATAAATGAAGCTACTCCAAGAATTTTAAATGAAGCTAGTCCCGAGAAATGCGGCAAAATGTGCTCTACAATTTTAATTAAAAACTGATTTCAATGTACTTTTTAAAATAACTATTAAGTATAATATTATTCCTTTTTCTATAATGTATTATTAATATAATACATTATAGAGTACATGCAAAATTAGTATTGTAATAATATTTAAATATTATTTGTACTTTAAATTAGTATTGTAATAATATTCTACTAATATTTAAGTACTATATTGCACTTTAAATTCTATTATCTATTTGTAATTTTTATTTACATACTTCCATCTATTTATATGTATATTTTTATTTATATGTATGTCTATTTTGGTAATTCTACAATCAAAATCAATTTTAATCAAAACTATCCAAACATAAATCAATTATAAGAATCACTTTTACATTGTTGCATCCAAACATAAATCACTTTTGCCAGAATCAATTCTGTCAGAATCAATTCTGCCATAATCAATTCTGTCAGAATCAATTCTACTCACAGCTAATCCAAACACACCCTAAGTAATGTTCATGTTCCACCTGTTAAAAAGATTAGAGAGCCTTCTAAGAAAGTGGTACAGGAGTGGCAATTAAGTGGAGTGATCCAACCTGTTCCTTCCATCTGTGGAGGAAAAGAAGCTATTATTATAGAGGTACCTGGTACATTAAAATACCAAACTCCAGCCCAACACACAAATCAACAATTACCAATGCATCAGAAAATTCATAGTATAACTAAACAGATACCTGGTACCTCCAATGTATCCTCAAACCAGAAATCAAGTTTAAAGAAGACAACTACTACAACTACTCAACAGAGTCCAGTTTAAAAATGCAGCAAATTTCCCAGCTCTGCCAGTGTTATCAGGAAAAAAAAATAGATTGAGCTCCGGAAAATCATGGGTGGATGCTTAATTGGGGTCACATTTGTACTGAAAATGTTCTTCCAAACATTTTTTATCACTCTCCTATGATCTTAAATGTAGAGAGAGTGCACTGGAGTCCTAAGGTTCCTTTCAGATTTTTTAATGTGTGGACTGAACATCCATACTTTTAAATCTGGTTAAGGGAATTTGAAAAGACCTCACAATCGTAGTAGTATACAAATCATTTGGAAGAAATTGCAACAGCTCAAACCTATCCTTAAAGATCTCAACACTGTAATTTAAAGGCATTTCCCAGAGAATTATGGCAGCTAGACAGAATTTGCAGTACATTCAAGAGCAGTTAAGAAGTCAGTATACTGATGCATTACATGATATGGAAAGATCTATCATAGTTAAGTTGAAAAAGTGGTCACAAAGTATATTTATGTCCTAGAGACACTCTATATTAGGACAAATGTACTTTATACACATTCATATTATTATTAGTGAAGATTAATACTTTGTCATTTGCAATTATTGAATTATTAGTTAATTGTTTATAATATTCTATAATATGCATCTTAGAGGTTACGCTGTTATTAATAGTGTGAAATATTAATATTATAACGTAACTCTTAAAATAGTCTCGACTAATGATCATCGAGAATGGGATATCGATGATATGTGATAAGTCGACATGTGGTCTACATCACATCCTTGGAGGATGTAGTATGTCTCACCTGCTATGAGTTACGGATATTCGTGATGGACACATGAATACTTTGAAAGTATTGGTATACCCTGTTGATATACTGTTTTTTATACATGTCTAAAGTTTGATCAGCGTGTGGAAGATAGAAGTCCTTAGACTTGAGGTCAATACGCACCTTGTCTACAGAGCAATGTACTTTGTGAAAGTATATGTATGTCCTAGAGACAATCTGTATTAGGACACAGTGTACTTTATACACATTCGTATTTATATTAATGATGATTAATATTATGGCAATTTGCATTTGTTGAATTATTAGTTGATTGTGTATAATATTCTATAAATGTATCCCTAGAGGTTACGTGTTTATTATTGATGTGAGAATTAATGTTATAACGTAACTCTTAAATTACCTCGACTAATGATCATAGAAATTGGGATATCGATGATATGCGATACGTCGATATGTGGTCTGCATCATATCCTTAAGGGATGTAGTATGTCTCACTTGCTACGAGTTATGGCAACTCGTGATAGACACATGGATAGTTGTTGAAGTATTGGTACGCCCTGTTGATGTACTGTTTTGTTATATGTCTATAATGTCATCGGCGTGTGGGAGATAAAAGTCCTTAGACTTGAGATCAATATCATCTTGTTTACGGAGTAATGTACTTTGATCTTGTCCTAAGCTCAAATGCCTTATAGGTTGAGACGCGGTTTGTTTTTGGTGCATTACGAAGTAGATTAAAGGTGTGAGCCAAGAAATGATTCATTCCTTGAATTTATATTCGAGTGAACACTCAGGTACTCATATGGTATTAGGTTGACTAAGTCATTGGCGTTAACGATGGACATGCGTGACATGGTCCTGTTGTCAACTAATATAGATGAGTTATAATAATCAAGCCATTTGGATAAACACTTGACAAATCCTAAGCTTGATTGAGTGTGTCATGAATGAAGGGATTTTATCTTCTCACATATAGGTTCAATTCACATATTTTTGTGTAGCTAAACTTTACATATTGGATTCGTCTTCCAGCGCAGTCTAGGAGTTCCGTGAAGATCCTAATGTAATTAGTGACGATATGTAAAGGCCTGAAGGATAACACTAAGTTAAATGTTCCGTCGATTGAAGAATGTAATTAGAAGGAGATACCTAAATGTTCGGTTGATGACCGGGACATTAAAATGGGGAAAGTGGGCAGAAAATAGATCGAAACGCGGTGCGAGAACGTGCGGCACGCGGTGCCTCTCTTGCGAGCCGCGGTGCGGGGCGTGCTGGCATCAATCTGCTCGATTGCTTACTGAGTCCGACCTCACGAAACCCTTGAGCTCTTATTTTATCCTATAAATAAGAGGTTCCTCTTCTCATTTCAATACACTGAAAACTTAAGAGAGGTAAATCTCTTCTAAAGCTTTGTCAGAATCCCTAGCATTCCTGACTTAGCATACTGCAGTTCGACCTTCGTCGGGTTTGAAACATAAATTTTCAAATTTCGCTGCGTGTACGAACCCGATGTAAACTCCTACAGTAGTATCAGAGTCTGGGCTGTTTCGTATGATTTGTAATAATATTAATGATAATATGAGTTAGGATTTGTTTAGATCTATATATTTTATGTATTTAAAAGCTTTAAAATCCTAAATCTTTAGAACACATAGTCCTTGTGCCCTAATCTGTTAGAACAATTATGTATTCGAGAAAATCAATCCAATATATAACTCTTCTAAGTTGATATGCGTTATTCGGCTTATAGCATGGTGCATTGAAACGAAGAACGAGAAGAAAATTGGATGTGATGGTCGATGAACATGTTGTTTTAATGGTGATGGTTATACAAGTGATATATCTGAAAGATCTGGCCCTAAACCAGTTTTAGGAGTTGGGAAATTTCAGTTTTGTGTTTATGGGGATAAGGCACCGCGGTTCCACGATGGAGCACCGCGGTGCCTGCTAGGGTTTTGGCGGCGGCACCGCGGTTCCATGATGGAGCACTGAGGTGCTGCCCAGATGAAGCCAGAGGCACCGCGGTCCTGTTCATGGGAGTCGCGGTGTTGTTCATCCAGAAGCTTAAAATTAATTTTTCGGACTCACTGCCTTCGAGGCACCGCGGTGCCACCTGTTAGGACCGCGGTGCCTGTGACAGTAATTACAGAACCACGATCCCACCTGTTAGGAACCGCGGTGCAAATTAGATTCTTGAATCCAGTGACTTATCGCCGATGGCATGCCACCAATTGAAACTGCTGATTTAAGTTTTATAAAAAAAATTGAAATCAGAAATAGAGACTTAGAAGTTTCAGATTCTGAATCTGAAGATTTAGAAGTTTTAGTTTCTGAAAATAAAGTTTTTAAAATCAAACATATTTGGTCCTTTCGGGCAAATCTGTAATTAAAGAAAGTTTTTTGAAAGTTGATTTTAGGTTCTGGAAATTGCAGACAGGTCCCAAAAACTTGAAAATGTTTTCTGAGTTTTAAAATTGTATTTTCTGAATTTATAAGGGTTCAAAATTGAATTTTAAATTCGTAAGGAACTAAAGTGTAAATTCTAAAAATTAGCAGAATTCCCGAAAATCAGAATTTTAAAATCAGAAAATGTTTAGGGACTGTTTGGCATTTACATAGATTATAGAGTTTAGACAAATAGACTCATAGTTATCATTAATAGTATATTATTGAATAATATACAAATGTGCTAAGTATTAAATGTGATGCATTTAAATTATTAGCATAGCGTCCGCAATTATTGTCTGGGTAGGCGACGCCCAGTAATTATTTAATTTCAAATGACCGCTATAACTGTCTGGGTAGACGGCGCTCAGTATGTGATTAAAACCATCTTTTATCATGTCTATTGGGTTTGATGGTTTCCCATCTAATTGTGTTTAGAAATTGCATGATAGGATGTCATATGATGTATGACTTGGTTGTTGATCTTGAATGAATCCTCGAAAAATAAAATGTTCCCCAAACATTAAATACAAGTCTAATTATAACGCGCCGTCCATTATAATTGTTAGGGTGCTAAGTCCTTTTCGATGATAAAAGTATTTATGCCAAAACATTTGCTCTAAGTCTAAGAGGACCAAGGCCTTTTCATAGATGTGTTAAAATAAAAGTAGATAATAAACTTTTGTAAGTATTTACACCAAAGTGTTTGCTTGCAAAAGCTAAATTTACTTAGGCATTTAAACGCAGTCGCGTAATGGGGTTGACTTATTTAGATGAATCTTGGGGCCAAAGTGTCGGACTAGTCTAAAGACGTAAGATTAAAATGAAAGATATTTAATCAAACCAAGAGTTGTAGAGTTGTTTTACAATTGGTTGAGGACCTACCAAAGTGTTCTATTGAAGTTATCAGCCAAAGCAAACACGGATATATCATATGTTTGGATCTTGGCCCACTATGACCTTTATATTAATTTAGGTTTGTATTCTACCTTGGGGTCGTAGAAGTATGTAAAATAGTGGAAGCTAATTAAACAAAAGGCCATGTTAAATTAGTTTATTATGAATGTGTATAATTTAGGAGAATGAATTTTGATTGCGTTTTCCTGTTCTATCTATTATCTTCAGATCTTCAGAAATGTCAAACTTTTCGTTGAAAATGCTCATGGAGTCAAACAGACTCACCGGATCCAACTTCATTGACTGGCTGAGAAATGTTAGAATTGTTCTTAGACAGGAAGAAATTGAGTATACATTAGACATGGTATTCCCAACCGCCCCGGCGGAGGACTCTGCAGAGTATGCAACTTTTGACCAGGTTGCCTACAAGAAACATTATAAAGATGCCACTGCAACTCAATGCTTAATATTGTCTTCTATGTCACCTACATTGCAAAGACAACATGAAACTATGGGGCCCAACGAAATATTAGCCCATTTGAGGAGTTTTTATGATTCGCAGAGTTAGACAATGGAGTATGACCTGCTCATAGAACTTTTCAAGTGTAGGCTAAATGAAAGGGGTCAAGTTTCACCTCATGTGTTGAGGATGATTAAGCTGAATGAGAGGTTAACTTCTATAGAAATAAGGTTTCATGACAGAGTCGCCGCCACCCTCATCCTTGCCTCACTTCCTAAGTCTTTTGAGAGTTTCATTGTCAATTATAATATGAATGGGAATAAAGTGACATTGCCGGAGTTACATAATATGTTAAAGACTTTTGAATCTTCGACCTCTAAGACCAAGCCTATTCTGATGGTTTGCTCCTCTAGTCGCCCCAAACCGAAAGGTAAGGGACCACAGAAGGGGAAAGGCAAAGTTGTTGCTCCGGCAGCAGCAATGAAGCCCAAAGGAGGGGCGAAGAAGAAGAAGAAACTGCCGGCATCGGATGTTTGCATGAATTGCAATAGGAAGGGGCATTGGAGAAAGGATTGCACTGCTCCAAGCGGAGGAATGACACCAGGTGCTAATGTGCAAGATATGTTTGTAATTGAAATTAATCTATCTATAAATGATTCTCATTCCTGGGTACTTGATACCGCCTGTGGCCCACACATTTGTACAAATGTGCAGGGGCTAACTGATAGCAGGAAGGTCTGGCCTCGCGAGGTGGACCTGCGCGTCGGAAATGGAGCACGAGTTGCTGCTGAGCGCGTGTAGATTTACCTTTTGGCAAAGTTTTAATATTGAACAATTGTTATTATGTTCCTTCTTTGACAATGAATATTATTTCAATTCATGTACTTGATTCAGAGGGTTTTTCCTCAAACACGTCTAATGGCAATATGGTTTTGACTTTAGATGATGTTGTGTATGGAATTGCGCCTCTTGTGAATAGATTGTATACATTAAACTGCCACATGAAAATTTTTAATACAAAATAAAAGGGCTAAGTTAAATGAAAGAAATTCTACCTACTTATGACATTGCAGACTTGGTCATATCAATCAAACAAGGATAAAACGGTTGAGGAAATTAAATTACCTCGAACCATTCGACTTACAATCTTATGGTAACTGTGAATCATGTTTGAAGGGTAAGATGACCATTAAACCTCTTTCTGGAAAGGGGATCGGTGCCAAGGAGGTGCTTGAGTTGGTACATACGGACGTATGTGGACCATTTTCGACTCAAGATAGAGAATGTTTCTCTTACTTCATCACTTTCACAGACAACTTATTAAGGTTTGGATATGTGTATCTTATGAGACATAAATTCGAGACGTTTGAGAAGTTTAAGGAGTTTAAGTGGGAAGTTGAGAAACGGCTCTCAAAGAGTATCAAGACTCTCCGATCTGATCGTGGGGGTGAATACTTAAGCAAAGAACTTCTTGACTACTTAAAGCTTCATGGAGTTCATTCCTAATGGACACCTCCTGGAACACCACAGATGAATGATGTTGCCGATAGGAGAAACCGAACCTTGCTTGACATGGTTCGTTCCATGATGAGCTTTTCAGCTCTTCCTACATACCTTTGGGGATACGCTATTTTGACCTCAATATATGTTCTAAACAGAGTTCCATCTAAAATATTCGAAAAGACACCATATGAGGTATGGTGTGACAAGAAGCCATCACTTAGACATATGAGGCCCTGGGGGTGTCCTGCATATGTCAAGAAGTTGATCACTGATAATTTGGAATCTAAAAGTGAGAAATGTTACTTTGTTGGGTATCCGAAGAAAACTAAGGGATACTACTTCTATCTTCCTGGAGAACATAAGATATTTGTTTCTAGGAACGCAACTTTCCTTAGAGACGAATATGTCTACAAGGATGAGAGTTGCACGGAGATAGAACTTGAAGAAATTCAAGAACAAAGTAATATAGAGGTTGAATCATTGTACCATGATAAATGCAAGAATTCAGTGGGAGCTTCTAGCGAAGATTTGGTATTTAGGGTACCTCTTTCTGCCAGTGGGAGTGCTACGAGGAGTAATGCAGAAATGCAAGATCTTCCGGCACAGACCTTGGGAGCAAGTGCACTAGTTGCATATCCTCCAATTCAGGAAAGACATGAAAATGATATTCCTGAAAGCTCTAATATTGGTGGATCGACGGTATGCGAACCTACTACACGTCGAACATACCAGAATCAACGGCAAAACAATCAACTTCGTAGGTTCACTAGATCTCATCGTCCTCCGAAAAGACTAAATTTGCTTGTGGAAACACAAAATGAGCTAGATATTCTAGATGATGACGAGCCTAGAACCTACAGCGAAGCAATTCTAGACATTGATTCGAAGAGATGACAAGAAGCCACGAAATCCAAAATGGAATCTATGTATATCAATCAAGTGTGGAACTTGGTTGATTTGCCGAATGAGGTTAAACCCATAGGATGCAAATAGGTCTTCAACAAGAAGATTGATGTATCTGGTAAGGTTCAGACTTATAAAGCTAGACTAGTGGCTAAAGGTTTTACTCAGCGTCCTGGTGTGGATTATGTTGAAATCTTTTCACCGGTGGCTAAGATAAAGTCTATTCGGATTTTGCTTGCAATATATGCACATTATGATTATGACATTTGGCAGATGGACGTCAAAATTGCATTCCTCAATGGTAATCTAATTGAAGAAGTGTATACGAAACAACTCGAGGGTTTTTCATGTGAGTTCAGACCAAATGATGTGTGCAGGCTACAGAAGTCCATTTATGGACTTAAACAAGCCTCTAGGAGTTGGAACATTTGCTTTGACAATGCTATCAAATCTTTTGATTTTGTCAGAAGCAAAGAGGATCCTTGTGTTTATTTCAAATGCAAGGATGAGGGGTATTTTCTTCATTATTATATATGTTGATGACATATTGATAATGAGAGATAATAGGACCCTCATGCAGTCAGTTAAGGATTGATTGTCCAAGACCTTCATGATGAAGGATTTAGGTGAAGCCTGCTATATTCTGGGAATTAGGATCTATAGAGATAGACCTAATAGATTGTTGGGGATGTCACAGTCAGTCTACATAGACAAATTGCTTAGACGCTTTTCAATGGAGAATTCCAAGAGAGGCGGTCTTCCGATGGGTCAAGGCATCAAGTTATCGAAGAAGGGCTGCCCTTCTAATGTTATTGAACTTGAGCGCATGAAGAGGATTCCATATGTTTCGGATATAGGATCAATCATGTATGTCATGACCTGTACTAGGCCAGATGTGGCCTTTGCACTTAGTATGACTTGCAAGTTCCAGCAGAATCCTGGCGAGGAACACTGGAAAGCAGTCAAGAGTATTCTCAAGTACCTCAGGCGTACTAAAGATTACTTCTTAGTCTATGGTGAAGTTGATGAGATGGTTGCCACTGGGTATACCGATGCTAGTTTCCAGACAGATGTTGATGATTTCAAATCTCAGTCTGGTTACATGTTCATTTTCAACGGAGGAGCAGTTAGCTGGAAAAGTTCCAAAGCGGTACTCTGCGGACTCGACCATCAAACGGAGTACATTACTGGATCGGAAGCTGCTAAGGAAGCTGTCGCGATTTCTGAGTTCGCGAAGGAACTAGGAGTTGTTCCGAGTGCTAGTTGTCCAATAACTATTTATTGTAACAACACTGGTGTGATTGCACAAGCAAAGGAACCAAGATCAACAAACAGAAACAAGCATGTATCAAGGAAGTACCACATCCTGAGAGAGATGGTGGAAGCTGAAGATATCAAGATAGACTATTGTCACGACCCGACCCTGGGTCCGTGACCGGTGCCTTACCCCGGGCACCCTTGTGATACAACATCAGAGAAAACCAGCGAAAATAAACTCACAAATAAGAACCATATAAGAATATAAAACAGGCTAACCCAAAGCGGCTACCTCTAAATATAATAAAACGAACAGTTACATCCTTACACCCCAATTCATGACAGGACTACAAGCCTCTAAGAAGGTATAACACTATGACGGGACAGGGCCCCGCCATACCCCCTGAATGTACAAAAGTCTACAACCTCAGGGAATCGTACCAAAAGACGAGGCCTCCGGAGAAATGGAGCCTTAGAACCGAACCGTGATCCTAAGAGTGCGGATCGCCAGTTATGAACCTCAACTGCGGCATGAACGCACCAAGGCGAGGTCGATACATGTACCAAATATGCGAAACTGGAAAATACTGTAATAATATCATAAGTCAAAATATAAGCTGGAGTTATAGACGAAAATCAGTTTACTTTGCACTGTGCCTTACTAACAATGAGAGTAACAAATGTGTATATATATACTGCATAAAAATAGGAAGCTCATGATCAAAACAGGGTACCTCGCTCGTAGTATCATTAAGCAATCCTACTCCTGGGACTATTTCACCCGCATAGGTCCTGTGGACCCGCATGAGGTCATCCGCCTCGTCATGGGACTATTTCACCCGCATGGGACTATTTCACCCGCATGGATCCTGTGGACCCGCATGAGTACCATCGCCGTACTCGCATGGGACTATTTCACCCGCATGGATCCTGTGGACCGGATCCGCATGAGTACAAACGCCGCACTCGCATCATGGGTAGCAAATCCATGGCATAAGTAGTAAACCATCCTATTGGAGCATACCCGTGGGCCACCCATCGTGTCGATGTCCAAAGGAAATAACAAGAATAACCAGGGTTTACCCGTAATAATATATATATAACATAGCTCATCCGGCTATCATACATAACATAAGCACTACCGGCCTATCATATCATAACATAAGCACTACCGGCCTATCATATCATAACATAAGCACTACCGGCCTATCATATCATAACATAAGCACTACCGGCTTATCATATCATAACATAAGCACTACCGGCCTATCATATCATAACATAAGCAAGTTAAGAAATCCCCTAACTTCTTATTAACATTATTAATATATCCTCTCATTTTAGTATACCTAAGGCACCAACATGTCTTTTAATAGAAAATCCGGGAATTTAACCCAAGTACCATGTACTTCTAACCTTTTAAGAAATAACTCCTTTTATACAAAAATTCCAAGATACTAATCACCATAGTATCAAGTTACAATTTCTTTTCAAAACAAGTCACATTTCCTTTTAGAAATATAATAAGCTTCTAAATCAAGTGACTTCATTTTAAAACCTTAGGCAACCAATGCCTAAAAATCAATTCACCTTTCTTAGTTTCAAATCCTTCACCCGCATTTCTGTTTTAATTAGAGTAAACCTTTCTTTGTGAACCTCTCAAAACTAATATAACCAACTTCCCATAAAGTCATTATATTAGCGTTATTCCTTTGTCAAATACATTTTCCTAAATCCGAGGACTTATACTTTTAAAATGAAACAAGTACCAATATACTTTAAAACAAGTGAAAGATATCGAATCTTGTACGTCTACCGTACTACATAGATACAACTACTCATGCCCAAAAGATAGGAAAGTTCCACATACCTCCTTGGTCAATCCGCTTGCTAAGTCCAACTACCGCAAGTAATATGTCAACCTATAATAACCATAGTGTTTATTAACCTCTAATTTCAATGTAGAAATTCCAAATTCAAGTTATCAATTCCTAAGGAAAATTGGGCAGCATTTCCTTTGTTTCTACTCACTTTGCCACCTTTTCAAAGGCCGATTTTTCAACATTCAAACGCCTTATTAAGGCCCAACAACCAAACCAACACAAAGGGGATTACACACCTAATCTTGGGTGTGTAAAATTCTGCCCCATAAGTTATAATAGTACACTTAACAATTCTAAGGTGGTTTTTAGGCTACAACATGCTCATAATATTTCTTTAGCCAAATCCTTCATATTCAACCCACATTTCTAGCATGCAATGACTCTAAGAGCATTATTTACCACCATAAGTATTATCTTCTTAACATGCAACTCTATAAACTAATAATAGAGGAAGAATCATTACCTTAGAGCTTTAGCCAAATTTTATCCCACAATTTGCTAGCCTTTCTACCAAGAATACCACCACCACCACCTTCACAAGCAAGCCACAAGCTTCCTTCTTGTCTTTTAATTTCTCAGATTTTTCTTAAGGCTAGAATCCTCTTGGATTTTTAGAGAAGGAGGAGCTTGAAATATTTAGAGAGAAGGAAAAGGTTTTTCAAAGAGAGATGACAAATCCCCACGTCTTTAACACTTGGTCAATATATTCCATGCAAAACTCAGCTGGGGGGGGGGGGACACTTGTCCCCCACTCAGGCCCTTTCAAAATAAAAATCTGACTTTTCCTAAGTTTTTCCGCCTGTTTTCCCGCCTCGGCGCCATGGCCATGGCTACGCAACTCTGCGGACTCGGAACTTTAGGCGCCGCGGCCCGATTTTAGCGCGCGTGACGAATTCCAGCGCCATGCGCGGCCGCCTCGGCGGCCATGGCTACCGAGGCCCCGATCAAGTTTTTCTGATTTCGAGTCCTAACTCCTTCGCATGGCCCCATACGCACGGCCTGAACCACGGGGTATAACAACTATATTCCCACAGACAATAATCTAGCAGACCCGTTTACTAAACCATTAAGCTTGGTGAAGCATAATGGTCATTTTGAGAACATGGGTTATTAGATATATTGGCGATTGGCTCTAGGCCAAGTGGAAGATTGAAAGTATATGTATGTCCTAGAGACAATCTGTATTAGGACACAATGTACTTTATACACATTCGTATTTATATTAATGATGATTAATATTATGGCAATTTGCATTTGTTAAATTATTAGTTAATTGTTTATAATATTCTATAAATGCATCCCTAGAGGTTACGTGTTTATTAATGATGTGAGAATTAATGTTATAACGTAACTCTTAAATTACCTCGATTAATGATCATCGAAATTGGGATATCGATGATATGCGATACGTCGACATGTGGTCTGCATCATATTCTTAAGGGATATAGTATGTCTCACTTGCTACGAGTTATGACAACTCGTGATGGACACATGGATACTTGTTGAAGTATTGGTACGCACTGTTGATATACTATTTTGTTATATGTCTATAATGACATCGGCGTGTGGGAGATAAAAGTCTTTAGATTTGAGGTCAATATCATCTTATTTACGGAGTAATGTATTTTGATCATGTCCTAAGCTCAAATGCTTTATAGGTTGAGACGCGACTTGTTTTAGGTGCATTACGAAGTAGATTAAAGGTGGTATGTGAGCCAAGAAATGATTCATTCCTTGAATTTATATTCGAGTGAACACTCAGGTACTCATATGGTATTAGGTTGACTAAGTCATTGTCCAATGTAATGGACATGTCTATGACATGGTCCTGTTGTCAACTAATATATATGAGTTATAATAATCAAGCCATTTTGATAGACACTTGACAAATCCTAAGCTTGATTGAGTGTGTCATGAATGAATGGATTTTATCTTCTCACATATAGGTTCAGTTCACATATTTTGTGTAGCTAAACTTTACATATTGGGTTCGTCTTCCGGCGCAGTCTAGGAGTTCCGTGAAGATCCTAATGTAATTAGTGACGATATGTAAAGGCCTGAAGGGTAACACTAAGTCAAATGTTTCGTCGATTGAAGAATGTAATTAGAAGGAGATACCTAAATGTTCGATTGATGACCGGGACATTAAAATGGGGAAAGTGGGCAGAAAATAGGAGGCTAATCGCGCGGTGCCTTGATTCAGGATCATGCTAGGAACACGTGCGACTGCGCGGTGTTTCATCGAGACCAGTGCCTCTTACTGAGGACCGCGGTGCCAGGACGTGGCCTGGCAGTCCGAATTCTGCCCAGTTCGTTTCTGTTGGGCCTGGCCCTACTGAAACCCTTGAGCTCTTATTTTATCCTATAAATAGGAGGCTCCTCTTCTCATTTCAATACACTGAAAACCTAAGAGAGGTAAATCTCTTCTAAAGCTCTGTCAGAATCCCTAGCATTCCTGACTTAGCAAATTACATCACAGTTCTCCAAGAACTTACAAATCGAGGGACGTTTGCGTGTGCACCCTCGGACTACACAAAGATTGAAGATTCAACTGCTTGGCTGACTGCTTCCAAAATGTAAGTCTTCGTTCGAAGTTTTACATTTACTTTGTGTTTGTGTTTTCATTACTTATCATACTGTAGTTTGACCGTCGTCGAGTTTGGAACATAAATTTTCAAATTCCACTGTGTGTACGAACCCGACGTAAACTCCTACACTTTGACCATGTCCTAATCTCAAATGTCATATAGGTTGAAATACGACTTGTATTGGGTACATTACGATGTGGATTAAAGGTGGTAGTTGAGCCAAGATTATGATTCATTCCTCGAATGTATATTCGAGAGAGCACTCAGTTTCTCAATGATATTAGATTGATTAAGTCGTTGGCCAACGCAATAGACATATCTAGGATATGGTCTTGTTGTCAACTAATATAGATGAGATATAATGATCAAACCATTTGGATAGACACTTGACAGATTCTAAGCTTGATCGAGTGTGTCGTGAATGAAATTTTTTTATCTTCCCACATAGAGGTTCAGTTTACCAGATTCGTGTAAATGTACTTCACATATTGAGTTCGTCTTCCGGTGCCGTCTAGGAGTTTCGTGTAGACCCTAATATGATTAGTGTCAATATGTGAAGGCATGTAGGGTAACACTATGTCAATTGTTCATTCGATCTAAGGATGTATTGAGAGAATATAAATGTTCGATTTATGATCGATACATTTGAATGAATAATGATTATTTAATTAAGTCGAGACTGGATTTCAGATTTAATTAAAATGAAAACGAGACGACGTCCCAAACTGGACGAGGTCTGCGACGCTTGGGACACAGGGCCGCGACGCCATAGCACCGGGATTGACCCACTGTGCCTCATTTTCTGGATCTGGCCCACGTGAAACCCTAGCTGCATTTTAGACCTAAGACGCAACTATAAATAGGGGTTCAAATCATTATTCTATACAAAATATTTTATATATTATTCTAAGTCTTAGAGACCTAAAATCATAATTCTCTCTCGAACCTCTGCCGAATTTCGTAGCTGTTCGAATGAGATATACATCGGAGTTCTTGGAACTTGCAATCGGGGATCAATTGCGTGCGCACCCTCGGATTAATAAAAGACTCCAAATTTATATAAACCGTAAGTGTTCTTTCGATGCATTACGGTTAAACATACATGTTATGATTTACAGGTGTTTTTATTACTGCATAATCATCCTACAGTTCGTCGTTTGTTGGGTTTGAAACACAAATTTTCAAATTACGTTGCGTACACGAACCCGACAAAACCTACAGAGAATGCCTTGAAGCATAAGCCAAGAGCTCAATGGGTGAAATTAGGTGACACTAATTCGAAGTACTTTTCAGTTGTGATCAAAGAATGGCCGTAGGGGTGTTCACGGCCCGTAATCGATCGGACCGACCGAACCGAATGGACCGAACCTAATCCAGAATTTTTCTGGACCGAGGACCGGACCGGTTGGAGCGGTTTTTTTTTTTTTTTGTTAAATGCAATTTATAAATTATAAATTTTTAAGAATGTGTTCGTTTATCAATCTCATTAAATATGTTTGTTTTTTTCCTTATCCTTCAATAAATTTTATTTCATTAATATGACTAACTTAAAGAAAATCACCAAATGTACTTGGTTCGTATACGAACTACTGAACTACTCATTAATTAAAGTTACACACCACATTTATATTTTCTATTTTCTATTTGGAAATTGGACATTCCTGAAACTAGGGGTGCACAAAAGGTTAAAACCGGACCGGACCGAAGACCGAAATTATAGATTACTCGGACCGAATGATTTGCCCCCAGTCCCCTGCAGCCACCACCCCCCCTCCAGGCCCCCCAGCCAGCCCCCCTCCCCCGCCATCCCGGACGTATTCACATATGAAATATAGGTTGTAAATTGATCAAACTTTATACGGTCATAACTTTGCGCTCGGACGTCCGTTTTACCTAATTGTTTTTTTGATTTCACGTATTTTTTCGATACGGGGGTGGCCAAACTGCATAAGAGTTTTGATTTCGCCGATTTCTCCAAAAACGTCCGTCTTGTCCCTCAATTTCTCTTTTCTCCCAAATCGTTACGTTTTTCCCATTTTCAAATCTAAATATCTCGCGATGTACAATAGATTTCAACGTAAAAATTGTGTGGCACCGCGTCCGAGAATGTCAATTTCAGTATTGGAAATTCAATTTAAAAAAAAAATTAAAAAATCCGGTCCATTCCGGTCCGTATCGGAAAATTCCGATTTTTACCCGAACCGGAAAACCGGAATCCACCATTTTGACGGACCGAGTACCGGACCGGAATCCACCGGTCCGGTCCATTCCGGTCCGGTTTCGGTCCGATTTTCCGGTCCGGTCCTGTTTTGTACACCCCTATGCGTAGGAAGCAGATTTTGGAATTGCAATCAGTAGCAGGCTCAACATTGACAGATGCAAAGGAAATCAGATAAAAATTTGTAAATAACAAAAAAAAAAAACAATCTACGTGTAGTTAACTAGATTGTTATGAGACATGTACCAATTCTTACTCAACAACAAAGAATTGATCCATTTATTGAGGTAACTGAAGATGGAATATATGGAGGACTATGTGTTGTTAGGGAAGATAAAGCTCCGAGGGTGGATGGTTACAATGCTTGCTTCTACAAAAAAAAACCTGGGTAGTGATTAACGCGGATGTTTTCAAAGCTGTCCAGCATTTCTTCAAAACTGGTAAATTGCTTAAATTATTTAACTGTACTGATGTAACTTTACTATAAAAAACTATAAATTCAGTTAGTGTCAAATAGTATATACCTATTTCTTATTGCACTGTGATGTATAAGTTAGTAGCAAAAGTTTTAGCTACAAGGATGCAAGATGCTATGGCTTCTGTCATAGGTCAGGCTCAGTCTGGTTTTATACCAGGCAAAAAAATTGTAGATAACATATTCTTAGCCCAAGAGTTAGTCAAATGTTATACAAGAAAACATATATACCCTAGATGTATGCTAAAATAACTCTTCAAAAGGCTTATGACTATTGAATGATCCTATCTAGAGTAGGTGATGATTTGCCTTAGTTTTCCTGATCAAATTATCTCTTGGATTATGAAATGTGTTCACACTGTCCATTATTAAATTTTAGTAAATGGAGAACCTTTCCCGCCTTTTGATGCAAAGAAAGGGCTTAGGCAAGGAGGTCTCATCTCTCCTTACATGTTTTATATTGCTATGGTAATATAGATTGCTAGGTGATCTTAAGAGCAATAAGTCCTTTAAATATCATTCCAAATGTGGTAAATTGGGAATAACTCATATGTGCTATGTTGATGACCTTTTGCTATTTGCTAGAGGAGATCTAGCTTCTGTGTCTGCCCTCATAAATATTTTATGGTGTTCTCTGATGCTTCTGGGCTACAAGAAAATATGGGCAAAAGTTGTTTATATTTTGGTGGAGTAGCGAATATGGAAAGGAATGCTATACTACAACATCTTGGATTTAAAGTGGGGGACTTGCCTTTTAACTACTTAGGCATTCCCTCATCTACCAGAAAATTATCACTAGTCCAATGGATCCCCCTAATTGAAAACATTATAGCCAGAATCACTTCATGGACAGCACAGAAACTCCCACATGTAGGAAGAGTCCAGTTAGTACAGTTTGTCTTATTTGGGATACAAGCTTATTGGGCTCAATTATTTGTTATCCAGTCTAAGGTTTTGAAGACTATTGATACTTATTGTAGATCTTATGTGTGGTCTAGTGCAAAATACCATAACCAAGAAGCCTTGGTTTCATGTGATAGAGTGTGCCTCCCCAAAACTGCAGGTGCTTTGAACTTGATCAATATCCATATACGGAACAAAGATGCACTAGTTAAGAAATGTTGTGACTTGGAAACAATAGATAAGGTGGATACATGCTTTTTACATCAAGGGTCAAGACTTCTTCCCTGCTCCTGTACCTAAGCAAGCATCCTAGATTATAAGGAAACTAATGGAAATGTGAGAGACAATGCAACAAGTTTAGATTGATCCAACAACAACTAAAAGCATCATCAGACAAATATATCTGCAGTTGATAGGGGATAGACCAAGAGTACCATGAAAATGTATGGTGTTTCAAAATGCAGCCAGGCCAAAAGCTCAATTTACTCTCTAGTTGCAACTGCATGGTAGACTACTCAATGCTGACATGTTGTATCAGTAGGGAATGGATATTAATCAGTTGTGTGTGCTATGTGATAACCATAATGAATCTAGAGATCATATATATTCATTCCCTACTGATACATAGCACACACAACCGATTAATATACATTCCCTATCATATATATATTCATTATGACTATTATATACAAATATGCCACAAGATATTGATGTGAGTACTTCAACCAAATTTTGTATCAACTAACTGGGAACTATTAGCATCAAAGGGATCAATATCAATAAGGTCAAATTTTTTCATGCCATGATAGGTGGGATGGAAAAGAAAGGAACATGCTCAATAAAGGAAACATTACGAGACACATACAATTTTCCAGAAACTGGATCATGACAGCGATAATCTTTCTGCCCAACCCCATATCCAAGAAAAACACAAATGGAAACACGAGAAGATAACTTAGTACGCTCTGCATGTGGACGTAGAACAAAACATGTAGAACCAAAAACTCTCAAATGGAAATATAGTGGGGTGTGACCATATAGTCTAGCATACGGAGAAATCCCAGAATTATGAGAGGTAGGAATGCTATTAATAAGATAAACAGATGTAAGGACAGCTTCTCCCCAAAATTCACTAGGTACACTAGCGGAAAAAAGCGTAGATCTAGCGGTCTATGCTTTCTCTCGGCTACCTCATTTTGTTGTGGTGTATCAATACAAGAAGATTGATATATTGTGCCCTCAACTTTGAAAATACCAGAAAGATCCCCACTAGTATATTCACCTCCTAAATCAGCCCGAAAATATTTAATAATGACAGAATATTGAGTTTTCACATAGTCTTGAAACTCAGCATAAGTATGAACAAATCAAAATTTCTTTTCAACAAATAAACCCAACAATAACGAGTATAATCATCAATAAAGAAAACATCATATCTGGAGCCTCCCTTAGTAGGGATAGGTGTTGGCCCCCAAACATTTGAATGAACTAGATGAAATGGTGCAGATGAAGTAGAAGTACTAAGATTAAAAGGCAAAGCAGAAATTCCAAGTTTACATCCACTATAATAAAAAATATCATCGGATTGTAAATTACCAAGAACACCAGTACTACACATAAAACGCAGGCGAGAGCCTGATACCTGACCAAGTCTAGAGTGCCACAAATAAAACTTCGAAGAGGAAGGTGTTAAATGAAAATAAGAAAGATTAACAGGCATAGATGTTGCATGAGTAGGAAGATGCAGCTCATCCAAAACATAAATACCTCTCCCCTTTCTATGCCCTGTCCCAATCATTCTCTTGGATTTTTGATCCTGCACATAACAAGAATTAGGGAAAAGTCCAATAAAACATCCAGAGTCACATATTTGACCAGTAGAAGCAAGATTCATATGTAATTTTGGAATGCAATAAACATCAGGTAATGATATAGTGGATGTATTAATGGTGTCAATGTCTGTCAATGGCATAGGTGTGCCATCAACAGTCACAACAGAAGTGGAAGGGGGTCAGAAGACATAGATACAAAGGTAGAAGAATCAGGAGACATATGATTTTCAGCTCCAGAGTCCAAGATCCAAGAAGACAAAATGATACCTGAAACAATAGATGGTGATGAGCCGGAATGAGCAGAGAGAGTATAAGACGACGAATTCTTTTGAAACTGTTGAAGGCGAGGAACTTCTGAAATTGGTTAGCTACAAAATCAGTATTGTGACTCACATAGGCTCCTGAAGTTGGGTGATCAAGAGAGGGCACAAAGGCAGCCTGAGTCGGTGGATTCGAGTTCTGGAAATGACCCTCAGAATATGGCTTCTATTGAGAATGATTTTTCCTTGTCGAATGTGGAGGCTTAGAACCTGCCGTCTTCCGTAGCTCAGGACATTGATTCTTCCAGTGTCCTGGTTTCTTGCAATAATTACAATTACCCATGATAGATGTTCTATACTGGTGTGTAGGGGCTGCAAGGACTGGTGCAGACGAAGGAGATGCCAATACGGAAGTAGAAGCCTTATGTACCCCTTTTAGAGTCTTCAAACATATTTCTTCAGCCATAAGTTCATTTACCACATCTTCAACAGATGGTAAGGGTTTGCGGTGCAACAAGCCTGAACGGCAATTCTCAAATTCTGACCGAAGACCCATCAATAGCTGAACAAGACGGTGTTCATCTATGAATTTAATATAAGCATCATATGCTTGCAATTCAGTAGATTCCGTCATAGCTAATTTGTCACGACCCGAACCCCGGGCCCGCGACTGGTGCCCTACCTGGGCACCCTTCTACCCATTCATCCCAAGTAACCCGCGGAAGATAAAGATACTCATCATAATATTTTTTTAATTTTAAAACAAGCAAAGGCAAAGCCGCCGCTATATATATATAAGCCAAATGAAACTACACTGTACACGAGTCCAATCCCACATATGAATACAGACCTCTAAGAGTTTGTACAATATACTATGACGGGACAAGGCCCCGCCGTACCCATAAATGTACAAAAGCCTATATCAAAAGATTAGTACCAAAATGATAAGCCCCAGAACAATGGAGCTATCCCAAAAACTTTGAGCAAGGATCCAACACTTGCAAATCACCAAACTGCGTATCTAAACATGCGGCATGAACGCAGCCCCCAGAGAAGGGGGTTAGTACGGAAAATGTATCAAGTATGTGAAACAATAAGTACTGTAAATGAGATTATAACAGGACAAACAGATAACAAGAGACAAGTATAATAATCAAATACCCGTACATTGTGCTTTTTCAAGATATGAAATCCATGTCAAAATTATGGACGTCTGTCCATATAAACAAATACTGTCATGGGAGTTGAACCCGAACATTATACACAAATACTGCCCTGTAAGGTATTCTGCCTGGCCCTATCTAGGACGCGATAAAGTCAATAAGGTATTCTGCCCGGCCCCTTCTGGGACGCGGTAAAGTCAATAAGGTATTCTGCCCAGCCCCTTCTGGGACGCGGTAAAGTCAATAACGTATTCTGCCCGGCCCCTTCTGGGACACGGTAAAGTCATGTAAGTCAAACAAGGTATTCTGCCGGGCCCTATCTAGGATGCGATAAAGTTACTGCCTGGCCCATTCTGGGACACGGTAAGGTCATGTAACTCTGTTACATGCCCCGCTACTTGTCAATCACATCGGAAAGTCATTGGGTCGGCGGGCCCTGCCCATTAAGGTATACTGTCCGGCCCATTCTGGGACACGATAAAGTCATGTAATATATACTGCTCTACCCATTAAGGTATACTGCCCGGCCCATTCTGGGACACGGTAAAGTCATGTAATATATACTGCCCTGTCCATTAAGGTATACTGTCAGCCCATTCTGGGACACGATAAAGTCATGTAATATAAATTGCCCTGCTCATTAAGGTATACTGCCCGACCCATTCTGGGACACGGTCCAAATATAAAGGATTGTACACATATAGCTATCACAAGCAACTATGTGCAATTTAAATCATTTTTGACTCTCATTAGGACAAATAGTATGAACTATCATTTTCGAAAAACTCAAGGCATTATCAAATGAATAGGTAAACAACTTTCATTTTAGAAACTCAAAGTACGATTAATAGGATAGGTAAACAACCTCCATTTTAGAAACTCAAAGTACTATCAATAGGATTGGTAAACAACTTCCATTTTAGAAACTCAAAGTACTATCAATAGGATAGGTAAAAAACTCACATTTTAGAAACCCCAAGTACTATCAAGAGAATAGATATAACAATCTTTCATTTTAGAAACCCCAAGTACTATCAAGGAAGTATATAGAACAACTTCTATTTTAGGAAATCCAAAGTACTATCAATGAAGTACATCATTAAGGAGTAGGATTCACCCACTTTATAACAAGGAATCATGCTAGAAGAAGAAATGATAGTTCGCATACCTTATTGGCGACTAACCAACTCTACAATCTAGGATATGTCTCAATGTACTTCAACCTATAACAACAATAACACTTCTATCAACTTCATGATTTCTAAGGTAGATTAATACCAAGTATAGGTTCTCTTTTTCTACGAAAATTTGGGCAGCACTTCCCCCGTTTATACGTATTTTCCACCTTTTCCAAGGCTCAATTTCATCAACAAACAAGCCACAATTAAGGGCACAACCTGTTATACCCCGTATTTCCAGAGTATGTACGTGGGGGCGTACGTATTATAATTTAAGCCTTAAGGATTGGCTAGTTTGGAATATTGTACACAACTACCGTTAGGAGTCGTTTTTCGACGAAACGTTTCCACAGCTTTTGTAGGGAAAATTCCGGCTATGTCATTTATAATTTTTGCGGATTTTTCCGAGAGACGAAACATTTTGGACCAACGGGAGGGTGACATGTGTCACCCTCACATCGATGAAGTGAAGCGGTAATGCTTGGCCGATTGGGTCTTGTGTAGTTGGTAGGATATTTTGTGCAAGTTGTGTGGTAGATGGATAAGGTACACATGGTGGAAATCTAGCCCTACACTTGCACCACACTTGTCTTCATCTTGGCCATTGGTTGGCCTTCACTGACCTATAAATACCCCCTTAGTTGATGAACTTTCTTCATCCAAAATTGAGCAATCTACCTAAGTCTCAAAATACTCCTCCTCTCTTGTGGTTCTCGTCCAAAGCCTCTCTCCTCCTCCTAGTGGCCTTTGGCCGAGCCCTCCCCTTTGTGGTGTTTGGTAGTGGGGTACCCCCAGCCTAGTTGTCTCGTATAAATACCCTTGTAGTGGTATAGAAATACTCTCCTAGTATTGTTGTTATGTCCAAATACCTTGGCCCAAATACCTTGTAGTATTCCCAAGGTTACACTTATACTAGCCCAGAAATACCATTATACTATCACTCAGTCGCTAAAACGAAACCCTAAGTAAATTTTCACCCGGAGTTGAAGATATTAGTACAAGTTGGTTAGAACTTCTAAGGGTTTGATGGAGCGGGTCGGAGCGCACTGAGAGTAGAGCTAAACCTTGCTCAGATCGACATATAAACTCGGATAATTTTGGGCTTATCGAGGTAAACACTCTTGACCTTCTATTGTAATTGGGAATTACATGTTGTAGGAATATATAGTTGAAGTATACTATATATAGAACTGATTATAATTGTGGCAATGTCTTTTGACTTAAGCCTGAATACTACTTATGGCAATGTCTTGCGACTTAAGCCTGAATTTAAAGAAGTGAATCAATCAGAATTACATGGATCAGACATGAGACTTGTATAGTATTGCTGTGAGTAGAATTGTACATGTCCGGTTAGACGTACAACCCCACTGGTTGGCTTGGTAGCCGCGTTAAAGGAGGAGATTAACGCCGCTGCGGGAGGTGCCGAATTTTACGTAATATGGAGCGATGAGATCTAGATGTTAATAAGCGCCTTGTGGCCTTATAGGTTGAAGTACTACGTGTGGTGCGATCTACGTGGCTTAAGGAGTAGCCGAAGCTTGAAGTACTTGAGCGTTTTGCTATTAGTCGGACTCGTCGCGAGGTATGTGAACCTCTTCCTATCTCTTCTAGCATGATATGTGTGAACTATGTAGTACGTAGACGCATACGTGTTAACTGTGTTTGATTATTTTTAAAACATAAAGTGTTATAACGGCTTTATGGGAAGTTGGTTATAACAGCTTTATGTAGGTAAGAAAATACTTTATGGTTTTAAAAGGTAACTGATGTGAATTATAACTGGCTAGTTATAATAAAGAACTTGATGTATTTCAAAAGAGTTATAAATCGTTTTGAAGGGAGAGTAACACTTGGTTTTAAAGGTTTTAAAAAGAGTTATACTAGCTTATGGGAAGTTAGGTATAATGTCTTAAGAAAGGTAAAGAAAATGGTTTACTGATGTTAGAAGTTAAAAGACTTGATCTTATAAGATAAGAGACTTAACTTATTTGTGGATGTTTGTGTGAAACCTCATTCGTGAGTAATGAGTACTTGGTTTTATTTAAAGGGATAATGTTTTACTGATTTCGAAAATCAGAATGTATTAATGCACCAACTGCAGCGTTAATAAAGGAGAATGTATTGAATAATGAAGTATTGTATTAAAACCAAGAGAAACCTCCATCCGCATGTAAGCTAAGATGAGACAAAATGATATTACATATCCTAGATCATGGCTGCTTAATAAGATCGATTATAAACAAGAATAAACTACTCACATATAAGGCATACGTTTCTCAAATCATTAAAGGAGAATTATGTTTTAAAGGATTAAAACTAGGAACTACGAAACCTTTTCTAAAAATGAGAAACTTGAGCATTTGAAATTAGGCAAACTTGAACGTTTGGAAAATAAGGTTGTTACTTGATTTTACAAAGGAAAGCCTTTTGTTTACTTAACAATGTTCGTCACTCTATTTTTATACTACGGACATCGGGTGACTTTTATAAAAGGAATGGATCTCTTTAAAAGGAATTTAACGTACGTAGTACTTTAGGGTTAAAAACCCGGACTTTGGCATAAAATGGAAGTAACTTGAGTTGTGTAACTTGCCTATGCTTGTGTTGTGTAACTTGCCTATACTGGTTGTTGTGTAACTTGCCTATGCTTGTGTTGTGTAACTTGCCTATGCTTGTGTTGTGTAACTTGCCTATGCTTGTTGTTGCGTAACTTGCTTATGCTTGTGGTGATAGCCTTGGTTGTGCAAGAATGGTTATTTTATGGACTAGCTCTCCATGAGGTTTCTTACTGTTCGGCCTTGGTCCCTGGTGGTCGGCTCTCGTACTTGCCCCGTCTCATGGCTGATTCGCCTGTACCATCGTAGTCACCGTGACTTGCCCGTTCAGTGTAGTGACGAAGTCTCGTGACCGACCTTGGTATCCTGTGAGTCGGCTCGCACTTGCCCCGTGACGGCCGTGTTTTGGTTGCATTATATTATTGGTACGGTCGGATCTGGTAGTTATACTTGTCCTACGGTTTTATGACACAGTGGGACACGGTGTTCATGTATACCTTGGTATTGTCATATCATAACCGCCAAGAATGAGGAAGAAATTCCACGCACGAGTGATAAATTGGAGGCGTGAGTCCACGACTTGATGTAACTAGTTATATGTTATGCATCGTAGTTTGGTCATCATACATGTCTCCCGCTTTATATAGACTATTATGATTTCATTTACGTGATTTACTGCTTCACATACTTGGTACTGTTATCGACCTCGCCGGCCGTTCACGCCGCAGTAAGTACATCGTTGTCGATCCCCGCTCTTAGGATCACCTTTCAACGCATTGGGAAGCCCTTCCTTCGAGGCTTATCTTTTGGTATGTGTTCCCCGAGTTGTAGGTTCTTGTACATTCGGGGTATGGCGGCCCTGTCCCGTCATAGTTGTTGTAAATCTTAGAGGTGCAGAAGCATGTGTAAGGTGGTTTTGTAAAAGGTTTAAACTGCTCATTTTGAAAGAGTTGTATATATATATTTTATTGGAAGGTAACCGTTTGGTTGGCCTGCTTTATTATCTTGTCTCATGTTCATGTTTAAGTTTTTATTTCCGGGTTTTCTCTCGATGTTGTATCACTAGGGTGCCCGGTAAGGCACCATCACGCCCGGATCGGGTCGTGACAAAGTGGTATCGAAGCGATTAGTCCTCTGAAAGTGTCTACGCATCGTGTTCAGTAGAGTCTTGATTATCGATGTGTTGTGCACCACATCTATAATCGTGAGGTCGCAGGACATTTAGGATTGGTTTCCATTCTTCTCATTCGAGATCGTGCCTTAGCCGCAGGATAAGATCGACCCTCCGACATACTTCGCTTTTACCGCTATGCCTCCGCAGAAGGCAACCCGCCGGGCGGCAAGGCAAAGCAGAGGAGTCGCGAGTAGAGCAATGGCGAGACCACAAGACTGAGCCTCCACCCCGCACCGGAGCAGAGAGATGAGTTACAAGGAGTGGCCCGCGATGGCCGTGGTCAGGCTGACTTGAGGATAGGCCGACGCAGCAGCCCAGAGCACCGATGGTTCACCCTAGATCGATAGTTCGAGGCTACGGATTTTCTCGAGTTAGAGCCGCGAGTTTTATGGGTCGAGGCACGAGGATGATCCGCAGGAGTTCATCCGGCGCTACGGATCATGAGAGTGATCAAGGCATCGGAGGCCGAGTCGGTGGTCCTAGGTTCGCATCACCGCGTGATACCGCAATGATCGTAGTTTGATTCGCGAGCCGTCCCGGAGAGCATGCACTTCCACTTTATGGGACGAGTTCTCGAGGCCTTTCTTGCACATTTCTTGCCTCCACGGATGAGAGGGCTCGCGCACAGATTTTTGGTGTTACGGCAGGCGCGCATTCGAGTACAATGTGAGTTCGACTCATTGGCGAGACGTCCCCGTTGGTAGCTAGTATGGAGGATCGAGTGCACCGATTTGTTCTGAGGCTCGATGATCGCCTGGCCGAGTTGTTCGTGTAGCTCTTCACCGCATGGACATTGCCGCACGCAGCATACGTGACCGATGTGAGAGGATAAATCGACGGAATGACGTGGTCGCAGAAGAGGCCGAGCAGCAGGTCCTTTGGTGACTTTCGAGGCGGACCGCCTCAAGAAGAGCGCTTATGCGCTCCACCAAGACAGAGTGGTCCTCCACGGCTTTCGGACCTTCGAGATATTCGTGAGCGGTCGTGGCTCCTGTGTTTCAGATTTTCGCGAGCAGAGTGCTCGCCGGATGAGGTTGCCCTTGTCTCGGTGTGGCGCCAGGAAAGCTTCATAGCCGAGAGTGTCGTACTAACTCGGGAGATTGTTATTTTGCGCCAAGGCCATCCGCAAGAGATCGTCCACCGTGGGTAGCACTGTAGGATAGCATGGACTACTGTAGCGATGCGGGTTCTTCACCTTCCATAGCCAGCAGATGTTCATACACCTACAGCCGGTAGAGGTCGCGGTGGAAGTTCCCGATTTTAGCGGTCCTTTGAACCGCCTATTTTCGTGTATATCCTTAACCCTTTAAAGATTTGTATGCATGATATGATGACCTTATTATTGTGTGCTACGTTCGGATAAGCGTTATGATGGTTATGAGTTAGAAAGCTTGGCTAGTTGAAAGGATTTGTATGGGGGCATGGAAAGTGTGAACTTTAGAATATTTCATGTTGAGACCTTAGATGTAAGGTCGCTTGAGTACCGATTTTGCAAGTGATCCTTGTCGAATACATTTTATGCCTAGAATGTGTTGTGTGATAATTTCCTTGAGTAGTGTTAAATGGAAGTGGTAGCTTTCATGACCTGTTGAGGTAAGATTGTTCCGGGTCGGGGAACAAGAGCGTGATGCGTTAGTGGATCGGGTTGGGGCCATGTTGAGGGCCAACCCGCCGGTTTCAAAGTGGGGTCAGCTCGGGTGGTCCCGCCAGTGGTAGGGTCACGAGGTGCTAGCCCAAGTTTAGATGACCATCGTATGAGTTCGTGGGTATGTTCGACCAGAATCGGTTCGTGAAGGCCGGGAATGGCCTTAGAAAAGAAGTGAAGCTAGTAAGATGACCAAGTTTGGAGGTAGTGGCTCCAAGGGTTGGAAACGGCGTTGACTAAAGTGTGGTACGATACTAGAAGAGTTCGTGTTCGAGAAGAGTACGACGAGTAAGGGCAGAGGCGAGCATGTATTGCGAGCATAGATATGATCATTTCTTGTGAAGAGAAGGCGCGATGGATGTATATTTTAGACCTCGTGAATCGCATGCACCCGCACCATTTGTTGGGTCGCCGGAGTGACACTAGAACCTCGCGGCAAAGTGACAAAAGTTTGTGATGTTAGAGGTGTTTCTCGTGGACTGGATGTAAGCATTTACGCGGTGTTTCGTGGCGATTGTGTCGTTGGCAACTTATTAGAATAACTATATCATTATCCGTCTAAAGAAAGAACATTCGACGAATGTTTCGGCGAGGGGAGAATGTTATACCCGTATTTCCGCAGTATGACGCCGGGCGCACGTATTATAATTTAAGCCTTAAGGATTGGCTAGTTTGAATATTGTACACAACTACCGTTAGAGTCGCTTTTCGACTAAACGTTTCCACGGCTTTGTAGGAAAATTCGCTATGTCATTTATAATTTTTGCGGATTTTTCCAGAGACGAACATTTTGGATCAACGGGGTGACATGTGTCACCTCACATCGATGAAGTGGCGGTAATGCTTGGTCGATTGGGTCTGTGTAGTTGGTAGGATATTTTGCAAGTTGTGGTAGATGGATAAGGTACATACGGTGGAAATCTAGCCCTACACTTGCACCACACTTGTCTTCATCTTCGCCATGGTTGGCCTTCACTGACCTATAAATACCCCTTAGTTGATGAACTTTCTTCATCCAAAAATTGAGCAATCTACCTAAGTCTCAAAATACTCCCTCCCTCTTGTGGTTCTCGCCCAAAGCCTCCTCCCCCTCCTAGTGGCCTTTGGCGAGAGCCCCCTCCCCTCAGTGGTGTTTGGCCGGGTACCCCTAGCCTAGTTGTCTCGTATAAATACCCCTCAGTAGTGGTATAGAAATACTCTCCTAGTATTGTTGTTATGTCCAAATACCTTGGCCCAAATACCTTGTAGTATTCCCAAGGTTACACTTATACTAGCCTGAAATACCATTATACTTTCCCTCGCCGCTAAAACGAAACCCTAAGTAAATCTTCACCCGTAGTTGAAGTTATAAGTAAGTTGGTTAGAACTTCTAAGGGTTGGTTGAGCGGCCTGAGCGCACGAGTAGGAGCTAAACCTTGCTCAGATCGACATATAAACTCGGATAATTTTGGGCTTATCGAGGTAAACACTCTTGACCTTCTATCAGAATTGGGAATTACATGTTGTAGGAATATATAGTTGAAGTATACTATATATAATCGATTATAATTGTGGCAATGTCTTTTGACTTAAGCCCGAATACTACTTATGGCAATGTCTTGCGACTTAAGCTGAATTTAAAGAAGTTGAATCGAATCAGAACTACATAGACCGTATTCTGTAGACTTGTGTAGTATTCTTTGTGAGTAGAATTGTACATGTCCGTTAGGCGTACAAACCCCGGTTGGCTTCGTAGCCTACCGCGTTAGCGAGAGATTAACGCCATGTGGGGAGGCCTTGAATTTTCGTAGAATATGGAACGATGAGATCTAGATGTTAATAAGCGCCTTGTGGCCTTATAGGTTGAAGTACTACGTGTGGTGCGATCTACGTGGCTGGCGAGTAGCGGTTTGAAGTACTGAGCGTTTGCTATTAGTCAGACTCGCCGCGAGGTATGTGAACCTCTTCCTATCTCTTCTAGCATGATATGTGAACTATGTAGTACGGTAGACGCATACGTGTTAACCGTGTTTGATTATTTTTAAAACATAAAGTGTTATAACGCTTTATGGGAAGTCGTTATAACGACTTTATGTAGGTAAGAAAATACTTTATGGTTTTAAAAGGTAATCGATGTGAATTATAAATCGGCTAGTTATAATAAAGAACTTGATGTATTTCAAAAGAGTTATAAATCGTTTTGAAGGAGAGTAACACTTGGTTTTAAAGGTTTTAAAAAGAGTTATACTAGCTTATGGGAAGTTAGGTATAATGTCTTAAGAAAGGTAAAGAAAATGGTTTACTGATGTTAGAAGTTAAAAGACTTGATCTTATAAGATAAGAGACTTAACTTATTTGTGGATGTTTGTGTGAAACCTCATTCGTGAGTAATGAGTACTTGGTTTTATTTAAAGGGATAATGTTTTACTGATTTCGAAAATCAGAATGTATCGATGCACCACCGCAGCGTTAATAAAGGAGAATGTATTGAATAATGAAGTATTGTATTAAAACCAAGAGAAACCTCCATCCGCATGTAAGCTAAGATGAGACAAAATGATATTACATATCCTAGATCATGGCTGCTTAATAAGATCGATTATAAACAAGAATAAACTACTCACATATAAGGCATACGTTTCTCAAATCATTAAAGGAGAATTATGTTTTAAAGGATTAAAACTAGGAACTACGAAACCTTTTCTAAAAATGAGAAACTTGAGCATTTGAAATTAGGCAAACTTGAACGTTTGGAAAATAAGGTTGTTACTTGATTTTACAAAGGAAAGCCTTTTGTTTACTTAACAATGTTCGTCACTCTATTTTTATACTACGGACATCGGGTGACTTTTATAAAAGGAATGGATCTCTTTAAAAGGAATTTAACGTACGTAGTACTTTAGGGTTAAAAACCCGGACTTTGGCATAAAATGGAAGTAACTTGAGTTGTGTAACTTGCCTACGCCAGGTTGTGTAACTTGCCTATACTGGTTGTTGTGTAACTTGCCTATGCTTGTGTTGTGTAACTTGCCTATGCTTGTGTTGTGTAACTTGCCTATGCTTGTTGTTGCGTAACTTGCTTATGCTTGTGGTGATAGCCTCGTCAGTGCAAGAATGGTTATTTTATGGACTAGCTCTCCACGAGGTTTCTTCTTGTTCGGCCTTGGTCCCCGTGGTGGCCTCGTACTTGCCGCCTCATGGCTGATTCGGCCTTGGTACCGTAGTCACCGCACTTGCCCTGCTCAGTAGTGACGAAGTCTCGACCGCCTTGGTATCCTGTAGTCGGCTCGCACTTGCCCCGTGACGGCCGTGTTTTGGTTGCATTATATTATCGTACGGTCGGATCTGGTAGTTATACTTGTCCTACGGTTTTTATGACACGTGGGACTCGTGTTCATGTATACTCCTTGGTATTGTCATATCATAAACCGCCAGCTGAGGAAGAAATTCCACGCACGCAGTGATAAATTGAGAGCGTGAGTCCCCGACTTGATGTAACTAGTTATATGTTATGTCTCGTAGTTTGGTCATCATACATGTCTCCCGCTTTATATAGACTATTATGATTTCATTTACGATTTACGATTTCACATACTTGGTACTGTTAGATCGACCTCCTTCGGGCCGCGTACGCCGCAGTAAGTACATCGTTGTCGATCCCCGCCTAGGATCACCTTTCGCATTAGGAAGCCCTGTTCCTTCTGAGGCTTATCTTTTGGTATGTGTTCCCGAGTTGTAGGTTCTTGTACATTCGTGGTATGGCGGGCCCCGTCCGTCATAGTTGTTGTAAATCTTAGAGGTCCAGAGTAATCGTGGCGGTGGTTTTGTAAAGGTTTAAACTGCTCGTTTTGAAAGAGTTGTATATATATATATTTTATTGGAAGCGTAACCGCTTGGTTGCTTTGCTTTATTATCTTGTCTCATGTTCATGTTTAAGTTTTTATTTCCGCTGGTTTTCTCTGATGTTGTATCACTAGGGTGCCCGGGGTAAGGCACCAGTCACGGGCCCGGGATCGGGTCGTGACACAACCAACAGTTAACCAAAGGGGATTACACGCCTACTTGACGTGTAAAATTCGGCCCCTTAATCTATACAAAACAGTCCATAAAAACAGTCCACAATTTAATCAACAATAAGGGTAAAATGTGAAGCCTTTCAACACCTTTCTACACCCTTAATCCTTAGAACTTTCATTAGCAACTACTACATTTAAACATGCATATTAGTGGCTGAATTTCCAGCATTCCAACGCCACAAAACAGTCTCTAAAACTGCATAACAATATCCAACAGTTTTATACATTTCTCGGCCAACAACTACAATCCAAAGCCCTTTTCCATAACTCTTTTTAATCCAATTTGTTACAACACTTAATATAATCCATTACAACTTGTTATAACAATATTTCCTTCAATTAATAACATGCAATAGGTGAAGATAATAACGACAATAACCAACGAAATCCAACAACACCAAAACCGTCGGCCCTAACCCAATAATTGTCCAAACACTTTTATTCTTCATTCTTCTTAACACATGTTCATCTATTAACTATAAAAACAAGTAATATTCAATTACTTCAAGAGTATGAAGAATTTTTACCTTTTATTTTTCCCAAAAACGTCCAAGGCAGTCCCACGGTTTTTGTCCCACAGTTTTCGTTTTTCTCCACTTCTTCAAGTTCCAATCACACATGTATCCTCTACAAGCTTATAACCAACTTCCCTTATTGTTTCACTTCCAAAAAGTTGAAGAACAAGCCTAGGGTTTCAACTCAAGTTTCGGCCCACAACTAAATTGGAGGATCTTGGAGTGTTAACTTGGCTTAGAACTTGATTAGGGTTCTTAATCTTGGATAACAATCCACTCTTGTTCTTGGAATTTCCTTGTATTTTCGTGACTCAAGGCAAGGAGAGGAGAGAAAGTTTTGGAAGATGAAAAATGTGAAATGAATCCAAGTCTTGCAACTCTATCTCTATATAGATATTTTACCTTCAAGACAAGTGGACAAGTGGATGAGGGACATGTTTCACCCTCCCATTGGCCAAAATTCCCACTTAAATAAAATATCTAAATATTTGTATAAAATATCTGAAAATCGAAGGGCCCCACAAAATTGTAAAATTCTCGGCGGACCCTATATTATCAATTCCAATTTTTCATAATCCAATACTAATCCCATAAATCCAATTAGAAGTATTAAACTCCAAATTAATAATTTTTCTCTTCACATTTTCCCGAGAATTTTCCTTAAGAAGATGTAATAATTATTTCCTTCCAAAATTCAAATCTTAAACCCTTCATTACGTTCTCAATTAGCAGCCCTGGTATTACGGGGTGTAACATCCTTCCCCCCTTAGAAACATTTGTCCCGAATGTTCATAGTGGGTCTCAAACTATACAGATTCCGGCGTTGTCTCCTTACTATACCTATCAACCAATACTCCACAAAACCAACGATGCCACACACGGCCACAATATATCACATGTATATACACTAATGGACCTTCCATCTGAGGTCCCTTCTCACAATAGGTTGCAGTCCTTTCCAAAATGGGATCTTCAGACATTCCTTTTCTCTTCCCGTACTAGGGATGACCCTGCCGTATTCTAAGCCATAAGCTATCACTATCTGAATTCTTCAGCCGGACTCCCACTCAACTAACTGATGTGTTACCTCGTGTTAACTTCTCTTCTTCGTTCTCACATTAGTCAAACTACTGGTTGGTGAATGATCCTATTGTCTAGCTTTGTTACTAATCGGTGTAAACTCTAATACTAGTAGTATCTCAATCACGAACACTTATGGACAATGTTACTGAGTCTAAGGTGTGTGTATCATCACAATTACCTCTCAATCATGGTCTAAAATGAATCTCTCTCCTATCTCCAAGTATTTCTCACACTATCCTTCCACTCATTAGAGGTTCGTCACCTTTGGCCGAAGTATTCCTATTGTACATCCTCTACTATCGGTCTTTACAATGTTATGGGGTAATTACACCTTGTGAACCCTACACAACTATAGTTTCATTCACTTTATCATTCTTGTCAACATCCTTCATTCTACTCATTACTAAACAAAAATATGTCTACCTCTAATGGTCATATAGTCTTCCCCTGACTGAGGAGCTGGAGGCTCAGGTGTTGGGGCCTCAAAACCGGTGCAGAAGAACTCGCCGACTACGGTACAATATCTGGTATAGACTGGACATGAGCCCTAGTAACTCTCTGAGTCTGACTAGTAGCTCCCGCTACTGATTTGCCCTTCTGGGCAACTATTGCCTTCCTCGGAGGCATAGCTGTAACACAATAATACGTCAGAGACGGATTATCCTAATAACACAGCTCTATTGCACGATCTCAGAGTAAGAAGAATAGAAACCAAATCCTAAATGTCTTATAGCCTCCTGTTTATGGGTGTGGCGCGCAACACACCGATAATCAAGACTCTACTAGACACGGTTTGTAGACATTCCGAGGAATGACTGCTCTGATACCAATCTTGTCACGACCCGAACTCCGGGCCCGCGATTGGTGCCCTACTTGGACACCCTTCTACCCATTCATCCCAAGTAACCCGCGGAAGATAAAGATACTCATCATCATTTTTTTTATTTTAAAACAAGCAAAGGCAAAGCCGGCAAGGCCGCCGCTATATATATATAAGCCAAAATGAAACTACACTGTACACGAGTCCAATCTCACATATGAATACAAACCTCTAAGAGTTTGGACAATATACTATGATGGGACAAGGCCCCGCCGTACCCATAAATGTACAAAAGCCTATATCGAAAGATTAGTACCAAAATGATAAGCCCCAGAACAATAGAGCTATTCCAAAAACTCTGAGCAAGGATCCTACACTTTGTAAATCACCAAACGGCGTACCTAAACCTGCGGCATGAACGCAGCCCCCCGGAGAAAGGGGGTCAGTACGGAAAATGTACCAAGTATGTGAAACAATAAGTACTGTAAATGAGATTATAACAGGCCAAACAGATAACAAGAGACAAGTATAATAATCAAATACCAGTACACTGTGCCTTTTCAAGATATGAAATCCATGTCAAAATTATGGACGTCTGTCCATATAAACAAATACTGTCATGGGAGTTGAACCCGAACATTATACACAAATACTGCCCTGTAAGGTATTCTGCCCGGCCCTATCTAGGACGCGATAAAGTCAATAAGGTATTCTGCCCGACCCCTTCTGGAACGCGGTAAAGTCAATAAGGTATTATGCCCGGCCCCTTCTGGGACGCGGTAAAGTCAATAAGGTAATCTGCCCGGCCCCTTCGAGGACACAGTAAAGTCATGTAAGTCAAATAAGGTATTCTGCCCGGCCCTATCTAGGACGCGATAAAGTCAATAAGGTATTCTGCTCGGCCCCTATCTGGGACACGGTAAAGACATGTAATATATACTGCCCTGCCCATTAAGGTATACTGCCGGCCCATTCTGGGACACGGTAAAGTCATATAATATATACTGCCTGCCCATTATAATATACTGTCCGGCCCGTTCTGGGACACGGTAAAGTCATGTAATATATACTGCCCTGCCCATTAAGGTATACTGCCCGGCCCATTCTGGGACACGGTAAAGTCATGTAATATATACTGCCCTGTCCATTAAGGTATACTGTCGGCCCATTCTGGAACACGATAAAGTCATGTAATATATATTGCTCAGCCCATTAAGGTATACTGCCCGGCCCATTCTGGGACACGGTCCAAATATAAAGGATTGTACACATATAGCTATCACAAACAACTATGTGCAATTTAAATCATTTTTGACTCTCATTAGCACAAATAGTATGAACTATCATTTTCGAAAAACTCAAGGCATTATCAAATGAATAGGTAAACAACTTTCATTTTAGAAACTCAAAGTACGATTAATAGGATAGGTAAACAACCTCCATTTTAGAAACTCAATGTACTATCAATAGGATAGGTAAAAAACTCACATTTTAGAAACCCCAAGTACTATCAAGAGAATAGATATAACAATCTTTCATTTTAGAAACCCCAAGTACTATCAAGGAAGTATATAGAACAACTTCTATTTTAGGAAATCCAAAGTACTATCAATGAAGTACATCATTAAAGAATAGGATTCACTCACTTTATAACAAGGAATCATGCTAGAAGAAGAAAGGATAGTTCACATACCTTATTGGCGACTAATCAACTCTACAATCTAGGATACGTCTCAATCTACTTCAACCTATAACAACAATAACACTTCTATCAACTTCATGCTTTCTAAGGTAGATTAATAACAAGTATAGGTTCTCATTTTCTACGAAAATTTGGGCAGCACTTCCCCCGTTTATACGTACTTTTCCACCATTTCCAAGGCCCAATTTCATCAACAAACAAGCCACAATTAAGGGCACAACCAACAGCTAACCAAAGGGGATTACACGCCTACTTGATGTGTAAACTTTGGCCCATTAATCTATACAAAACAGTCCATAAATATAGTCCACAATTTAATCAACAATAAGAGAAAATGTGAAGTCTTTCAACACCTTTCTACACCCTTAATCCTTAGAACTTTCATTAGAAACTACTACATTTAAACATGCATATTAGTGGCTGAATTTCCAGCATTCCAACGCCACAAAATAGTCACTAAAACTGCATAACAATATCCAACAGTTTTATACATTTCTCGGCCAACAACTACAATCCAAAGCCCTTTTCCATAACTCTTTTTAATCCAATTTGTTACAACACTTAATATAATCCATTACAACTTGTTATAACAATATTTCCTTCAATTAATAACATGCAATAGGTGAAGATAATAACGACAATAACCAACGAAATCCAACAACACCAAAACTGTCGGCCCTAGCCCAAAAATTGTCCAAACACTTTTATTCTTCATTCTTCTTAACACATGTTCATCTATTAACTATAACAACAAGTAATATTCAATTACTTCAAGAGAAGGAAGAATTTTTACCTTTTATTTTTCCCAAAAACGTCCAAGGCAGTCCCACGGTTTTTGGCCCACTGTTTTCGTTTTGCTCCACTTCTTCAAGTTCCAATCACACACATGTATGCTCTACAAGCTTATAACCAACTTCCCTTCTTGTTTCACTTCCAAAAAGTTGAAGAACAAGCCTAGGGTTTCAACTCAAGTTTTGGTCCACAACTAAATTGGAGGATCTTGGAGTGTTAACTTGGCTTAGAACTTGATTAGGGTTCTTAATCTTGGATAATAATCAACTCTTGTTCTTGGAATTTCCTTGGATTTTCATGACTCAAGGCAGGGAGAGGAGAGAAGAGAATGTTTTGGAAGATGAAAAATGTGAAATGAATCCAAGTCTTGCAACTCTATCTCTATATAGATATTTTGCCTTCAAGACAAGTGGACAAGTGGATGAGGGACACGTGTCACCCTTCCATTGGCCAAAATTCCCACTTAAATAAAATATCTAAATATTTGTCCAAAATATCTTAAAATCGAAGGGCCCCACAAAATTATGAAATTCTCGGCGGGCCCTATATTATCAATTTCAATTCTTCGTAATCCAATATTAATCCTATAAATCCAATTAGAAGTATTAAACTCCAAGTTAATAATTTTTCTCTTCACATTTTCTCGAGAATTTTTCTTAAGAAAATGTAATAATTCTTTCCTTCCAAAATTCAAATCTTAAATCCTTAATCACGTTCTCAATTAGCAGCTCTGGTATTACGGGGTGTAACATAACTGATCCCACAAAGTAGTCGTTGCACAAAAATAATCTTGAATGCCCAAATCATTATGTACTAGTGCACGAATATCAGATTGTAACTGATATTTTACAGTAAAATTATTCTGCACAAACAATCTTGACAGATAGTCTCAAATCTCTTTAGCAGTTTTAAATTTAGCCAATTGAACACCAATTCTTTGTTCAACAGAGTTCTTAATCCAAGTAATAATCTTTGAATTATTGGTATCCCAAGTCTTAAATAATTCATCAAATTTTTTATCTCCAACTTTAGGGCATTTGGCTTTTCCAAACATATAATCCCACAACCCTTTTCCCTTCAAAATATTTACCATGACATAGCTCCAATAGGAATATTTTTTTCCATCTAACCGAACATCAATAGATTGCAAAGAATCATCACCTCCAGCCATTATGAATTTTAAACAAAAAAATCCCAAATAACAAGCAAAAATCTCAAATAACAAGTAATAAAATAATAAAGGGCAGATCTCACCAATAAAATAATAAAGGGCAGATACCTCCTACTCAGGTATCTTATTTTGATTATTCTTGCTATGCTCCATCATTCGCTTCTTTTTTAGTTTCTATTAATTCTCTCTATGAGCCTACCTCCTACTCTGAGGCAGTTTGTGATTCCTTTTGGCAAGAGGCTATGAATGAAGAACTGACTGCTTTGAACAAAACTGGTACTTGGGATTTGGTTTCTCTACCGACTGATAAGAAAACTATTGGTTCTCGATGGGTGTACAAGATTAAGACCAAGTCTAATGGTTCTATTGAGCGATATAAATCTCGTTTGATTGCAAAGTGTTTTGCTCAAGAATATGGTATGGATTATGAAGAGACTTTTGCACTTGTTGCAAAAATGACATCTGTTTGGGTTATTATTGCAATGGCATCTGTTCGTCATTGGCATATTGCACAAATGGATGTTATAAATGCTTTTTTGAATGGGGATCTCCAATAAGAAGTCTACATGTTCCCTCCACCTAGTGTTTCACATAGTCCAGGACAGGTGTGCAGGCTTAAGAGGCTTTGTATGGTCTCAAACAATCTCCAAGAGCTTGGTTCGACAAGTTCTCCACTGTAGTATCATCTCTTGGGTTTATTCCAGCTTCCATGATTCGGCGTTATTTGTTAAATTATCCCCTGCAGGTTGTATTTTGCTTTTGTTGTATGTTGATGACATGATCATTGCATGTGATGATATTGATGGAATTGCAAACCTAAAATCTACTTTGTCTCGCTGTTTTGATATGAAAGATTTAAGTCATCTACGTTACTTTTTAGGCATTGAGGTAGCTTATTCTTAGAAAGGATATCTTCTCTCTCAGTCTAAGTACACTACAAATATTCTTGAGCGGGCTCGTCTCACAGATACTCATATAGTTGACTCTCCTCTTGAGGTTAATGTTCGATATACACATACTGACGGGGATCCTCTTCCTGATCCCACTTTATATCGTTCAGTTGTGGGGAGTCTGGTGTACCTCGCCATTACTCGCCCTGACATTGCATATGTTGTTCACATTGTCAATCAGTTTGTTTGCTCTCCTTCATCTGTACATTGGGTTGCAGTTATGCGTATTCTTCGCTATCTTCGAGGAACGGTTTATCAGAGTCTCTTGTTTCCATCGACCTCATACTTGGAGCTTCGTGCATTTTCTAATGTAGATTGAGCTGGTGACCTAACTGATCGGAAATCAACTACTGGTTATTGTGTATTTTTAGGAGATTCACTCATCTCACGGAAAAGTGATCGGTGTATTTTATATACACCTTTTGGGAGTTTTCTTCTGTCTTTGCAGATTTTAATTGTAACGTAATCATACCAGACGAGTTTGTTGAGGAAAGTAAGTTCCGTTGTGCCTTACTTGTGTGTTTTAGACCCAACAAAACCCTACAGTTTTCCCATTGATCTCGAAGTTGAAGCATCTTCTAAGATTATTGAAAGGTGCGGTCTTGTGGCTTAAGGTAATAATATGTTCCTATTCATGTATATATAAACTTTTTTTTAGCTTTAGATGTGCTTGATTGCTAATAACTTGCGAGACGACGATTGATAATTGAAAACTAGTTATTGGGTGTTGTTGTATTGTATTGAGGGACTGTGTTGTTGTGCTATGGTGCTGGAAGTGTAGAGTTGATCGTTGATAAATGTTCTTGATGTTTTTGTAAGTTTTAGGATATGAGGGGCGGAAAGAAACACCATTTAATTAAATCATATAATGAGCTTGTTGCTCGATAAAGTTGTTGTAATTCCCAGCGTCTAACGCTAGTACCATTATCGTTTATTATAGATTAAAGTATTGTGGAGGCTGGTTCGATATATTTAGGAAAGATTTGGCATCAAAGTATGTAACGACTATCCTTTTTTACTCTTTTTGGCATGAATACGTTGTAAGGATAATTCTTAAAGATGAGCCTAAAAAAGTGTTATATTGTTCATACTTCATTCGTAGTATTCCTCAAATTCACATGACTACTGTTAAGGTTATCTTGTTGATTGATAATTCAAGTCATGATCCATATGTTCATTGTTGTTATTCTATTGGTTGATACTCTGAATCATATTGTGAGTCTTGGTTCATTTTGAAGGGAAAAGTGTCAAAAGTACCATCCATTATGTCTTTAAGAAATTAACAGTTCGTCCTTTTGAATAAAAGGTAATATGCTATAGAAGGTTGAGCCTAAAGTATATATATATATATATATATATATACACGATATGAATACCATTGAACTATATATATTATCTGTTACATCCCGTAATTCCAGGATATGTTTAAGAGAATGTACGTAAGGAATCAGGACTTAAAAATTTGAACGAATGAAAGAATTGTTTTCCAAGGAAAAATCTTCCGAACCTCGGGAAGGAAAATTGTTCGTTAATAAGAATTGGGTTCTCAGAACTTTTTTTTATTTGTGACTGTTTGAATTTATCGGAACTATGAAATTTTATTTTCGTAGTTGGATACGTGGGGCCCACCCGAGAAATTTTACGTTTTTGTGGGGCCCACGAGGTTCCGTGTAAATATAAAAATCACAATAATTGCATTATATATGATCGTGATGGATGATTTAAACAAAAATAAAAAGAACTTGAAGTATTCAACTAATCATGTCATTATTTTTTTTTAAAGGAGAAACGATTCATACCTATTTTATCATTTCAAGAGTAAAGTTCAAAGGTTTACTATTTTAAAAGCAAAATTCAGAGTTCTGCTACTTCAAGAGTAGAGTTCAAACTTCTACTACTTCGAGAGTAGAGTTTAAAATTTGCTACTTCGGGAGCAAATTTATGAGTTTACTACTTCAGGAGTAAAGCTAGAATATTCATATATTTTTTTTTTGTCAATCATTCTACTTCTTCTGGAGGTGAGTCGTGATAACTTCACAACTAAATACACGTCCATATAAACAAGTTTTACTATATATTATCACCACATTCAGTTCAGGGAATAGATCTGTATTTATAACATTTATCAAAATTTCTCATTCTTCGATAATGGAACATAATCATCTGTAATGATATTACCACTTCTGATGGTTATTGACATATATGAATTTAATCATATTCAACAGATATTATCACTTCTGATGATCATGTATTTCTTGTAAACCTTCATTTTTAGCCATTAAGGAATAAAAAATTAATATCATAATTCCTCTTAATAATATTGTTCTTCAGGAATAAATTTGAGGCATAAATGATCAAGCGAATCATTCAAGATTCGGAGATCAAAAGAATTCATACGAAATAATGATAACAGACATCCAAAATCCATTATGGATGATATATAATACACTACTAATGCTATGAATTCATTAGCTCTTTCCCATAATAACAATTTTACTTATGGCAAAATACATATCAAAGATTTAGTCAGAACTAACAAGTAAGGTTGTAAATCATCTTTCTTCGAACCACATAGTCAGAATCTCAAATATCTCGACAAAGAGAACGTATGTCCTTTACGATATTATATACAATATAAAGAATAATAAAAAGAAACCAAAGATGCTAAAAGGAAAACCTGATGAAGTTCTTACTTTCGTCATATTTTCAAAATATTTGCTTAAGACGACAGAGTCTCCTACTGATAATGTGTTATAAAATAGACAAGAGATGTAGACAAAGAAGTAGAGAGGAGGATGAGACTTTCTTCTTATTTCAAGTGTATCAGAGGACTAACATACACTTGAAATAAGAAGAAAAACTACTTCTCCTCTCTACTTCTTTGTCTACATCTCTTGTCTTATATTACTATTGTTATCATTTTATAATATTTTCATTGATTTTATAGTAAGTGTAACACCCCATTTTAACCGAGGTCAAAACGGTGTACGACTTATGAGAGATTCCTGAAATGTGTTTAAGGAGTCCCCACCTAATTATTTTAAAGATAAATTAGGACATCTACTTAGCAAAAGTCTGCTAAAATAACTCCAATTAATAGTCTGCAAAACTTAATGAGATTCTAGGTAAGGTTCTTCATTATCCTAAAGGGAAGAGATTAGACATCCTTTAAGATCCGCTAACTCGCGATTATCCGGTCAAACTTAAGTCAATTATTTATGTTTAAAAATACATGTTTTGGAAGGCTTTAGAGTTAAAAGGATGTTGCAAATAAATACTTAACGATGTATTTTCATAAGATTTTGCATGAAGTTTATTTTAAAAATGCATAAAAGTAGTTTATTTGAAAATTATATGTTGTGTATGAAATTAAAGTTTTATAAAAATATGCACTTGTAGGACATTATTAAAATGCACATTTTAGTGATAAAAATAAATATATGTTAAGCTACCCTCCCCTTTTTATTTAATTCTAGATCTAACTTATTCTAAGCATTCTTATAATCATACAAATAATAAAATGGCGGAATTTAAAGAGTTTAAAAGAAGTGATTAGGACGGATGAAGATATCATCCTGCCCTATTTGTTTGATGATTTTTTAGGCCGGAAGATGCAGTGTGTTGGATGCGGGTCTTCATTTGACGAGAGTGAGGATGAATCTCATAACAGGAATCTTCGTTGCTCCCGATATATTTCATGCAAACAAAGAAAAGATAAGGATTAGTAGATATCCAACTTTGCCAATACCAAATAAACGAATAATCAAGTATTCAAATGTATGTGTGATTTTAATTGTTATTATATTAGTCCAAACAAAAATGATAAATCCAGACAGTAAACCCAAAATACTATCTAACCCAGGCATTGGCCTCGGTACAACTAATCAGGAAAGGGGTGCGAAACATGCTCAAAATAAACATCAGATTTACCAAAGGAAACTTAATTGGCCATATATGCGGCAGGCCCAAACATAACAATTATTAGAATTTAGGAGAAGCAGTCCAGTCCATGCATTGTAATTATTAGGATTTAGAGAAACAGACCGATCCATGCAGCAGGCGGAGATATCCACAGGTCCAAAAGGGGTAAACTTCAGATTTTTGTAAAAAAAAATGAGACGATAGGCCCGATTGACAGGCATTCATATTCATGAAGAGAGTGAGCTCATATTCATATACTTGGACATATAGGGACTGATACAAAGTATTTATAACACATATAGTACACACATATTATGCATAAGTTAAAGAGGAGCCCAACACATTTAGTGATTAAAGCTTAAAGTCCAGCAGCTGGAAATAGCCCAAACTAAAAAAATTCAGACGAAAATGGACATTTAAATGGGAGACCCATATAACACTAGATGACCTCCTAAGTTATCCCTTTTTCAAATACTGGTTTAACAGTATCCATTTAAGACATTGGGTGGTCCTAAGGCAACATGTTTTACTAAGTTTCAACTCCTGAGTCAATAGAACAAACAAAGCAAGCATCAAACCTCAAAATAACATCAAGTGTGGTTAATCGGCTGACGTGGTTTGCATGCTATTGCGTCAGCCCGGGGTTTACCCTGTGCGCACTCGAAAGAGTAGCGGCTGCGGGTTCCTTCGTCAAAAAAAAAAAAAAACCTCAAAATAACATTTTAGCCTGAAATATGGATTGACGGATACATTCAACACTTTTACATATATCCAGACTAAACATGTGTTTCAGAAAAAAACAACATGACCATTATACAAACAACCAGCTCATTTAAAGGTCCATACTTAATTACTATATGTTCATGAAATATGACAGGTCAATCAAATCAACTATGTAAACTAGGGGGTCAAACACCTGACTCAAACTGCACAAAATAAGCACATATCTTGAGGTTAATCGTCTAAATGCTCACTATTAGACCTCACACATTCAAACAGGTTTATTGATTTATTCCTATTATTTCTTGGTCTCAAGCCATCCAATTATATCCATAGATGTTCCTTAGGTCTTAAAACTCACAATGTTTACATGTAACAACACAGACAAACCACGCCAGTCTAACAGGTTTCCTCGCTAGCATATAATCGTATTCGAGTTGTATATCAGGCTCTTTACTCAAATATCACTACGATATTACATCCATCGTATAACTCTAAATGTGAAGTAAACGCAATATACTTAGATGCAAACAATTAACCAATGCCGATATCATAGGATACTTAAACCAACAAACTTAATCCATTTACACCTGCTAAGACTTAGTTGATTACATACCATATTCAAGTATCAATAATCAAGCCAGATAAGTTAACCACCACCAACAACGATCATTCAGTTTAAAATTAATTAAGCACTGTAATCCTTATAAACAGTAACATTCACTTATCAACAGTGTTTCCAAACTACACAGACTAACATGCTTAGATATCAAACACGACAAACTATCAGTATTCAAATATAGCAATAAGAACGTATAAAACATCATAGAAAGTGAAAGATAACTAAAAGAAATTTGAGGTTACCTTCTCCGGACAGCGAACCGAGGCATGTTTCGACTCGTCGATTCCGCTCGGAGATGTTTTTATGCTATGCAATTAAAAAATGGAAACTTTAGGTGTTTTTTAGTTCTGTCGAACCAACACCGAGAGTAAAAGAATGAGTTTTCTAGGTCAGTTCTAAAAGAGAATGCCTGATTCTGATTTCTAGCTCTATAATAGCAATAATATATGAGTTTTTGTTCCCAAACTTAAGCAAAGCCCCGAAATGTGAAATTGGTTATTGGCTTTCACAAAAGGAAGAGTCCACTGTAACCCAAAGGGTTGTATTGATTTGGAACCCCGTCCCTCTTCCAACGGTTGGAAATTTGAATTAAAGGGGGGTGATGAGAGACCCATCGAGAGTCAATACTAGGTGCTTGGCTAGAGTTGTAGACCAAGGACACAGGGGCATGGGTGACATTGCTGTAAAGTGTCTGCGATTTGCAGGTTTTAGGTGGTAAAGGAAGCGGGATTTCGGGGATGTCAGGGATGAGGCGATTATCCGGCAGACAATGGGGTTGCTGGTGACGGACTGGTGGTTTTGAGAGTGGTTCATCGGTTCTGGGGATCTGGTTCTCTGATCGTTGGAAATGGGTGAGGAGTTGAAGGAGAATGAGGGAGTTAGACGATTTAGTTGGGAATGGAGGAGATGGAAGTTGGGCCGGTTTGGGAGAATATGGATTGGGCTGACTGCGGGATTGGGCTAAAATAAAAATAAACATAAGGGTGTGGGATTATGGGCTGCATTTTGATTATTTAATTTAGGGAATGAGAATTGGGTAGAAAATTAGGAGTATAAAATGTTGAGGATTAAATTAGAAGATTATGGTATTAAAGGGTTGGGTAGAAAATTAGGGGTTCTAAAATATTGGGAGATTAGTAGGTAATTATTCCAAATCTCTCAATTAATTAAAATACGCTTCTTTATCTTAAGTAATTTCCAAAAATATACATATACATAAAATACGATACAAAAGATTTAATATAATATAATATATATATATATATATATATAATTTAAGTAAAATATAATATTCGTATGAAAATGATTAATTTGGTAATTGGTGAAAAATATTAAGAGAAAATCAATCACCAATATTAATGCCGAAATATTAAAATTGTTTTGCTGATAATTTAATATAATACTCGATATTTTAAAAATTATATTGTAATTAGTAAAATATACTTATTTTTGGAGATTTTTTAAGACTGAGAAGCATAGTTAAATTAATTAAAGAAAAGTCTAAATGAAGTATTCTCAGACAAATAGCCGGTAAACATGAGATAAAATTGAGTGTCAACAATAAGAATTTTCTTTAGAACATATTACATGTATACAGTGACGAAGTCAGAATTTTCACTAAGAAAATTCAAAATATAAAACAGTAAACATACAAAAAAAAATCAAAAAGATTCAACATCTACAATATATATATATAAAACTAATTTTAACCAGGTATATAAATAGTGTTTTTCCCAATGTGGCTCCGCCGGTGCATGTATAGTACTAGACACTAGTGTATTTGTGGCATCATTAATGATTAGTGAAACCTCGAGTCTCCCTAATATTAGCTCGAAGACCACCCCTCCCCTCCATCACTCTTATATTTTCTTCTTTAGGGAAATCATTCAAAAGAAGAGTTGCAAATCTTTTTGAAAATCCATGCTAAAGTACTTCCTAATGGTGCTTGAATATTTTAGGCAGATCTAGAAAATTTTGAAGTCGAAAATCTTATCAGCCATTCAATTTTGAAAAACAAAAATTTCCAGAATCCAAGAAGTAAAAGATGTGGGTCCCTGACATTAACCTTTCAGACATCCATGCTGTCTTCCTCAAGTCTACCATCACATGTGCTTTTCCCCATAGTACTCTGTCTGCACAGTGTCTCTACTCACTCCACACTAAAAACCATAAGAAGCAAAACTGAAGATCCCAAAGCTACAGATACCCATTTCTTTTGCTATCTGCAGAAATAGTCTTGTTTAAGTAGTTTGTAATCAAATGTTCTCTGGATTACCAAATTATTGCTATCTCTTTTTGCTTCTCTGCTTGACAACAGTTAGTTTAGGTGGAGACCCTTATATACATTATGACTGGACTGTTTCCTACATTGCAGCTTCTCCTCTTGGTGTTAAGCAGAAGGTTCTTTCACTCATCTTTATTCTACCCATATATGTTTTTTTCTGCTTAAATAAACAGATCTTTACTTCTAATTTACTATACTAGGAGTAATTAATCTTGGTACACTGTTTCCATTGTTTTTACTCATATATGGCTCAACTTTTACTTGAATTATTCCCTTAAGTACTTTGATTTAGCAAGGCTGTTAAAATTTTCACTAATAGTGTATTTTGCAAGCCTTGAGACAAATGCATTTTCTTGATAGTATAGAGCTGCCTGATTAAATGTACTGGATATGTTTATAAGGATGTTCTTTAGTCCATAAAAGGCTACATAATAGTGTATAAAATAGCTAAGTTAAGGTTCCCGCCCATTCTCAGATTGTGACTTGTGATAATACTAATTATATATTTGTAGGTTTTTTTTGTTGAATTTGAATGCAAGAATCATATTGCTATAGCGGATATCTTGACCCATTTGAAGGGTTCATACGGTTAAGTTTGTGGGCCTAATCGACTGCGGGGTTATAGGGGGCGGCAGCCCCCTTGCGGTGGACGAAGCAAGGGGCTGAAGGTACTTCGAAAAACAGTCCGTTTCCTACTTGGAAAATAGCTTAGAGGACACCCGATTTCTAATGGGTTTAGGATCTTTCACAACCTATATATACATGGTTTTTTCACATAATTATGTATCCTAAAAAAATACCTTTCATTGAGATTAATAAGAGTTTGTGACGGTCGTGGTTTTCTTCGCCTTGAGGGTTTCCACTTAAAATTGTGTGTTCTTCTTTTTCGTTATCATTGCTTTAATTCTCGTTGTCTCATAACACCTTCTTCATCTTCAGGACTGAGTAATATCATTAATTGAATCACGTCATTTCATACTTTGAAGTCCACAGAGCTGTTGATAGTTTGAACTACTCCTGATTTTCACTCCACATTTGTCGTCAGCTCTATGCTGGATTTACTGTATTAAGTATGACTTATAAATGTTAGTTGAAAATTTTAGGATTTCAGAGTTGGAAGTTAAAAATTCTGCTGCTGGACTTTGAAAAAACATCCTACGGGTTCTTTAGGTGATTAATGACCTGCTACTTCATCCTATTGTTTCCTTGTAAAGAATTTTGTTTTTATCTGGTCCATCTAATTCCAATTTACACGTGTTTCTACTGTTACTATGTGCAAGTCAATTTAGCTTAATATCTGACTTTCATGAGTGTTGACACATTGTAAAGAGTTGTTCGGGTGATCAGCTAGTGCTTCTTCTTTTTGTGGTTAGTATCTAGTTTCGAATACTTTACATCATTGCGCTTCGTTTCAACAATCTACGGTTTGAGCACTATGTGTGGGTTTATAGAAGCCAATGGTTACGTTCCGACAGCTAGGCTCAGAACACTTGGCCACTCTTCATATCCTGTCTTACTATGGTGTTCCCTTTTCTGATTCCTTATTCTGGACGCATTTACGAAATCCACGATAACTTTTTCTTCAGGAGAATTAGCTGCAACCCTTTTGAGCTTTATCTTACTCTACAATTGACAATGTTTATTGCTAATATTTGAAGATTTATATCTTTTTAGGTGATTGGAATAAACGGTCAATTTCCAGGACCCATTCTCAATGTCACTACCAACTGGAATGTGGTTGTCAATGTTAAAAATGACCTTGATGAGCCTATGCTTCTTACATGGTAAACCATAAAACCCACTATGATAAATATATAGGGATGCACAAGCTTAGATGCTGTAATGAACGTAAATATGCTAATTAAGTGCAGGAATGGAATCCAGCAGAGAAAGGATTCATGGCAAGATGGTGTATCTGGCACAAATTGCCCCATTCCTGCTGGATGGAATTGGACATATGAATTTCAGGTTAAAGATCAGATAGGCAGTTTTTTTTATTTCCCTTCCTTACATTTCCAGAGAGCTGCTGGTGGATATGGAGGGATCACTATAAACAACAGAAATGTCATTCCTCTACCGTTTGCGACACCAGATGGAGATATCACACTCTTTATCAGTGACTGGTTTATAAAGAGTCATAAGGTTGGTTGCAGATTTTAACAGGTCGTCCATTTTTGTTAAAAGTATATCCTTTTAAATTTAGTGGCTCACTTATAAAAGCTTTGGGGCATTAGGAACTCAGACAAGACATCGAAAATGGAGTTGGCCTTGGAGATCCTGATGGTATCCTGTTCAATGGACTAGGTCCTTACCATTATGATAATGCCCTTGTATCAGGCGGTGTATCGTACCTGACAGTGAATGTAGAACCAGGTTATTACATTCTTCTTTCTCATTGGGGCTTTATCTGTATGGTTTCAGTACATCGTGGGATTTTAATACCTTTGCATTACTCCACTCCATTGCATGGTACTTTTGGTTGAATCTTAAATTTAATTATAATGATGGAGGATTATTTGAGGTTCATTGTAAAGGTTGAACTCTCAGATGCTATTATCATTCACATCACTTGAGCTTATGGCTTTATCTTAAATTACTACACAATAATCTGTTGCTTTTGACTTAGCAAGGCTGTTAACTTTTTCACTTCTACATTTAATTGATGTAAATGAAGATACTTTGCCTAATCATCAATCTTGACCTCAAAACGTGTATCTTTACTCAAGTTTGAACTTATGTGCAAAGGCCTGTTTTACATTTGAGAATCGCAGTTTGAGGAAATCCTTAACAGGAAACTGCGTCAATTGACTGTAATTGTTTTTGTGCAAGAGACCTTGTACTTGCCTCAAGTAAGGGTTGGAAAAATTCCTCTCTTGTTCTGATTGTCTTTATGTGCTGAATGTTGTCACCTAGTAGTTCATCGGAAAGTAACATATTAGCACCTCGAAGTTTTCATGCAGTATCATATACTTCAATTCCTTTTATCACAGATGTCGTTTTTCATATTTATATAACAGGAAAACCATACCGCCTTCGAGTACACAATGTTGGTGTTTCAACTAGCTTGAATTTCAGAATCCAAAATCATAACCTTTTTCTTGTGGAGACTGAAGGTTCATACACAGTACAACAGAACTACACAAGCTTGGATATCCACGTGGGTCAATCATATTCATTCCTGGTCACAATGGATCAAAATGCCAGCAGTGACTATTACATTGTTGCCAGTTCACGCTTTGTTAATTCCTCTGATTTGTCGAAGTCGGTAGGAGTCGCTGTCTTGCATTATTCAAATTCACAAGGACCCGCTTCAGCTCCTCTTCCAGACCCTCCTAATGAATCTGACACATATTTCTCAATGAGTCAAGCAAGATCAGTAAGGTTGTAGAAAGTGTAACTATTCTTTGCTAAATTGTGTAAGCTCCCTAAATTAGTTGTGTGCATCATTAGTTATTGAAAAATTGTACATCTGCTTACTGTACAATTTGTCAACATGTGTTACTGAAAACAGAGATAAAGGATATTTTCTCCCCTTTAATCCCCTCTCCTCCCCTCCCCTGAAAAGATATAAAAAAGAAAATGAAATATGTTAGCTTAATGTCAGAAGGAAGGTTTTGTAGTCTTGATCACTATGTCGCCATAAACGCTCTTTGCTCTCAATATAAGATTAATGTTAAGCGTGAGGTTCTCGATTTTCAAGGATTTTTTGCTAACTTGTTATTGTAATATTCTGCAGATGGAATGTTTCTGCTGGTGCTGCACGGCCAAACCCTCAAGGATCCTTCAAATATGGTGAAATCACTGTGACTGATGTCTTTGTCCTTCATAATAGGCCTGCAGAGCTAATAGAGGGGAAGTGGCGCACTACTCTCAGTGGTATTTCATACTTAGCACCATCAACACCTCTAAACCTTGCTCAGCAATTTAACATCCCAGGTGTTTTCAAGCTTGACTTCCCCAATAAAGTGATGAACAGGCCAGCAAAAGTTGATACGTCCATAATTAATGGTACTTACAAAGCATTTGTGGAAATCATATTCCAAAACAATGATACCACGGTTCAGAGCTATCATCTTGACGGCCATGCTTTTTTTGTTGTCGGGTGAGTAGTGTATTTTCATACAGTTGCGCCGTATCACTTGTTTTCAGTTTGGAATCACGTATCTGAATTTTCATTCTCAAAATGACAATAGTATGGACTACGGGCAATGGACAGAGAATAGTAGAAGCACCTACAACAAATGGGATGGTGTTGCTCGATGTACTACCCAGGTAAAAGTTATCTGTCTATTTTCTTCTCTTTGACAGATATTGCTCAAAGAGGTCCATTTTTCCAATTTATACGTCACCATAGTTTTTATTATGATTTCTACCAAGATTGCTCCAAAGTGCAAAGATGAAATTGCTTGTCTCCTTTTAGAGGAGAAAATATTGGTCCCACCTCATTGTCTTCATTTTGTCATACTTGTTAAAAATTTTGTTAGTATTTTATGAAAACTATTCATTTATAAACAAGAGGAAATTTCTTCTCTTACAGGTGTTTCCAGGTGCTTGGACTGCCATATTAGTCTTCCTAGACAATGCTGGCATTTGGAATTTACGTGCTCAAAACCTCGACTCATGGTACCTTGGCCAAGAAACTTATGTTAATGTGGTGAATCCAGAGACCCCAGAGCTTCCAGTTCCAGAAAACACCATATATTGTGGTGTATTGTCACCTTTACAGAAGTAAGATGTCTAGATCTCCTATTGCTACACTACTTAATTATACCGGAGGGAGTTTTCTCCTTAATATTTCAGAATGTAGATGACAGGGTTGGTTTTTGTTAAGTGATAGAAAAACTCATGTGCCAATTTTAGTTGGATGATTTTCTATTACTTGGAGCCAAAGGATGCTCAATTACTTGGAGCCAAAAGATGCTAAGATGTGGGGGAGAATTGAAATGCCCATGTATCACACTTGGAGCCCAAGTCATTGTTAGCCTATAAAAGAAGAGGCAACTCTTCTTTGTTCATCATCCCAAAAATCATACAATCCATTGTAGTGAGTAGAGAGTTGAGGGAAAAATTCTCTTAGGTATACTTGGTAAATCTCCCATTTTTTTGTTAATAATAACAAAGGCAACTGTTCTCTGATGGACGTACGATCATTTTGATCTGAACCACGTTAAATTTTGTGTTCTTTCTTTTACATTTCCGCTAACAATTGGTATCAGAGCGTAGGACTCTTTGAAGATCTAAGGAGGAAGAACAAGCAAAGATGAGTTCCATGAAGTTTGAAATCGATAGATTCAGTGGGCGCACCAATTTCAATATATAGAAGATCCAGATGATGGAGTTACTGCCTAGGGAAGGCTCAATCCATGCTCTTGAAGGAAAGTATCCCGATGATACATCGGCTCTCGACAAGGAGAAGATTAAAGGGGATGCATTGAGTACCAATTGTCCTTTGCACCTAACGTGCTTTGTGAAGTGAGTATAAGTACTGAAGAGACGTCCAAATAGTAATGGGACAACCTGCAAGGGCTTTACCAAGATCGATCAGTGACAACAAGGATGTTGTTACAATGACATCTTCACACATTTAAGATGGGGTTAGGTACTTTGTTACAAGATCGTTTAGACGCGTTCAATAAACTTGTCATGGACTTACAACCCGCAAGAATTAAAAAGGACGAGGAGACGCTTGCATGTGCTCTGTTATTTTCATTGACTTCAGGATATCGTGATATCGAGAATTAAATGATGTATAGCAAGGAGCCTATCAAACTTGAGCAAGTGCGGCAGACACTTAACTCTAGTGATGTGCGGAGGCATTTTGAAGGAGACAGAGATGATCAGACAAGTGGGTTGTTTGTAAAAGGCCAAACTAGCCAACAAGGAAGGAGCAACTCAAAGCACAAACCAAAGTCTCATGTCAACAAGAATAACGTAGAGTGTTGGGGTTGCGGAAAGAAGGGGCATTTGAACGAGATTGCCCAACGTGAAAGTCCAAGGAAAAGACGAGTGCATCCACAGTTTAACATGTACATGATTATGTACTTACAACATTGTGTAATAATGGAAGTTATGAAAATAAATGGGTGTTAGACTCTGTTTGTACTCTGCTATGACGTTCTGAAGAGACTGGTTTAGCAGTTATGCGAAAAGTGGAGGAACCGTAGTAATGGAAAATGATGCAACTTGTGCAATAGTTGGCATTGGCTCAGTTCAGGTTCACTGCCATGATGGAGTCGTGAGGACTATTACACAAGTCCGTCATGTTCTTGATCTAAAGAAGAATTTGATCTCATGGGGTACTCTGGATGAACAAGGCTACAAGTACATGATCAAAGGAGGAACTGTGAAGGTGACTAAAGGTTCTTTAGTCGTGCTGAAAGGCCAAGTGGAAGATGGCCTCTACACAGGAAACACCATTGTTGGCTCTGCAAATGCATCTACAGTGCAGTTATCTGATGATGACAAGGCAAGAGTATGACACATGAGACTTGAGCGCACGTGAACCAGAGATGTTGAGCAACCATAACCTTTTGAAAGGTGAGAATATCAACACACTTGAATTTTGTGAGCACTGCATTCTAGGGAAGTGGGAGAAGGTCAGCTTCAGCACTGGCAAGCACAAGATAGGAGGGGTGCTCGACTACATCCATTCAGATTTATGAGTCTCTCTAAAGTTCGGCGGAAAAAGGTATTTTCTCACTTTTATTGACAATTTCTCACGAAAGGTTTGAGTGCATTTTTAAGGAAAAAAGAAATGCTTTTGAAGCATTTAAAGAGTGGAAGATTTTGGTTGAGAATCAAATGGAGCGAAAATCAAGTATCTTCACACAGACAATGGCTTGGAGTTTTGCAGTGAAAAGTTTAATAATTTCTGCAAGGTTCATGGAATCTCAAGACATAGGACTGTTAGGCACACCCCACGGCAGAATGGAGTTGCCGAGAGGATGAACAAAACTTTTCTTGAAAAAACTTGCTGTATACTTATACACGCCAAAATATCCAAAGTATTTTGGGTTGCAGCAGTTCACACGGCTTCTCGTATTGTCAATCAATCTCCAGCATCAACGATTGACGTTAAGACTCCAAATGAGGTATGGTCAGGTGAACCCTCTAACTATTCGTACTTACGAGTATTTAGTTGTCCAACTTATTATCATGTTAATGAAGGAAAGCTTGAATCAAAGGCTATATTCGTAGGGTATGTGGATGGAGCAAAAGCGTACAAACTTTGGTGTTTGTCTTCACTCAAATTAGTTTTTAGTAGAGATGTCACATTTGATGAATCCTCTATGTTTGATTCTCGTAAAGTTTCCATGGAGTTTTCAAGAAACGAGAACTACGAGTAGATGGAGCTTACCAAGGAAAAGAATCAGGAGACTAAGGTTGGAGATGAGTCAAAAGATGTAGATCTTGAAGAACTTGTTGTTAGTGAACCGTACACAATTGCGAAGAGAAGGGAGAAGAGCTAGAAACAAAGATCGGAACGCCTTATAGATCAAGCAAATCTGATTGCATGTGTTTGTAGCTGTAGACGAAGAGATTAAAAATCTTGAGCCCTCTTCGTATGTTGAAGCAACTTGTAAGAATGCAACACAATGGCGATTAGTCATGACTGAAGAGATGAAGTTTCTTCACAAGAATTAGACATGGGTTTTAGTGAAAGGGAAAAAGGGGAAGGGGACAGTTGTGGAAGCAAATAGGTCTATAGAAAGAAATAGGGAATTCCTGAAGTGGAAGATGCTAGATTCAAGGCGAGATTGGTTGCAAAGGTTTCAGTCAGAAGGAGGGAATTGACTACAATGACATTTTCTCCCCAGTTGTGAAGTATAGCTCAATTCGCGTGCTACTAGCATTGGTTGTACAATTCAACTTAGAGCTTCAACAGCTTGATGTCAAAACTGCTTTCTTGCATGGTGATCTAGAATAGACAATCTATATGGATCAACCTGAAGATTTCCTAGCTGAGGGAAAAAAGATCATGCATGCCAACTGAAGAAATCTTTGTATGGTTTGAAGCAATCCCCTAGACGGTGGTACAAGAGGATTGATGCATTCATGACTCCACATGAATTCTCAAGGAGTGCATTTGATAGTTGTGTGTGTCACAAGAAGATGTCTGATAACTCAATGATTTATTTACTGTTGTATGTTGATGATATGCTTATTGCTGCTAACAACATTGCAGAAATAAATGCGTTGAAGAAATTGTTAAGTATGGAATTTGGCATGAAGGATTTATGAGCTGTAAAGAAAATCCTTGGTATGGAGATTTTAAGAGAAGATGGTGTGATACATCTTTCTCAGAAGAGGTACATTGAAAGGGTCGAGAGATTCAATATGCATACATGCTAGCTCCTCATTTTAAACTTTCAGAGTTACAAATGTCTCCGTCTGAGGATGAGGTGGAGCATATGTCAAAGGTTCCTTATGCCAGCGTAGTTGGTAGCATTATGTATGCTATGGTATGCACACATCCATATATTGCTCAATCTGTAAGTGTGGTAAGAAGATACATGTCCAACCTAGGAAAGCGATATTGGGAAGCTGTCAAGTGAATATTGAGATATCTCAAGAGAGCTTCTGATGGTCTGACCTTTCGAAAAGTTGGTGAAGGTATTTCAATTCTCGGTTAAGTGAATTCTGACTATGCAGCCTTGACAGGAGGTCCACAACTGGATACATCTTTACCCTTGTCGGCAGTGTTGTTAGTTGGAAATCGACTCTGCAGTTGATTGTCGCTTCGTCTACAACAGAAGCACAATATATGGCAGCAGCGGAGGCGGTGAAAGAAGCTATCTGATTGAAAGGTTTGGTGGCGGAATTGAGTTTGGTTCAGCAGGAATCAACTCTTAAATGTGATAGTTAGAGTGCTATTCAGATTAAAAATCAGATATTGCATGAGCGCACTAAATACATTGATGTCAAATTTCATTTTATTCGAGATATGGTTGAAGTGAGAACTATTAAGGTCGTGAAGGTTACCACATACGATAAAGCTGTAGACAGGTTAACCAAGATAGTTTCGCTCGCTAGGTTTGCATACTGCAAGGACTTTGCGGGAGTACGCATCAACTGATGCAACTCCGAGAGAACTATTGTTAGGGGGAAGTGGTATGTTTAATAAGGGTTTGATTATTCTTGTTTCTTACAACAGAGTTTCCCAATAAGCTTAGAAGTTTTGGCCGTCGTTGTTCGTACGCATGCTCGGAACACAAACCAAGGTCGAGATTGAAAGAGTTGATTTTTGTTAAATGATAGAAAAACTCATGTGCCAATTTTAGTTAGATGAATTTCTATTACTTGGAGCCAAAGGATGCTCTATTTCTTGGAGCCAAAGGATGCTAAGATGTGGAAGAGAATTGAAATGTCTATGCAGCACACTTGGAGCCAAGTCATCTTTGTTCATCATCCAAAAAATCATACAATCCATTATAGTGAGTAGAGAGTTGAGTGCAATTCTCTTATGTGTAATTGGAAAATCTCCTCTTTCTTTGTTAATAATAATAAAAGCAATTGTTCTTTAGTGGATGTAGGATCATTTTGATCTGAACCACGTTAAATCTTGTGTTCTTTCTTTTACATTTCCTCTAACAGTAGTGAAGGTTAGTTATCTGCAGGGAAATTGCAGTTATTAAGTAACCTTACAGTATCTCCTTTTGCAGGGACCAAGCTCGGAGAATAAATTTTTCGGGTGCATCATTGTTGACAAAAACAAGCAAGCTGATCTTTATAGGTTTTGTTGTATCGCTACTTGGAAGTTTTTTGAGGTAGAAAATTGACCTAAAAGCAGCAGAAAAATTGGAAAATTGCCACTGAATGAGTTTTTGGGCTAACTGGTTTTCCTTTTTTTATGCATTTTTCGTTGAATCCTATATTTAGATATCTCCACGTCAACTGTGAATCAAAATTGTGTTTCTTGTATGGTTTAATATTAGGTCAACTGTATTTATAGAAGCATTATTCTTGGCAGTTTAGAGGCGTGTCCTTTATTTTGGGAAGTATGATGCCATTGAATTGAATGCTGGATAGCTCTTCAATGCATCTTTCCACGTTTGATCGAATTAAACTGATCAATGAAGGAAAGTGCTACCATTTTTGTTCAGTAAGATGAAATTATTTTGACAACTTAGATTCTTATTTCTTAATGACAAAAACATCATTATCGCACCCCCATACTCTCAATAGTAGAATTTTTTTTTCAAAAAGACGCTTGAACTTTATGGGGGGTCCTATTACCCCTGAACCAGTTTGATGGTTTTGTAATAGGATTTTATTACTGTATATGTGATATAAAAATGGAGGAGTGATGATGGTAAGATGACAAATGGAAGGAAGAGAGCAAAAAGAAAGAAAAGGAAAAATATTTTTAACAAAATTGACATGTGTCACGTAATGATTGGTGTATGACAATATTTTTTTCTTAAAATTGGAGTTGACAGAAAAAGAGATAATTATATCAGTTCAAAGTTGTTTAGAAAGGTAATAAGACACCCGCAAAGTTCAAGTATTTTTTTGAAAAAAGGATACCACTTCAGAAAGATAAATGATGTATTTTCTCATTTCTTAATGGTGGAATGATGAGGTACATAAAGTTATTTAAGCTACAAAAGAGTATTAAAGAAAGTTGCCAAAAGCAGAGGATGGAGAAGCTTTTAAAAAATACAGGAGAACTAAGAGAAAGGCTAAGAAGGTATAATGTGAAATCTTAATATAATAACGATCATATATCTATCATAATTATGCAACACTAAATATTACAAAATATATGAAGTATATTTGATAATATACGCTAATACACCCACTCAATCGGAGCAGAGGAAAGTCGGACGGTGAGATTGGATCTGAAGTCGATGAATATCTTTTTAGGAAGTCATTTCGTGAAGATATTCACATACTGATACGAAGAAGGCACATGTAATACCTTAACATGACCGATAACAACCTTCTCACGAACAAAATGTATATTCATCTCAATGTGCTTGGTTCATTAATGCTGAACCGGATTATGAGATAAATATATGGCGGATATGTTATCACAATATACCAAAGATGTCTTATGCAAGGGATATTGAAGCTCCAAAAGAAGGTTTCGGAGTCAGCAGATCTCCGCAACAACATTTGCAATGCTTCTGTACTCTGCCTCTGCACTCGAACGGGATAAAGTGACTTGACTCTTGGCAAACCAAAAAATGAGATTTATCCCTTAAGAACACACAGTAGCCTAAGGTGGAACGTCACATGTCCGGACAACATGTCCAATCAGCATTCATATATGATAACAACCTGGTCGGTGTTGAGGGGTATAGATGCAATCCATAATCAAGTGTGCCCATAACGTATCTGTAAACATGTATATAATCGAAACAATTGTATTTCTACCCATAATTAGAATATTTCCATATATTGTGTAAATATAATTATGGTAAGAGTAAGATTTTTCTTTTGTATAGGTTTAGGATTCCTATTGTATAAGGGATGAACATTGTACTTTATATATACTTTGATATTAATGAAAGACTTCCCAAGGGAGATTAATATCATTTTACATGGTATCAAGAGCTTAACACAAAACCCTAGAATTTTTCTTTGTGTGAGCCGCCGCCGCCGACCAGCCCCCCCTCGGGCAGTTCCGCTGTGGTTCTTCCCGCCTCTCCTCCCAAAATTCTTGGGTTTTCTTCTTATTTTCTCTCTTCTCTAAATGGATACTCAGGATTACACTTCTGATTCTGACACATCTACCTCCACAAATCCCACCACCACGTCGTCATCCTCTTTTCATCCCGCCCTCACTGTTACCAATATCAAGAATTATATTCTCATTCTTATTGATCAAGAAAACAGTCAGTATTCTCCTTGGGTTGAATTGTTCCGTAATCATACATGTCTCTATAACGTGCTTGACCACATCGACGACACTATTCCGCTCCCTTCGGAGGTTGATGAGTCTACTTGGCGTCGTCTAGACGCCGGCGTCAAACAGTGGATTTATGGTAGTATTTCTTAGGATCTTCTTCTTACTATCATGAAATCTGGTGCCACAACCCGTGGTTTATGGAACCTCTTGGAGGAAATCTTTTAAGATAACAAGCACACTCGTGCGGTGTATTTGGAGGAACAATTTAACAATACACGCCTTGAAAATTTCTCCAACATGACTGAATATTGCAGACAGTTGAAACTACCGGCGGATCAACTCCAACGTCGACACGCCTGTCTCGGACACTAAGATGGTGTTGCAATTGATTGCAGGCCTTCCTAAAGACGACTATGATACATTAACCGCCATAATTCAACAGGCAGATCCGCTTCGCAATTTTAACAAAGCTCATTCGCAGTTGTTGCTCAAAGAGACTCGTCGTGCTAAGCAGGATGAGCACACTCAGAAGGCGTTAGCTGTCGAAATATGCCCTCAAGATCCAACGCCACTAGAAAACTCTCAACCGCAACAGAGACGTGGTGGCAAGGGTCGCGGCAGAGGAGGACGTGGTCGTGGTAGGGGTCGCGGACAGCAGAATCAGCAGCAATAACAGGGCCCACAGATTCAGTTCAGCGTCGCGGTGCCCCAACAAGACTCAGACACACGGCGCGCGGCGCGCAGCCTCCAAAGACGCGATCCTCATCCAAAGATGACACCTACTGAGTTGGGTCAGGCCTTCAGCTGTCTCAACATGTAACAGTCTGACAACAACTGGTATATGGATTCCGGAACCACTTCTCACCTCACCCGGTCTGCAGGTAATATTCTCAAACTGTTTGGTTTAAAGCATCCTCAATTTGTGACAGTTGGTAGTGGCCACCGCATTCCAGTAAAGGGTTATGGTACATCTTACACACCACATCCTCATCCATTCCCCCTTCAAAATACCCTATATGCCCCACATATGATTAAGAATCTAATCTCTATTCGCAAATTCACTCGTAATAACTCTGTCTCCGTTGATTTTGACCCTTATGGTTTCACTGTGAAGGATCTTTATACGGGGACACCTCTTACGAGATGCAATAGCACGGGGATCTCTATCCATTCACTCCCACCTCCGCTGCCAGATCTAACTCTCTCGTCTTTCTAGCGACCATTTCTTCTTCCACATGGCATAATAGACTTGGTCATTCAGGAGCCCCATTTTTTAATTTTCTTAGAGGCAATAATTTCATTACTTGTAATGGGAAGCTTGCCCAAAACTGTGTTTCTTGTTCTTTAGGAAAACATACTCGTCTTCCGTTTAAGTCATCCACTAGTGTTACTTTTGCACCCTTTGATATTATACATGCCGATTTATGGACATCACCTGTTGCTAGTTCTCTCGGTCATAAATACTATCTTATCCTACTAGATGCCTTTTCTCACTTTGTTTGGTTGTATCCTCTCAAATTTAAATCGGAAGTGTTTGTCAAATTTCTTGAGTTTCGAACATTCATTCAAACACAATTTGAAAAAGGTATAAAATCTTTTCAGTGCGATAATGGTCGTGAATCAACAACTCTATGTTTCACCGATTTTGTACTAATAATGACATGATTTTTCGTTTCTCCTGCCCCAACACCTCCTCAAAAAACGGAAAGCTGAAAGAATCATCTGCACCATTAACAATATGATTCACACTCTTTTGATTCATGCCTCTCTACCTCCATCTTTCTGGGTCTATGCTGCTAAAATGTCAGAATACGTTCTAAATATTCTCCCAACTAGAACCCTTCACAATATGACCCCTACCGAAATTCTCTATCATAGAGTCCCCTCTTATAATCATCTTCGAATATTTGGTTGTCTATGCTATCCTAACATTGCCTCTACTGCCCCTCACAAACTAACCCCCCGGTCTACTCCTTGTGTCTACCTAGGCTTCCCGCCAAACCATAGGGCTATCTATGCTATGACTTGTCCACTCGTCAGATCAACATCTCTCGTCACGTCACATTCGACGAGACCACATTCCCGTTTTCGAATCTTAAAAAGTTCCAAAAACCGGATTACTCTTTTCTTGACGAGCATGCCATCTCTCCCATCATCCTAAGTCAACTAGAGCATATCAGTTCTTCTTCAGCGTCAGCGCCGCGGTGCCAAAACTCCTGCGAACATGTCCCTGATTCACCATCGACAGCGCCGCGGCCCAGTGCTGAGGCGCCACGACGCCAAAACATCAGAGAGGTCTGTCAGTCCTCCAGCGCAGTGGCACTTGATCACGGCGCCAAGGCGCCGCCGACGGTTCCCTCCAGCGTCACAGTGCCTACTCCAGCGTCTGTCCCTCCTTCTCCGTATCCAACAAATCCCTCCGTCTTGGAACCTCCTACTATCCCCACTCACCAAATGGAAACTCGTGCAAAGCATGAAATTTTCAAACCCAAAGTCCAATTTAACTTGTCTGCCTAAACCATTTCACCAATTCCCAAGAACCCTATATTGACCAAACAAAAACCTAATTGGAATGCGGCTATGACTGATGAATTCAATGCTTTAACTAAACAACACACATGGGATCTAGTACATAGACCTGAGGGGGTGAATGTGATTCGTTGTCTGTGGCTATTTCATCACAAATTCAGAGACAGTGGGGATCTTGAGAGGTATAAGGCAAGACTTGTGGCTAATGGCACAAATCAGCAGAAGGACATTGATTGTGGTGAGACCTTCAGCCCGGTTGTCAAATCGGCTACCATTCGCACAGTTTTGAGTATTGTCATGGGCAAACGCTGACCGATCCATCAGCTTGATGTGAAGAATGCATTCTTACATGGGGATCTGAGAGAGACAGACTACATGCATCAGCCGCCAGGATTCACTCATCCAGCAGTTCCTCACTACGTGTGCCGTCTCCATAAGTCATTATATGGCCTGAAACAGGCCCCCCCGTGCGTGGTACGATCGCTTTGTCAGGTATATCTTGCATATTGGGTTTGTATGCATCAAGAGTGATCCATCACTTTTCATTTTTCATCGAGGTAGTAGCACTGCTTATTTATTACTTTACGTGAATGATATTGTTCTTACTGCCTCCTCCGACGGATTGAAAAATGAGATTATTGCCTTGCTTAAGTCCGAATTTGCAATGACTGATTTGGGGAAGCTGAGTTATTTTTTGGGGATATCAGTGACCAGGTCTACCAATCATATGTTCTTGTGTTAGTGTAAGTATGCAGAAGAGATTGTGTACAGGGCTAAGATGACAAACTGCAAAGAGGTGCCTACTCCAGTTGATTCTAAATCTAAGCTCAGTGCCATGGATGGTGCTCCAGTCTCTGATCCTACTTTGTATAGGAGACTTGCAGGTGCACTTCAGTATCTCACCTTCACCAGGCCAGACATAGTTTATGTTGTTCAGCAGGTGTGCTTATTCATGCATTCCCCCAGGAAGTCTCATTTCACTGCTCTTAAGCGTATCATTCGATACATTAAAGACACTCTTGATTATGGTTTGCACCTATACCCCTCTGCTCCAAACAAGTTACTTTCATATACGGATGCAGATTGGGCAGGGTGTCCGGACACGCGATGCTCCACCTCCGACTTTTGTGTTTTTTTAGGGGATAATCTAATTTCTTGGTCTGCCAAGCGACAAGATACCCTATCTCGCTCGATCTGAGAAATTTGAGTCTGAGCGTTGCAAATGTAGTAACTGAGATTTGTTGGCTCAGAAATTTACTGTTAGAACTTCAGTGTCCTTTGCGTCAGACATTTATTGTGTACTGTGATAACATCTCTGTCATCTATTTGTCTTATAATCCGATTCAACATCAGCGAACCAAGCACATTGAGATAGACCTACACTTTGTTCGTGAGAAAGTTGCACTAGGCCATGTCAGAGTGTTACATGTTCCATCATCCTATCAGTATGCAGATATATTTACCAAAGGATTTTCCAGACAGTTATTTCTTGACTTCAGATCCAGTCTCAGCGTCCGGCCTCCTCCCGCTCCGACTGAGGGTGTGTGTAAACATGTATATTATAGAAACAATTATATCCCTACCCATAATTAGAATATTTCCATATATTGTGTAAATATAATTATGGTAAGACTAAGATTCTTCTTTTGTATAGGTTTAGGATTCCTATTGTATAAGAGATGAACATTGTATTCTATGTATACTTTGATATTAATGGAAGACTTCTCAATGGAGATTAATATCATCTTACAGTATCAAATGATACGTTTAAGAGCAGTAAAATGAGGCTTCCTAGGGGCATGCATGAATAAGCACACCTGCTGAACAACATAAGTAATATCAGGTCTGGTGAAAGTAAGATATTGAAGTACACCTGCAAGACTCATGTAAAGGGTGGGATCGGACACTAGATCATCATCAACAACACTAAGCTTTGATTTAGAGTCAACCGGAGTAGATATAGACTCTGAAATCTAAAGGATTCAAGCTAAATAGGACCAAGACATAATACTTGGAGTGCAAGTTCAATAACGGGAGCGTCCTTGAGACAAACGTGGAGGTGAGGCTTGGTACTCATGTCATTTCAAAGAAAGAAAGCTTCAAGTACCTCGGGTATTATCTAAGAGAATTGAGAGATTGATGACGATGTCACACATCGTATTGGGGCAGAGTGGATGAAACGGAGGTTCGCATCTGAAGTCTTATATGATAAAAAAATGCCACCAAAACCTAAAGGCAGGTTCTATAAGGCGGTGGTTAGACTAACTATGTTGTATGAAGCGGAGTGTTGGCCAGTTAAGACTTCACACATCCAAAATATGAAAGTTGTGGAGATGAAGATGCTGAGATGGATGTATGGGCATACACATAGGGATATGATTAGAAATGATGATATCTGGGATAGTGTATGAGTGGCCTCGATGGAGTATAAGATGCAGGAAGCGAGATTGATATGGTTTGGGCACGTACAGAGGAGAGACACAAATGCCCCAGCGCTGAGGTGTGAGAGATTGGCTATGGACGAGTTCATGAGGGGTTGAGGTAGGCCAAAAAAGTATTGGGGAGAGGTGATTAGATGAGATATAACGCATGTGCAACTTACTGAGATATGACCTTAGATAGGGGGTTGTGGGGGACATGAATTAGAGTAGAATGGTAGTAGGTAGTCGAGCGTAGTCCTACTTATGCTTGCAAACTAGTGGGGGTAATGTTATTATTGTAGGTCTGCTTAGCCTATCATACAAATAGGCACATTATTGCTTTATAGTTACCTGTAGCTGGTTTTCTGCTGATATGTGTCATTTGGTGTACTTTCTTTAGTTTATTTACCTGTGCTAGTTAATGTTTACTTTTTTGAAATGCGCTATCATGACTTATTCTCTTTTGATACCAGCATTTTCATACTGCTTTAATTTTTTCCGAACCGTTTTTCTTACTTGCTTTACTCTTGCTTTTTTTGTGCTTATGCTCTGTCTTGAGCTGAGGGTCTCTAAAAAATAGTCGCTCTACTTACCAAGGTAGATGTAAGGTCTGCGTACACTCTACCCTCCCCAGATCCCACGTTGTGGAATTTCACTCGGTATGTTGTTGTATAAAAAGTGCAAATTCTAGCTCCTGATGGTTATATTATTAGTTAAATCATGCAAATTACCTTTAATTCTTCCTTATTGATTTTCTTTAAGGAGGAAGGGAACCACATTTTGTCAACAATTATTTTTTGTAAAAAATCAAAGAAAAAAAGGTTTTTGGAATAAAAAGAATTAATAATTGAATATACTTAAATCAGAAAGTAAAATCTTACTCACTTAATCATCCCTGTACACCATCAACAAAATTTTAAATAAAAAATAAGTATGAGCATAGGCATACATATCAATAAAACCAAATATAACAAAATTAAAATAAACTTGAAAAGGAATGGACATACATTGTAAATAAACTTATGTTTGCATAGATTAAAAGAAAAATCAAGAAGGTAAGGAAGAGACAAATGAAATAGAAAGAAAAGCATCAATAGATTTAACGTAAATGAAAAGGCCTTGGATGCTTAACTTCTTCTACTTAGAAGTTTGAATTTCGTTACCCGGCTATTAAAAGAAAATAAGACACGTCCTAAAAAATAATTTATGTTACTACCCAATAATAAATAATTTTTTTATAGATAAATCATATGATTAAAGGAAGTTAAACTACACATAGAAGAATGATATTTTGTGCCACCATAGTAGGTGATGCCAATCTCTAGAACTTTCATGGGAAGTGATAGGTCAGAGGCTACGGATAAGCAAATAAACGTAAGAAAAATAAAGATTCAAAAAGCTTGAAAAGCTAAACAGTTTATTTATGTTGCCTTCAGTGTTGTGTCAACACTTGAGGCAACACTCGATAAAACAATGATAAACCTTAAAAAGTAAATGCAGCGGAAAAAGTAAAAGACACAAGATTTATATTTTCAAGGGTATATATTAATATATCCTTTGATGGTCAATGACCGAAGTAATGTATATATTATATACAATTACAATTGATTTCTTTTTACAATTTGTAGAAATAAAATAAAAAGAAATTACAAAAACGAAGTCGCAGATAACTTCAGCCTAAAGACAAAACATCTATAAAGAAACATACAACATCTTCATTACAATTGCTTCAACAATAAGCTTAATCTAGAATCTGGACAGCAATAGTAATGTGGGACTAGATGTTGTTATACTACTTTAGGCAGTGGTGTTTGATCCATTTTCTAGAGTAAATTTCTGAGAGCTCTCTGGGTGATTCTTTTCTTTGTAATCTGGATACCGATACTCTGAAGTTCCTCATCTATTTATAGTGTGAAACTTCTTTGAAATTCTCACAGGTTGGTTGCGGAAGTTGAGAGTAAATAGGTAGCAGCTTGGATCGATTCAACCTCCATGAAATCCTCAACTACATTGACTTCATCTTCGCGTCGCTTTCCTTCCAAGCTTGACTTATTATTTTCTCACGTTTTAAACACAACTTCTTGTTTAGCTTACCTAAGTCATTTTTACCTCACAATACACACTGTTTTGGCCGGAAGAATAGGAAAATCGTTTATAGAGATATTGTCTATGATGTTGTCACAACACTGCAGGCAACATCCTTATGTTCATAAGCATTGTTGTCCTGACTGATTACTCGTATTGTCACAACACTCATCCAACATCAACAATCTCTCCATTTTTGTCTTTCTTCACAAAACTTCATACAAACCTAAAAATGCCTAGGCTACTGATTCTAGATGTCGTCCTAACAATCTAAAAATCAGTAAGATTGTGGTCATGCTCCCCCTCAACCTGCAGTTACAAATTCCAAGTAATTTTGTATCGATGATTGGATTAGATATAACTTATATCTATTAGTCGTGACTTGCATACAACACATCTGTACACCGTCAAAAACCAATAGTCATCTCATTTCCACATAATATTAAAATATTTATAGACCATCACATTTTTTCAGTTTCCAACACAATACTTCAAACCATCAAGTCACACAAAACAAAACATAAAACAAGTATCAACACGCATCACATTCCCATAATCATGTCACATTTATCTTGATTGTTTTGTGTCATAGTAGCTTCCAGCCTTTTTCTGTTTGACAAAACAATCCGCAATCAGCTCCACCATATACTCATTCATCTTCTCTTGGCACTGACAGTCATCTCTCCCTGCATCCTTATATGTACTTGGCCCTGCTTCATCTGCTCCAACATCATCTTCTCCCCCTTTTTGTGAAAAAAGGATGTCCACATAGTAATCCCTGACTCGCACTAGTTCTTTAATTTGTCTATTGAGCTCAATGATGTGATTTTGTAGCCAATCATTGGACATGAAGAACTGATTCTTTCATGTGTTGCCTGGAATGTTGGCAACATTCGATGCAGTTTATGTATTCCAGTTCTCCTTCTTTCAGGGCAGATCAATGATTATGTCCCTACTATTTAACACTGCTATATGAATTGAGTATACTTCCAATGCAGAACTCAGCTTACCCCCCTTTGGGATCTTAAACCCTTGATTGAATAAGATTTAATAGATTAAGGAGGGATATGGAATGACATAGTTATTTTTCCTTTTTGCCAGATTGGCAACATGATCAAATATGATAGTTCCTAAATCAACTTTGTCATTCTTTTCTATTTTGTACAACAGTGTTGCTTGCTCTAAAGTCACTACAGTCACATTTAGAGAAGATTGTTAGTTAATATGGCAAGCTTCTGAAGGGTAAGGGTTGTGAACAAGGCAGTCAGTTTGGATACATGACTCCGAGGTGCCCAGACTGTGATCAAATTCCCAGTAAGGTATTTAATCATAGAATTTAGCTCCTCAGTAGTGGGATTATGCTGAGTAGTTTTCACATATGTGGCTATCCCTAAAGAGGTGTTGATGATTTCTGGTGTAAAATTATATACCTTGATGTATAAGTACAATTTTCCAAATTTCTTTGAGTTGTTGTCTTTAACAACAGGTGACAGATTATCATAAAACACTCTAATCACTTTATCATAATAGGGTTTTTTCTCAGTTACAGAACTCAATAAATTTCTAATACTAAAAATATCAACTAGGTCATTGTAAGAGAATGCATTAAGGTCAATGACTCTCTCTGCTCTAATTATTCTATATTTAAACCACTTCCAGTTATCAACAAATGATTTAGTTTGGAATATGGGAGAGTAAGACATTACCTCAGAATTTAATTCAGATTCTGGATTGTTTCATCTGTTGAGGTGTGTGCAGGTATTGCCTGAGATATTGGGGCAACATAGTCTGGGTCTACTGGTGAATTTTTGCTTGTTGCCTTTGAAGTTGAGGCAACATTCGAAGCAACATTTATGTATGTTCTTCGGACTCGCATTGAAACAAACTTGCTTAGATATGTGTTATCAGACACCTCATCTTCATCACCTTTATGTGCAGATGGTGGACTGTCTATGGATGGTATTCCTGAAATGTTGTACATATTAAAATCAGAGTCAGTGCTGCTACTGTTGCTTGAGACAACAGGGAAAGTCGACTCAACTCTGGATTTCTTAGCAAACTGATTTTCATGAATAATGCTTTCGAAAACTCTTTTCGACCTTCTAGATGGAAAGGTCGATGTTTAATGTCTAGTACCTAGGTTTGAAAAGTTTGATGTTGCATCAACATAAATAGGATAGTAATTATCACCTGGGTAACTCATATCTAATAGTTCATCCTAACCTATAAGAATCATTGACCGTGAAAAATATTTCGGGTCAGGTTTTTGGTTATTAATTGGTACATAGTGTTCGTATACCATTTTCTTCTGTGATGGGCTGATTGACATTGGATTGACATTGGAGTGTTTTCTTTTGTGTTTGAGGATTTTGGAGAAATGGACATAGGAGAGGGTTTAGAAGAGTTAGGGGTTTTATGGAAGATTTGATTTGAAAAAGGTGTTTTTGATCCTTGGACTTCTATTGATTTGAACGGGTGGTGACTTGATGTGAATAGAAGTCAAGTGGGATGTTTCATAATTATAGCACACTTTATACACATTACAACTTCTCCCCCATTAAACTTAGGTAGTGTGGATTAATTGAATCTCTTTACACCTAACACAAAGGGCTAACATAGCGCACAACATCATTCAATTTTGGAATTTAAAAAAAAAATCACAATCCAGATTTAACGGGATTTTGACGTTACAACAGAATGAATAAAAATAAAACATGAAAAAATGATCAATATACTAGATGGTGATGTTGTTAGCAATGTTGACAATATTTTGAACAACATAAGTAATATGCAACTTCAAGGACTTACGAATTTGGCAGTCATATTATGTATATATTCCCTATGAGATTGATCCCTGGACCAATGTTATATTGTCTCATCGTGTCCTTAATCAACTTAGTTGAACAGATACAGAATTCTTTTATAAAAATTGTAAATAATTTTTGAGATATTTTCAACCTTCTTTGAAGCACATAGTACTCCTATAAAATAGGAACAATACCAACTTTAAAGCTTTGCTCTTTTTATAATACAACCAAATTTTATGTAGAGATTTTGCCTTCTTATGATACTCTTTTTTATGCTATTATAATTGATTTATATATACCATCGCAGAGAACATCATCGTATTCAGAACTTGTCCTTATGGAATAATACTTGAGTGATCTAAACTATGCACAATTATACAACATCTACCATGTACATTAACACAACGGTAAATGTTACCGAAAATATTGAGACAACATCTACATAAACTGTCTTATTTTTAGAGAAAACATAGACCAAGAGATTTCTTCAAACTAGAAAATCTCTCATGATCTAGAGCTTTGGTAAAAATGTCAGCTAGTTGATGAAGTGTATCAACATGTTCAATCTGAACTAGCTATTTTCCCACTAGGTCTCTTAAAAAATAATGTCGTATATCTATGTGTTTTGTACGTGAATGCTGGACATGATTTTTAGAAATATTAATTGCACTCAGATTATCACAATAAAAAATCATAGAGTTGTTTTATAGGTCATAGTCATCTAGTATGTGTCATAGCCAAATCAATTGAGCACAACAACTTCCGATTTCCATATATTCAATTCGGTAGTCGAAAGGGAGACATAGTTTTGTTTTTGATTATAGCATGAAACTAAGTTATTGCCTAAATAGAAACAACCACCACTAGTGCTTTTTCTATCATCTACATCACCGGCCAAATCCGAGTCACTATATCCTATTAGGTTAGGATTAGTATCCTTGGTGTATCAAATACCCAACTCGCTTATGCCGGAGACATATCTAATGATACGTTTTAAGGAATTTAGGTGGGATAATTTGGGACAAGCTTGGAACCTAGCGCAAACACACACGCTAAACATAATGTCAGGGCGACTAGTTGTAAGGTATAGAAGACTACCTATCATTGATCGATATAATATTGGGTCAATATCTTTACCAACATCGTCTTTGCATACATGTTGTGTAGAGCCCATTGGTGTCCTCATATGTTATGCATTTTCAAGTCCAAATTTTCTAACCAGATTCTTGGCATACTTTCTTTGAGACACAATGATCTCATCTTCATAATTCTATTATGGCACATGTGACAAAGACAATCCTATTGATGTTGATGCAACATCAAACTTTTCAAACCTAGGTACTAGACATTCAACATCGACATTTCCATCTAGAAGGTCGAAAAGGGTATTCGAAAGCATTATTCGTGAAAATTAGTCTACTAAGAAATCCAGAGTTGAGTCGACTTTTCCTGTTGTCTCAAGCAACAGTAGCAGCACTGACTCTGATTTCAATATGTACGACATTCAAGGAACACCATCCACAGAGAGTCCACCAGCTGCACATAAAGGTAATGAAGATGAGTTGTCTGATAACACACCTCTAAGCAGGTTTGTTCCAAAGCGATTCCGAGGAATATACATAAATGATGCTTCGAATGTTGCCTCAACTTCAAAGGAAATAAGCAAAAATTCACCAGTGGATCCAGACTATGTTGCCCCAACATCTCAGGTAACACCTTCACACACCTCAATAGATGACAATAATCCAGAATCTGAATAAGATTCTGAGGTAATGGCTTACTCTCCCATGTTCCAAAGTAAATAATTTGCTGATAACTGGAAGTGGTTAAAAATAGAATGATTAGAGAATAGAGAGTCATTGACATTAATTCATTCTCTGACAATGGCCTAGTTGATTTTTTTAGTATTAGAAATTTATTGAGTTTTGTAACTGAAAAACCCCCCTATTGTGATAAAGTGATTAGAGTGTGTTATGTTAATCTACCACCTGTTGTTAAAGACAACAACTCAAAAAAAATTGGGAAAGTTTACTTATACAACAAAGTATATAATTTTACACCAAAAATCATCAACACCACTTTAGGGATAGCCACACATGAGAAAACTACTCAGCATAATCCCACTAATGAGGAGTTAAATTCTATGATTAAATACCTATGAATTTAATCAAAGTCTGGGCACCTCAGAGTCATGTATCCAAACTGACTGCCTTGTTCACAACCCTGCACAAGCTTGCCATACTACTTTGGGCAGTGGTGTGAACAAGGTAGTCAGCTTGGATACATGACTCCGAGGTGCCCAGTCTATGATCAAATTCACAGTAAGGTATTTAATCATAGAATTTAGCTCCTCAATAGTGGGATTATGCTGAGTAGTTTCTCATGTGTGGCTATCCCTAAAGTGTTGTTGATGATTTTTGGTGTAAAATTATATACCTTGTTTTATAAGTACACTTTCCCAAATTTCTTTGAGTTGTTCTCTTTAACAACAGGTGACAAATTAGCATAACACACTCTAATCACTTTATCACAATATGAGTTTTTCGCAGTTACATAACTCAAAAAAATTCTTCTACTAAAAAAATCAACTGGCCATTGTCAGAGAATGAATTAATGTCAATGATAGGTAGTCTTATATACCTTACAGCTAGTCGCCCTGACATTATGTTTAGCGTGTGTGTTTGTGCTAGGTTTCAAGCCTGTCCTAAATTATCCCACCTAATTGTCGTAAAACGTATCATTAGATATGTCTCCGGCACAAGTGAGATAGGTATTTGATACACCAAGGATACTAATCCTAACCTAATATGATATAGTGACTCGGATTGGGCCGGTGATGTAGATGATAGAAAAACACTAGTGGTGGTTATTTCTATTTAGGCAATAACTTAGTTTTATGGTATAGTTGGAAACAAAACCGTGCCTCCCTTTCGACTACCAAATCTGAATATGTGGCAGCCGGAAGATGTTGTGCTCAATTGATTTGGCTAAGCCGCATGCTAGATGACTATGGTCTATCAAACAACTCTATGATTTTGTATTGTGATAATTTGAGTGCAATTAATATTTATAAAAATTCTGTCCAGCATTCACGTACAAAACACATAGATATACGACATCATTGTTTAAGAGACCTAGTGGAAAACATCTAGTTCAGATTAAACATGTTGATACATTTCATCAACTAGATGACATTTTTACCAAGCTCTAGATCATGAGAGGTTTTCTAGTTTGAAGAAATCTTGGTCTATATTTCTCTAAAAATAAGACAGTTTATGTAAATGTTGTCTCAATATTCTGGGTAATATTTACTGTTGTGTCAATGTACATGGTAGATGTTGTAGAATTGTGCATAGTTTTGATCACTCAAGTATGATTTCATAAGGACAAGTTCTGAATACGATATTATTCTCGGCGATGGTATATATAAATCAATTATATATAGCATAAAAAGTGAGTATCATAAGAAGGCAAAGCCTCTACATAAAATTTGGTTGTATTATAAAAAAAGCAAAGCTCTAAAATTGGTATTGTTCATATTATATAGGAGTATCATGTACTTCAAAGAAGGTTAAAAATACTTTAAAAATTCTTTTCAATTTTTATAAAAGAACTCTGTATCTGTTCAACTAAGTTGATTAAGTACAAGATTGGATAATATAACATTGGTCCAGAGATCAATAATAGGGAATATATACAGAATATGACTGCCAAATCTGTAAGTCCTTGACGTATCATATTACTTATGTTGTTCAAAATGTTGTCAACATTGCTAACAACATCACCATCCAGTATATTGATCATTTTTATGGCTTATTTTTATTCATTTTGTTGTAATGTCAAAATCCCATTAAATCTGGATTGTGATAGTTTTTTTTTTAAATTTCAAAATTGAATGATGTTGTGCGCTATGTTATCTCTTTGTGTTAGGTGTAAAGAGATTCAATTCATCCACACTACCTAATTTAAGGGGGAAGAAGTTGTAATGTGTATAAAGTGTGCCATAGTTATGAAACATCCCATTTGCCTTCTCTTAGTCACGTCAAGTCACCACCGGTTAAAATCAATGGAATCCCAAGGATCAAAAACACCTTTTTCAAATCAAATCTTTCATAAAACCCCTAACTCTTCTAAACCCTCTCATTTGTCCATTTCTCCAAAATCCTCAAACACAAAAGAAAACACTACAATGTCGATCAGCCCATCACATAAGAAAATGGTATACAAATACTATGTACCAATTAATAACCAAAAACCTGACCCGAAATATTTTTCACGAGAAATGATTCTTATAGGTTCGGATGAACCATTAGATATGAGTTACCCATGTGATAATGACTATCCTATTGATGTTGATGCAACATCAAACTTTTCAAACCTAGGTACTAGACATTCAACATCGACCTTTCGATCTAGAAGGTCAAAAAGGGTTTTCGAAAGTATTATTTGTGAAAATCTGTCTGCTAAGAAATCCAGAGTTTGGTCGACTTTTCCTGTTGTCTCAAGCAGCAGTAGCAACACTGACTCTGATTTCAATATGTACAACATTCCAGGAACACCATCCACAGACAATCCACCAGCTGCATATAAAGGTGATAAAAATGAGGTGTCTGATAACACACTTCTAAGAAGGTTTGTTCCAAATAGAGTCTGAAGAACATATAGAAATGTTGTTTCTACTTCAAAGGCAACAAGAAAAAATTCACCAGTAGACCCAGACTATGTTGCCCCAATATCCCAGGCAACACCTGCACACACCTCAACAGATGAAACAATCCAGAATCTGAATCAGATTATGAGGTAATGGCTTACTATCCCATGATCCAAACTAAATCATTTGACGATAACTGGAAGTGGTTTAAAAATTGAATGATTAGAGCAAAGAGAGTCATTAACCTTAATTCATTCTTTGACAATGGCTAGTTGATTTTTTTAGTAGCAGAAATTTATTGAGTTTTGTAACTGGGAAAACCCCTATTGTGATAAAGTGATTAGAGTGTTTTATGCTAATCTGTCACCTGTTGTTAAAGACAACAACTCAAAGAAATTTGGGAAATTGTACTTATTGTTGAGTGTATTTTATACACTCTTTTCAGTCATTTTTAGTTAGTATTTTACTCTTTTATTTTGCGTTTAGTATAGTGTTATGTGTGTTTTTCGTTCATTTGTGTCTCATCGGTCATATAGGAGAAGATACTACATTTGAGGATGAAATTGCACAAGAAAAGCCTAAGAAATGAAGCCTAAGAAGTCCCGGGAAGTATAGAAGAAATCTGACGAAGTCTGGACGAAAAACCGGAAATTGACGTCGCAGGCGCCTCGGCGCCAATATTCCTGCATGGTCTGAAATTTTTATGGCTGAGGCAGCGCCACCCAGCAGGGCCGTGGTGCTGAGGCGTTAGAATTCCTGGGCCGAATTGGACAGAGTTTTATGGTCCGAAATATAATTTTTCTCAACTATAAAATCCCTAAACCCTATGATATTTTATTCATCGTATATCATACTTTGGAGAGGAGAATGACGACTAGAAGAAAGATTAGAGACATCTTCTTGTTCAAGTTATTTTCTTTCCCTTATTTTATTTCAGTTCATGTTGGATTGTAATTTAGTTCTTGACATGACAATGTTTATGAGCTAATCACTTTAGTAGGGTTTTCCGTCGAATCTTCTTGAAACTCTTTCATATAGTTAATGCATAGTTATTGATTTCTTCTTCAGTCATATTAAGATCTACTCAATATTGTTTTGATTGTTTGATAATTAATTGATCAATAATTGTCATAACTTATATGATTTCGAATCGATATCCGAAAGGAGAGATTTGAATATGCTGTAATTGTTTAGACATAGGTTAAAATCATGGACGAAAGTACCCCGATACTTGTGTAGTATTTAAGGTTATTGTTCTTAATCCTCATGTGTGGTAAAATCTATCATAGAAATATAGAAGGTTTCTGCACAAGGTTGAGCTCTTGTATGTCCAAACCGAAATATGATGACAGATTAGTTAACCTGCTATCTTAATAAGAAGAAGAATCATTAGCATTACATTAACACGTGAATGAGTGGATAGTTGAGGAGATTGGAAGCCCTATTTCCTTCATAATTTTTATAAACCAAAGTATAATCATCTTTAGTTTAATTTCTGCACTTTACTTAGCTATAATTCTCAAACTAAAGAACGTCAACCAAATAGATACCATAGATAACCGGTACTTGACAAATCAGTCTTTGTGGACGATAACTCGGTCTTACAGATCTTTATTACTTGAATGATACGTACACTTGCGTAAGCACTTAGAATTATCGCAACAAGTTTTTGGCGCCGTTGTCGGGGACTAGCATACTGTTAATATCGAATTATCTATTCTTATTTCTAATTTGTTTTTTTTATTTTTTATTTTTAATTTATTTTATTTTAGAACGTTTTACCGTGATCTGTTTGTTGTTTTTGATCAATTTCAGGAAACTTAGTTTATGCGAAGTAGGAGAGGAGCAGACACTCTTATTCCTTTGAACCCTGAAATTGAAAGATTGTGAAGACAGAACAGGAAAGACAAGAGGATTGATGATTCTTTAGCTATGGGAGATCAGCGAAACAACAATTTGGTGAATGATGAGTTACCGCTTGTCTTAAGACAAGTCCCTGCAGAAAAGAGCTTGGGGGACTATATGTTGCCTACAATCACAGGGGTGCAGACTTGCATCAGGATTCCAGTTGTTGAAGCCAATAATTTTGAAATTAAACCAGCCATATTGCACATGGTTGAAGGCTCAGCTCAGTTTGGGAGATTACCGTCTGAAGATCCCCATATGCATCTAGCAAATTTCCTGGAGCTGTGTGCAACTTTCAAGTACAATGGTGTTACTGATGATGTCATTCGGTTGAGACTCTTTCCATTCTCACTCAGGGATAGAGCAAAGCGCTGGCTGAACTCATTACAGGCGAACTCCATCACTACATGGCAAGACTTAGCCCAGAAGTTTCTTACCAAATTCTTTCCCCCAGCTAAGGCAGTGAAGCTCAGAGGTGAGTTGAATAACTTTTATCAGCTGGAGAGAGAATCACTATATAATGCATGAGAGCGATTTAAAGACTTACCGAGGAAGTGCCCATATCATGGGATTGAGAAGTGGATGTTAGTCCACATATTCTACAATGGGCTGTGTGGTACAACTCGTACCATTATTGATGCTGCAGCAGGAGGGACGTTCATGAGAAAGAGTGCTAATGAGACACATGATCTGCTAGAAGACATGACCATAAACAACCATCAGGGGGCCGATGAGAGAGCAATGAATAGCAAAAAATTGGCAGGAATTCATGAGTTGGATGCTATCACTGCATGACTGCACATGTAGCCAATTTAACAAAGCAGATGCAGCAGAGTACCATGTCAGTTAAAACGGTTCAGACACCAGTGAGTTGCGAAATTTATGGGGGTCCCCATACTTTTGATAGGTGTACAACAGTGGAGCCAAATAAGTTCGAGTTCAAACTCAACACGACTCGACTGTGTGCATATGGAGCAAGTTTAGACAGTGGGGAATTTTCAGAGGCCCTACAACAATGCATTCTCCAACACATATAATCCGGGGTGGAGAAATCACCCAAATTTTTTATGGAAGAATAACCAAGGGCAGCAACCATAATTTTAGGCCTCATCCTCACAGCAGTTCAGCCCACCAGACCCACAAGAGAATCCATATGACATAAAAGCAGCACTGTTGACCTTGGCCAACTCTCAACTCAATTCATGGCGGAAACAAGGTCCTCAATTTCATCCTTGGCCAATACTCAGACAAAATTTATGGCAGAAACCACCCAGTTCATGATCGAAACAAGATCATCCATAAGGAATCTGGAAACACAGGTGGGACAGTTGGCACACACGCTGAACAGTAGAAAACAAGGGGATCTTTCTAGAAATACTGTGATGAACCCAAGAGAACAGTGTCAGGCGATCAGTTTAAGAAGTGAAAAGCAGTTGGAGCAAGTTGCACCTCAACCAGTGGTGGGGAAGGAGAATGAGGTGGAGAAGACAGCGATTGCAGAAAATGAGGGGGTTACTGATGATCACCCTATTTTAGAAAAGGCTCCACCAGCGGTTATGAGGGATTACACAGACAAAATTCCTTACCCTCAAAGACTACAGAAGAAGGTCTTGGATAAACAGTTTTCGAACTTTTTGGAGAAATTAAAAAAAATAGCATATCAATCTTCCATTCATTAAAGTCTTAGAGCAAATGTCAGCATATGTGAAGTTTATGAAAGACATTCTTTTTAAAAAAAGGAAGTTGGCAGATTATGAGACAGTGGTGCTGACAGAGGAGTGCAGTGCTATATTGCAGAAGAAACTTCCCCCAAAGTTGAACGATCCAGGGAGTTTCACCTTACCTTGCACCATAGGTAAGGTTACATGTAAAAGGGCTTTATGTGATTTGGGGGCAAGTGTCAACCTGATGCCCCTCTCGGTGTTTAAACTACTTGGTTTGGGGGAGGCAAGTTCAACCACAGTCACCCTGCAGCTAGTTGATCATTCGATTGTGCATCCCCAAGGAATAATTGAAGATGTGTTGGTACAAGTAGGTAAATTCATCTTTCCTGCTGATTTCCTCATTTTAGACATGAATGAAGATGAAAATATGCCCATCATACTTGGGAGACCATTCCTAACCACAGGGAGGACACTTATTGATGTTGAGAAGAGAGAGTTGAAGCTCAGAGTTCAAGATGAGGAGATGACTTTTAAAGTTCTCAAGCCGCCCACTGAACCTCAATTCAATGATAGATGATTTGCTATTGTAATAGTTGATAAGTTTATGTCTGATCAAAGTCTCACAAGCACTGATGCTCGTGGGTAACACCAAAGCAGCATGAAGAACCTGATGGTAAGACTTCTGAACTAACAATTGATGAAAAAGAATTGAACTCCTCTGAAATCAGCACTGTGAAAAAGTAGAGGAGGAAGAGCGAGAATGGTGCTGAAATGGATATGCGGAGGGGATACTATACCCCCTTGATATATTAAGTAACATGTGTTCAGCTAAAAGACGTTAAAGATAGCGCTACTTGGGAGACAACCCAATGTGTTTAATTACGTTATCTCAGTATTTGTTTCAGTTATTTTATTTTATCTTGAACAGTCTCACGATCTGGCATGTATAGTGTTTTTGGATGACAGATAAAGGCGAACCGACCACGAGCGTAAAAAGGATAAAAATTTGGAAAATGAAAAAATTGGAAACGGCCATGGCTGAAGATCTGAGCAACGCCAATAGTTCAGAAAAGTCTCATGCATGTGCAATTTCTAGAATTTCCTCCTAGACCTCCGTTATGACCGTTGTGTTGTGTCAGTAAGTTGTCCCTTTATTTTTAGTCTTCACACAGTGGGACAATGTGTCGATTAAGTTTGGGGGTGTCTTATTTTGTTTTATTGATTTGTTTTTGAGTCTTTTTGTTGTGTTTTTGTTTGTTTTATGTATTTTGTTAGTCAATTTTATGGATCAAGCATGTTGTAGTTGTTAAAGATATTGAGTGGATAAAATGGGATACTGAATTGAAAGCAAAATCTGTGTGCTTAAGTTAGATATGCCAAGAATTCATGACATCTAATTATTTGAATATCTGTGCTTAGCCTATGTGTGTCAGTTATGGAAAGAAATGTTGAAAATGTATAGAAAATCTGTTTGTTTGTTATTTGAGGTGAAATAGTTAAGATGTACATGTTTAGGGAAATGATTCAGACATTTCTTTGTTAGTCATTCTGACCATTCACTACCTACCCTGACATAAATTGTATCACTAGTCAGCCTCTTTGAGCCTAAAATAATATCTTTGTTTGACACCCTATGATTCTTTTGTTGTGCCATAAGTAATAATGAAAAAACTATTGGAATGAGAAGTGTTGAAAAAATAATAAAAAGAGAATGAAAATTTGATGCACCCCAATGAAAAATATGCAAAAATCTAAGTTTGGGGGTGCTTGTTATTTATAATGTATCTCATTCTCTCAAAAGAAAAGAGACGAGAAAATAGGTATGAGACTAAAAAGAATGAAAAAGAGTTGAATGAAAAATACTTATGGTACGTAATTTGTGCCTAAATGTCTACTTTTACCTACCCTACCTAAGCCTACATTACAACTATTGAAAGTCCTGATGATCTTTAATATGTGTGTCTATGATTTGTGGAGAATAACAAGTAAACATGTGAAATTGACATGCATAGGTTAGGTGTTTATATTTCCAGAGATTATGATCTAAGTGAATTTGCGAAATATCTAACTTGAAATTCTATATTGCAAAATATTCATGTTATATATGTTCTAACATATTATCCCAAGTTTCATCCATGATTGTGAAGAAGCATTGCTATAACTACTTGATTCATTTCATAGAGTCTTTATTTTTGTTTAATGCTTTACTCGAGGGCGAGTAAAGTGTAAGTTTGGGGGTGTTTGTTGAGTGTATTTTATACACTTTTTGAGTCTTTTTTAGTTTGTATTTTACTCTTTTATTTTGAGTTTAGTATAGTGTTAGGTGTGTTTTTCGTTCATTTGTGTCACAACGGTCATACAGGATACGATACTACTTTTGAGGATGAAATTGCACAAGAAAAGCCTAAGAAATGAAGCCTAAGAAGTCTCGGGAAGTATAGAAGAAATCTGACGAAGTCTGGATGAAAAACCAGAAATTGACGTCGCAGGCGCCGCGGCGCCAATATTCCTGCGTGGTCTGAGATTTTTATGGCTGAGGCAGCGCCGCGGCGCCACCCAGCAGGGCCGCGGCGCTGAGGCGCATTTTCAAAATTCCTAGGCCGATTTGGACAGGGTTTTTATGGTCCGAAAGACAATTTTTCTCAACTATAAAATCCCTAAACCCTAGGATTTTTTATTCATCTTATATCATACTTTGGAGAGAACGACGACTAGAAGGAAGATTAGAGACATCTTCTTATTCAAGTTATTTTTTTTCCCTTATTTTATTTCAGTTCATGTTGGATTGTAATTTAGTTCTTGACATGACACTGTTTATGAGCTAATCACTTTAGTAGGGTTTTCCGTCGAATCTTCTTGAAACTCTTTCATATAGTTAATGCATAGTTATTGATTTCTTCTTCAGTCATATTAAGATCTACTCAATATTGTTTTGATTGCTTGATAATTAATTTATCACTAATTTTCATAACTTATATGATTTCGAATTGAGATCCGAAAGGGGAGATTTGAATATGTTGTAATTGTTTAGACATAGGTTAAAATCGTGGATGAAAGTACCCCGATATTTGTGTAGTATTTAAGGTTATTGTTCTTAATCCTCATGTGTGGTAAAATCTATCATAGAAATATAGAAGGGTTCTGCACAAGGTTGAGCTCGTGTATGTCCGAATCAGAATATGATGACAGATTAGTTAATCTGCTATCTTAATAATAAGAAGAAACATTAGCATTGCATTAACACGTGAAAGAGTGGATAGTTGGGGAGATTGGAAGCCCTATTTCTTTCATAATTGTTATAAATCCAAAGTATAATCATCCTTAGTTTAATTTCTGGACTTTACTTAGTTATAATTATCAAACTAAAGAACGTCAACCAAATAGATACCATAGATAACCGGTACTTGACAAACCAGTCTCTGTGGATGATAACTCGGTCTTACAGATCTTTATTACTTGAACGATACATACACTTGCGTAAGCACTTAGAATTATCGCAACACTTATACAACAAGGTATATAATTTTACACCAGAAATCATCACCACCATTTTTGGGATAACCACACATGAGAAAACTACTTAGCATAATTGTTACACCCCGTAGTTCCAGGACATGTATATAAGGACCTACGTGAGAAAATACGACTTTAAGTTTGAAATGAAAGAAAGATTACTTTTTCCTACGAAAAATATTCCGAACCTCGAGAAGGAAAAGGTTTAATAATTGGAATTTGGTTCTCAAATTTGGTATTTGAGACTTATAGAATTTATTAGAATTTTGGAGAGATAAAATATTTTGGGCCAATAGGAGGGTGACACGTATCACCCCCCCCCCCCCTCACATGGCCCATGTTGGGCGAGAAAGTGTTGGCCAAGTGGGCTCAAGATATTTATTGTGCACAATCCTAACCACACATGTGTTTTAATCTCCACCCTTGATTTCCTTATATATCTACATACTAGTGCAAGACTTTAACACTTAGAAAAATTTCAAGAACTTGTTGGCATTATTGAGGCTCTCGGCCAAGGCTCTCTAGAAGAACAAGAAATTCTTCAAATGTTGTTGATAAATCCCCATATTCAAACCAAGGATCCCTAGTAGTATACTAAGTATAAACAACCTCTTAAATTCCGGAAATACTATGTTAATCCGTTAGTCGCACCTTGAAACCCTAAGGTGTTTTTCATATTTTGAGTTGGAACTTGAAGAGAAGTTGGTTATGAACTTCTAAGGGTTGCTTGGAGTGGATTGGAACGTAAAGGAAATGAGCTAAAGTTGCTAAGTATCGACTTTTAATCTTGGATTATATGTGGGCTTAGTGAGGTAATGATCCTTGTCTTCTTAATGTAATTGAAGATTACATGTTATAGTAGTTAATAAATGAGCTTGTGCTATAAGGAATAAAGATTTATAAGTGTTTAGGATATTTGGAGGGTTAAAACCGAGACATGGCATGTGTTACACCCCGGAAATATTTCAGGATATGTTTCTAAAAACGTACGTAAGAACTCAAATGTTAAGGTTTGAGACGAGTAAAAATTTATCGGAATTATGGAATTGTCGGAAAACGAAATATTGCGACGAACGGGAGGGCGACACGTGTCACCCCCCTTATGGTCATGGACGAAATTGTCATGGTTAGAATGGTCTTTTGACCATAAATTAAATGACCAAGTCTTGCTAGTCTTGAAGCTTGACAAAGTTGACTAAGTCAAAGGCCACCTAGACTTGATCCATGTGAAACTCATCCAAGCCACACAATTGTTCTAATCCTAACCCTCCAATTGGTTATATATTCATCCTACTAGTGCTAGATGACTTTTACACTTAGAGAAATTTCAAGAGTTTTGTGTTCTTCACTTAGAGGCTCTCGGCCATAGGGAGGGTTTCAAGAGAAAAATTTGCAATTGTTGTCCAATAATCTCCCCACTTTAAACCAAGGTACCTAAGGGTATTGTAAGTGTTCCTCAATAGAAAGATCCGGAAAGAGGCGTTTCGTATTAGTCATGGCGAAAACCTAAGGGGTTATTGAACTTTGAAGTTGAAACTTGAAGATGAGTTATTCATAAGCTTCTAAGGGTTGCTTGGAGTGGATTTGAGCGTCGAAAGGAGGGCTAAAGTTTCTAAGGAGCTTGTGATCTTGGATCATAATTGGGCTAATTGAGGTATACTCTTCGTTTTACTTTTGTAATTGAAGATTTCTTGTTATGATAAGTTATAAGTGATCATGTGATTTGTGTTATAAAGTTTGATAAGTGACATGGATTGTAGAAGCCTAGAACCGAAAATGTCATATTTAGCCATTTGAAATTGAAATCCAATTTGATCGATAAATTGAATTGTCGCATGTTACCTACTTGGAGTATGTAGTAGCTAGAATCAATTGCGGCTTGATATCTTATTATGCTACCAATTTGGATTGAAATGGAAATTGAATAAGAATTGGTATTGTTATATTATTGTGAGCCAATTGGAAATTTTGGTTATTCATTTGCATTGGATTACCTTCATATTATGTGAGCCAATTGGGCTGTTTGGTTATTCATTTGCATTGGATTACCTTCTATATTATTGTGAGCCAATTGGGGCTGTTTGGTTATTCATTTGCATTGGATTACCTTCTATTTTGTTGTGAGCCAATTGGGGCTGTTTGGTTATTGTATTTCGACCTTGGAAAAGGTGGCAAAGTTAGTAAAACAAAGGAAGTGCTGTCCGATTTTCCGTAGAATTTAGTGACTTGCACTTGGAATATTCTACGTTTGAAACTAGAAGTTAATAGACGTACTATGGTCATTATAGGTTGACATACTACGTACGGCGATTGGATTTAGCAAGTGGATTAAACCGAAGAGGTATGTGGAACTTTTCCTATCTTTTGAGCATGACTAGTTTCACGTATATAGTACGGTAGACGTACAAGATTTTGACAATCTAGTCACTTTGACATCCTTGGCTTATTTTAGGAATGTCCAAGTTGATTGAGTTAGGGAATTAACTCACTTGTTTAAATGTTAAGGATATCTTGGTTTTCAAAGTTAAGAGACTTTAAGTATGTTGAAAGTATTTTGATACTTGTTTTTATGGAAAGTTTAAAGAGTGGTTTACTCTAAGTAATTTAAGTATGTTAAGGGACTTGAAGAGTTTTAAAGTATGCGATACTTGTTTCGTTTTAAACGTATAAGTCCCTTGGATAGGAAATTGTACTTGACTAATGCATAAAGTGAATATAACGACTTTATGGGGAGTTGGTTATATTGGCTTTATGGAAAGATAAATGGCTTGATTTATTGAAAGGCAATTTGATTTAAGGCATCAATTGCCTAAGGTTTTAAAAGAAAGAAGTCACTTGATTTAGAAGCCTAAATGTATTTCTAAAAGGTATCGTGACTTGTCTTGAAAAGTAGTTATGACTTGATACTACGGTTATTAGTATTTTGGAAGTTATATATGAAAAAGAGTCATTTTTAAAAGAATAGAAGTCGTAGTACTTTGGGTTAAATTCGGATTTTATAATGACATGTTAGTGCCTTAAGTAAACTAAAATGAGAATGTATATGAATAAGGCTAATAAGAAGTTAGGGGATTTCTTAACTTGCTTATTTATTGTATGATAAGCGGTAGGGCTTATGTTATGTATGATGGCCGTTGAGCTAGGGTAAGAGTATAAATGAGGGTAAACCCCAAGACGTTATACCATCCGCTTGGTAAGAGTATAAATGAGGTAAACCCCAAGACGTTATACCACTGTTTAGTGGATTTGCTACCCATGATGCGAGGAATACCTCATGCGAGTCCTTATGGGCTTATGCGGGTGAAATAGTCCCGTGCGGTAGTCTGACTATCGAGGAATACCTATGCGGGTCCACGCGATCTACGGGTGAAATAGTCCCGGGAATAGGATTGTAATGATCTGCGGCGGGTGGTCCTGCTTTGATCGTGAGCCTCTACTTTAGATATTGTAAGTATTCACCTATTTACTCTCATTGTTAGTAAGGCCACGATTATCGTTAATTGAGTAATCATACATGTCTCGATTTTATTTTAGACTTATGATTTCATTCTGATGCTTCGATTTCACATATTTGGTACATGTTGTCTCGACCTCCTTGAAGTGCGTTAAATCCGCAGTAGAGTACTGATTCTTGATCCTCGCTCTTAGGATCACTGTTCATTTGTTGAAGCTCCTTCATTTCGAGGCTTATCCACAGTATTATCGGTTATTATGCGATCGGGGTATGGCGGGGCCCTGTCACTTGAGTTGTTATTCTTAAGTGCGTAGTCACATTGTGGATTGGGTTGTAAAGAAAAAAAAATGTACTGTTCTATTTCTGGATTGAGTATTTTTTTTTACGGAAGGTGGCCTTATCAGCTAGCCTGTTGTTGTTTACTGTCTAAGTTATATGTATGTTCATTGCTATTCTCTCGATTTATACAGCGGGGTGCGGGTAGGGCACGATCGCGAGCTTGAGTCGGTCGTGTGTGACATGTTAGCCATTGAAGTTGTTAATCAATTTGGTTGTTAGTTATAATCGTCACATGTTATATAAGAAATGAAATTTAGTTGTGATAATTGTTATGACGTATTAACATGTTGGAGTAACAACTTGGATTAAAGAATTGAAAAAGGATTATATGTTGTATTGTTGTTTGATTGGTTGTGCCTTAAATGTGGCGTATTGGTTATTGATTTCGGGCCTTGAAAAAGGTGGAAAAGTACGTAGAAACATGGGAAGTGCTGTCCAATTTTCCGTAGAATATGAGACTTTATACTTAGTATTATTCTACCTTAGAAAGCTAGAAGTTGATAGACGTATTATGGTCATTATAGGTTGACATTCTACATGCGGCGTATTCAACTTAGCGAGTGGATTAAGCCGAAGAGGTATGTGGAACTTTCCCTATCTTATTGAGCATGAATTGTTACACCCCGTATTTCCAAGGCAATGAGATAAGAACGTACGAAGGAAATTGAGATTTGATTTTTGGAAGGAAAGAAGGATTACTTTTCTTAAGGAAAAATCTCGAGAATTTGTAAATAAAAAGGTTTATTAATTGGAATTCGGTTCTCAAATTTGCTATTTGAGACTTTTGGAATATATTGGAATTATGGATTTTTATTTTCGAATTTTGGTCATGTAGGCCCACAGAAATTTCTACGGTTTTGTGGGGCCCACAATATTTTGAGATATTTTGGCCAATTATGGATTTTTGGGTGATGAAATATTTTTTTTTTGACCAATGAGAGGGTGACATGTGGCACCCCCTTTGACTATTTGACTTGGTCTTGGAAGATATTTTGGAGACAAGTGGAGGTGGGTCCCACTCCACTTGTCTTGCTACACTTAGGCCCTCCACTTTTCAAGCATCCAACCCTTGAGATACATTATATACACATAGAGGCTTGCAAGACTTAGCCATATACATTTTCATCCAGGAAAGCTCTCATCTCTTTCCCTCTTCTCTTATGCTCTCGGCCAAGGTTGGCAGATTTCAGCCAACTTTGGAGAGGTATATCTCCTGGTATACGAGGAGTTTTTAGATGCTTTAAAAGCCTAAAATGAAGTTCGTCTAGTCTAGTTTCCAATGCAACAAACCTTTCGTCGATCGGACATCGGAGTAAAGAGTTATGGACGTCACAAGTTCAGCTGACAAAACAGTGAGCAAAAATGCTACACTAGGTCGAGAATAGAGGGTGAAACCCTAGGGGTTCCGTCGACTTTTTGGTGATGTAATGTGAAGGGAAGTTTCTCCTAAGGTTGTATGGGATACATATATGTGATTGGATCTTGAAGAAGTGGAGCGAAACGAAAACTACGGGCCATTGTTGAGCATTCTTCCCGGGACGTTTTTGGGCATAAAAATGAGGTAATATTTCTTCAAAAATTAAAGTAATTGGATATTACTTATTGTTATAATGTATAGATGAATTCATGTTAAGGAAGACATTGAAAATAAGATGTGTATGAGGTAGATATGTTGTTGGCCGATTTGAGACAATTTTGTGCCCTTAGTTTCGTTTGTTATATGGTTGTTGTTATCCACACTTGTCGCATGTTAAAATAAGGTAATATGGTTGTTGATAAGTTGGTATGTCATATATGGAAGTGTTGGAACTCGAATTGGAATAAAATAGATTAAGGAAAGAGTTATCGGATTGTAGTTGTTTTAGCCGGAAAACTGCCCAAAACTGTTAGACGTTGTCGTATCATTTTATGGACTGTTTTGGGGGGTGTGGTTATGCTGGAAAAATCAGCCCTAATATGCATGTTTAAGTGTATTAGTTGCTAATTAAAGTCCTAAAGAAATAGGGGTGTGGAAAGGTGTTGAAACGCCTCACATTTTACCCTCGTTATTGTTGGATTACGGACTGATTTGTGGACTGTTTTGTATAACTGTGGGGCAAAATTTTACACGTCCAGTTAGGCATGTAATCCCCTTTGGCTAACTGTTGGTTGCGCCTTAAATGTGGCTTGTTGGTTGATGAATACGGGCCTTAGAAAAGGTGGAAAAGTACGTAGAAACAAAGGAAGTGCTGCCCGATTTTCCGTAGAATTAGAGGGAAATTATTTGGTATAAGTCTTACAATAGTAATTATGATATTGATAGAAGTACTATGGCCATTTTAAGTTGAAGTACTATGTGTAGCAGAGTCTACTTGGCTTAAGAAATATCCGATGAGGTTGAAGTACTTCGGAGCATTTTGCTACTTGTCGTATGGTTAGTCGTCACGAGGTATGTGAACTTCTTCTTTCTATAGACATGAGTATTTTTATGGTATACTTTCCTTGTTGTTAGGAGTATACATGACTTGTTGTTTGAAGTATACTTGTCTTGTTGTTAGGAGTATACATGACTGGATATTTGAGGTATACTTGCCTTGTTGTTAGGAGTATACATGATTTGTTCTTGAGTATACTTTCCTTGTCATATGAAGTATTCATGTTATTGATTTTATGCTAAAGGAATGTCTAGAATATTCCTAAGTTCTTACCAAGTCTTATGGGAGATGTTGGTAAGAGTCGTTAGGAAGTATTGGAGTCGAGTGACCTTGCTAATTTACTACACTAATGAGAATAGGTATCGAACAAGACATTGCAGCGTTAATGAAAATGTATCGACAATCAATTATATTGAAATGAGTAGAATTCTCCATCTGCATAGAAACTAAGATAAGACAAAATTATATTACATTTTCTAGATCATGACTGATTTAACAAGATCGTTATAAACGAGAATAACCTATTCGCGGCTCATAAAAGTATTAGTTTTTTAAGTACATGAAGCTTGATTTTTGAAAGTACTTGGGACTTGAATTTCGAAAATGTGTAGTAACTCGTTTTGAAAAGTATATGTTACTTGATTTAAAGAGAGTAAGTGACTTGATTTGAAGGCATAAGTTACTTGGTCTTAAAAGTATAAATTACTTGAGTTTAAAAAAAAGTAAGTAACTTGGTTTTAATGGTGAAAGTATTTTTGGGTCCAACGCCCTAATATTTCATGAAACGATTCTTTTATAAAGAAGAGATGTACAAAGTACTTTGGGTTCAATTCCCTTACGTGTCATGATAATGCCTTGGATTTTATAAAAAGGAAAGAGGTAATGGTGCGTTAGTTGTCTAAAAATGAAGTGGTTATAACGGCTTTATGAAAAGTTTGTTATAACAAGTTTTAGTGGAAAGTCAAGGGATGGTTTAAATTATTTTAAGGAAATCGTGCGAGAATGTCCATGATTAAGTCCTTAATATAATACATTATATGTGGCACTTTGATGTTCAAGATGTTTTAAAGTAACACGTGAGGTCTAGTGCCTTGATTTGTCAAAACCATGTCTTAGAAGGATACTTGGTACGATAAGTGTCTCGATTTTCTAAATGATTGTTCCAAAATGATACATGTATTGGATCCTACTTCCTAGCGATACATGTAGTACTTGGGCTTTCCTAAAATGGAAATTTAGTTCATAAAGTGAATGTACGGCTCACGTACATTGTCGTAATGGACTTTAATCCTTAGTAAAGCAAGGTGTGTTAGTGCCTTGATAGTACTTTGGCTTTCTTAAATGATAGTTATTCTATTTTGTGCCTTGATAGTACTTCGGCTTGCCTAAATGGTATTGTCTTGATTTGTTAAAAAGAAAAGGCATGGTATTGTCTTGATTTGTTGAAAAAGAAGGCATGGAAATTGTCTTGGTTTGTTAAAATGATGGTTTATTCATTTTATGATGTTCATATGTGGGCTGGACTGGTTAGAGTTGTATTTACATTATTGAATAGTGTAGACCCTTTTGGGTGATTTATATTATGGCAGCCTTATCGGCTTTGCCTTTGTTTTAAGAAAAAAAAATGAGTGTTATTTATCTTTCGCGGTTTATTGTGTTGTATGAATAGAAGGGTGCCCAGGTAGGGCACCAGACGCGGGCCTGGAGTTCGGGGCGTGACATGAATCTTATAAATGTATAGTACGGTTGGCGTACGTGTCTTAAATGAATTCGGTTTCATTAATTTGATTTTAAAAGGTACAAGTTTAGTTGAGTTGAAAAGTTAAACTCACTTGGTTTTTAAAGGATGTAAATGCCTTAGTTTTTCTAAAAACATAAAGTGTTATAATGGCTTTATGGGAAGTTAGTTATAACGACTTTATGGGGAGTTAAAAGAGTGGTTTACTTGAATGATTTAAAAGAGAATAAATGATTTGATTTTGAAAGTATACGATACTTGATTTAAAGAGTATAAGTAACTTGATTTAAAGGTATAGGTTACTTGAGTTTGGAAAGTAGAAGTTACTTGGTTTCAAAGCCTTGAAATGAATTTCTAAAGGTGTAGTAACTTGATTTGAAAAATAGGCATGCCTTGATACTACGGGTGTTAGTATCTTGTGGCTTTTATATGAAAAGGGTTCTTTTTAAAAGGAATAGAAGTACGTAGTACTTTGGGGTTAGATTACCGGATTTTACATGATAGTGCCTTAAGTTTAATTAATGTGAGTTAAAGATTGCTAACTTGCATATGTTGTTCATGATGGTCGTTAGGGCTAGTGTTATATTATTTATTACGGAGTCAATCCCCGGGTCATTTTGCATTTCCGTGGATTTTCTCCCCACGATGCGAGTATGGCGTATATGCTCATTGCAGGCCCACAGGGTCCATGCGGGTGAAATAGTCCTATGCGGGTGAAATAGTCACATGCGAGGCAAATTGCCTCATGCGGATCCACAAGACCTATGCGGGTGAAATAGTCCCAGGAGTAGGATTGTATAATGATACTACGGGCGGGTGACCCTAGTTTTATCATAAGCTTCCTATTTTTAAACAGTAAGGTTTTCTCATATTTACTCTCATTATTAGTAAGACACAGTGTACTGTTAATTTGGTTATCATACATGTCTCCAGTTTTATTTTAGACTATATGATTTCATTACAGTACTTTCAGTTTCATATACTTGGTAAATGTTTTGTACTGACCCCCTTTCCTCGGGGGGCTGCGTTCATGCCATAGGTAGAGGTAAACAGGTTGTTGATCCTCACTCTTAGGATCACTGTTCAGCTTTTGGGAAGCTCCATTACTCCGGAGGCTTATCTTTTGGTACGGATCCTTGTTGTTGTAGATTTATGTACATTCAGGGGTATGGCGGGGCCCTGTCCCGTCATAGATAGGGTCCCAACTCTTAGAGGTTTGTAGTCATGTTTTGTGGGTTGGACTTATAAAAGATGTACCCCTTTGTTATGTATATATGCAGAAAGGTGGCCTTATCGGCTAGCCTGGTTCTTATTTCACATTACTGCATGTCTATGAGCTTTATTTATATTCTGCTGGTTATCTCTGATGTATATCTGTAAGGGTGCCCAGGTAGGGCACCAGTCGCGGGCCTGGGGTCGGGTCGTGATAATAATCCTACTACTGAGAAGCTAAATTATATGATTAAATACCTTATTGGGAATTTGATCACAGACTGGGCACCTCAGAGTCATGTATCCAAACTGACTGTCTTGTTCACATCCCTGCACAAGCTTGCCATATTTAACTGACTATCTTCTCTAAATGAGATTGTAGTGACTTTAGAGCAAGCAACATTGCTGTACAAAATAGAAAAGAATGACAGAGTTGATTTAGGAACTATCATATTAGATCATGTTACCAATCTGACAGAAAGGAAAAACAACTATGTCATTCCATATCCCTCATAAATCTATCAAATCTTACTCAATCAAGGGTTTAAAATGTTACACCCCGTATTTACAGGACATGTTTTAAGAATGTACGTGAGAATCCCAAATGTTAAGATTAGAGACTTGTAAAAATTTATCGGAATTGTCGGAAAACGTAATATTATGACGAATGGGAGGGCGACACGTGTCACCCCCTCTATGTTGTCTTGGACGAAAATAAGCATGTGTATAAGGGTCATTTGACCATTGTTAGGATGACAAAGTCTTGCAAGTTGAAGAGCTTGATAAAATTGACTTAGTCAATGGGACCACAAGTCTTGATATTTAAAAGAACTTCACCCAAGCCATACATTTGTACACATCTTGACCCTCCATGTTACTATATAGTAGTACTAGTAGCAAGACAACTTCTATACTTAGACAAATTTTCAAGAAATTGGAGAACTCCTCTTGGATGCTCTCGGGTTCACCTACATAAAAAAGATTTTTTTTTTGTTAGTTGTCCATTAAGCTCCACACTTTAAACTAAGGTTCATGAGGGTATTGTAAGGGTATCTCAATAGAAAGATCCCGGAAAAATAGCGTTTTCGTATTAGTCGCAAGGTGAAAACCTAGTTGATTTTCTAGGTTTTGATTGAAAGATTAAAGGAAACTTGTTTGTGATATTCTAAGGGTCTCAAGTGGCGGATTGAAGTGTCTAGAAGAGGCTCTAAGTTGCTAGGGAGCGACTTCGGATTTGAAGTTGGACTAAGACTCGTTGAGGTAATAATCTTGTCTCTTAAAGTGTTACAAGATTATATATTGTTGTTAGCCTTACATGTTTGCTAGCATGAAGTATATGTGTTGAAGATTTATAAGTGTTATGGATTGTTGTAGCCTAAAATACGAAATGTCATATAAGCCTTTTGAAGTTGAATTACAATTTGGTCGTTATTTAGAATCGTCGCATGTTACTTACTTGAAGATTGTAGTAGTTATAATCGATTGCGACTTGATATCATGTTATGCTAACAATTTGGATTGAAAGGGAAATTGGATAGGAATTGGTGTTGTTGTATCTCAAGTTGCCGGATTTACACTTGTAGTTGTATTAGTTTGATATCAATTGTGGGGCGGAATTTTACACGTCTAGTAGGCGTGTAATCCCCTATTGTTAATTGCATTGTTGGGCCTTAAATGTGGCGTGTTTGGTTATTGAATTCGGCCTTGAAAAAGGTGGCAAAGTATGTAGAAACAAAGGAGGTGTTGTCCGATTTTCCGTAGAATTTAGTGACTTTGCACTTATAATATTCTACGTTTGATATAAGACGTTAATAGACGTATTGTGGACATTATAGGTTGACATACTACGGGCGGGATATTGTACTTAGCAAGTGGATTGACCCGAAGAGGTATGTAGACTTTCCTATCTTTTGAGCATGAATAGTTGCACATATATAGTACGGTAGACGTACAAGACCTTGATATCCTTTACTTGTTTTAAGAATAGCCAAGTTGGGTGAGTTAGGAGATTAACTCACTTCTTTAAAAAGTATTAAGGATGTCTTAAGTTTTCAAGTTAAGGGACTTGAAGTGTTTTAAAGTATATGATACTTGTTTCATTTTAAACGTATAAGTCCCTTGGTTAGGAAATTGTAATTGGCTAAGGTATAAAGTTAATATAACGACTTTATGGGAAGTTGGTTACATTAGCTTTATGGAAAGATAAATAAGGATAAATGACTTGATTTAATGAAAGACAATTTGATTTTAAGGCATCAATTGCCTAAGGTTTTAAAAGAAAAGAAGTCACTTGATTTAGAAGCCTAATTTTATTTCTAAAAAGTATTGTGACTTGTCTTGAAAAGTAATTGTGACTTGATACTACGGTTATTAGTATCTTGGAAGTTTTATATGAAAAAGAGTCATTTTTAAAAGAGTGGAAGTATGTAGTACTTTGGGTTAAATTCCTGGATTTTTATAAAAGACATGTTAGTGCCTTAAGTAAACTAAAATGAGAGTGTATATGAACAAGACTAATAAGAAGTTAGGGGGATTTCTTAACTTGCTTATATATGGTATGATAAGCCGGTAGTGCTTATGTTATAAAGGATAAGCCGGTAGTGCTTACGTTATGTATGATAGCCGGTTTGTGCTAGTGGTATATTATTCCTTACGGGGTCATTCCCCGAGTTTGTGACATTTGCATATTCCGTGGATTTGCTACCCATGATGCGAGGAATACCACATGCGGGTCCGTAAGGGCTTATACGGGTGAAATAGTCCCATACGGGGCGGATCAGTCCTATGCGAGGAATACCTCATGCGGGTCTACACGACCTATGCGGGCGGATAGAGCCTATGCGAGGAATACCTCATGCGGGTCCACACGACCCTTGCGGGTGAAATAGTCCCAGGAGTAGGGTTGCTTAATGATACTGCGGGCGGGTGGTCCTGCTTTGATCGTGAGCCTCCTATTTTTATGTTGTAAGTATACTCTTATTTACTCTCATTGTTAGTAAGGCATAGTGTACTGTAATTTGATTATCATACATGTCTCCGGCTTTGTTTTAGACTTATGATGTAATTACAGTATTTTTCCAGTTTTACATACTTAGTACATATTGTGTCTCGACCCCTTCCTCGGGGATGCGTTCATCTGCAGTAGGGAGTAGCGGTGGTGGATCCTCATTCTTAGGATCACTGATCAGGTGTCAGAAGCTCCATTTCTCCGGAGGCTTGTCTTTTGGTACATTTTTCCCTGATGTTGTAGATTTTATGTACATTCAGGGGTATGGCGAGCCCTGTCCACGCTTGTTATTCTAGAGTGCAGTAGTCACATTTTGTGGTTTGGGGTAAAGACAGAGTTGTAATGTTTTATTTGTGATTATGTATATTTTATGGAAGCGGCTTATCGGCCACTTTGTGTTGTTTATTGTCTAAACATGTTTATATGTTGTGTATGTTCATTGTTATTCTCGATGTTTACAGGCAGGTGCCGGGTAGGGCACCATTCGCGGCCCCGGGGTCGGGTCGTGACATAAAATCCCAAAGGGGGATAAGCTGAGTCATGCATTGGAGATATGCTTAATTCATAGAGAAATGCTAAATAGTATGGACAAAATCATTGATCTGCCCTGAAAGAAGAAGAACTGGAACACAGAACTACATCAGATGTTGCCAACATTCCACGCAACACAGGAAAGAATAAGTTCTCCATGTCCAAAGATTGGCTATAAAAGCACATCGCTGAGCTCAATAGACAAATTGAAGAAATAGTGCGAGACAGGATTACTAGGTGGACATAATTTCTTCACAAAAATGGGGGAGATGATGATGCTGAAGCAGATAAAGCAGGGCCAAGTACATATAAGGATGTAGGGGGAGAATGCATGGGGAGATGACTTCCAGTGCCAAGAGGAGATATTGGAGTGTATGGTGGAACTGATTGCCGATTGTTTTGTCAAACAAAAAGCGGCTGGAAGCTACTGTGACACAAAACTATCAAGATAAAGGTGACAGAATTATGAGAATGTGATGCGTGTTGATACCTTGTTTTATGTTTTGTTTTGTGTGACTTGATGGTTTGAACTATTGTGTTGGAAACTGGAAAAATGTGTTGGTCTGTAAATATTTTAATATTCTATGGAAATGAGATGACTATTGATTTTTGACTATCTACAAATATGTTGTATGCAAGTCACGACTAATAGACATAAGTTCTATCTAATCCAATCATCGATACAAAATTATTTGGAATTTGTAACTGCAGGTTGAAGGGGAGCAGGGCCACAATCTTATTGATTTTTAGATTGTTAGAACGACATCTAGAATCAGTAGCCTAGGCAATTTTAGGTTTGTATGGAGTTTTGTGAAGAAAGGCAAAAAAAATGAGATTGTTGATGTTGGATGAGTATTGTGACAACAAGAGTAATCAGTCAGGACAACATCGCTTATGAACATAAGAATGTTGTCTGCAGTGTTGTGACAACATCTCTATAAATGATTTTGCCTATTCTTCCTATCAAAATAGTGAGTGTACTGTGAGGTAAAAATGACATACGCAAGCTAAACAGGAAGATGTGTTTAAAACATGAGAAAAGAAGAAGTCAAGCTTGGAAGGAAAGCGGCGTGAAGATCAAGTCAATGTAGTTGAGGATTTCATGGAGGTTGAATCGGTCCAAGCTGCTACCTTTTTTCTCTCAACTTCCGCAACCAACCAGTGAGAATTTCAAGTAAGTTTAACACTATAAATAGAGGAGGAACTTCATAGTATCGATATCCAGATTATAAAGAAAAGAATCACCCAGAGAGCTCTCGGAAATTCACTCTAGAAACTGGATCAAACACCAATGCCTTAAATAGTATAACAACATCTAGTCCCACATTACTATTGCTGCCCAGATTCTATATTAAGCTTATTGTTGAATCAATTGTAATGAAGACGTTGCATGTTTCTTTATAGATATTTTGTCTTTGGTTGAAGTCATCTGCAACTTCATTTTTGTAATTTTATTTTATTTTATTTCTACAAATTGTAAAAAGAAATTCAATTGTAATTGTATATAATATATACAATACTTCGGTCATTAACCATCAAGGGCTATATTAATATATACCCTTGAAAATATAAACCTTGTATCTTTTAATTTTTTTCGCTACATTTAATCTTTAAGGTTTATCATTGTTTTATCGAGTGTTGCGTCAAGTGTTGACACAACACTGAAGACAACATAAAGGAACTGTTTAGCTTTTCAAGCTTTTTGAATATTTATTTTTCTTACGTTTATTTGCTTATCCCCGTAGCCTCGGACCTAACAAGTGGTATCAGAGTCAAAACTATTACACCCCGTAATTCCAAGACATTAATATGAGAACGTACTCAAGGAACTAGGATTTGAAATCTTGGAAGGATGGTATAATTACATTTTCTTATGGAAATTTCAGAAAAATGTGAAGACGAAAATTTATTAACTCGGAATTAGATTCCCTAATATGGATTTATGGACTTAGTATGGTTTAATTAAGTCTTGACATTGATAAAGTGGGTCCCACCGAAAATTTCACAATTTGGAGGGGGGTTCGAAATTTGGAAAGAAAATGGCCAAGTGTGGGAGATATTTGTGAAGGGAAGACAAGTGGACAAGTGTGGAAGATATTTGTGAGACAAGTGGACAAGTGGGGTCCCCCTCCACTTGTGAGATATTAATCTATATTATGCAATCATAATCAAGTTCTAAACGAAGTTAACTCTCCAATAGGAGATGACATTGGAAATATGCTTAATTCATAGAGAAGTGCTAAATAGTATGGACAAAATAATTGATCTGCCCTGGAAGAAGAAGAACTGGAACACAGAACTACATTAGATGTTGCAACATTCCAAGCAACAGGAAAGAATCGATTCTCCATGTCCAAAGATTGGCTATAAAAGCACATCGAGCTTAATAGACAAATTGAAGAACTAGTGCGAGACAGGGATTACTAGGTGGACATTATTTTTTCACAAAAAGGGGGGAGATGATGATGCTGAAGCAGATAAAGCAGGGCCAAGTACATATAAGGATGTAGGGGGAGAACGCATGGGGAGATGACTTCCAGTGCCAAGAGGAGATGTTGGAGTGTATGGTGGAACTGATTGCCGATTGTTTTGTCAAACAGAAAGCGGCTGGAAGCTACTGTGACACAAAACTATCAAGATAAAGGGTACATAATTATGGGAATGTGATGCGTGTTGATACCTTGTTTTATGTTTTGTTTTGTGTGACTTGATGGTTTGTACTATTGTGTTGGAAACTGGAAAAATGTGTTGGTCTGTAAATATTTTAATATTCTATGGAAATGAGATGACTATTGAATTTTGACTATCTACAAATATGTTGTATGCAAGTCACGACTAATAGACATAAGTTCTATATAATCCAATCATCGATACAAAATTATTTGGAATTTGTAACTGCAGGTTGAAGGGGAGCATGGCCACAATCTTATTGATTTTTAGATTGTTAGAACGACATCTAGAATCAGTAGCCTAGTCAATTTTAGTTTTGTATGGAGTTTTGTGAAGAAAGACAAAAAAAAGGAGATTGTTGATGTTGGATGAGTGTTGTGACAATAAGAGTAATCAGTCAGGACAACATCGCTTATGAACATAAGAATGTTGTCTGCAGTGTTGTGACAACATCTCTATAAATGATTTTGCCTATTCTTCTTATCAAAATAGTGAGTGTACTATGAGGTAAAAATGACATAGGCAAGCTAAACAGGAAGATGTGTTTAAAACATGAGAAAAGAATAAGTCAAGCTTGGAAGGAAAGCGGCGTGAAGATCAAGTCAATGTAGTTGAGGATTTCATGGAGGTTGAATCGGTCCAAGCTGCTACCTTTTTTCTCTCAACTTCCGCAACCAACCAGTGAGAATTTCAAGTAAGTTTAACACTATAAATAGAGGAGGAACTTCATAGTATCGATATCCAGATTATAAAGAAAAGAATCACCCAGAGAGCTCTCGGAAATTTACTCTAGAAACTGGATCAAACACCAATGTCTTAAGTAGTATAACAACATATATTCCCACATTACTATTGCTGCCCAGATTCTATATTAAGCTTATTGTTGATTCAATTGTAATGAAGATGTTGCATGTTTCTTTATAGATATTTTGTCTTTGGTTGAAGTCATCTGCGACTTCATTTTTGTAATTTTATTTTATTTTATTTCTACAAATTGTAAAAAGAAATTCAATTGTAATTGTATATAATATATACAATAGTTCGATCATTAACCATCAAGGGCTATATTAATATATACCCTTGAAAATATAAACCTTGTATCTTTTAATTTTTTTCGCTACATTTAATCTTTAAGGTTTATCATTGTTTTATCGAGTGTTGCGTCAAGTGTTGACACAACACTGAAGGCAACATAAAGGAACTGTTTAGCTTTTCAAGCTTTTTGAATATTTATTTTTCTTACGTTTATTTGCTTATCCCCGTAGCCTCGGACCTAACAAGTGGTATCAGAGTCAAAACTGTTACACCCCGTAATTCCAAGGCATTAATATGAGAGCGTACTCAAGGAACTAGGATTTGAAATCTTGGAAGGATGGTATAATTACATTTTCTTATGGAAATTTCAGAAAAATGTGAAGACGAAAATTTATTAACTCGGAGTTAGATTCCCTAATATGGATTTATGGAATTAATATAGTTTAATTAAGTCTTGACAATGATAAAGTGGGTCCCACCGAAAATTTCACAATTTGGAGGGGGGTTCGAAATTTGGAAAGAAAATGGCTAAGTGTGGGAGATATTTGTGAAGGGAAGACAAGTGGACAAGTGTGGAAGATATTTGTGAGACAAGTGGACAAGTGGGGTCCCCCTCCACTTGTGAGATATTAATCTATATTATGCAATCATAATCAAGTTCTAAACGAAGTTAACTCTCCAATAGGAGATGACATTGGAAATATGCTTAATTCATAGAGAAGTGCTAAATAGTATGGACAAAATAATTGATACATACGGAAGAAGAAGAACTGGAACACAGAACTACATTAGATGTTGCCAACATTCCAAGCAACACAGGAAATAATCAGTTCTCCATGTCCAAAGATTGGCTATAAAAGCACATCGCTGAGCTTAATAGACAAATTGAAGAACTAGTGCGAGACAGGGATTACTAGGTGGACATTATTTTTTCACAAAAAGGGGGGAGATGATGATGCTGAAGCAGATAAAGCAGGGCCAAGTACATATAAGGATGTAGGGGGAGAACGCATGGGGAGATGACTTCCAGTGCCAAGAGGAAATGTTGGAGTGTATGGTGGAACTGATTGCCGATTGTTTTGTCAAACAGAAAGCGGCTGGAAGCTACTGTGACACAAAACTATCAAGATAAAGGGTACATAATTATGGGAATGTGATGCGTGTTGATACCTTGTTTTATGTTTTGTTTTGTGTGACTTGATGGTTTGTACTATTGTGTTGGAAACTGGAAAAATGTGTTGGTCTGGAAATATTTTAATATTCTATGGAAATGAGATGACTATTGAATTTTGACTATCTACAAATATGTTGTATGCAAGTCACGACTAATAGACATAAGTTCTATATAATCCAATCATCGATACAAAATTATTTGGAATTTGTAACTGCAGGTTGAAGGGGAGCATGGCCACAATCTTATTGATTTTTAGATTGTTAGAACGACATCTAGAATAAGTAGCCTAGTCAATTTTAGTTTTGTATGGAGTTTTGTGAAGAAAGACAAAAAAAAGGAGATTGTTGATGTTGGATGAGTGTTGTGACAATAAGAGTAATCAGTCAGGACAACATCGCTTATGAACATAAGAATGTTGTCTGCAGTGTTGTGACAACATCTCTATAAATGATTTTGCCTATTCTTCCTATCAAAATAGTGAGTGTACTGTGAGGTAAAAATGACATACGCAAGCTAAACAGGAAGATGTGTTTAAAACATGAGAAAAGAAGAAGTCAAGCTTGGAAGGAAAGCGGCGTGAAGATCAAGTCAATGTAGTTGAGGATTTCATGGAGGTTGAATCGGTCCAAGCTGCTACCTTTTTTCTCTCAACTTCCGCAACCAACCAGTGAGAATTTCAAGTAAGTTTAACACTATAAATAGAGGAGGAACTTCATAGTATCGATATCCAGATTATAAAGAAAAGAATCACCCAGAGAGCTCTCGGAAATTCACTCTAGAAACTGAATCAAACACCAATGCCTTAAATAGTATAACAACATCTAGTCCCACATTACTATTGCTGCCCAGATTCTATATTAAGCTTATTGTTGAATCAATTGTAATGAAGACGTTGCATGTTTCTTTATAGATATTTTGTCTTTGGTTGAAGTCATCTGCAACTTCATTTTTGTAATTTTATTTTATTTTATTTCTACAAATTGTAAAAAGAAATTCAATTGTAATTGTATATAATATATACAATACTTCGGTCATTAACCATCAAGGGCTATATTAATATATACCCTTGAAAATATAAACCTTGTATCTTTTAATTTTTTTCGCTACATTTAATCTTTAAGGTTTATCATTGTTTTATCGAGTGTTGCGTCAAGTGTTGACACAACACTGAAGACAACATAAAGGAACTGTTTAGCTTTTCAAGCTTTTTGAATATTTATTTTTCTTACGTTTATTTGCTTATCCCCGTAGCCTCGGACCTAACAAGTGGTATCAGAGTCAAAACTATTACACCCCGTAATTCCAAGACATTAATATGAGCGCATCAGGAACTAGGATTTGAAATCTTGGAAGGATGGTATAATTACATTTTCTTATGGAAATTTCAGAAAAATGTGAAGACGAAAATTTATTAACTCGGAGTTAGATTCCCTAATATGGATTTATGGACTTAGTATGGTTTAATTAAGTCTTGACATTGATAAAGTGGGTCCCACCGAAAATTTCACAATTTGGAGGGGGGTTCGAAATTTGGAAAGAAAATGGCCAAGTGTGGGAGATATTTGTGAAGGGAAGACAAGTGGACAAGTGTGGAAGATATTTGTGAGACAAGTGGACAAGTGGGGTCCCCCTCCACTTGTGAGATATTAATCTATATTATGCAATCATAATCAAGTTCTAAACGAAGTTAACTCTCCAATAGGAGATGACATTGGAAATATGCTTAATTCATAGAGAAGTGCTAAATAGTATGGACAAAATAATTGATCTGCCCTGGAAGAAGAAGAACTGGAACACAGAACTACATTAGATGTTGCCAACATTCCAAGCAACACAGGAAAGAATCAGTTCTCCATGTCCAAAGATTGGCTATAAAAGCACATCGCTGAGCTTAATAGACAAATTGAAGAACTAGTGCGAGACAGGGATTACTAGGTGGACATTATTTTTTCACAAAAAGGGGGGAGATGATGATGCTGAAGCAGATAAAGCAGGGCCAAGTACATATAAGGATGTAGGGGGAGAACGCATGGGGAGATGACTTCCAGTGCCAAGAGGAGATGTTGGAGTGTATGGTGGAACTGATTGCCGATTGTTTTGTCAAACAGAAAGCGGCTGGAAGCTACTGTGACACAAAACTATCAAGATAAAGGGTACATAATTATGGGAATGTGATGCGTGTTGATACCTTGTTTTATGTTTTGTTTTGTGTGACTTGATGGTTTGTACTATTGTGTTGGAAACTGGAAAAATGTGTTGGTCTGTAAATATTTTAATATTCTATGGAAATGAGATGACTATTGAATTTTGACTATCTACAAATATGTTGTATGCAAGTCACGACTAATAGACATAAGTTCTATATAATCCAATCATCGATACAAAATTATTTGGAATTTGTAACTGCAGGTTGAAGGGGAGCATGGCCACAATCTTATTGATTTTTAGATTGTTAGAACGACATCTAGAATCAGTAGCCTAGTCAATTTTAGTTTTGTATGGAGTTTTGTGAAGAAAGACAAAAAAAAGGAGATTGTTGATGTTGGATGAGTGTTGTGACAATAAGAGTAATCAGTCAGGACAACATCGCTTATGAACATAAGAATGTTGTCTGCAGTGTTGTGACAACATCTCTATAAATGATTTTGCCTATTCTTCTTATCAAAATAGTGAGTGTACTATGAGGTAAAAATGACATAGGCAAGCTAAACAGGAAGATGTGTTTAAAACATGAGAAAAGAATAAGTCAAGCTTGGAAGGAAAGCGGCGTGAAGATCAAGTCAATGTAGTTGAGGATTTCATGGAGGTTGAATCGGTCCAAGCTGCTACCTTTTTTCTCTCAACTTCCGCAACCAACCAGTGAGAATTTCAAGTAAGTTTAACACTATAAATAGAGGAGGAACTTCATAGTATCGATATCCAGATTATAAAGAAAAGAATCACCCAGAGAGCTCTCGGAAATTTACTCTAGAAACTGGATCAAACACCAATGTCTTAAGTAGTATAACAACATATATTCCCACATTACTATTGCTGCCCAGATTCTATATTAAGCTTATTGTTGATTCAATTGTAATGAAGATGTTGCATGTTTCTTTATAGATATTTTGTCTTTGGTTGAAGTCATCTGCGACTTCATTTTTGTAATTTTATTTTATTTTATTTCTACAAATTGTAAAAAGAAATTCAATTGTAATTGTATATAATATATACAATAGTTCGATCATTAACCATCAAGGGCTATATTAATATATACCCTTGAAAATATAAACCTTGTATCTTTTAATTTTTTTCGCTACATTTAATCTTTAAGGTTTATCATTGTTTTATCGAGTGTTGCGTCAAGTGTTGACACAACACTGAAGGCAACATAAAGGAACTGTTTAGCTTTTCAAGCTTTTTGAATATTTATTTTTCTTACGTTTATTTGCTTATCCCCGTAGCCTCGGACCTAACAAGTGGTATCAGAGTCAAAACTGTTACACCCCGTAATTCCAAGGCATTAATATGAGAGCGTACTCAAGGAACTAGGATTTGAAATCTTGGAAGGATGGTATAATTACATTTTCTTATGGAAATTTCAGAAAAATGTGAAGACGAAAATTTATTAACTCGGAGTTAGATTCCCTAATATGGATTTATGGAATTAATATAGTTTAATTAAGTCTTGACAATGATAAAGTGGGTCCCACCGAAAATTTCACAATTTGGAGGGGGGTTCGAAATTTGGAAAGAAAATGGCTAAGTGTGGGAGATATTTGTGAAGGGAAGACAAGTGGACAAGTGTGGAAGATATTTGTGAGACAAGTGGACAAGTGGGGTCCCCCTCCACTTGTGAGATATTAATCTATATTATGCAATCATAATCAAGTTCTAAACGAAGTTAACTCTCCAAGGTTTATCAACCACAGTTTGGCCGAAGGTTTGGTGGAAATCCTAAGCTTGTTTATGAACTTTTTGGAAGTAAAACAAGAAGGAAATATGGTTACAAGCTTGTAGTGGATACATATGTGTGATTGAAACTTGAAGAATAGGAGCTAAGACAAAACTTTGGACCGACTTTAAGTGGACTGTTTTGGGAAATATTTAAGGTAAGGATTATTCTTCATCTTGAAGTAATTGGATATTACATGTTGTAATAATTAATAGATGAACTTGTGATTAAGAATAATGAAGAATAAGAAATACATGTCACAGTTTTGGCATCCTAGCCGAAAACTGGACAGTTTTGGTGTTGTCGGATTCGTTGGTTGTTGTTGTTGTTATCATCACCTATAGCATGTTAACATAAATAAATCTTGTTGCTAACAAGTTGATATGACTTATATAAAAGTTTTGGAATGTAAATTGGATTATAAGAAGTTATGGAAATAGCTTTGGTTGTAGTAGTTGGCCGAGAATTACTATAAAACTGTTGGATATTGTGGTGCAGTTTTAGGGGCTATTTTGGGTATTGAAATGCTGGAAAATCAGCCACCTTTATGAATGTTTAAATGTAGTAATCACTAATAGAAGTCCTAAGGGAATAAGAGTGTAGAAAGGTGTTAAAAGGCCTCACATTTTACCCTTGTTGTTGTTGGAATATGGACTGATTTTAGTGGACTGTTTTACGTAATTAAGGGGCTGATTTGGCATGAGAAATAGGTGTGTGAATAACATTGGTTGCTAGTTTGTTGTGCCCTTAATTGGTGCCTTGGTTATTGTTGAAATTGGCCTTCTTGAAAGGTGGAAAAGTACGTATAAACAGGGGAAGTGTTGCCCAAACTTTTGTAGGAAAAGAGAACCATTAGTTGGTATTAACCTACGCTAGAAAGAATGAAGTTAATAGAAGTGTTATTCTTGTTATAGGTTGAAGTACTACTTGTGGCGTATTATACTTAGCGTGTGGATTAACCGAAGAGGTATGTGACTCTTCCTTTCTTCTTTGAGCATGAACTTTATAAAATGAGTGTACGGTGGACGTACGTGTTTTAAAAGAATCTAGATTTCATGTGGTACATGAGGTGATAGTAACTTGATTTTAAAACTATACTTTACTTGATTTGAAAAGAATAAGTCACTTGGTTTTAAAAGTATAAGTTCCTTGATTTTAAAAGTATACTTGTCTTGATTTTAAAAGTGAAAGTGCCTTGATGCTACATGTGCTAGTGTCTTGGGCTTTATAAATGAAAGGATGTACGGTGGACGTACATGGTTCTATTGGATCTTAATTTTAAAGAGGAAGGCATGGTATTGTCTTGATATTTCTAAAACGGAAGGCATGGTATTGTCTTGGTATTTCTAAAAAGGAAGGCATGATATTGTCTTGATATTTCTAAAAAGAAAGGCATGGTATTGTCTTGGTATTTCTAAAAAGGAAGGCATGGTATTGTCTTGGTATTTCTAAAAAGAAAGACATGGTATTGTCTTGGTATTTCTAAAAAGGAATGCATGGTATTGCCTTGGTGTTTCTAAAAAGGAAGGCATGGTATTGTCTTGGTTTTCTAAAATAATAGTTCATTTTATTTGTTCTAATGAGAGTCAAAGATTATTTTAACTTGCATATGTTTGCTCATATAGCCATTCGTTCAAGTGTTATATTTCCACATCACCGCGTCCCTCCTAGATGGCCGGCAACATTATGTATATATTTCATGGATTAGCTCCCATGACGTGAGTTGGTACACACTCATTGCGGGTCTAAAGGACTCATGCGAGTTCAATTCCCAGGACATATTCCATGGACTAGCTCTCTGTGATGCGGGTATCGTGTACAGATATCCATTGCAGGTCTATAAGATCCATGCGGGTTCGAGTCCCATGCGGGTGAAATAGTCCCATGAGTAGGATTGTATAATGATTCTGAGGGTAGGTGTCCCTGATTTTGACATAGCTTTCATATTTTGAAATGGTAATGATTTCATAATTTGGAAATGATACGGTTGATCTCACTTTTAAAAAGGCATATTTTAAAAGGTACAGTTGACTCTCATTACTCTCATTTTTACAAGGCACAATTGTACTGGTAGTTTGATTATCATACTTGTCTCATGTTATCTTTTGGACTGTTATGATCTCATTTACAACACTTATTGTTTCACATACTTGGTACATCTTTTGTACTGACCCCCTTTCCTCAGGGGGTTGCGTTTCATGTCGCAGGTGTAGGCACACAGTTTGTTGATCCTCGTTCTTAGGATCTCTACTCAGTTTTGAGGAAGATCCATTATTTCGGAGGCTTGTCTTTTTGGTACATATCCCTGTTATTGTAGGCTTATGTACATTCTGGGGTATGGTGGGGCACTGTCCCGTTATAGTTTATTGTCCAAACTCTTAGAGGTCTGTATTCATATATGGGCTAGACTTGCAGGAGTTGTATATACTGTTGGTCATTTGTACTACTGTATTATCGGGTTATTCCCCTTTATATATAGCAGGCAGTCTCATCGGCTTGCCTTGTTGCTACATATACAATTTTTCATTTATTATTTAGCCTATGTCTTGTATGGGATGTGAGGGTATAAGAGGGGGTGCCCATGTAGGGCACCAGTCGCGGGCCTGGGGTTCGGGTCGTGATAAAAGTGGTATCAAAGCAGTTAGTCATCGAAATGTCTACATACCGTGTCTAGTAGAGTCTTGGGTATGGGTATGTGTGCACCATACTTATACATAGGTGCTACATGATATTTAGGATTGGTTTCTATTCTTCTTACTCCAAGATCGTGCGATAGAGCTGTGTTGTTAGGGTAGTCCCTCTCTAACGTATTATTGTGGTTGCAGCTATGCCTCCGAAGAAGGCAACAACGACCCAGAATGGAATATGTGGACCTTGGATACATGTTGGTAAAATTATTGTATAGTTGGTGTAATGATGATGTGCATCTATACGAACGTATTTATTTGGGGCCATGTGTGTGTTGTCTGAAGTGATTATGGATTATCACGAGCTGGTTGAGCTTTAATAATTACTTGGAAGGTGTGAAACAGTTTAGTGAATCCACACCAAGCATAATATATGTGCTAATTTGGGATATTTATGAGGTGATGAGTTGTTTGAGTGAGGGACGAACTCTGAAAAGATCATGTTAAATTGACTTAATGACATACCATGTTGTTAGATTAAGCTATGTTGTATGCTTAAGTGATATGCATGAATAATATTCGTATGGAGTAAATAGGGTTGTGATGATTAAGACAACATGATTTTGAGATTATGAGAAGCTATCTTACCCGTATACGCGGAGAGATAATGTAAGCTTGGGACATGGAATATTTAAGGATCTTAGAATATTGGATAATCGTTGAGCCCTTAGATATACAAGACTTTCTTGAGTAAAATATTTTATGTGTGACCTTGGTTAAAGTACATAGTATACGTGAGTATATTAGTTGTGATAATTCCTTGGTTTGAGTATAAACCACTTGTGTGGTTAAAGTTGGAAATAATGTTGAAACTGGAAATAAGATCATTGAAGGATTTTATATTAAACATCCTCTGGAGGTACTTGGAGTTGGTTTAGTGTGGCAGCCATGGACACGACATTCTGAAGAGTCTCAAGTGAATGCGCAAAGTAAGACTAAGATGAGTATAAGTGATACCAATGAAAAACAAAAGACATAATTGGAAGATTTTGTAGGTTATGAAAATCTACACGTTTTTAAGGTGACGCTTGATGATTAGAATTATAGAGGAAACCGCAACAGGACCCTATGAATGTGGTTGTGATTTCAAAGGAAGTACAATGTACTAAGGACCACCAGTGATATGGTGAGACGAGGAGCGGGGGTAAGTAAGGGACAGAGAACAATAATAGAAATGAAGATTATGAAATGGAGATAAGCCCTCTCCCTCACGTAAAGGGATATTTTTGCGTATTATTGAGAATTATACGTATTAATGTTAGTGGGCTAAAGATATTGGACTAGTAAGGTCTTCGGCTTCATTGTGCAACATGTTACAATTCTACCTAACCTTGGGATAAAAATAGTGTGTTGGAGGTAATTGAGGACGACACTATAGAATGATCGAAGAAGTGTTGTGAAAATATGAAAGCAGTTAATAAGTATGAATGGAATTGTATGATCGAGTATCACGGTAGAAAAATTTTGTTTAATAATGAGTAGAATGAAGGATTATGACAAGAATGATAAAGGTGAATGAAACTATAGTTATGTAGGTTTCACAAGGTATGATTACTATGGGACAGAGTAAGGACCGATAGTAGAAGATGGGCAGTAAGGACACCTCGACCAAAGGTGGCGAACCTCTAATGGTTGGAAAGATAGTATGAGAAATACGGTGAGATAAGAGACCCCCAAGGTAACTTGAAATGGAAATCTAAAGGTAAGACGAATGGGCACTCGGTCGATGAGAGACCTAATCATGATAAGAAAAGAAAGCTTGACAAGCCATTGGATCATGTAACACCGTGAATTGGATTTAAATGCATGACTATAAGCTCTATGAGCTAGGTAGAGTAATGGGTTTACTACTTAACGAGATCAAGAAAATATTTTCCTAAATTGCGATCGGCAGAAAGTCTTAGCCAGAAGGCAGGTGAAGAAATTTGAATCCAAGTATAATGACCAAGTTTGGATGTAGTAACACCAAGGATTGGAAACAGAAGTAATATTTGAGATTATATATATATACCCGAATATTTCGAAAGTGTGAGAAAGGCTTTCAGTTATTGAAAGATAAGCTGACTACGGCTCCAGTTCTAACTCTTCCTGAGGGACTTGAGGGTTATGTTATTTATTGTGATGCTTCGGGTGTTGGGCTAGGTTGTGTGTTGATGCAACACGGTAAGGTTATAGCCTATGCGTCTCGACAGCTCCGGAAGCATGAGAAGAATTACCATACCCATAATTTGTAGTTGGCGACTGTGATACATGCCTTGAAGATTTGGAGGCATTACTAATATGGAGTTCATGTGGATATTTATACGGATCACAAGAGTCTCCAGTATATCTTCAAACAGAAGGAGCTGAACTTACGACAGAGACGGTGGTTAGAGTTACTTTAGGACTATGATGTTGATATCCTATACCACCCAGGGAATGCTAATGTGGTTGCAGATGCTCTTATTCGTAGATCTATGGGTAGCTTGACAGATGTGCATCCAGACATAAAGGAAATGGTTCGTGAGATACATCAGTTAGCGAGCCTTGGGATCCGGTTGGTTGATTCCGGTAACAGTGGAGTTCGGGTTCGAGAGGTTGTCAAGTCCTCCATCGTAGAAGAGGTAAAGAGGCACCAGTATGAGGATCCGGTTCTGGTACGGTATAGAGATGCATCTCTTCGAAAAGAGAAGTCGATATTTGAGGTTGCACCTGATGGGGTGCTAAGGTATGAAGGTAGATTGTGTGTACCCAATATTGCAGGGCTTCGTCAGCAGGTTAAGGTAGAACACCAGAAGCCTGGTGGGTTACTACAGGCAATAGAGATCCCGACTTGGAAGTGGGATGTGATTAATATGGACTTCGTTACAGGTTTACTTCGTACTCAGTGGAAGTGTAACTCCATTTGGGTTATTATGGATAGGCTGACGAAATCAGCCCATTTTCTTCCGGTCAGGACTACTTACTCAGGTGAGGACTATGCTAGGCTATATATCAGGGAGATAGTGAGACTGCACGGGGTTCCCACATCGATTATATCAGACAGAGGATCTTAGTTTACAGCTAACTTCTGGAGCTCATCCAGAAGGGATTGGGGACACAGGTGAGTCTCAGTACAACATTTCATCCTCAGACTGATGGGCAGGCAGATCGTAATATCCAGACACTTGAGGATATGCTGAGGGCCTGTATTATTGATTTCAGTGGTAGCTGGGAGGATCATTTGCCACTCGTAGAGTTGCACATAACAACAACTACTATTCTAGTATTCAGATGGCCCCGTAGGAGGCCTTATATGGAAGAAAGTGCAGGTCGCCGATTAATTGGTTTGGTCTCGGCAAGGCTAGGTTAGTCGGTCCGGACTTGGTTCAGAAAGTTGTGGATAAGGTGAAGCTTATTCAGGAGAGATTATTAGCAGCCCAGAGTCGACAGAAGTCTTATGCGGATAATCGACGTCGACACTTGGAATTTCAGCTGGATGATTGGGTATTCTTGAAGGTATCACCCATGAAGGGTGTGATGAGGTTTGGTAAGAAGGGGAAGCTTAGCCCGAGGTACATTAGACCTTACTAGGTTGTTCGTAGAGTAGGCAAGGTTGCCTTTGAGTTAGATCTACCATCTAATTTGGGAGTGATACATCCGGTCTTCCACGTATCAATGTTACGTAAGTGTATTGGTGATCCTTTCAGAGTCTTCCCAGTAGACGATGTTCAGGTTACAGAGTAGTTGTCTTTTGAGGAGAGTCTCATAGCCATACTTGATCGCCAGGTTAGAAGGTTACGGTGTAAGGATGTGGCTTCCGTCAAGGTATTGTGGCGGAACAATAATAGGGAAGTGATGACGTGGGAAACGGAAGATGAGGTGAAGGGGAAGTATCCTCTCTTGTTCCCTACGCCTACAGGTAATTCGATTCCCTACTTGTCTATATTGATTGGTGAAATTGCATGTGTGATATTTTGTAGCCATGTGTGGCATATTTGGTTTTGTTGGGTATAGTTAAAGAGGACTATGCCAATATATGTTTAGCTTGAACCTGTTATGAACATTCGGGACGAATGTTTCTAAGGGGGGAAGGATGTTACACCCCATAATTCCAAGGCATTAATATGAGAACGTACTCAAGGAACTAAGATTTGAAATCTTGGAAGGATGGTATAATTACATTTTCTTATGAAAATTCCGAAAAAATGTGAAGACGAAAATTTATTAACTCAGAGTTAGATTCCCTAATATGGATTTATGGACTTAGTATGGTTTAATTAAGTCTTGACATTAATAAAGTGGGGCCCACCAAAAATTTCACAATTTTGGGGGGGAGGGGGGTTCGAAATTTGGAAAGAAAATAGCTAAGTGTGGGAGATATTTGTGAAGGGAAGACAAGTGTGGGAGATATTTGTGAGACAAGTGGACAAGTGGGGTCCCCCTCCACTTGTGATGTATTCATCTATATTATGCAAGGCTTTGCAAGACTTAGCTCAAAGATATTTTCATCATCCAAACTCTATTCTCTCTCCCTTGTTATTAAGGGTCTCGAAAATCTTGAGCAAAAGTGAATAATAAGAGTTGATTATTCTCCTAGATTAAGCACCCTAATCAAGTTCTAAACCAAGTTAACTCTCCAAGGTTTATCAACCACGGTTTGGCCGAAAGTTGGGTGGAAATCCTAAGCTTGTTTATGAACTTTTTGGAAGTAAAACAAGAAGGAAAGATGGTTACAAGCTTGTAGTGGATACATGTGTGTGATTGAAACTTGAAGAATAAGAGCTAAGACAAACTATGGACCGACTTTAAGTGGACTGTTTTGGGAAATATTTAAGGTAAGGATTATTCTTCCTCTTGAATTAATTGGATATTACATGTTGTAGTAATTAATATATGAACTTGTGATTAAGAAGAATGAAGAATAAGAAATACATGTCACAGTTTTGGCATGCTAGCCGAAAACTGGACAGTTTTGGTGTTGTCGGATTCGTTGGTTGTTGTTGTTGTTATCATCACCTATTGCATGTTAACATGAAGGAATCTTGTTGTTAACAAGTTGATATGACTTATATAAAAGTGTTGGAATGTAAATTGGATTATAAGAAGTTATGGAAATAGCTTTGGTTGTAGTAGTTGGCCGAGAATTACTATAAAACTGTTGGATATTGTGGTGCAGTTTTAGGGGCTATTTTGGGTATTGAAATGATGGAATATCAGGCACCTTTATGCATGTTTAAATGTAGTAATCACTAATGGAAGTCCTAAGGGAATAAGAGTGTAGAAAGGTGTTAAAAGGCCTCACATTTTACCCTTGTTGTTGTTGGAATATGGACTGATTTTAGTGGACTGTTTTACGTAATTAAGGGGATGTTTTGGCGTGAGAACTAGGTGTGTGAATCACCTTGGTTGCTGTTTTGTTGTGCCCTTAATTGGTGCCTTGGTTATTGTTGAAATTGGCCTTCTTGAAAGGTGGAAAAATACGTATAAACAGGGGAAGTGCTGCCCAAATGTTTGTAGGAAAAGAGAACCATTACTTGGTATTAACCTACGCTAGAAAGCATGAAGTTAATAGAAGTGTTATTCTCATTATAGGTTGAAGTACTACTTGTGGTGTATTCTACTTAGCGTGTGGATTAGTCGAAGAGGTATGTGACTTTTCCCTTCTTCTTTGAGCATGAACTTTATAAAATGAGTGTACGTTGGACGTACGTGTTTTAAAAGAATATAGATTTCATGTGGTACATGAGTTGATAGTATCTTGATTTTAAAAGTATACTTGACATGATTTGAAAAGAATAAGCCACTTGATTTTAAAAGTATAAGTGCCTTGATGTTTTTTTGATCAGGTAAATGGTATTATTAATAAGAAAAGAACTGAAATCTTACAATCAATCATTGATGGTTCTCAATCCTCAACGTAAAAACAAGAAATGAAGGGGGAAATGGGTGATCACTCAGAGGTGATTGTTACAGGAAGGGATGAAATCATATAGAACTCTGTAAGTTGTTGTTTGTACTTTTGCTATAATTTCTGCCACTGTTGTCCGAGTGTCAGCAAATATTAATTCATTCCTTGCTCTCCAAATCTCATAGACCACTAAACAAAAGGCTAGTAAAATGGCTTTGGAGCGGATGCTAGTCCCATGATGTTCTTTCTTGATCCATTTTAATGCACTTTCAATAGTTGTCATTTCCCTTGTAATACCCAACCAATCTTTTGTGTGTTTCCAAATCTTGTAGGTGAACGGGCAGGAAAAGAAGAGGTGAGACCTTGTCTCGTTGGCTCTCTTACAGAAAACACAAGATTTGTCTTCTAAGTTGAGGAAGGAGAGAGTGTCTTTGGTAGCCAGACGCTTCTTACAAGTGAGCCAAACCGTGAATGAGAATTTAGGAGGAATAAATCCTTTCCAAATTAGAGACATCCAAGGCTTCTGCTCTCTTGGTGTACGCAAGACATTGTACACAAGGCCAGAATCAAATCTTCCATTTATACAACACTTTTCCAAATTCAATGATAGTATTTCCTAAATTCCCAAAGATTCTTAAGAAAGTGTCACGAATGCAACAAAGTCTCTTGAATAGAGGAGAGTCTCTTGAGGTCATTTCATACTCCCAGATGGATTGATTCCTCAAGTAGTGCCTAGTGATCCATTGGACCCAAAGTGTATCCGCCTTAGAATGGGCTTGCCAGATGGAATGAGAGAGTAAGGCTTGATTCCATACCTTGATATCCATGAGGCCTAGTCCTCCCTCTTTTTGAGGCACACAAATTTCATCCCAAGCAACTCTAGAAGGCTTACCTCCCCATAAGAATTGGATGCAAGCAGAACGGACCTTGTTTAGGACAGAAGCGCTAATGGGCAAAGCACGGAACCAAAAGCTTTCCACTCCCTGAACAACTGATCTGATGAGTTCCAATTTACCCGCATAAGAGAGCGTGTGATGCCCCCATTTCTGAATATAACCAGAGATAGCATTAGTGAAGGGAGCAAACTGATCCACCGAGACGGAGATGGGAGATAAAGGGACCCCTAAGTATCTCACGGGGAAGACTCCTGAAGGGCATCCAACTCTAGCTAAGATCAAGTCACGTATAGAATCATGAACTCCCGCAATGAAGATGGAAGATTTTGCCGGGTTCAGTGTTAGGCCAGAAACTGCTTCTAAGCTTTCAAGGCAATTCATAAGAACATCAACTGAAGAGAGATCACCTTTGGCAAAGAGCATAAGATCATCTGCAAAGGCCAAGTGAGTGACTCTTAGACTTTTGCATTTCGGATGGTAGGAGAAGGAGCTATCCAAGCTTTGAGCATTCTGGAAAGATATTCAATGCAAAGGATAAAGAGCATGGGAGACATAGGATCTCCTTGCCTCAGACCGCGTTTACCTGTAAAGTATCCATGCAACTCCCCATTGATAGAAAGTGAGAAGGAAGTAGAGCTTACACATTCCATAATCCACCTTGTAAATCTTTCCGGGAACTTGAGACCTCTCAGCACCGATTCCAGGAAATTCCAGGAGACTGTGTCAAAGGCTTTCCGGAGATCGATCATGAGCATACATCTTGGGGAAATTCTAGTTCTGTTGTAGCCTCTCACGAGTTCTTGTGCAATGTAAACATTTTCAACCATGTTTCTACCTTTCACAAAAGCACCTTGACATTTATCAACCAAAGAGGGTAGAAATCTTGCCATCCGGTTTGCTAAAATCTTTGAAATGATCTTGTATACCACATTTGTCAATCCAATAGGTCTGAAATCACTCACCTTAGGGTCTCGATCCGATTTGGGCGTAGGGTGATTATAGTATGATTCATTTGCTTCAATAATACCCCGGCGAAGAATTCATGTGTGCTCCTTACTACATCATGCCCCGTCTTTCCATCTACTCTTGAAGGCGGTGAAAAACCGTCGGGCAGTGCCTTATCATTGCCAATATCTGAAAGAGCATTCCACACCTCCTCCGGTGAGACTAGATGTATAAGAAAAGAGCTTTCGTCCTCTCCTAATAACGGGCCACTTTCAAGTACCGCAGGGTCAACACTTGTTACGGGTTGGGAGGAGCCAAGAAGACCTTTATAGAACTCAACTAGCAAATCAGTGACTTCATCAGGAGATGTAGTATTGCTGTCGTTGTCTTTAACAAGGTAAGAGATCGAGTTCTTGACATTGCTTCGCTTGATCATACTATGGAAGTATTTGGAGCATCTATCGCTTCCAATCAAGTGTTTCTGCCTTGCCTTTTGTCTTAAGAAGTGCCTCTCGGATTCAAGGAGGTAGTTGGCCTTAGCTCTCAAGGACTTGACCTTGGCATTTAATCCATCATCAATGGGATTAAACATGCATTCGTTGATAGCTTCTTTGAATTCCATATTGGCCGCACTAGCTCTTTGTTCAATGCCTCCAAATTCCATAGAGTTAAGATCCCTTAATGGCTTTTTTAATGACTTTAGTTTAGTGACCAAAGAGAATTGGGCTGAACCAAAGATTCGTTGTCTCCAGCATGAGGACAAAATATTCTCAAAAGCGGGGTGAGAGAGCCACATATTCATGAACTTGAAAGGCCTTTTTCCAAATCTACAAGATGATATTACCGAAGCAATCACGGGGCAATGATCTGATACTGGTTCCATAGGCAAAAAGTTTGTAGAGCATTCAAGATTCAAATCACTCCAATTCTGGTTCATTAACACTCTGTCTAGTTTGGACCAAATAGAGCCATTCGTCCAAGTGTAGTAGTGCCCCTTAGAAGGAGTGTCTACCAAACCATGGGCTATTCTGAAATCTCCGAGATCCCTAAGTGCATAGGGTGTGAGTGGTGGGCCTCCAGACTTATCTTGAGGAAGCAATAAGTGTTAAAGTCTCCAATGATCATCCAAGGCATGACAATACCCGTTCCTAAGTTAGTGAGGTGTTGCCAAAGCTTTCTTCTTTCGAATCAGAGACCTGGATACACAAACGTAGCAAGGTAGGGCACTGAGAAACCTTGCAACATGTTTGGACATGGATATGCTGAGAGTCCATGCCAAGCACATCACAACTAACTCTATTGGGGTCCCACAGTACTATCATTCTCCCGCCATCTATGAAATCCATATTGGAGCAGAATTCCCAATTATGGAATCGATTAGAAGCAAACGAGTCAATCCTCAACCGGTCTAATTTTGTTTCTATTAGACAAATCAAAGCCACATCATGTTGTTGTGCAAGCCTACACACAAGAGTTTGTGTGGCTGCCCTATCCCTCTGTCCGCAAAGCCCACGGACATTCCAACAAAGAATTTTCATTAGGAAACCATGGAGGGTTTAGGAGCCCCTCCGCGCTTCGCTTTTCTAGTCAAACTGCTATTTCTTCTTGAGGTAACTTCTGTCCAGCCTTCATCCTTGTTATTATGAGCCAAGGCAGGTGACTCAAAGCTGTTGTGTTCACCCCGTTCAAAAGTGATGCAACGAGTTGCAGAATCAGGCACATCAATAGAATTCCCGTGATGACACACATTAGGAGGAGTATGCGTGTTTGGTGTTGTGCTTTTTTCAGATTCCATGTTGTCCATAACAACCCTCTCTTGATGCTTTAAAGCAGTGTCAAGTGTCTGGACAGTGGGATCATCCAGAGAAACCCGTGATTCGGATATCGAGAAGGGCGAACCGGCGGTATTATGAGATTCAGGGCTTCCCCAACACTTCCGGGGAGATGGGACAAAGTTTGCTCAACATATTCAACTTCCTTCAAGCCAGTATTACCCACGGGATGTTGAGGGGGTGGTGAAGTAGGAAGAGATGGACCAGGTGACCCGTGAGCCAAAGGATGGCGAGTTGGAGAGATGGCTCCATTGCAAGGCGGCTCAAGAGGCAAATCAGTATTCCGGGCTTCTTGATAGTTTTTTTGTATTATAATCTAGCACTTCAAATGATTATGAACAAAAGAGTTTCAATCGTAACAGTAATCATTATATTTTTAATATTGGAACTTATGGATGTATCATCTATAGTAGGGCAATTTAACTACGACTCGAGACCGGTTTTTACTAACATCAACTTCCACTAAAACTCTTGCATAGTTCATCTTAGATCTTTCCTTGGTAAATTGATCGTGTAAAGAGGCTTGCCTACACGGGATGCAATCTTGCTAAGGCCTGAGGCACTCCAAACCGAAAGAGGAATGTCATGAAAAGTTACACAAATAGTGATGTCCATGAATAATTCATCATTTAAGATAACTACTTTATCAATTGGTTTTAAAATCATTGTTTTGCCAAAGGCCGTATGCGGGCCTCCGTTGAGTACATTAGTACGTTCTTCCTCCGTCATGAATTTGAATATTGTCCATCCTGCCGTGAGGATAATACGACACTTAACTCCCCAACCTTTTACAATAGTGTTAAGTCTTCTCTTCCCGAAAGGGCCGTGAAAGCAGCCTATGAGGCAATATCCCCATGTTTCAACAAAGGGGACTTCATCCGTTGATTCAAGCTCGACATCTACTCCTTGTTGATCAATGAAATGAAGTTGTAATCCTTTAGCCTCTAGCCTCGACCATGAGATGCCGCGTAAGTTTTCTTTTGCGGTTTGGGTCCAAAGTGTTGAGGTGTGGGCATTGCGCCTTTAGAGGGCTTACTGGATGGAAACGTGTCATGAGGTATGGAGTTATTAGAAGGTAGGTGAACATCAGGTCTATAAGGTTGTGAAAAGTGAGGGATGGGGTTAGAAGGAGTGGAGCTTGGACCCGTATCTGGAGATAATATGCGGGTACCGTTTGGTAAGGTGGGAAAGGAGGAAGGTATTTCAGGTTGTGGTTGAGTTGTGAATGAAGTAGTGGAAGAGCCTTGATGAAATCTGAAAGGAATAGAGGAGTTAGAAGTGGTGTGAGGTGGAAGCATCTTTCCGTTTCCGTTGCCCAAGGTAGAAGTAAATGAGAAGGGAATATTTGGGTTTCTATGTTGAGAGCCATTAAGAAGACTGTTAGGGGAGGGGAAGGGTTGGTTCAAGTTTAGAGGAGGGTTTAATGAAGGCTGTTGGTTCGAGATAAGAGACTCTAAGGCTTCCACACACGGAGGTTGGCTATTCAAGACAGATTGCCCATCGACCCCCGCATTCATAATGACATGATAGTTACTAGGCTTCTTGGAACTCGATGACCCTTCGGTATCTACAATCTGTGGAGTACCACGAGCTCCAGCAATAAATGAAAACCCTTGGATACCCTTAGACTCTTTGACTTCCGCGCAAGGAGGTTGACCATTCAAGACAGAATGCCCTTCGGCTCCCGCACCCATAATGACATGATAATTACTAGGCTTCTTTGAACTAGTAGTCCCTTCGGAATCCACATTCTGTGAAGCACCACGAGGTCCAGAATTAAATGAAGACCCATGGATACCGCGACGCGCTTGCTCGATGGGCAGTAACGACCCGGTTTAGGCCCGAGGATTCCTTCATGCAAATTACCGCCGATCGAAATTCCTTTCCCTGAGAATCTTGGCTTGCCGACTCTTCTGGGCAGCAAGCCACTACAAGTTGTGCCTGTAGAGTTTCCGTGCTTACCCTTCTCAACCGTTGTGCTCCCGGGGTTAACAGATGAATCCGCACAAGTATTACCATTCAAAAGAGTGGATTGAGAGTCTAAAGTTGCTTGAACTTCAATGGAAACGCCAGGGGCTATGATGGGGGCATTTTCCAAGTGGTTGTGGACAGAGGGAGGGGTAGCATTCATAGTATTAACATTTTTACTATTACATTTTTCCGAGCTAGCAATCTCAATACCTTTTCCCCAATCATGAATTTTTTGTAACGTTATATCATCCACCACATGTTCTAATGGAATGCGCATATCCGGAGCAACATGTACTAGTACTGAGGGATCTGAGATAGCTGGTATTAGATTTTCATTAGCCATAGATGGACTACCACCATTCTTCTTCTTTTTCTTGGTTCTAGACTTGGACGAACCGCCGGAACCCCCGGAATCGTTGCTAGAACGTGTAATCCTTTTAGTCTTTCTCATATTATGAACTCAAAACGTAACTAATTGAAGCATCAATTGAGAGTGAGAGAGTAGGAAGGAGGTGACGATCAAGACCCGTGAGGAGCAACCAAGGAGAAACGTTGAGAGCGTTTTCCTTAGTGAGAGAAACTTCTCTCTAACTCCCAACTCCTTGAACCTTGAGTAATGGGTTATGAGTAAGTGCCTTGATGTTAAAAGTATACTTGTCTTGATTTTAAAAGTGAAAGTGTCTTGATGCTACATGTGTTAGTGTCTTGGGGTTTATAAATGAAAGGATGTACGGCGGACATACATGGTTCTATTGGATCTTAATTCTAAAAAGGAAGGCATGATATTGTCTTGATATTTCTAAAAAGGAAGGCATGATATTGTCTTGATATTTCTAAAAAGGAAGGCATGGTATTGTCTTGATATTTCTAAAAGTGAAGGCATGGTATTGTCTTGATAATTCTAAAAAGGAAGGCATGGTATTGTCTTGATAATTCTAAAAAGGAAGGCATGGTATTGTCCTGATATTTCTAAAAAGGAAGGCATGGTATTGTCTAGGTATTTCTAAAAAGGAAGGTATGTTATTGTCTTGGTATTTCTAAAAAGGAAGGCATGGTATTGTCTTGGTGTTTCTAAAAATGAAGACATGATATTGCCTTGGTGTTTCTAAAAAGGAAGGCATGGTATTGGCTTGGTTTTTCTAAAATAATAGTTCATTCTATTTGTTTTAATGAGAGTCAAAGATTATTTTAACTTGCATATGTTTGCTTATATAGCCATTCGTGCAAGTGTTATATTTTCACATCACCGCGTCCCTCACTAAAGGGTCGGCAACATAATGTATATATTTCATGGATTAGCTCCCATGACGTGAGTTGATACACACTCATTACGGGTCTGAAGGACTCATGCAGGTTCAATTCCCAGGAAATATTCCATGGACTAGCTCTCCGTGATGCGGGTATCGTGTACAGATATCCATTGCGGGTCTATAAGATCCATGCGGGTTCGAGTCCCATGTGGGTGAAATATTCCCATGAGTAGGATTGCATAATGATTTTGAGGGCAGGTGTCCCTGATTTTGACATAGCTTTCATATTTTGAATTGGTAATGGTTGCATAATTTGGAAATGATACGGTTGATCTCATTTTTAAAAAGACATAGTTTAAAAGGTACAGTTGACTCTCATTACTCTCATTTTTACAAGGCACAGTTGTACTGGTAGTTTGATTATCATACTTGTCTCCTGTTATATTTTGGACTATTATGATCTCATTTATAGTACTTATTGTTTCACATACTTGGTACATCTTTCGTACTGACCCCCTTTCCTCGGGGGGCTGCGTTTCATGCCGCATGTGTAGGTACACAGTTTGTTGATCCTCGTTCTTAGGATCTCTACTCGATTTTTGAGGAAGATCCATTGTTTCGGAGGCTTGTCCTTTTGGTATGGATCCCTGTTATTGTAGGCTTATACATTCGGGGGTATGGCGGGGCCCTGTCCCGTCATAGTTTATTATCCAAACTCTTAGAGGTCTGTATTCATATGTGGGCTGGACTTGCGGGAGTTGTATATGCTCTTGGCCATTTGTACTATTGTATTGTCGGGTTATTCCCCTTTATATATAGCGGCAGTCTCATCTGTTTGCCTTTTTTCGACATATATAGTTTTTCATTTATTATTTGGCATATGTCTTCTATGGGATGTGAGGGTATAAGAGGGGGTGCCCAGGTAGGGCACCAGTCGCGGGCCCGGGGTTCAGGTCGTGATAAACACTTAACACAATAAGTTATTAGTCCTGTATCTAATGGTTATGGACTCAGCTATTCATAATGTTGGTAGACTTCCGATTCTTGATGGAACAAATTATGCATATTGGAAGATCCGGCTACGTTCGCACATCAAATCCATTGATGTTCGAACGTGGAGATATGTCACCGAAGAATATGTTGTTCTTAAGTGTCCAATAGATGAGGATGGTAATATTCTTACCAAACCTGAATCTGAGTGGACTGCGGAAGAAATCAATAATGCTAGCTTTAATGAAAATACCTTGAATGTTATATTCGGAAGGGTAGATCTATACATGTTCAAACTCATTCAGAATTGTACATCGGCAAAGGACGCCTGGGAGACCCTGCAAACTCATTGTGAGGGTATCTCTAATATGCGACGAACAAAGCTACGCATGCTTTTGAGCTAATATGAGCACTTGAGGATGGAAGTATCTAATGATTTAAAGTCATATTTTTGAAAAGTTAATTGACATTGCAAATCAGTGTCAAGTGTTTGGTTCTCCTTTGACCAACACACAACTTGTGGACAAAGCCCTCAGATCTTTTCCTGAAAGGTTTAACACAAATATTTATGCAATTGAAGAGACCATAATCTTGCCACAATGGATCTACATGTCTTGATGAGCATCTTTCAAATTTATGAGATGAACATCCACAGCCAAAGGGATTTGTATAGGTACAAGACGGTGGCACTCCAAGGACAAACCTCAGAAACAAACATTGGATACGAGGATGAAAACCTTGAGGAACTAGGTGATGGTGCAACTGTTGCCTTACTCACTCGATGATTTAATTCAATGATGAAGAAGATCAACAATGATCGAAGTAAAGCTAAATAAAAGCAGCACCAAAACCCACTCTTCAATAAACATCCAATAAGATCACCTTCAGGGCAAAGAAGTGATAATCCACTGAGAAAAACAAAATCAGACAATACTAATTTTAACCCCAAACAACTCGAGGGAGTGCAATGTCATGCATGCTCGGGTTGGGGACATTATGCTAATGAGTGTGCAAACACCCTTAGAAATGTTAGTAAAAGTATGTGAGTGTCTCTCAATGATGATGAAAATGAAGAAGAGGAAGGAATCGAGAAGAAGAATCACAGGAGATGTTGGCAGCAATGTTGGAACATTCATTGTCCAACAATGATGATGTTATTGACAATGTTGTTACAACATCTGTGAAAACATTGGATACAACATCTGAAATTCCAGCAACATCAGAAAGGTATGTTTATTTTGACTATTCTGATGTTAATAGTTTTAGTGGTTTAATTTCTTCATGTGAAGCTATAAACCTAGATCTAGTTGACTCTAAATATGAAATGATAAAGGAATTACAAGATCTTTGTAAAGCCTTGATCACATAATCTGACCAACTAGATTCAAAAGCAAAATCTTTAGCTCTTGAAAATAACAATCTTAAAGGCACTATTAACTGGTTAGAGGTAGCACTTATCAAGAAGGACCTAGAACTTTGTAAGATCCGTGCAAGATTGAATTTAGCTGAGATCACCTTTCAAAGACTCAACACGGGGACCTCCAAGTTGGACAAAATTTTAAACTTCAGCAAATCGACACAGGCTGTGCTTGGGTATCATCACCTCATAAACCAAAAACTTCTAAGATCCATAGTAAAAGTGAGAAGATAAAGTATGTTAAAGCAACATACAATGCTAAAAATAACTCATATAACACCAAGGATAAATTGAAGTTTTGATGCAACTATTGTAAGAAGTTAGGTCATCTAATGCCCTACTGCTACAAACTTCAAAACTCTGTGCTCACATCATTGTCAAAGATGTCGTCACCAATGTTATCCAACATTGCTAACAACATTCGAAGCAATCAGCCTGAGAACAGAGAGAAGAAGAGTTTTGAAAAAGTGTGGGTACCTAAACTAAACCTGAATTGTAATGTGTGTATAACTGCTTTACGTACTAACATTACATGTTCTTGGTATTTCGATAGTGGTTGTTCACGACACATGATAGGTACCAAAAGCTTATTGAAGGATTATGATGCATTCAACGGAGGATACGTGACCTTTGGTGGGGGAAGCAAAAGCAGGATAATTGGTAGAGGAACCCTCAATGTTCCTGACGTACCAGCCTTGAAGAATCTTCTTGATGTAGAAGTCTTAGTGGCTAATCTACTTAGCATAAGTCAGATATGTGACGATGATCTCGAGGTAAAATTCAACAAGCGTGAATGTAGAGTTACAAATTCTGTCAATAAATGTGTTATGTCAGGTACCCGAACATGAGACAATTTCTATCTCATCGGTGGACAAGAATTCTGCAAGGATTAGTGACAGAACACTATGGCATCAGAAGTTGGGACAAACCAATTATCGCAACTTGGAGAAATTAATCTCTTATGAAGATGTTAAAGGCATTCCCAAGTTGAACCCAAAGGATAACACAATGTGTGAAGATTGTTTAAAAGGTAAACAGACTCGTGTTCCCCATAATATTATTCAACACGACGGACAACAATCAGGTACACCTCATTATTTTCAATTATTACATATGGATCTTATGGGTCCTATTGAAGTAGACAACCTAGAGGGTATGAGATATTCCTTTGTGATAGTAGATGATTTTTCTAGATATATATGGATTTATTTTCTAAAAAAAAAATCACAAAATTTTGACACGTTTAAAGTGCTATACTCTAGGATTAGAAATCTGTTTTGTTCTCCCATTTTACGGATCAGATCTGATCATGGAAATCTTTTTCTAAATTTTGCGAAAAGAAAAGGTATCTTCCATGAATTCTCGGCACCTAAAACTCCTCAACAGAATGGGTAGATAAGAGGAAGAACAAAACATTGCAAGAAATGGCTAGAGTAATGTTAAGTTCTAAACAACTGTCGAAAAGATTTTGGGCAAAAGCTTTAAGCACTACATGTCACATCACTAATAGAGTTTATTTAGGGCCAGTTACCAGAATGACTCCCTATGAACTTTTAAATGGAAAGAAACTAACTATGTATTACTTTCATATCTTTGGGTGTGTCTGCTACATTTTAAATGACAGGGACGCGAAATTTGACTCAAAAAGTGATAAAAGGATATTTATTGGCTATTCACTGAATAGTCATGTTTATCGGATATACAATATGAGGACTAAGACCATACAGGAGTCCGTGAATGTTATCTTCGATGATCTTATGGATATCTTAGGGAAGTCATAAGAAAATAACATTGACGGACTCCTGAAAGTTATCCGTGAATGTTATTTTCTGATGACTTTCCTAAGATATCCATAAAATCATCAAAGATAACATTGATGGACTCCTGTATGGTTTTAGTCCTCAGATTGTATATCCGGTAAGCATGATTATTCTGTGAATAGCTAATAAATATCCCTTTATCACTTTTTGAGTCAAATTTCGCGTCCCTATCATTTAAAATGTAGCAGACACACCCACAGACATGAAAGTAACGCAGAGTTGGTTTTTTTCAATTTAAAGGTTCATAGGGAGTCATTCTGGTACCTGACCTTAAATAAACTCTATTAGTGACGTGACATGCAATGTTTAAGGCTTCTGCCCAAAACCTTTTTGACAATTGTTTAGAACTAAACATTACTCTAGCCATTTCTTGCAATGTTCTGTTCTTCTCATTACCCCATTACGCTGAGGAGTTTTAAATCTTGAATTTATGGAAGATACCTTTCTTTTCCCAAAATTTAGCAAAAGATTGATTCTCAAATTCCTTTCCATGATCGGATCTGATCCGAAAAATGAGAGAACAAAATAGGTTCTTAATCCTAGAGTATAGCACTTTAAACATGTCAAAAGTTTGTGATATTTCTTTTAGAAAATAAATTCATGTATATCTAGAAAAATCATCTACTATCACAAAGGAATATCTCATACCTCCTAGGTTGTCTACTTCAATAGGACCCACAAGATCCATATTTAATAATTGAAAACAATGAGACGTACCTGAGTATTGTCCATCGTGTTGGACAACATTATGGGGAACACGAGTCTGCTTACCTTTTAAACAATCTTCGCACACTGTCTTATCCTTTGGGTTCATCTTGGGAATGCCTTTAATAGCTTCATAAGAGATTAATTTCTCCAAGTTGCGATAATTGGCGTGTCCCAACTTCTAATGCCACAATATTGTGTCACTAATCCTTGCGTAAATGCAGAATTCTTATCCACTGACGAGATAGCAATTATCTCCATTTTGGGTACCTGACACAACACATTTATTGACAGAATTTGTAGCTCACATTCACGCTTGTTGAATTTTATGTTACACCCCGTAATACCAGAGCTACTAATTGAGAACGTGATTAAAGATTTAAGATTTGAATTTTGGAAGGAAAGAAAAATTACATTTTCTTAAGGAAAATTTCAGAAAAAATGTGACGACGGAAAAATTATTAACTTGGAGTATAATACTTCTAATTGGATTTATGGACTTAGTATTAGATTATAAGGTGTTGGAATTGATAATATGGGGTCCGCCGAGAATTTCACAATTTCGCGGGGACCTTCAAAAAATTATAATATTTTGGACCAATCGGAGGGCGACACGTGGCACCCCTCCACTTGTCTTGCTAAGATGACAACAAATTAGATATTTTGAGAGGGGACAAGTGGACATGGGGCCCACTCCACTTGGCTATACATATCCAAGTCTTGCAAGACTTGGATCACTTTACACTTAGAACAAAACATAAGCTCTCATCTTCTCCCCTTTAGCTCCATAATTTCGAGAGCCCCTTGGCTAAGAACAACCATTTTTTATTAATTTATTTCTCCAAGATTATTCCCTTAAACCAAGTGCTAAGCCTAGATTAATATTCTACACGTTTTTACTTGTCTTAGCCGAAAGTTGATGCCAAAACCCTAGGGGTTCCGTCGACTTTTTGGAAGTGAGATTCAAAGAGAAGTTGCTCCTAAGGTTGTAAGGGGTACATATATGTGATTGGAACTTGAAGAAGTGGAGCGAAACGAAAACTGCGCACCAATAAAGACCGGACTGTTTTGGGGCGTTTTTGGGCAAAAAATGAGGTAAAACTCCATCTTCTTTTAAAGTAATTGGATATTACTTATTGTTATTATGTATGGATTAACTTGTGTTAGAAAAGAATGAAGAATAAAAAGCGTTTGAGCCATTTTTGGGGCTAAAACCGATTTGGGACAAAATTGGAGCAAATGGAATTCGTTGGTTATTGTCGTTGTTATCTTCACCTATTGCATGTTATAATGGATTAATATTGTTGTTAATAAGTTTTTATAACTTATGTAGAAGTTTTGGAACTCGAATTGGAATAAAATGGATTAAGGAACGAGTTATCGGGTTGTAGTTGTTGTGGTAGAACCGCCCAAAGCGTTAGACGTTGTTGTGTCGTTTAGTGGACTGTTTTGAGGTATTAAATGCTGGAAATTTAGTTGTTATTATGCATGTTTAAGTGTAGTAGTTGCTAATGAAATTCCTAAGGGAATAAGGGTGTGGAAAGGCGTTAAAAGACCTCACATTTTACCCTCGTTATGGTTGGATTGCGGACTGTTTTTATGGGCTGATTTGTCGACTGTTTTGTATAACTGTGGGGCATAGTTTTACACGTCCAGTTAGGCATGTAATCCCCTTTGGCTAACTGTTGGTTGTGCCTTAAATGTGGCTTGTTGGTTGATGAATACGGGCCTTGGAAAAGGTGGAAAAGTACGTAGAAACAAAGGAAGTGCTGCCCAATTTTCCGTAGAATTAGAGTGCCATTATTTGGTATAAGTTCTACACTTGATAGCTTGTAGTTGATAGAAGTGCTATTGTCATTTTAGATTGAAGTACTACGTATAGCGTATTCTACTTAAAGGATGGAATAGCTATCAAAGTTAAGGTACTTTGGAGCATTTTGCTACTTGTCGATAATTGTCGCGAGGTATGTGAACCTCTTCCTTCTTTTGGCATGATTCTATGTATGAAATATACATGTGGTGTTATTTCATGATCCCTTCTACTCTTAGAAGTTAAGAGGTATGTATGTTGATTTACTTTATGTAAAAGCTACGTTTAAGTTATCCTAAGTTCTTACCAAGTCTTATGGGGGATGTTGGTAAGAGTCGTTAGGAAGTATTTGGAGTCGAGTTGACTTTGCTAAGTTACTGCACGAATAAAAATAAGTATCGAACAAGCCATTGCAGCGTTAATAAAAGAAAATGTATCGACAATCAATTAAATTAAAATGAGTAGAATTCTCCATCTGCATAGAAGCTAAGATAAGACAAAATTGTATTACATTTTCTAGATCATGGCTGCTTTAATAAGATCGTTATAAACAAGTATAACCTAGTCACAACGCACAAAAGTATATGTTACTTAATTTAAAGAGTTTACGTTATGAATTTTTAAGACTATGAACCTTAAATTCTTAAAAGGTTAAGAGACTTTATTTTTCAAGTTATGGGACTTGATTCTTAAAGGAATGAATGACTTGATTTAAAAGTATAGAATACTTGATTTGGAAAGTATTGATTTCTTGATATTCTAAAGATAAGAGACTTGATTTCTAAAGTTAAGAAACTTGATTTCTTAAAAGTTAAGAGACTTGAAGTATTTTTTTGAAAGTTATGTAACTTGAGTTTTTAAAAGAAGAGGTTTATGGATATCAGAAAAGAAGGAGTTTTATGATTCTTTTTAAGTATGTATGTACGTAGTACTTTTGGGTTTAATTTTCCCTAATGTAAAAAGAAATAAAAGTGCCTTAAGTTCTCTAAAGTGAAAGGTTGTTATAATAGCTTTATGGGGAGTTGTTATAACGACTAAAGAAGAAGTGAAAAGATGATTTAAAATGTTATGTAAAGAGACATTATCGCGTCCCAGGAATGGGCCGAGCAGTATACCTTTATGGGCAGACTATATGACATTATCGCGTCGTGAATGGGCGGGCAAGATACCTTTATGGGCAGACTATATGACCTTATCGCGTCCCAGAATGGGCCGGGCAATATACTTTCGTGGGAAGACTTTTGTATGACTTCGCTGTGTCCCGCAAATAGGTCGGGTTACGTTATCACGTATGGGTAATCAAAGTAAGCTCCCAAATAAGAAGTCCCTCCATAAAGGGCCGAATTATGTTATGTAAGATATGTAAGTTATGTGGAAAAACTTGATCGAATTCTTAAGTATGTATGTAAGAATATGATGTTAATTCTTATTGAAAGAAGGAAAAGAATGATTAATGTACGATTGATTTCATGAGTTAAAATGGCACGGTAGGATCTGGTAATAAATTTTTATACTTGCCCATGTCATTCTTTTATGCGATTATGATCTTGTTTAATGTACTTTATTTCCATTCCATACTTAGTACTTGTTGTGACCCCTTAGTTGCGTTAAATGTCCGCAGTCTAGGTACACACGATTGTGGATCCATGAGCTTAGGATCCTTGTTCAGATTTTGAGATGGCTCCAAGTTAGGAGTTTGTCATTATGGCTAGGTATATTCAGTGCAGCGGGGCCTTGTCCGTCATAGTTGTTGTCACCTTCTTAGAGGTGCAGTATTCATGTACTAGGCTAGGTGTAAGTTGTAGTTACATTGTTGTACAGCGTAGACCCTTTCGGGTGATTTATATTTATACGGAAGCCTTTCCGGCTTTGCCTTTGTTTTTAAAAAAATGAGTGATATTTATCTTCTGCGGTTTATTTATGTTGTATGGGTAGAAGGGTGCCCAGGTAGGGGCACCAGTCACGGGCCCGGAATTTGGGGCGTGACAGAGTGGTATCAGAGCAGTTAGTACTCGGCATATCTACAGACCGTGTATAGTAGAGTCTTGTTTATTGATGTGTTGTGCACCACATCTATAAACATGAGGCTATAGTACATTTAGGATTGGTTTCCCTTCTTCTCACTCTGAGATCGTGCGATAGAGTTGTGTTATTAGGACAGTCTCTTCCTAACGTGTTATTTTGATTGCAGATATGAGAAAGGCAATAGTGACCCAGAAAGGATTATATGGACTTCATATCCAAGTTGGTAAAACTATTGTACATTTGGTATAATGATGATGTGTATCTGTACGAACGTATTTATTTGGGGTCATATGTGTGTTGCCTAGAATGATTATGAGTTACCATGAGTTGGTTAAGCCTTAATAATTACTTGGAAGGTGTGAAACAGTTTATTGAATCCACACCTAGGCTTTATATATGTACTTATTTGGAATAGTCAAGAGGTAATGAACTGACTAATATTGTGATAGACTCTTGAAAGATTAGGTTTAATTGACTTATGGACATACCATGTTATTAGATTAAGCTATGTTGTATGCTTAAGTGAGATGCACGAATAATATTTTTATGGAGTAAATATGGTTGTTGTGATTAGGACAACATGATATTGAGATTATGAGAAACTATGATATTGAGATTATGAGAAACTATCTTACCCGTATGAGGGGAGGGATAATGTAAGATTGGGACATGGAATAATCGAGAATCGTGGAATACTAGCTAACTATTGAGACCTTAGATGAACATTCGAGGACGAATGTTTCTAAGAGGAAGGATGTTACACCTCGTAATACCGTGGCTACTAATTGAGAACGTGATTAAGGATTTAAGATTTGAATTTTGGAAGGAAAGAATAATTACATTTTCTTAAGGAAAATTTGGAAAAAATGTGGCAGCGGAAAAATTATTAACTTGGAGTATAATACTTCTAATTGGATTTATGGACTTAGTATTGGATTATAAGGTGTTGGAATTGATAATATGGGGTCCATGAGAATTTCACAATTTCGGGGACCTTCAAAAATTATAATATTTTGGACCAATCGGAGGGCGACACGTGGCACCCCTCCACTTGTCTTGCTAAGATGACAACAAATTAGATATTTTGAGAGGGGACAAGTGGACATGGGTCCCACTCCACTTGGCTATACAAATCCAAGTCTTGCAAGACTTGGATCACTTTACACTTAGAACAAAACATAAGCTCTCATCTTCTCCCCTTTAGCTCCATAATTTCGAGAGCCCCTTGGCTAAGAACAACCATTGTTGATCAATTTATTTCTCCAAGATTATTCCCTTAAACCAAGTGCTAAGCCTAGATTAATATTCTACACGTTTTTACTTGTCTTGGCCGAAAATTGATGCCAAAACCCTAGGGGTTCCGTCGACTTTTTGGAAGTGAGATTCAAAGAGAAGTTGCTCCTAAGGTTGTAGGGGGTACATATATGTGATTGGAACTTGAAGAAGTGGAGCGAAACGAAAACTGCGCACCAATAAAGACCGGACTGTTTTGGGGTATTAAATGCTGGAAATTTAGTTGTTGTTATGTTTAAGTGTAGTAGTTGCTAATGAAAGTCCTAAGGGAATAAGGGTGTGGAAAGGCGTTAAAAGGCCTCACATTTTACCCTTGTTATGGTTGGATTGCGGACTGTTTTTATGGGCTGATTTGTGGACTGTTTTGTATAACTGTGGGGCAGAATTTTACACGTCCAGTTAGGCGTGTAATCCCATTTGGCTAACTGTTGGTTGTGCCTTAAATGTGGCTTGTTGGTTGATGAATACGGGCCTTGGAAAAGGTGGAAAAGTACGTAGAAACAAAGGAAGTGCTGCCCAATTTTCCGTAGAATTAGAGTGTCATTATTTGGTATAAGTTCTACACTTGATAGCTTGTAGTTGATAGAAGTGCTATTGTCATTTTAGGTTGAAGTACTACGTATAGCGTATTCTACTTAAAGGATGGAATAGCTATCAAAGTTAAGGTACTTTGGAGCATTTTGCTACTTGTCGATAATTGTCGCGAGGTATGTGAACCTCTTCCTTCTTTTGGCATGATTCTATGTATGAAATATACATGTGGTGTTATTTCATGATCCCTTCTACTCTTAGAAGTTAAGAGGTATGTATGTTGATTTACTTTATGTAAAAGCTACGTCTAAGTTATCCTAAGTTCTTACCAAGTCTTATGGGGGATGTTGGTAAGAGTCGTTAGGAAGTATTTGGAGTCGAGTTGATTTTGCTAAGTTACTGCACGAATAAGAATAAGTATAGAACAAGTCATTGCAGCGTTAATAAAAGAAAATGTATCGACAATCAATTAAATTAAAATGAGTAGAATTCTCCATCTGCATAGAAGCTAAGATAAGACAAAATTGTATTACATTTTCTAGATCATGGCTGCTTTAATAAGATCGTTATAAACAAGTATAACCTAGTCACAATGCACAAAAGTATATGTTACTTAATTTAAAGAGTTTACGTTATGAATTTTTAAGACTATGAACCTTAAATTCTTAAAAGGTTAAGAGACTTTATTTTTCAAGTTATGGGACTTGATTCTTAAAGGAATGAATGACTTGATTTAAAAGTATAGAATACTTGATTTGGAAAGTATTGATTTCTTGATATTCTAAAGATAAGAGACTTGATTTCTAAAGTTAAGAAACTTGATTTCTTAAAAGTTAAGAGACTTGAAGTATTTTTTTGAAAGCTATGTAACTTGAGTTTTTAAAAGAAGAGGTTTATGGATATCAGAAAAGGAGTTTTATGATTCTTTTTAAGTATGTATGTACGTAGTACTTTTGGGTTTAATTTTCCCTAATGTAAAAAGAAATAAAAGTGCCTTAAGTTCTCTAAAGTGAAAGGTTGTTATAATAGTTTTATGGGGAGTTGTTATAACGACTAAAGAAGAAGTGAAAAGATGATTTAAAATGTTATGTAAAGAGACATTATCGCGTCCCAGGAATGGGCCGGGCAGTATACCTTTATGGGCAGACTATATGACATTATCGCGTCCAGAATGGTAAGGCGTTATACCTTTATGGGCAGACTATATGACCTTATCGCGTCCCAGAATGGGCCGGGCAGTATACTTTCGTGGGAAGACTTTTGTATGACTTCGCCGTGTCCCGCAAATGGGCCGGGTTACGTTATCACGTATGGGTAATCAAAGTAAGCTCCCAAATAAGAAGTCCCTCCATAAAGGGCCGAATTATGTTATGTAAGATATGTAAGTTATATGGAAAAACTTGATCGAATTCTTAAGTATGTATGTAAGAATATGATGTTAATTTTTATTGAAAGAAGGAAAAGAATGATTAATGTACGATTGATTTCATGAGTTAAAATGGCACGGTAGGATCTGATATTTTAATTTTTATACTTGCCCCTGTCATTCTTTTACTGATTATGATCTTTTTAATGTACTTTATTTCCGCTCCATACTTAGTACTTGTTGTGACCCGAATTTCTGTGGCTGCGTTCATGTCCGCAGGTCTAGGTACACAGTTGTGGATCCGCGAGCTTAGGATCCTTGTTCAGCATTTTGAGATGGCTCCAAGTTCCGGAGTTTGTCATTATGGCTAGGTATATTCAGGGGTACGACGGGGCCTTGTCCCGTCATAGTTGTTGTCACCTTCTTAGAGGTGCAGTATTCATATGTAATGGGTGGTGTAAGTTGTATTTACATTTTTGTACAGCGTAGACCCTTTCGTGTGATTTATATTTATACGAAAGTCTTTCCGGCTTTGCCTTTGTTTTAAAAAAAAATGAGTGTTATTTATCTTCCGCGGTTTATTTATGTTATATGAGTAGAAGGGTGCCCAGGTAGGGGCACCAGTCACGGTCCCGGGATTTGGGGCGTGACATTTTACCTCGAGATCATCTTCACATAGTTGACTTATGCTAAGTATATTTGCCTTCTACATCAAGAACATTATTCAAGGTTGGTACGTCATTTTTAGTTAGTATTTTACTTATTTTTGTTGTGTTTAGTATAGTATTAGGTTCATTTTTCTTTCTTTTGAGTCACAGCGGTTCGAAAAGGCAGAATGATGAAAAAGAGCAATAAATGGGTAGAAAAGGAAGGCCCCGAGGCAAAAAGGACGAAAATTTGAAATTTAGGGCAGAAGACTGTAGTACCGCGATGCCGTTCATACAGGAACGCGGTGCCATATTTACTGAGAGGCTACAGGACTTTCGGCACCGCGGTGCCAGTCTGCAGAATCGCGGTGCCGATGCAGAATTTTCCAAATCCGAAGTAGAATTGGCCAAGGGCAGAAGGGTCCGTAGGGCACGAAATTTGCAACATACTTAAGCCCTAGGGATTATTCTAGTTGAGGGGGTTGGACATTCTATCACACAACACAACTCAGGGCAGATTGGAGGCTACAATTGGAGACTTTAGTTCACAGTATTTTTCTTTCTTTTTAATTCAGTTTATGTTTGGAATTGTATTAGTTCTTAGCATGTCTATGGCTAGGAGCTAAACACTTTATTAGGGCTTTCCTTATGAATCACTTGAAACTCTTATTAATGAATTAATGCAGTAGTTTGATTTCTTCTTCACTTGTTTAAGATTTATTCAATAGTTGATATGAATGTTTGATAGTTAATTGATCACTAATTATCATAATCTATATGATTTCGAATCAAGAACCGAAAGGAGAGATTTTGATATGCTGTAATTGAATAGACATAGGTTAAAATCGCAGATGAAAGTACCCCGATACTTGTGTAGCATTATAGGTTATTGTTCTTAATCCTCCAATGTGGTAAATTCTATCATAGAAATATAGAAGGGTTCTGCACTGGGGTTGAGCGATTATATATCCTAACCGAATATAAGACAGTCTAGTTAACCGCTATCTTAACGTAGAAGAATAAATCATTCTAGTTGCATTAAGGATTGAATAAAGTGGATAGTCGAGGATTTTGGAAGCCCTAATTTCTTCATAACTGATTACACTTAAATAGTTTAGTTAATTCATACAATTATTCTAGTAGTTAAACAAAAACCCAACTCAATTATCGATTGCCAAATAGATAACATAAAATAGATGAACGGTAATTAGAACCCAGTCTCTTAGGACGATATTCGGTTTTATCAGACTATATTACTTGTGAACGATATGTACATTTGCGTGAGCACATGGAAATCGCCCAACAAGTTTTTGGCGCCGTTGCCGGGGACTGGCGTACTTCTAATATCAAACCATCTATTTTTATTTCTACTTTGGCTTTATTTTTATTTTTATTTTTATTTTTACTGTTAGAACCTTGTTGCCTTGATTTGTTTGTTGATTTTGGTCTTTTTCGGGGATTTAGTGCATGCGAAGAAGCAGAGGAACAAATACACTTGTTCCCTTCAACCCTGAAATTGAGAAAACGTGCAAGCAAAACAGGCAAAATAAAAGGATAACTGATTCAGTGACCATGGAAAACCAACCACTGAATCAGAATGGGGCAAACAATGAGGGTCCTGAACATGTAGAGGAGTCAATACCGGTCCCAGCAGAAAGAAGTTTGGGAGATTATGTCTTGCCCGCGGTCACTGGTGCACAGACATGCATCAGGCTCACAGCAATAGGGGCAAACAACATTGAGATCAAGCCAACCATCTTGAGCATGGTCCAGAACACAGTACAGTTTGGGGGATTGTCATCTGAAGACCCCCACATGCACATTGCCAACTTTCTGGAGTTGTGTGCCACTTTCAAGTACAATAGCGTTACTGACGATGCCATTAGACTGAGGTTCTTCCCATTCTCACTTAGGGACAGAGCCAAGAGCTAGTTGAACTCACTGCCTGCCAACTTTGTCACCACCTGGCATGATCTAGCCCAAAAGTTTATTGCAAAGTTCTTCCCTCCTTCAAAAGTGGCAAAGTTAAGGAGAGAGTTGAACAATTATTACCAGGTGGATGGTGAGTCACTCTATGATGCATGAGAGCGATTTAAGGATTTGCAGAGAAAATGCCCACATCATGGCATAGAGAAGTGGATGCTGGTCCACATTTTTTATAATGGGCTGAGTGGTACTCGTACCATCATATATGTTGCAGCAGGGGGAACGTTCATAAGAAAGAGTGTCAATGAGGCACATGAGTTACTGGAAGACATGGCTTCCAACAATCATCAAGGGGCAAATGATAGGTCAGTGAATAGCAGGAAGACTATGGGCATACATGAATTAGATGCCATCACTTCCTTGAATGCACAGGTGGCCCTTCTGAAGAAGCAACTGCAGCAGAACACTATGTCGGTGAATGCAGTCCAGATGTCGGTAAATTGTGAGATTTGTGATGGACTTCACTCCTTTGACAGATGCACAGCGGTGGACCCTAATAATGTGCCAATGGAACAGGTTCAGGCAGTTGGGAACTTTCAGCGGCCTTATAATTCTAACACATACAATCCAGGGTGGAAAAATCACCCTAACTTTTCGTGGAGGAACGACCAGGCCCAGCAGCAACCATATCAAGGTAATTACCAGAGCCAGCAAGCACAAAATCAGGCTACCTCATCCCAGCAGTTTAGACCACCTACACAACAGGAGAAGCCTGATGAGCTGAGGGCTGCATTGCTTACACTCACCAATTCGCAGAATCAGTTCATGTCTGAAACCAGGTCATCTCTCAGGAACCTGGAAACGCAGGTTGGGCAACTGGTGAAGATGGTAACCAACAGGCCGCCAGGTACTCTCCCAAGCAATACAGAGGTCAATCCAAGAGACTAGTGTTAGGCAGTGTTGTTAAGTAGTGGAAAGCAGTTGGAGCAGGTTGCTCTTCAACCCGCAGTGGTTCATGAGAAAGAGGGTGAGAAAGCAGTTGAGGAAGGAAATGAAGTCGCGAGACCACCTACGATTGAAAGCTCCACTAGCACCTTTGAGGGAATACACTGATAGAATCTCTTACCCTCAGAGGCTCCAAAAGAAGGCCATAGACAAGCAGTTCTCCATGTTTTTGGAGGTGTTTAAGAAGCTTCACATCAATATCCCCTTCATTGAGGCGTTAGAACAGATGTGTTATACCCCGTAGTTCCGGAGTATGTATGTGAGGACGTACGTACGAATGTTTAAACCCTAATTAGGGTAAGAATGAAAGATGTGATTTCTCGACGGAAAATATTTCCGAACCTTGTGAAGGAAATTTTACGTTTTCGATATTTTATCCAATTATGGAATTTTTCCGAGTGATTAAATATTTTGAACCAATAGGAGGGCGACATGTGTCCCCCCAAGAGCATGTTGGACGTTTTTACAAGGAAGTGGGCAAGTCAAATGGTCAAAGTCTTGCATGACATTTGTGGGACAAGTGGACAAAGGAACCTACACAAACACATCTATACCATACACATGTTTCAATCCTAACCCTTGGTTGTCCTATATAAACACCTCTAGTTGATGAAAATCTTCCACACTTAGAACATTTCAAGACTTGAAAATATTTTCTCTCCCTTTTCTTGTTGTTCTCGTCCAAAGCCTCAATCTTTGAGCAAATGTTGTCCAAAAATTCTTAAACTTCCAAGTGTCCTTCCTTAATGTATTAGGAAGATTATTAACCAAGAGTTAGAAAATATTTCACACCCCTAGCCAAAAAAAAAAAAAAACCTTGGCCGAGAGTGGGCAGATTTTCGGGACTGTTTTGGACAGATTTTTAGTCAAATGTGGAAGGGAATATCTCCTAGCATATTAGGATTTTTGGGGTGTTTCAAAAGCCTAAAATGAAGTTCGCCGAGTCTAGTTTCCAACGCAACAAACCGCTCGTCGATAGGACACTGGAGTAGAGAGTTGTCGACGTTACAAGTTCAGCTGACGAAGCAGTGGCTAAAAATCTGGACAGTCACGTTTTTTGGGCTATTTTGAGGTAATGAACCTTAACCTCTTTGTGAAGTTGATTATTATGTATATATGGATATTATACATATACTGGAAGTACATTATGAAGTATGAGACATAAGGAAAGATTTGGATCTTGTTAAGATGTTAAAAGGAGAATTGACATATTAGCCATTAAAATGGTAAAAATGTATTCATTACTTACTAAGAAGTTAACAACAAAGGAACTATAACTTATATTAAGATTGGAATATAAGTTGGAAGACTAATGAAGTAATTGGATAAGTAAAATTGTAAAAGTTGGCCAAGGACCCCAACTTAAGGACCGTATTTACTTTGAATCGTATTTACTTTGAACTGTATTTACATTGTTGTTATGAAGGAGAGATTGTTAATCGCGTTCCATTTGGGCGTGTTATCCCCTTCTTTAATTATTGTTGTTATGAAGGAGAGATTGTTAATCGCGTTCCGTTTGGGCGTGTTAACCCCTTCTTTAATTATTGTTATTATGAAGGAGATATTGTTAATCGCGTTCCGTTTGGGCGTGTTATCCCCTTCTTTAATTATTGTTGTTATGAAGGAGAGATTGTTAATCGCGTTCCGTTTGGGCGTGTTATCCCCTTCTTTAATTATTGTTGTTATGAAGGAGAGATTGTTAATCGCGTTCCGTTTGGGCGTGTGATCCCCTTCTTTAAATTTCGGTATTATTGCACCTTAATTATAGTATGTTAATTACGGTTATCGGGCCTTGGAAAAGGTGGAAAATTGAGTAGAAACGGGGGAGGTCTTTGAATTTTCCTTAGGATATGGAACCTTGTTCTTAGAAATATCCTACAAAGAGATCTAGAGGTTAATAGACGTTTCATGGCCATTATAGGTGGACGTACTACGAGTAGCGTATTCTACTTGAAGGGTGAAAAAGGGCTAGCAAGGTTATAGTACTTTGGAGCGTTTTGCTAATTGTCGATAATCGTCGCGAGGTATGTGAACCTCTTCCTATCCTTTCTAGCATGATGGTTGTAAACTATGTAGTACGGTGAGCGTCGTGTGCTAAAGCAATTTGGTTGGTTTAAAACATAAAGTGTTATAATGGCTTTATGGGAAGTTAATTATAACAACTTTGTGTAGGTAAAAGAATGGTTTATTGATTTTTTTTAAAAAAACATAAGAGACTTGACTTATATTTGACTTGATTTGATATGTGAAGAACTTGAATTGTGTGGAAAGTTGTGAAACCTCATTAAATGTAATGAGTACTTGGTTTTGAATAATAATGTTATATTGACTTCGGAAATGAGAATAAGTATCGAACAAACCACTGCAGCATTAATAAAGGAAAATATATTGACAAATAATTAATATTATTAAAACAAGTAGAAACCTCCATCTGCATAGAAGCTAAGATAAGACAAAATTGTATTACATTTCCTAGATCATGGTTGCTTTAATAAAGTCATTAATAACAAGTATTGATTTTTTTTAAAATTCCAAAGTAAGGAACTTGTTTTCTAAAAGAAAAGAGACTTGAGGAATTGAAGTGTTTTGGTTTAAAAGAAAGGCATGGTTTTGTCTTAAATTGGTTTAAAAAGAAGGCATGGTATTTTCTTGGTTTATTTAAAAAAAGAAGGTATGGAAATTGTTTTGATTTACTTAAAATGATGGTTACTCTATTTGATACTACGGGTATCGTGTGACCTTCGTAAAATAAATGGATCTTTTTGAAAGAATTAAAGTACGTAGTACCTTGGGGTTAAAACCCGGATTTGTGGTCATAAAATGAAAGTCTAAGAGTATGTTGAACTTGCCTATGCTTGTTGTGATAGCCTTTGTTGTGCAAGTATTGTATTTCTGTGCTACCGCGTCTCTCGATGGAGGGTCGGCTATCTGGTTGATTGATGGACATACTGACACGTTGGGTGGCCCACGGGTATACTTCCACTATATCGATCCTTTTGGACATACTGACACGATGGGTGACCCACGGGTATGCTTCCACTAGGAGTGTTATCTTGTTATTTGCTTTGGACATACTGACACGATGGGTGGCCCACGGGTATGCTTCCACTAGGAGTGTTATCTTGTTATTTGCTTTGGACATACTGACACGATGGGTGGCCCACGGGTATGCTTCCACTAGGAGTGTTATCTTGTTATTTGCTTTGGACATACTGACACGTTGGGTGGCCCACGTGTATGCTTCCACTATGAGTGTTATCTTGTTATTTCCTTTGGACATACTGACATGATGGATGGTCCACGGGTATGCGTCCATTAGGATGGTTTTATGGCCATGCTTATACCGAGGTAAGATTCCGGGGCATGTGGCCATTGTGCGGGTTAAATTCCTGGGTTACATTTTGAGTGATGACTTTACGGGCGTGAGTCCCTGACTTGACATGACTGCTTATATGTTGTGTACTGTAGTTTGGTTACTCCTGCTTTATATAGACTATTATGATTTCATTTACGATATTTTGATTTCACATACTTGGTACTGTTATCGACCTCCTTGGCTGCGTTAAATGTCGCAGTAGAGATACACGATTGTTGATCTCGCTCATAGGATCACGATTCAGCGTTGGAAGCTCCGTTTCTCGGAGGCTTATCTTTCGTATAGTCCTGCCGTTGTAGGTACTTACTTTCGTGGTATGGCGGGGCCTGTCGTCGTAGTTGTGGTTACATTCTCGTAGAGTGTGTAATCGTTGTGGCGGGGTTTGTAAAGGATGTAAGCTCAAGTTTAGGTTTATATATATGCGAAAGGTAACCATTTGGTTACTTTGTTTCTTATTTTATCTTGTTTCATGTTTAAGTTTTTATTTCCGCTGATTTTCTCTGATGTTGTATCACTAGGGTGCCCGGGGTAAGGCACCAGTCGCGGGCCCGGGGTAAGGCACCTGTCGCGGGCCCGGGGTCGGGTCGTGACAAAAGTGGTATCAGAGCAGTTAGTCCTCGGAAAGTGTCTACAGACCGTGTCTAGTAGAGTCTTGATTATCGGTGTGTTGTGCACCACATCTATAATCGTGAGGTCGCAGGACATTTAGGATTGGTTTCCATTCTTCTTACTCTGAGATCGTGCCTTTGAGCTGTGTTATAAGTTGGACTCCCTCTGACGTATTCTTTTGTACCAGTTATGCCTCTACGCAAGGCAACCAGAGCCAGAAGGGCAAGGCAAGAGAGAGTCGAGTAGAGCACGAGGTTACGAGGCACAGCCCGCCTTTACTCGAGGTGGTGCTACAGACGGCAAGTTTTGCGACGCCACCAAAGCAGAGTTTAGGCAAGCAGCGGTAGCTACCGAGGCAACACTACTCGAGACGCCGCCCACCACGGCCAGGAACAGAGGATATGGGTTACAAAGATATGGCCCAGTTATTAGCCAGGATCGTGGCGAGGCACGAGGATAGGCTGGATGCAGCAGTTCCAGTTCCAGTAGTACCCGTGGTTCACCCGAGGTCGGATAGTTTGAGACTTCGGGACTTTCTGAGTTGCAGCCCGCCAGAGTTCTATGGGTCGAGGCCTGAGGATGATCCGCAGGAGTTCATCCGACAGTTACAGCGGATCATGAGAGTGATCAAGGCTTCAGAGACCGAGTCGGTGGTCTTAGGTTCGCATCGGCTGCGTGATACTGCAGTCGACTGGTTTGATTCATGTGAGCTGTCCCGGGGGGAGCATGCGCCTCCAGCTGTTTGGGACGAGTTCTCGGAGGCATTTCTTACACACTTCTTGCCCTCGCAGATGAGGAGAGCTCGGGCAGATAGATTTATGATGTTGAGACAGAACGGGCGTACGGTTCGGGAGTACAACATAGAGTTGACTCGTTGGCTCGGTATGTCCCCGCTTTAGTGGCAGATATGGAGGATAGAGTGCACCGCTATGTCACAAGACTTGACGATTACTTAGCAGAGGGTTGCACAGGTGTAGCTCTTTAGCCGGGCATGGACATTGCCCGTATACAGGCTTATGCATAGGGGATGGAGGAACGTAGAGACCGACGTAGGGACCAGGATCAGCATAAGAGGGCCAGGATAGCAGGGTCCTTCAGTAACTCAGGAGACAGACCACCTCAGCAGCAGACTGAATATATACCTTATCTAGTTCAGAGTGGTCCTCCACAGTCTTTAGGACGTCTGGAGTATTCAGGAGCAGGTCAGGGCTCCAAGGGTTCAGATTTTCGGGGGAGTAGGGGTGTTAGTCTGAGGAAGCCACCTCTACCTCGGTGTGGTCGATGTGGTAGACCCCATCTTGGGGAGTGTCGTACTATTTCGACAGCTTGTTATGCTTGCGGCCAACAGGGCCATTTGGCGATAGACTGTCCGACCAGAGGTGGCACTTGTGGGATAGCACAGACTACGGGATCAGTTGCGGGTTCTTCACCTCCCATAGCTAGGCGGGATGTTCATACACCAGCAGGTCACGGCAGAGGTCGCGGTGGAAGTTCCCAGTTTTAGCGGTCCTTTGAACCGTCTATTTGATTTTCAGGTATATCCTTAACCCTCTAGAGACTAGTTTGTATTGATGATATGATGATGTGTTAAGTGTTATGTTCGGATAGCTTATGTTAAAATATGATTTAGAAGCCTGGTTTGTGAAAAGGGTAAGTCTGGGGATAAGGCAATTGTGAACCTTAGAATTTATAACAGTTGAGACCGAGACCTTAGATGTAAGGCCGTCTTGAGTAAAAGATTTTACGGTTAGTCTTTGTCGGAGTGCATAGTATACGTGGAGTATTTGTGTGATAATTCCATGGGTAGTTTGAGATAGAAGTGGTAGCTTTCATGACGTGAATTAGTAAGATTGTTCTGGATCGGGGAACGAGAGAGTTTGGCGCGATAATGTGTCGGGTTGAGGCCAGATTGCGGGTCAACCCGCAGCCCGGAATGAAGTGATGTAAATTTGAGGGGGTCCCGCTAGGTGATGGGGTCACGAGGGTGCAAGGCCCAAGTTTAGATAACCATTGTACGAGTTCTTAGACGCGTTCGACCATAATCGGATCATGAAGGCCGGGATTGGCCTTAAAGGAATGTGAGGCTGGTAAGATGACCAAGGTTGGAGGTAGTAACTCCAAGATTTTGGAAACTGAAGCAATGACGGAAGTATGGTACGTGTACTAGAAAGAGTTCGGGTGTTCGAGGAGGGTACGACGAGTAAGAAAAGAGGCGAAGATGTGTTAAGAAGATGGAAGTGTCCTTTTTATAAGTAAAGATGTGAAGAAAGTATCCCTTGGACCATGGGTGGAGCTAATAGTATTGTTATACGCTTTAGAGATGATTCTTCGTGGGCTCGGATGTGAGTTTATGCGCGTACGTTATATTATGGCCATGAGTGGCATAATTGGTTTCGTAAGTATAAGAGGGAAGGCTATACCGGCACAGGTATGTTTTGAGACTTAGAAGGAACATTCGGGACGAATGTTTCTAAGGGGGGAAGAATGTTATACCCCGTAGTTCCGGAGTATGTATGTGAGGACGTACGTACGAATGTTTAAACCCTAATTAGGGTAAGAATGAAAGATGTGATTTCTCGACGGAAAATATTTCCGAACCTTGTGAAGGAAATTTTACGTTTTCAATATTTTATCCAATTATGGAATTTTTCTGAGTGATTAAATATTTTGGACCAATAGGAGGGCGACATGTGTCACCCCAAGAGCATGTTGGACATTTTTACAAGGAAGTGGGCAAGTCAAATGGTCAAAGTCTTGCATGGCATGGGACAAGTGGACAAAGGAACCTACACAAACACATCTATACCATACACATGTTTCAATCCTAACCCTTGGTTGTCCTATATAAACACCTCTAGTTGATGAAAATCTTCCACACTTGGAACATTTCAAGACTTGAAAATATTTTCTCTCCCTTTTCTTGTTGTTCTCGTCCAAAGCCTCAATCTTTGACCAAATGTTGTCCAAAAATTCTTAAACTTCTAAGTGTCCTTCCTTAAAGTATTAGGAAGATTATTAACCAAGAGTTAGAAAATATTTCACACCCCTAGCCAAAAAAAAAACCCCTTGGCCGAGAGTGGGCAGATTTTCGGGACTGTTTTGGACAGATTTTTAGTCAAATTTGGAAGGGAATATCTCCTAGCATATTACGAGTTTTGGGGTGTTTCAAAAGACTAAAATGAAGTTCGTCGAGTCTAGTTTACAACGCAACAAACCGCTCGTCGATAGGACACTGTAGTAGAGAGTTGTCGACGTTACATGTTCAGCTGACGAAGCAGTGGCTAAAAATCTGGACAGTCACGTTTTTTGGGCTATTTTGAGGTAATGAACCTTAACCTCTTTGTGAAGTTGATTATTATGTATATATGGATATTATACATATACTGGAAGTACATTATGAAGTATGAGACATAAGGAAAGATTTGGATCTTGGTAAGATGTTAAAAGGAGAATTGACATATTAGCCATTAAAATGGTAAAAATGTATCCATTACTTACTAAGAAGTTAACAACAAAGGAACTATAACTTATATTAAGATTGGAATATAAGTTGGAAGACTAATGAAGTAATTGGATAAGTAAAATTGTAAAAGTTGGCCAAGGACCCCAACTTAAGGACCGTATTTACTTTGGATCGTATTTACTTTGAACTGTATTTACATTGTTGTTATGAAGGAGAGATTGTTAATCACGCCCGTTTGGCGTGTTATCCCCTTCTGTATTTATTGTTGTTATGAAGGAGAGATTGTTAATCGCGTTCCGTTTGGGCGTGTTATCCCCTTCTTTAATTATTGTTGTTATGAAGGAGAGATTGTTAATCGCGTTCCGTTTGGGCGTGTTATCCCCTTCTTTAATTATTGTTGTTATGAAGGATAGATTGTTAATCGCGTTCCGTTTGGGCGTGTTATCCCCTTCTTTAATTATTGTTGTTATGAAGGAGAGATTGTTAATCGCGTTCCGTTTGGGCGTGTGATCCCCTTCTTTAAATTTCGGTATTCTTGCACCTTAATTATAGTATGTTAATTACGGTTATCGGGCCTTGGAAAAGGTGGAAAATTGAGTAGAAACGGGGGAGGTGCTTCCGAATTTTCCGTCGGATATGGAACCTTGTTCTTAGAAATATCCTACAAAGAGATCTAGAGGTTAATAGACGTTTCATGGCCATTATAGGTGGAAGTACTACGAGTAGCGTATTCTACTTGAAGGGTGAAAAAGGGCTAGCAAGGTTATAGTACTTTGGAGCGTTTTGCTAATTGTCGATAATCGTCGCGAGGTATGTGAACCTCTTCCTATCCTTTCTAGCATGATGGTTGTAAACTATGTAGTACGGTAGACGTACGTGTGCTAAACGAATTTGGTTGGTTTAAAACATAAAGTGTTATAATGGCTTTATGGGAAGTTAATTATAACAACTTTATGTAGGTAAAAGAATGGTTTATTGATTTTTTTTTAAAAACATAAGAGACTTGACTTATATTTGACTTGATTTGATATGTGAAGAACTTGAATTGTGTGGAAAGTTGTGAAACCTCATTCGTGAGTAATGAGTACTTGGTTTGGAATAATAATGTTATATTGACTTCGGAAATGAGAATAAGTATCGAACAAACCACTGCAGCGTTAATAAAGGAAAATATATTGACAAATAATTAATATTATTAAAACAAGTAGAAACCTCCATCTGCATAGAAGCTAAGATAAGACAAAATTGTATTACATTTCCTAGATCATGGTTGCTTTAATAAAGTCATTAATAACAAGTATTGATTTTTCTTAAAATTCCAAAGTAAGGAACTTGTTTTCTAAAAGAAAAGAGACTTGAGGAATTGAAGTGTTTTGGTTTAAAAGGAAGACATGGTTTTGTCTTAAATTGGTTTAAAAAGAAGGCATGGTATTTTCTTGGTTTATTCAAAAAAGAAGGTATGGAAATTGTTTTGATTTACTTAAAATGATGGTTACTCTATTTGATACTACAGGTATCGTGTGACCTTCGTAAAATAAATAGATCTTTTTGAAAGAATTAAAGTATGTAGTACCTTGGGGTTAAAACCCGGATTTGTGGTCATAAAATGAAAGTCTAAGAGTATGTTGAACTTGCCTATGCTTGTTGTGATAGCCTTTGTTGTGCAAGTATTGTATTTCGTATACCGCGTCTCACTGAGGTCGCTATCCGTTGATTGATGGACATACTGACACGTTGGGAGGCCCACGGGTATACTTCCACTATATCGATCCTTTTGGACATACTGACACGATGGGTGGCCCACGGGTATGCTTCCACTAGGAGTGTTATCTTGTTATTTGCTTTGGACATACTGACACGATGGGTGGCCCACGGGTATGCTTCCACTAGGAGTGTTATCTTGTTATTTGCTTTGGACATACTGACACGATGGGTGGCCCACGGGTATGCTTCCACTAGGAGTGTTATCTTGTTATTTGCTTTGGACATACTGACACGATGGGTGGCCCACGGGTATGCTTCCACTAGGAGTGTTATCTTGTTATTTGCTTTGGACATACCGACATGATGGGTGGCCCACGGGTATGCTTCCATTAGGATGGTTTCATGGCCATGCTTATACCGAGGTAAGATGCCGGGGCATGTGGCCATTGTGCGGGTTAAATTCCTGGGTTACATTTTGAGTGATGACTTCACGGGCGTGAGTCCCTGACTTGACATGACTGCTTATATGTTGTGTACTGTAGTTTGGTTATCATACATAACTCCTGCTTTATATAGACTATTATGATTTCATTTACAGTATTTTCAGTTTCATATACTTGGTACTGTTATCTTGACCTCCTGGGCCGCGTCATGTCGCGGTAGAGATACACCGATTGTTGATCCTCGCCATAGGATCACGCTCATTGTTGGAAGCTCCGTTTCTCCGGAGGCTTATCTTTGGTATAGTCCCCTGTCGTTGTAGGTACTTACTTTCAGGGGTATGGCGGGGCCCTGTCCCGTCGTAGTTGTGGTTACATTCTCAGAGGTCTGTAGTACTGTTGTGGGCAGGGTTTGTAAAGGATGTAACTGTTCAAGTTTAGGTTTATATATATGCAGAAAGGTAACCATTTTGGTTAGCCTGTTTCTTATTTTATCTTGTTTCATGTTTAAGTTTTTATTTCCGCTGATTTTCTCTGATGTTGTATCACTAGGGTGCCCGGGGTAAGGCACCAGTCGCGGGCCCGGGGTAAGGCACCGCGGCGTCGGGTAAGGCACTGGGCCATCGCGGGTCGGTCGTGACAAAAGTGGTATCGAAGCGATTAGTCCTCTGAAAGTGTCTGCATCGTGTCTAGTAGTCTTGATTATCGGTGTGTTGTGCACCACATCTATAATCGTGAGGTCAGCAGACATTTAGGATTGGTTTCCATTCTTCTCACTCTGAGATCGTGCCTTAGAGCTGTGTTATAAGTTGGACTCCCTCTGACGTATTCTTTTGTACCAGTTATGCCTCTACGCAAGGCAACCAGAGCGGAAGGCAAGGCGCAGAGAGTTGCGAGTAGAGCACGTAGGGTTACGAGGCACAGCCCGATCTTTACCTGAGGTGGTGCTACAGACGGCGAGTTTTGCGACGCCGCCAGCCCCAGCAGAGTTTAGGGCAGCAACAGTAGCTACTGAGGCAACACTACCTGAGACGTCAGTTCCACGGCCAGGAACAGAGGATATGGGTTACAAAGATATGGCCCAGTTATTAGCCAGGATCGTGGCGAGGCACGAGGATAGGCGGGATGCAGCAGTTCCAGTTCCAGTAGTACCCGTGGTTCACCCGAGGTCGGATAGTTTGAGACTTCGGGACTTTCGAAGTGCACCCGCGAGTTCTATGGGTCGAGGCACGAGGATGATCCGCAGAGTTCATCCAAGCGATTACATCGGATCATGAGAGTGATCAAGGCTTCAGAGACCGAGTCGGTGGTCTTTGGTTCGCATCGGCTGCGTGATACTGCAGTCGACTGGTTTGATTCATGTGAGCTGTCCCGGGGGGAGCATGCGCCTCCAGCTGTTTGGGACGAGTTCTCGAAGGCATTTCTTACACACTTCTTGCCCTCGCAGATGAGGAGAGCTCGGGCAGATAGATTTATGATGTTGAGACGAGCCGCGTACGGTTCGGGAGTACAACATAGAGTTTGACTCGTTGGCTCGGTATGTCCCCGCTTTAGTGGCAGATATGGAGGATAGAGTGCACCGCTATGTCACAAGACTTGAAGATTACTTAGCAGAGGGTTGCACGGGTGTAGCTCTTCATCCGGGCATGGACATTGCCCGTATACAGGCTTATGCATAGGGGATGGAGGAACGTAGAGACCGACGTAGGGACCAGGATCAGCATAAGAGGGCCAGGATAGCAGGTCCTTGAAGCTTCGAGAGCAGACCTCGCCAGCGTGATGAATATATACCTCATCCAGTTCAGAGTGGTCCTCCACAGTCTTCAGGACGTCTGGAGTATTCAGGAGCAGGTCAGGGCTCCAAGGGTTCAGGTTTTCGGGGGAGTAGGGGTGTTAGTCTGAGGAAGCCACCTCTACCTCGGTGTAGTCGATGTGGTAGAACCCATTATGGGGAGTGTCGTACTATTTCGACAGCTTGTTATGCTTACGGCCAACAGGGCCATTTGGCGAGATCGTCCGACTAGAGTGGCACTTGTGGGATAGCAGGACTACGGATCAGTTGCGGGTTCTTCACCTCCCATAGCTAGGCGGGATGTTCATACACCAGCAGGTCACGGCAGAGGTCGCGGTGGAAGTTCCCAGTTTTAGCGGTCCTTTGAACCGTCTATTTGATTTTCAGGTATATCCTTAACCCTCTAGAGACTAGTTTGTATTGATGATATGATGATGTGTTAAGTGTTATGTTCGGATAGCTTATGTTAAAATATGATTTAGAAGCCTGGTTTGTGAAAAGGGTAAGTCTGGGGATAAGGCAATTGTGAACCTTAGAATTTATAACAGTTGAGACCGAGACCTTAGATGTAAGGCCGTCTTGAGTAAAAGATTTTACGTTAGTCTTTGTCGGAGTGCATAGTATACGTGGAGTATTTGTGTGATAATTCCATGGGTAGTTTGAGATAGAAGTGGTAGCTTTCATGACGTGAATTAGTAAGATTGTTCTGGATCGGGGAACGAGAGAGTTTGGCGCGATAATGTGTCGGGTTGAGGCGATTGGGTCAACCCGCGGCGAATGAAGTGATGTAAATTGAGGGGTCACGCTAGGTGATGGGGTCACGAGGGTGCAAGGCCCAAGTTTAGATAACCATTGTACGAGTTCGTAGACGCGTTCGACCATAATCGGATCATGAAGGCCGGGATTGGCCTTAAAGGAATGTGAGGCTGGTAAGATGACCAAGGTTGGAGGTAGTAACTCCAAGATTTTGGAAACTGAAGCAATGACGGAAGTATGGTACGTGTACTAGAAAGAGTTCGGGTGTTCGAGGAGGGTACGACGAGTAAGAAAAGAGGCGAAGATGTGTTAAGAAGATGGAAGTGTCCTTTTTATAAGTAAAGATGTGAAGAAAGTATCCCTTGGACCATGGGTGGAGCTAATAGTATTGTTATACGCTTTAGAGATGATTCTTCGTGGGCTCGGATGTGAGTTTATGCGCGTACGTTATATTATGGCCATGAGTGGCATAATTGGTTTCGTAAGTATAAGAGGGAAGGCTATACCGGCACAGGTATGTTTTGAGACTTAGAAGGAACATTCGGGATGAATGTTTCTAAGGGGGGAAGAATGTTATACCCCGTAGTTGCGGAGTATGTATGTGAGGACGTACGTACGAATGTTTAAACCCTAATTAGGGTAAGAATGAAAGATGTGATTTCTCGACGGAAAATATTTCCGAACCTTGTGAAGGAAATTTTACGTTTTCGATATTTTATCCAATTATGGAATTTTTCCGAGTGATTAAATATTTTGGACCAATAGGAGGGCGACATGTGTCACCCCAAGAGCATGTTGGACATTTTTACAAGGAAGTGGGCAAGTCAAATGGTCAAAGTCTTGCATGGCATGGGACAAGTGGACAAAGGAACCTACACAAACACATCTATACCATACACATGTTTCAATCCTAACCCTTGGTTGTCCTATATAAACACCTCTAGTTGATGAAAATCTTCCACACTTAGAACATTTCAAGACTTGAAAATATTTTCTCTCCCTTTTCTTGTTGTTCTCGTCCAAAGCCTCAATCTTTGACCAAATGTTGTCCAAAAATTCTTAAACTTCTAAGTGTCCTTCCTTAAAGTATTAGGAAGATTATTAACCAAGAGTTAGAAAATATTTCACACCCCTAGCCAAAAAAAAACCCCTTGGCCGAGAGTGGACAGATTTTCGGGACTGTTTTGGACAGATTTTTAGTCAAATTTGGAAGGGTATATCTCCTAGCATATTACGAGTTTTGGGGTGTTTCAAAAGACTAAAATGAATTTCGTCGAGTCTAGTTTCCAACGCAACAAACCGCTCGTTGATAGGACACTGTAGTAGAGAGTTGTCGACGTTACAAGTTCAGCTGACGAAGCAGTGGCTAAAAATCTGGACAGTCACGTTTTTTGGGCTATTTTGAGGTAATGAACCTTAACCTCTTTGTGAAGTTGATTATTATGTATATATGGATATTATACATATACTGGAAGTACATTATGAAGTATGAGACATAAGGAAAGATTTGGATCTTGTTAAGATGTTAAAAGGAGAATTGGCATATTAGCCATTAAAATGGTAAAAATGTATCCATTACTTACTAAGAAGTTAACAACAAAGGAACTATAACTTATATTAAGATTGGAATATAAGTTGGAAGACTAATGAAGTAATTGGATAAGTAAAATTGTAAAAGTTGGCCAAGGACCCCAACTTAAGGACCGTATTTACTTTGGATCGTATTTACTTTGAACTGTATTTACATTGTTGTTATGAAGGAGAGATTGTTAATCACGTTCCGTTTGGGCGTGTTATCCCCTTCTTTAATTATTGTTGTTATGAAGGAGAGATTGTTAATCGCGTTCCGTTTGGGCGTGTTATCCCCTTCTTTAATTATTGTTGTTATGGCGAGAGATTGTTAATCGCGTTCCGTTTGGGCGTGTTATCCCCTTCTTTAATTATTGTTGTTATGAAGGAGAGATTGTTAATCGCGTTCCGTTTGGGCGTGTTATCCCCTTCTTTAATTATTGTTGTTATGAAGGAGAGATTGTTAATCGCGTTCCGTTTGGGCGTGTGATCCCCTTCTTTAAATTTCGGTATTATTGCACCTTAATTATAGTATGTTAATTACGGTTATCGGGCCTTGGAAAAGGTGGAAAATTGAGTAGAAACGGGGGAGGTGCTGCCGAATTTTCCGTAGGATATGGAACCTTGTTCTTAGAAATATCCTACAAAGAGATCTAGAGGTTAATAGACGTTTCATGGCCATTATAGGTGGAAGTACTACGAGTAGCGTATTCTACTTGAAGGGTGAAAAAGGGCTAGCAAGGTTATAGTACTTTGGAGCGTTTTGCTAATTGTCGATAATCGTCGCGAGGTATGTGAACCTCTTCCTATCCTTTCTAGCATGATGGTTGTAAACTATGTAGTACGGTAGACGTACGTGTGCTAAACGAATTTGGTTGGTTTAAAACATAAAGTGTTATAATGGCTTTATGGGAAGTTAATTATAACAACTTTATGTAGGTAAAAGAATGGTTTATTGATTTTTTTAAAAAAACATAAGAGACTTGACTTATATTTGACTTGATTTGATATGTGAAGAACTTGAATTGTGTGGAAAGTTGTGAAACCTCATTCGTGAGTAATGAGTACTTGGTTTTGAATAATAATGTTATATTGACTTCGGAAATGAGAATAAGTATCGAACAAACCACTGCAGCGTTAATAAAGGAAAATATATTGACAAATAATTAATATTATTAAAACAAGTAGAAACCTCCATCTGCATAGAAGCTAAGATAAGACAAAATTGTATTACATTTCCTAGATCATGGTTGCTTTAATAAAGTCATTAATAACAAGTATTGATTTTTCTTAAAATTCCAAAGTAAGGAACTTGTTTTCTAAAAGAAAAGAGACTTGAGGAATTGAAGTGTTTTGGTTTAAAAGGAAGACATGGTTTTGTCTTAAATTGGTTTAAAAAGAAGGCATGGTATTTTCTTGGTTTATTCAAAAAAGAAGGTATGGAAATTGTTTTGATTTACTTAAAATGATGGTTACTCTATTTGATACTACAGGTATCGTGTGACCTTCGTAAAATAAATGGATCTTTTTGAAAGAATTAAAGTACGTAGTACCTTGGGGTTAAAACCCGGATTTGTGGTCATAAAATGAAAGTCTAAGAGTATGTTGAACTTGCCTATGCTTGTTGTGATAGCCTTTGTTGTGCAAGTATTGTATTTCTGTGCTACCGCGTCTCTCGATGGAGGGCCGGCTATCTGGTTGATTGATGGACATACTGACACGTTGGGTGGCCCACGGGTATACTTCCACTATATCGATCCTTTTGGACATACTGACACGATGGGTGGCCCACGGGTATGCTTCCACTAGGAGTGTTATCTTGTTATTTGCTTTGGACATACTGACACGATGGGTGGCCCACGGGTATGCTTCCACTAGGAGTGTTATCTTGTTATTTGCTTTGGACATACTGACACGATGGGTGGCCCACGGGTATGCTTCCACTAGGAGTGTTATCTTGTTATTTGCTTTGGACATACTGACACGTTGGGTGGCCCACGGGTATGCTTCCACTAGGAGTGTTATCTTGTTATTTGCTTTTGGACATACTGACACGATGGATGGTCCACGGGTATGCGTCCATTAGGATGGTTCCATGGCCATGTTTATACCGAGGTAAGATGTCGGGGCATGTGGCCATTGTGCGGGTTAAATTCCTGGGTTACATTTTGAGTGATGACTTTACGGGCGTGAGTCCCTGACTTGACATGACTGCTTATATGTTGTGTACTGTAGTTTAGTTATCATACATAACTCCTGCTTTATATAGACTATTATGATTTCATTTACAGTATTTTCGGGCCACATACTTGGTACTTGCAGATCGACCTCCTTCGGGGGGCTGCGTTCATGTCGCAGGTAGAGATACACCAGTTGTTGATCCTCGCTCATAGGATCACAGTTCAGCGTTTGGGAAGCTCCATTTCTCCGGAGGCTTATCTTTGGTATAGTCCCCTGTCGTTGTAGGTACTTACTTTCAGGGGTATGGCGGGGCCCTGTCCCGTCGTAGTTGTGGTTACATTCTTAGAGGTTTGTAGTACTGTTGTGGGCAGGGTTTGTAAAGGATGTAACTGTTCAAGTTTAGGTTTATATATATGCAGAAAGGTAACCATTTTGGTTAGCATGTTTCTTATTTTATCTTGTTTCATGTTTAAGTTTTTATTTCCGTTGATTTTCTCTGATGTTGTATCACTAGGGTGCCCGGGGTAAGGCACCAGTCGTGGGCCCGGGTTAAGGCACCAATCGCGGACCCGGGGTCGGGTCGTGACAAGATGCCCGCATACTTCAAATTCATGAAGGAGATACTTGGGAAGAAGAGAAGGTTGGCGGATTATGAGACAGTAGCATTGACAGAGGAGTGCAACGCCATCTTACAAAAAACACTGCCTCCTAAGTTGAAAGATCCAGGAAGCTTCACCCTGCCCTGCACTATTGGCAAAGTAACATGCAACAGGGCACTTTGTGACTTAAGGGCTAGTATCAACCTCATGCCTCTGTCTATATTTAAGAGATTGGGTTTGGGGAAAGACAAACCAACCACAGTTAATCTGCAGTTGGTTGACCGAACCGTGGTGCACTCTAGAGGCATAGTGGAAGATGTGTTTGTCAAGGTGGAAAAGTTCTTCTTCCCAGCAGACTTCCTAATTCTTGACATGGAGGAAGATGATGAAATACCCATCATTTTGGGGAGACCATTCCTTGCAACTGGTAGAGCCCTAATCGATTTGGAGAAGGGAGAATTGAGACTACGGGTTCAGGAAGAAGAGATGGTATTCAAGGTGTTCAAACCCACCATTGAGTCCCAGGCTAGCAACAGGTGCTTCGCAGTAACCACCACTGACACAGCAGTTCAGCAAGCACAGACCAAAACTAGGAAGGTCATTCCTATAGCTGTGGACTCACATGCTAGTTTGAAAGCTGCAACAAAAGTTCATGACATGAAAGCTGACCACCAGGTAATTCCCACTGAACCCAATGAAAAGAAAAAGAAAAATAGAATGAGGAAGAGGAAGAGGAAAATGATTCTCAAGTGGATAGGTTGTGGGGTTAATTTACCCTAATGCTTTGATAAGGAACTTGCGTCCGGCTAAAAAACGTTAAAGACATCGCTACTTGGGAGGCAACCCAATGTTTAAATTATGCAATTTAGTTTAAATTGAACAGTCTCACTTGTGGTATTTTTGTTGTTGTGATGTGATGCAGGTGCGGGAATCGGAGACTGAGCAGGAAAACAAGGTGGAAAACACGAAATAAGGTCAGCATCGCGGTGCCATTCGGCAGGACCGCAGTGCAGAATGTTCAGAGAAGCCACAATACTTTAGGCACCGCGGTGCCGTCATGCAGGATCGCGGTGTCGGGGCGCGATTTCAGAAACACCAGCCTCCCATGTCCTTGGAGCCTCCAATGTCAATGATGGAGCAGCTGCTCTTAAACCAACAATAGATGCTGCGAAACCATGAACAAATGCTCTTAAATCAGCAACAGATGATGCAAGGACATCAGGACCTGAGCCAGCGCGTCGATGATTTGAGCACCAGGTTCGACCAGTAGTCAATGCAGTATCCGCCGCCACCACCACTATTTTGAACCGCTATTGTCTGTAAGACGTCCCTTTTATTTTTGATCTTACACATTTGGGATACTGTTTCAATTAAGTTTGTGGGGTGTTTATGTTTTTAAGTCTTTTTTATTGAGTTTTTGTGTCTATATGAGTCAATTTTTTTTTATGATCATGCATGTTGTAGTTGCTGAAAATGCCTAGTGAATTAAGTGGGATAATGTAATGGAATTAGAGTTAAAATATGTGTGCTCAAGTTAGATATGCAAAAAATTATGAAAATCTGATTATTTAGGATATTTGTGCTTAGCTTATGCATTGTCAATTGAAAAATGTTTATAAAGTCTGTTTTCTTGTTATTTAAGGCGAAATAGTTAAGATATACATGTTTAGGGAGATAATTCAGACATTTCTTTGTTAGTCCTTCTTACCTTTCATTACCTACCATGCAAAAAATTGTATCTCTAGTCAGCCCCTTTGAGCCTAAAATAAGTTATTTCTTTGGAGGTGTCTATATGGATGTGTTTCATGCGCTCAAAAAGAGAAGAGGGAAACGATAGGTATGGACTGAAAAAAAAATACCAAAAAGAAGGATAAAATAGTTGAATGAGAAAAACGCTTATAGTACGTAAATTGAGCCTAAATGCCTACTCTTACCTACCCCTGCCTAAGTCTACATTACAACCTGAAAAGTCCTGAAGATCGCTAGAATGTATGTCTATGATTAGTGGAGAATAGCAAGTAAACAGACTCATAGAACTAAAAGAAATTGACATGCATAGGGTAGGTGTTCATACTTCCATTGATTATGATTGAAATTAATTTGCGAAATATCTGACTTGAAATTCTAGATTGCTAAGTTCATGCTATGTATGTTCCAACATATTATCTCAACTGACGTTCATGCTTTTCTAAGTAACCTTGTGCAGCTGCTTGATTTGAGTCTTTGAGTCTTTGTTAATTTTGAGTTCTTTGTTTATGTTTTTCTGCTTTACTCGAGGGCGAGCAAAGTTTAAGTTTTGGGGTATGTTAGGCGTATTTTGTATATGTTTTTTGAGTCATTTTTAATTAGTATTTTACTTGTTTTTGTTGTGTTTAGTATAGTATTAGGTTCGTTTTTCTTTCTTTTGAGTCACATCAGTTCAAAAAGGCAGAATGGCGAAAAAGAGTGAAAAATGGGCAGAAAAAGAGGGTCCCGATGCAAAAAGGACGAAAATTGGAAATTCAGGACAGAAGACTGCAGCACCGCGGTGCCGTTCATATAGGACCGTGGTGCCATATTTACTGAGAGGCTGCAGGACTTTCGACACTGCGGTGCCAGTCTACAGAACCGTGGTGCCGATAAGGAATATTCCAAATCAGAATTAGAATTGGCCAAGGGCAGAAGGGTCCGTAGGGCACGAAATTTACAACATACTTAAGCCCTAGGGATTAGTTTAGTTTATGGGTTGGAAATTCTATCACACAACACAACTCAGGGCAGATTGGAGGCTACAATTGGAGACTTTAGTTCACAGTATTTTTCTTTCTTTCTTTTTAATTCAGTTTATGTTTGGAATTGTATTAGTTTTTAGCATATATATGGCTAGGAGCTAAACACTTTATTAGGGTTTTCCTTAAGAATCACTTGAAACTCTTATTAATGAATTAATGCAGTAGTTTGATTTCTTCTTCACTTGTTTAAGATTTATTCAATAGTTGGTATGAATGTTTGATAGTTAATTGATCACTAATTATCATAATCTATATGATTTCGAATCAAGAACCGAGAAGAGAGATTTGGATATGTTGTAATTGAATAGACATAGGTTAAAATTGCGGATGAAAGTACCCCGATACTTGTGTAGCATTATAGGTTATTGTTCTTAATCCTCCTATGTGGTAAATCATATCATAAAAATATAGAAGGGTTCTGCACTGGGGTTGATCGATTATATATCCTAACCGGAATATAAGACAGTCTAGTTAACCGCTATCTTAACGTAGAAGAAGAAGTCATTCTAGTTGCATTAAAGATTGAATAGAGTGGATAGTAGAGGATTTTGGAAGCCCTAATTCCTTCATAATTGATTACACTTAAATAGTTTAGTTAATTCTTGCAATTAGTCTAGTAGTTAAACAAAAACTCAACTCAATTATCGATTGTCAAATAGATAACATAAAATAGATGAACGGTAATTAGAAACCAGTCTCTTAGGATGATATTCGATCTTATCATACTATATTACTTGTGAACGATACGTACACTTGCGTGAGCACGTGGAAATCGCCCAACATACGTCAGGAACATTGAGGGTTCCTCTACCAATTATACTACTCTTGATTCCCCCACCGAAGGTCACGTATCATCCGTTGAATGCATCATAATCCTTCAGTAAGCTTTTGGTATATGTCATGTGTCGTGAACAACCACTATCGAAATACCAAGAACATATAATGTTAGTACGTAGAGCAATTATGCACACATTACAATACAGGTTCAGTTTAGGTACCCACACTTTTTCAAAACTCTTCTCTCTGTTCTCAGGCTGATTGCTTCGAATGTTGATAGCAATGTTGGATAACATTGGTTATGACATCTTCGGCAACGATCTGAGCACAGATTTTTGATTGTAGCAGTAGGGCATTAGATGACCTAACTTCTTATAGTAGTTGCATCAAAACTTCAATTTATCCTTAGTGTTATGTGAGTTATTTTTAGCATTGTCTGTTTCTTTAACATACTTTATCTTCTCACTTTTCCTATGGATCTTAGAAGTTTTTGGTTTATGAGGTGATTGATACCCAAGCCCAACCTGTGTCGATTTGCTAAAGTTTAAAATTGTGTCCAACTTAGAGGTCCTCGTGTTGAGTCTTTGGAAGGTGGTTACAGCTAAATTCAATCTTGCACGGATCTTACCAAGTTATAGGTCCTTCTTGGTAAGTTCTACCTCTAACCGGTTAATAGTGCCTTTAAGATTGTTATTTTCAAGAGCCAAAGATTTTGCTTTTGAATCTAGTTGCTCAGATTCTGTGATCAAGTTTTTACAAAGATCTTGTAATTCCTTTATCACTTCATCTTTAGAGTCAACCAGATCTAGGTTTATAACTTCACATGAAGAAATTAAACCACTAAAACTATTAACATCAGAATAGTCAAAATAAACATACCTTTCTGATGTTGCTGGAATTTCAGATGTTGTATCCAATGTTTTCACAGATGTTGTATCCAATGTTTTCACAGATGTTGTAACAACATTGTCAACAACATCTTCATTATCGGACAATGAATATTCCAACATTGCTGCCAGCATCTCCTGTGATTCTTCTTCTCGATCTCCTTCCACTTCTTCATTTTCATCATCACTGAGAGACACCCACATACTTTTATTAACTTTTCTAAGGGTGTTTGCACACTCATTAGCATAATGTCCCCAACCCGAGCATGCATGACATTTCACTCTCTCGAGTTATTTAGGGTTAAAATTGGTATTGTCTGATTTTGTTTTTCTTAGTGGATTATCACTTCTTTGCCTTGAAGGTGATCTTATTGGATGTTTATTGAAGAGTGGGTTTTGGTGTTGCTTTTATTTAGCTTTACTTCGATCATTGTTGATCTTCTTCATCATTGAATTAAATCATCAAGTGAGTAAGACAATAGTTGCACCATCACCTAGTTCCTCAAGGTTTTCATCCTCGTCTCTAATGTTTGTTTTCGAGGTTTGTCCTTGGAGTGTCACCGTCTTGTCCCTATACAAATTAATTTGGCTCTGGATGTTCATTTCATAAGTTTGAAATATGTTCATCAAGGCATGTAGATCCATTGTGGCAAGATTATGGTCTCTTCAATTGCATAAATCTTTGTGTTAAACCTTTCAGGAAGAGATCTGAGGGCTTTGTCCACAAGTTATGTGTTTGTCAAAGGAGAACCAAGCACTTGATATTGATTTGCAATGTCAATTAACTTTTCAAAAATATGACTTTATATCATCAGATTCTTCTATCCTCAAGCACTCATATTAGCTCAAAAGCATGCGTAGCTTTGTTCGTCGCATACTCGAGGTACCCTCACAATGAGTTTGCAGTGTCTTTCAGGCGTCTTTAGCCGATGTACAATTCTGAATGAGTTTGAACATGTACAGATCTATCCATCCGAATATAGCATTCAAGGGCTTTTCGTTAAATCTAACATTATTGATTTCTTCCACAGTCCACTCAGATTCGGGTTTGGTAAGAATATCACCATCCACATCTGCTGGATACTTGGGAACAACATATCCTTCGGTGACAGATCTCCATGATCGAACATCAATGGATTTTATGTGGTCGAATCTTCCAATAGGCATAATTTGTTCCATCAAGAATCGAAAGTCTACCAACATTTTGAATAGTTGAGTCCATAGTAATTAAATATAGGACCAAACACTTATTGTGTTAAGTGTTGGCTCTGATACCACTTGTTAGGTCTGAGGCGACAGATAAGGAAATAAACGTAAGAAAAATAAAGATTCCAAAAGCTTGAAAAGCTAAACAGTTCCTTTATGTTGCCTTCAGTATTGTGTCAACACTTGAGGCGCACTCGATAAAATAATGATAAACTTTAAAGAGTAAATGCAGCGGAAAAGGTAAAAGACTCAAGGTTTATATTTTCAAGGGTATATATTAATATAGCCCTTGATGGTTAATGACCGAAGTAATGTATATATTATATACAATTACAATTGAATTTCTTTTTACAATTTGTAGAAATAAAATAAAAAGAAATTACAAAAGCGAAGTCGAAGATGACTTCATCCTAAAGACAAAATATCTATAAAGAAACATACAACATCTTCATTATAATTGCTTCAACAATAAGCTTAATCTATAATCTGGGCAGCAATAGTAATGTGGGACTAGATGTTGTTATACTACTTTAGGCAGTGGTGTTTGATCCAGTTTCTAGAGTGAATTTCTGAGTGCTCTTTTGGTGATTCTTTTCTTTGTAATATGGATACCGATACTCTGAAGTTCCTCTTCTATTTATAGTGTGAAACTTCCTTGAAATTCTCACTGGTTGGTTAAGGAAGTTGAGAGAAAATAGGTAGCAGTTTGGACCGATTCAACCTCCATGAAATACACAACTACATTGACTTGATCTTCACGTCACTTTCCTTCCAAGCTCGACTTCTTCTTTTCTCACATTTTAAACAAAACTTCTTGTTTAGCTTGCCCAGGTCATTTTTATCTCACAGTAAACTCATTGTTTTGGCCAGAAGAATAGGCAAAATTGTTTATAGAGATGTTGTCTATGATGTTGTCACAACACTGCAGGCAACATTCTTATGTTCATAAGCAATGTTGTCCTGACTGATTACTCATGTTGTCACAACACTCATCCAACATCAACAAGAAGATTGATGGGCATCAAATTAAAGTGCATATAACTTATATACTTATGATAAATTAACATGTATACCTGTAAATTTTACATTCAATGTTGAATACGGATGAAAAAAGGACCAACTATCAATTAATAAGATGCAAATTTAAATAACTAATAATGCTAAGATACTAAATAAGGATATTGACCTAAACGGTCAAGAGGGAGGCGATATACCTGATTTTGTTTTTAGAATAATCAATGTAAGACTTAATGCTCGAATCACCTATCGCAAATTCGAAAAGAAAAAATAAGTTGTTGATTCGTCTTACTTTTGCCTCGATTTTACGTGGATGCAAAGTAAAACAAACAGAATCAGAGTTAAAGATTAACAATAATATTGTTGTTGGAACTTGTAAAAGAATAAGAATAAAGTGATAAAAAAATGACTTCGGCAAAAATTGGTCGAAGGGCCGAGGCTCTTGATTGGCAGTAAGCTATTGGAATTACCAAAGCGAATTAGGGTTGAGGCGCTTGATTGGCAGTAAGACACTGGAACTGAAAAATGAATTAGGGTCACGGCGCTGAGTGCAAGAGCTGAGGCGCTTCCAATGGTAATTTTCATATTTGAACCAAAAGTTGTGTCTCTTTCACATAAGGTCACAACCTTTAGGTGAAAGGTTGTTATTTGGTCGAATTTTATGCTATATAAAGCATGTTGATCACTTGTTAGAAGATATACAACACAATACTCTTACAATCAATCATTAAAACACATTTAATGATCTAAGATTGTGGTTTCATCTTCTTCTTCTTAAAAGAGATTTTCTGGAAAAATACTTAAAGTAAATTCGTCAGGGATCAAGTTCTCGTGCAAGAACCTGAACCAGATAGTTGTATCATCAAGATAGACGTTCGTGAAACTACAGTAGAGTGGGGGCAAATCTCTGTCTTAGGTCACTGCATTGCAGGCCTCTATCGACACAAGTTAGTGTGTGTTTTCAATTTGTTGTTTTTCCGGTATAGACCAAAATTCCGTTATGACCGGCCCCTGACCTGCCTCCGATTACTGAAAGTGAATTCCCATCGTTGTTAATTTCAATTACAGTTGCATCATTATTATATTATTGTGATTGTTTATTGAAAGGTCTAGATTGACACTAACAATCTAAGACAGAAATTCTCAGAAAAATTTATTTTCTAATTTGTTGAGTTTGGAAAATAAATCAGGGAATACCTTTTCCTGATTTGCAAATATGGATCAATCTAGATCATCAATGGTGAAAAACCATGTGGATAAACCTGAGAAATTCAAGGGTTTTGATTTCAAACGCTGACAACAAAAAATGTTGTTTTACTTAACCACTCTCCATGTGGCAAATGTATTGACTGCTGAGGCTCCAACGACATTGCCGGAAGGAGAAGGGGAGAATGCTCCTACTGATGCAGAGAGAGCAGAAAGGCTGAAGGCTATTGAGACTTGGTGGAGCCAAGAGTTTCTTTGTAAGAACTACATTCTCAACGCCTTGGACGATACTCTCTATGATATATACTCCACGTTCGGATCAACACGAGAGTTATGGCAGTCATTGGAGAACAAGTACAAAACTGAGGTTGCTTGTTCGAAGAAGTTCGTCGTCGGCAAGTTCTTAAACTTCAATATGAGTGATGCAAAGCATGTTGTCAAGCAAGTGGAGGAACTCCAAGTCATTCTTCATGAACTAGAGGTTGAAAGTATGGGCCTTAACCAAAATTTCCTTGTTGCTGCTATTAATGAAAAATTACCTCCTCCTTGGAAGGACTTTAAGATTTACTTGAAGCATCTAACGGAGGAAATGAGTTTTGAGCAAATGGTTCTGAAAATTCGTGTTGAAGAGGACAACTGAAAGAATAAAAGGGCTGATGTTGTTTTATGGGAGCCTAATGCCAACATGGTAGAAGGCAATGATTCAAAAGCCAAGTTTCAGAAAGGCAAGGGCAAATTTGTTGATGACAAGCCATCTTTTGCAATTGGGAGGAATGCACTAGCCCACAAAGGACCAATGCATTCAAGAAACCACAATCATGACTATGTTGGGTATGTGGAAAACCTGGGCACAGGGCAAAAGATTGTCGCCTTCGCAAGAGTCAAGACGGTGGTGTGGAGGTTCGAGTAATATCAACCAAACCAACCGGACTAAAACTAAGAACCAATTCATTGGGGTTGTGGCTGCTGAAGCAAATCTGGTTACAAATTCAACCGATTGGTGGATGGACACGGGTGCTACAAGACATGTATGTTCAGAGAAGGACATGTTTTAATCTTACCAAGCCATTAAGGATGTAGAACCACTGTTTGTGGTAATGCCGTTGCTGTGAAGGTAGAATGGAAAGGGAAGGTGACTTTGAGGCTTACTTCCGGGAATGACCTTGTGCTCACAAAGGTATTGTACGTGCCTGAAATTTGTAGGAACTTAATTTCTGGGTCTGTTCTTAGTAACAAAGGCTTCAAAATTGTAATAGAGTCTGACAAATTTGTACTCACCAAAGGTGGGATGTATGTAGTTAAGGGTTACCTCAGTGAGGGGCTCTTCAAACTAAGTATTGTACCTACTCAGGCAGTTGCCATTATTAATAAAAATGCAGGCGCTAGCTCTGCTTCTATGTATATGGTTGATTCCCCTTCTTTATGACATTCTCGATTATGTCATGTTAATTATCGTTCCTTACAAAGAATGGTAAAGATATGCATGTTGTCAAAATGTTCTATGAACAAAATTACTAAATGCTGGCTCAGATAGAGTCAAATGTCATGACCCGACCAAGCCCGCTGATCGTGCCCTACCCAGGCACCCCGCAGTATACATCAGAGAATAGCAATGAACATACACAACATACAAAAAAACTTAGACAAGAACTAACAACAAAGCTAGCCGATAAGGCCACCTTCCGTAAAATATACTCAATCCGTAAATGTAATAAAGACATTTTTCTTTTCTTTACACCCAATCCACAATGTGACTACGCACTTAAGAATAACAACTCGCGACAGGGCCCCTCCATACCCCTGAATGTACAACAACCGACAATACCAGAGATAAGCCTCCGAAATGAAGGAGCTTCTCAACAGCTGAACAGTGATCCTAAGAGTGAGGATCAAGAACTCAGACTTTACTCATGCAGATTTAACGCAGCCCCAAGGAGGTCGCATAACATGTACCAAATATGTGAAACTGAAAGCATCAGAATGAAATCATAAGTCTAAAATAAAACGAGACATGTATGATTACTCAATTAATAAGACATCGTGCCTTACTAACAATGAGAGTAAATAGGAGTATACTTACAATATAAAGTAGGAGGCTCACGATCAAAGCAGGACCACCCGCCCGCAGTATCATTAAGCAATCCTATTCCTGGGACTATTTCACCCGCATAGATCGCGTGGACCCGCATGAGGTATTCCTCGCATAGGTTGTACCCGCCCGCATGGGACTATTTCACCCGCATAAGCCCATAAGGACTCGCATGGGACTATTTCACCCGCATAAGCCCATAATGACTCGCATGAGGTATTCCTCGCATCATGGGTATCAAATCCACGGAAACAGGTGGTATAACGTTTTGGGGGGTTTACCCCTCATTTATACTCTTACCCTGAAGCAGGTGGTATAACGTCTTGGGGGTTTACCCCTCATTTATACTCTTACCCTAGCTCAACCGGCCATCATACATAACATAAGCCCTACCGGCTTATCATACAATAAATAAGCAAGTTAAGAAATCCCCCTAACTTCTTATTAGTCTTATTCATATACATTCTCATTTTAGTTTACTTAAGGCACTAACATGTCATTATAAAATCCGGGAATTTAACCCAAAGTACTACGTATTTCTATTCTTTTAAAAATGACTCTTTTTCATATATAACTTCCAAGATACTAATAACCGTAGTATCAAGTCATAACTACTTTTCAAGACAAGTCACGTGTTACACCCCGTATTTACAGGACATGGTGTAAGAACGTACGTAAGAACTCACAGTGTTAAGATTGGAGACTTGTAAAAATTTCTCGGAATTATGAAATTGTCGGAAAACGTAATATTGTGACGAATGGGTGGGCGACACTTGTCACCCCCCTTATTGATGCCTTGGACGATTTTAGGCATGGCCAAAATGGTCATTGACCATAGCCTTAGGATGACTAAGTCTTCCAATTAATTAGCTTGACAAAATTGACTAAGTCAAAGGGTCCTAAGTCTTGATATTTTAATTAGAGATCATCCAAACCACCCAATTGTTTGCATCTTGACCCTCCAAGGTTCTATATAACACTACTAGTAGCAAGACCAAGTTTGACACTTAGAAAAATTTCCAAGAATTTCAAGAATCCAAGGAGGTGCTCTCGGGTTAGGCTAGCTTCCCACAAGAAATTTTTTGTTTGTTATCCAATAATCTTCCCACTTTAAACCAAGGTCCCTATGTGTATCAGAGGCATATCTCAATAGAAAAATCTCGGAAAAGATAGTTTTCTGTTAGTCGCAAAGTGAAAACCTAGTGGCTTTCTAGGTTTTGGATTGGAGGTTTGAAGGAAAGTTGTTGGTGTGGTTCTAAGGGTATCAAGGATCGGATTGAGGTGTCTTTACGAGGCTCTAGGTTGCTAAGGAGCAACTTCGGTTTTGAAGATTGGATTACAATTGTTGAGGTATAATCTTGTTCTTTGAAAGTGTTACAAGATTATTTATATTGTTGTTGTTAACTTTACATGTTGCTAGCATGAAGTTGTTAAGTTGAAGTTTATAAGTATTATGGACTACTTGTAGCTTAAGTTCGAAATGGAAAGTAAGTCATGTTAAGTGGAATACAATTTGATCGTTATTAGAATCGCCGCACGAATTGACTCAAGATTATAGTAGTTATAATCGTTGCGACTAGATATCATGTTATGCTACCAAGTTAGGATTGAAATGGAAATTGGATAAGAATTGGTATGGTTGAACTCAAGGTGGCCGAATTTGGACTTTTAGTTCGTTATTCATTTGTATTGGACCACCTTCTAAATTGTGAGCCAATTGGGGCTGTTTGGTTATTGTATTCGGCCTTGAAAAAGGTGGCAAAGTGAGTAGAAACAAAGGAGGTGCTGTCCGATTTTCCGTAGAATTTAGCGACTTAGCACCTAGAATATTCTACGATGAAGTAAGAGGTTAATGGACGATGGTGACCATTATAGGTTGATGTACTAAGTATAACGTATCCCACTCAAGACTGGAATAGCTCAAGGTTGAAGTACTTTGGAGCATTTTGCTACTTGTCGACAATCGTCGCGAGGTATGTGAACCTCTTCCTTCCTTTGGCATGATTCTATGTATGGAATATACCGGTGGTATCATTTCATGTTTCCTGTTACTCTTAGAAGTTAAGAGGTAGTTGTGTGATCTACTCTATGTAGAACTTTTCCTATCTTTGAGCATGACTAGTTGCACGTGTAGTACGCAGACGTACAACACCTTGATATCCTTTACTAGTTTGTGAATAGCCAAGTCGGGTGAGTTGGGAGATTAACTCACTTCTTTGAAAGTATAAAGGATGTCTTAAGTGTTATTAAAGTTAAGGGACTTGAAGAGTTTTAAAGTATGTGATACTTGTTCCGCTTAAACGTATAAGTCCCTGGATAGGAAATTGTTTTTGGGCTAAGGTATAAAGTGAATATAACGGCTTTATGGGAAGTTAGTTATATTTGCTTTATGGAAAGATAAGTGATTTGATTTTAGTGAAAAGGCCACTTGTTTTAAGGTATTAATTGCCTAAGGTTTTATAATAAAAGGAGTCACTTGTTTTCTAAGGTTAAGAGACTATTTGTATTTTTGAAAGTTATGAGAATTTATTTGAAAGTATTTAATACTTGGTTTCAAAAAGTAGAAGTCTCTCGTTATAAAATGAACGTGTTGGTCTAAACCATAATGGGTTATAACGGCTTTATGGGAAGTCGGTTATAACGGCTTTATGGAAGGTTAAGAGAATGGTTTTCTAATAGAGTAAGCAAAGAAATAACTTGTGTTAAGGAAGGGCAAATTGTTTTAAAGGTACCAATTGCTTAAGGTTTTAAATAAGGAAGTCACTTGACTTAGTGTTCGGTAATTGTATTTTCTAAAAAGGTATTGTGACTTGTCTTGAAAGGTGAATAGGACTTGATACTACGGTTGTTAGTATCGGGGAAGTTTTATTTGGAAAGGAGTCTTTTGAAAAGAATGTACGTACGTAGTACTTTGGCCCGCTTAATCGAGAATAATTCTATGTGATGCCTTGATTAGTACTTTGGCTTGTTAAATGAGAATTATTCTATTTGTGCCCGATAAGTACTTTGGCTTGTTAAATTGAGAATAATTCTATGTGATGCCTTGATTAGTACTTTGGCTTGTTAAATGAGAATTATTCTATTTGTGCTCCGATAAGTACTTTGGCTTGTTAAATGAGAATTATTCTATTTGTGCCCTCGATAAGTACTTTGGCTTGTTAATTGAGAATTAGCCTATGTGTCGGGTGATAGCCTTTGAGTGCAAGTATTATGTTTTATTACGATGTCGCGACTCTACGGAGGGTACCGCCTTGTTATAAGTTACTCGACGCATCGACAGTGATGTGGGATTCCACGTATGCTCGCTATTTGTAGCACTCGGGTTAAATTCCGGATTTTATAAAAGACATGGTAGTGCTTATGTCTTGTTTGATGGTCGGTCGAGATAGGTAAGAGTATAAACGGCGGGCAAGCCCCAAGACGTTATACCACCTTCTCCAGGTAAGAGTATAAGTGAGGGTAAACCCCAAGACACTGTACCACCCGCTTTATGTGTTGTTTGACGACCGGCCGAGATAGGGTAAGAGTATAAACGGCGGCAAGCCCCAAGACGTTATACCACCTTCTCCGTGGTAAGAGTATAAGTGAGGGGTAGACCCCAAGATGCTATACCACCGCTTTACCACCTTCTCCGTGGTAAGAGTATAAGTGCGGGTAGACCCAAGACGATATACCACCGGGACTTGGTGTTCATGTATGCCTATTGGTGTATTATTATACCGGATCGATGATGTGATGGATTCCACGGCAGATATATATATATGTATTGTGTATGTGTACGCCGACTGAGGTGGGATGCCACGCGCGTCACATGGTTATATTTTACACTAATAGTCATGACGGTGATGGGGATTCCACGCATGCTTTGATATTAGTGTGATTTGATCGCGTCCCAGTCGGGTCGGTAGTATATGTGTCCCTCCGTAGTGGGCCGGACTATGTTATGAAAGATAAGTAAGTTATATGGTAATGAACTTAATGATTCTTTTCTAAATAATGACGTAAGAACGTGACTATAACTTTTATCGGAATGGAAAGGATAATAAGGTACGATTAAGTTCATAAGTGGTAATGACACGGCAGATCCGTATGTATTTTTATACTTGTCCTTGTCATTCTTTTGTACAGCTTATGATTTGTTTATCAGACGTTATATTCTGCTCCATATTCGCAACTGTTATCGACTTCTTCGGGCCGCGCTCATGCCCGCAGTTTTAGGTACCCATGTTGGTGATCCTCGCTCATGTGATCTCGGTCGCTTTTGAGAAAAGCTCCATTTGCTCCGAGGCTTATCTCTTGTACGGCTTTCCGAGGTAGTAGATTCATGTATATTCGTGGTATGGCGGCCCTGTCCCGCCACGCTTGTTCGATTGTTATTCCTAGAGGTCCGTATTCACATACGTGGGTCGCTTGTAAAAGAAAGCGAGGCAACGCTTCGGTTGTTTTTATATATGTTCGTGAAGGTAGCCTATCGGCTAACTCGTTGCTTTACTTACGATGTTTTATTTCTAAGTTTCATGTATGTTCCGCTGATTTTCTCGATGTTTACTCGTAGCGGTGCCTGTGTAGGCGCCACGCGTCCCGGTCGGGTCGTGACAAAAGTGGTATCGAGCGATTAGTCATCTGAAAGTGTCTACTGCACCGTGTCTAGTAGAGTCTTGATTATCGCGTGTTGTGCACCACATCTATAATCGTGAGGTCGCAGGACATTTAGGATTGGTTTCCATTCTTCTCACTCGAGATCGTGACAGAGTATTGTTTAGGTCGCCTCCTAACGAGTTATGTTGATCGCAGCCACGAGAAAGGCAAAGATGACCAGAATGACTATGGATCGCGTATCCGTGTTGGTAATGATTATAGTATAGTTGGTATTGTGACATACATCTATACGAGTTATGTATGAGGGTCAGACGCGTGTTGCCTAGAATGATTTTAAAGTACCAGGAATTGGTAAAAACTAACTAGATACCGGGAAGGTATGGAGTAGTTAAAGGATTTTCGCCAAGGTTTTGTGTTTTATTTCGAGATAATTGGGAAAGGATGAGCCGTGCGATAGGTAGTGGACCCTGAAGCCATATTAAGGAACCTAACTAATGTCATGTTAATAGATCAAGCCGTAGTATGCTTAAGAGAATTATACTGATAAGGCCTCAGATAGAGTATGTAATGGTTGTTGTGATCGACAACATGGTTATGGTTTTATGAGAAGTTTTGTACCCGCTACGGACTGATAAGGTAGGTCGAGCATGGAAATTGCGAGCCTAAGAATATTGATTACCGCCGAGACCTTAGGTATATAAGGTTTTCTCGCAATAAGATTTTAAGTCGCACTCAAGGATAAGAGTTAAGTCATGACCAGTCGGGTTGAGGACTGTTACGGTCTCCCATGGCCCGAAATGGAGTGATCAGTTGGTAGTAGTTCCTCTACGTGACAGGTCACGCGGTGCAAGGCCCAAGTCTAGTTAATTGTTTTACGGGTTCGGGACGCTCCACCGAATCCGTAGTGAAGCCGGAAATGACCTTATATTGTTTCAGAGTGACTCCAAAGATTAGAGGCCGAATAGGTATGGAAGTTATGTATGTATGTTAGAAGGAGTTGGAAGTGCGAAAAGGTAACCTCTTTGGGCTTGTGATGGACGTATGCGTGTACAAGGTATTAGGCCACGTATGCATCATGGTATGTCGGGGTTGGAAAGAGAACTATGTCGCTAATTATAAGTTTGACTCGAAAGAACATTCGAGGACGAATGTTTCTAAGGGAAGAATGTTACACCCCGTATTTACGTGATACGGTGTAAGAACGCACGTAAGAACTCACAATGTTAAGATCGAGACTTGTAAAAATTTCTAATTATGAAATTGTCGAAACGTAATATTGTGACGAATGGGTGGGCGACACTTGTCACCCCCTTATCGATGCCTCGACGATTTTAGGCATGGCCAAAATGGTCATCGACCATAGCCTTAGGATGACTAAGTCTTCCAATTAATTAGCTTGACAAAATTGACTAAGTCAAAGTGGTCCTAAGTCTTGATATTTTAATTAGAGATCATCCAAACCACCCAATTGTTTGCATCTTGACCTCCAAGGTTCTATATAACACTACTAGTAGCAAGACCAAGTTTGACACTTAGAAAAATTTCCAAGAATTTCAAGAATCCAAGGAGGTGCTCTCAAGTTAGGCTAGCTTCCACAAGAAAATTTTTGTTTGTTATCCAATAATCTTCCCACTTTAAACCAAGGTCCCTATGTGTATTGTAGGCATATCTCAATAGAAAAATCTCGGAAAAAGATAGTTTTCTGTTAGTCGCAAAGTGAAAACCTAGTGGCTTTCTAGGTTTTGGATTGGAGGTTTGAAGGAAAGTTGTTGGTGTGGTTCTAAGGGTATCAAGGATCGGATTGAGGTGTCTTTATGAGGCTCTAGGTTGCTAAGGAGCAACTTCGGTTTTGAAGATTGGATTACAATTGTTGAGGTATAATCTTGTTCTTTGAAAGTGTTACAAGATTATTTATATTGTTGTTGTTAACTTTACATGTTGCTAGTATGAAGTTGTTAAGTTGAAGTTTATAAGTATTATGGACTACTTGTAGCTTAAGTTCAAATGGAAAGTAAGTCATGTTAAGTTGGAATACAATTTGATCGTTATTAGAATCGCCGCACGTAATTGACTTGAAGATTATAGTAGTTATAATTGGTTGCGACTAGATATCATGTTATGCTACCAAGTTAGGATTGAAATGGAAATTGGATAAGAATTAGTATTGTTGAACTCAGGTGGCGAATTTGGACTTGTAGTTTGTATTAGTTTGTTATTCATTTGTATTGGACCACCTTCTAAATTGTGAGCCAATTGGGGCTGTTTGGTTATTGTATTCGGCCTTGAAAAGGTGGCAAAGTGAGTAGAAACAAAGGAGGTCTTTGTCCGATTTTCCGTAGAATTTAGCGACTTAGCACCTAGAATATTCTACGATGAAGTAAGAGGTTAATGGACGATGGTGACCATTATAGGTTGATGTACTAAGTATAGCGTATCCCACTTCAAGAATGGAATAGCTCAAGGTTGAAGTACTTTGGAGCATTTTGCTACTTGTCGACAATCGTCGCGAGGTATGTGAACCTCTTCCTTCCTTTGGCATGATTCTATGTATGGAATATACGGTGGTATCATTTCATGTTTCTGTTACTCTTAGAAGTTAAGAGGTAGTTGTGTGATCTACTCTATGTAGAACTTTTCCTATCTTTGAGCATGACTAGTTGCACGTATGTAGTACGGTGACGTCTGACACCTTGATATCCTTTACTAGTTTGTGAATAGCCAAGTCGGGTGAGTTGGGAGATTAACTCACTTCTTTGAAAGTATAAAGGATGTCTTAAGTGTTATTAAAGTTAAGGGACTTGAAGAGTTTTAAAGTATGTGATACTTGTTCCGCTTAAACGTATAAGTCCCTTGGATAGGAAATTGTTTTTGGGCTAAGGTATAAAGTGAATATAACGGCTTTATGGGAAGTTAGTTATATTTGCTTTATGGAAAGATAAGTGATTTGATTTTAGTGAAAAGGCCACTTGTTTTAAGGTATTAATTGCCTAAGGTTTTATAATAAAAGGAGTCACTTGTTTTCTAAGGGTTAAGAGACTATTTGTATTTTTGAAAGTTATGAGAATTTATTTGAAAGTATTTAATACTTGGTTTCAAAAAGTAGAAGTCTCTTGGTTATAAAATGAACGTGTTGTCTAAACCATAAAGGGTTATAACGGCTTTATGGGAAGTCGGTTATAACGGCTTTATGGAAGGTTAAGAGAATGGTTTTCTCTAATAGAGTAAGCAAAGAAATAACTTGTGTTAAGGAAGGGCAAATTGTTTTAAAGGTACCAATTGCTTAAGGTTTTAAATAAGGAAGTCACTTGACTTAGAAGCGTAATTGTATTTTCTAAAAGGTATTGTGACTTGTCTTGAAAGGTGAATAGGACTTGATACTACGGTTGTTAGTATCGGGAAGTTTTATTTGGAAAGAGTCTTTGAAAAGAATGCACGTCGTAGTACTTTGGCTGCTTAATCGAGAATAATTCTATGTGATGCCTTGATTAGTACTTTGGCTTGTTAAATGAGAATTATTCTATTTGTGCCCGATAAGTACTTTGGCTTGTTTAATTGAGAATAATTCTATGTGATGCCTTGATTAGTACTTTGGCTTGTTAAATGAGAATTATTCTATTTGTGCCGATAAGTACTTTGGCTTGTTAAATGAGAATTATTCTATTTGTGCCCCGATAAGTACTTTGGCTTGTTAATCGAGAATTAGCCTATGTGTCGGTGATAGCCTTTGAGTGCAAGTATTATGTTTTATTACGATGTCGCGACTCTCGGTTGGAGGCCTGTCTTGTTATAAGTTACTTGGACGCACGCGATGATGTGGGATTCCACTGTATGCTTAGTTATTTGTAGCACTTGGGTTAAATTCGGATTTTATAAAAGACATGGTAGTGCTTATGTCTTGTTTGATGGTCACGAGATATGGTAAGAGTATAAATGAGGGCAAGCCCAGACGTTATACCACCTTCTCCAGGTAAGAGTATAAGTGAGGTAAACCCCAACGCTGTACCACCGCTTTATGTGTTGTTTGTGACCGGTCGAGATAGGGTAAGAGTATAAATGAGGGGCAAGCCCAAAGACGTTATACCACCTTCTCCAGGGTAAGAGTATAAGTGAGGGGTAGACCCCAAAGATGCTATACCACATGCTTTACAACCTTCTCCAGGGTAAGAGTATAAGTGAGGGGTAGACCCAAGACGATATACCACCGTGGGACTTGGTGTTCATGTATGCCTATTGGTGTATTATTATACCCTGGTGTCGGCGGTGATGTGGGATTCCACGCGGGATATATATATATGTATTGTGTATGTATGCGCGACGGTGAGGTGGGATGCCACGGCGCGTCACATGGTTATATTTTACACTAATAGTCGGCGATGATGGGGATTCCACGCATGCTTTGATATTAGTGTGATTTGATCGCGTCCCAGTTGGGCGGGTAGTATATGTGTCCCTCGTAGTGGGCGGACTATGTTATGAAAGATAAGTAAGTTATATGGTAATGAACTTAATGATTCTTTTTCTAAATAATGTACGTAAGAATGTGACTATAACTTTTATTGGGAATGGAAAGGATAATAAGGTACGATTAAGTTCATAAGTGGTAATGACACGGCAGGATCTGGTATGTATTTTTATACTTGTCCTTGTAATTCTATTGTACGCTTATGATTTGTTTCTCAGACGTTATATTCTTCCATATTCGCAATTTTGTTATCGACTTCCCGGGCTGCGTTCATGCCCGCAGGTTTTAGGTACCCATGTTGGTGATCCTTGCTCATAGGATCTCGGTTCAGTTTTGAGAAAAGCTCCATTTGCTCCGGAGGCTTATCTCTTGTACGGTTTCCCTGAGGTAGTAGATTCATGTATATTCAGGGGTATGGCGGGGCCCTGTCGCCACGATTGTTCGATTGTTATTCTAGAGTGCAGTATTCACATATGGTGGGTCAGTTTGTAAAAAGAAAGGAGGCAACTGCTTCGGTTGTTTTTATATATGTTCAGGAAGGTAGCCCTATCGGCTAACCTGTTGTTTTACTTACGATGTTTTATTTCTAAGTTTCATGTATGTTCCGCTGATTTTCTCTGATGTTTACCTGTAAGGGTGCCCAGGTAGGGCGCCAGTCGCGGTCCCGGGGTCGGGTCGTGACATCACGATACCTTTTAGAAATACATTTAGGCTTCTAAATCAAGTGACTTCTTTCCTTTAAAACCTTAGGCAATTGATGCCTTAAATCAAATTGCCTTCCAATAAAATCAAGCCATTTATCTTTCCATAAAGCCAATATAACCAACTCCCCATAAAGTCGTTATATTCACTTTATGCATTAGTCAAGTACAATTTTCTATCCAAGGGACTTATACGTTTAAAACGAAACAAGTATCGCATACTTTAAAACTCTTCAAGTCCCTTAACATACTTAAATTACTTAGAGTAAACCACTCTTTAAACTTTCCATAAAAACAAGTATCAAAATACTTTCAACATACTTAAAGTCTCTTAACTTTGAAAACCAAGATATCCTTAACATTTAAACAAGTGAGTTAATTCCCTAACTCAATCAACTTGGACATTCCCAAAATAAGCCAAGGATGTCAAATGGACTAGATTGTCAAAATCTTGACGTCACCGCACTATATACGTGAAACTAGTCATGCTCAAAAGATAGGAAAAGTTCCACATACCTCTTGGTCAAACCACTTGTCAAGTACAAATTCCGCCGTAGTATGTCAACCTATAATATTCACAATACGTCCATTAAGGCCTTACTTCAAACGTAGAATATTATAAGTGTTAAGTCTCTAAATTCTACGGAAAATCGGACAGCACCTCCTTTGTTTTTACTAACTTTGCCACCTTTTCCAAGGTCGAAATACAATAATCAAACAGCCCCAATTGGCTCACAACAATATAGAAGGTAATCCAATGCCAATGAATAACCAAACAGCCCCAATTGGCTCACAATAATATAGAAGGTAATCCAATGCAAATGAATAACCAAACAGCCCCAATTGGCTCACAATAATATAGAAGGTAATCCAATGCAAATGAATAACCAAACAGCCCCAATTGGCTCACAATAATATAGAAGGTAATCCAAGTCGGTAGAGAATCACTTTGATGAAGGAGAGTTTCAACGCCACTATAGGGCTCAGATAGACCGGCAACCATCTGAAGGACAAGAAAATCATTGGTGACAGGCGCACCAACGTTGCAAAGTTGGTCCGCCAACACCTTCAGCCTTTTGCAATAGGATGAGACATTAGGAAAATCCTACATGCTAACATGAGAAAATTTCTTCTCAATAGTAACAGCACGAGAGTTTTTATTATCTTGGAATATGTCACGCACCCTATTCTAAGCTTCCATTGCCGTTGCGTCGGGTTCAAGAATTGTTTGCAAGAGGTCCGTAGAGATAATGGAAGAAATCCACTAGAGAACAGTAGCATCAAGAGTCGTCCATAACACTGGATCATCTTCTGGGGTAGGATCATTGCGGCTGATGGGATGATGTGATGAAGTACTTGATGTGAGCGTGCGTGAATCTTGAATAATTCTGTCCACGTCGCATATTGGACATTATCCATCTCAAGAACAATAGAGATGTGGTTCTTGATGTTGGAAACGGCAAGGGCAGTATGAAACACGTTCTTTGACATATACATCACAAAATAGGTGAAGAAGGAATTTGGAAGAAAATTTTGGGAAGAGAAGAGGTAAGAGACTCGGATTCTGAGAAGATGACACGAAAATAGAGGAGGCAGTAGAACAAAGTCGGTAGGATTTTGTGAACCTAGACTTCTGATAGGGCGAGGATTGTACAAGTTCATATAAGAAGTCCATGTTCTAATTCCATTATCGAGGTGAGACTCTTAACACTCTCCTGCACGCCCATACCTTGTTAATTGGAGCATGGACAATATAATTTGGCGACTCAACATCGGTTGTCTTGCTCTGATAACAAATCGTTTTATATTTGAAGTTGGAAGCAGATGTTCTTCTTCGTTAGCTTATGCTCAAGCGTTAACACAGACACTGTTGAAATATAGATATACACCACATATATACACATTATATATGCAATTAGTTTGTTGAGTTGGTTGAGAGGTTGTTGGGTTGTTAAGGAGTTGTTAGATATATTGTTAAGTTCTGTTAATAAGGTGATTAGTGTGGGTTGATTACAATGTATAAATAGGCATCATTTGTGCCTTTTTCATAATAAGAAAAATTGGAAAGCTTTCACAAATACTGAGCCTCTCTGCATTTCCTCTCCTTCTTCTTCTTCTTCTTCTCTTCTTTCCTTATTTCTCACTATCGATACAATTTGGATCACTTCCAGATCATAAATGCAAGCTCGGATTACTCAAATTAACATGGTATCAAAGCTATGGCTAGTTGAATCGAAGATTTTTCAGGATTCACGATCCGGATCCGAAGCTATTTCTTCTATTTTGTGAGTCGGTCATTTTTTTTACTTTGTATCACTGTGTTCATATTGCGGTGATAGTCATGGAGAATACTTCTCAGATTGATTCGTTAATTGTTGAGGAAAGTTCCAATTCGAATTCGAACATACTGGATCATAATCACCCGTTGTTTCTGAGCTCTTCAGATACACCTGGGGCTGTACTGGTTGATATACAATTAGTAGACATGGAAAACTATACTCTGTGGAGCAAAGCAATGCGATTGAATCTATTGATGAAAAACAAAATAGATTTTATTGATGGAACAGTTAAACGAGATACTTATGGTGTTAACCACACGAACCAGTGGGATCGATGTAATGCGATGGTAATTTCATGGATTATGAAGAATGTGAGTAAGAGTCTACTTAGCGGTATATTGTATAGGTCCACTGCCTGGGCTGTATGGAAGGATTTGAAGAAACGATTTGACAAAATTAATTTATCACGCGTATACCAGTTGAAGAAGGAACTGGCTATGTTGAATCAATGAGTTTCACCAATATCTGGTTACTACTCAAGGATGAAAGACTAGTGGGATGAGATTGACTCAATCATCCCACCGCCGACATATGAATGTGCTACTCCAAGGGAATACATTGAACATTTGCCCAATCAAAGGTTGTTAGAGTTCCTGATGGGATTGAATGATGATTATAACCAGGCTAGGAGTCATATTCTCTTAATGTCTCTCACTCCTAGTGTAAATCAAGCATATGCAATGATTGCGCAGGATGAAAGCCAAAAATTGATTACTGGAAGGTTCACATGTGATGAATCCCCTGACTCCATAGCCTTGTTTGGATCTACTAATTCTCACAACAATCAGAAAAAGCAATCCTTTCAGTATAGGTTTTGTGATCACTGTCAAATAAAAGGACATACTAGAACAACAAGCTATAAGTTGCAGTATTGTGACTATTGCAAAAATCAAGGACATATCAAAGAGAAATGCTATAAACTCGTAGGATATCCTGATGATTTCAAAGGGAGAAAGAAGGTGAATATGGATATGGCAGGTGAATGTCAATCCAACCAGAGATATGTAGAAGGGATGAGACAGTTGTCTCAGGATCAACATGATCAACTCAATCAACTGCTGAGAACATATCCTCCAGATAAATATGATAAAGTTCTTGCAATACTTAACCAGCAACATGATACATATGTATTTCAAACCAGTGCACATATGCATAGAGCTCATATGGCAGGTAATTCTGTTTTTAGTAAGGAGATTGATTCCAGTTGGATAGTTGATTTCGATGCAACTAACTGTCACGCCCCGAACCCCGGGCACGTGACTGGTGCCCTACCTGGGCACCCTTCTATTCATACAACACAATAAATCGCGGAAGATAAATAACACTCTTTTTTTTTCTTAAACAAAGGCAAAGCCGATAAGGCTGCCATAATATAAGTCACCTGAAAGGATCTACACTGTTCAACAATGTAAATACAACTCTAGCCAGTCCAGCTCACATATGAATACAGACCTCTAAGATTTTGGACAAATACTATGACGGGACAAGGCCCCGCCGTACATCTGAATATACCTAGCCATAATGACAAGCTCCGGAACATTGGAGCTATCTCATAAAGCTGAACAAGGATCCTAAGCTCGCGGATCCACAACTGAGTACCTAGACCTGCGGACATGAGCGGCCGAGGGATCGATAACAGTACCAAGTATGGAACGGAAATAAAGTACAATATTAAAATCATAGCCGCATACCAAGAATGACAGGGCAAGTATGAAAATCAAATACGATCCTACCGTGTCATATAACAATCGAGCCAATCAGACCTTGTATCAGTACTCATCAGAACACCGTACCACTTTCACATATGAAAGCCATGTCAAAATCAGGGACACCTGCCCTCAGCATATAATATCACAGAAGCATGCTCGTGGAATACAACATCGCTGTCAGCATGTAACAAGTATAATATACAACCATCATCAGATAAGCATGCCCGTGGAATTTCAACATCACTGTCGGCATGTAACAAGTATAATAATCAAATACCAGTACATTGTGCCTTTTTAAAAGTAGAGTAATAAGAGTAAACTTTACATGCTTTAAAATAGGAAGCTTATGATCAATCTAGGGCCACTCACTCGTAGTATCATTATGCAATCCTACTCCTGGGACTATTTCACCCGCAAGGGTCTTGTGGACCCGCATAAGACAATTTGCCCCGCATAGGACTATTTCACCCGTATAGGACTATTTCACCCGCTTAGGCCGTACGGACCCGCAATGAGCATATACGCAATACTCACATCGTGGAGAGCAAATCCACGGATATGTATAATGTCTTGGGGTTTTACCCCGCAATTATACTTATAACACTAGCACTAATGGCTATCATGAACAACATATGCAAGTTAAGTAATCTTTAACTCTCATTAAACAAAATGAATGCACCATCTTTTTAAATAACCAAGACAATACCATGTCTTCCTTTTAAAACAAATAAGACAATACCATGCCTTCCTTTCTAAAATAACCAAGACAATACCATGTATTCCTTTCTAAAATAACCAAGACAATACCATGCCTTCTTTTCTAAAACAAACAAGACACTAACAAGTCTTTCATTTTATAACACCAAGACACTATCACACCTTGCATCACTAAGGATTAAAGTCCATTAAAACAATTGTACGTCCGTCGTACATTCACTTTATAAACTAAATTTCCATTTAGAAAAGCCAAGTATTACATGTATCACTAGGAAGTAGGATCTAATACATGTATCATTTTGAAACCATCGTTTAGAAAATCAAGACACTTATCATACCAAGTATCTTTCTAAGACATGATTTTGGCAAATCAAGGCACTAGACATCACGTATTACTTTAAAACATCTTTGAAAATCAAAGTGTCGCGTATCATGTACTATATTAAGGACTTAATCATGGACATTCTCACATGATTTCCTTTCAACATTTTAAACTCTCTCTTGACTTTCCACAAACCTTGTTATAACAAACTTCTCATAAAGCCGTTATAACACTTTCATTTCTAGAAAACTAAAGCACTACCACATCTTTCCTTTTAATACAACCACGACACTATCATGTCATGTAAGGGATTTGAACCCAAAGTACTATGTACGTCTATTCTTTATAAAAGAATTGTTTCATGCAATATTTAGGGAGTTGAACCCAAAAACACTTTCACTATTAAAACCAAGTTACTTACCCTTTTAAACTCAAGTAACTTCTACCTTCAACATTAAGACAATTATTCCTTTAACTCAAGTAACTCATTCTTTTCAAATAACGTTACTCCTATCTTTTAAAATCAAGAAATGCAGTCTCTTTAAACCAAGTAATCTATACTTGTTAAAATAATTCTAGTCTCATGACTTTCAAATAACTCTAGTCTCATAACTTCCAAATAAACTAAGTCTCTTCTTAACTTTAGAAATCAAGTCCCATAACTTTGAAAAATAAAGTCTCATAATCTTTAAAGAAATCAAGTCTCATAACTTTAAATCAAATCTCATAACTTTAAAGTACTTCAAGTAACTTATACAATTCAAACCAAGTCACTCATACTTTCATAATCAAGACTCATATACTTTCAAAATCAAATTTACTTACTTCAATAAATCAAGTCACATAGACTCACCAAAATCAAGTCACATAGACTTTCCAAATAATCATGTCAAAATAAGTAAGAAGTTCACATACCTCGTTGGCGACTAACCCAAACGACAAGTAGTAATACGCTCCAATGTACTTCAACTTTATTGGTTATTCCACAAGCCAAGTAGAATGTGCTACATGTAGTACTTCAACCTATAATTACGATAACACTTCTATCAATATCATACTTACTAGTATAAGACTTATATCAACTAATGGCCCTCTAATTCTACGAAAATTTGGGCAGCACTTCCTTTGTTTATACGTACTTTTCCACCTTTTTCAAGGCCCGTATTCATCAATCAACAAGCCACATTTAAGGCGCAACCAACAGTTAACCAAATGGGATTACACGCCTAACTGGATGTGTAAAATTCTGCCCCACAATCTATACAAAACAGTCCATAAAACAATCCATTATTAACCAACATTAAGGGTACAATATGACTCCTTTTTCACCCTTATTCCTTAGGACTTTCATTAGCCATTTTCCCACATTAAACATGCGATATAAGGGCTGATTTTCCAGAATATGTATAGGTCTAAAAACAATACCAAAACTGTCCCAAATATCCCACAATTAATGGCCATTCTCGGCCAATCAACAACTAAAATCAAAGCCCTTTTCCTTAATTTCTTTTAATCCAATTCTCATTCAAACATGTTATATAAGTTATAATAACTATCAACAACAATATTTCCTTCATTATATATGCAACACGTGTAAATATCGACAATAAAAATCAACGAATCCAATGACGACATAATGCAAGCTCTCGGCCTCAACTTTAAAAAGGGTACATGCGCACCTTATTTTCCATATCTTCCTTAATACAAGTTCATCTACTAATCATGACAATGAGTAATATCTAATTACTGCGAAAGAAGAAGAATCATTACCTCATTTTTTAGACAAAAATCGTCCAAAATAGCCCCTTAGGTTTTGGTCCGCAGTTTTCGTTTCGCTCCACTTCTTCAAGATCCAATCACATATATGTGACCCCTATGAGTTTATATACAACTCCACTTTGTATTCCACTTCCAAAAAGTTGATAAAACTTAGGGATTCACCCTCTCTATTCTCGGCCAACACATTGTTCTTGGGGTTTAAGGGGTTATCTTTGCTTAGAACTTCATTAGGGAGCTTAGTCTTGAGTTTGAGGATTTATCATGAAATATTGAACAATTTTGGTCCCCAACTTTAGCCCTTGGCCGAGAGCCTCAATGAGAAAGAGAAATATTTGCTCTTGAAATATGGCTAAGTGTAGAAGTCTTGCACTCATTCTTGATATATATAATATGTCTCTAAGTGTGAGATCAAGACAAGTGTATGGTCTTAGGTGTAGCAAGACAAGTGGAGTGGGACCCACCTCCACTTGTCTCCAAAATATCTAGACATTCAAGTCTTCCAAGACCAAGTGGGGTGACACGTGTCGCCCTCCGATTCGTCCAAAATTATTTCATCTCCCAAAAATTCATAATTAGCCAAAATATCTCAAAATATTGTGGGCCCCACAAAACCGTAAAAAATTTCCGTGGGTCCCACGTGACCAAATTCACTTAAAAATCCATAATTCTAATATATTCCAAAAGTCTCAAATACCAAATTTGAGAATCAAATTCCCATTAATAAACCTTTTTCTTCACAAATTTCCGAGAATTTTCCTTAAGAAAAAGTAATTCTTCTTTCTTTCCAAAATTCAAATCTCAATTTCGTACGCACGTTCTCATCTCATTGCCTTGGAAATATGGGGTGTAACACTAACCATATGGTTAATGATAAAAATATGATTGTAGAACATGATATTATAGATAATGCAATCCATGTGCAATTGCCTACTAGTGACACAACATCAATTTCACAGGCAGGGAGTTGTAGATTAGGAGGAGGTGATTTCATTAAACATGTGTTATGTGTGCCAAGCTTTCAGTTTAATCTTCTTTCAGTTTCAAAACTGACCAAGGAGTTGAACTGTAGTGCTTCATTCTTCCATGACTTCTTTGTCCTGCAGGATCTCTTTACTAGAAAGGTGAAGGAGATTGGTAAAATGATTGATAGACTCTACATGATGAGAACCAATAAGAAGTATGTCAAGCAGGTGCAGACACAAGCTTCTCTGTTAGCTGGATCTATAAAAGTTTATGGACAGGCAGAATTGTGGCACAAGAGACTGGGACATGTTCCAATGAGCATGCTGAGGAAAATAAGTAATTTCAGAGACAAATCCAAGTTTAAAATAACAAACTGTGATGTCTGTCCTATAGCTAGACAGACTAGGAAATCATTTCCTATTAGTATTAGCAAGACAATGTCTGTTTTTCAGTTGTTACGTGTTGATGTTTGAGGACCTTACAAGGTGCCCACCTATAACGGAATGAGACACTTTCTCACTATTGTGGATGACTACACTAGGTGGACTTGGGTATTTTTGCTACATGTTAAGTCTGATGTATCTACTATTCTTAAGAACTTGCCTGTGGAGATCAAAACTCAGTTTAACATGAGTGTCAAGGGTATGAGAACAGATATTGACACATAATTCTTTAATAATGCTTGCTATGATTTATTCAGTCAACATGGGATTGTACACCAGAGCTCCTTCCCATATACTCCCCAATGAAATGGAGTAGTGGAGAGAAGGCATAAACACATTCTGGAAATTGCTAGAGCTATAAGATTTCAAGGACATTTACCATCAAAATTCTGGGGAGACTGTGTGGAAACAACAATCTATGTGATCAATAGAATTCCTTCTGTTGTCTTAGGAAACATATCACCTTATGAAAAGCTATTAAAAAGGGTACCTTCTTTATCTCACATGAGAGTTATAGGGAGTCTTTATTATGCTACTAACTTAGTCAAGAGAGATAAATTTGATGTTAGAGCTATTAAGTCAGTATTGTTGGGATATGCAAGTAGACAAAAGGGGTATAAACTTTTTGACTTAACCAACAAAACAGTTTTTGTAAGTAGAGATGTGGTATTTCATGAAGATATTTTCCCTTTCAAACAATTTCATGGAGATACAACTAAAGAACCTATTGGAGAATCACATTAGGATTCCCCTGTATCTAAATTGTTCTATTCCAATTTCTGATGAGCATGCTCCTTCTGGAGGAGTTTGTGAGACTGGACTTGTTACACCCCGCAATTCTGGTCATGCTTATGAGAACGTATGAAAGGAATTAAGACTTAAATTTTTGGAAAGATAGGTTGTCAGAATGTTTTGGACAGGTTTAGTCAACTTTGGGGCGGTTTATGTCCCGTTACATTAGGAGTTCTTAGGTGTTTCAAAAGCCTAGTATGTAGTTCGTTGAGTCTAGTTCCCAACGCAACAAACCGCTCGTCGATAGGACATCGTAGTAGAAAGTTATGGAAGTTACAAGTTCAGTGCGTAGTCGAGCAGAAAAGTATTTTCGGTCAGGTGCCACAGCGCCGCGGTGCCGGATGCAGGGCCGATGCGCCGGATATACTGAAAGTCCTCTGAAGTTGCAGCGCCGCGTCGTCGGAATGCAGGGCCGCGGCGCCGGATGTACTAAAGCTTTCGGAGGTTTCAGCGTCGCGGCGCCGGCTGCAGGGCCGCGGCGCCGAGGCGGGATTTTTGCGAAATCTGGGGGGAAAATCAGAAGATATTTTTTTGTAAAGGCCATGGGAGGGTGACAAGTGTCCCTCCCATCTGATTGTGTGGAAGTCCTATTTATTGACCAAGTCTTGAAGACTTGGTCATTCTTCAAGAACATTCCTCTCTCTAAAAAAAACCCTCTTCCTTCTCTCTAAAAATTTCCTCTCCCTTCTCTCTAAAAATTCAAGGAAAAACCAAGGCCTAGAGAAATTTTGGAAAGACGGCAAGAAGGAAATATGTTGACAAACTTGTAGGAGGTTTGTGGAGGTGATTGTGTTAAGAGGGCAAGGGAGATTTGTTGGGCTGATATGGGTGAACTCTAAGGTAACAATCCATTCTCCTTTTTAAGTAAATTGTGTTGCATGTGAGGAAGAAATGACTTGTAGTTTTCAATATTGTTTTTAGGTATATTGCATGTAGGAATAACGATTTGGATTTGAAAGGATTGGATAAGGATGATATGTGAGCATGTTATAGCCAAGATACTACCTTAAACTTATTGGATTATTTAATTTGTATTGTGGGGCAGAATTTTACACGTCGAGTTAGGCGTGTAATCCCTTGTATTCTTTGAATTGTTGGGCCTTAAATGTGGCGTTTAGTAGTTGATATCGGACATTGAAAAGGTGGAAAAGTATGTAGAAACAAAGGAAGTGTTGTCCAATTTTCCGTAGAATAAGGAACTTTATGCTTAGAATATTCGACAAAGAAGTCTAGACGTTAATAGACGTATTTGATTATTATAGGTTAATACTCTACGCGCGGCATATTCGACTTGGCAAGTGGATTTAGCCGAGGAGGTATGTGATTATTTCTATCCTCTTGAGCATGATATTTGTAAATATATAGTACGGTAGACGTACGTGTATTAAGTATTAACTGAATTTGGTTTCACTTTGATGTCTTTTGACTTGAGTTCTAAATGTTAAGAATCTTGAAATATTTCAAAAAGAGTTATGAATCGTTATTCGGAAGGAAATTGATACTTGGTTTTAAAAGAATAAGTTCTTTTGGTTTTCCAAACAAATGAGAATGTTTTGATTTATTACAAGTTTAAGTGTTATACTAGCTTTATGGGAAGTTAGTTATAACGACTTAAGGAAGATAAAAAGAACGGTTTGCTTACTTGTTTATAAAAGTCTTGTAATGATTTCTGAAGGTGGGGTAAGTTGGTTTGATAATTAAACATGTTTATGATGCTATGGGTGTTAGTGTCTTGTGACTTTTGTGTTAATGGGGTTTCTTGTTGTGCTTATGTTGATTTACGATAAGCCGGTTGTGCTGGTGTGATATCACTTACCCCCCTGACTTGATACATATGCCGCGGGTTAGCTACCCGTCGAGGAATACCTCATGCGGGTCCATGTGACTATCGGACTCTGGTAGTTCAGAATCACTCGGGTGTGTTCTGGCCGTCACGAGGAATACCTCATGCGGTCCAAGTGGCCATGAGGACTACGGTAGTCCAGGAAATGCCGCGGGTTAGCTACCCCCGATGCGAGGAGTACCTCATGCGGGCCCAGGTGGCCTATGCGGACTACGGAAGTCCAGGATTAGGCTCGCATAATGATACTATGGGAGAATGGCCCTGCTTCGATCATTAGCGGCCTAGAAAAGACCGGTTACGTTACATGTTTGCTCTTATTTATCTTTGTGGCACTATGTATGCGATTAATTGGTTTTTCATACATATCGTGGATTTGGTTTGGAAATGTTATGATTTCATTCTGATATTTTCAGTTTCACATACTTGGTACTGTTGTCGACCTCGCCCGAAGTGCGTTCATCTGCGCGGTAGAGGTACATCGGTTGTTGATCCTCGCTCATAGGATCACCGTTCTGCTTTTGGGAAGCCCCGTTTCTCCGGAGGCTTATCTTTTGGTATGATTCCCTGTCATTGTAGATTCATGTACATTCAGGGGTATGACGAGGCCCTGTCCCGTCATAGTTGTTACAAACTCTTAGAGGTTTGTAGTCCTGTTGTAAATTGGATTTTGTAAAGGATGTAACTGTTCAGTTTTTGTTATATATATTTACAGAAGGGTAACCATTTTGGTTAGCCTGTTTCTTATTTTTGTTTTGTTTCATGTTTATGAGTTTACTTCCGCTGGTTTTTCTCTGATGTTGTATCACTAGGGTGCCCGGGGTAAGACACCAGTCACGGGCCCGAGGTCGGGTCATGACAGAAGTGGTATCAGAGCAGTTAATCCTCGGAAAGTGTCTACAGGCCGTATCTAGTAGAGTTTTGATTATCGGTGTGTTGTGCACCACCTATAATCAGGAGGCTACAGGATATTTAGGATTGGTCTCCATTCTTTTCACTCTAAGATCGTGCAATAGAGCTGTGTTATAGGTTGAACTCCCTCTGACATATTTTTATGTATCAGTTATGCCTCCACGCAAGGCAACCGCGGCCCAGAAGGGCAAGGCAGCCGAGGGAGTTGCTAGTAGGACGCAGAGGGTTATGAGGGCACGGCCCAGTCTTTACCTGAGGTGATGTTTCGGACGGCGAGTTCCACGACGTCGCCACGGCCAGCGAGTTGAGCGGCAGCGGCTCACGAGACCGCGGTACACGAGCCTCGATTACGGCTGGAAGCGAGAGGATATGGGTTACTGAGAGATGGCGATTATTAGCCGAGATCGTGGCGCGGGAAGACAGACGGAGACAGCGGTTCCGGTTGTACCGTAGTTCACCACGTCGATAACGAGACCGGGACTTTTGAGTTGCGGCCGCGAGTTCTATGGGTCGATGGCGAGATGATCTCGAGTTTATCAAGCGATTCTGCGGATCGTAGAGTGATCAAGGCCTCGGAGACAGAGTCGGTAGTATTGGGTTCACATCGGCTGTGTGATACTGCAGTTGACTGGTTTGATTCGTGGGAACTATCCCGGGGGGAGAATGCACTTCCAGCTGTTTGGGACGAGTTCTCAGAGGCGTTTCTTAGCCATTTCTTGCCTCCGCAGATGAGGAGAGCTCGGGTCGATAGATTTCTGATGTTGAGACAGAGCGGGCGGACGGTCCGGGAGTACAACGTAGAGTTTGACTCATTGGCTCGGTACGTCCCCGCTTTAGTGACCGACATGGAGGACAGAGTGCACCGCTATGTCACGGGGCTCGATGATTACTTAGCAGAGAGTTGCTCGGGAGTAGCTCTTCAGTCGGGCATGGACATTGCCCGCATGCAGGCTTATGCGCAGGTGTGAGAGCGTAGGCGGCGTATTGGCGATATCAGCGAAGAGGCCGGACAGCGAGGTCCTGGTAGTTTTCGAGGCGGGCGACCTCGTGACCGAATTGCACCTCAGCCGGTTCAGAGCGCTCCTCCACCGTCTTCCAGACATCCAGGGCATTCGGGAGTAGGTCAGGGCCCCAGGGCTTTGGGCTTCCGGGGAAGCATGGAGGCTACCCGATCGAGACCACCCCCCTCTCGGTGTGGCCGATGTGGTAGATCCCATTTCGGGAGTTGTTGTAATACTGTGGGGCCTTGTTACACTTGTGGCAGCAGTCATATTTCGGGATTTGTCCAGGCTAGGCGGCGCAGATGGTAGGGTTCAGCCTCTGAGTCATTCGTCAGTCTTCATCTCCTACGGTTACTCGCCGGGCGAGGTACTCGTGGGCGGCCAGTCGCGGCAGGGTCGTGGCAAGGTCTAGTTCCAGGTCCTCGAACCGCATTTATGCCATGTCCACCGTCGGGACCGGAGGCGTCGCGGATGTCGTCAGTACATTATTGGTTTCATGTTGTGATGTATATGCTTTGATAGATCCGAGTTCTACCTTGTCCTATATATCTCCTCACATTCTTTGATAGAATAGGGATAGAGCCTGAGTCCATAAAACCTTTTGAGGTGGCTACGCCAGTAGGTGATTCGGTGGTAGCTGAGCGGGTATATAAGGCTTGCCCAGTGACTATATACAGTCGTCAGACCCTAGCCGACTTGATAGAGTTGGATATGACGGACTTTGATGTGATTATGGGTATGGATTGGCTAGCATCTTGCTATGCCAATGTGGGTATGAGAGAGATTGATGCGATTCGGTTTCTGAGGCCGGTTGCTCGAGTGGGAGGGAATCTGCGTCGTAGAGGGTAGGTTTATTTCTTACCTCAAGGCTAGGAAGATGGTGCAGAAGGGGTATATCTACCATATTGTTCGGGTATTCGATACTGAGGCCGAGATACCAGACCTTCAGTCAGTTTCGGTTGTTAGAGAGTTTCCAGACGTATTCCCAGACGATCTCCCGGGTATCCCTCCTGAGAGGGAGATTGAGTTTTGCATTGATATGTCGCCAGACACTCGACCTATATCTATTCCACCATACAGGATGGCACCTGCTGAGTTGAGGGAGTTGAAGGACCAGCTGAAGGATTTGCTGAAAAAAGGCTTTATCAGGCCTAGTGTTTCTCCCTGGAGAGCGCCGGTTTTATTTGTAAAGAAGAAGGATGGGACGCTGCGTATGTGTGTTGATTACAGTCAGCTGAATAAGGTAACTATTAAGAACAAATACCCCCTCCCCAGGATTGATGATTTGTTTGACCATTCTGCGAGTGCGAGTGTTTTTCAAGATAGACTGCGATGCAGTTATCATCAGTGCGAGTTAGAGAGCAGATATCCCAAAGATCGCATTCGGGACCGGTATGGGCACTATGAGTTCAGGGTGATGTCTTTCGGGTTGACCAACGCCCCAGCAGTATTCAAGGATTTGATGAACCGGGTGTTCAAGCCATTCTTGGATATGTTCGTTATAATATTCATTGATGATATCCTGGTTTATTCGCGCGAAGCGGGAAGCATGCGGTCGGCGAGGCGGTACTTGGGTCCTCGGGCCGCGATTGTATGCCAAGTTCTCAAAATGCGACTTTTGGTTGGCTTCAGTGGCTTTCTTAGGGCATGTTATCGGGGTCGATGGTATTCGAGTTGATCTGACAAAGATTGAAGCGATCGAGACTTGGCCTAGACCATTCTGGCAAGCGGAGTGCGCGCTTTGGGCCTTGCGGGTTATTATCGGAGGTTTGTGGAAAAGTTTGCTTCCATTTCAGCACCTTTGACTAGGTTGACCCAGAAAGCAGTTATGTTCCAGTGGACGGATGCTTGTGAGAAGGGCTTCCGGTTACTAAAGGAGAAATTGACGACCGCCCCAGTTCTTACTCTTCCAGAGAGTTTAGACGGATATGTGTTTTATTGTGATGCGTCGGGTGTCGGGCTTGGGTGTGTGCTGATGCAACACGGTAAGGTTATAGCCTACGCATCTCGACAGATCAAGAAGCATGAGAGGAACTGCCCCATACATGACTTAGAGTTGGCAGCAGTGATTCATGCCTTGAAGATCTGGAGACATTATTTATATGGAGTTCATGTGGATATTTACACAGACCACAAGAGCCTCCAGTATATCTTCAGCCAGAGGGAGCTGAACTTGCGGCAAAGACGGTGGTTAGAGCTACTTAAGGATTATAATGTCGATATCCTATACCACCCAGGGAAGGCCAATGTAGTTGCAGATGCCCTTAGTCGCAAATCGATGGGTAGTCTGTCAGATGTGCAGCCAGAGAGGAGGGGCATGGTCCGCGAGTTACATCAGCTAGCGAGCCTTGGGTTTCGTTTGGTTGGTTCTGATAGTAGTGGGGTTCGAGTTCGAGAGGTTGCCGAGTCTTCCATCGTCGAGGAGGTGAAGAGGCGACAGTATGAGGATCCGATTATGACACGGTATCGAGATACGGCTCTTCGAGAGGGGAATGGTCCATTTGAGGTAGCACTTGATGGGGTGCTAAGTTACGAGGGTAGATTGTGTATACCCGATGTAGCAGGACTTCGTCAGCAGATTCTAGGGGAAGCACACAGCGCTCGTTACTCTATTCATCCGGGGTCGACTAAGATGTACCACGACCTCAGATGTATGTATTGGTGGGATGGCCTGAAGAGGGACGTTGCAGAGTTTGTTGCTTAGTGTCCGAATTGTCGTAGTCAGTGGAGCACGAAGCACAGTGGGTTGTTGCAGATGATAGAGATTCCGACATGGAAGTGGGAGGTGATCAATATGGACTTTATTACAGGGTTACCTCACACTCAGAGGAAGCATGATTCCATCTGGGTTATTGTCGACAGGCTGACAAAATCAGCCCACTTTCTTCCAGTCAGGACGACTTTTTCGGCCGAAGATTATGTTAGATTGTATATCAGAGAGATTGTGAGACTGCACGGAGTTCCTATATCGATTATTTGCATGAGGAGCCAGTTCACGGCTAACTTCGGAGGTCTTTCGGAAGGGATTAGGGACACGGTGAGTCTCGATCTGCGTTTCATCCTCGGGCCAAGCGGACGGTAGCGTACTATCCGAACAACGAGGATATGTTGCGGGCCTGTGTTATTGATTTCAGGGGTAGCTGGGAGGATCATTTACCTCTTGTAGAGTTTGCATATAACAACAACTACCATTCTAGTATCCAGATGACGCCTTATGAGGCCTTATACGGGAGGAAGTGCAGGTCACCAATAGGCTGGCTTGATGTGGGCGAAATTCAGTTAGTCAGGCCAGACTTGATTCAGCAGGCGGTGGATAAGGTAAAGCTTATCCAGGAGCGGTTATTATCAGCTCAGAGTCAACAGAAGTCGTACGCAGATACTCGGCGACGACACTTGGAGTTTGAGATGGACGATTGGGTCTTCCTGAAGGTATCACCCATGAAGGGTGTGATGAGGTTTGGGAAGAAAGGGAAACTTAGCCCAAGGTACATTGGGCCTTATCAGATTGTCCGTAGGGTAGGCAAGGTTGCCTATGAGTTGGATCTGTCGTCCGATCTGGAGGCAGTACATCCAGTTTTTCACGTGTCTATGTTGCGAAAGTGTATCGGAGATCCATCTAGAGTGCACCCGATTTGTGATGTTCAGGTGACAGAAGGGTTATCGTATGAGGAGAGTCCCATAGCGATACTCGATCGTCAGGTTAGGCGACTGCGGACAAAGGATGTGGCTTCCGTCAAGGTCTTATGGCGGAACGAGAACAGAGAAGAAATGACATGGGAAGCAGAAGAGGACATGATGAAGAGGTATCCCCACTTGTTCCCTACACCTCCAGGTAACTCACTTTCCTGCTTGTTAGTTTTTAATTGGCATATATGCTTAAGTATTGTTGTGGCCATGTAGAGCGTTCTTATTTGCAAGAGGAATAGTTAAGAGGGTCTTTGTCGATATTTTGATTTGAGTAAGCGTAGAAGGAACATTCGGGACGAATGTTTCTAAGGGAGAGAGAATGTTACACCCCGTAATTCTGGTCATGCTTATGAGAACGTATGAAAGGAATTAAGACTTAAATTTTTGGAAAGATAGGTTGTCAGAATGTTTTGGACAGGTTTAGTCAACTTTGGGGCGGTTTATGTCCCGTTAAATTAGGAGTTCTTAGGTGTTTCAAAAGCCTAGTATGTAGTTCGTTGAGTCTAGTTCCCAACGCAACAAACCGCTCGTCGATAGGACATCGGAGTAGAAAGTTATGGAAGTTACAAGTTCGGTCTTGTCGGCGAGAAAAGTATTTTCGGTCAGATGCCACAGCCAGCCGCCGGATCTGGCAGCGGCACGGATCTGAGGCAGCGGCGCGGATATACTGAAAGTTCTCACGAAGTTGCAGCGCCCGCGCCTGAGAATCTGGCCGCGCCGGATGTCTTGAAGCTTCGGAGGTTGCGTGACTGGCCCTGCGAGGCAGCCCGAGACGGGATTTTTGCGAAATCTGGGGGAAAAATCAGAAGATATTTTTTTGTAAAGGCCATGGGAGGGTGACAAGTGTCCCTCCCATCTAATTGTGTGGAAGTCCTATTTATTGACCAAGTCTCAAGACTTGGTCATTCTTCAAGAACCTCTCCCTCTCTAAAAAAATCCCTCTTCCTTCTCTCTAAAAATTTCCTCTCCCTTCTCTCTAAAAATTCAAGGAAAAACCAAGGCCTAGAGAAATTTCGGAAAGACGGCATGAATGAAATATGTTGACAAGTGTGTAGGAGGTTTGTGGAGGTGATTGTGGAAAGAGGGCAAGGGAGATTTGTTGGGCTGATTTGGGTGAACTCTAAGGTAACAATCCATTCTCCTTTTTAAGTAAATTGTGTTTCATGTGAGGAAGAAAGGATTTGTAGTTGTCAATATTGCTTTTAGGTATATTTCATGTAGGAATAACGATTTGGATTTGAAAGGATTGGATAAGGATGATATGTGAGCATGTTATATCCAAGATACTACCTTAAACTTATTGAATTATTTAATTTGTATTGTGGGGCAGAATTTTACACGTCCAAGTTAGGCGTGTAATCCCCTTGTATTGCTGAATTGTTGGGCCTTAAATGTGGCGTTTAGTAGTTGATATCGAACCTTGAAAAGGTGGAAAAGTATATAGAAACAAAGGAAGCGCTGTCCAATTTTCCGTAGAATAAGGAACTTTATGCTTAGAATATTCGACAAAGAAGTCTAGACGTTAATAGACGTATTTGATTATTATAGGTTGATACTCTACGCGCGGCATATTCGACTTGACAAGTGGATTTAGCCGAGGAGGTATGTGATTCTTCATATCCTCTTGAGCATGATATTTGTAAATATATAGTACGGTAGACGTACGTGTATTAACTGAATTTGGTTTCACTTTGATGTCTTTTGACTTGAGTTCTAAATGTTAAGAATCTTGAAATATTTCAAAAAGAGTTATGAATCGTTATTCAGAAGGAAATTAATACTTGGTTTTAAAAGAATAAGTTCTTTTGGTTTTCCAAACAAATGAGAATGTTTTGATTTATTACAAGTTTAAGTGTTATACTAGCTTTATGGGAAGTTAGTTATAACGACTTAAGGAAGATAAAAATAACGGTTTACTTACTTGTTTATAAAAGCCTTGTAATGATTTCTGAAGGTGGGGTAAGTTGATTTGATAATTAAACATGTTTATGATGCTACGGGTGTTAGTGTCTTGTGACTTTTGTGTTAAGGGGGTTTCTTGTTGTGCTTATGTTGATTTACGATAAGCCGGTTGTGCTGGTGTGATATCACTTACCCCCCTGACTTGATACATATGCCGCGAGTTAGCTACCCCCGATGCGAGGAATACCTCATGCGGGTCCATGTGACTATCACGAACTCTGAGTCCAGAATCACTCGGGTGTGTTCTGGCCGTCACGAGGAATACCTCATGCGGTCCAAGTGGTCATGCGGACTACGGTAGTCCAGGAAAATGCCGCGGGTTAGCTACCCCCGATGCGAGGAGTACCTCATGCAGACCCAGGTGGCCTATGCGGACTACGGAAGTCCAGGATTAGGCTCGCATAATGATACTATGGGCGAATGGCCCTGCTTCGATCATTAGCAGCCTAGAAGAGACCGGTTGTGTTACACCTGTTTGCTCTTATTTATGTTGTGGCACTATGTGCGGTTATTTGGTTTTTCATACATATCTGTGGATTTGGTTTGGAAATTTTATGATTTCATTACAGTATTTTTAGTTTCACATACTTGGTACTGTTATCGACCTCGCCCGGGCTGCGTTAAATCTGCGGTAAGTGCATCGGTTGTTGATCCTCGCTCATGGATCAGATTACGCTTTTAGGAAGCCCCGTTTCTCCGAGGCTAATCTTTTGGTATGATTCCTGTCATTGTAGATTCATGTACATTCGGGGTATGGCGGCCACTGTCCGTCATAGTTGTTACAAACTCTTAAGTGCAGTAGTCTGTTGTAAATTGGGTTTTGTAAAGGATGTAACTGTTCAGTTTTTGTTATATATATTTACAGAAGGGTAACCATTTTGGTTAGCCTGTTTCTTATTTTTGTATTGTTTTATGTTTATGAGTTTACTTCCGCTGGTTTTTCTCTGATGTTGTATCACTAGGGTGCCCGGGGTAAGACACCAGTCACGGGCCCGAGGTCGGGTCATGACAGGACTCTCAGGTATGCAGGGTGCTAGTGCTGATGTTTTTATGCTGCCCATGATGAAGTCACTAAGGATGCTGCAAGACCAGAAGCAGTGGCAGGTTCTGAAGATATTGCAAGCCTGATTGAGACTGGAGAGATATTGCCATCACACAACAGATCAGAGATCACCTCACAGGACATGACTGATTCTCAATTACCACTGGAGACCAGAAGATCAAACAGGAACAGAAGACCTCCCACTTGGATGAAAGATTTTATGCAACCTGTAGCAGAAGCTAGTACTGTCAAGTACCCCTTATCAGAGGCAGTTAGCTACATTGTCTGGATCCTGCCAAAGCTTTATAGCCAAAATATCATAAGAGAGTGAGCCACCATCATACACTGAAGCAACAAAGGATATGAAGTGGATTGAGGCCATGAAGGCAGAAATCAAAGCTCTGGAGGACAACAAGACATGAGAGGTGGTTGAATTGCCAGCAAATAAAACAACCATATGTTGTAAATGGGTATACAAAATCAAATACAATGATACAAGTGAAGTGGAAAGGTTCAAAGCAAGATTAGTTGCAAAATGATATAATCAGAAGGAGGGCATAAATTATCATGACACCTTTTCTCCTGTTGTGAATATGGTGACAGTGAGGTCAGTCATTTCAATTGATGCTGCTCAGGGATGAATTGTACATCAAATGGATGTGTTTAATGCATTCTTACAATGAAAGTTTCATGAAGAAGTATATATGAACCTACCACACGGTTTCACACACAAAAAGGGGAAGGTTTGTAGACTGCTCAAGTCACTTTATGGGATGAAGCAAGCTTCAAGACAGTGGAACATCAAACTAACCACTGCATTGATGTCTTCTGGTTTCACACAAAGCCACTTAGATTACTCCCTGCTCACAAAGAAGGACAAGAACAATACTGTGATAGTTTTAATATATGTAGATGATCTACTCATTACAGGGAATGATGTGAAGAAGATTGCAGAGACTAATGAAACACTACAACAACATTTTAAGATCAAAGACTTGAGAGAGTTGAGATATTTTCTGGGCTTTGAATTTGCTAGAAACAAGGATGGCATAGTGATGCACCAAAGGAAGTATACACTACAACTGGTTGCAGATATGGGGTTGGAGAGCGAGCACGCTAGTTCGTGATGGAGTTGATGTGAAACTTCGCATCTTGAATATGATCATCATCTAAGAAAAGCTGAGTCTGCTGCAACTTCTGTGGATGACACAATCAGTGAGAATCTTTTGCTGCCAGATGTTGCTAGCTACCAGAGGCTTATTGGAAGATTGTTTTATCTTACAAATACCAGTTCAGACATAGCTTTTGCAGTACAATGCTTAAGACAATTAATGCAGGCCACAAAGATGTCACATATGCTGACAGCCGAAAGAGTGGCGAGGTATATAAAGATGGCACCAAGCCTGGTATTCTCATGACTGCGGGAAGTTCTGATAAGCTTTCTGCTTATTGCGATGCTGATTGGGATTCGTGTCCTAACACCAGAAGGTCAGTCACAGGCTATTTTGTGTTCTTTGGTGCTTCTCTTATCTCTTGGAAATCAAAGAAATAACACACAATTTCCAGAAGCTCGGCAGATGCTGATTATAAAAGTTTGGCATCTGTGGTGGTTGAAGTAGCTTGGATCTCAGGACTATTCGTTGAGCTTAATATATGCCTAAAGCTTCCCATTCCAGTGTATTGTGACAGCAAGTCCGCTATTCAAATAGCTGCCAATCCAGTGTTTCATGAGCGTACCAAACATATCGACATTGATTGTCATTTTATACGAGAGAAGGTGCAACATGGATTGGTCTCTATTTTGTATATCACCTCTGCAGAGCAGCCTGCCGACATCCTGACCAAGAGTTTAATGCAGAATTAACACACTTATCTATTATCCAAGCTAGGTGTAAAGAATTTGTTCGGCACCTAACTTGCGGGGTGTTGAAATATAGATATACCACATATATACACATTATATATGCAGTTAGTTTGTTGAGTTGGTTGAGATGTTATTGGGTTGTTAAGGAGTTGTTAAATGTATTATTAAGTTCTGTTAATAAGGTGATTAGTGTGGGTTGATTACTCATTTGTGCATTTTTCATAAGAAAAATTGAAAAGCTTTCACAAATACTGAGCCTCTCTGCATTTCCTTTCCTTCTTCTTTCTTCTCTCCTTTCCTTATTTGTCACTATCAATGCGATCTGGATCAACTTCCAGATCATACATGCAAGCTCGGATCACTCAAATTAACAGACACAAAACAAAACAAATTCAAATTGACAAAAATGGCTTTGAAAATGACAATAAACTCTAATCTGAATACCAACGGCGTACTTTCAGCTCCTCCAAACAAGCTACACTCCTCATTTCAAAACATTTGTGGCCGGAGGATCCTTGGAAGTAGACCTCTATCACTGAAACAAAGTAATAGAAGAAGTCGGCATGGAGCAGTTCGAGTTTCGAATGTGAGTCAGTCTTCGGCGTCTAACTCGTTCGATGTTGTGATAATTGGTGCCGGAATCATTGGGTTGACCATCGCTCGCCACTTACTCCTTTCCTCAGATCTCTCCGTTGCCCTAGTTGATGCTGCTCTTCCTTGCTCTGGCGCTACTGGAGCAGGTTAAACTTTAATCAACATCTTTTACATTGAATATATTGGAATGAAATGGTTCCAAATAATGCAAAATGGATACTCCTCCGTTCAAAATCAATGAGGAATTAATTGCTTTCTTTCAAATTTACCCCTATTTAGATAAGTGACTTCTTATTTAATCAAGAGACTATATTAATTACACAGTATTTTATTTAGGGTAGTTTAGTCAAACTACGGGAGGGAGTATTTAAGATTTATATGCTGACCCAACTAGCTTGGGATGGAAAAGTAGTAGTGGTAATAGTTGTTGTTGTATAGCTGAAGCCAACTAGTTATGGGGTCAAGGTTTAGTAGTAGTTTCGTTGTTATGGTTGTATATATCCATATGCATACCCTCTTGGACTAAATGCTGTATCTATTAGTAACTTAGTATGTTGTCAATCTTGAGTTTATTCAAATTCATGAGCTATGCTAGTGTGTTAATTGAAGTTAGATTAACCACACAGTCTTTTACACTTATATTGGAAGAGTTAATTTGTTTCTATATAAGTATTACAAGTGTTAATTTAAAGTTTGTCAAGTTGCTTTAGAAATTTCTCGAAGGTAGTTGAAAAAGGTTGTAAACTTTTATTCTCTCTGTAGAAGTTTGGAGAACATCTCTTTCTGCTGGCATGTCCTTTTAAGCAGGAATTTACAACAACAACATACCTACTAAATCACACATGGTGGGGTCTGAGGAGGGTAGAATGTACGCAGACCTTACCCCTACCTTTGAACGTAGAAAAACAGTTTCCTATAGACTCTCGGCACAAGGACAACAATTCAAAGCAGTATGAAAAAAGAAATAATGAAAGCGAATAAGCCATAGCAAAATACTACAAAAAACATGACTTCAATAAAAAGCTAGAATTTATTGAATGAAATTCTTTTGCTATGGTTCCCAGTGACTTGACTGATTGATTTTGGATTTTCTGTAATGTTTCTCATTTGAGCTGGTTCTAGGACAAGGATACATATGGAAGGCACACAAATCACCCGGTACTGAGAAATGGGAGTTAATGATGAGAAGCCATCAATTATGGGAGAGCTTAGCAAAGAGCATTCAACTTCAAGGGATGGATCCTTTAGAGGTACTTGGCTGGAAGAAGACAGGTGATTTAATATCCTTCTGAGTATCTGCCTTCAGTCATTCTACTGCCACTATCTTTAGTCAACTTACATCCACTGGGTGTACTTTCTTCAGACTATAGGAATGAGTCAGACCTTTATCATGTTATATGGCTTGTTTTCTGTTCTATCTTGTTTTTATGGTTGATGCTTGCAAAGTAGTAGTTCCCTAGAATCTTATGCGATATAAATATAAGGAGAGTATCTCGACCGAAGGTGGATACGATTCTGACCAATGTGTTTTTTAGCTCTACAAAAGCAGCCTAAGGGGTTAGAATATGATGGAGTAATGGTGAAATACAACATACTTTCCTGTCTTTTAGAATACATTTTCAGTACTGAGGAGGTGCGTTCCTCCTTAATGATACACATACTCAGTTGTAATTATTTTTCTTTTTCTAGGAAATTCATTTACAAAATGACAAAAAGTGGTATATTCTAGGACATCAGTGATCAGTCCGGAAGATTTGTCAGGTTTGAGACAATTCTGGTAAATGCCAAAGTTAAAGTCACCTCATATTTGTTTAGTCCTTCTCTGTTTAATAGACTTTTTGGCAACCGAGAGCCCAACATTCTTTCTGTCTGTTCAAATTGTTAGATTGTCCGACGTTCATTGGGGGAATGAGTTGTTGTGTCCTAATATAGTCTTGAGAACTTTTCACCTCAAGAACTAACTTTTGGGGTTGAGTTAAGCCCAAAGTCCATTTTCTTAACATGGTATTACCATATTAGAGCCAGACCCATTCCTGTCCTTGGTTTACCCAATGCTGGCCCCATGTTATGTCATTCACACTTCAGTTGATAGGCCTTGGGGGTGGGGTGGGGGGGGGGGGGTAGATTATTGTCTCACATTGGTTGAGGAGATAGGATGTTATCTCCTTATATGCTCTTGGGAAATTCTCACTTCATGAGCTTATTTTTTGGGGTTGAATTAGGCCTAAGGTCTATTTTGTTATCAAAAACAATGTGGATTTTCTCCATACTGTCCATTGAAGGCATCTTTCCGCTTCCCTTTTTTCAATCTGCATCCCTTTTTTTTCGCAAAACACAATTTAGAAAGCAAATCTCATTGATATCTCCACATTAAAAGGGAAGGTGGAGTTTTCTCTTCTCCTGTCCATGTGATCCCTTATACCTATCACACGTGCACAACAAAAGAAAAACCTTTCTTCTGTAATAATCATTACTATTCCACTCCATCATATTAAAGATTGTAGGGGAAACCACTGAGTGAAGTTCTTATTATCTGACAGGAAGCCTTTTAGTAAGTAAAACAGCAGATGAGTCAGCAATGTTAAAAAAGAGGGTGGAGGAGCTATCACAGGAGGGGTTGAGAGCTGAGTTCTTGTCCACCAACGACTTGCTATCAGAAGAACCGGAACTTGTGCTTGAGAAGGAAGGTGGGGCGGCTTTTTTGCCTGATGATTACCAATTGGACGCTCATCGTACTGTTGCATTTATTGAGAAGGTTTGTTCCTTTTCCTTCTTTCTATCTTTCTTCCTTTACCTTCCACTCTGGTTCCTTCTTGAGGAATAAACTTTAATGTTCTTCTCTCTGGGTTATCTTACAATTCTTATATATCCTCATGTTTTAAGTTATTGATCGTTGTCCAGGGTAACAGGCGTTTTGCTGTGGAAGGGAGATATGCCGAATTTTATCATGACCCCGCTATTGGATTAGTTAGGTTCGACAGTTTCCATATTTACTGATGTTAGAACTCTTCCCGGTCCGTGTGATCACTATTAATAAATTTAATAAATACAGACCTGGAAATAGCTGCGAGGTTGGAGCTATTCAAACTTCCAAGGATACATTGCTCAGTAAGAGGGCTGTTGTGATTGCAGCTGGTTGTTGGACTGGGTCTTTGATGCACGATCTGATTAAGCAATCAGATATTGAACTCGATCTTCCAATAAAGCCTAGAAAGGTTTTGGATAAGATGTAACATGCCCATTGCATTGTTTACTTTGTTGCATTTGTTTTTGTCATCTTATTTTCTGATTGAAGAAACAATGAAGGATTAAAAGAAAATCAGATTTAAATTTTGTCAAAGACAACCATATTGTTATTTGTTGATCTTTTATAGATGCAGAAGTTTTAGTCATCTATCCCATAGGTACAACCAAATGGCACATCAAATGGAGGAGGGGATGCATGGAAGTGAACTAGTGTGAAATACACCCATTCACATAACGATGCTCATATGGCAGCCCAAACCAAACCATTACCGCTATCTCTTATTTCTCTCTCGTGACACCCTTTTCATTATTTACATCTCTGTCACTATATTATTAGGAACTTCATTTTCTTCTCTTTCTGAGGCCGGGGGTTGTTGAATTGGGAGATTCATATCTGATTCACGGTTCTTCACATGCATATGCTAGTCTGTAGCTACAATTTCTACTCTTCCCCTTTCTGTTAGAGCTTCAGACCATTTCTTTAAGTTCAGCTGATGTCTTGTTTTGCCTTATTTAGTTTTCACATCCTGCATAGTAGGAATATTAATTCAAACAATATTTAAAAGTAAACATGTGATTGTTTTGTAGGTATGTAACTGGACGCTCACCTGATATTAGTATGAACTATACTTTCTTGTTAACTTTTGTTTGATCCCCTGCCTCCCCCCTCCAGTGGACTGCTTTCTTCTTAATTCATACTTCCATTACTTCTATGGAGGGGTTGCTGCATAACCCAAGTTACAAACTAATTCTTGAAAGAAAAAGGAAGAACATGAAAAGAGAAAGAAGAGAAATGAAATTAAAAGTTGATCCATGACTTCTTATCTCAGCATATGGTATCTGTATTGATCTACTCCTTTATCCCTTTAACTGGTTGCTAACTTTAAATAAGATATTGTTTTCAAGCTCAAGATACAAACTATCAGCAGTTAGAAGAATCTGAAGCTTTTAATGGGATGTATGTGTGTCATTCTAAATCAGCCTTAAAAGAATCCAAGATTTTCAATGAGTGTCCGGTCGTACATTATTGTCAAGAGTTCCCTTCAAAACCTATCCACCTCAAATAGGGATATCATTAAGTGAATATCAACATAGAAAAGGTGAATACTGAGGGCCAGAGAGAGAAACATGCAATGTGTGATGGCAGTTCCATTAATCTTTCTAGCTATGGATCTACCTCCTTATCATAAGTTTTTCGCATGAGACCTTATCTAGTGCCTACTTGTCAATAGATTCAACCTTAAATATTTGATATTCATTTATTTGTGAAGCTAAGTTTTGCCTCTGTAAACAGGGTCACCTGCTTGTCATAGAGAATTTCAAGTCATTCAAGCTGAATCATGGAATTATGGAGGCAGGGTATGCTGACCATCAGTCGGCAACCCTGAAAGCTACTGCATCTGATTCAAGGCCTGTTTATAATGCACAAGATTTGTCTGTTTCAATGACGGCAACCATGGATGCGTCAGGAAATCTCGTCCTTGGTAAACTATATCCCATTGTTGAATTATTTAACCCTCCCGTGTTCCACCCACAACCAGTATGCCTAACCTAATTCAATTAGATGTGGGTAGCTCCAAGCTCCATAGCACCCCGCTTGTTCCCTTTATAATGCAAAGGATTAAGTGCTTCTTGTTACTTGTTTTTTTTCTAAGTTCATGTGTTATTCATTGCTACTGGACTTATTTTTTCTTTTCTTTTCTATCAGTTTAAGCTTATTTTCTTACTATAAAAGACTGTTGATAGCCAAATCAATGCACCATCTCTTAGGAAGCTGCTGGTTAGAATGCAGGAAAGAATGTCTACTGTGGATGCTCCTTATGTAGAAGTCTATTGTTTAAATTGCCTCATCTAAATATTTAAACTATTAAATAGGGGACACTATCTTTTGTTGGACCAAGCACGTGGAAATATGTTATTACGGAGTGATAGTGATAATTGAACTTAAGACCGCTTAAAGTTTCTAAAGGCCTAAGTTGCTAAAGAGGTGACAACAACAACTAATCCTCATTCCCAAACAAGTCAGGGTCTGAGTCTGCTCACAGACCATGTTTCCTAATTTAAGTTCAACTCATGTCATCATCATACCAAAAAAAAAGAAAATGGTCATAAGTTAAGTATATATAAGTAGTAGTAATAATGATAATATAATAATAATTAAAAGTTCTCTATATTTTTATTGACATATAAATCCATGATAAGAAGGGGAGCCTTGAAGCAACGGTAAAAGTTGTCTCCATGTGACTTACATGTGACTTATAGGTCACGGGTTCGAGTTGCGGAAGCAACCACTAATGCTTGCATTAGGTTAGGCTGTCTACATCACACCCCTTGGGGCGCGGCCCTTCCCCGGACCCGGCTAACGCGGGATGCTTTGTGCACCGGGCTCCTTTTTTTTATATAAATCCATGATAAGGTCAAAATATTCCTAGAAAAGCAGTAGGTTCAAAATCAACATACTGTCAAGGCTAAAACCTATTCCCATTAGTAGATATCACTTATATGGATACCTCCATTGTGCTCTATCTATAGCTAAGTATGCATTTTGCTAAAGAGGTGGAACTTTTATTTATTTTAGGTCTACGACTTGTTATTTAACATAGATCTTTGCCTAATTTCTCATATATTTATTTGACGGCATGGTAAATCCAGCTATGATCTATCACTTGTTGCATGTCTTAACTTCTCTGATGTACTATTCATGATATCTAGAGCCGTTTGGACAACTTTTTCCAAAAGTTGTTTCAAAACATTTTTTGGGAAAGAAGTTTGTGCAAAAGATTTTTTTTTGAATAGTCGTAGTTCTTTGAATATTTGTGAGTGGAAGAAGAGCTTTTATGGAAAAATATCTTCAAAGCTTCTCTCTATTGAAAAAGCTTTTCTGAAATAACTTTTCGCAAAAACTCCTTTAAAAAGCTAAACAAACATTTTTTTCTCAGAAAATGATCAACGTTTGAAGCTGTGTAACTTAAGTAGCTGGGGCCACTTCTCACATCATGGTATCTGGTAGTCCATTTATATTGAATAAAATTGTAATGGAAGGAAAAGGAAATTTCCATTTTGTGCTATCTTTTATGTCATCTTATTAGTTTGGTGAATTTGTATTCAATTAATCCTGGCTTGACAGCTAGGCTTTCTTTCTGTCCATCTTTTCTTATTCTTATAATCTGAATCCTTTAAGGTAAGTGTGGTTTATAAAAATGTGCACTCTTGGATATTAACCAAGGTCTTTTCTTACAGGGAGTAGCCGGCAGCTTGTTGGGTTTAGCACAGAGATAGATGAATCTGTCATCAACCACATATGGCAGCGGGTTGGGGAGTTCTTACCTGCTTTAAGAAAAGAGTCTCTTGAAGATTTGCGTCAAAGCAGAGAAGTTAGAGTAGGACTGAGACCTTACAGTAAGTGAATCCAGAAACTTGTCTTGTTAATGATCATGTCTGAACTCATAAAATAATGCCATAGTTGCAACTTGCAAGCATGCTCATAGGCTTGGATCGTTTTTGATTTAGTTCCTGATGGAAAGCCTGTCATTGGACTTGTTCCTGGATTTTCAAACGTCTTTCTTGCTGCCGGGCATGAAGGAGAAGGACTGTCGCTGGTATTTTTCTCTAACCTGTTTCTGCAATGAACTGAAAGACATTGTTTGCTTATAAAAACTGTCACTTTCATTTTAATTTGAAGTCAGCTTTTCTTGCTGACTTTCCAAGTTCTTATATGCTTCTAAGTTGATTTGTAACACTCATGGGCAATGCTTTATCTTACCAGGCTCTAGGAACAGCTGAAATGATTGCTGATATGGTGTTGGGAAATCCTAGTAAAGTAGATGCAGCGCCTTTTGCTCTGCTAGGCCGGTGCTTCCACTAAATAGTCAGCCCAATGCAAACATTGAGCATTAATGAAGCCGAAATTTGAATGCCCTCCACCCTCAAGGTCACATCAGATTCTTATGTTACTGCTACATGACGTTGCATTTTTGTTATAGATTTTCGTTCTATCGTTTCTGTGCAATAACTGCATAATGAGAAATTACAACTGTTTTTACCGTCATGTGAATTTCTCAACAGAGGATGTAGCAATGATAAGTTGATGAGTTGGCACTGGGATGCAATTCATAGGTTTTGAACGAACAGAGATGTAGCTTCTATAGATAGAGACATGCTAGAACCATTCCAGCAGAAAACTCATCTTCCCAGCTCTCCAACCCATGGCTCTTATGTAAAATAAATAGCAAACTGCTTTCGTGTGGTTGATTTTCTTATGGATTTAGTGCTTGCAATGCTTCATTTTGAGTTCTATCTGTTTTAGCACACACATATGTGCATTTGGACTCATTCGTTCCAGCTGGGAGTGGGTTGGGCTGAATTTGGGCAGTTCAGTTGGCTCAAATTGATCAAAGCTATTAAATGGGGCAATATCAACAAAATCCAAGTTGACCCATCAATATATATTCTTAGCCCAACCACTCAAGCCTGGGGGTTGAGCAAGTTACACTTTTTTGGGATAATTTTGCCCTTAGATCTACACTCATCTTTTAAGCTCTCCAGTCCTGCACCTTATTCTGTATAAAAGAAAAGTACTCTTCATTTGGTTGTGTTTCTTATGGATAAAATGCTCTAAATGTTGTAATCTGAGTTGTGATATGTTCTAGCTCATCTCAATGTTTATTTGGAGTTAAGATTTTTTTCTCTTTAATTTGTCAAAATAGTACTCGCTGTGTGAACTTTAAGCATTAGAGATGATTAAGGCTCTTCCATCCGTCCTTTTTTGTTCTTTAATAAGTATTTTACACTCACTTATACAAGAAATTTTATAATAGTGATTTATATGGATATGCTATTAGGTATCCCTATTGCTGTGATACCCTGAAAATGATTTAACATTGGAGACCGCAGGGTCCAGAAGCTTGTACGGGATATTGGAGGGCCCCTGTCTGTTCTTAAGTTTGAGATCTGCATTCTTTCCACTATTCTTTTACCCACTTCGTTCAGTTCCACTGCAAATTGGTCAAACCTTTTCTTTACCCATACATCATCTATCCAATTTAGTGATTGTCGTTGACCCAAGTATACTTCATCAGATGTAGGCGCCGAGAGTACCTCTAATAGCGCCATATATAGGGTAATTTCGGACCTGTTGGGTAACGTTTTGAGAAAGAACTTGTCTGGGTCATGGAGAAACTCTGCGAACTCTTTGTCCCTTCCATTGGGAAGAAATTCCGACATTTGGTTGGGCGATTTAGTGGATGACCCACGAATCCATATTGTTCAAAGTTAACTGAAGCATGAAGACCTGAGGAAATCCATATAAGGGTTGTGAGAGCCTCTACTAGGTCAGAGAGAGTAGTCATTGGGTACCACCATTCTTGGATCTCATGGTCAGATATCAGGGAATTATCATCCTTGTAGAAATGTAGACAAAAGTCAGTTACCCATCTCTTGGTTGCTACCCAAATATCTAGTCCATCTGTATCATATGGATAATCATCAAAGAGAAGCTGAACGCCAGCCAGGCAATCTGGGTTATGGAAAGCCATACCTCTGCGAGTTTGATTAATGTGTTATTTTGTATTAGTAATAGTAGTAGGGGTAGCTATAAATTATAATGCAATCAGAAGATTAAGGGGTGATGGAGGAAAATGTTTCCAATTATTTACTTTATCCAAAACAAGGAGGAAACTGTCTTCATGTTTTACTTCGGGAAATCATTCTGGATCATTTTCCATGTATGTTCTAATATAGAAATAGGTGAATTGTGGTACTAATATAAAGGTGGAAGATAGTATATGAAGATGGTGTTTTAGTGGTATTTATTTTGAAACTGAGTTTTAGTGATATTTTTTAGTATGGAAATTTAGTAATAATGTCTAATAAAAGATGATGACTTGGGATATCACTACGACGACTTTCACCAATAAGTAGCAAAGTGGTTTTCTTTCTTTTGATGGAAAATAATTTTCTTGGAGAAAGCATTTTCAACGATTTTTGATAACCAAAATATGAAAAATAATTTCAAGAAGAAACATTTCCGTATACACAACACCTCGTTGGCCACCAAGTTCATATATCCTGCTAGCATACCTTTTCAGTAAATCACCAGGGAGGCTTTGTTCATCAAATCTCCATTCCTTATAGAGTGAAGAAGATAGCTCCATAGAGACTTCACCAGAATAAAGGGTCTTCTCGATAATTCCCCCAGCTTTTAAGACCGTACTTCGAGCCAATGCATTAATATGCATAGTGTCCTTAAAGTGAGGATCCAATAACTGGTGAATTGGGTGCATAACACTCAACTGCCTTCTGGTGGCAATAATGAATGGCTCTACAACTGCATGAGTTTTTAGCCTACAATTTCGTAATACCCATGAATAATGGTAGTATGGTCAAATTTAGAAATTCAATGACATTGCAATTGCTACGCGATTTTAGTAATATTACCAATGGCTGATTAGCTGATGATAACCAGAATCGTTTACTGCCACATGAGCTTTAGCAAGCTGCCATAAGGCTGCCTCTGTACCATTGGTCCCTGGACGAAATACCATGTGAATCTCAGTGCCAGGTGAAACCCCTGGTAAACTTAGTTCTATTGCAAGTGGCTTTAGCATGGCATCGTCCTTTAAGAATAGTAGAGTTCTGGATGCATAGGCACATACACCATTTTTGTTTATTCTTCCTAAAAATGGCATGAGATAGTTGTGGTGGTCCAAGATGAAAATCCTCCATTGGTTCATTGCCTGCAAAATTGAACTGAACTTATTAGGAAATTTTGAATGTTTGTTCAAGCTCTTTCTAGCTCAACATTCATGATTATTACCTTTTCCTTCATCACATTTTGGAGGATGTTTCATGGGTATACTCTATGCTAAGTATTGACGTTACTTCAAAATGACTCTGTAATTGGTCTAAACGTACTTACTTCTTGAAGAGTGAGGCCATCAAGGTTATGTTCTATGTGTGATCGTCTTATTGAACTCCATATTCCATTCTCGCTTCTTGGTGGAAAAGCCTGTGATGTCAAAACTATAGCATCAAACAAGAAATGAAACGTATAACACACTGTTACTGTACAACTTATAACCATGGTGCCTAGGCAGCTATGCACACCTCGACTAATTCCATGAGGTACTTGTTACCTAGCAAGAGGTACGTACCGGATAGCTCTATCCACCAAGGTTCTTATAAATAAAAAATTCTATCCGCCAAGGCTTGTGTATTAGGGTGGTCTTTATGTATTCTCCCTTCTCATAAAATGCATTCACTATCATCATGAGAAAGCACATATAGTTGGTATTGGATCTATTTTTGCATTCCCTCATAGGAAAATTATGAAGCTTTTGGTTACACTTATCATAATTGTCTTAAGAAGTCAAAGCGCATTAAGCATATCTGCAAACACTGAATTACAGTTGCATTAATTCCTGCAAGCATCTGGCGCCCACACTCATCATCCTTCCATGCCAGTTCGTTCCCTGTGAACGAGTAATCCAGACATGAAACAAACTTGTCTAGGAAAAGGAAGATTCAATAACCTTCTATTCATAAAACCAGCATCACCTGCAAATAACTGAGGCATTGGGAACTTTGTAGTATTATCTTTGATTCCTTGTTCAAACTCCTTCAAAGTCTTTTGGTAGACAAGCGTCCGGTTTCTTTATCATCCATTCTTCCACCCTTTGGCTTTTCTTCCCCGAAAATAGCTCTTTTATCTTGTTGAATGACTTGAATTGGTTGGTTTCTTCTCTCAACACTGATCCCCCCTGAGAAACGACAAAGTGCAAAGTTGCCTGGATCACTTTCTTCGCAAACTCTGATAGTTTCTCGGGGTTAAATCTTTCATCCAGGGGGATGCATCTGTCTATCTTGAACATCCCCTTCACATTTTCTGTTTGAAGAGTTCAGTTTAAGAAGAAGAATATCGCAACCCCTATGATTTGTGTGATCAGAAAGTTTTACTAGAAGGGAGAGAAATTTCTTGACCTGTTTTTCCTCTCCTTGGATATGAATAAGGAACTGAACCTCCTAAAACAGGTCTTTCCCCTTGCAGAGGATCACCGAGATCATTATAGAAATCGTAGTCATAAGCCCGATGCCATTCTCTAATTCTCCCTGCAGTTCCATCTCCTCTCAAGGTTTCAAGTTCTTGTTTCCTCAGTTGTAGCAGACCATTTGGTGTTTGGCTTGGAAGATAACACTAAACATCATAAGATGATCAAAGCCACTACATAGCTGTTGATGAAAGTACATGTTAGAAGAAATGTTTTTCTTAGTGTTTGAGAAGAAAATCCTTGCTTTTTGCATTAAATGATTGGGATATATTCAAGAATTGCATTCGAAATGAACCGTTTGTCTGAATGTTACTTGGAGAGACAGTGATTGAAAAAAAAAACTTGTCTTTGTGCTGGTTCCAGATGACAAAAGCTCCTGGAGATCCAAAATCTCGGTCAACCTCGAATGTCAATTCATACTTAAAACATATGTTACCATTAATCTTGTTGTTGATACGTTCCCCATGATTCGGGTGCACTTCACGACTTATTTTCCCTTTCCCCGAACCTATCCAAGTGGAAGAAGGAAAAGAAGCAAGTCTATTGTAAGTGACAGAAAAACTAGTTATCATAGTGTCTATATAAATTTGGCCTCACTTGGATCAATTTTAGAGTAGGGATGCACAAAACCCTCGGACCGGACCGGATCGAGGACCGAAATTCCAGAAAAGTCAGACTAAAAACCGGATCAAAAACCGAAAATATACATTAAAAACCGAAAAAAATTCCGGATCGGGCCGAGGACCGAATTTTCAGAAACGTAGGACCGAAGACCGGACCGAAAAATTCGGTCCAGGTTTTTTTCCAGTCCGGTCCGTTTTTTGTGCAGCCCTATTTCAGAGAGATATATTAAGTGAAAAAAATACTAGTAATTTTAGTGTCTATATCAAGTTAGCTCACTTGGGTCAATTTTAGAGAGACTATATAGTTGAATGCGAATAGCTTTTCCGAGGCTTGATTTTGCATGACTCTGTTGAATAATGATTTCTCCACTAATGAACTCGGTATGTTTCTTGCTTTCAGCCAGTTGAGCCTTCACAGTACCTTGAAACACATTCAGACAATCAATCATCCTTGAACGTCGTCTCATATGTTCCATCCCTTTCTTTATATGACATCTGGTGTCAAAATTTTCTTGTCATAGTATCTGAATTTTGTGATCTTCCACTTTATAAATGATATAGAGAAAGTAATGAGAGGAGAAGATTTTACGAGAGGAAGAAAGATTATCATAGCTTGAGCTTTTAGCATTGCATCAGATTCATTGCCTTGCTATGAGGTTTTCTTGCTAGTGCTTCAACAGGTTCGTATATGCTTTAGCACTAAAGCTATTCTCTAATCTTCCCAAATTTTAGCAGAAGTATGGAGTTTTGAGTTCTAGGAATGTGTTACGAGTGCTTCACCCCTCCCCCCCACCTTAGTGGCCCTACCAAATACTCCCCCACCTTAGTGGCCCTATCAAATTGGGGTGGGTATGATAGGGCTGTTAGTGGTTCGGATATACTCGAGAACCGGACCGAAATCTTAACGGTCCGGATACGAGTATCTAAAAATACCGGGCCGTTAAAGGCAGGCCAGAAACTGATAAAATACCGTGCCGGTCCCAGATCCACTCGGCCACACACTGTGCCATCCACACACACACACACACCCACGCCAGTCCCCCCAGCCACCCACCACCCCACAGCCCACTCACCAGCCCACACTCTAATTAGTCAGAAATTGATCAAACTTTATATGTCATAACTGCGCTCGGACGTCCGCTTTACCTAAAAAAATTTGATTTCGCGTATTTTTGAGGCGAATAATCCTAAATGACTAAAGTCCGTTTGCTTCACGGATTTCTCCAAACCGTCCATATTGCCTCAATTTCTCTTTTCCCAAATCGTTACGTTTTTCCCATTTTCAAATCTAAATATCTCGCGATGTACAATTGATTTCAACGTAAAAATTGCGTGGCACCGCGTCCGAGAATGTCAATTTCAGTATTGGAAATTCAATTTTTTTTTTAAAAAATAATAATAATGGCCCGACCCGGAAATTCTTACCGGTCGGACCGAAAGCCGGGCGATAAGGTTTGGTCGGGCCGGATCTCGTCCGGGGCCGAAACCTTACCGGTCGGTCGGTCGGGCCGTAAGCTTATCGGTTCGGTCGTGAAGTCGATACGGGCCAGAATAACACTAGGGTATGGTACGGTAATGGCGGAGTCAGGATTTTCGTCTAGAGTGTTCATACTTTTAGACTAGCTCAAACCCATGCCTCTTAAGGAAAATTTGCACACTCGTAGCCTCTAGATTATCTTTCTCTTATTTGTCAAGGATATTCCTAACAGTTAATATATATTCATATTTAACCTAAATACTGAGAATTTTTTTCCGATGAAGGGTGTCATCTGACCACCATTGGGTGGGTGTAGCTCCGCCCCTACATATTACCAGTACAATTTTTGATACCGCATTTTAGGTATAGTGATATTTAGTATACATTTAAATTTTTTGGTATTCGGTATTTGATATATCAAATATCGTACAAAAGTATATAGTTACATATACAATTCTATATATTATTATAATATTAGCAAATATATAAAATAGTAGTAGTACAAAATAAATTGTTTAGACTAGGGGTGTACATGGAGCAGTTGGTTCAAGTTTTTCAAATATCAAATCAAGTGTATCAGACTTTTAAATTTATAAACCAAATCAAATCAATAAAGGTCGTGCTCTTCATCCTTGGATTTTTTGGTGTTTTCCTGGTAAAGTCTTCATAAAAACATATAACTTGTGCTTCAATTTTTTTTTTTGTCCATACAACTATATAATTATGGTACTTCTTAAGAAATTAACATAAAATATGAGATGAGTGATGACATTGCATTAAAATATTCAACAAAAAAATAATAAAATCACATAAAACAGATATTGCTAATTAATAAATTATAATAAACATGATCATAATCTAAAAGTACTAAGTCATGCTAAAATAAGTATTGCCAATAAGTATTAATTACATAACTATATTAAAGAATTATCAGTTTGGTACAGTTTGTCGTTTGTATGCCCCTAATTTAGATGTTGGAAATTTGACTAGTCTATTTTGATTGAAATGATTTTTGTGTAATCAGAAACAGAAATTCCTATTTTTATGTGTTCCGATCCACGCACGAACAAGCCACACAATTTCTCATCATTATTACATTAAAATTTTGCTTGGATTGGCCTTCATACGGGCTGGTCTTTAATTTTTGCCCCTCAATTCGCTGGTTTTAAATTTTTGCATGTACTTCTTATTTAATGAAAATTTATATATTAAAGTATTCTTTATTTGCGGGTCTACTATATCAGAAATTTTGAATTTGCAAGATAAATTTTTCATAGATAGTATACCTATTTGGTCAAAGTCATATAGAGACTATGCCTCTTGGGGCATAATTTCTATGTAATTAGTCGGACAAGACATAATCTTAATTTTTCAACGAGACTTTGTCTTCAGATGCATAGTTACATAGAAACTATAATATCTTTACAATTTTGCATGAATAGGTATATTTCCTAATAAAATTTGGCCTTGTGATTTTTTCTTTTCTTTTTGACTTTACTTAGATTCGAACTTACAACCTCAAAGATATTTTCAATCATTTTATTTAAGCGTTCAGCAAAAATTAAAGATCACCCTAAAATAGGTGCAATAGTGTGAATTACCCTTATTACATCAACTTGGGCTACAGATTGTATGAAGTTAGGAACATATAAATGAGCACGGCCCACAAGGCCGTTTTGAGCGGCCCATATAAAATCCATCTTAAGAAGGAGATTGGGCTGAATATGAAAAACCAAATCAAACCCTAGCTTCAAGAAGCTTCTCTTTTTAAGCCCCTCTTCTTCCTCTCCGTAAACCTTATATTTCTTGCTGCTTCATTGCTCTCTCTCTTTTAACACAGCACACTTGCGTCACAAACATTGATACAATCTGTGTACACTAGATCCCATGGTATGTGATTTCAGTGAGTATGTTGTTGTTGTTGTTTATTTTGTACGGTATTGTTTTTGTATTTGAGAAATAAGCAAGTTAGCTTCTTGGTTGGAATCGAACCTTAACGATCCAGTCAATTAAATTACTCAAGCTTGCAATAAAATAATTAGCCCAGTATCACTCGCCTGATTCTTTCCCTTTGATTTGTCAGGCCCTTTACCTACTGGCACAATGAATTTGTATTTAAGCAAACGCACTCTGTCCCAGAACCATAATTAATGTTTTGTGGCAATTTCTTCGTTTGCTAAATGAATGTTATTTCAGCTTCCAATTACTCATCCATTACATCTTATCTTTCATGATCTTATTGGACACATGGTTGGATTACATTTGAAGAATATTTAGATGAAGATATTAACAACGCAGGTATCGAAGGTTAATCCATTGCTACATTACAAAAATCGCCTACTTTAAATAAATTAGAGTTAATTTTTGTCATAGATAATCTTTTTAAAAAATTGGGTAATGTCAGATCTTAATAATTTTTTTAATAAAAATGCTTATTTTTCGTTCATTAATTAACTCTCCTTATTTAAAAGGTCATGTGCTATAAATTTCTTTAACCTCTTTTTTTTTTCCCAAAAACCTTTGCATTACATACTTCCTAATTCATTCCATGAGTTGAAGGATTGGTTGCATCCCTCAACACATTATTGAATCAGTTGATTTCTTTTTAGGGAGACAAGAACAAAACCAATCTTTCAACTCATGAATGGATTAAGATATGTAATGCAAATGTTTTTAGCAAATAGAGGGGTTATATAAATTTGATGAAGATGAGGTATTTTTTTGGGGGGGGGGGGGAATACTCATAACTAGCCCATGACCTTTTAAATAAGGAAAATTAATTAATAAACGAATTTCTGTTAAAAGGTTGTTTTTCGCATTAGCAAATTTTATTAAGGTCTGACAGTGCCTAATTTTTTTTTAAAAATTGTCTTTTGCGAAAAATCATATATAAAAGGTTGTTAGAATTATATAAGATAACATAGTTGAAATTGTAGGATAATTTATAACAAATTTTTTTTAGTTGCTTGATTTTTTTCTTCTAAAAATACAAAGTTCTGATTTTTTTTCCTAATTGCTATCTACAACATCAGTTGAATTTTGATTATGGACGCTAAAAATAAAGTTAATCATAAGCAACAAGTAGTTGTTCATATAGAGAATTTCACCTAGTCACTATTTATTTCGGATTTTTTTTTATAAAATAGTCCACAATCGTGACAATTTTTTTTTCTTTGTGTTATATTACTTTAAAAATAAAGTTTATAGCAAATTTATTTTATTAAGAATATCTTGAAAAAGTGATAGATCATTATTTACAACTAAGTTATAAATATGATACACACATTTTATATGAAAATGATTTGGAAAAGATTGAGTTAAAAGATCTTTAAAAAGTCTAATAGTATAATTATTAGAAGAAACATTATGTAACGTAACAATCATTATTTTGTCAGTTTTACCATAATAATTGCAAACTTGATGAATATTTTCTGCAATAAAACTTCAAGTGTGCCTATCATCAATATATCTATATGCTAAAATATGTTTTTGCATAGACTATTTATAATCTATCCAATGATATGTTACAGTTAAATAATCATGACTGTTAGTACTACGACCTATATCAGACGTGATAAATATTTTGCTATGAAAATGATATAATGAATAACGTAAATATTATTGATATTCATATAAAATTTTAAAAATATCTCTCCTAACAGTTGATCTAAAAAAAACTGTTAAAAGAAGATTATACGTTTCTTTAATGTAATGAGTAAAACAATGAGAGGTAAGAAATGAAAAATACAAACCTTCCACCGCAACTAATTTTGCTATTGCTTTCCTATCTCTATGTTTATCGTATTTAGGACCTATAATTTTATTCGTCATCGGGTTAATTTGATCTTGTACTTGGTCCGGAACACTATGCGAACCTTGTCCCGACTGAGAGTGCATTGATGCACCCGACTTTGTAGCCTCATATTCATCTCACTTAGCTTTGTGAAAGTTTTGTACATGTCTCAATAAACCTGATGTCCCACCCTGACTTTTTCCCATTTTAAATTTATAAACATTTTTACAAATTTGGTATTAAATGATCCAAAGCGATCAATGACCACTTGCCGTGAAACGATATTCGGGTTTTGTGTATATTTGGTATATATTAGAATTAGTCGTGTACCTTAATTACTATTGTAATATTATCATAATTGTATAGTTAGTCTCCTTATAGAATATGGTTTTAGATGTAAAGTAGGAATATGATTTTGCTATTGTAACTTGTATATATATGTCTTTCATCAATAAGAATAATCAAGGGATTAATTTTTTCATGGTATCAAGAGTCTAGGTTCTCTTTACCTTGTTTCCGCTCCTCAAAATTTTCTTCTCTCTCTCGGATTTTTGCCCGAAAGTCGGCCTCTCTCTCCTCTTGCTTGGCCGTCCCTCTCTTCTCCAAAGATCATTTCTCACAAATTTCCTTTTCCGAATCTTCGTGTTTTATTCATCATGACTGATAAAAACACTTTTCATCTTGCCCTCACAGTTTCTAACATCAAGAGCGTTCTTCCTATCGTTCTTGACCTAATGAACGTCCAATATGGGACGTGGGCGAAATTATTCAAGATTTATACTATGACACATAAAGTTCTTCACCACATCATCCTTCCCACTACTCTTATGGGGGGTGATACGATTGTGCCCACCAAAGAAGCAGATCCAGACTTATGAGTCATGCTTGATGCCAAGGTTCTCCAGTGGATTTATGCCACTATCTCCTTGGATATTTTACAGACGATTATGGAACCCAACTCCACAGCTATGGCGGCGTGGAATCGATTGCGTGACATCTTCCAAGATAACAGTCATTCTCGCATTATTATCCTTGAGCAAGAATTTTCTCAAGTTGGTAGGACGAATTTTCCAAACGTTTCTTCCTATTGCAAACACCTCAAGGACTTGGCAGATCAACTTCGCAACGTGGGTTCTCCTGTTTCTAATAGTTATCTAGTTCTTCAGATGGTTGCCGAACTATCCGAGGCCTATACAGGGGTTGCTTCGGTTATTCGTCAAAGTAACCTCCTGCCGGAGTTCTATCAAGCCCGCTCCATACTCACTTTAGAAGAAGCGGGTTTGGCTAAAAGAGCATCGATCGGAGCAAGTCCCGTCATCATGATGACTACTTCCAATTTTTCCCCTTCCAATCTAGCCAATGTGACCCAAAAGCACAACAACAGGGGTTGTAAGAAGGGCCAAAATCGGAATAACAATGGCAAGAATCGTGGCGGCAACAACGGGGGAAACCGTCGGAACAACAAGTTACGGGGCCCAGGGGCCCACGGGCGATGGAAGTGGGTCTCGGCGTCGTCTAACGCCGTGGCTCGTGATCTGGCCGCGGCTACTCATCCTCGATCGTGCAAAGCGCGACCAGCTTTTTTCAGTCGAATCGCGTTTGCATCAACTTATGGCCGCACCGCGATGCACGAATTCTTGGACCTCGCCTCGCCGTGCCCATCACGCAATAGGACCACTCGATCCGACATTGAGCGGCCGATGCACGCAGCTTGACTCAACCGGACCCATATTGGTACATGGACACCGGCGCCACTACCCACATGACATCCGACCAAGGTACTCTGTCGACTTATTCCAATTTGATCACTAATCGTGGGATAACTGTTGGTAATGACAATTCTATTCTAATTATGGGTTATGGTAATAAAACTTTGTCCCCTCCTCATCCACCACTGGTCTTGAAAAATACCATTCATGCCCCGAAACTCATTAAAAATATGGTGTCCGTCCGTAAATTCACCACTGATAATTGAGTTTCTATTGATTTTGATCCATTTGAATTTTCTGTAAAGGATTTCAAGACGGGGAGTCTTCTCATGAGGTGTGACAGTAGGGGGGATCTGTAACCAATCACACCGAGTCTCAGCATCTCGTGTCAAGCTATGCCATCCACTTTTGCAGCTCTTGCTCCTTCCTTGTGGCATGCTCGTCTAGGTCATCCGGGGTCGTCTATTTTATATTCTTTAGATAGACATAAGTTTATTTCTTGTAAGGGTACTCGTAGTACTCCACTTTGTCAATCCTGTGCATTGGGAAAATTATTAAGTTACCATTTGTAACTTCGAATTCTAATACTTCAATGTCATTTGACATTATTCATAGTGATTTATGGACATCTCCGGTTCTTAGTTCTATGGGTCATCGTTATTATGTTTTATTCTTAGATGACTATTCTAAATATTTATGGACGTTTCCAATTGCGAAAAAATCTCATGTTTTTTCCATTTTCATAAAATTTAGAGCTTTCATAAGAACGTAATTTGAACGGAAAATAAAAAACATTCAATGTGATAATGATAAAGAGTATGACAATGGGGAATTTAGGGAGTTTTGTGCTCAAAATGTGATAAATTTTCGTTTTTCTTTTCCTCACACGTCTTCACAAAATGGAAAAGCTGAGCGAAAAATTCGTATCATTAATAACATTGTCCGCACTTTATTGGTTCATTCTTCTGTTCCTCCATTGTTTTGCCATCATGCGCTACAAATGGCTACCGATCTACTCAATATTCTTCCCTCTAAAGGTTTGACATATTCATCCCCTCTCAAAGTGTTATATAATAAGACTCCGTCGTATTCTCATCTTAGGGTCTTCAGATGCTTATGTTATCCACTGTTTCCATCCACTACAATCAATAAACTCCAGACACGTTCTACTCCTTGTGTGTTTTTGGATTTTCCATCAAATCACCGTGGTTATAAATGCTTTGATTTGTCATCTAAATGAATCATCATTATTCGTCATGTTCTCTTTGATGAATCTCAATTTTCTTTTTCTAAAGTAGAAATACCCGTGCCTAGTTCATATGATTTTTTTGGATGATGATATCTCCACATATGTTCAACATCATCTTTCAGATTTTTCACAAAAAGGTCGTCAGAGCCGCGACCCTTAGGGGAGGCGCTGCGGCTCCTGCCATCCAGTGAACAAACAAATTTAAACCCATCATTAGCGCCGCGGCCCTTAGGGGAAGCGCCGCGGTGCCAAAACTTCAGAGAGCTCTGCAGTTCTTCCAGCGCCGCGACCCTTCCTCCCTACGCCGCGGCGCCTCCGACGGTAATTTTCGATACTTCACAAACTTCTCAAAATTCGCCCACTCCAGCCCAGCGTCAAGGTCCAATCTCTCACAGTCAAGGGAGTATTTTTAAACTAAAAAGACATTTTAATTTTAATTCTAATGTTCTTAAATTACCCTTACCCCGTAATCATGTTTCTGCCATAAATTACCCTAATTGAAAAATTACTATGACCGATGAAGATAATGCTCTTATTGATAATAAGACGTGGGAGTTGGTGCCCCGTCCATCTGGTGTTAATATTATTCGGTCTATGTGGATTTTTGGTTCGTTTGCAAGGCATAAGGCTCATCTTGTAGGTGATGGTAAGACTCAGCAGGTTGGTGTGGATTGTGGTGAGACTTTTAGCCCAGTGGTCAAGCCGGCGACTATTCGTACTGTGCTCAGATTGGCTCTTTCGAAATCATGGTCCATTCATCAGCTAGATGTGAAGAATGTTTTCCTACATGGTGATCTTCATGAGACATTGTATATGCATCAACCCTTGGGGTTTAGGGATACTAAATAACCTAATCATGTCTGTCTATTGAGAAAGGCTTTGTATGAGCTTAAGCAGTCTCTACGTGCTTGATATAAGAGGTTTGCTGATAATATTTCGACTATGGGTTTCTCTCATAACAAGTCTGATAATTCATTATTCATATATCGTCGAGGATTTTCCATGACTTATATACTATTATATGTTAATGATATTATCTTGAATGTCTCTTCTGAAGCTTTGCACAAGTATATTATGACAATGCTCAGTTCTGAGTTTGCCATGAAGGACTTGGGCCCATTGAGTTACTTTTTGGGGATTGCTGTAACTCGTCATGCAGGTGGATTATTCTTATCATAGAGGAAATATGCAGCAGAGATTATTGAGAGGGCTGAGATGTCATCCTATAAGTCCATTTTTACTCCAATTGATACTAAACCCAAGTGGGGTGCTGCAGTTGGCTCTCCCTATGAGGATCCGACCCGCTATCGTAGTCTTGCAGGCGCCCTGTATCTGACGTTCACGCGACATGATATTTTATATGTCGTACAACATGTGTGTTTGTTTATGCATGATCCTAGAGTTGAACATATGAATGCGCTCAAACACATTCTGAGGTACATTCAGGGAACACTTGAGTATGGTTTGCATTTGTATCCTTCGTCGACGTCTACACTAGTCTCCTATACAGATGCTGATTGGGGTGGTTGTCCTGACACCAGACGGTCTACGTCTGGCTATTGCATGTTTTTAGGTAATAACTTGGTCTCATGGTCTGTCAAGCGTCAATCAACGCTTTCACATTCAAGTGCAGAGGCCGAGTATATAGGGGTAGCCAATGTGGTTTCTGAATCATATTATTTACGGAATCTACTGTTAGAGCTTCATTGTCCTATTGAAAAGGCTACCTTAGTTTATTGTGATAATATAAGTGCCATCTACCTTTCTGAAATTTCAGTTCAGCACTAGCGTACTAAACACATAGATATGGATATTCACTTTGTTCGAGAGAAGGTAGCTAAAGGACAAATACGCGTCTGCCATGTCCCTTCTAGATATCAGATTGCAGACATCTTTACAAAGGAGCTTCCCTCAGTCCTTTTTGGAGATTTTAGAGACATTCTCGTCTGAAGACGCGCTATGATCGCAGGGTGTGTTAAGCGATGTCCAAAAGCGATCGTGACGCCATGACGACACAACGCCGCGGCCCTTGCCCATGAATAGTGTTTCAGATTTTGTGTATATTTGGTATATATTAGAATTAGTCGTGTACCTTTATTACTATTGTAATATTACTATAATTGTATAGTTAGTCTCCTTATAAAATAAGATTTTAGATGTAAAGTAGGAATAAGATTATCCTATTGTAACTTGTATATATATGCATTTCATAAATAAGAATAATCAAGGGATTAATTCTTTCATTGACATCTAAATACTTGATTCTCTTGGTTTCTATCAAAAAAATCTCATGCATCTGATTTTAATTTTCGTTGTGTAGGGTCTCGTCTCATACTAGGGGAATATGAGGCTTTCCAATTTCAATTTGAGGTGCACTAGTATGTGTGTCAACTTGATTAGTGGGTGTGCCATCTAGATTATATTCTAAATTAAAGTTTGGGCCAGTTGCAGAATATATCTCATCATCTAATGATATATTATAAAAAATTAGTTTCATTTACATGAGTGTAATCAATCAAATCATCCTGTCTAGGAATAGAATGACTAGAAGAGGTACTTCTGCCCTTGTTACTCCGACTAGAAGAAGCACCCTTACCCCCTTAATCCTTCAATTTTAATTATGCAAATAAATAATTAAAGATAATGAAATTATATGCGATAATTAAAATAAAGTAACAATAATAATTTAAAGAAGGAGCGAAGGTACCAAATGCCGACGAAATGTCGACTTGTAATCGAGGTTGAAAATTGAAACTTTGCTCGATGGATTATTCTTAAGCTAGTTATCAACTTCAGTCCCAATTTTTTAACTTTGATACAATTATATAAATGAACAAATAAAATATAACATTTAGTAGGCAATGTAATTATAGACTTGCAGAGAGATAGATTGAGAGATTGTAGGAAGATTTGTGAGATAAAATGAAGAGAAAATGAGGTATATATAGTTGGAAAATTGGGTAATAGTGTAAATATACTAACTTAGGGGTTAAAAATAAATATTAAGGAGGTATAGGGGTTTTATGGGGTGGCGGCCAAAAATGATCGTTGCACAATGACCAAAATATAAATTGATCATTGTGCAACGATCATTTTTGCAAAAGAGGGGTCGGGGACGGGTCGGGGCGGGACGAGCCCAGGTCCCGTCTCAATTTCGAGTCCCGCCAACGTTGTTTTAGGGGGGATCGGGTCGGGACCGACCCCCTGGCCAGCCATAGTATTTCATAATACTCCTCCTTGGATGTCCATAGATAATGTGTCTCGTTAAAACATTACTAGAAAAAAACTCAGTGGAAAAAAATCTAGTAAAGGAAAAAGAATACACATTTCTAATAATACATATTTTGGTTGTCTCAATAAAAACCTTACAAGGAAAACCCAATGGGACAAAACCTTATACGGAAAAAAAGTACACCATGTATTAACTCTCCCTGATGAGAACTTCAGGCTAAATGCTTGAGTCTTCGCATTCCAATCTTGTGTATCATCTTCTCGAAAGTTGCAGTTCGCAGAGACTTAGTGAACAAATTCTCCATAGCATCACTTGAACGAATCTGTTGCACGTTAATATATCACCATTCTTTTGGAGCTCTTGTTGCGAAGAACAACTTTGGTGAAATGTGTTTTGCCCTTTCTCCATTTATGAATCTTCCATCAATTGAATTTATTGATATATCAGGATTAATCTAATCTTGCATATCTTTATGAGATTCTTTCTTAGTGTCATCTTGACCATTTATTTTCCTTTTCTAGGATTTCGATTCTTAGAACCCAATGGTCTATCATGCTTTAGGCGTGCTTTGAACTCATTTGCTATGACACTAGTAGATGGTCCTACAGGAACATCAATCTCAATTGCGACATTTTCTGCAGGGATATGTGATTTGGTAATCCCTTTTAAATCTGTAAATACGTCTGCCATTTGATTTGCTATTTTCTGCAACTGAATAATATTCCTTGCTCACAAATAGAAGCACATGGATCAAGATGAGACAATGCTGGATTATTTCATAAAATTTCTCTTTTTATTTCATTATTCTTTCCCCTAATTTTGGAAAAATTGTCTCATCAAATTGATAATATGCAATTGATCTTAGTTCAGTGTCTCCATATAAGGAATAAATTATATCATGCACATAGCAAGATAAATAAATGCATCAATTGAACAAATATATGGTACTTCAGAACTAATCTAATTTTCTCATTTCAACTTCTTTTAGCAAGTAGTCTAATACTTTTCGAAAACTCTAAAGCTCCTTTAAAATTCAAGTCAGTAACTTGCATAAAATTATGAAAGATTTTGAATATCATAAAGGGATAATGGTAAATAGAGTCGTCTTTGTACCTCTCATCAATAAATATTTATTAAGGTGATTTCAGTACATCAACCTTAGTTCATTTAGTCCGTTCAAGGATTACAAATAAGGGTTTCAATATCTTGTATATGCTTCAAGTATTTTGAATCCTTCAAAAATTTCATATAAATTTTATCACGTAAGCCATATAGGATGTGACTATTTTCATTTACATTATATTTTCTAATGTCAGGACTGCAGGTCCAGTTAATTTACTCTTACCAAGATGCATCTATTTGATAATTATTTCTACATCAACATGCTTTAAGAGACGTAGAATTTAGATCATCATAATATTATATAATATTGCGCACTATATTGTATCAAAGATATCGTCGACTTGATATCATTTTGTATCAGTTTGCAATTAGACATAACTTATTTAGATCTTATCACTTCATTTTTCAGGTACCTGAACCTCGTACGAGGTTTTATGAAGTATTATGTCGTAGACTCTTCAAGAGCACATTGCCTCCTTATTATGATCATTTTGATCATTTGCTCCTCTTATTTTCAAGGATTATTGCGTTTGAAATCAATTTATCTACCATGCTTCACGTATGTTGTAAACCGTGTCCTTCAGGGACATTTAGGAGCATCTTGGAGCTGAAATATGGAATAGTTGGGTCAACAAATGATTCTAGCATTTGACTTGAATTATCGTTTGAACGATGATCATACTGATGATAATTCACAATATATTTCTTAGCTATTTATTCTCTCTACCCTTATGTTAGAAAAACTAACATACATTTTCACATTCTTTGGGGAATCAATCTGTGTGCATCGTGGTAGATTCATTAATCATATACCGCACAATAAAACTATTAGATGAAAACATTTGGTTCATGACTTTGACTCAATTATGAGGGGAGAATTGATCATAATTTATTGGTCTGAAACTTACAAGTGATGTTATATGTAATATATCATATTTCAGATCAACACATGAAGCTTTGTTCTCATTCGCAATGGTTTAGTGATCGGTGTATTTTATATACACCTTTTGAGTCATTTTTAGTTAGTATTTTACTCATTTAATTTATGTTTAGTATAGTATTAGGGTCGTTTTCCTTTCTTTTGTGTCACAGCGGTCAGAAATGGAGAAATGACAAAAAGGAGATGAAATGAGCATAAATGAGATGAAATTGCACACTAAAAGGGCCTAGAAATGAAGCCTAAGAAGTTCCGGGAAGTATAGAAGAAATCAGACGGCGACGAAAAAGGGCGACAAACGAAAATCCGCGACTTGAGCGCGCGCCACGGATATTCGAAAGTTGATTTCACGCGGGTTTTTCGTGTAGTGGCGCCGATCTACTGAACATGGCGCTCACGAGATTTTGAGTTTTGGGCCGAATTTGTCACGTTTTCAGGGTGCAAAAGGGATAACTTTTCCTACCTACATATTCCTTAACCCTTTACCTATAGGATTCCATAACTTTTCCTTAACCCTTTACCTAAAGGTTTCCATAACTTTTCCTTAACCCTTTACCTAAAAGATTTCATAATTTTTCCTACCTACATAATCCCTAACCCTTTACCAAAAGGATTCTTGTGCTATAAATAGTCTCTACATCATTAGAAGAATTCATTCGATCCCACACTTGACCATTCCATTCTCCATCCATCATTCTACCACAATTCCATCTTGTAAATATTCCACAACACAATCCTTGGATGCTAGAAGGCTTGAAGACTTGTTCTTGAATATTTTTCTTTTCTTTCTTTTGCTTTGTTTATTTCAGTTCATGTATGGAGATTGTATTAGTTCTTAGTGTGACTATGGCTAGGAGCTAATTACTTTATTAGGGATTTCCTTGTGATTCTCTTGAAACTCTTATTCATGAATTAATACATTAGTTGATTTCTTCTTCACTTGCTTAAGATTTATTCAATAATTGTTTTGATTGCTTGATAATTAATTGATCACTAGTTATCATCACTTATATGAGTTCTAATCGAAATCCGAAAGGGGAGATTGTGAATATGCTATAGTTGAATAAACATAGGTTTAAATCGTGGACGAAAGTACCCCGATACTTGTGTAGCTTAATGGGTTATTGCTCTTAATTCTCCTTTGTAGTCAATCTTGTCATCGAAAGATAAAAGGGTTCTCCATTGGGGTTGAGTGTTTATATTACCTTAACAGGAGTATAAAACGGTCTAGTTAACCTGCTATCTTAACGTAGAAGAAGAAGTCAGTCTAATTGTATTAAAGATTGAATAGAGTGGATAGTTGATGATCTTGGAAGCCCTAATTCTCCATCATAACTGATTTAAATCAAAGTATTTTCATAATTAGTTTATTTCCTGCATTATTAGTTTAGAATTCCAACTCAATTAACGTTAACCAAATAGAAACTAAAGGATAGATAATCGGTACTTGAAAACCAGTCTCTGAGGACGATATTCGGTCTTACCTAGACTATATTACTTGTCACGACACGTGCACTTGCGTTTAATGTGTTCTCATTCGCAATGGTTTAGCTATTTTTCAGAGGCATTCAATGTTAAACCATCTTGAATATAAATCAGCATTAACAAGATGAATTATATTGATTACATAATCTGAAGATTGTGCTCTCAACTCAATTATTGTGAGCAATCAACTTTGTAAATGTCAAACTGCAGGTTGACAATAAATGCACATGTGATCGTCTTATCGATGCATCTATTTAAGACATCACATAATAGGTGAACGAGTCCTTATTCACCTTTTAATTTTTTTCTTGAATTTAGGAATTCAGTCCCAACATAGCTGGTGTAATAAACTTATCATGAGAACAAGTAAATTAATTCTTGAAGAATCTTCTAGTTCTTCAATATAATCCGAATACAAACTTAGTATATCTAATTTAAATAAGGACAACCAAAATTGTCACGTCCATTGTATAATTATTTGTACTAGTAAACTTCAAGTTTACCATGTCATGTGCTATTTGTTTTAGTAAACTTCTAGTTTACTATAACATGAATTCTATTTTGTACAATAAACTTCTGGTTTATCATGACATGTGATTTCATCATGATTATATTTGTGTAATACAATTTAGAGAATAAAGAGAGTACCCTTTCAAATACATATTTCTTACCCACTATGATTTCGTAGATATTTAGTCATCCAATCATTTATAGCTTCAATATGATAACCATTTACTTTAGTAAACTTAGGATTTACTACAACTTGTGCTTCGGTCATAATAATTTTTTTACAATCTAGAATGAATGACATAATAGTAAATAAGCTCTTCATGAGCCTCTATTTCATTCTCCATAATCACACATATTGTTTGGACACAATTTGTGTCATGATCTTCTAGATAAATAGTTAGCTCTTCTGGAACACTTAATCATTAATTTTGTACAACTAAATATTGCTTAGATATTGATGGTATCATAAAAGAAATTATAGTTAGACACTACTGGTATCATGAAATAAATTTTGCTTAGATATTTCTGATATCATGAAAGAAACAACAAACGAATGGACACCTACAAATGATAAATTCATAACTGTTTTTTAATTCAAACTTGTTATGAGAAGTATCCATATCTTCAAATAGAATGACATACACAATGTAAAACTAATACACATTAACTACTAGAACTGTCATAAAATACAAAGTGAAAACTAAGTAATATAACAAAGTAATCGTTACTGAATGAACTACATGACATATTACTGAATGAACATAGTAAGAAATTTCAAAATTGATTCTTATTTTTATTTGAGATATTAGTAATATTTTATTAAAGGTCATAAAGGCATTGGCCATAAAAAGTATTCAGAAGAAATATAACCACAAATATAGATACACATCAATGCAAAAACTCTAGGCAAGCCATGATTTGTATAATTATTATCATTCTTTAAAAGTTTTTGTGTCATTGCCTTTAATTGTTACCTTAACATTTACAGAAATTAAACCCAATTAATTGTCATTAATCACCCTCTCAAATGTAACGTCCATACCTTTAAACTAGGGCTAGAGTGGCGGGCCGCCCATCGATCGGGATAGGCGGGTCGGACGGACGGAGGAGGCGTGGTCGGTGGGCGGGCCAGGCGGGACCGGTACTAGCGGGACGATATCGTGTCCCGGTGAGAAGTTGGTCGGGTCGGGACGGGACGGGCGGGTTTTTTTTTTTTTTAATTTTTTTCCACTAAATTAAAAATACTAAATTACTAACAAAGTAACATATAGTCATATAGTGATAGTCATATACTCATATTATACTATTATAGTATTATACTCATATATATTTATAAACTAAATAATTATACAAAGACAAGAAGAGTGTAAAAAAAAACATCCCAAGGTATTTATAGTTGAAAAATTGGGTTAAAGTGTAAATATAATAACTTAGGGGTTAAAAATAAATATAAAGGGGGTAGGGGGTTGAGGGAGTGGGGAAAGCCAAAAATGGCCGTTGCAATTACGACCAAATGTAAAATGGCCGTTATTGCAACGACTATTTTTGGCAAGTGGCGGGGAGTGCGGGGCCAGGGCGGGTCGGTCCTAGCGGGGCCCGGGTCCTAGCGGGGCGAGACCATACCATGTCCCGTCCGGTTCGAGCCGGACCGCTATTTTTAAAATTTAAGCAGTGATGCGGGGCCGGCCGGTCGAGCGGGGCCGGTCGGGGCCGTCGGCGACCAGCCAGCCCTACTTTAAACTTGTTACACCACGGAAATATTTCAGGATATGTTTCTAAGAACGTACGTAAGAACTCAAATGTTAAGGTTTGAGACGAGTAAAATTTTTTTATCGGAATTATGGAATTGTCGGAAAACGAAATATTGCGACGAACGGGAGGGCGACACGTGTCACCCCCCTTATGGTCATGGACGAAATTGTCATGGTTAGAATGGTCTTTTGACCATAAATTAAATGACCAAGTCTTGCTAGTCTTGAAGCTTGACAAAGTTGACTAAGTCAAAGGCCACCTAGACTTGATCCATGTGAAACTCATCCAAGCCACACAATTGTTCTAATCCTAACCCTCCAATTGGTTATATATTCATCCTACTAGTGCTAGATGACTTTTACACTTAGAGAAATTTCAAGAGTTTTGTGTTCTTCACTTAGAGGCTCTCGGCCATAGGGAGGGTTTCAAGAGAAAAATTTGCAATTGTTGTCCAATAATCTCCCCACTTTAAACCAAGGTACCTAAGGGTATTGTAAGTGTTCCTCAATAGAAAGATCACGGAAAAGAGGCGTTTCGTATTAGTCAAGGCGAAAACCTAAGGGTTATTGAACTTTGAAGTTGAAACTTGAAGTTGAGTTATTCATAAGCTTCTAAGGGTTGCTTGGAGTGGATTGGAACGTCGAAAGGAGGGCTAAAGTTGCTAAGGAAGCGACTTGTGATCTTGGATCATAATTGGGCTAATTGAGGTATACTCTTCGTTTTACTTTTGTAATTGAAGATTTCTTGTTATGATAAGTTATAAGTGATCATGTGATTTGTGTTATAAAGTTTGATAAGTGACATGGATTGTAGAAGCCTAGAACCGAAAATGTCATATTTAGCCATTTGAAATTTAAATCCAATTTGATCGATAAATTGAATTGTCGCATGTTACCTACTTGGAGAATGTAGTAGCTAGAATCAATTGCGGCTTGATATCTTATTATGCTACCAATTTGGATTGATATGGAAATTGAATAAGAATTGGTATTGTATATTATTGTGATCCAATTGGGGCTGTTTGGTTATTCATTTGCATTGGATTACCTTCTATTTTGTTGTGAGCCAATTGGGGCTGTTTGGTTATTGTATTTCGACCTTGGAAAAGGTGGCAAAGTTAGTAAAAACAAAGGAGGTGCTGTCCGATTTTCCGTAGAACTTAGCAACTTAGAACCTATAATATTCTACGTTTGAAATAAGAGGTTAATGGACGCATGGTGACCATTATAGGTTGAAGTACTTTGGAGCATTTTGCTACTTGTCGACAATCGTCGCGAGGTATGTGAACCTCTTCCTTCCTTTGGCATGATTCTATGTATGGAATATACCTGTGGTATCATTTCATGTTTCCTGTTATTCTTAGAAGTTAAGAGGTAGTTGTGTGATCTACTCTATGAAGAACTTTTCCTATCTTTGAGCATGACTAGTTGCACGTATGTAGTGCAGTGAGCGTCTGACAACACCTTGATATCCTTTACTAGTTTGTGAATAGCCAAGTCGGGTGAGTTGGGAGATTAACTCACTTCTTTGAAAGTATAAAGGATGTCTTATGTTCTATTAAAGTTAAGGGACTTGAAGAGTTTTAAAGTATGTGATACTTGTTCCGTTTTAAACGTATAAGTCCCTTGGATAGGAAATTGTTTTTGGCTAAGGTATAAAGTGAATATAACGGCTTTATGGGAAGTTTGTTATATTTGCTTTATGGAAAGATAAGTGATTTGATTTTAGTGAAAAGGCCACTTGTTTTTAAGGCATTAATTGCCTAAGGTTTTATAATAAAAGGAGTCACTTGTTTTCTAAAGGTTAAGAGACTAATTGTATTTTTGAAAGTTATGAGAATTGATTTGAAAGTATTTAATACTCGGTTTCAAAAAGTAGAAGTCTCTTGGTTATAAAAGGAACGTGTTGGTCTAAACCATAAAGGGTTATAACGGCTTTATGGGAAGTTGGTTATAACGGCTTTATGGAAGGTTAAGAGAATGGTTTTCCCTAATAAAGTAATCAAAGAAATAACTTGTGTTAAGGAAGGGCAAATTGTTTTAAAGGTATCAATTGCTTAAGGTTTTTAATAAAGAAGTCACTTGATTTAGAAGCCGGTAATTGTATTTCTAAAAAGGTATTGTGACTTGTCTTGAAAGGTGGATAAGACTTGATACTACGGTTGTTAGTATCGGGGAAGTTTTATTTGGAAAGGAGTCTTTTGAAAAGAATGTACGTACGTAGTACTTTGGCTTGATTAATTGAGAATTAGTCTAAGTGTGCCTTGATAAGTACTTTGGCTTGTTAAATGAGAATTATTCTATTTGTGCCCCGATAAGTACTTTGGCTTGTTAATTGAGAATAATTCTATGTGATGCCTTGATTAGTACTTTGGCTTGATTAATGGAGAATTAGTCTAAGTGTGCCTTGATAAGTACTTTGGCTTGTTAAATGAGAATTATTCTATTTGTGCCCCGATAAGTACTTTGGCTTGTTAAATGAGAATTATTCTATTTGTGCCCCGATAAGTACTTTGGCTTGTTAAATGAGAATTATTCTATTTGTGCGCCGATAAGTACTTTGGCTTGATTAATTGAGAATTAGCCTATGTGTGCTGGTGATAGCCTTTGAGTGCAAGTATTATGTTTTATTACGATGCCGCGACTCTCGGTTGGAGGGCCGGCTGTCTTGTTGTAAGTACTTGGAGCGTCTAAGCGGTGATGTGGGATTCCACGGGTATGCTTCCGTTATTTGTAGTACTTGGGTTAAATTCCGGATTCTTATAGAAGACATGGTAGTGCTTATTTGTTTGTGGCCGTCGAGATAGGGTAAGAGTATAAGTGAGGGTAAACCCCAGATGCTATACCACCTTCTCCGGTAAGAGTATAGCGAGGGTAAACCTCAAGACATTATACCCCTACTTGTTTTGTATAATGGTCGGTTGAGATAGGGTAAGAGTATAAATGAGGCAAGCCCCAAGACATTATACCATTCTCCGTGGTAAGAGTATAAGTGAGGGTAGACCCCAAGATGCTATACCACCGCTTACCAACTTCTCGGTAAGAGTATAAGTGAGGGTAGACCCCGACGCTATACCACCGGTGGGACTTGGTGTTCATGTATGCCTATTGGCGTATTATTATATCTGGGTATCGACGGTGATGTGGGATTCCACGCGGGAGATATATATATGTGTTGTGTATGTGTCGCCGATCGTGAGGTGGGATGCCACGCGCGACACGTGATTATATTTTACACTTGTAGTATGGCGGTGATGGGGATTCCACGGACACGCTTGATATTAGTGTGACTTGATCGCGTCCCGTTGGTAGGGTAGTAAATGTGCCATTCTTAAAGGGGCGGATTATACTTATGAAAGATAAGTTAAGTTATATAGTAATGAACTTAATGATTTTTCCTAATCATGTGTGTAAGAATGTGGCTATAACTTTTATTGAAAAATGGGAAAAGATAATAAGGTGCGATTAAGTTCATAAGTGGTAATGACACGGCAGGATCTGGTGTGTATTTTTATACTTGTCCTTGTCATTCTTTGGTACGATTATGATCATTTCTTGACGTTATTTACATTCCATATTCGGTATCTGTTGTCTTGACCCGCCCGAGCTGCGTTCATGCCGCAGTTTTAGGTACCGGTTGGTGATCCTTGCTCTTAGGATCTCGGTTGATTTTGAGAAAGCTTCATTTGCTCGGAGGCTTAGCTCTTGTACGGTCTTCCACGATGTAGTAGATTCACGTATATTCGGGGTATGGCGGCCCTGTCCGCCACCGTTGTTATGTTAAAACTCTTAGAGTGCAGTAGTCACATGTTGTGGGTCAGTTTGTAAAGAAATGAGGCAACTGCTTCGGTTGTATATATTTATGTCCAGGAAGGTAGCCTTATCGGCTAACCTGTTGTTTTACTTCTGTTGTGTTATTTATAAGTTTCTTGTATGTTCCGCTGATTATCTCTGATGTTTATGTCACGCCCCAAATTTTCCTAAGTCTTTACTTAGGGCGTGATGGCACCTGGACAATTATTTTCCACCAGGAGCACCATTTAATTCTCTTTATTTAGAAATTTAAACTTATATTCAAATACGGAACTATTAATAAAAATAACAATAAAGAAATTTATTTATGACTTTATTGAAAATATAACGCGAGCCCATACTCGTGCAAATATTGTTTCTACATAGACATACTGACAAATATTATTCTAAGTTGGAAGGGAGCCCATTCCACGGGCATTTCGAGACACTGGGCGACATTGAACTCGACGAGTACCAAGCGAAGCAATGGACTTGGTATGACAAGAGGCTGGACGATCGCTAGCCTTGGCGTGGAGCCTTTCCTCTATCACGCTTTCAAACATGTTAAATAAAGAGTCACTCTACCATCCGGGTGAGTGAGAACCTTACCCTGCAATTCAAAGTAACACCACAATATTCCAAGTGCAATCACATTATAACGTAATAAGCATATTGCAAAAACAATCAGGTTACAACATCTTTAAATATGCAACAACTCCTCATAGGAAATTCTCGGTTTAACTAACACTTCATTTTATCTCGTATTATACGTTAAGACATTCCCCTGCATTTCCACATGTTTATTACATTTATATATTTGTGAACGCGTATTCACTTTTCATATTTATATATAGGTGAACATGTATTCATCTTTCATATTTGTTGCGGCGTGCAACCGATCCATTATATTTACGTATTTGTGAACACGTATTCACTTTACGTTTTGTTGCGGCGTGCAACCCGATCCATTATGTTTACGTATTTGTGAATGTGTATTCACTTTACGTTTTGTTGCGGCGTGCAACCCGATCCATTATATTTACGTATTTGTGAACATATATTCACTTTACGTTTTGTTGCGGCGTGCAACCCGATCCATTATGTTTACGTATTTGTGAACGCGTATTCACTTTACGTTTTGTTGCGGCGTGCAACCCGATCCATTATATTTACGTATTTGTGAACATATATTCACTTTACGTTTTATTGCGGCGTGCAACCCGATCCATTATATTTACGTATTTGTGAACATATATTCACTTTACGTTTTGTTGCGGCGTGCAACCCGATCCATTATGTTTACGTATTTGTGAGCGTATTCACTTTACGTTTTGTTGCGGCGTGCAACCCGATCCATTATATATTTATATATTTATGTGAACACGTATTCACTTTTCATATTTTTGAAGATCAAATAAATACTATTCTCTTTTCTAACATTCTGTCATTCATACTTGTAACGATTATAACCTTTTAACCATAACTCCAACTAAGGTGTTTCTCAAGCGGAAACTAAGGTAAGACGGGGATCTTTCACTGTACCAAATTTTATTTAAAACTACTTTGGGTAACTAACACAAATTTATCCTCAAAACAGCCACATGAAATTTATTTCGGCAGAATATTTATTAAACAACACCCAATCTTAGAATAGTCATAACTCCTAATATGTAAACCCGTTCAAGCCCCATAAAATCTCAAAACGACGAGAACGGAGAGCTACACGTCTCCATGTGAACCATCCTTTCATATTCTGTACCATTTGGTACAGTTTTACACTTTTATTCGCTGCCCTCCCTGGATCTCGATAGATCCGAGGCAGAAACTTTAAACAGCGATAACTCTCAATCCGTAAGTCGGATAGACCCCCGTAAGGTCTCAAAATGTCCACAACAAAGAGATATATAACTTTAATTTAGAAACAATTTTCATATTCCCCACAGATTAGTACAGTTTTACGTTTCAACGTCCTGCCCTTCTGGATTCCGATGAATCCGAGGCAGCAACTTCAAACTACCATAAATCTCAACTCGTAAGTCCGTTTTAACAAATTTTTATCTATATCTGTCCGTAACAGAGAGATTTACAACCATGTAAATTTTCATACAATTCTAATAAGTAAAACTCAATAAAAACAGTCCGTAATTATGCCTTTCCGAATTTCGACCAAATCTAAGGCAGGAACTTTGAACTATGATAACTTTCAAACCGTATGTCTATTTTACCTCATTTTTAGTTCTATCTGATCATATTAGAGAGGTGTACCACTCCTCCGAATTTCATCAAATTATAACGATTATAACTCAGTGAGAACAGTTCGTAAAGTTCATGACGCAACTAGTCGTCTAAACAATCAAAAGTTCATTATTTCTTTTCAACACTCAATTCTTATTCTAACATGTATTGAACTAAAAATAAAGGATGTTACCAAGAATTTCTGAGTGAGAAAACTCACCTTGTATGTGTGAAATGATTGTTATTCGGTTGCTATAAGGGACCCTTGCTCCCTAGTATTTCTTTTTTTTGTTGTTCTTCTTACTTTCTTATTTTTTTTCAGAATTTTCCTCTTCTTGTTCACTTGTTTTTTTCTGATTTTCTAACCTTGATGTTATGTACTTTGTTTGTGTGTAAATACAATGTATAAGTGGAGGTGATTGTATAACTTATGGGAGGGGGAAAGCCAAAAGATTGAAGGGAAATGAAAAAGGGGGAAGGGGTAAAGGGAAGGGGTGGGAGTTGGGACGTGCATCTGCATGTTTGTGTTTGTGTGTTTTTTTTTTTTTGGTTTCTTATTTTCATTTTATCTATTTATCCAACTTTAACACTAACTCTATCTCATGCAATTTATTCTTTATTTTCTTATATATATATATATATATATATATATATTTATTAACCCAACCACAACTATTATTATTATTTTTTTCCGGATTTTACATTCTCTCCTCCTTAAGCAACATTCGTCCTCGAATGTGAATAGGGTCGTAACATAATCACATAGACACAATAATGTTTATTGTTATTGTAACAAATTTGGTGCTTCACATTCTCCCTTCCTTAAGAAGCATTCGTCCTCGAATGAGAATGAGGTTGTAACACATGCATATAGACACGCAAATGACACACATATGAAGTACTATGTAATACATTTTTTTTATTACCTTAGTCAAATAGGAATGGATATTTGACTTTCATCGCCTCTTCCGCTTCCCAGGTGGCTTCCTCTGTGGAGTGATTCCTCCATAGGACTTTCACGGAAGCAATATCTTTATTTCTAAGGCGTTGGACCTTTCTATCAAGTATTTCTACCGGAGCCTCTTCATATTGAAGCTCTTTATTAAGAACTATCTCCTGGGGAAGGATGACGTGACTTGGATCGTGCAAGTATTTTCGTAACATTGACACATGAAATACCGGATGCACTGCTTCCAGCTCTTGTGGAAGTGCTAATTCGTAAGCCACATTCCCCACTCTTCGCAAGATCTCATATGGCCCAATAAACCTTGGGCTCAATTTCCCTTTCTTACCAAAACGCATCACTCCCTTCATTGGGGACACTTTTAAAAATACTTTCTCCCCCTCTTGGAATTCAAGATCTCTTTTCCGATGATCCGCATAAGACTTATGACGGCTATGAGCTGTTTTGATCCGCTCCCGAATCATCTGTACCTTATCATTTGTTTCTTGAATGACTTCAGGTCCGAACAGTTGCGTCTCACCCACCTCGAACCATCCAAGTGGAGATCTACATTTTCGTCCATATAATGCTTCAAACGGGGCCATTTGTATGCTAGAGTGAAAACTATTGTTGTAGGCGAACTCAATTAGACAAAGATGGTCCAACCAGCTTCCCTGAAAATCTAACACACAAGATCGCAACATGTCCTCAAGTGTTTGAATTGTTCGCTCAGCTTGCCCATCTGTTTGCGGGTGGAAAGTCGTGCTTAACTTAACTTTTGTACCGAGACCCTGCTGGAAACTTTGCAAAAAGTGTGAGGTGAACTGGGAACCCCTATCTGAAATAATTTGTAAAGGAATCCCGTGTAACCGCACAATCTCCTTCAAATAAATGCATGCGTCTTGTGGTGCGCGATCGTAGTCTTGACCGGTAAGAAATGGGCTGACTTTGTAAGCGATCAACAATCACCCAAATAGAATCATACCGCTTCTCGAGTTTTGGTAGACCGATTCACGAAATCCATATGAATCGCCTCCCATTTCCACGTGGGGACTCGATGTCTGAAGTAATCCGCCGAGTTTTGATGTTCAACTTTCACCTGCTGACATATAAGACACCTTCCGACAAACTCCGCAACGTCTTTCTTCATCCCGTCCCACCAGTAATTTGCCTTGAGGTCCTGATACATTTTTGTTGGCCCTGGATGAATGGAATATCTTGTGTCGTGACCCTCATCTAAGATCTTCCTCCTTAGATCATTAACCTTAGGAACACATAACCTACCCTTATACCGAAGGGTTCCGTCATTATCTCCCAATGTAAACTGTGAAGGTTTTCCCTGTTGGATCCTCTCCCGGAATCCAACAAACTCCGTATCCTCAAACTGACTTTCTTTTATTTACGAAGCTAAAGGCGATGAGGTATCATGTACCACCACCCTACCTTCACCGATCTCAGTTAAGCTAACCCCTAGGTTTCCCAATCTTTGTACCTCCCGAACAATACCCCTCTTTTGAATTGCCAAATGGGCCAAGCTGCCCATTGATCTCCTACTGAGTGCGCCAGCCACCACGTTGGCTTTCCCAGGATGGTAAAGAATACTAAGGTCATAATCCTTAAGCAACTCTAACCATCTTCTTTGTCGGAGATTCAAATCCTTCTGCGTGGTTATGTACTGCAAACTCTTATGATCTGTAAATATGTCCACATGCACACCATACAAATAATGTCTCCATATTCGTAAGGCAAACACCACCGCAGCTAATTCCAAGTCATGAGTTGGGTAATTCTTCTCATGTATCTTTAATTGTCTAGATGCATACGCAATAACATTTCCAAACTGCATCAAGACACATCCTAACCCAACTCTGGAGGCATCGCAATAGACTGTGAACCCTTCTTGTCCCGATGGTAAGGTTAGGACTGGTGCAGTAGTCAACAATTCCTTTAGTTTCTGAAAACTTGCTTCACATGCTTCTGACCACTGGTACTTAACCGCTTTTTGAGTCAACCGGGTCAAAGGAGCAGTAAGACTAGAAAAACCTTTTACGAATCTTCTATAATACCCAGCCAAACCCAAGAAACTTCTAACCTCTGTCGGAGTGGTCGGTTTTGGCCAGTTCTTCACTGCTTCTATTTTATGGGGGTCTACCATAATTCCATCCCTTGACACAACATGACCCAAAAAGGCTACCTTTTCCAACCAAAATTCACACTTTGAAAATTTAGCATATAGTTTCTCCTGTTTCAAGACTTGAAGCACTACCTCGAGATGCTCTTCATGTTCCTCAACACTCTTCAGAGATTAGGATATCATCTATGAACACAATCACGAACAAATCTAGGAATGGTTTGAAGATTCTGCTCATTAAATCCATAAAAATTCGGGACATTGGTTAACCAAAAGACATGACCAAGAACTCATAATGGCCGTATCGGGTTCTAAAGGCTGTTTTGGATATATCATCTGGATTTATTTTCAGCTGGTGATATCCCGAACGAAGATCAATCTTGGAAAAATAGCTAGCTCCCTGAAGTTGGTCAAAAAGATCATCGATTCTTGGTAATGGGTACCGGTTCTTGATCGTGACCTTATTGAGCTGCCGATAATCGATGCACATTCGGAGCGATCCGTCTTTCTTTTTCACAAAGCAGATCGTGCACCAGAGGAAACACTAGGCCTTATAAAGCCTTTATGGAGAATATCCTTCAATTGTTCTTTTTACTCCCTCAATTGTGCTGGGGGCATTCGATATGGAGGAATAGAAATGGGTCTTGTACCCGGAATTAACTCTATGGCAAACTCCACTTCTCTATCCGGAGGAAGGCATGGAAGATCTTCAGGAAAAACCTCCGGAAAATTTTGAACAATAGGAACATCATTCACCGCTGGGGATTCTTTTTGGGTATCCACTATATTAGCCAGATATGCATACTCCACTCTGTGACTTCTCAATAACTTTTGAGCCCCAAGGTAGGAAATAAACTGACCTGAGGATATTCCAACCCTACCCCTTATAACAACTTCTGGTTCTCCGGGAAAAGTTAATCTCACTATCTTTCGTCGACAATCTAACATGGCATAACATGCCGACAACCAATCCATACCCAAAATGACGTCGAAGTCTACTATCTCAAGTAGTACTAGGTTCACCATTGTTCCCCTGCCATTCACTTCTAATGGAAAATTATTTACCACCCGAGAGGCCCAAATTGAGGCCCTGCGGTGTCATAACCTCAAAAGGTTCACTTAAATAAGAAGGTTCTACGTGTAAATTCTTAGCAAAGCCCATTGACACATATGAAAATATAGAGCCGGGATCGTATAATACAAATGCAGGAATACTCGAGACTAGCAAAATACATGTGACCACGCGTTAGATGCTTACGCCTCATTCTTCGGGCAAAGCGTAGAGCCGATTAAATTGTTGGGTTGTTGACCTCCACGACTCTGGCGGGGTTGGTTTCCGATTTCCCACAGACGATTGTGGTTGCTTGACCTCACTGAATAGATTGAGTTTGGGTCCTCTTCTTGCAATCCACGGCATAGTGGCACGACTCTCCACGATTATAACATGTCTTCGTTAAGGCCGACATTCTCCATTGTGTTTCCTTTGACAAATCTTACAAATCGGTTTGTCACCTCACGTGTTAGGGTTGGTGGCCTTGTCCTTGCTACCTTGGTAATTAGACCAACTGTTCCTTAGGCTTGAAATAAAGGCCCTTGCATTGGTTCGATCTGAAGATCCCTTACTAAACTCCTGCTTCGATTTTGACTGCGGTTAAATGATCTCGGCGTCAGAAATCTCTTCTGCGAATATTCTCTTTTTGCTTTAGCGAAACCTTCTACCCTCATTGTTATACCAACGATCTGAAGGTATGCCCGATAATGGGCTAATGTCACTACCTTCTCTTCCAAGTTTGGGTTTAAACTCTTAACAACTCTTTTGACCTTCTCCCTTTCTGTAGGAATAATATGTGCGTTGTATGCTGACAATCGGATGAATTTGGTATTGTATTCTATCACATTGCGGTCTCCTTGTTTCATGATTCAAACTCACGTCTGAGCGCATCTTTTCGGGAGTTAGGCATGTACTTTTCACTGAATGCGGCTCTGAACTCCCCCCACGTCATCGGTGGTGACATCGGAAAATGATTTCTTCTAAAATTTCTCCACCACACCCGTGTGTCGTCCACTAACCGTGCGATTACCAAATTGACGTCATGCGTCTCCACACATCCTCGTGTAAGCGATGGGTTTTCTACCTCATCGAGAAATACTATTGGGTTAGACTTGTAGTCCTTTCCTGTATAGATATGTTCTCTTCTTCTCACAAAATTTGCCCCATAGTCTATCTGGTACCTCTCCTACCTTTTCGGTCGGTGGTGCAGTCACATCTGGTTATTTTATCGTTGTACACTCCCTTCCACAATCCTTTGAAGGAGGTAGTACGAGAACCAAGTCTTTGAAAAGACTCAAGATAGGCACGAGGAGAGTATGAAAGAAGTGAAACTTTAGGATGTTATTCCGTTTACTTATTACTAAGGTGGCGCGCACCGCGTCGCAATAAAGTAACCGTTCAAACACCACTCGAAGAAACTTCCTAGAATCTCTAACTTTGATTTAGCTCACGATACCAAATTTTCCTAAGTCTTTACTTAGGGCGTGATGGCACTGACAATTATTTTCCACGGGAGCACCATTTCAGTCTCTTTATTTAGAAATTTAAACTTATATTCAAATACGGAACTATTAATAAAAATAACAATAAAGAAATTTATTTATGACTTTATTGAAAATATAACGCGAGCCCATACTCGTGCAAATATTGTTTCTACATAGACTTACTGACAAATATTATTCTAAGTTGGAAGGGAGCCCATTCCACGGGCATTTCGAGACACTGGGCGACATTACGAACTTTGGCAGTACCGAGCCCGGATGGACTTGGTATGACAAGAGGCTGGGACGATCGCTAGCCTTGGCGTGGAGCCTTTCCTATCACGCTTTCTGAAACATGTTAAATAAAAGTCACCCTACCATCCGGGTGGTGAGAACCTTACCGCAATTCAAAGTAACACCACAATATTCCAAGTGCAATCACATTATAACGTAATAAGCATATTGCAAAACATATCAGGTTACAACATCTTTAAATATGCAACAACTCCTCATAGGAAATTCTCGGTTTAACTAACACTTCATTTTATCTCGTATTATACGTTAAGACATTCCCCTGCATTTCCACATGTTTATTACATTTATATATTTGTGAACGCGTATTCACTTTTCATATTTATATATAGGTGAACATGTATTCATCTTTCATATTTGTTGCGGCGTGCAACCCGATCCATTATATTTACGTATTTGTGAACACGTATTCACTTTACGTTTTGTTGCGGCGTGCAACCCGATCCATTATGTTTACGTATTTGTGAATGTGTATTCACTTTACGTTTTGTTGCGGCGTGCAACCCGATCCATTATATTTACGTATTTGTGAACATATATTCACTTTACGTTTTGTTGCGGCGTGCAACCCGATCCATTATGTTTACGTATTTGTGAAAGGGTATTCACTTTACGTTTTGTTGCGGCGTGCAACCCGATCCATTATATTTACGTATTTGTGAACATATATTCACTTTACGTTTTGTTGCGGCGTGCAACCCGATCCATTATATTTACGTATTTGTGAACATATATTCACTTTACGTTTTGTTGCGGCGTGCAACCCGATCCATTATGTTTACGTATTTGTGAACGCGTATTCACTTTACGTTTTGTTGCGCGCAACCCGATCCATTATATATTTATATATTTATGTGAACACGTATTCACTTTTCATATTTTTGAAGATCAAATAAATACTATTCTCTTTTCTAACATTCATCATTCATACTTGTAACGATTATAACCTTTTAACCATAACTCCAACTAAGGTGTTTCTCAAGCGGAAACTAAGGTAAGACGGGGATCTTTCACTGTACCAAATTTTATTTAAAACTACTTTGGGTAACTAACACAAATTTATCCTCAAAACAGCCACATGAAATTTATTTCGGCAGAATATTTATTAAACAACACCCAATCTTAGAATAGTCATAACTCCTAATCTGTAAACCCGTTCAAGCCCCATAAAATCTCAAAACGACGAGAACGGAGAGCTACACGTCTCCATGTAAACCATCCTTTCATATTCTGTACCATTTGGTACAGTTTTACACTTTTATTCGCTGCCCTCCCTGGATCTCGATAGATCCGAGGCAGAAACTTTAAACAGCGATAACTCTCAATCCGTAAGTCGGATAGACCCCCGTAAGGTCTCAAAATGTCCACAACAAAGAGATATAGAACTTTCATTTAGAAACAATTTTCATATTCCCCACAGATTAGTACAGTTTTACGTTTCAACGTCCTGCCCTTCTGGATTCCGATGAATCCGAGGCAGCAACTTCAAACTACCATAAATCTCAACTCGTAAGTCCGTTTTAACAACTTTTTATCTATATCTGTCCGTAACAGAGAGATTTACAACCATGTAAAATTTCATACAATTCTAATAAGTAAAACTCAATAAAAACAGTCCGTAATTATGCCTTTCCGAATTTCGACCAAATCTAAGGCAGGAACTTTGAACTATGATAACTTTCAAACCGTATGTCTATTTTACCTCATTTTTAGTTCTATCTGATCATATTAGAGAGGTGTACCACTCCTCCGAATTTCATCAAATTATAACGATTATAACTCAGTGATAACAGTTCGTAAAGTTCATGACGCAACTAGTCGTCTAAACAATCAAAAGTTCATTATTTCTTTTCAACACTCAATTCTTATTCTAACATGTATTGAACTAAAAATAAAGGATGTTACCAAGAATTTCTGAGTGAGAAAACTCACCTTGTATGTGTGAAATGATTGTTATTCGGTTGCTATAAGGGACCCTTGCTCCCTAGTATTTCTTTTTTTTGTTGTTCTTCTTACTTTCTTATTTTTTTCCAGAATTTTCCTCTTCTTGTTCACTTGTTTTTTTCTGATTTTCTAACCTTGATGTTATGTACTTTGTTTGTGTGTAAATACAATGTATAAGTGGAGGTGATTGTATAACTTATGGGAGGGGGAAAGCCAAAAGATTGAAGGGAAATGAAAAGGGGGGAAGGGGTAAAGGGAAGGGGTGGGAGTTGGGACGTGCATCTGCATGTTTGTGTTTGTGTTTGTGTGTTTTTTTTTTTTTTGGTTTCTTATTTTCATTTTATCTATTTATCCAACTTTAACACTAACTCTATCTCATGCAATTTATTATTTATTTTCTTATATATATATATATATATATATTTATTAAACCAACAACAACTATTATTATTATTTTTTCCTGATTTTACTGATTTACTGTAAGTGGTGCCTGTGTAGGGCACGATGTGAGCCAGGGGGGTCGTGACAAAACTCATTTATCAACTACTACAAATTAAATTCATTAATTTACATTAAATCATTCTCACCACATACCAAATATACACTCCGTACATAATATTTTCATACACTTAACAACCTAGCATTAAAAAAATAGTTATACAAAATTATAAACATAGAACTATATATAAGACAATATTTTATTTTGAAATAAAATATAAGCCAATGATGGCTATTTAAGAGGTCAAATACGTTATCAATTGAATTGCAACAAATTCAAATGATATGTTAGAAACTGACAATATACCGTTCATTAAAAATAATTTATGACATTCAATTGTTTGAAGAAAATTATCTGGCAAACATATCAAATATTCTCATAATGTCATTAAGACAATTCAATATTTGTATCAATTCAATTTAATACAAGTACTTAATGGAGGAATATTAAGACTTGTAATTGTATGATATTAGAATAAAGAACATGTTTAAATTATTTTGAGATATAATAATTATTTTATTAATATAATCGTCACATATCTATCCATGTAAATATAAAAATCATGATAATTGCATTATATATGATCGTGATTGCTTTAAACAAAAATAAAAAGAACTTGAAGTATTCAACTAATCACATCATTATTTTTGTAAAGGTGAAACAGTTCATACCTATTTTATTACTTCAGGAGTAGGGATGTCAATGGGGCGGGGCGGGGGCGGGGGAAGGGTATTCCATACCCGTACCCACCACCTAAAACACATCCCCACCCCCGCCCCACCACCCATCACGGGTTGTAATTGTTCCACGCGACCACGCCCCACTTACTTCACGCGGATACCCACTTACCCGACGGGTACCCATTAATAAAATGCTCAAATAATGTCCAGCAATTGTTTTAGTCACCAAAATGAAAGTTATATAAGAAAAAAGAGAAAAAAAGGAACCTTTCCACTATGGTGTATCGAATATTAAGTCTAAAACCTTACCAAAATATTATGAATATTAAAAAACAGTAAAGATGAAAATATTTAACAAAAAAAGGAGAACAAAGAGAATAAGAAAAAGAAACATGGTGCATTACAGTGCGGGTTAGCTCAAGTCACATTTTAAATCAAGAAAGGGCCAAATAAATTCGTAAATAGCCTAATTAAACTAATAAATGATACGGATATGGGCGGTGCGGGTACAGTCGGTGTGGGTACGGTGCGGGTAGCGGGGCGGATGCGGGGCGGGTCTTATATGAAATCCACCCCCGCCCCACTACCCATGGCGGGTAGCACTTTTGATACCCATACCTGCCCCCACCACCCACCAAACCATCCCATACCCGCCCCAATTGGAGCGGGTGCGGGGCGATACCCGCATTTACCCGCCCCACTGACATCCCTATTCAGGAGTAAAGTTCAAAGGTTTACTATTTCAAAAGTAAAATTCAGAGTTCTGCTACTTCAAGAGTAGAGTTAAACTTCTACTACTTCGATAGTAGAGTTTATAATTTGCTACTTCGAGAGAAAATTTATGAGTTTACTACTTCGGGAGTAAAACATAGAATATTCATATTTTTTTTCTTCTTGATCATTCTACCTCTTCTGGAGGTGAGTCCTGATAACTTCACAACCAAATACTCGTATATATATATATATAAGCTTTATTATATACTATCACCACATTCACTTCAGGAAATATATCTGTATTTGTAAATGTTAATGTTGGGTTTCGTGTTGTGATATTTTGCCCAACATATCATTTTTAGTATTAAGTTAAAATTCAGATGGAACAAATGTCACAACATTCAGACCAACATTTATGTGACTAACAATTTTTCCTTACTTCACGGACTGAAGGAAATTTCGTGAAATTTTTACCACGATGGAAAAGTGACTTGGCAAGGTGATTAGGAGCTGATGAAAAATGTGGGAAGAACAAGTCAAAGTTGTTGCTAAACTTGGGGAACAAGTCTAAGAAGTTAGAGAATTTTGCTCCATATTTTTCTCCAACAAACCTTATCGGCTGCCCACTTTTTCCTCAACATCTACAACAAGTTGATGAGCTTTTCAAGGAAGACCCTACTATAAATAGAGAGGGAAGAAGAGTGAATCGCCATCCAAAATAAAATATAAAAATACCAAGAGAGCTCTCGGAATTTCATCTCAGAAATCTGGATCACAAATGTCCGCCTAGCAGCACGACGCTTGTATTGCTCTCCCACAGCCCCATTTTCACGGTTTATGCTGCTCCCATTTTGCTCGCCGCTACTACGGGAATCGTTTTTACTTTCTTTTCCTCTGGCTACTAAGATGTTTCATGAGTGTGTCGACAACATTCTATCCAACATTACAGTCGCTCTTTAGATTATAGATTAACTTTGTATAGAGCGATTGTAATGAGAGGTTGTCTATGTCTACTTTGTTAGATTTTTCATGCAGAAGTCATCTGCGACTTCAACTTTTAGTTCCTTTCCATTTTATCTTATAAATCTGTATTAAAAGGAATTTTTATATAATATATATACACAATACTTCGGTCATTGACTGTCATATGTTATATCAATATATAACCTATGTAAATATTAAATTCTTGTGTTTTTTATATTTCCGCTGCTTTTACTCTTTGAAGTTTTTTGTTTTATCGAAGTGTTGTCAGTTGTGACGGACGACATTATCGTTGACATTTGCAAACTGTATTGGCATTCGATTTAGTTTTACTTTCAATTTGTTTTTATTTCCATAGCATAACCCGGGACCCAACAATAACATTTATCAAAATTTCTCATTCTTCGGGAAATGAACATAATCATATGTAATGATATTACCACTTCTGATGGTTATTGACATATATGAATTTAATCATAACGAGATTTAAGAGATATTATCACTTCTGGTGATCTTATATTTCTTGTAAACCTTCATTCTTAGCCATTAAGGAATAAGAAATTAATATCATAATTCCTCTTAATAATATTGTTCCTCAGGAACAAATTTGAGGCATAAATGATCAAGCGAACCATTTAAGATTCGGAGATCAAAAAAATCCATATGAAATAATAATAACAGACATCCAAAATCCATTAAGGATGATATATAATACACTACTAATGCTATGAATTCATTAGCTCTTTTCCATAATAACAATTTTACTGATGACAAAATACATATAAAAGATTTAGTCAGAACTAACAAATAAGGTTGTAAATCATCTTTCTTTCAGCTACATAGTCAGAATCTCAAATATCTCAGCAAAGAGAACTTATGTCCCTTATGATATTATATACAACGAAGGAAATAATAAAAATAAATGAAAGATGCTAAAAAGGAATACCTGAGGCAGTTCTTACTTTCGTCATATTTTCAAAATATTTGCACAAGACAGCAAAGTCTCATGCAGGTAACGTGTTATAAAATGATAGCAATAGCAATATAAGACAAGAGATGTAGACAAAAAATTAGAGAGGAAGATGATGCTTTCTTCTTATTTCAAATTTTTGTTAGTTTTCATTCAAAGGTGAATAACATCCCAATTTATAGGATGAAACCACCCAATAAAGGTTACAAATATTAAGTGTCCAAATTAATAGGTATATATAACATACAAAAAGTTAGTAAATATATCTGACATCCGTACAAAGAATATGTATTTTATAACAGTATGCATTATTTTTGTCAACATTATTTGTTGAAAGGCTAGGAAAACATTGAAATATCTATTTGATTAATATTTTAAGCAAAATAATTTTTTTCATCACAAACATTTAATTTTTTATTAGGTGAAATTTATGTTCAATTTTTTTTAATTAACTATCAAATGCCTTTTTTCAACTTCAGATATTCCTTTTTTCGATTCAACCAAAATTTTCCAAAAGCACATAAGTAGCATTATTTAAATAACAGAAGAAATCTCATCCTAAATTAAAAGCAAAAAAATATTTTCAGTTATTTGGCAAACACCTAAAAAATTGTATTCAGGCATATTATAATAAAATAATAAAAAGTATATTTTATAAAATAACTGTTGGGGAAATGATACGGGAATAGTAAATAACTATTATAGTGATCGAAATGATAAACTTCAAAGATTACAATAATGAGGTTTTAATCTTTGACAATCTTGAACTAGAACTCCAATTCTGGATTTGTATTCAGAAATACAAGAACATGAACTGCTGCAACTGTGACTTGTATGTCCGCTGAGAATCTGACTTGGTTAGAGTTATTTGATAGCAAGATCCAACCTAAAACACTTAGCAATAAATTAGAGAATCACAACACCACCGGTTGGAGTCGAGAGATAACTCTCTGTCTTTAAGACAAGATTGTTCCGTATATATCCTTTTACATTGCTAGGCAATAGTCACCCAAGATAAAACAACTACTAACACAATTGAGCAAATGAAACTCGAGTGTTTCTCTTGAAGAACTTTGAGTATTGAAAGGATGCTAAAGAGGAAGAAAATTTCTGAATAGGAAGACGTGTTTCCAGAACGAACAAGATACGGGTTGAGAAGGGGGAGTTAGCAAAGTTAGACAAGATTGGGATGGGCATAGGAACAATTTCAATCTATCAGTGTTCAACAATTGAGCCAAAGACCTTAATTTATAGTGTAAGAATTGTCTCTTCATATGCAAAGTAATGACATTGAATCACCCTTTACGGAGCTTTACATTCTTCTTTGATTAGGAACATTCGTCTTTGAATATTGTGTCACGGTCATTCTTGCATCTAAAAGAAAGATCTATGTCACTCTCACTTATTCCATAGGACCTCAAAAATGGATGTGGCCCATTGCAAATTACATGCATATGTTTATACTACGATTTGCTCATTTAAGCTAAACATATTAATGCTAAGTTGCCACCTACTAAACTCATTAGGCCACATTTTATAAGGCCCTCACTTGTATAAGTCCTCGCTAATAGCATTTTTCCCTGGCAGAATTCATGTCACTTCTACGAGACATAGCAAAACATATTGAGTTTGCAAACAATTCTCCCAATACACTTTTTTCTGTTAATAAACACTATACATAGGACCTTTTAAGCCATCACTTGTATAACATGGTTGGAGCATATTGGCTCAAGTAACATCTTGTACTTAATCCCCCTATTTTTTCTCTCGTGGCTTCTTCATTATATCTATAAACCCATATCGATGCATAACTTGTCAAAATAATAATGTCCACACTGAAAAGATAACTCAAAAGTTCATCTCAAATGATATTCATCCTAGAATGTCACATTCAAGTAATACATGATCTAAAAGAGAACTTTAGGCATCGTGCACATTTACTTTTCTCTCAAAATCTCATTATTTTGGCTAACTCAAAATTTTCAAAGACTTCAACAAAGTTTCCTTTGTAACTAGAACTATCTAAGTAAATTCAATTTGTCCAAACAATACAACCACAACATCTCGCTCATCCAGCTATTCAACTCAACGATATACAACATAACGTTACCTTGATATGTACGTCAAAGCTATTACATTTATCAACACAAATGTTATATAATCCCACAGTACTAACGAATATTCGTTATATATTGTGTAATTATGAGTCATGTATATTTATGGTATATTAGGATCCTTACCGAATTAGAATTCTCCTATTGTACACACTATAAATATTATGTAATAATGAGAATACTCCCCAAGGGAATTATTACAATCTTACATTACATGGTATCAAAGTCAAAACCCTAGGGTTTCTTTGCCATAGTTGTCGCCCCCCCTTCCTCCCGGGTCAGCCGTCGGAAAACACCAAAAAATAATCCCTCCTCCTATTTTTTTCCTTCTCCACTACAATGTCTTCCCCTCAAACTCCCACAACAGCATCATCCTCCACCGTCGTCCCTCCAGCAATACAAAAATCATCATTTTCTAACCCAAATCATCCAGCCCTTGCAGTCACAAACATCAAGCACTGTCTACCTATCATCCTAGACCAAGAAACTGGTCAGTACTCCCCATGGGTTGAACTGTTTCGCATTCATGTTTGTCTCTATAACGTGCTTGATCACATAGATGACTCTGTTCCTCGCTCTATTGAGATTGACGACGCTACATGGCTTCGTCTAGACGCTGCTGTCAAACAATGGATATATGGTAGTATATCCCAGGAATTGCTTCTCACCAAAATCTGGCGCCTCGACTCGCGATCTATGGCTTCGTTTGGAGGAAATTTTCAAGACAACAAGCACACTCGTGCTGTGTATTTGGAGGAGCAATTTAATAATACACGTCTTGAAAATTTCTTTAGCATGACGGACTATTGCAAACAATTGAAACTTATGGCGGATCAACTATCCGACGTCGACACGCCTGTATCTGAAAAAAGATGGTTTTGCAACTTGTTGCTGGCCTTCCAAAAGGCGAATATGACAAGTTGGCTATTATGATCCAACAGGCTGATCCGTTGCCAAGTTTCAACAAGGCTCGATCACAATTATTGCTCGAAGAAACTCGCAGTGCGAAATAGGACGAACACACCCAAAAGGCGCTAGCTGTTGAAACGCATGTTCAAAACACCACCACCGACGTCCTGCCACTACTGGAACACACCCAGCAACGGCAGAACCACGACGGCAAAGGTGGAAGAGGCCGCGGCGTCAGAGGTGGTCGAGGACGAGGCAAAGGCCGCGGCCAACAACAACATAACACCCATCCGCAGCCCAGTCTTTCACCCCACTGGACAGGCCCAATTCCCCACGATCGCGATCACGGGCCTCACCTCATGCCGCGATCGGCCCATTTTACCTACCAGCATCAATGCCTTACGGGCGATCTCGAACACGGACTTCCCGGCTTAGCCACATACCACTACACAGCCCATTTTCAAAGACAGCCGGTATGGCCCCACCGATTGGGCGGACTTTTAGCGATCTCGATTGCAGCAGTATGACGAAAATTGGTACATGGACTCAGGCGCCACATTTCACCTAACCCGTTCTGCAGGTAATATTCCTAAACTATTTTCATTAAAGCATCCTCAATATATTACTGTTGGCAATGGTTATCGCATTCCAATACATGGTTATGGAACTGCCCACACACCACCACCACATTCGCCCTTAAAAATGTCCTGTATGCCCGTAACATTATTACAAACCTTATTTCTGTACACAATTTTTCTTGTGATACTTCTGTCTCTATTCAGTTTGACCTGTTTTGTTTTACTATGAAGGATCTTCGTACGGGGACCCCTCTTACGAGATACAATAGCATGGGAGATCTATATTCATTCCTATCCACCTCTGCTGCCGAATCTCACTCTCAAGTCTCCTTCGCTGCTATCTCTCCGTCTGTTTGGCATAATCGGCTTGACCACCCAGACACCTCAGTTTGTAATTTTCTTAGAGGCAATAATTTTATCCAATGTAATAATGGAAAATTCGCCCCAAAATATGTTTCGTGTCATTTAGGCAAACATGTTCGTCTTCCGTTTAAATCATCCACCAGCATTACTTTTTCTACTTTTTATATTATTCATACTGATATGTGGATATCTCATATTTCTAGTTCCCTTGGTCACAAATATTATCTAGTCTTGTTAGATGACTACTCTCACTATGTTTGGATATTTCCTCTAAAATTTAAATCGGAAGTGTTTGCCAAATTTCTTGAGTTTCGCAATTTCATAAAAACACAGTTTGACAAATCAATCCAGTGTGATAATTATCGTGAATTCAATAATTCTATGTTTCACCGATTTTGTAGTAATCATGGCATGGTTTTCCGATTTTCCTGTCCACACACCTCACCCCAAAATGGTATGGCAGAATGCATCATCCATACCATTAATAATATGGTTTGCACTCTCTTTCTACATGCCTCTCTTCCTCCGTCCTTCTGGATATATGCCGTCAAAATGTCAGAATATATATATTAAATATCCTACCAACTAGTACCCTTCACAACATGGCTCCGATCGAAATCCTATACCATATGATTCATTCCTACGACCACTTACGGATATTCGACTATCTGTGCTATCCCAATCTTGCCACTATGGCCCCCCACAAATTTGCACCCCGGTCAATCCCTTGTGTCTTCTTAGGTTTTCCACCTAATCATATGGGCTATTTGTGTTTTGACGTGTCTACTCGCAAAATACATATTTTCCGTCACGTCACGTTTGACGAAACCACATACCCATTTTCTAATCTCTAAAAATCAGAAAACTGGACTATTTCTTCCTTGTCGAGACCATTGTATTTCCCATCACCTTGTCCACTGTGTCAACTGTGTCAACTAGTCAACCAGCGGCACTGCCGCCGGTGTCATCCACTCTGCCATCATCTCCGGCGGTATCTCACCACAACAATCGAGTCAACAACACCACCCCCACATCGCTGAACCACCAACAACCACCATCATCATCCCCGTCATCCATCACACAGAAATGCCATTTCGCCCAGCCCACAAGAACTCCTGACACCGACACACAGATCCACCACCCTCCCCGTACCCTACACTACCAACCCCACAATCATCGACACTGTTAGACCCAAACCCAAGGTCGACCACACCAGACCCTGCCTACCCAATCACATCTCCAACCACAAACCCCTGTTCTGATGACATACAACCCAACATAACCTTCCAATAACCTGCACCGACACCGGTCCAACACCAACCCACCTACTACCTCTACCCACCAAATGGAAACCTGTGCCAAACACGGGATTTCCAAGCCCATAATCCAATTTAACTTGTCCACCCAAACAATCTCCCTAATTCCTAAAAACCCCAAACTAGCCAAATATTACCCTAATAGGATGAAGCTATGTGTGAGGAATTAAATATTTTAATGAAACAACTCACGTGGGATTTGATACCCAGACCAGATGGGGTAAATGTGATCCATTGTATGTGGTTATTTCATCACAAATTCAGAGATAGTGGAGAGCTAGAGAGGTATAAGACACAACTTGTGGCTAATGACATAAATCAGCAGGAGGGTATCGATTATGGTGAGACGTTCAGCCCGATTGTCAAACCGGATACCATTCACACAGTTCTGAGTATCACCATGGGAAAGCATTGGCCAGTTCATCAACTTGATGTAAAAAATGCATTTTACATAGGGACTTGAAAGAAACAGTATACATGCACCAACCATCTGGGTTTGTCCATCCAGTGGCCCCTCATTTTGTTAGTCGACTCCGTAAATATCTATATGGCCTGAAACAGGCCCCGCGTGCTTGTTATGATCAATTTGCCAAATATATTTTGCTGATTGAGTTTATTTGTAGCAGATGTGATAATTCTCTGTTCACTTTTCATCAAGGTAGTAGAACTGCATATTTACTGCTCTATGTGGATGATATTGTTCTTACTGCCTCTTTTGATAGGTTGAAAGATGAGATTATTGCTTTACTTAAATCCAAATTAGCCACACAAGGGCATATTTCTTCCCATAACCGCCTCTGTGGGCATCAGGTTATATCGCCACACAAGTGTCACGCCCCGAACCGATGGGCCGCGACACATCACATATAACCAACGGAAGCTTAAGAAAAACTCATAATCTCATAACAACGGGACCCTGTCCCCTGAACTGTCATATAACATCACAGGCAAACCGAAAAGGCTGTCATTATATACACAATAGCCAAAATGAACTACAACTGTACATGTCCAACCCACACATGACTACAGACCTATAAGAGTATGACGGTGAAATATGACGGGACAAGGCCCCGCCGTACCCCTGAATATACATAAGCCTAAATCAAGATCTGTACCAAAATGATAAGCCCCGAAACAATGGAGCTATCCCAAAATGCTGAACAATGATCCTAAGCCTGTGGATCACCAAACTGAGTACTTATACCTGCGGGCATGAACGCAGCCCCCCGGAGAAGGGGGCCAGTACGAAAAATATACCAAGTATATAAACATAAAGTACTGTAAAGAGGATCATACTGACAAGTATAATAATAAACATATACCCATGCCTCTGTGCCATATAAAATAGAGAGTCAACTGTGCCTTATAGAAATGAGAGTCATATCAAAATCATGAATGTCTGTTCATATAATCATATACTGTCATAGGTATATATACCCGCATCATGGATACATGTTCATGGAATCATATACTATCGTGAGTATCTATACTCGCATCATGGATACATGTCCATGAAATCATATATGTCATAGGTATCTATACCCGCATCATGGATACATGTCCATGGAATCATATACTGTCGTAGGTATCTATACCTGCATCATGGATACATGTCCATAGAATCATATACGGTCGTGAGTATCTATACTCGCATCATGGATACATGTCCATGAAATCATATATGTCATAGGTATCTATACCCGCATCATGGATACATGTCCATGGAATCATATACTGTCGTGAGTATCTATATTCGCATCATGGATATATGTCCATAGAATCATATATGTTATAGGTATCTATACCCGCATCATGGATATATGTCCATGGAATCCTCGTATCTATTTACATATAACGTATCCCGGCCCTCTCGTGAGGGACTCGGTGGAACCATATACTTATGAATACCTATCCATATAACGTATCCTGACCCATTCTGGGACTCGGTGAGCTCATCATCATCATGGATACTTGTCCATGGAATCATCATATATGTCACGACCCGAACCCCGGGCCCGCAACTGGTGTCCTACCTGGGCACCCTTCTACTCATATAACACAAGTAACCCGCGGAAGCTAAATAATACTTTTCATTTTTTTTGGCAAAGGCAAAGCCGAAAAGGCTACCATAATATATAACACCCGAATGAGACTACAACAATATAAATATAACTCACGCAAGTCCAGCCCACATATGAATACATACCTCTAAGAGTTTGGACAGTAAACTATAATGGGACAAGGCCCCGCCGTACCACTGAATATACCTAGCCGTAATGGAAGATCTGTGCCAAAATGACAAGCTCCAGAACATTGGAGCTATCCCAAAACGTTGAACAAGGATCCTAAGCTCGCGGATTACCCAACTGAGTACCTAATACCTGCGGGCATGAACGCAGCCCCCCGAAGGGGGTAAGTACAATAAGGTACCAAGTATGTAAACATGAAGTACAGTAAACAAGATCATAACTGTACAAAAGAATGACATGGGCAATTATGAAAACTCAAATACCAGATCCTACCGTGCCATATAAAAATAAGAGCCAACTGTACCTTGTATTCACTGTACCACTGTATCACTGTACCACTTTATCACTGTCACGACCTGACCCCGGGCCCGCGACTGGTGCCCTACCTGGGCACCCTTACAGGTACATCAGAGATAATCAGTGGAACATACATGAAACTTATAAATAAAACATCAAAGATAAAATCAACAGGTTAGCCGATAGGGCTACCTTCCTGGACATATATATATATACAACCGAAGCAGTTGCCTCCTTTCCTTTACAAACTGACCCACAATATGTGACTACAGACCTCTAAGAGTTTTAACATAACAACTGTGGCGGGACAGGGCCCCGCCATACCGCTGAATATACATGAATCTACAACTTCAGGGAAAACCGTACCAAGAGATAAGCCTCCGGAGCAAATGGGGCTTTTTCCCAAAAACTGAACCGAGATCCTAAGAGCAAGGATCACCAACCTGGGTACCTAAAACCTGCGGGCATGAACGCAGCCTCGAAGAAGTCGATTACAACAGTACCAAATATGGAAACGTAAATAACGTCTGATGTGATTATAATCGTACAAAAGAATGACAGGGATAAGTATAAAAAGTACATACCAGATCCTGCCGTGTCATTACCACTTATGAACTTAATCGCACCTTATTATCTTTTCCCATTTTCAATAAAAGTTATAGACACATTCTTATGCACATGATTAGGAAAAATCATTAAGTTCATTACTATATAACTCACTTATCTTTCATAACATAATCCGGCCCTTTAAGGAGGGGCACCTATACTACCCGGCCCAATCTGGGACGCGATCAAGTCACACAAATATCAAAGCGTGCCCGTGGAATCCCCCATCACTGCCGACAGCTATAAGTGTAAATTATAACCATGTGACGCGCCCGTGGCATCCCACCTCACTGTCGGCGTACACATACACAACACATATATATATCACCTGCCCGTGGAATCCCACATCACTGCCGACAACTATAAGTGTAAAATATAACCATGTGTCGCGCCCGTGGCATCCACCTCACTGTCGGCGTCCACATACACAACACATATATATATCCTGCCCGTGGAATCCCACATCACTGCCGACAACTATAAGTGTAAAATATAACCATGTGTCGCGCCCGTGGCATCCACCTCACTGTCGGCGTACATACATAACATATATATATATATATAACGCGACGCATGCCCTAATCCCACATCGTATAAGCATGGCCATAACGCGTGCCCTCGGCATCCTCATCGTAGGTGCGGTCTTCGCCGGGCTAGCCCACGGAGTAAAATATAACATGGTCGCATGCCCCGAATCCCACATCGTATAAGCGTACGTGAGTAATACCACGCCGGGCATCTAACCCGCATCTCGGCCGTGCCCGGCATCCTCATCGTATAAGCATGGCCAAGATCAATCACAATGGAAGCATACGGTGGAATCCCCGTCACGCGCAGACGTCCAATAAAATGTCCGCATCTAACCCGCGTCCTCGTCATGCCGAATCCCACATCGTATAAGCGTGTCCAAGGATCAATCATGATGGAAGCATACCCGTGGAATCCCACATCACCGCTTGCGTCGCCCAAGTAAACTTATAACAAGACAATGACTCCAACTGAGAGTCACGACAACGTAACATATAATACTTGCACTTAAAGCTATCACAAGCAAATACAGGCAAGTTCATTAAACCCTTAGACTTCCGTTTATATAAACTCATGACACTTTCATTTTACACATCAAAATCCGGGAATTTAATCCCAAGTACTACGTACTTACATTCTTTTCAAAAGATTCCTTTTCATATAAAACCCCAAGATACTAACACCCGTAGTATCAAGGCTTGTGTACATTTCACATAGGTCACGATACTTTTAGAAATACATTTCTCGGCTTCTAAATCAAGTGACCCTTACTTTAAAGCTTTAAGCAAGTGATACCCTTAAAACAAATTATTTCCTTGATTACTTTATTAGAGAAAACCATTCTCTTAACCTTCCATAAAGCCGTTATAGCCAACTTCCCATAAAGCCGTTATAACCCTTTATGGTTTTAGACAACCCATTCCTTTTATAACCAAGAGACTTATACTTTTTTAAAACCAAGTATTGTATACTTTCAAATCAATTCTCTTAACTTTCAAAGTACAATTAGTCTCTTAACCTTTAGAAATCAAGTGACTCCTTTTATTATAAAACCTTAGGCAATTGATGCCTTAAAATCAAGTCATTTATCTTTCCATAAAGCAACTATAACCAACTTCCCATAAAGTCGTTATATTCACTTTATACCTTAGCCAAATACAATTTCCTATCCAAGGGACTTATACGTTTAAAACGGAACAAGTATCACACACTTCAAAACTCTTCAAGTCTCTTAACTTTAATAAAACATTAGACATCCTTAATACTTTCAAAGAAGCGAGTTAATCTCCTAACTCACCCGACTTGGCCATCCATATACTAGTAAAGGATATCAAGATCTTGTACGTCTACCGTACTATATACGTGCAACTAGTCATGCTCAAAGGATAGAAAAAGTTCTACATACAGTAAATCACACAACTACCTCTTAACTTCTAAGAGTAGAAGGGAACATGAAATGATACCACAGGTATATTCCATACATAGAATCATGCCAAAGGAAGGAAGAGGTTCACATACCTTGCGACGATTATCGACAAGTAGCAAAATGCTCCAAAGTACTTCAACCTTGATAGCTATTCCATCCTTCAAGTAGGATACGCTATACTTAGTACTTCAACCTATAATGGTCACAATACGCCCATTAATCTCTTACTTCAAACGTAGAATATTCTAAGTGCTAAGTCACTAAATTCTACGGAAAATCGGACAGCACCTCCTTTGTTTCTACTTACTTTGCCACCTTTTTCAAGGCCGAATACAATAACCAAACACGCCACATTTAAGGCCCAATCAATGCAATTAACAATAGGAGATTACACGCCTACTAGACGTGTAAAATTCCGCCCCACAATAGATATCAAACTAATACAAACTATATGTCCAATTCGACCACATTGAGTACCATAACACCAATTCTTATCCAATTTCCATTTCAATCCAAGTTATTTGCCTAACATGATATCAAGTCGCAATCGATTATAACTACTATAATCTCCAAGTAATTAACATGCGACGATTCTAATAAACGACTAATTTGTAATCCAACTTCACAAGGCTTACATTACATTTCAGATTTAAGCTACAAGCAATCCATAATACTTATAAACTTCAACACATACACTTCATGCTAGCAACATGTAAAGCTAACAACAATATAAATAATCTTGTAACACTTTTAAGGGACAAGATTATACCTCAACGAATCTTAATCCAACTCCAAATCCGAAGTCGCTCCTTAGTAACTTAGAGCCTCTTCAAGACACTTCAATCCGCTACTTGAGACCCTTAGAACAATACCAACAACTTTCCTTCAAACTTCCAATCCAAAACCTAGAAAGCAACTAGGTTTTCACTTTGCGACTAACCCGAAAACTATCTTTTTCCGAGATTTTTCTATTGAGATACACTTACAATACACTCATGAACCTTGGTTTAAAGTGTGGAGCTTAAAGAACAAGAAACGAAAATTCTTCCTTCTTTCCCTTAGTGAACCCGAGAGCTAAGCTCTTGTGTTCTTCAATTTGTGTGAAAATTTTACTAAGTGTTAAGCTTGTCATACTACTACTAGTATTATATAGCAACATGGAGGGTCAAGATGCAAACAAATGGGTGGTTTGGATGAAGTCTTATCAAATATCAAGACTAGTGGACCCCTTTGACCAAGTCAATTATCTCAAGCTACTACTTGCAAGACTTGTCTTGCTAACAAAGGTCCAATGACCCTCTTGCCCTTGCAAATTTCGTCCAAGGCATCCTTAAGGGGGGGTGACACGTGTCGCCCTCCCATTCGTCACAATAGTACGTTTTCCGACAATTTCATACTTCCGATAAATTTTTACAAGTCTCAAATCTTAACACTGTGAGTTCTTACGTATGTTCTTAAAACATGTCCTGTAAATACGGGGTGTAACATTTTTCCCCCCTTTGAAACATTCGTCCCCGAATGTTCTTTCGGAGTCAAACTTATAATTAGCGACATAGTTTCCTTTCACAACCCCGACATACCAACAATGCCACACATGACCCTAATACCTCGCACACGCATATCTGTCCATCATAAGCCCAAAAACGGATTATCTTTTCGTACTTCCAACTCTTTCTAACTTAAACACAGTCTCAATATAATCTGTTCATGACACTTAAACATACCACAACTTTATCATGCATACAAGTTTCTAAAGGGCCAAAGACATACCTGAAATCATATAGGCGGTTCAAAGGACCGCTAATACTGGGAACTTCCACCACGACCTCTGTCACGGCCTGCCGGTGCATAAACATCCTGCCTAGCTATGGAAGGCGAAAAACCCGCAACTAATCCAGTAGACTGCGCTATCCCATCAGTGCCACCTCTGGTCGGACAGTCTCTCACGAAATGGCCCTGCTGGCCGCAAGCATAACAAGCTGTCGAGGTAGTACGACACTCCCCAAAATGAAATCTACTACAGTGACCACCGGCAAAGGTGGCTTCCCGCTACTATTCTCGGACATCGTGAACTTGTAGCCACAGGCCACGACCGCTCCCGAATATCCCGGCGACCAAACCTCGGCGGAAGGCGGGAAGGAGCACTCTGTGCCGGCTGAGATGTAGACCTAGTCTGATGTTGAGGTTGTCCGCCTCGAAAGTTACCCTGGAATCCTGCCGTCCTGGCCCTCTTGGGCTGGCCTGAGTCTAGCTGACCCTCTCTCTCTCTGTCCTCTATCCCCTGCGCATAAGCTTGCATCCTGGCAATATCCATACCGGGCTGAAGGGCGGCTCCTGTGCATGCAGAATCATATAATGGTCTAGCCCGTCACATACGGTGAACTCATCGCCCGTATCGGCCCACAATAGTGTGCGCGTACGCCAACGAGTCAAACTCGGGTTGTATTCCACGATGGTCCTCCTATTCGCCTCAATGACAAGAACCTATCAACACGGGCTCTCTCATTTCAGAGGCAAAAGTGATCAAGAAAGGCCTCCGTGAACTCATCCCAATGCCGGACGAGCACCCACACCTCTCGGCGGCTCCCAAGACTCAAACCACTTCAACGCAATATCGCGTGCTGGTAGAAGCTAACACAATCGACTCTGTCTCAGGGCCCTAAGCACTGCATAGTCATTGTAGGCGCCGAGCGAACTCTTGAGGATCATCCTCGGATCTCGAACCATAAAACTCGGGTGGACTACAACCCGGAAAATCCTGAATCCTCAAACGGCTCTGGGTTAGCTACTGCTCACTGTCATTTGCCCTACCACTATGCTAGTCAAAGTCCGACCGCTCTCCATAATCTCTAAACTCGCCTTTGGGTGGGATCGAGGCTCGGTGCGGAACCTCGAGATCTGCCGCTCTCGGCTCTCTACCGCCGGCGTGGTGAGCCCGATCCGCCTACTACCTCGGGCATAGTGCGTGCCGAGTCTGGTAACCTCTGCGTACCACTAGCAACTCCTGCTTGCCTTGCCGCCACGGGCCACGGTCGCTTCCGTGGAGGCATAATCGTACATAAGAAGGGTCGAGAGGATTCACCTACTAGGACGGCTCGCTGCGATCTCAAAGAGAGAAGAATGGAAATCAATCCTAAATGTCCTGCGACCTCACGATTATAGATGTGGTGCATAACACACCGATAATCAAGACTACTGAACACGATGCGTAGACACTTTCCGAGGACTAATCGCTCGATATCACTTTTGTCACGACCGACCCGGGCATGGTGGTGCCCTACACAGGCACCCTTACAGTACATCGAGATAATCGTAACATACATGAAACTTATAAATAAAACATCAAAGATAAAATCAACGTGTTAGCCGATAGGGCTACCTTCCGACATATATATATATACAACCAAGCGATTTGCCTCCTTTCTTTACAAAGCGACCCACAATATGTGACTACGCACCTAAGAGTTTTAACATAACAAGCGTGGCGGGACGGGGCCCGCCATACCACGAATATACATGAATCTACAACTTCAGGGAAAACCGTACCAAGAGATAAGCCTCTGGAGCAAATGGAGCTTTTTCCCAAAAACTGAACCGAGATCCTAAGAGCATGGATCACCAACCTGGGTACCTAAAACCTGCGGGCATGAACGCAGCACCGAAGAAGTCGATTACAAAAGTGCGAATATGGAATGAAATAACGTCTGAAATGTGATCATAATCGTACAAAATAATGACAGGGACAAGTATAAAAAGTACATACCAGATCCTGCCGTGTCATTACCACTTATGAACTTAATCGCACCTTATTATCTTTTCCCATTTTCAATAAAAGTTATAGACACATTCTTATGCACATGATTAGGAAAAATCATTAAGTTCATTACTATATAACTCACTTATCTTTCATAACATAATCCGCCCGAAGGAGGGCACTATACTACCCCCAACTGGGACGCGATCAAGTCACACAAATATCAAAGCGTGCGTGGAATCCCCATCACCGCCGACGACTATAAGTGTAAATTATAACCAAGTGGCGCCCGTGGCATCCACCTCACTGTCGGCGTACACATACACAACACATATATATATCTCCTGCCCGTGGAATCCCACATCACTGCCGACAACTATAAGTGTAAAATATAACCATGTGTCGCGCCCGTGGCATCCACCTCACTGTCGGCGTACACATACACAACACATATATATATATCACGCCGTGGAATCCACATCACCGAAACAACTATAAGTGTAAAATATAACCATGTGTTGCGCGTGGCATCCACCTCACTGCGTGCACATACACAACACATATATATCTCCGCGTGGAATCCACATCACCGCCGACAACTATAAGTGTAAATATAACCATGTCGCGCGTGGCATCCACCTCACCGCCGGCGTCACATACACAACACATATATATATCCCGCCGTGGAATCCACATCACCGCGACAAATATAAGTGTAAAATATAACCATGTGTCGCGCCCGTGGCATCCACCTCACTGTCGGCGTACACAAACACAACACATATATATATATATATATATATAATGCGGCCGCATGCCCCGGAATCTCACATCGTATAAGCATGGCCATAACGTGCCCTCGGCATCCCTCATCGTAGGTGTAGGTCTTCATGGGGGGCTAGCCCATGGAGTAAAATATAACATGGTCGCATGCCCTGGAATCCCACATCGTATAAGCATGGCCATGGAGTAATACCACGCGCGGGCATCTAACCCGCATCCTGGCTGCATGCCCCGGCATCCCTCATCGTATAAGCATGGCCAAGATCAATCACAATGGAAGCATACCCGTGGAATCCCCCGTCACTGCCGGTACGTCCGATAAAATGTCCGGGCATCTAACCCGCATCCTGGTCACATGCCCCGGAATCCCACATCGTATAAGCATGTCTAAGGATCAATCATGATGGAAGCATACCCGTGGAATCCCACATCACTGTCGGTACGTCCAAGTAAACTTATAACAAGACAGCCGGCCCTCCAACTGAGAGTCACGACAACGTAACATATAATACTTGCACTTAAAGCTATCACAAGCAAATACAGGCAAGTTCATTAAACCCTTAGACTTCCGTTTATATAAACTCATGACACTTTCATTTTACATATCAAAATCCGGGAATTTAATCCCAAGTACTACGTACTTACATTCTTTTCAAAAGATTCCTTTTCATATAAAACCCCAAGATACTAACACCCGTAGTATCAAGGCTTGTGTACATTTCACATAGGTCACGATACTTTTAGAAATACATTTCTCGGCTTCTAAATCAAGTGACCCTTACTTTAAAGCTTTAAGCAAGTGATACCCTTAAAACAAATTATTTCCTTGATTACTTTATTAGAGAAAACCATTCTCTTAACCTTCCATAAAGCCGTTATAGCCAACTTCCCATAAAGCCGTTATAACCCTTTATGGTTTTAGACAACCCATTCCTTTTATAACTAAGAGACTTATACTTTTTTAAAACCAAGTATTGTATACTTTCAAATCAATTCTCTTAACTTTCAAAGTACAATTAGTCTCTTAACCTTTAGAAATCAAGTGACTCCTTTTATTATAAAACCTTAGACAATTGATGCCTTAAAATCAAGTCATTTATCTTTCCATAAAGCAACTATAACCAACTTCCCATAAAGTCGTTATATTCACTTTATACCTTAGCCAAATACAATTTCCTATCGAGGACTTATACGTTTAAAACGGAACAAGTATCACACACTTCAAAACTCTTCAAGTCTCTTAACTTTAATAAAACATTAGACATCCTTAATACTTTCAAAGAAGCGAGTTAATCTCCTAACTCACCCGACTTGGCCATCCATATACTAGTAAAGGATATCAAGATCTTGTACGTCTACCGTACTATATACGTGCAACTAGTCATGCTCAAAGGATAGAAAAAGTTCTACATACAGTAAATCACACAACTACCTCTTAACTTCTAAGAGTATGGAACATGAAATGATACCACAGGTATATTCCATACATAGAATCATGCCAAAGGAAGGAAGAGGTTCACATACCTCGCGACGATTATCGACAAGTAGCAAAATGCTCCAAAGTACTTCAACCTTGATAGCTATTCCATCCTTCAAGTAGGATACGCTATACTTAGTACTTCAACCTATAATGGTCACAATACGCCCATTAACCTCTTACTTCAAACGTAGAATATTCTAAGTGCTAAGTCACTAAATTCTACGGAAAATCGGACAGCACCTCCTTTGTTTCTACTTACTTTGCCACCTTTTTCAAGGCCAAATACAATAACCAAACACGCCACATTTAAGGCCCAATCAATGCAATTAACAATAGGGGATTACACGCCTACTAGACGTGTAAAATTCCGCCCCACAATAGATATCAAACTAATACAAACTATATGTCCAATTCGGCCACATTGAGTACCATAACACCAATTCTTATCCAATTTCCATTTCAATCCAAGTTATTTGCCTAACATGATATCAAGTCGCAATCGATTATAACTACTATAATCTCCAAGTAATTAACATGCGACGATTCTAATAAACGACTAATTTGTAATCCAACTTCACAAGGCTTACATTACATTTCGGATTTAAGCTACAAGCAATCCATAATACTTATAAACTTCAACACATACACTTCATGCTAGCAACATGTAAAGCTAACAACAATATAAATAATCTTGTAACACTTTTAAGGGACAAGATTATACCTCAACGAATCTTAATCCAACTCCAACCAAGTCGCTCCTTAGTAACTTAGAGCCTCTTCAAGACACTTCAATCCGCTACTTGAGACCCTTAGAACAATACCAACAACTTTCCTTCAAACTTCCAATCCAAAACCTAGAAAGCAACTAGGTTTTCACTTTGCGACTAACCCGAAAACTATCTTTTTCCGAGATTTTTCTATTGAGATACACTTACAATACACTCATGAACCTTGGTTTAAAGTGTGGAGCTTAAAGAACAAGAAACGAAAATTCTTCCTTCTTTCCCTTAGTGAACCCGAGAGCTAAGCTCTTGTGTTCTTCAATTTGTGTGAAAATTTTACTAAGTGTTAAGCTTGTCATACTACTACTAGTATTATATAGCAACATGGAGGGTCAAGATGCAAACAAATGGGTGGTTTGGATGAAGTCTTATCAAATATCAAGACTAGTGGACCCCTTTGACCAAGTCAATTATCTCAAGCTACTACTTGCAAGACTTTTCTTGCTAACAAAGGTCCAATGACCCTCTTGCCCTTGCAAATTTCGTCCAAGGCATCCTTAAGGGGGGGTGACACGTGTCGCCCTCCCATTCGTCACAATAGTACGTTTTCCGACAATTTCATACTTCCGATAAATTTTTACAAGTCTCAAATCTTAACACTGTGAGTTCTTACGTACGTTCTTAAAACATGTCCTGTAAATACGGGGTGTAACAATCACTGTATCACTTCCAAATACCATTTCAAAATATGAAAGTCATGTCAAAATCAGGGTCATCCGCCCTCAGAATCATTATGCAATCCTACTCATGGGACTATTTCACCCGCATGAGTCTTGTGGACCCGCAATGAGCATCTGTACACGATACTCGCATCACGGAGAGCTAATCCATGGAATGTGTCTTGGGAATTGAACCCGCATGAGTCCTTCAGACCCGCAGTGAGTGTGTACCATTTCACGTCATGAGAGCTACTCCATGAAATATATATATACAACGTTGCCGGCCCTTTAGTGAGGGATGCGGTGATGTGGAAATATAACACTCGCACGAATGGCTATAAGAGCAAACATATGCAAGTTAAAATATCAAAGTCACGTCAAAATTAGGGACACCTGCGCATAGAATCATTATGCAGATCCTATTCATGGGACGATTTCACCCGCATGAGACTATTTCACCCGCATGGATCTTGTAGACCCGCATAGGAAATCTGTACCCGATACCCGCATCACGGAGAGCTAATCCATGGAATGTGTCCTGGGAATTGAACTCGCATGAGTCTTTCAGACCCGCAGTGAGTGTGTACCATCTCACGTCATGAGAGCTACTACATGAAATATATATACAATTTACGACATGTTCCGGCCCATTCTGGGACTCGGTGTAATGTGCTATAAGTCAAATAAGGTACGACATGTTTCGGCCCATTCTGGGACTCGGTGTAATGTAAAGGACTGTACACTTATAGCTATCACAAGTAACTATGTACAATTTAAATCATATATGACTCTCATTAGCACAATTAAAATGAACTTTCTTTTTAGAAAAACCAAGGCAATGCCATGCCTTCCTTTTTATAAACACCAAGGCAATACCATGCCTTCCTTTTAGAAAACCAAGTACTATCCCGTCATGTAATATTAGGGACTTGAATCCCAAAAGTACCATGTACGTCCGCCGCACATCCTTTCCTTTATAAAACCCCAAGACACTAACACTTGTAGCATCAAGGCACTTACTCTTACAAAATCAAGTGACTTCAACTTTTAAAAATCAAGACAAGTATACTTTTAACATCAAGTTACTACCACCTCATGTACCACGCGAAATATAGATTCGTCTCACTCCTTTGGCTAATATTATGGAAACATTTGTATAGTGATAACCGATCTGAATTGGCAAATTAATCCATTTATGAGTCGTGATTAATATATATCATGAGATTTTATCTAATCAGTTGTGAACCTAGAAAATGTAAAACGAACTGGTTATATCTTAGTTTCTATGCAGATGGATGACATTCTACTCATTTCAATATAATTGATTGTTGATTCCTTTTTCATTTAACGTTGCAATGACTTGTTCGATACATTTTCTCATTAGTGTTGTAACTAGCAAGATCAATTCGACTCCAATACTTCCTAAAAACTCTTACCAAAATCTCCCATAAGACTTGGTAAGGACTTAGGAATAATTTAGATATGCCTTTAGCATAGAATCAATAACATGAATACTCCTTAACTTCTAAGAGTAGAATAACTTTTGAAACAATACCACAGTTATGGTTCACACAAAGAACATGCCAATAGAGAGAAGGAAGAGGTTCACATACCTCATTGACGACTAACCAACACGACAAGTAGAATACGCCCCGAATAGGTACTTCAACCTTATCGGCTATTCCACACGCCAAGTAGAAAATGCCACAAGTAGTACTTCAACCTATAACAACAATAATACTTCTATCAACTTCATACACACTAGTATAAGACTTATACCAAGTAATGGTCCTCTTATTCTACAGAAATTTGGGCAGCACTTCCCCCGTTTATACGTACTTTTTCAACTTTTCCAAGGCCCAAATTCAACAACAATCAAGCCCCATTTAAGGCACAATCAAAACAACAACCAAAGGGGATCACACGCCTACTTGACGTGTAAAATTCAGCCCCTTAATCTACCAAAACAGCCCACAAAAACAGTCCACAATTCTATCAACGATAAGGGTAAAATGTGAAGCCTCTTAACACCCTTTTATACCCTTAATCTCTTAGGACTTTCATTAACTTTTACCACATTCAAACATGCATAACGACAACTGAATTTCCAGCATTTTAATACCTCAAAACAGTCCCTAAAACTACATAACAATAACCGACAATTTTGTACAAGTCTCGACCAACAACTATTTCCTTAATCCTTTTTATTCCAATTCAAGTTCCAAAACTTCTATATAAGTTATATCAACTTATCAACAAAAATATTACTCCATTATAACATACAATTTGTGAAGATAATAACAACACAACCAACGAAATTCAAGGGAACCCGAAACTGCCCACTCTCGGCCAAAGCATTAAAAATGGCCCAAATACTTTTTATCCTTCATTATTTTTAGCATAAGATCATCTATACATTATAACAATATGTTATATCCAATTTCTTCAAGAGAAGGAAGAATTTTACCTTTCATTTTAGCCCAAAAAAGTCCCAAACAGTCCGCAGTTTTCGTTTCGCTCCACTTCTTCAAGTTTCAATCACACACAAGCATCCACCACACGCTTATAACCAACTTCACTTCACGTTTCACTTCCAAAAAGTCGACGAACAAGCCTAGGGTTTCACCCAATCTTTCGGCCAACACACAAAATTGGAGGATCTTGGAGAGTTAACTTGTCTTAGAACTTGATTAGGGCTCTTAATCTTGAAAAATAATCAACACTTGTTCTTGGAAAATCCTTGGAGAATTTCGAGATTCAAGCTAAGGAGAAGAGAGAGATGAGAGCTGATTTGTCAAGGTGTATAATGATCCAAGTCTTGCAAGACTTGGATATGTATAACCAAGTGGAGTGGGACCCATTGTCCACTTGTCCCCAAGTCTCAAAATATCTAAATGTGTAGTCATTCTTGCAAGACAAGTGGAGGGGTGACACGTGTCATCCTCCTATTGGTCCAAAATATTATAATTTTCGACCCCCCCCCCCCCAAATTGTGAAATTTTCGACGGATCCCATATTATCAATTCCAATATTTTATAATCCAATACTACGTCCATAAATCCAATTATAAGTATTAAACTCCAAGTTAATAATTTTTCCGTCGTCACATTTTTCCGAAATTTTTCTTAAGAAAATGTAATAATTCTTTCCTTCCAAAATTCAAATCTTAAATCCTTAATCACGTTCTCAATTAGTAGCCCTAGTATTACGGGGTGTAACAATATATATACATATAAACATTGTCGTCCCTCTAGCAAGAGACTCGGTGAACAAGTGCTAGGATCTGCGCACGACTGTCATGAGTATCTGTACTCGCATCATGGAAGCACGTCCATGGAATAATAATACATATAACATTGTCGGCCCTTTAGTGAGGGACTCAGTGAACATTGCCGACCCATTATGGGACTCGGTGAATGGAATAATAACACTTGCACGAATAACTATCATGAGCAATCATGTGCAATTTAAATCATCATTTGACTCTCAATAAAATCTTATATTGTCCGGCCCTTTCTGGGACGCGGTAAAATCATTTTTGAGTCTCAATGGAATAAATAGAATAACTTTCACTTTAGAAAAACCAATGAACTATCATATCATATATCCTTTTAAATCATCATTTGGAAAATCAAGGCACTTATCATATCATGTATCAAATAGAAATTAGGACTTAATGGAATTACGTACGTCCGCCGTACACCCATTTCATATAAATGTCATGCCAAAATAAGAAAGGATAGTTTCACATACCTTATCGGCTATACCAACACAATAAGTAGAATACGTCTCAATTAGTACTTCAACCTATAATAACAATAACACATCTATCAACTTCATGAATACTAGTATACGCTATACCACATAATGACTCTCCTTTCATATAAAAATTTGGGCAGCACTTCCCCTATTTATACTTACATCCACAACTTCCAAACGAGGCTAACAACATCAATCACCAAGTACCAATTTAAGATATAACCAAACAACAACCAAGATGATCAACACACCTACTTCACATGTTAATCCATATAAAAATAGTCCACTAAAACAATCCATACTTCAACAACAACGAGGGTAAAATGTGTAGCCTTTATACACCTTTCTACACCCTTATTCCTTTAGGACATGCATTAGCAATTACCACATTAAACATGCATAATAGTAACTAAATTTCCAGCATTATATCTCCATAAAATAGTCCCTAAAACGACACAACAATAACCCACAGTTTCATGAAGTTCTCGGCCAACAACCAATACCAAATCCCTTTTCATAATTTCTTAAAATCCAATTCATATTTCAACACTTCATATAAACCATATCAACTTTCATTAACAAGATTTCTTTCATTTTAACATGCAATAAGTGACGATAACAACAACAATAACCAACAAATCCAATATACTAAAAACAGTCCAAAATCGGTTAACATGCCAAAACCGTCTCATGCACTTCTTATTTTCCATTTCACTAAACACAAGTTCATCCCTTAACTACAACATCATGTAACTTCCAATTACTTCAAGAAGAAGAAGAAATCTTACCTTAACTTTAGCCCAAAACAGTTCCTAGGTTCGGCCACTACTTCACTTGTTCACCACTTCTTCAAGCTACAATAACACACACGTATCCTCTACAAGCTTGTAACCATCTTGCTTTCATGTTTGCTGTTACACCCCGTAGTTCCAGGACACGTGTATGAGAACGTGCGTAAGAAAACAAGACTTTAAATTTGAACAAAAGAAAGATTTGTTATTCCTAAGGAAAATCTTTCGAATCTCGTGAAGGAAAAACGTTTATTAATGAGAATTGGGTTCTCAAATTTATCATTTGAGACTTATAGAATTTATTAGAATTGTGGAAATTTTATTTTCGGATTTGGTCACGTGGGGCCCACTCGGGAAATTTTACGTTTTTGTGGCGCCCACGAGGTTTTCGATATTTTGACCAATTATGGAAATTTCGGGAGATGAAATATTTTGGACCAATCGGAGGGCGACACATGTCACCCTCCACATGCCCATGTTGGGCGAAAAAGTCTTGGTCAAGAAGACCAAGTGGAGCTTGATATTGTTGACCACAATCCTAGCCACATATTTGGTTTAATCTAAATCCTTGAATGTATTATATATATCATACTAGTAGCAAGACAAGATCCAACACTTAGAAGAAAATCAAGAAACTTGTGGTGCTCACTAAGGAGCTCTCGGCCAAGCCTCACTTTGAACAAATTTTTTTTCATTTGTTGTTGATAAATCCCAATATTCAAACCTAAGGTCCCCTAGTGGTATACTAAGCATATACAAACTCCTAAATCCCGGAAATACCACGTTAATCCGTTAGTCGCAACATGAAAACCTAAAGTGTTCTTCAACTTTGATGTTGGAATTTGAAGAAAAGTTGTTTATGAACTTCTAAGGGTTGCTTAGAGTGGATTGTAACGTAAATAAAAAGAGCTAAAATTGCTAAGGATCGAATTTTAATCTTGGATTATATTTGGACTTATTGAGGTAAAAATCTTCGTCTTCTTAATGTAATTGAAGATTACATGTTATAGTAGTTGATAAACGAGCATGTGATATATAGAGTGAAGATTGAAAAGATTTGGACCATGTTGAGATGTTAAAACCGAAATATGGCATGTTAGCCATTAAAGTTGTTAATCTTTTTGGTTGATTAGTTATAATCGTTACATGTTATATAAGAAAGGGAATATAGTTGTTATAATTGATTATGACTTATATAACATGTTGGAATAACGACTTGGATTAGAAAGGAATTGAAAATGATTATATGTTTTATCAATGTTGGTTGTGGCCGAGAATGGCCTTAAAAGTTGGTTAGAAATGGACTAATTAATGGACTAGTTATATATGAATTGTGGGGCAGAATTTTACACGTCCGGCTAGGCGTGTAATCCCCTTTGGTTAGCTGATTTGTTGAGCCTTAAATGTGGCATATTGGTTATTGATTTCGGGCCTTGAAAAAGGTGGAAAAGTACGTAAAAACAGGGGAAGTGCTGTCCAATTTTCCGTAGAATAAGAGGCCTTATACTTAGTATTATTCTACCTTGGAAAGCTAGAAGTTGATAGACGTATTATGGTCATTATAGGTTGACATTGTACGTGCGGCGTATTCGACTTAGCAAGTGGATTAAGCCGAAGAGGTATGTGGAACTTTCTCTATCTTCATGAGCATGAAGTTTTATAAATGTATAGTACGGTAGACGTACAAGTCTTAAATGAATTCGGTTTCATTTTGGTATCATTGACTTGATTTAAATTGTCCAAGTTTGGTTGAGTTGGAGAGTTAAACTCACTTGATTTTAAAGGACGTAAATGCCATAGTTTTCTAAAAACATAAAGTGTTATAATGACTTTATGGGAAGTTAGTTATAATGACTTTATGGGAAGTAGAAGATTGGTCTACTTGATTGATTTAAAAAGAGGATAAAGGACTTGATTTCAAGAAAGGTAACTTGATTTAAAGGTATAAGTTACTTAAGTTTTGGAAGTAGAAGTTACTTGATTGTAAAGCTTTGAGATGAATTTCTAAAGGTGTAGTAACTTGATTTGAAAAGTAGACATGCCTTGATACTACAGGTGTTAGTGTCTCGGGGTTATTATGTCACGCCCCGAACCCCGGGCCCGTGACTGGTGCCCTACCTGGGCACCCTTCTACCTTAACAACCAAATAAACTGCGGAAATTTGATAACACCTTTTTTCAAACGACGCAAGGCAAAGCCGACAAGGCGCCATATAATATACATAACAAAGACACTACACCGTACATGAGTCCAATCCCACATATGAATACAGACCTCTAAGAGTTTTACTGAAATATGACGGGACAAGACCCCGCCGTACCCATAATTGTACAAAAGCCTGTACTGAAAGAACTTATACCAAAAAGATAAACTCTGCATGTAGGAGCTATCCAAAACTCGAGCGGTCCTACTCGCCGATCACCAAATCATGCGACCTAAACTCGCGGATGAACGCACTTCAAGGAGGTCAGTACGAAGAATGTACCAAGTATGTGAAACAGTAAGTACTGTAATGAAATCATAGCAGTCTAAGCAAAACAGGAGACATGTATGATAGCCAACCTACAGTACACAACACATAAGCAAATATAACAAGTCGTGGACGCGTGCCTCAAGTCATTTCTAAAATATAACCATGGGTCTCACGCCCATAATATCAATCATGCCCGTGGAATCCTTCCTCACTGCCGGCAGTCCATGATATAGTATAACACCAATAGGCATACATGAACACCAAGTCCCACCTGTGTCCTAAACACTGTACGGGCCAAGCAGGAAAACGAGCAGGTGGTAAAGCAGGGGGTATAATGTCTTGGGGGTTTACCCCTCACTTATACTCTTACCTCAAGAAGTGGTAAAGCATCTGGGGTTTACCCCTCACTTATACACTTACCCTATCTCAACCGACCATCAAACAATACAAGCAGGTGGTATAATGGCTTGGGGGTTTACCCCTCCCTTATACTCATACCCTGAAGGTGGTATAAAGATCTTGGGGGTTTACCCCTCACTTATACTCTTACCCTATCTCAACCGGCCGTCAAACAAAACATAAGCACTACCATGTCTTCTTATAAAAATCCGGGAATTTAACCCAAGTACTACAAATAACGGAAGCATACCCGTGGAATCCCACATCACTGTCGGTACGTCCAAGTAACTTACAACAAGACAGCCGGCCCTCCAACCGAGAGTCGCGGCAACTTAATAAAACATAATCCTTGCACCCAAAGGCTATCCCATAGGAAATTCTCAATTAATCAAGCCAAAGTACTTATCAAGGCACACATAGAATAATTCTCATTTAACAAGCCAAAGTACTTATCAAGGCACAAAATAGAATAAATTCTCATTTAACAAGCCAAAGTACTTATCGAGGCACAAATAGAATAAATTCTCATTTAACAAGCCAAAGTACTTATCGAGGCACAAATAGAATAAATTCTCATTTAACAAGCCAAAGTACTTATCGAGGCACAAATAGAATAAATTCTCATTTAACAAGCCAAAGTACTTATCGAGGCACAAATAGAATAAATTCTCATTTAACAAGCCAAAGTACTTATCGAGGCACAAATAGAATAAATTCTCATTTAACAAGCCAAAGTACTTATCGAGGCACAAATAGAATAAATTCTCATTTAACAAGCCAAAGTACTTATCGAGGCACAAATAGAATAAATTCTCATTTAACAAGCCAAAGTACTTATCGAGGCACAAATAGAATAAATCCTCATTTAACAAGCCAAAGTACTTATCGAGGCACAAATAGAATAAATTCTCATTTAACAAGCCAAAGTACTACGTACGTACATTCTTTTCGAAAGACTCCTTTTTATGTAAAAATCCCAAGATACTAACACCCGTAGTATCAAGGTGTGTCTATTTTTCAAAGTAAGTTACTACACTTTTAGAAAACTCATCTCAAAGTTTGAAATCAAGTAACTTCAAATTTTCACAATCTAGGCAACTTATGCCCAATAATCAAAATAGACAACTTTCTTAACCTTCCATAAAGCCGTTATAACCAACTTCCCATAAAGCCGTTATAACCCTTTATGGTTTTAGACAAATTCATTCCTTTTTTATAACCAAGAGACTTACACTTAAAACCAAGTATCACAAACTTTCAAATCAAGTTTCTTAACTTTCAAAATACTTCAAGTCCCTTAATATTTAGAAAACAAGTTTCTTCTACTTTTAAACCTCAAGTAACTCACACCTTTAAAACAAGTTACTTCTCTTAAATCGTGTCATTTCTCCTCTCTTAAAACAATTAAGTAAATCACTCCTTTAACTCCCCTAAAGTCATTACAACAACCCTTAGGTTTTGGAACTAAGGCACTAGCCAAAAGGTTTGGAAGCCACTTCCTTTTCAAGACTCCATGTACTTTAAGTAAAATACTTTCACTTTTAAGAATCCAAACTTCACTAAGGAAATGGATTATACAACTTACAATTTAAACATCAAAGTACAATCAAGGGAGTACATAGAACGAATTCTATTCTAGGCAATCCAAATACAACCAAGGAATGGATCATTTAAGGAGTAAAACTTACTTTCTGTATCTTAAGGAATCATGCTAGAAGAGGAGATAGTTCACATACCTTTTCGGCTAAATCCACAAGCTAAGCCGAATACGCCGTACGTAGAATTTGTCAACCTATAATGGTCACAACAAGACTATCAACTTCTAGTCTCTAACGTAGAATAATACTAAGTATACGGTCTCTAATTCTACGGAAAATCGGGCAGCACTTCCTTTGTTTCTACTCACTTTGCCACCTTTTTCAAGGTCGAATACAATAACCAACACGCCACATTTAAGGCTCCAAACAACAACCAAACAAAAGGGGATTACACGCCTTACAATACGTGTAAAATTCCGCCCCACAATTCATACCAAGTAGTTAATACTTCACTAGCCATTCTCGGCCAACAATAACACAACACAAGTCTTTTCCAACCCTTTTTCAAATTCCAAATTCTAAGGTCTAACATGTTATATAGTTATAAACAACTTCAACAACTACAATTTCCTTCTTTATACAACATGCGACGACTTAAACGAATAATCAACTTGAATTGTAATCTTAAGGCTAAACATGCTAGTTTTCGGATTAGGGTTCCAATAGCCAATATAATTATCAAACTTCATACTAAACATCTCATGCTTGCTAATATCCATAGCTACAACAATAAGTAAGTCTTAACTACTAAAACGACAAAATTTATACCTTTCCAAGCCCTTAAAATTTCAAAGATTCAAAGTCGCGCCTTAGCAATTCTTAGCTCCTTTCCTTAGGTTCCAATCCGCTCCAAGCACTCCTTAGAGGCCTATGTAGAACCCATCTTCAAGTTCCAACTTCAAAGTTGAAGAACTCCTTTAGTTTCCGCCTTGCGACTAATACGAAAAAGCCATTTTTCCGAAATCTTTCTATTGAGATATCCTTATAATACCCTTAGGGACATTGGGTTTAAGTCTTGTGGCTAATGGATCAAAATCACAAAATTTTCTTCTCTTGGCACAAAGTGTTCTAATTTTTCTAAGTGTAAAAGAGCTAGTCTTGCACTAGTAGTAAGCTTATAAAACACAATGGAGGGCTTGGATTATCACAAATGTGAGGCTAGGATGAATTTCACTTGGATTAAGCCTATGTGGACAAGTTGACAAGTCAACAATGTCATGCTTGCAAGACTTATCTTCCAAGATGGTCAATGACCATTTTACCCTCCCTCTAATTCGACCAAGACCATAAGTGGGTGCCACGTGTCGCCTCTCATTCGTCCATAAAATTCAGAACCTCGCGGGCCCCACAAAATGTAAAATTTCGGGTGGGCCCCACGTGACCAAATCCAAAAATAAATTTCCATAATGTTAACAAGTTCCATATTCCTCAAATAATGCATTTTGAGAATCCAATTCTCAACAACGAACATTTTTTCTTACCGACGTTTCGAAGATTTTCCGCCTAAAACAATTCTTCCTTTCGTATCAATTTCCAAGTCTTGTTTCCTTTCGTACATTCTCTTTTACATGTACTGGACTTACGGGGTGTAACATTCTTCCCTCCTTAGAAACATTCGTCCTCGAATGTTCTTAGTCGGTTGCCAAGATCTACAAACTCCAGATAATCTCTATACTATGCCTAATACCAAAATCGCACAAGACTAATGATGCCACACACGGCCACCTCATAACACACGTGAACATAATAATGGACCTTCCGTCCGTGGTCCCTTCTCACAAAACTCAAGGTTACGATCTTCCCAAACACGGATCCTTAGAGGTTCCTTTCTTTCCTTACTTGTCATACTTTCTCGCATTTTCAAACTCATCTAGTACACGATAAAATCTCAAATTTTGTTTCGTTTCCCAACTCGAGTTACTAACCAACTTGGCCATATTGTTACTTACATTCCCGTAAGGTTCTTCTCGACTTACGACTGGAACCCGTGGAACACATCCACGAACTCGTACAACGATTAACTAGACTTGGGCCTTGCACCCTCGGGACCCTACCACATAACGGGACCATTTCTAACTGACATCACCCCATTCCATACTACCGGTTGACCCGAAATGAGTTCATAACCCGACTCATCGTAACACTTAACTTCTCATTCTTAGTCTGAAATAAATATTTCTCTTATCTCAAGGTACTCCTCACCCTATCCCCCTATTCACTAGAGGTTCGTCACATAAGCCAAAGTATTTCTACTGTACAATCTTCCCTATTGGTCTTACACTGTTATGGGGCAATTACTACTTGTGAACTCTACACAACTATAGTCTCAGTTCACTTATCATTCTTGTCAACATTCTTAACTTCTCACTTTACTAATCAAAGTATCCCTACCTCTGGGGTACTATCACTTTACAACTCTAGCAATAAAGGGAAAACATATACGCTAGGATAAAATCTGAATCTATCAACGCACGTATGATTCAAAAGAATCGAAATATACCTGTAACCCCGTGCGATGTCGCCTCGCTCTCGCCCAGAGTCACGCCATCTATGCGTTCGAAGGACCGCCAACTATAAACTCCACCGACCTCTACCACGATCGCACGACATCCAACACTGTCCGGGGACGACACCGTGGAGGAAAGTGAACCAACTACCGGCCTCATAGGCTGAGCCACCTCACCGCCTCTCTTCTAAAAGGACATACTCGTGATATGGCTCTGACGCCACAAAAAAACAAAGACCTGTGCCATAACGACATTTCCCCAAATGACGCTTAACACATCTGATACACTGAGGAATAGGTGGCCTCGACCGAGAAAATCCTCTGCTCCTCTGAGAACCTCGACCTCTGGAGCTTGGACCGCTCCTAAATACCTTGTGGGTCCAATATCCCACCGTGGAATCAGCGGTATGTACCGGGTAGGTCGACGATATCTCACTCGCCGAGGCGCTCGTCCAAAAACTCACCGATAACCAACCGTCTAGCCTCTTACGCAGATTTCCGCTGCCTCTACCCCGTGACACTGATCAGATCGCCGAATAACTTCCCGATGAAATCAGAGCATCGCTTATCTTGGTCAATAACATAATGGCTTCCTTCATGACCCTAAAGTCTTCTTAATCGAGAACTGGAGGCTCGTGCCGGGCCTCAAAACTCGGCGCAGAAGAACTCCGATCGCGCACCACATCCGGCACTCGGCATAAGCCCTATCAACTCTCTCGAGTCCGACTAGTAGCCTCGCTACTCCTTTGCCCTTCTCGGGCCGCGTCTTCTCGAGGTATAATCAGAACACAACAATACATCGAGAGGAATTATCTTACTAACACTTCTATGGCACGATCTAGAGTGAGAAGAATAGAAACCAACTCCTAAATGTCCTGTAGCCTCTCGCTTATGGGTGTGGCGCGCAACACACCGATAATCAAGACTCTACTAGGCACGGCCTCAGACATTCCGAGGATCGATCGCTTCGATACCACTGTCACGACCCGAACCTCGGGCGTGATCGTGCCCTACCCGGGCACCTTCTACCTTAACAACCAAATAAATCGGAAATTTGATAACACCTTTTTTTTTCAAACGTGCACGCAAGGCAAACCGACAAGGCCGCCATATAATATACATAACAAAAGACACTACACCGCATACGCAGTCCAATCCACATATGAATACGCACTCTAAGAGTTTTATCAAATATGACGACAAGGCCCCGCCGCATCCATAATCGCATAAAAGCATGTCTCGAAAGAACTTATACCAAAAAGATAAACTCCCAATGAAGGAGCTATCCAAAATCCTAAGGCGGTCCTACTCGCCGATCACCAAATCACAGACCTAAACTCATGCAGATGAACGCAGCTTCAAGGAGGTCAAGATTTAATAATGTACCAAGTATGTGAAATGAAGTACAGTAATGAAATCATAACATCTAAGCAAAACAGAGACATGTATGATAGCCAACCTACAAGATACAACACATAAGCAAATATAACAAGTCGTGACGCATGCCTCAAGTCATTTCTAAAATATAACCATGGGTCTCACACCCATAATATCAATCATGCCCGTGGAATCCTTCCTCACTGCCGGCAGTCCATGATATAGTATAACACCAATAGGCATACATGAACACCAAGTCCCACCTGTGTCCTAAACATGCAGACGCAAGCAGAAAACGAGCAGGTGGTAAAGCAGGGGGTATAATGTCTTGGGGGTTTACCCCTCACTTATACTCTTACCCTGAAGAAGGTGGTAAAGCATCTTGGGGGTTTACCCCTCACTTCTACTCTTACCCTATCTCAACCGACCATCAAACAAAACAAGCAGTGGTATAATGTCTTGGGGTTTACCTCACTTATACTCTTACCACGAGAAGGTGGTATAAAGATCTTGGGGTTTACCCTCACTTATACTCTTACCCTATCTCAACCGGCCACAAACAAAACATAAGCACTACCATGTCTTCTTATAAAAATCCGAATTTAACCCAAGTACTACAAATAACTAAGCATACCCGTGGAATCCCACATCACCGCTTCTGCGCCCAAGTAACTTACAACAAGACACCGCCTCCAACCGAGAGTCGCGGCAACTTAATAAAACATAATCCTTGCACCCAAAGGCTATCCCATAGGAAATTCTCAATTAATCAAGCCAAAGTACTTATCAAGGCACACATAGAATAATTCTCATTTAACAAGCCAAAGTACTTATCAAGGCACAAAATAGAATAAATTCTCATTTAACAAGCCAAAGTACTTATCGAGGCACAAATAGAATAAATTCTCATTTAACAAGCCAAAGTACTTATCGAGGCACAAATAGAATAAATTCTCATTTAACAAGCCAAAGTACTTATCGAGGCACAAATAGAATAAATTCTCATTTAACAAGCCAAAGTACTTATCGAGGCACAAATAGAATAAATTCTCATTTAACAAGCCAAAGTACTTATCGAGGCACAAATAGAATAAATTCTCATTTAACAAGCCAAAGTACTTATCGAGGCACAAATAGAATAAATTCTCATTTAACAAGCCAAAGTACTTATCGAGGCACAAATAGAATAAATTCTCATTTAACAAGCCAAAGTACTTATCGAGGCACAAATAGAATAAATCCTCATTTAACAAGCCAAAGTACTTATCGAGGCACAAATAGAATAAATTCTCATTTAACAAGCCAAAGTACTACGTACGTACATTCTTTTCGAAGACTCCTTTATGTAAAAATCCCAAGATACTAACACCCGTAGTATCAAGGTGTGTCTATTTTTCAAAGTAAGTTACTACACTTTTAGAAAACTCATCTCAAAGTTTGAAATCAAGTAACTTCAAATTTTCACAATCTAGGCAACTTATGCCCAATAATCAAAATAGACAACTTTCTTAACCTTCCATAAAGCCGTTATAACCAACTTCCCATAAAGTCGTTATAACCCTTTATGGTTTTAGACAAATTCATTCCTTTTTTATAACCAAGAGACTTACACTTAAAACCAAGTATCACAAACTTTCAAATCAAGTTTCTTAACTTTCAAAATACTTCAAGTCCCTTAATATTTAGAAAACAAGTTTCTTCTACTTTTAAACCTCAAGTAACTCACACCTTTAAAACAAGTTACTTCTCTTAAATCATGTCATTTCTCCTCTCTTAAAACAATTAAGTAAATCACTCCTTTAACTCCCCTAAAGTCATTACAACAACCCTTAGGTTTTGGAACTAAGGCACTAGCCAAAAGGTTTGGAAGCCACTTCCTTTTCAAGACTCCATGTACTTTAAGTAAAATACTTTCACTTTTAAGAATCCAAACTTCACTAAGGAAATGGATTATACAACTTACAATTTAAACATCAAAGTACAATCATGAGTACATGTAATCGAATTCTATTCTAGGCAATCCAAATACAACCAAGGAATGGATCATTTAAGGAGTAGAACTTACTTTCTTTATCTTAAGGAATCATGCTAGAAGAGGAGATAGTTCACATACCTTTCTGGCTAAATCCACAAGCTGCCGAATACGCCAGACGAGAATTTGTCAACCTATAATGGTCACAACAAGACTATCAACTTCTAGTCTCTAACGAGAATAATACTAAGTATACGGCCTCTAATTCTACGGAAAATCTAAAAGACTTCCTTTGTTTCTACTCACTTTGCCACCTTTTTCAAGGTCGAATACAATAACCAACACGCCACATTTAAGGCTCCAAACAACAACCAAACAAAAGGGGATTACACGCCTTACAATACGTGTAAAATTCCGTCCCACAATTCATACCAAGTAGTTAATACTTCACTAGCCATTCTCGGCCAACAATAACACAACACAAATCTTTTCCAACCCTTTTTCAAATTCCAAATTCTAAGGTCTAACATGTTATATAGTTATAAACAACTTCAACAACTACAATTTCCTTCTTTATACAACATGCGACGACTTAAACGAATAATCAACTTGAATTGTAATCTTAAGGCTAAACATGCTAGTTTTCGGATTAGGGTTCCAATAGCCAATATAATTATCAAACTTCATACTAAACATCTCATGCTTGCTAATATCCATAGCTACAACAATAAGTAAGTCTTAACTACTAAAACGACAAAATTTATACCTTTCCAAGCCCTTAAAATTTCCAAGATTCAAAGTCGCGCCTTAGCAATTCTTAGCTCCTTTCCTTAAGTTCCAATCCGCTCCAAGCACTCCTTAGAGGCCTATGAAGAACCCATCTTCAAGTTCCAACTTCAAAGTTGAAGAACTCCTTTAGTTTCCGCCTTGCGACTAATACGAAAAAGCCATTTTTCCGAAATCTTTCTATTGAGATATCCTTATAATACCCTTAGGGACATTGGGTTTAAGTCTTGTGGCTAATGGATCAAAATCACAAAATTTTCTTCTCTTGGCACAAAGTGTTCTAATTTTTCTAAGTGTAAAAGAGCTAGTCTTGCACTAGTAGTAAGCTTATAAAACACAATGGAGGGCTTGGATTATCACAAATGTGAGGCTAGGATGAATTTCACTTGGATTAAGCCTATGTGGACAAGTTGACAAGTCAACAATGTCATGCTTGCAAGACTTATCTTCCAAGATGGTCAATGACCATTTTACCCTCCATCTAATTCGACCAAGACCATAAGTGGGGGTGCCACGTGTCGCCCTCTCATTCGTCCATAAAATTCCGTAACCCTCGTGGGCCCCACAAAAATGTAAAATTCCTCGGGTGGGCCCCACGTGACAAAATCCGTAAAAAATAAATTTCCATAATGTTAACAAGTTCCATATTCCTCAAATAATGCATTTTGAGAATCCAATTCTCAACAACGAACATTTTTCCTTACCGACGTTCGGAAAAACAATTCTTCCTTTCGTATCAATTTCCAAGTCTTGTTTCCTTTCGTACATTCTCTTTTACATATCCTGGACTTACGGGGTGTAACATATTATTTAAAAGAGTCATTTTTAAAAGAATAGAAGTACGTAGTACTTTGGGTTAAATTCCCGGATTTTACATGACATGATAGCGCCTTAAGTTTAATAAAGTGAGAGTACATCCTACTTGTGATAATAAGAGTTAAGATATTTCTTAACTTGCATATGTTATTTATGATATCCGATTGTGCTAGTATCATATTATTTATTTACGGGGTCAGTCCCCGGGTCATCTTACATTTTGCATATTCGTGGATTTGCTCCCCACGATGCGAGTATGGCGTATATGCTCATGCGGGTCCGTAGGGCCCATGCGGGTGAAATAGTCCCATGCGGGTGAAATAGTCCTATGCGAGGAAATTACCTAATGCGGGTCCACACGACCTATGTGGGTGAAATAGTCCCAGGAGTAGGATTGCATAGTGATACTACGGGCGGGTGGCCCTAGATTGATCATAAGCTTCATATTTTAAAACCGGCAAAGTTTACTCGTATTTACTCTCATTATTAATAAGGCACAGTGTACTGTTGATTTGGTTATCATACATGTCTCCAGCTTTATTTTAGACTATATGATTTCAAGCATAAGATTTCTGGGCCACATACTTGGTACATATTTTCAGATCGACCCTTCCTGGCCGTTCACGCCGCAGTAGAGGTAAAGTTCTCGATCCTCACTCTTAGATCACCATGTTATCGAGAAGCTCCATTACTCCGGAGGCTTATCTTTTGGTACGGATTCCTGTTGATATTGATTTATGTACATTCAGGGGTATGACGGGGCCCTGTCCCGTCACAGTTTTATGTCAAAACTCTTAGGGGTCTGTAGTCATATTTTGTGGGTTGGACTTGTAAAAGTTGTAACTCTTTTGTTATGTATATTTGCAGAAAGGTGTCCTTATCAGCTAGCTTGTTTCTTATTTCTCGTTGACGCATGTCTACGAGCTTTATTTATATTATATTCTGCTGGTTATCTCTGCTGTATACCTGTATGGGAGGGGAGAATGTTATACCCTGTATTTCCAGAGTATGTATGTGAGGACGTACATACATTTGTACAAACCCTAATTAGGTTAAGGATGGAATTGTGAACTTTCAACGGAAAAGATTCCGAACCTTGTGAAGGAAATTCTACGTTTTTAATATTTTAACCGATTACGGATTTTTCCGAGAGACGAAATATTTTGGACCAATAGGAGGGCGACATGTGTCACCCTTAGTTGGCATGGGTTGGACGAAAATGTTGGGCTTGTGGACAAGTCAAATGGTCAAGTCTTGGAAGATATTTCTTTGGGTGAGTGGGAGTAGGTGAGGGACGATTTTGTGGGCAAGTGGGGGGCTTGCCTTGGGCGTTTTTTTGTGCCTAGTGGAAGGCCACATGGCTCTTTGTTGTGGGGGACATATGTCCCAATGTTGTGGTGGACATATGTCCCAAGGTTGTGGAGGACACTTGGTTGGAAGACCTCACTCTTCACATGGATCCAAATCTACACCCTCCATTTGTTTTAATTCGCCCTTGGTGGTTCTATAAATACCCCTAAGTTGCAAGAATTCTTCATCCACCAACATTTTTCCAAGTCTCAAAATCCTCCCCTTGAGTCAAGTTCTCGCCCAAGCTCCCCATCCTCTTTGTGAAGCCTCACAAACACCCCCTTTCTAGTTGTTCTCGTGAAATACCCCCTTGGTAGAAAAGTATTCTCCAAGTATTGTTACTATCCCAAAATACCTTAGCCAAATACCTTGTAGTATTCCAAAGTCACCTCTATACTAAAAGCCCAGAAATACTACCTTATATGCATTAGTCACTAAACGAAACCCTGGGGAAATTTTCATAGTTGGTTGAAGTATTAAGTAGAAGTCGTTTAGAAACTTCTAAGGGTTTCTTGGAGCTATCGGAGCGTGCAAATTAGGAGCTAAACGTTGTTCATGATCGACATTTAAACTTGGAAAATTTTGGGCTTATCGAGGTAAATATCCTTGTCATTCTATTGTAATTGGAAATTACATATAGTAGTTTAGAATTGAGTATACGATATAGAAGGATGGTATTAAAGAAGAGAATTGAATCAGACTTACATGTGACCGTATTTACTGAGACTCGTAGTTGATTGGTAGGGAAATGCTGCCCAAATTTCCATAGAATAGAGAACCTTCGCTTAGAATATTCTACGTAGTAGTCTAGACGTTGATAGACGATATGGCCATTATAGGTTGAAGTTACTGCGAGTAGCGTGTTCTACTTGAAGGTGGACAAGGCTAGCGGGGTTATAGTACGGTGGAGCGCTTGCTATTTGTCGATAATCGTCGCGAGGTATGTGAACCTCTTCCTATCCTTTCTAGCATGATGTTTTGTAAACTATGTAGTACGGTAGACGCATACGTGCTAAATGAGTTTTGGTTGGTTTAAAACATAATGTGTTATAATAGCTTTATGGGAAGTTAGTTATAACGACTTTATGTAGGTAAAAGAATGGTTTATTGATTTTAGAAGTTAAGAGACTTGATCTTAAAAGATAAGAGACTTAACTTATAAATGACGCTTATGAAATGTTAAGGACTATGAATTTTGTTAAAAAGTTGTGAAACCTCATTCGTGAGTAATGAGTACTTGGCTTGTAAAGAATAATGTTTTACTGATTTCGGAAATGAGAATAAGTATCGAACAAACCACTGCAGCGTTAATAAAGGAAAATGTATTGACTAATTAACTATATTAAAACCAGTAGAAATCTCCATCTGCATAGAAGCTAAGATAAGACAAAATTGTATTACATTTTCTAGATCATGGCTGCTTTAATAAGATTGTTATAAACAAGAATAACTACTCACACATAAGGTATATGCTACTCAATTGTTTTAAAAAGAGATTGCGTTATTTGATTAAGACTATGAACTATGAAATCTTTCGGAAGTAAAAGACTTGAGTATATTTTAATTAGGCAACTTGAACTTTTGGAAAAGAATGTTGTTACTTGATTTTAAAAAAAAAGGAAAGTGTTTGTGATTTAAAAGAAAAGTATGGTATTATCTTAATATGTCTTAAAAGAGAGTTTAAATGTTATGTCCAATTTGATATCACACGACCGACCCTCGATCGCATCGTGCCCTACACAGGCACCCTTACAGTAAACATCGGAGAAAATCAGCGAACATACATGAAACTTATAAATAAAACATCTAAGTAATACAACAAAGTTAGCCGATAGGCTACCTTCCAAAGACATATAAAAAAACAAAGCGATTGCCTCCTTTCTATTACAAACCGACCCACAATATGTGACTACAGCACTCAAGAGTGTTAACATAACCATCGTGGCGGGACAAGGCCCGCCGCACTTCAATATACATAGCCATGACAACTCCGAACATTGAGCCATCTCAAAATCAACCAGATCCTAAGCTCATGATCCATAATCACAGACCTAAACTCGCGACATTTAACGCAGCTTCGGGGCCGCATAACAGTACCGAATATGGAATGTAAATAACGTCAAGAAACAGATCATAATCGCATAAAAGAATGACAAGGACAAGTATAAAAATACATACCAGATCCTCGCCGTGTCATTACCACTTATGAACTTAATTTCACATCAATATCTTTTTCCATTCCATTAAGAGTTATAGCCATATCTTACGATTTACTTAGGAGAAGTCATTAAGTTCATTTCTATCTAACTTACTTATCTTTCATAACATAGTCCGCCCACTACGAGGGACACATATACCACCCGCCCAAATCGGGACGCGATCGATCACACCAATATCAAAGCATGCCGTGGAATCCCCATCACCGCCGATACTAAAAGTGTAAAACATAACCATGGGTCTCACGCCCATAAAATCAATCAAAACAGTGGTATAACGCCCTGGGCTTGCCCTCATTTATACTCTTACCCCGAGGTGGTAAGCGGGGTATAACGCCTTGGGCTTGCCTCATTTATACTCTTACCGAGAATGTGGTATAACGTCTCGGGCTTGCCCTCATTTATACTCTTACCCTATCTCGACTTGGCCACAAATAACACATAAAGCGTGTGGTACAGTCTCGGGATTTACCTCACTTATACTCTTACCCCGAGAAGGTGGTATAACGCCTGGGCTTGCCTCATTTATACTCTTACCCTAACTCAACCGGCCATCATACATAACATAAGCACTACCGACTTATCATACATAACATAAGCACTACCGGCTTATCATACATAACCTGAGCACCACCGGCTTATCATACATAACATAAGCACCACCAGCTTATCATACATTACATAAGCAAGTTAAGAAATCCCCTAACTTCTTATTAGCTTGTTCATAAACACTCATTTTTGTTTACTAAAGGCACTAACATGTCATTATAAAATCCGGGAATTTAACCCAACGTACTACGTGCCTCTACTCCTTTAAAATGATTCTCTTTCAAATAAAACTTCCAAGATACTAATAACCGTAGTATCAAGTCATATCTACTTTTCACGACAAGTCACAATACTTTTTAGAAATACAATTACGCTTCTAAATCAAGTGACTTCTTTATTAAAACCTTAAGCAATTGGTACCTTTAAAACAATTTGCCCTTCCTTAATACTAGTTATTCCTTTGATTTTGTTATTAGAGAAAACCATTCTCTTATCCTTCCATAAAGCCGTTATAACCAACTTCCCATAAAGCCGTTATAACCCTTTATGGTTTTAGACAAACTCATTCCTTTTATAACTAAGAGATTTATACATTCAAATCAATTCTCTTAACTTTCAAAATACTTCAAGTCTCTTAACTTTTAAGAAAACAAGTTTCAAAGTCTTAAAAGCTTCATACGTAAGCTCTTTTAAAATTAGTAACAAATCTTTGGTGCGTCGTAAATAAGTTATACTTATTTATAACGATCTTATTCAAGTAGCCATGATCTAGAAAATGTAATACAATTTTGTCTTATCTTAGCTTCTATGCAGATGGAGAGTTCTACTTGTTTTAACATAATTAATTGTCATTACATTTTCCTTTATTAACGCTGCAATGGCTTGTTCGATACTTATTCTCATTCGTGCCGTAAATTAGCCAAGTCAACTTGGCTCCAAAATACCTCCTAACGACTCTACCAACATCCCCATAAGACTTGGTAAGAACTTAGGATAACTTATACATAACCTTTACGTAGTAAATCGACATACATACCTCTTAACTTCTAAGAGTAGAAGGAATCATGAAATAGTACTACATGTATATTCCATACATGTAATCATGTCAAAAGAAGGAAAAGGTTCACATACCGCGACGATTGTCGACAAGTAGCAAAATGCTCCAAAGTACATCAACCTCGAGCTACTCCATTCTTCAAGTAGGATACGCTATACTTAGTACTTCAACCTATCATGGTCACAATACGTCCATTAACCTCTTACTTCAAACGTAGAATATTCTAAGTGCTAAGTCGCCAAATTCTACGGAAAATCGGACAAAGACTTCCTTTGTTTTTACTTACTTGGCCACCTTTTCAAGGCCGAATACAATAACCAAACAGCCCCAATTGGCTCACAATTTCTATAAGGTACTCCAATACAAATAAAAACTAAATTTCCAATTGGCTCACAATTTAGAAAGTAGTCCAATAAAAATGAAAAACAAACTAAAAGTCCAAATTCGGCCACCTTGAGTTCAACCTTACCAATTCTTATCAAATTTCCATTTCAATCCAAATTGGTAGCATAACATGATATCAAGTCGTATTTGATTATAATAACCATAATCCTTGTAAGTAAGTACGCGACGATTTTTGTAACGACTAAATTGTAATCCAACTTAACATGGCTTACATACATTTCGAATTTTCCAAGGCTACAATCAATCCATAATCCTTATGAACTTCAACACATATACTACATACTAGCAACATGTAAAGCTAACAACAAAATAAATAATCTTGTAACACTTTTAAAAGACAAGATTATACCTCAACGAATTGTAATCCAATCTTCAAAAACCGGTTGCTCCTTAGCAACCTAGAGCCTCTTCAAGACACCTCAATCCACTCCTTGAAACCCTTAGAACAACACCAACAATTTTCCTTCAAACCTCCAATCCAAAACCTAGAAAGTCACTAGGTTTTCACTTTGCGACTAATACGAAAACTCTCTTTTTCCGGGATTTTTCTATTGAGATACACTTACAAAACCCTCATGAACCTTGGTTTAAAGTGTGGGCTTATTGACAAGAAACAAAACTTTTGCTCTTCAAAGAGCTTGAACCCAGAGCGAGGTCTCAAGTTCATCCAATTTTCTTCAATATTTTTCTAAGTGTTGGGCTCTTTTTCACTACTAGTAGTATAATATAGCACATTGGAGGGTTAAGATGCAACCATTTGGGTGGCTAGGATAAGCTCTACTTAAATATCAAGACCTTGTGGTCCCTTTGACTTAGTCAAGATTGTCAAGCTACACTTGCAAGACTTGTTCATCCAAGACTTATGGTAAATGACCATATTGGCCATGCCAATTTCGTCCAAGGCATCTATAAGGGGGGGTGACACGTGTCGCCCTCCCATTCGTCATAATAATACGTTTTTCCGACAATTTCATAATTCCCGATAAATTTTTACTAGTCTCAATTTCAACACTTGTGAGTTCTTTCGTACATTCTTACACCATGTCCTGTAAATACGGGGTGTAACAGATACCGAGTCCATGGGATGGACCGGGAATGTATTCCACCCGATTTGATACCGAGTCCATGGGATGGACCGGGAATGTATTCCACACGTTTTGATACCGAGTCCATGGGATGGACCGGGAATGTATTCCACCCGATTTGATACCGAGTCCACGATGGACCGAATGTATTCCACACGTTTTGATACCGAGTCCATGAGATGGACCGAATGTATTCCACCCGATTTGATACCGAGTCCACGATGGACCGAATGTATTCCATACGATCCGACCGAGTCCATGAGATGGACCGAATGTGACCATGTGATTCCACCTCGAGTCCCGTAGGACGGGCCGAGACATGTTATATGTATCACACGATTTATACCTAGATCGCCGGCATGAGGAAAGAGTTCCACGTATGAGGATGACTTGAGGCGTGAGTCCTCGACTTGACATGATCGCTTTATGTTGGAATCGTAGTTTGTTATCATACATGTCTCTGCTTTATTTTAGATCGCATGATTTCGTTCTACGATTTCCGCCACATACTTGGTACTGCCAGATCGACTCCTTCGGCCGCGTCATGCCGCAGTAGAGGTACATCGGTTGATCCTCACTCTAGGATCACAATTCAGACGTAAGCTCCGCTTCTCCGAAGGCTTATCTTTTGTATGTTTTCCCGAGTTGTAAGTTCTTGTACATTCGTGGTATGGCGGCCCGTCATAGTTGTTGTAAAAATCTTAGAGGTCTGTAGTACTGTTGTGGACAGAATTGTAAAAGGGATGTAACTGTTCGGGTTCAAGTTTTATGTATATACACACGCCGAAAGGCAATCTTCTCGATAAACTGCTTCATTCTATAATTGTTTCATGTCTTGTTTTTATATTCCACGATTACTGATGTATGTCTACTGGGTGCCCGTAAGGCACGATCACGCCCGGATCGGTCGTGACAAAAGTGGTATTAGAGCGATTAATCTCGGAAAGTGTCTACGCATCGTGTCTAGTAGAGTCTTGATTATCGATGTGTTGCACCACATCTATAATCGTGAGGTCGCAGACATTTAGTATTGATTTCCATTCTTCTCATTTTGAGATCGTGCCTTAGAGTCGTGTTATAAGTGGACCCTCTCGACGTATTTCGTTTTTACCGCTTATGCCCACGCAAGTGCAACCCGCCTATGGGCAAGGCAAATGAGGGAGCTACTAGTAGGATTCAGAGGAGTACGAGGCGCAGCCCTGGCCATTACTCGAGATAGTGCTTGACGGGCGAAGTTTTGCAACGCCGCCAAATTTCAAAGAGAAGTTAGAGTCGCAGCAGCCGTCGCTGAGACCACAAGACCTAAGCCTCCGGGCCTCCCACACCGGAGCAGGAGTTGGGTACAAAGAGATGGCCCGCCATCGCCGTGATCGTGGGCTGCATACGAGGATAGCCGGATGCAGCAGCCCAGAGCACCCGTGGTTCACCGAGATCGGACGCTGAGACTACGGATTTTCTCGAGTCAGAGCCCGCCAGTATTTTATGGATCGAGGCCTGAGGATGATCCACAAGAGTTCATCCGACAGTTACAGCGGATTATGAGAGTGATCAAGGCTTCGGAGACCGAGTCATTGGTCTTAGGTTCGCATCGGCCGCGATAATCGCCGATCGGTTTGATTCATGAGCCGCCCCGGGAGAGTATGCACTTCCACCGTATTGACGAGTTCTCGTGGGCATTTCTTGCACATTTGCCTCCACGATGAGAAGGGCTCGCCAACAGATTTTTGACGTTGAGGCGCATCGCGCACGGTTCGGAGTACAATGTGAGTTTGACTCATTAGCTCGACGCCCCCGCATTAGTAGCCGACATGGAGGACAGAGTGCACCGCCACGCCACCGGCTCGATGACTACTTGGCGAGGCTTGTTCGGTAGCTCTTCACCGCATGGACATTGCCCGCACGCAGCTTATGCACTTGGATGTGAGGAGCGGAGGGCCGACGGAATGGCCGAGATCGCAGGCAGGCCGAACAGTGGTCCTTTGGTAACTTTCGAGGCAAACCGCCTCAGCAGCAGGTTAGTTATGCACCTCCGCCAATGCAGAGTGGTCCTCCGCGTCTTCGTGACGCTCGGTATTCGAGCTGGCCGGGCCTGTGGCTTCGTTTACAGATATACACGTTCTAGCCGCCAGACTCATGCCCTCAGGTGGCACGATGTGGCGTGCGTTATCCCGGAATGTCGTTTTATCGGGTGCTTGTTTCACCCGCACGCCGTGGCCATGTGACGAGAGATCGCCCTTATAGGAGAGTACAGTAAAATGACGCAGCCTCACCGGTCGGGCGTGTTCATCGCCTTCTATAGCTATGCGCTGGCGAGGTGATTATGATTAGAGCGACAAAGGGAAAGTGAGGCAGTTAATACAGGTATATTCTTACCCCTCTAGAGATTAGTATGCTTGATATGATGATCTTGATTAAGTGTTATGTTCAGATAGCATTGTGTTAATTGCGTTTAGAAGACAAGGTTAGTTAAAAGGGTAAGGTTGGGGACAGGGAAATTGTAAGCCTTAGAACTTTATACGTGGAGACCTTAGAGGCGAGGCCATCTTGAGAAAAAGATTTATTTTTATGTTTGACCCTTATCGGAGTGCATAGTATACGTGAGATATATTTGTGTGATAAGTCCCTGAGTAGTGTGAAATGTAAGAGGGTAGTTGAGCTAAGAAGACCACTAGGTTTTCGTGACTCGATGGTGAGATTGTTCCGGATCAGGAAACAAGAGCTTGGCGCGATAAATGGGTCGGGTTGAGGCCAGATTGCGGGTCAACCCGCCGCCCGGTTTGAAGTAAGGAAAAATTGTGGTGGTCCCGCTTTGTGATAGGGTCACGAGGGTGTTAGGCCCAAGTTTAGTTAACCATCGTACGAGTTCGTGGATGCGTTCGACCAGTAGTCAGGGGATAGAGGATAGAGACCAGTAGTCAGGGGATAGAGGATAGATACCTGAGCCTCCAGTTCCTCAGCCAGGGGCAGAGGATAGAGACCACAGAGAGACATTCCGGTTGCTGGCCAGGATAGTAGCAGGGCAGCACAGACAGGAGCCGGTAGCCAACCCCCCAGAGCAGACAGTTTGAGGGTTAGAGATTTTCTGGGTTGCAATCCGCCAGAGTTCTATGGGTCGAGACCTGAGGTTGACCCTCAGGAGTTCACTAGGCAGATGCAGCGGACTATGCGGGTTATTAGGGCCTCAGAGGCCGAGTCAGTTGTACTAGGTTCTTACCGGTTACGCGATATTGCAATAAACTGATTTGAGTCGTGGAAACTGTCCAGGGGCGTGGATGCTCCTCCAGCTGTAAATGCTACATTCATGTTATCAAAAAGTCTTATATGTCCCTTATTTAATGTATTTTTGTTGGTTGAATGACTTAGCATATTGTGTTCATGACCTCATAATGATGAATATATGTCGAGGGTAACATCCGTAATATTATTCAGAAGGTTAACGACCTTATGTCATTCTAAATAGCCTATAACTTGATTGTGTAGAGAGACATAGTCCGTTCCTATGTTGTACCATATAAAAACCATTGAACTGGTATATTAGTGGGGATGTATGAACTAATATAAACACCACCGAGATATAATTGGTTGAGCGACGTATTTATATATATGTGAGTTATATGTTATGCGCTTAATGTGGCATTCAGATTATGAGGTTGTCTTTTGCACTCTTTTATTCTTGAGGTCTCTTTCATATGTTTATTTAGTTACCTTGCATACACGGTACATTCTTTCTGTACTGATGTCCTTTTTGCTGGAGGCGTTGTATCTCATGTTGTAGGTCTGGATAGACAGTCTACAAAGCCTTCACAATAGGCGGTTCCTCGAGTTCAGCGAGTGTTAGGTAAGATCTATGTCTTCTTAGAGTAAGATTGAGTCTTGATGGTTTGGTTGTACCCTTGTATATTGACTCTGGATAGGTCGGGGCCCTATCCCAACCATATTACAAATTCCAGTATTCCTAGAGACTTTGTAGATAAATGTTGTATGTTTAGTACTTGTTATGGACTTATCGACCTTGGATGTTGTATCGCTGCACATAATGTGGCCTTGTCGACCAAGATATATATAGTTTTGGATTTATCCTATATCAACGTTATTATGCACTCTTTATCTTCAGTCTGTCATGTGTTATGTCCTTGTCGGCCTCAGTTGCTTCTGTATAGGTTAAGGTTATGTGTAATACATGTTGGTTTGCTCAGTCAAGTAAGGCACCGTGTGACGGTCTCGCCTCCCTAGGTTTGGGGTTTGACAATAAATATATCATAGTCGTACGTTGATATGGAGTCCATGTGGCATATACGTGTAAGGATGGACATATAACATATTCACATGTAGTAGCATATATGTGGAAAATGCTCATTATAGATCATGCGGGGTTATATAGGGATTCATATTCCATATATACTACAGTTTGACAGTTTTACAGTTCTTGTCATCGTAGAGACTTCATAGACATGCATTGTGGGTCACTTGTGTACATATTTATAGTAGTCATATGCTTCAGGTCATTTTTATATGTATATATGATAGTGGCATCATTCAATCGTTCTGTTATACCCCGTAGTTATGGCCATGCGTGTGAGAGCGTACGAAAGGGGTTAAGACTTAAATTTTCGAAGGATAGGTTGACGGATTGTTTCGGACGGGTTTTTAGTCAACTTTGAGGCGGGTTATGACCCGGTACCTTGAGAGTTCATAGGTGTTTTAAAGTCCTAGTGCATAGTTCGTTGAGTCTAATTTCCAACGCAACCAACCGTTCGTCGATAGGACATCGGAGTAGAAAGTTATGGGGGTTACAAGTTCGATGGGCGTAGCGTGTTTGGCCAGAGCCTGGCCGGGCGAGCCGAGTGCGCCGCGCGCCGCGCTAATCTGAGGAGCGCTGAGCGGTAGCGCCGCGAAGCCGGAAGGCTGCGCGCCGAAAGTCCTGGGAGTCGGCAGACGTTTCAGCGCCGCGCGCCATGGCCAGAGGCCGCGCGCTGCGAGTTGAGCGGGATTTCACTGTTTTGTTTTAAAAGAGACCATGGGTGGGTGACAAGTGTCCCCCCCATCTTATTGTTGCATGTCTTATATATTGACCAAGTCTTCATCTTTCAAGTCATTTTCTCTCTCTAAATCTAGAGCTCTCACTTCTCTCTAGAATTCCAAGAGAAATTCAAAGCTTAAGGAAAATCTGAAAAAGTGTGGCAAGAAGGAATCTTGTTGGCTATCTTGTAGGAGTATTGTGGTGGTGTTCTTGGAAATGAGGATAGCAAAGTTGTTGGAATAATCTTGGCTAAAGCTCTAAGGTAACCATTCTTCTCTTGTAGCTAGTTATTTGTGTTGCATATGAAGAAGAAGGAACTTGTAGTAGTAAATAATGCTCTTAGATTCATTGCATGTAAGAAATGTGGTTTGGATATGAAAGGATTGGTTAAGGAGGTTATGTGAGCATGTTCTAGCCTAAAAACTACCTTAAACTTGTTAAGTTAGTTGTTATACATGGTGGGGCAGAATTTTACACATCTAAGTTTAGGTGTGTAATCCCCTTTGAAATGTTTGGATTGTTGGGCCCTAAGTATGGCGTTTGGATGTTGAATTCGGCCTTGAAAAAGGTGGCAAAGTATGTAGAAACAAAGGAAATGCTGCCCAATTTTCCATAGGATTTTAGTGACTTGAACTTGGAATATTCTACATTGAAACTAGAGGTTAATAAACGTATTATGGTCATTATAGGTTGAAATATTACGTGTGGTATTTTGGACTTAGCAAGTGGATTGACCAAAGAGGTATGTGAAACTTTCCTATCTCTTGAGCATGAATGGTTTTACCTATGTAGTACGATAGACGTACAAGGTGTGATATCCCTTACTTGTTTTAAGGATGTCTTGAGTTTTCAAAGTTAACGGACTTGATGTGTTCAAGTATATGATTCTTGTTTTCCTTTTAAAAGTGTAAGTCCCTTGGGTTTTAGAAAAATGTATTTGACTAAGGTATAAAGTTAATATAATGACTTTATGGGGAGTTGATTATATTAGCTTTATGAAAGGTTAACAAAGAAAGATTTACTTTAAGTAAAATGAGTACGGATAAACGATTTGAGGTTGTGAAAGGCAAATTGGTTTTAAGGCTTAAATTGCCCAAATGTTTTATGTGAAAAAGAGTCATTTTTAAAAGAGTGGAAGTATGTAGTACTTTGAGTTAAATTCCCGGATTTTCTTTTACTAAGATATGTTAACTTATTTATGTTATGTATAATGGTCGGTTGAGCTAGGGTAAGAGTATAATGAGGGGTAAACCCCCAAGACGTTATACCACCTCCTCCAGGGTAAGAGTATAAATTAGGGGTAAATCTCCAAGACGTTATACCACCTTCTCCAGGGTAAGAGTATAAATGAGGGGTAAATCCTCAAGACGTTATACCACCTGCTTCAGGGTAAGAGTATAAATGAGGGGTAAATCCACAAGACGTTATACCACCTATTCCGTGGATTTGCTACCCACGATGCGAGGAATACCTCATGCGAGTCCGTAGAGCTTATGTGGGTGAAATAGTCCCATGCGGGTGAGTACAGCCTATGCGAGGAATACCTCATGCGGGTCCACAGGACCCATGCGGGTGAAATAGTCCCAGGAGTAGGAGTGCTTAATGATACTGCGGGGAGGATGACCTTGCTTTGACCATGAGCTTCCTATTATCATGCAGTATTGTATATGTTGATATTCTCATTATTAGTAAGGCACAGTGTGCAGTAAACTGATTTTTATACATGTCTCCAGTTATTTTATATTTGAGGTAATTTCCAGTATTTTCCAGTTTCACATACTTAGTACATATTGTGTACTGAACCCCTTCCTCGGGGGCTGCGTTCATGCCGCAGGTAGAGGTAAGCAGGTGGTGGATCCTCATTCTTAGGATCACTGTTCCGGTGTCAGAAGCTCCATTCTTCCGGAAGCTTGTTTTGTTGGTACGGTTCTTCCCTGATGCTATAGGTTTTGTGTACATTCAGAGGTATGGCGGGGCCTGCCCCGCCTGATTGTTATTCTTAGAGGTGCGTGGTCACGTTTGTGTTTTGGGTAAGAACAAGTTGTACTTTTGATTTAGTATATTTTATGAAGACACTTTATCGCGTGCGATGATGTTGACTTTATACCGACATGTGTATGTATGTTCCATTGCTATTCTCGATGTATACTGACGGTGCCCTTGAGGGCACCGCCATGCCCGGGTAGGGTCGTGACAAAAGTGGTATCGAGCGATTAATCCTGAAAGTTTCTGCATCGTGTCAGTAGAGTCTTGATTATCGGTGTGTGCACCACATCTATAATCAGGAGGCTGCAGGATATTTAGGATTGGTTTCCATTCTTTCACTCTAAAGATCGTGCAATAGAGCTGTGATATAGGTTGAACTTCCTCTGATATTTTCCTTTATGTACCAGTTATGCCTCCACGCAAGGCAACCGCGCCCGTGGCGGCAAGGGCGAGGAGCCGCTAGCTGGACGCGGAGGGTCACGAGGCACAGCCCGCCTTTCTGGAGATGATGTTTCGGGCGGCGAGTTTCACGACGTCGCCAGCCTCAGCGGAGTTCGAGGCAATGGCGACCATCGAGACCGCAGACGGAGCCTCCATCCGGCCGGTGAGTATAGAGATTACGGGGAGCAGATCCGGTTATTGACCAACATAGTGGCAGGGCAACGCTGACAGGAGCAGCACCAACCCAGAGTGAGCGGGGCGGATTCGGATTTCTGGTTGTCATCCACCCGAGTTCTATGGCTCGAGGTCTGAAGAGGATCCTCAGGAGTTCGTTCGGCAGTTACAGCGGACTATGCAGGTGCTTAGGGCCTCGGAGACTGAGTCCATCATGCTAGTCTCTTACCGGTTACGCGACATTGCGTTGAATTGGTTTGAGTCATGGGAGTTGTCGAGAGGTGGGGATGATCTTCCAGCTGTTTGGGAGGAGTTCACAGAGGCTTTCCTGGATCACTTCTTACCTCCTGAGATGAGGAGAGCCCGTGTAGATAGATTCTTGACCTTAAGGTAGAACGGGAGGACTATCAGAGAGTACAGCCTGGAGTTTGACTCCTTAGCCAGGTATGCGCACACCATTGTAGCGGACATGGCAGACAGGGTTCATAGATATGTGATGGGGCTAGACCGTCACTGACATCGCTTGCTTAGTAGTGACCCTTCAACCGTGGATGAATATTGCCGGATGATGCGTATGCGCAGTGGATCGGCGAGAGAGAGAGGAGGATCACTAGACTTAGGCCAGCCCAAGAGGCCGGGACGGCAGGTCTCGTGGCTTTCGAGGTGGGCGGCCTCGTAAGACTAGGTCCACATTTCACCGGCAGAGCAGTGCTCCTTCTCGATTTTACGGGCGAGGTCCGATCACCGGTCATTCGTGAGCGGTCGTGGTTCCGAGGACTTGGGGTTTCGAAGCAAAGATCACATCGATTGAGACCACCCCCATCTCAGTGTGCTCGATGCGGTAGGTCTCACCCAGGCGAGTGTCGTGTTCCTTCAGGAGCTTGTTACTCTAGTGGCCAGCAGGGCCATTTGAGGAGAGATTGTCCGTCCAGAGGTGGAGGAAGTGTGATGGTTCACCGGCGTGGTCGATTCTTTGGATCTTCGTCTTCGACGGCATGCGCCTGGAGGCGGGTGGTCACGCCAGCGGCCGCGCAGAAGTTTGTGGTAGAGGTCTCGCCCGGTCCTCAGAACCGCATCTATGCTATGTCCAGCCGTCAGGACCAGGAGGCGTCACCAGATGTCGTCACAGGTACATTATTGATTGCATGTTGTGATGTATATGCTTTGATAGATCCAGGTTCTACCTTGTCCTATATATCTCCTCATATTGCTGGTAGAATAGGGATAGAGCCCGAGTCCATAAAACCTTTTGAGGTGGCTACGCCAGTGGGTGATTCAGTGGTAGCTGAGCGGGTATATAAAGCTTGCCTAGTGGCTATAAACAGTCGTCAGACTCTAGCCGACTTGATAGAGTTGGATATGACGGACTTTGACGTGATTATGGGTATGGATTGGCTAGCCTCTTGCTATACCAATGTGGACTGTAGAGAGAGATTAGTTCGGTTCCAGTTTCCTGGTGAGTCGGTTATCGAGTGGAAGGGGAATACTACATTGCCGAGGGGTAGGTTTATTTCTTACCTCAAGGCTATGAAGATGGTGCGGAAAGGGTATATCTACCATATGGTTCGAGTATTCGATACTGAAGCTGAGATATCGGACCTTCAGTCAGTTCTGGTCGTTAGAGAGTTTCCAGACGTGTTCCCAGATGAGCTTCCGGGTATCCCTCCTGAGAGGGAGATTGAGTTTTGCATTGATATGGCGTCAGACACTCGACCGATATCTATTCCGCCATACAAGATGGCACCTGCCGAGTTGAAGGAATTGAAAGACCAGCTGAAGGACTTGCTGGAGAAAGGCTTTATCAGGCCAAATGTTTCTCCCTGGGGAGCGCTAGTGTTATTTGTAAAGAAGAAGGTTGAGACGCTGCGTATGTGTATTGATTACAAGCAGCTGAACAAGGTAACTATCAAGAACAGATATCCCTTCTCCAGGATTGACGATTTGTTTGACCAGTTGCAGGGTGCAAGGTGTTTTTCCAAGATGTGAGTTTTGGTTGGCATCAGTGGCTTTCTTAGGGCATGTCATCGGGGCCGATGGTATTCGGGTTGATACAGAGAAGATTGAGGCAGTCAAGACTTGGCCCAGACCCACTACACCAACGGAGGTGCGCAGCTTTTTGGGCCTTGCAGGTTATTATCGGAGGTTTGTGGAGAGGTTTGCTTCCATCTCAGCACCATTGACTAAGCTGACACAGAAGGCAGCCATGTTCCGGTGGACGGATGCTTGCGAGGAAAGTTTCCAGTTGCTAAAGGAGAAATTGACGACCGCCCCAGTTCTTACTCTTCCAGAGGGTTTAGATGGATATGTGGTTTATTGTGATGCGTCAGGTGTCGGGCTTGGGTGCGTCGATGCAAAGACGGCAAAGTTATAGCTTACGCATCTCGACAGCTTAGGAAGCATGAGAAGAACTATCCCACGCATGACTTGGAGTTGGCAGCAGTGATTCATGCCTTGAAGATCTGGAGACATTATTTGTACGAAGTTCATGTGGACATTTACACAGACCACAAGAGTCTCCAGTATATCTTCAGCCAGAGGGAGCTGAACTTACGACAGAGACGGTGGTTGGAGTTACTTAAGGATTACGATGTCGACATTCTATATCACCCAGGGAAGGCCAATGTAGTTGCAGACGCCCTTAGTCGCCGATCGATGGGTAGTCTGTCTGATGTACAGCCAGAGAGAAGGGATATGGTCTGAGAGTTACATCAGCTAGCGAGCCTTGGGGTTCGTTTGGTTGATTCTGCTAGTAATGGAGTTCGGGTTCGAGAGGTTGCCGAGTCTTCCATCGTCGAGGAGGTGAAGAGGCGACAGTATGAGGATCCGATTTTGGTACGGTATCTAGATGCAGCTCTTCAGAAGGAGAAGAGTCTATTTGAGGTAGCGCCTGATGGGGTGCTAAGATTTGAGGGCCGGTTATGTGTTCCCGATGTGACAGGACTTCGTCAGCAGATTCTGGAGGAGGCACACAGTGCTCGTTACTCTATCCATCCGGGGTCGACTAAGATGTACCATGACCTCCGATGTGTGTATTGGTGGGATAGCCTGAAGAGAGACGTTGCGGAGTTCGTGGCGCAGTGCCCAAATTGTCAGCAGGTCAAGGTTGAGCACCAGAAGCCCAGTGGGCTGTTGCAGGATATTAATATTCCGACTTGGAAGTGGGAGGTGGTAAATATGGATTTTATTACAGGGTTACCTCACACTCAGAGGAAGCATGATTCCATTTGGGTTATCGTCGACAGTCGATTTAAATCAACCCATTTTCTTCCATCGGGACGACTTTTTCTAGAGGATTATGCCTGATCAGATATCGAGATATTGTGAGATCGCACGAGTTCCTATATCGATTATTTCGATGCAGGCGAGCCCATTCGCTAACTTCCGGAGGTCTTTCCGAAGGATTAGGACGCAGATGAGTATCGCGATCTTTGCTTCATCCTCGCATCGACGACGTGCCGAGCGCACTATCCGCATACACTCGAGGATATCTGCGGGCTTGTGTTATTGATTTCGTGGTAGTGGGAGGATCATTTACCTCTCGTGGAGTTTGCTTATAACAACGGCTACCATTCTAGTATTCGGATGGCGCTTATGAGGCCTTATACGGGAGGAAGTGCAGTCACCGATAGGTTGGTTTGAGTGGAGAAGTTCATTGGTCGGGCGGACTTGATTCAAGCGATGGATAAGGTGAAGCTTATCCAGAGCGGTTGTTGGCGGCTCGAGTCGCATGGTCGATGCAGATCATCGGCGTCGACACTTGGAGTTTGAGATAGATGATTGGGTTTTTCTGAAGGTATCGCCCATGAAGGGCGTGATGAGATTTGGAAAGAATGGGAAACTTAGCCCAAGGTACATTGGGCCTTATCAGATTGTCCGTAGGGTAGGCAAGGTTACCTATGAGTTGGATCTGTCGTCCGATCTGGAGGCGGTACATCCCGTCTTTCACGTGTCTATGTTGGGTAAATGTATTGGGGATCCATCTAGAGTGCACCCGATTTGTGATATCCAAGTGACAGAGGAATTATCGAATGATGAGAGTCCCATAGCAATACTCGATCGTCAGGTTAGGCGACTTCGGACAAAGGATGTGGCTTCCGTCAAAGTCTTATGGCGGAACGAGAACAGGGAGGAGATGACGTGGGAAGCAGAGGATGACATGATGAAGAAGTGTCCTCACTTATTCCCTATACCTCCAGGTAACCCACTTTCCTGCATGTTAGTTTTAATTTGGCAATTTTGCTTAAGTATTGTTGTGGCATGTGGAGCGTCTTTAATTGCAAAAAGGAATAGTTAAGAGGGTCTATGTCGATATTGTGATTTGAATAAGCCTAGAAGGAACATTCGGGACGAATGTTTCTAAGGGGGGGAGAATGTTATACCCCGTAGTTCTGGCCATGCGTGTGAGAGCGTACGAAAGGGGTTAAGACTTAAATTTTCGAAGGATAGGTTGACGGATTGTTTCGGACGGGTTTTTAGTCAACTTTGAGGCGGGTTATGACCCGGTACCTTGAGAGTTCCTAGGTGTTTTAAAGGCCTAGTGCATAGTTCGTTGAGTCTAGTTTCCAACGCAACCAACCATTCGTCGATAGGACATCGGAGTAGAAAGTTATGGGGGTTAGTTACAGTTCGGCACAAGGCGTAGCGTGTTTCGGCCAGAGCCTCGGCCGCGGCGCGAGTGCGGCCGCGCGCGATTATCGAGGAGCGCTGAAGTTGCAGCGCCGCGGCACCGGGAAGTAGGGCCGCGGCGCCGGAAAGTCCTGGGAGTCGGCAGAGCCAGGCCGCGCCATGGCCGCAGTGCCGCGCCGAGGCTGCTCGAGTTGAGTGGGGATTGCATCTTGCTTTGTTTTAAAAGAGACCATGGGTGGGTGACAAATGTCCCCCCCATCTGATTGTTGCATGTCTTATATATTGACCAAGTCTTGAATACTTGGTCATCTTTCAAGTCATTCTCTCTCTCTAAATCTAGAGCTCTCACTTCTCTCTAGAATTCCAAGAGAAATTCAAAGCTTAAGGAAAATCTGAAAAAGTGTGGCAAGAAGGAAGCTTGTTGGCTAGCTTGTAGGAGTATTGTGGTGGTGTTATTGGAAATGAGGATAGCAAAGTTGTTGGAATAATCTTGGCTAAAGCTCTAAGGTAACCATTCTTCTCTTGTAGCTAGTTATTTGTGTTGCATGTGAAGAAGAAGGAACTTGTAGTAGTAAATAATGCTCTTAGATTCATTGCATGTAAGAAATGTGGTTTGGATATGAAAGGATTGGTTAAGGAGGTTATGTGAGCATGTTGTAGCCTAAAAACTACCTTAAACTTGTTAAGTTAGTTGTTATACATGGCCCCTTTGAAATGTTTGGATTGTTGGGCCCTAAGTGTGGCGTTTGGATGTTGAATTCGGCCTTGAAAAAGGTGGCAAAGTATGTAGAAACAAAGGAAATGCTGCCCAATTTTCCATAGGATTTTAGTGACTTGAACTTGGAATATTCTACATTGAAACTAGAGGTTAATAAACGTATTATGGTCATTATAGGTTGACATATTACGTGTGGTATTTTGGACTTAGCAAGTGGATTGACCAAAGAGGTATGTGGAACTTTCCTATCTCTTGAGCATGAATGTTTTTACCTATGTAGTACGATAGACGTACAAGGTGTGATATCCCTTACTTGTTTTAAGGATGTCTTGAGTTTTCAAAGTTAAGGGACTTGATGTGTTCAAGTATATGATTCTTGTTTTCCTTTTAAAAGTGTAAGTCCCTTGGGTTTTAGGAAAATGTATTTGACTAAGGTATAAAGTTAATATAATGACTTTATGGGGAGTTGATTATATTAGCTTTATGAAAGGTTAACAAAGAAAGATTTACTTTAAGTAAAATGAGTACGGATAAACGATTTGAGGTTGTGAAAGGCAAATTGGTTTTAAGGCTTAAATTGCCCAAAGGTTTTATGTGAAAAAGAGTCATTTTTAAAAGAGTGGAAGTATGTAGTACTTTGGGTTAAATTCCCGGATTTTCTTTTACTAAGATATGTTAACTTATTTATGTTATGTATAATGGTCGGTTGAGCTAGGTTAAGAGTATAAATGAGGGGTAAACCCCCAAGACGTTATACCACCTCCTCCAGGGTAAGAGTATAAATGAGGGGTAAATCCCCAAGACGTTATACCACCTTCTCCAGGGTAAGAGTATAAATGAGGGGTAAATCCCCAAGACGTTATACCACCTGCTTCAGGGTAAGAGTATAAATGAGGGGTAAATCCCCAAGACGTTATACCACTTATTCCGTGGATTTGCTACCCACGATGCGAGAAATACCTCATGCGAGTCCGTAGGGCTTATGCGGGTGAAATAGTCCCATGCGGGTGAGTACAGCCTATGCGAGGAATACCTCATGCGGGTCCACAGGACCCATTCGGGTGAAATAGTCCCAAGAGTAGGAGTGCTTAATGATACTGCGGGGAAGATGACCTTGCTTTGACCATGAGCTTCCTATTTTCATGCAGTATTGTATATGTTGATATTCTCATTATTAGTAAGGCACAGTGTGCAGTAAACTGATTTTTATACATGTCTCCAGTTATTTTATATTTGAGGTAATTTCCAGTATTTTCCAGTTTCACATACTTAGTACATATCAGGTACCGACTTCTTCCTGGGCCGTTCATGCCGCAGTAGAGGTAAGGTGGTGGATCCTCATTCTTAGGATCACTGTTCCGGTGTCAGAAGCTCCATTCTTCCGGAAGCTTGTTTTGTTGGTACGGTTCTTCCCTGATGCTATAGGTTTTGTGTACATTCAGGGGTATGGCGGGGCCCTGTCCCGCCATGATTGTTATTCTTAGGTGCGTGGTCACGTTTGTGTTTTGGGCTGTAAGAACAAGTTGTACTTTTGATTAAGTATATTTTTATGGAAGGCAGCCTTATCGGCGTGCCAGTGATGTTGACTTTATACCGATTATGTGTATGTATGTTCCGCTGCTATTCTCTGATGTATACCTGACGGGGTGCCCCGGTAGGGCACCAGTTGCGGCCCGGGGTAGGGTCGTGACACGTTCATACATAGTGTTATATTATGTGAATTCGATTCATTTGCATTTGCACAGTCTCATATATGGATGGTATGCCTTACCTAGGTTTGGGGTGTGACATTTACCCATTATTAACCGTGGTCAACTCTAAATCCTTAACTTAACTAGGTTTCTCAATCATTGGTCCAAATCACACTGGAGCCCCTTGTAATCCGATCAAACTACTGACTAACTCATAAACCACATTCGGGACCTCACGGAATCAACAAAACTTCATTTTGGGTTCATTATCCTCTGATGTTGACTTTAGTCAAATTTCTTCCTATCCTTATCTTAAGAACTTTCAAATTTACTAATTCTTCTCCAATACTAACTCGAATGCTTTGGGAACCACTCCACCCATCTTTGCAAGTCTGAAATACCATTTTAAACCTACAGGAAGGGTGTTTGCGGGGAAAGAGTCTAAAAGCTCAAAACGACCTAGCTGGTCATTAAATCATCAACCACTTAAATATATGTTTATCCTAGAACTATAAAGAAATGTATCAAATTTGCCGATCAACCATAAAATATTCATCATAATCCTCATGGAAGTCTCCACAAGCAAGGATCACACTTTAGCACTGCTTGTTCACTTTTATTAGTCAAATTTTCCTTTAAGTTAGCTTAAAAACCTAAATCTCAATTTTCATGCCTAAAACTTCTTCCATAGATAATTTTCATGTGCCTGAACTGACTCTTCTCGAATTATAGATTTTGATTATATCCACACTTCTGAATACAATCGATTGATTCTACGAATATCATCATAGTCACCACATTCCTCTAGTCGTTGTCAAAATCTATTGTTAAGACTATACCTGTAAAACACCCTGGTTCTACTTATATTCCTTCCGCACCTTTCAAAGATGTCCTTTTTACCAAGGTTCCATAGAAAACATGTTGTCACTAGCTTCGAGTCTTAACCATTACTTTCTTTTTCCATAAAGGAATCCATGCTTGTGGTGAGCTAGTTCTAAACATTTCTGTCAAAGACTGACCTTATCCAAGGCCACTTGCACTAATTCCAAATGTGTTGGTTCCATTTCATTGAGCTGAAGCTACTGAATTAACCCTCGTCATTCAGTTTCTCCTAAACATTTAGATGGAGTTTATGCGCATCAATTTAGTAATTATCTTGTCATGCCAAATTTGTTGAAAATTAATTGGTCACCCCAAAGGTTTCCCATGTCCATTCATATCTCTTCAATAAATCGCCAAATACCTATGTAAACCATTAAAACTAACCATATAGCTGCCATCAACCAAATATTATCAAATCTCATTGTAGCATCCAATAATACTCGGTAAACCCACCATACCTCTATTTTGAACTATAAATCTATCAAACCTTTGAAAATGGGTTTCTAGAATAACTATAAATGTTTATGGTAATATATTCATAAGTCACCTTGCATTAGATGAATAATTTTGGCCTGGTGTAAACTGCATAATCCCCTGAATGTCATCAATAATCACCCAAGATGATTCCAAATCCTTACAAATAAGTAGCAACCCTTCTATAAGTCTATGGTGAACCATTATAATCCATTTCTTATGAATACTCAACCTCATATTGTAACACCCTATACTTCTCAATGTGTGTACGATGTCTAAGTTGAAGTCAATGAACTTACTTATATGTGGAAGAATAAGTTTATAGTAGCTACCTAAGGCTCCAAATATGTATAAATGTTAAGCTCTGGTAAAGGTGAATGATTTTTCATAAACGAATGAGACATTGAATAAAGGTAGATGACCTACTAGATTCACATGTGTATGTGTCACCTATATGCTTCAACTATATTTTTCACCTATGTACCTCACCTACTTACATATATGTCCTACTTGATCCACGTCCTACTTATTAAGTGAGAACGATACACGTGTTTAGAGCTAATTAGTGACCTACTTGTTTAAGTAGGCGACAAGTAGGTGCATCACCTACTTAACAAATAAGAGGACCATAATTTTTTGTTAAATGAGCAAAAAGGTGCATCACTTACTTAAGAAATAAAGGTTCAAAATTTTTTCTATTTAAAAGGAAAAGAGAAAGGTGGGGGTCGGTTGAGGGGTCAATAAGCCCAAAATCTGATTCATTTTCTGTATTTCTCATTACTCTCCTCTCTTCTCTTTCTCTGTTAATGATCTTCCTGAGAAAAACAATCATGGATTCTCTTCTCTTATTCATTTTTCTTATAGTTTATGAGTTAAAATAGCAAAGGAGAATCCCCCTTCTCCTCTCCATAGCTCAATTAATTAAAGTGAATAGACCCCTTAGAATTCCCAAAGGGTTGCTCTCTACAAACATTCCAAATTAAAGTAAGTAATCCCCAAGATCAGTCATACTTATTCCTTTGTCAACTACATAATTCTAAAATCAACTTTTTATCAAATTATAATAAACTGAAAGATTATGTCCATGAGTTCACGTTCAGAAATTCTAGGGTTTATCAACAAGGTGAGGATTATCTTCAGGTTAAGTTGAGTTCTAAATGTGTTGCGTTACTATGCAAGTATAGATTGGTGTTTATATGTTAAAGTTGAATTAATGGGTGTTGTATACGAAGTTGTGGGTTTTTCTTGTCATGTTTTAGATGCTGGAAGTATTACCATATTATAATGAGTTAGTTTGATGATTTAAATATGTTGAACTATTGTAAGTTGATAGTTAGAAGTTGTTATTGAATTCTTGAGCATGTCATTTAGGGGCTAATTTGTATTTTATTATTTTAGGTGCTGGACATATAGTTGTTGGATGTTGTTATTATGGTGGTGGTGGAGGTTTGAGTGAGTGAGATACAGAAGAAATGAAGGAGATGATGCCCATTTAATTGTAAGAAAAAATTGTCATTGATTGTTGAATGATATAGTTGAGATGGTAGTTATGTTGTATAATGTGTTGGAAATGTTCTTCTTATATGAAGGTTCTGGAAGTGTTGTTAAACGTGTATTCACGTGTTATTAAGAGTGTTGCAAGGATTTAAAAGGAGATCGACTTGGATAATTATCATAGAAACATTTATAGAATAAGTTTGTCGCTCATAAGCTAGTTGGCGTGTTCCTCTTATTGACACTAGTCTTGTTTTGTTGTTGTAGTTTCAGTGCAAATGGAGCATGTTCTATTGCTATCGTTGATGGATAAAAAATAAAGGTATATGAGGCTATTACTTGACTCGACATTATGGAACGACATGTATTAATTGCTTCCTATGAAGTTTAGAGCTCACAAGTGTAGTATTTTTGTGTTTTGAGCCTTAAGAGTTTCTTAAGAGATGTCATATGACCAAAATAAGTTGTTACTCAAATCTATTAATCCCCGAGGTCGAGCTATGAGTTGTCATAAAGTGAATAGAGCTTCCCCTTATGTGAGACTATACTAGAAGTCTATAGAGTACGATTACAAGAGTACAAAATTCTAGAGGTATTCCTTTCATGTATTTGACAGCTTTAAATTCTTCCTCTTTGATGTCATCTCAATAATACGAGCTACATATGTCTATAAGGAGTCTTTTACTCCTTACAGAAAATTTATATGAGCCACAACGACTTCCTCGTAAGAACTCTGGTAGCATAATGATGATTAGAAGCATTGCCTTACTTATATGCTTAATAGCTTCACGTATGAACTATTTGGTATTGCCCCGATGAGTTGAGTTTCATAAGTGTATTGGCAGCCCCTTGTTCCCACTAAAGAGTAAGTAAGAGCTATGGTGGTACCCTCAAAAGAATTTTCATAGTGTGATGGCGATTAGTTGGTGATGAAATGAGAGCTTTGCATGTTGGATAGTTGTGTGCCCTAGTGACCAGTAGTATAAATGAAGGGGACTTACATGGAGATAGTTACTATTTAATGGAGAGATGAGAACCCTACTTAACAGAGAGTTATTATGGTGATAATGAAGTTACCCTTTAAGAGGGATGCTGTTGATAGACTACAAGTATGAGGGATGATGTTGATAGACTACAAGTATGATCAATGAGATTATAGAACGTTGTCTAAGATGGATAATGCTTAGGATGAATTGTAGTTTGGCTTCCAAATGTTAGTTGAGGAGTTATAGATTTATGGCTAAAGTATGATACTTCATAGTTACAGTCAATAGGTATGGGACTATAGAACATTACTTAAGATGAAAGATATCCTACAACCAACATCTACGTGACCATTACATGTATAGAACACAAGGTAAGACAAATTGGGAAGATGAATTAGATGGATGAGTTCTAAATTATCATTAATGGTTTGTATATCGTTATTTAAGGTGAATCATATAGATAGGGTACATATCATTGTTATGGAATTGTAGCGTCCTACGTAAGGTGAGTTGTGCGAAGGTATCCAGAAGATTACTAGAAGATAATAGATTACTACTTAAAGTAAATCGTATAGCAATGTTTAGGTACCATTAAGGGTTTGGAGATTGTAATTTAAGGTGAACACGATGTTGATAATCTGTATGTGACTATACTAGAGGTGTAGAAGCGTACTTAAGGTGATTTGAATTAGTATGAAAGTTATAGCCTTCATTAGGGTAAGACGACATAAAGATTTAGAGTACATGTTTGGGAAGCATCAATAAAGAGTATAGTAAAGAAAGTGTGTATGTTCATCTCACAACTAGCAAGATAAAGTACTACCAGAGTTCCTATTACATGATGTTAGTTATATGATGATAAGCCATTATATGGCTAGGATTCAAGTGGTTGTTAAAAGGTTATAGAGCAGAAAGTAAGAGAAACTATGCATAAGCATCCAGATTATCATTGTTGGGTATAGAGCGAGGATAAACCACATTGATGTAGATGATCATAGTCTTTCCAAAGTAGGATGGTTCCCAATATTAGAGAATGATTTCTGAAATGTAGATGATCATAGTCTATAATATGTAGAGCGATTCTTAATTATTGTACACAAATTCCTACTATCATTCTGATGTAGTGCATATAAGTATCCTTGCCAAAAATCATTTAAATTTAAGGAATCTTTCTTCCATATTGGTTTATGAGTTTACCAACTCAATGTTGACACCGAAAGGCCTATAGTAAATTCACCTCTCTTGGTTTCAATCGGTATTACTAATCCTTAATTCAATTCTCGAAATGCACTTCACAACTTAAATTAGTTAACATCTACCATTTTAAATGTCTTTATTGTCTGACACCTCGCTCGAGGGTCCTTAAGTGAATCTTTCCCGTGAATGACCACCTGTTACCTTGTTGCGGCGAACTAGAACTCCTCCAATAAATCATGCGATTATTCCTCTCATTTTGTCAACTACACAAAGTGAAATCACCAGTAATTGTAGAAACTTGTCAAATCATAGGCAACAGATACAATTCACACTCACCTTTCTCTAACATTAGGTTCAACAGTCGATAACTCCTTAAGTAATAAATTGTCACACTTGTCCATCACTAGAGAGATTATCATTAGTTGATCATTTTCCCCCTAGTAGCCTACATCGTAGTATAACATACCTACCAATTCATGTTCCTCTAACTTTCATTTCATAAACAGAGTAGCCTTGATTCATTACCTAATGGATTCATCCCAATTCTGATACCATAACCTTTTAGAACACCATGAGAATGCCACTCATCAACCTTGCACATCAAACAAATGCAGTACATCTCATCAAAGCAACACAATCTTGGCCCAAAATAATCTTTTTAATCACCAACCTCGAAATATCAGGCGAACCTTAAGACACACCTTTTACTGAAGGATTATAACCGTATTTTCCCAAAACCATGATGTCATTATGTTGACACTCAACTTAGCCTTTCATACTTCAATGCAGTATTAGACTTAGGAAACTTGTGCCCCCATCAGATAAACACTTTACCATTAAGACTGTCGCGTGACAAAACTGGAACTATTTGGGTACTCTTCACTACACCTCCACTCCGTAGGATAGAAAGAATACTTTTCGTACAAATCTCGTAACAAGTCTTACCACCTCAAATCTCATCAACCAGGATCACTTTTTATGCCTTTGTCCTCTCTCAACTTCTCTTCACAACCTTTCTATAGTCACTATCTTCTCATTTGGTCAATCGATCTCCCCCAAGGTTGAACTTGTCCTCACAATATTAGCACTTTCACCATTCCATTACTGAATTATTGACTTTCCATTGATATATCCATGTCGTAAGATCCTCTTCGCAAATCTGGATGACGTTTGAAACATTCCCACTCTAATCACACCTCGAGTAAACCATCATTTCTATGTCAAATCCCCCTCAAGTTCCATCTTCAAAGCTACAACTCTTATTTACCTGGTTGATTGCTAGCTGAATCAATTCAAATCATCAACGCTCTTCTCATCACTTGCTTATCATAAATATACTTTCTCGACTTTTGAGAAACTAACCATTTAAGATATGGAGATCATGCAATCCTTTATCTTACTACTCCTATTTCCTAGGGATATCACCAAATTAAAGAGTCTGTATCAAAACTCCACTCAATTAGGTCTTCAAATCATAGTTGCATTCTGAACTTGGCCACACATCCTTATCATAGTGTCATATCTCATACGATACAATGGGATGTCACATCCAGCCGCATGTGCATGAACCCGAGAATGTGTTCTCACCATTCGTGTGAAATTGAAATAAAGAAGTTTAGACCTTAAATTGATCACATACGCATGACAAGAAATGAAATAATGAAAGTTTCCTAAATATTCTATAAGTATAGGCACCGATCCGCAACTAGACATTGCTCTTGTAGTCATGCAATTAGTGAAGTGCTCTATTACCAAATTGTCATGATAAAAAATAAAGATAGTTATGAGGGAACCTACCCTAACCCATAGGCGAACCCAATTATTAATATACATTTTCTAATCAATTAATTAGCGAAAATAAAAATAAAGGGCATAAGTCAATAAAATAGTTTCATAACTCAAATATGCGGGAACTAAGTTATACACCTTGCAAAGCCTAGAGTCATAAGTACAAGACCTACTAAACGAGAAGAAAAGTTTGAAATGTCAATAGGACTCTATAGAAAATAAATACATGATGAAGTTTGGTGATGCAGATTAGCTAAGCAGCTCACCCCGTTAAATCTAACAAAACTCATCAATAATTGGCAATAGCTCTGCTACCACTCTTTCTCTAAATAGAACATGTACATAGATGGTGCAACAAGTATAGGGTGAATATGAGCAAACACATGTACTCAACAATATCGTTGACCAACTCTAAACTGAAGCGATGATGAGGGTTGGTCTTTCTAATGTTCACCTCCACACTTATTAGTAACCATTACAAGTATATTATAAAGTCATATAGATTAACTAAGGAATAAATAAAATCCACAAAATCAATAAAGTAACCGAAACTAATAAATAAGAGATAAAATGCCTTAACTATTAAATAAGGTTCTATGAACCACCAAGTGAGAAAATGAGTCTGATTCTTTTCAAGAATCCAATAATAACTTCAAGTATCTCAATTAAATAAAACAAAGTTAAGAATTTCACAACTTAATTCAACCTCCGCAGGTGTGCAACCCAAGACAACTGCAAGTATCACAGATAAGGATGAAAATTATCCAAGTATTCAAGTAGGATCAAGACAATCAGCTACATAATGAATTCAAATAAGGATGAGATGCAATGCAAATGCAATGGCCATAATGTACCAGTATACACACACACCTGCAATAGATTTCACGTGACCCGTGGGGGATTTGCGAGGTCCATATAATCACCTGAAATTTCAGATCTTCCAGATCACATCGGGCATCCAACCAATGTTGGCCCGATCATGATCACCACTCCATCCAATACCAAATCCAATCGGGCTCGGTCCATTCCATATGATTCATCAAATAAAGTATGACAGTGATATCATATGAGGTATGAAAAGAATATGTGTGCAATAGGTAAATGTACCAAATAAATATTATGAATAACTCATTTTAATTATTTAGACGATAGTTGGAGTGATGAATGGACATACAATCAATATCACGAAGATTCATCAAGTTTGGCCATAATAAGTCCATTTCACTGAAACATCAAGTCAATCAAGTACATTTAGAAGCTACTAGCCAATTCCCACATTTTTTGGTATCCATGACTCCACAAAAATTATAACATTGTTAATTAACCATATCATGATATCAGTAACCGCATAAGTGCTCGTCTCCTCACACATTCCCCATTACTCTCCTTAATTAAATAATAACACTACAAACACTTCATAAAGAGTCTAGTAAGTTTCAACTTGCCTTAGATTCGAAGTTCCAAAGCTCATGAATAGGCTTTCCCTTCCTTAACGTCTCTAAATTCTAATCTGAATTCGCGTGAATAATAAGCCTTCTAAAAACTCTATCGTGTCCAAATTCACAAAACGTGTTCCATCTAGTGAGAATAGTATTCTATGAGGTTAGACGAGTCCAAAAATACTCATAGTGCTATATTACTTTTTTAACCCAAAAACCGATCATGAGCGCCCCAAAGGTAAATCGTGTAGTTTTGTCAAAAAATTAGCATACATATTACTTATATGTCATGAATCTAAAAAATCATCAAAACCCCATCTCAAATTGATATCTAAATAAACGTTTTACCCAAATTCCTAATTCTATGGCAAACCCCAATTTCTTTTACTAAATCATGGATGAAAACTTTAAATAAACAAGGGAATGATGGAAAAATACTAAGATTAAGGTTAGAAACTTACCTATGAACTTAAATGGGATGATCACCTTTGAAATCACTAAAAACCTAGCCTTTTAGCTCCCAAAATGGAATTATGAAATGTCAAGTCGAATTGAGGTTTAAATATCCTGATCAGGTACACTCTTCACCGCGATCACCTTCGCGATTGCGAAGAGCTCCTACCTGAAACTCCATATCTAATGCAAATCACTTCACGAAAGTGATTCACACGCTGACTCCACCCTCTTCGTGAATGTGATGCCTGTGTCGCGGTTGTGGTTCCTTAGCACACTAGCCCTTCATCAGTGAACGTGATATACACCTTGCGATTGATAAGATTCGACTTGTGAAAGACATAGATTCAAACAAAAAAATGCATAATTGAAAGATAGGAAAAAATCAAAGATGATAAGTGAAGAAATTTGAGATGTGAAGAGAAGGACAGAAGGAGGACCCAAAGAGTAATGATTCTATGGGCAAACTTACGTATATGAAACATAAACCCTCCCAATTGGAATTGTTACACCCCGTAATTCCAGGGCATTAATATGAGGACGTCATTAAGGAAGTAAGATTCAGATATCGGATATAACAAAGGGTATCGATGGGGATTATTAAGAAGGGCAAAAAGGAGGTTTCAAAAAAAAAGATCAGGCGACGTGGCACCGTATTTTAGATCCGCGGCTCCATAAGTCCAAAAGTGCCTCGGGAGTTGCAGCGCCGTGGCGCCATGCTGCAGGGCTGCGGCGCCGGCGCGGAATTTTAGATATTTTGGCCAAGTGTAGAGATTAGTTTTGTGAAGATATGATTTGGACCAATATGAGGGTGACATGTGTCCCCCTCCACTTATCTTGCAAGATATTTCTATATAGAGGAGTGGAGGGCAAGACTTAGCCTCATTTCATAATATTTTCATCTCTCCAAAGCTCTCTTCTCTCTTCCCATAAACCCTAAGTCTCGAAAATCCCTAGAAAGTGCAAGAACAAGAGTTGATTATTATCCAAGATTAAGCACCCTAATCTAGTTCTAAGTCAAGTTAACTCTCCAAGATCCTCCAAAACATTTTGGGCCGAGAGTTGGTGATTGAAACCCTAGCTTGTTTATCAACTTTTTGGAAGTGAAACAAGAAGGAAAGTTGGTTACAACCTTGTAGAGGATCCATAGGTGTGATTGGAGCTTGAAGAAGTGGAGCTAAGACAAAACTGCGGGCCGACTTTAAGTGGACTATTTTGGGCATATTTAAGGTAAGGATTCTTCCTCCTATTGAAGTAATTGGATATTACATGTTGTAGTAATTAATAAATGAACTTGTGTTAGGAAGAATGAAGAATAAGAAGTGTATGGGCAGTTTTGGTGTGTTTGGCCGAGACTTGTAAAAACTGTTGGATATTGTTGTGCAGTTTTAGAGACTGTTTTGTGACGTTGAAATGTTGGAAATTCAGCCACCAATATGCATGTTTAAATGTAGTAATTGCTAATGAAAGTCTTAAGGGAATAAGGGGTGTGGAAAGGTGTTGAAAGACCTCACATTTTACCCTTATTGTTGTTGGATTGTGGGCTGATTTTTGTGGACTGTTTTACGTGATTAAGAGGTTGTTTTAGCATGAGAAATAGATGTGTGAATCACATTGGTTTCTGTTTTGTTGTGCCCTTAATTGGTGCCTTGGTTATTGTTGAAATTGACCTTCCTGAAATGTGGAAAAATACGTATAAACAGGGGAGGTGCTGCCCAAATTTTTGTAGGAAAAAAGAACCATTACTTGGTATTAACCTAAACTAGAAGGAATGAAGTTAATAGAAGTGTTATTCTCATTATAGGTTGAAGTACTACTTGTGGCGTATTCTACTTAGCGTGTAGATTAGCCGAAGATGTATGTGGAACTCTTTCTATCTTTCTTTGAGCATGAACCTTATAAAATGAGTGTACGGTGGACGTACATATTTAAAATGAATTCAGATTTCATTGTAGTGTTTACTTGAGTTTAAAAGTGTAAGTAACTTGATTTAAAAGTGGAAGTGTCTTGATGCTACAAGTGCTAGTATCTTGGGGTTCTATAAAAGAAATGATGTACGGCGGACGTACATGATGCTATTGGGTTCAAGCCCCTAATATTGCAATGATATGATTCTTTTTATTAAGAATGGATGTACATAGTACTTTGGGTTCAATTCCCTAATATTACATGATATGAAAATGCCTTGAGTTTTATAAAATAATAGTACATTCTATTTGTTTTAATGAGAGTCAAAGATTATTTAACTTGCATATGTTTGTTCATGATAGCCTTTCGTGCAAGTGTTATATTTCCACATCACCGGGTCCCTCACTGGAGGGCCGACATCATTATTGTATTATTTACATGGACATGCTTACATAATGGAGGAATTTCATGGGCATGCTCCCGCCATATTATTCCATGGACTAGCTCTCCATGATGACATGCATTCGTGATGAAGGAATTCCATAGGCATGCTTTCATAATGCGGGTTCAAGACCCATGATTTGGATTGCATAATGATTCTGAGGGCATGTGTCCCTGATTTTGACATGACTTTTCATATGTTAAAATGGTACAGTTGATTTCATGTTTTGAAATGGTCTTTTGAAAATTTAAAGTTGATTCTCATTACTCTCATTTTTTTGATTTTCATACTTGTTTCCTATTATTTTTGGACTGTTATGATCTCATTTACAGTACTTTTGGTTTCACATACTTGGTACATCTTTCGTACTGACCCCCTATCCTCGGGGGGCTGCGTTTCATGCCACAGGTGTAGGTACACAGTTTGTTGATCCTCGCTCTTAGGATCTCTACTCAGTTTTTTAGAAAGCTCCATTATTTCGGAGGCTTGTCTTTTTGGTACGGATCCCTGTTATTGTAGGTTTATGTAAATTCAGGGGTATGGCGGGGCCCTGTCCCGTCATAGTTTATTGTCCAAACTCTTAGAGATCTGTATTCATATGTGGGCTGGACTTGCGGGAGTTGTATATACGGTTGGTCATTTGTACTACTGTATTGTCGGGTTATTCCCCTTATATATAGCAGCAGTCTCATCGGCTTGCCTTGTTGCTACATATACAATTTTCCATTTATTATTTGGCCTATGTCTTGTATGGGATGTGAGGGTATAAGAGGGGGTGCCCAGGTAGGGCACCAGTCGCAGGCCCGGGGTTCAGATCGTGACAGGAATAAACCCTAAGAACTCATACTATTTGATCTTCAACAAAGAGTAATTCAAATAAATCCTCAAATGGACAACTCTATTAAAAATAACGAAAAAGGGTTTCATAGCTAACAATGAAATTCACCGTAATCGACTATCACTAATCATTAATCACTAGATTAGCACTACACTAATTCTACCAAACAAACTATCACTCATTTTGAGTATTCATCTCAACATCAAAACTAAGTAATGAAATGACCAAGGATGGTATTTATACTAAATAAGTTAAAGAAGACTAGACTAGTTATTACAATAGTACCCTTAATGAAATAAGAGTCTTGTTTGATAGTCTTTTTTAGGGATGATGGTTTGAATTTAAAGAATAACTGCTTTGCATAAATAGCGACCATCGTCTCCCTCCATCTCATCTTCACTCCACGCGACCAAGAAATCATCTACACATCACATGCTCTCCTATGAAGCTGCTCAAAGGTCTCCAAAGCCTCTATTTGCATCACCATGGCTTGTAAGGCTCGGAGTTTCTTAGCTCGGCCTCTGATGAAGTATCTTGAATTATGTGTGCTCCTCGGGATCGTATCAGCGATCGTGAATGGGTAATAATTGTGTTAGGATCGGGCTACTCCTATGCGCCCCAATAACCTATTTCTTAGAACTTTTTTCTTAAGAAGGTGATGCAGCGAAAAAAATATGAACATAATATTTTCATGTGGATAACTCCTTGCTCAAGGGAGTAAAAACTACGATATATCTTTCCTATATAATGTACCTAAATGCCACTATAATCCAGAGTCGTTAACATGTTTACAAATTTCTTAAAACACCTAAAGGACATGTTGCTTAAACAATCCACCTAAACAACCAAGTTATTTATAATAGATCTAGTAACTAACCACGAACACTTATTACACAAAACTTGCAAAGATAAATAGGAGGAAACCATAAAAGAACCTAACTATAACTAAAAACTTGAGGGATAAATCTAGATAACACTCTAGTTCTTTGTTGCCGAGACATTTGTCTTTCCTTGAGACGAAGGTGTTGACTGTGCTCGCTCTTGTCTCTCATTGGAGTATTTGTGATTGTGGCTTCCAAGCTCCAATGATTGATTGTGCTATCTTTATATAAAAGTAGTTATCGTATTCAATCCTTGATTCCAAGTAGATTTTGATTTCATTAATTGCACCACTAGGATCTTCCTTCTTTCCATGTTTGCGCGTTAGCTTCCTTATCCTACATCAATGATAATCTTCATATATTACCATTTAATGATATTTGTAGAATATTACCATAACTCTAAGTCCAACATTCATCGAATAAGAATCAGACAATATTCCTTTTTCACTAATATCGGCATGGAATATCATCCAGTCTCCAGTTGTGTGATAGTAAGGATCAGTTCCTCTGCATGTCGTGTCTGCTTCACTGAGTCCTTTGAATATATATCTTTTCAAATGAATCCTTTCGTATATCTGTCATTGGGTACATTATTTGTCAAATTATCAAAACTCTAATATTAAGCCCATGATCATTGAGCCATTAGCTACTCAACAAGCTGGCACCAGACACTAGAAAAATCTAGTGTCTCCCAAATTTTAATTTGATGTCCGAAACTCATACTTAACCTCCCGAATAAAAACCAAATATGAATTTTAATCATAAAACACGCTATGAACCAGCTCTCACTTTCAAAATACCAACACGAGGTCATCTTGACTATGTAAATCGTGGTCAACTCCAAATCCTTAACTTAACTAGTTTCTCAATCAATAGTCCAACTCACACCCGAGCCCCCCGGGATTCGAACCAACTACTCAACTAAGTCATAAATGATGTTTCGAAGCTCATTTAATCGACGCAACATCAATTCGGGTTCATTAAACACCGACGTTGACTTTGGTCAAACTTCTTCTTTTTCTTAACTTGTGAACTTTTAAATTTACTAATTATTTTTCGATACTCACCTGATTGCTTCGAAAACCACGCCACTCATACCCACAAATCACAATTACCATTTTAAAGCTATGAAAATGACATTTTAGAGAAAAAGAAGCATACACATAGAATGGGTGTTAGCTAATATTGGTAGCATTTTATAAATTGGGGTGATATTGAAAGCTTTTTTTGCTCTAGACAACCAAACTGAGAGTTCTCTTTAAGAAATGAGCTTAAAACCTAAAGTTCATCAGCCTATTAAAGATACTGGTAAAAATAAAAATTTAATAAAAAAGCACATAAAATTTTAAAAAATATTTATTAAGATTAATATATATATATATATATATATATATATATATATATATATAATTATAAAGTTATATATATAATTTATCGTCTTGATTAAAAAAAATCATTTTAAAATAAAATCAAACTAAACCAAATATTATTTTTTAAAAAGATTTTATAATTAAATATTAAATCAAATCAAACTTAAAAGAATATCAATTATTTAAATAATTTAATTCGATTTACGATTTAAATAAACTCTTCACCAAACCAAAGCACCAACACTCGTAGAGATAAGTACACGTTTGGTACGCTGTATTAAGTTGGATTGTACTGGACAAAAAAATAATACAGCGTTTGGTGGCGTTACCAAGACTGGATCAGATATTTCTAAAAATAGATACCAATCGCCATTTTTGAGACTCATCTAACGCGGTCTCTCGATCAGCATTTAAAAATAAAAATAAAAAATTAAAAAATAGTACAGTCCAACTGCCATTTTTGAGACTCATCTAACGGTGGGTCTCCCCTCGACTGTACTAAAAATAATAAAAAAAAAAAATACAATCCAAAATATATTAATACTCTAATACCGTCAATTATATATTAATACAATTCAATCCAATACAATTCAATACAGTTCAATAAAATTAGTACAGTCCAATGCGACGTACCAAACACCGACTAAGGTGCAGTATGAATGCATCCAAGCTGTAAAGTCAAGTCAGCCAACTAAGGGGAGGAGGCAACCAGCCTAGATTTGGAAACAACGCGCGAACGCAGCTCTTATTTCATTCATTCATTTTATTTATATGCGTCATTGTGAGACCCTGGCACACCCACATCACCATTGTGAAACCCAATTCCACCGACGGCCATTAAGTTTCCCCCCTCTGTCTCTTCTTCTTTGGTTGTATTCGTTTGTGCCGGAGAGAGGGAAAATGCAGAGGTCACGAGATCAACGGTCAAGATCCTCCAGACCCACAACCATTCACGGGTTCGCACAATCTGGGGATGTGCTTGCCTTTCAAAAGCTGCTTTCCGACAACCCTGCTCTTCTCAATGAACGTAACCCTGTTGTAAGATCCTCCTTTCTTTTTTATGTCATTGTTTTCGGCGTTTAGATTTCATTTGCATAATGTGGGCAATCATTCTTGGGCAACCAAAATGTGTGTTCTAGGAAACCCCATTCTTTTGTCTTCTTAAGAAGATTCTACTTACTTATCAAATATATTTCAAGAATTCTCCACGTTATACTTTATGATTCCCCCAGATCCGACTTTATGCCCCTAGTATATGGTTGGCTCATCCAGACTAAGGTAAAAGCAATATCCAACACTATACGTGACCTGAGAGGTTTTGAAATTATCCCTGGTCCGATTATGCAAATAGGCACGTTAATTGCACATCTCTTATTCTCTTCATTGTCTGCGGTGCCAATAATGATAGTAGATTCACTTCAGTAGCAACTATAATGATAGCAGATTCACTTAGTCACCATCTGGCTTCAAGGGTAATTTTTTTCTCAGTGTTAGCATTGAAGTTATGAAGATGTACTGAATTTCTAGAGTACAACTTCTGTTTCCAAAATAAATAGCTCTGCCTAGATATGAACCATTGATTTTCCTAACTCTGCTGCAGTCCTATAACTGTTACCTACATGGAATGTCAAGAGGCTTATTTAGGATTTCTAGAACATGGCTACACCTGGAAAAAAATGTACTAAGCGGGAATTGATCCCTATTCCTCTAGGTAAATAACTTAACATTCAAAGTGCACCATTCAACCTTCTTGGAGCATGGGTGCCAACAAATAATATTATCTCAATTCTAGAGAATATGTACATGAAATACCTAGTTTTGCGAAGAAACCATGGGTTCGTGCCGCATAAAATACCCAATAAATCCTCCCCAAGGGACTGTCTATAAAAATCTAAGAAACACTAAGTTGGCATGGTTCTGTAGGTGTGCTTCTTGGAAATAGAGTTATTGTTTGGTGCTTATAACAAAAAATGAGAAAATAAAAAAGTGAAAACCTCAGAATTAATTATGTTAAGCTTCAAGCCATATTGCTTCACAATGGAAAATGTAATAACTTATATCTTTAGGCGTCTTAATGACTCTTAGTGGTTTTTTTGACTGAGATATTGATTTTTCTTCAAGATCTGGACCATCTGTTAGTCTTCAATATATGATCTTCTGTACCATTTTGACATTTTGCTTCTAAAATAGATGACTATTGTTCTCTTAATGGCCAAAAAAGATTGCTGTTGTTCTGAATTCTGATACATTTGAATTATCATATTGGCAATGTGACTTCATCTATGATAACTGATCCTATTTAAAGAGGATAAAATGGTACCTCTGACTTATAATCTGCTGGGCTTTTAGGTTTTCATAAGAATTTCTAACAATGAAACAGGGCACTCATGTTTCAAAACAGTTACAAGGGTGAACTGTATTCATTCTTTATATAGTTTGCAATTTATCTGGATGCAGATGGTGCAGACACCACTTCATGTTGCTGCTGGTTACAATAATGTTGAAATACTCAAGATTTTGCTGGGTTGGTCTGGCCCAGAAAAGCTGGAGATGGAAGCCAAGAATATGGTATGTGATGCAACCTATTATCTAAGAATTTTCACATTGTCAATTGTAACAAAATGAACTTATTTTTTGGGTACCATTCCCGGCTGGTGCAATTCTTCTTTCTTTTCCTGTTCAAGGACAAGTGGACTTATTTTGTGTATTGCAGTATGGAGAGACCCCATTGCATATGGCAGCCAAGAATGGTTGTAATGAAGCTGCAAAGATGCTTCTTGCTCATGGTACTCTTATTGAAGCGAAAGCAAATGTGTGTATACTACTGCTTCGGTTATGATTGAGCTTGAACATTTTTATTTTCAATTGTTTGATTTCGGACTTTTCTGTGGCTTTCTTGTAGAATGGGATGACTCCATTGCATCTTGCTGTTTGGCACTCGCTACGAGCTGAAGACTGTTCTACGGTCAAGACATTGTTAGAGCATGATGCTAATTGTAGTGCGGAAGACAATGTATTGTAGAGTATTACTCAATGATTTTGAGTTCCTTTTATGATCATCACTAAAATGTAGAATATATGAAATGCAGGAGGGCATGACTCCTATAAATCATCTCTCTCAAGGACCTGGCAATGAAAAATTGCGTCAACTTCTCAGTCGGCATCTTGAAGAACAAAGAAAACGTAAAGCTATTGAAACATGCGGCCAGAAAAAAGCAAAAATGGATGAACTTGAAAACGAATTGTCTAAAATAGTGGGCTTACATGAGCTTAAGCAGCAACTTCGCAAATGGGCAAATGGGATGCTCTTGGATGAGCGTCGTCGGGCACTAGGGCTCAAAGTTGGTGCAAGAAGACCACCCCATATGGCTTTTCTTGGAAACCCTGGAACAGGTAAGCTTATGTCATTACATTTTACAACACAGAAGAGATGGCATACATAATACAAGAACACAAAAGAATAGGTTAAATAAGTCACTAAGATACCCTGATGATCCTGGTTATATTACTAGTGCTTCTCATTGAAGTATAGGCTTGAACTTTTACCTATATGTAAATACTTCTTAGCTTATGTATTCGATGAATATCTTCTGGGTTGATTTCTTAGACATCTTTGACAATGCTATTACAGGGAAAACCATGGTTGCTAGGATTCTTGGGAAGTTACTTCATATGGTAGGGATTCTTCCAACCGCCAAGGTGACGGAAGTGCAGAGAACAGATCTGGTTGGTGAATTTGTTGGTCATACAGGACCAAAGACAAGGAGAAAGGTAAGCTTTTGTGATTCTGAAATTCTTTGTACCTTGCACTATATGACATTTGGCTCATATATGACAAGTCCCTAAACTTATCTGCAGGTCCAAGAAGCTGAAGGGGGAATTCTTTTTGTTGATGAAGCCTATCGATTAATACCTATGCAGAAGTCGGATGATAAGGATTATGGTTTGGAAGCACTAGAGGAGATAATGTCTGTCATGGACAGTGGGAAAATTGTAGTAATTTTTGCAGGCTATAGTGAACCAATGAAGCGTGTGATCTCCTCTAATGAAGGCTTTTGTAGAAGAGTTACCAAGTTCTTTCATTTTGAAAACTTTAGTTCCAAGGACCTAGCTAAAATTCTTCACCTTAAAATGACTAATCAAGCTGAGAGCAGCTTGTTATACGGATTTAAGTTGAATTCTTCATGTAGTGTTGATGCTGTTGCATCACTTATCGAGGAAGAAACCACTGAAAAGCAGCGCAAGGAGATGAATGGAGGTCTAGTGGATCCAATGCTAGTTAATGCAAGAGAAAATTTGGATTTGAGACTCAGTTTTGACTGTATAGACTCAGAGGAGTTACTTACAATCACATTAGAGGATTTAAGAGCTGGTTTGCAATTGCTGTCACAATGAATGGAACAAGCAGAAGTTATGACTTGATTTGCTGGGGGAAGGAGAAAGCATAGAGATTATGACATATTTTGGTTGCTGTAGGTCTAGAAAATGATCTTTTAATCTCCATGGAAGAATTTTTCTGCTACACATATTGGAAGCCTGCCGTAATTAGTTCATTGCATTTATTTATTTATGCCATTGTTTCACATTCTTGTTTGTTTATAGGTAGGCTAGGCAGGCTGTGCAAGTAAGAATTGCATTGTCCCGTACTGTGAATATGTAATTTCATTTGATGGTAATTCGTGCAGTTTTCCGGTATCCCTGTTCACCTTCATTTGATTTTACTGTAGTAATTGCCTTTTAATACCTAAAACCCCACACGGATTACTAGTTGCATTGCTAAATTACTCATAGTCGTTTATCCTTTTGTACTCGGCTATTTGATAACCGTTACTGCAGGATGCTGATGTTGGTTATGAGTGTGGACGCTCTTCTTTAGGCCTGTGGGTGTACAGAAAAATTGAAAAATCAACTTACAAGTGGGTTATTTTCCAACTATTAATTGTCAGTCATTTACTATTATTTATTTGTAATAACTAGTAAAGTTATTTGCGGTATGCACGGTTTGAAACAAATGAACCTTGGAATATTCTTTTTTATAGTTTAATCATGATACAAGAGATAATTTTGTATGTACTAATTTCTCGGCACGTGCGTTGCACATGTATGTCGAGTTTTGTAGTATATAGATATTATAAAATAATGCCAACATTATTAAAATAAAGCTTTGAGTAAATAATTATACATGAAAGAATAAAGTACAAGATGTTGTGAATAATTAACGTACATCGTATGTATTGATTTGTTTGTTGAGGTCAAAATAATAGGATATTTTATGACCTACAAGAATAAACAATCAAAGTTTAAATTTTGATAGAAAGACATGTTCTTTAATAGTATTTTTTCTACTTCTGCACCATTATAATTTGTAGTTGTACACAATTTACCGAGTTGGTATCACCTTCTCTCACTTAGTTAAAATTTATTTGATGTCTCAGAGTTCCATTGGTCGGTATGCTATCCGAAACAAACCTTTGTTGGAGTAATCTTGAATCAAATTTATGAAATTTATGTAATTCTAAAAAGTAAGTAATAATTTAAATTCTAAATTACATAAATACAAATCGCTCAGAATAATGAAAATATAATCACAGTTTTTCTCGACGAGATTTCATAGTCTGAAACCGTTGCATAACGACTTCGTTACTGATCTCATACACAATTTCGTTCTCAATATAAGGTACTAATAAATCATTAAGCCAATCGTCCGATATTCGATTTCACAGTCGATCTTTGATGATGCTCATAGCAGAAAAGGATCTCTCTACACTTGCAGTAGCAAATGGCAAAGTTAATGTTAGGGTAAGAAACGTGTAAATCAAAGGATAGATTCCGTGTCTTTTTGTTTCCACCATCTTCTTTGGAAGATCTCCAATGCCGACAATTTCTGAAACTCAATGCTACTACGCATATCAATAATATAAGTCTCAAGTTGATTATCAAGTAACTCTAGATCATGTGAAGAAAACTCCCGAGGATACAATTGAGCAAACTTGACGAGACTTTTTTTGTTGAAAGCAAAAAATGAATTTTCTAGGATTAAGGCACCCAACAAAAAGAAGCAATTCAACATTTGTCACAGAAAATCGGCTATTTAACTCCAAGTTGTTTGTCCAAAACACCATAAAAAGCACTCTATGCGAAAATAAGTATCGTTAGTCTTTTCTTCAGTTCTCCGCTTGGACTGCCGAGGAGATACATACTTTTCATTTATGTTAGGGACAACAATCTCATGATTAGAACAAAACAAACAAACTTCATTAACTATAGAATTTCATCCACTGTCTCTCAAATATTGCAATTTTTGCTTTGAAATCTCCACTAATCTCATAGCGTTCTCTATCTCTTGCTCTTTTTTTTTTTGCAATGCTAATGACAACTCATTGGTAATCGCCAATACCTTTTTCATCAAATTCATAGCGAATGCAAACTCAAATGATTGTAATGCAATTAAAACATGTTTGCATCAACTCTTTGCTCCAGATCATCCATTATAAGATCAAGTACTTCAATAACAGATGAAAACATATCAATGAGTATAACTAAAGTGTTATAATGCTAGCTCCAACGAGTATCACTTGGACGTTGCAAGTTAGTTTCTTGGTTTAGCCCACACCCACTAACAAGTTCTCCCTTAATTAGTGCTTCTATTACTTTTTGACTTTGTATGTCTTTGAGAATATCTTGTCTCTTACTCGAACCTCCAACCATATTTACAACCCTTGATGTAATTTCAAAAAGATATTGAGGAAGAAAGTGAAATTTTGCAACCGCTACCAAACTCAACTGAAGCTGATGAGCAAAACAATGAACATAAAAGGAACATGAATATTCATTCAAAATAAGAGTTTTCTAACCTTTAAGCTTACCTTGCATGTTGGATGCTCTATCGTCTCCTTGAGTAAAGCTGATGTTGTATTTCGAACATATTTTATACTAAGAAAACGTTTAATTATTCGTCCCTCATTGTTCACATATCTTAAACAAATTGCCATTTGCTCCTTCATTGATGCATCACGTGACTCATCAACCAAGATTGTAAAAATTTATCACTGATATCTTTGATGATCACAGAAGTAGTTTCAGCAGCAAAAACTTTACAAATATCTTTCTGAATATCATATACTAATTGTGAAGTTAGAGGAGCATTTTCAAATAAGACATTCTTTATTTGCTCATTATTATCAGCAAGCAAATGAAAAACTTCAAGATAGTTGCCTTTATTTCTCGACAGCTCAGATTCATCTCTACCTTGAAATGATAGTCCTTGATTCAAACATAAACACACAGATGTAACAGTTGCATTCAACCGAATACGGTAGTTTGTTATCTCTTTATTTGCTTTATGAGTAAATAGAGTAAAAACACTTCCTGTAAGGTTTTGATTCATTAGATCTTGACATTTCTTTTTTGATTGATTATGAAAACTGTTATGTTCTCCAACATGAACATCAAATCTCTTCTTCTTTTTCGGTTATTGAATCCAACTTTGACAAATGAATCTGCCCCACCTTGATTATTTTGAGTCCTAAAAAGATAGCAGTAAAGACAATATGTGTTATCTTCCGTTATGCAATACTTTAACGAATCTGGATAATTGTCAAACCAAGTTTCAACAAACCTCATTTTTTGAATGTTATCATCCTTATCACGCCCATTTTTTAACCGCGGGATCTGAACGAAACTGCAACGTTGCTCTTTGGCGCGGTTCCCTGGATTGAGAAAAATACTTGTATTGAGGAGTCGCCACCTAATTATTTAAGTGAATTAGGACACTAAAATGATCTCCATATGATGGTCTGCGAAATTAATGAGATTCTGGATCAGGGTTGTTTATTATCCTAAAGAGAAGGGGTTAGACATACTTTAAGATCCGCTAACTTGCGGTTATCCGATCAAAAACCTAGGTTAATTATCTATCACGCTTTAGAAATATATGTACTTAAAAATATATACTTTAAAGGAAAAGAATATTTGAAAATATTGAGACGGACCTAAAAAATAAATAAACTAGCGATTTCTGATTTTACTCAATCCCTTTTTAATTATTAATGCTAAATCTACCTATTCTAAATATTTCAATAATTACAAGTACAATAAATTAAATTACAAAATACAATACAAAGTAAAGTAACAATAAAAATTAAATACAACAATAAAAGGAATAAAATCCCAATTGTCTTCTTTAGCGCGTTCTTCACAACCTGTCAAAAAACAAACGGTTAGGAATAATAAAATATAAATAAAACCTTTGGATCCGCGCAAAACAATAATAGTTCTGATTACGGAGGACTCAGATATATAAAAAATGGGACATCCTAAACAAGTCTGGCTGCGAAAATTCGCCCTGCCAGCGCATGTTGGCATCTGGTGTATGTGGAAGAAATCATCATGCCCAAAAATTTTATTTCCGTCTTTGCAACTGTGGAGGCCTAAAAAATCGACGGATAACTTTTTCATCGGCCATATGTAGTATTTGTTCAAAATCAGTAAATACCCAATCGTGTAGCATTTGTTCTTTTGGAAATAAGAAAATATGTTCCAAAAAATTACTCCAAAACAGTAAAACACAGTAGAAGCAGTAGCCAAGTTCGCTGAATTTCCAGGTCGCCGAAATGAAAGAGAATCAGCCCAACAACAACATCAAACAAGTCTTGAAAATCAGAAAATAAACCCATCAATCAGAAACAGCCAATAAATACCAAACAGAGTTCAACCGAAAGATGAAACCAACATAAGTCGTCGGAGTTGTGAAAACTCCGGAAAGATACAAAAAGAAACAAAAAAAGTCAGTTCAATCGAAACCACGCGCAGATAACCACAATATAAAAAACCGACATAGGCCGCCGGAGTTTTAGAAACTCCAGCGAGATACCATAAATACAAGAACCAGTCCAACGGAAAACAACATATAATCGAAAGAAAATTGAAATGACAGTGGCGTTGAATCTCGTTAATAAACAAGAGAGGGAACAGAGAGACGGCGTCTCTTCGACGGCAGGATGTCGGAGTGACGCCGGAGTTGGGAAGTCGGTGGTTCAGCAGTGGTCGTTTAGGGGTTCGTCGGAGCTTTGTCGGTGATGGGGGGGGGGGGGGGTGGTGTTCGTGTGCAACCTCGTCGGTCATGACCTCCGGCGGGCAGTGGCGTGGAGATGTGTGTGGTGTGTGTATGTGTGTGGAGGGATAAGGGAGATAGGGATTGAGAAGATGATAAAAATGAAAATGAGAGATATATGGAAGAAGGAGGTGCGGCTGAAGGGAGATGGTAGGTTTTTTTATTTGGGAGGGGTAATGTTTTATTTATAGGGTATGATTAGGGTTTGATATTTGAGGGGGAAAAATAAAAAGGGTTTTGTTTTGGGGGGGGGGGGGGGGAAAAAAAAGGGTTTGATTTCTTGGGGGGAAATATGAAAAGTGTGTTGGGCCTTATTTTTTTGGGGCCTCGGTTTGGGCCTCGATTTGGCGGAATTGGACTGATTTTTGGTTGAGATTGGGTAAAGAGAAATGAGTTGTGGATTAAAAAAAAATACAAAAGAGTGTATTATTTAGAAGAAAATAATTATTTAAAGATATGCAAAATTATTAAAATAAAATGACGGTGTAATAATAATAAAACATAATATTAAGAAAGACCTAATGCTTAATTAAAAAAAATTAAAAAAAATTAAAAAAAATAAAAGATGCGATGTTATTTTGTGAAAAATAAAACATAAAATATTAAGTAAAAATATGATTATTATAAAAAAAAAATGCAAAAAATGATGATAAAAATGCAGTGTTAAAAAATACTTAAAATTGCAACAAATAACCAAAAGATGAATCAAAATTGGGTGTCAACAACTTGTCCCTCTTTGGCTGAAGACGATGAAAGAATTTTCGGACAAAGACATTGACTTGTAGCCAATTTTGTCTCCATCGTCAGAATTAGAACAAAGATCAAGAAATGAATGGGCAAAAGAGAATTTTAAGAAAAATTGGAACCAAAGCTGATGCAGATTCAAAATTTTGTCCCAGTGTCGAATTATGATGACATTGAGTTGCTGCGATGCTAGAAATTAAAGACGGGCTAACGTCGATTTAAAATTCATTTCAGTGTCGAATTATGATGACACTAGGTTGATGCGTTGCTAGAAAATAAAAGGCGGGGTGACGCTTATTCAAAATTTTGTCTCAGTATTGAATTATGATGACACTGTGTTATTGGTGTTGTGGGATGCTGGAAAATTAACGACAATGCCGACGCAAATTCAAACTTTTGTCCCAGTATCGAATTATGATGACACTAGATTGCTGCGATGCTAGAAAATTAAAGACGGGCTGATGCCGATTCAAATTTGTCTAAGTATCGAATCATGATTACACTGGGTTACAGTTGCGATGCTGGAAGAGACAGAGTGTTTGTTCCTGAGGTCAAAATGCAAAAGGAAATGCTGATGACGTCATTTCTGGACGCAATGCGGATGTTCGTCATTTCTGGATGCAATGCGGATGTTTGTTGTTTCTGGACGAAGATGGAGTCGTTTCTGGACGCAATGCAGATGTTCGTCATTTCTAGAAGAAGATGACGTCGTTTCTGGACGCAATGCAGATGTTCGTCATTTTTGGACAAAGGTGGCATCGTTTCTGAACGTAATGCAAATGTTCGTCGTTTCTGGACGAATGTGGCATCGTTTCTGGACGCAATGCAGATGTTCGTCGTTTTTGGATGAAGGTGACATTATTTCTAGATGCAATGCAGATATTCGTCATTTTTGAACGAAGATGATATCGTTTTCGAACGTAATATAAATATTCATCATTTTTTAACAAAGAATGACGTCGTTTCTGGACGTAATGCAAATAACGTCATTTCTGAACGTAATGCAGATGTTCGTCGTTTCTGAACGAAGATGACGATATTGTATTGACGATGTTGTATTGACGATGTTGATTGTGTTATTGTGTTGACGTGATTATGATGCCGTCATTGTGTTGACGATGCTGATGGCGTCATTATGTTGATGCGATGATGATGTCGTCATTGTGTTGACGATGTTGATAGTGTCATTATGTTGATGCGCTAATGATATCATCATTGTGTTGACGATGCTGATGATGTCATTGTGTTGACGCGCTGATAATATTGTTATTGTGTTGACGATGTTAGTAGCGTCATTGTGTTGACACGATAATGATGTCGTCATTGTGTTGAAGCGCTGATGATGTTGTCATTGTGTTGACCATGTTGGCGACGTCATTGTGTTGACGCAATAATGATGTCATCATTTTGTTGACGCTGCTGATTGCGTCATTATGTTGACGTGCTGATGATGTCGTCATTGTGTTGATGATGTTGATGACGTCATTGTGTTGACGCGATGATGATGTCTTCATTGTGTTAACGTGCTGCGTTTGTGACCCGCTTGAGTTGAAATTCTGGCAAACTCAATCTGGATGAAGAGTTAATGCATGGATATATGTAATGTAAAATGAATAGATAAGGATGAGAATATGACCTGTAAGTCGAAACACCGTCCTTGTACCAACCTAAAGCATTTGGGACCCTGTAGGTCAAGATGGGGCTTTTGTACAGATGTCAAACATGAATGTGATCCTCAAAATATGCCCCAATTTCTGGTATATGAGGATGTTGAACTCTCCACTAGACAAAATCGAATCATATGTAGGTACCTTTTCTGCTCTATCAAGGTGATTAGATGAGCTTATTTGTTATGTGTAAAAAATAAGAGATAAAAGATTTTAAATGGTGTGACCGAAGCCGATGTGGCTGCCTACGTATCCCACCGGGGAATCAGGTCAAGACGTAATGCGTGATGCAAAAAATAAGGATTTTTATGATTTTCAAATGATGTGGGACCGAAGCCAATGTGGCCGCCTACATATCCCGCAGAGGAAATCAGGTCAAGACGTAGTTCGTGATGCAAAAATAAGGATTTTTAAGGTTTTCAAACAATGTGGGACCAAAGCCGATATGACCGCCTACGTATCCTCCGAGAGAATCAGGTCAAGACGTAGCTCGTGATGTAATAAATAAGATTTTCAATATATGTATTTTTTATTGTTTTTCTGAAAAAATGGAAAAATAGCATCACGTTCTGACTTCAGTTGATATCAACAATTAGTATTGTGCTTAAAATTTCCGTTGTTTGATTTATGTCTAACCGAGACTGACTCCAGGGTAATTCACACAGCTTCAGATGGTACCTCAAACATACCTAAGTGTCGACACTTGCTTCAAGCAATGATTTTGAACTATACGCATCCTCATGTTTCAAATGTCCTCACTGAAAGAAAGTCTCATCCTCACATATATTTTAATATTTTGAACTTTGGAACGTTTAGAGAAGCACACTCACACAAAAGGATGTTCAATACATACAATTATGATACCATAGGCTTGGTCATCATGTAAGTATCCACTAACATGAGAACCCTCAGTATAAGATCATGTGGACTTGTCACGGGTTTGTAATGTAGGCTTGGGGAAAGGAAGGATATTATTTGGGAAAGGAGTGACTAATCCTTTCTTGAGCGTTGGATTATTTTTGCGCTTGGCATCTGTGTGCCTTGATGCTGATCTGCTTCTTTTTTTCCTTTTCTTTTGGACTGACTTCTTTTGAATCCTTCGTTTGGAGCTTTTCCCCTTTTCAGAGTTATTTCCTCATTTCATTTTTTTTATGTCGGGGCTTTTGTTTTCTCCTTTGTATGAAGTCGTCCTTTGATTTTGGCTTCCTTTTCTCATTTTTTATGATATTGCAACTTTATCCCTAGAAACTTCAACACAAATATCATTGTCAGCAATTTGCATTTTTCCAATGCGCACAAGGAAGTAGGGCCAAGAAAGGGATAATGCGTGTATGCACTTAGAAAGGATATAAACATAATATGCGGTTCAAAAGAATAGACTTTAGGCTCAAAGGGGGAGTGCTACGAATAATGTTATTTGGTAGGCTGGAAAAACTCAAACGGATCAAAGAAAGTCTACGATCATTTCCTATACCGAGTGTTACTCAGGATTTCACCTCAACAAATATTCAGGCCAAGTTCTAGATCATAATGCATTGCAATTGAACTTATTCAAAACTCACCACACAATGTACATGAAACGATGAGGTTGATTTCGTTCTTATCTTGAAAGCATGCAAGATAGTTTCATTACAGGTGTGAATGAGAGGTACCAAAAGAATCTATATCTTACCACGAAGTAAGCCATACTGATTATTACTCGTTCTTTCCTATGCACACTCCTAACTGTGTTGGTATCAACCAAGTCAAATAATGATACTTAAAATATATTTGTTTGTGTTTTTTTTCGAATAAAGGGGTTTTCTTTTTGTATTTTTTTTTGAATAACTTTTTTTTTTATATTTTTGAATAAAGGGTACCAAACCTGAGTAGAACTTCCTACATATCTCACTTTTGATAAGAATCAGGTGTGCGTAGTTCGTTCTGATATGTTATAAAATGCATGCTTAAAAAGAATTGATATATGATAGGATGATAAGAATAAAAGTTTGTGCAAAATAAATGTTTGTCCACTATAGAATGAATGTAAAGTAAAATGACTGTCCACGATATGATGAATGTAATGAAAAAATGAAAGTTTGTGTCTGTGATAGAATGAATGTAATGAAAAAATGAATGTATGTGATAGAATGAATGAAATGCATGAGTGAACCAAATATATCATACTTTTTATTATTATCATTTTTATGTGGTGCCGAACTCAAGATGGGTTGCCTACGTATCACACCGTGTGGTGAGAATCAGACACGCATAGTTCGGGAAGATATGTTGCGAAATGTAAAGGGATTATGTAACAAAAATTTAAGCATATCAATTAATTTACAAATATGTATAAAAATACAAAAGTATAGAAAACCTAGAGCGATGCCTCGTTGAATCTGGTATTGGCTGACTTCTTTCAGTCAACATAACTCCCGATCATTTTGTGATTTGATATGATTTTTTTTTGTGTTTTTTAACGACCGCCCTCGACTGTTTGCGAGGACGATCTTCCTGCAAAAAATATGTGAAATAGGTGAGAGAAGGAAAGTCACAAAAATAATAAAATGTATGGAAGTGACAATATAGTAAAAGACTTTCCTGATCGATTCGACCAGACTGAATGTTGATGCTTCACAGGTCCAAGTCGTGATGTTCAAGAACGATTTATCCAGTAGAAGTCCTGATTGCAGCGTGACAGCAAAAAGTGCAAAAATGTAAATGCTCATGCCCGGAGTTGCAAACACATAACATGGTATGTACAAAGTTAAAAGGGTAATTATTGTTTTAAACGATATGTACAGAGTTGCTAGCGACAAACACTAGTAAAACAAAAAGGCATGCAAATCAAGCGCGCCCCCCAATATGCATGAGACCTCTCTTATGCCAGAGGTGAGCCTAAACGCCAAATAAGCGAGATTGTGACAGATTGATCCAAGTTGCTAAACATTAATGCTTTTATTGAAAATAAAGATAAAATGAATGTACATTTTCCAATGATTAGGCTTGAATCCGTTTATCAATATCACGCTACACATATATGCTGATTGGTCGTTGGGTTGTGACACCCGTCGACAATTTAGTAGATTTCCTAATTGTGGAGACGATACTGAGGTCCGATCCACCTAAGAGGTATGCATGCATGTCTTAAAATAAAGGGTAGTATAGCTCTATCATAAATTTGCTAAGATTTGGCTTACTATACACAAGGTTCCTGAGCGGACAACTCGAGTGAGAAGGCTACGCGGCCACCAGATGGTCCGGACGCTCCGCGCAAAATGCCAACTCTATTAAATTTGGGTATCTGAAAGAAATTTGTGGGTGCGCGAAACACACCTCGCGTGTAATGTGTGATAGTGTCGATTTTTCGAAAGGGAAAAAATATGAGCGGAATGCTAGTTTAAGGAAAGCAGTAAAAGAGAATAGCAATTAAAATAATTAATTACAAAATTAAAAGCAAACAATTTAAAGTACTTACAACAAAAAGCAGAATAAAGCGCAATATTTAATTAACCTGAATTTGCTATGGTTAAGAACCTGATTTCCCCAGCAGAGTCGCCATGCTATCGCGACCGTTTTTGACCGCGGGGTCTGAACGAAACTGCAACATTGCTCTTTGGCGCGGTTTCCTGAATTGAGCAAAATGCTTGTATTGAGGAGTCACTACCTAATTATTTAAGTGAATTAGGATACTAAAATGATCTCCATATGATGGTCTGCAAAATTAATGAGATTCTGGATCAGAGTTCTTTATTATCCTAAAGGGAAGGGGTTAGACATCCTTTAAGATCCGCTAACTTGCGGTTATTCGATCAAACATAGGTTAATTATCTATCACGCTTTAGAAATATATGTACTTAAAAAATATATACTTTAAAGGAAAAGAATGTTTGAAAATATTGAGATGAACCTAAAAAATAAATAAACTAGCGGTTTTTGATTTTACTCTATCCCTTTTTAATTAATAATTCTAAATCTACCTATTCTAAATATTTCAATAATTACAAGTACAATAAATTAAATTACAATATACAATACAAAGTAAAGTAACAATAAAAATTAAATACAACAATAAAAAGAATAAAATCCTGATTGTCTTCTTTAGCGCGTTCTTCACAAGCTGTCAAAAACAAACGGTTAGGAATAATAAAATATAAATAAAACCTTTGAATCCGCGCAAAACAATAATAGTCTTGATTACGGATGGCTCAGATATATAAAAAAGTGGGACATCCTAAACAAGTCTGGCTGCGAAAATTCGCTCTGCCAGCGCATGTTGGCATCCGGTGTATGTGGAAGAAATCATCATTACCCAAAAAATTTATTCCCGTTTTTGCAACTGCGGAAGCCTAAAAAATCGATGGATAAATTTTTCATCGGCCATGTGTAGTATTTGTTCAAAATCAGTAAATACCTAATCGTGTAGCATTTGTTCTTTTGGAAATAAGAAAATCTGTTCCAAAAAATTACTCGGACAGATAAGAAACACATGAAAGCGAGCCAAGTTCCGAATTTTGGTCACGAAATGAAAGAAAATCAAAAAATCAGCCCAACAGCAACAACAAACAAGTCCCGAAAATCAGAAAAAATAAACCCATCAACCAGAAACAGCCAACATATACCAAACAGAGTGCAACCGAAAGATGAAACCAACATAAGTCGCCGGAGTTTTCAACTCCGGCAAGATACAAAAAGAAACGCAAAAGTCAGTTCAACCGAAACCACGCGCAGATAACCACAATATAAAAAACCAATATAGGCCTCCGGAGTTTTAGAAACTCCGGCAAGATACCATAAATGCAAGAACCAGTCCAACGGGAAACAACATATAACCGAAAGAAAATAGAAATGACAGTGGCGTTGAATCTCATTAATAAACAAGAGAGGGAACAGAGAGACGACATGGCTTCGACGGCAGGATGCCGGAGCGACGACGGAGTTGGGACGTCGGTGGTTCAGTAGCGGTCGTTTAGGGGTTCGTCGGAGCTTTGTCGGCGATGGGGGGTGTTCGCGTGCAACCCCGCCGGTCATGACCTCCGGCGGGCAGTGACGTGGAGGTGTGTGTGGCGTGTGTATGTGTGTGGAGGGATTAGGGAGATAGGGATTGAGAATATGATAAAAATGAAAAGGAGAGATATATGAGAGAGAGAGGTGCGGCTGAAGGGAGATGATGAATTTTTTTATTTGGGAGGGGTAATGTTTTATTTATAAGGTAAGATTAGGGTTTGATATTTGAGGGGGAAAAATAAAAAGGGTTTTTGTTTTTGGGGGGAAAATAAAAAGAGTTTGATTTTTTGGGAGGAAAGATGAAAAGTGTGTTGGACCTTATTTTTTTGGGGCCTCAATTTGGGCATCGATTTGGGGGAATTGGCCTGATTTTTGGTTGAGATTGGGTAAAGAGAAATGAGTTGTGGATTAAAAAAAAATACAAAAGCGGTGTATTATTTAGAAGAGAAAAATTATTTAAAGATATGCAAAATTATTAAAATAAAATTATGGTGTAATAATAATAAAACATAATATTAAGAGAGACCTAATGCTTAGTTAAACTAAATTAAAAAAAAATAAAAGATGCGATGTTATTTTGTGAAAAATAAAACATAGAATATTAAGTAAAAATATGATTATTATAAGAAAAAATGCAAAAAATGATTATAAAGATGCGGTGTTCAAAAATACTTAAAATTGCAATAAATAACAAGATGAGTCAAAATTGGGTGTCAACTGTTGGCTCCATGGAAAGTTGTGGTTTCTAGGTTGAAACGACCCCTTTAATAGATAAGCTCGTCTTACTCTATCTCTATGATTAGCATCGTAACTCCATATTATTGGTCTCTTTCCAGGGTCTGCCGGGAGATTGTCGAAGTCAATTTCAATATTTGAAGGTCTCTTTTGAACATTTGATTTAGAAGAATCAACCATTGGAGACTTTCTTTTAAGTAATTTCTCCATCAATACAATCTTTAAATCCACAATAATAATGTTCTACAAAAATCCAAAACTATATGATCATTTATCAAACACTAATTAATTCAAATAATAATAAATTTGCACTAATTAGGATTCACAAAAAATAACTATTGTAATGAAATTGAATAAATGATGGAAAAATCTTACATGTACTAAATAAAGATAGGTAGCACAAAAACCAAAGTCTTGAAGAAGACCACAAGAAAAGAACCTGAAAAAGTGAAGAGACAACACTTTTAGAGAAGAACCTGAAGAAGTAAAATAGAGAAAGACAACACTTTTAATAGATTAGTACTTTTTTTCTTTTGTTGGACTTATGAATTTCCTTTTGCAAATTTATTGAGCTTGGATAATTTAAGAGTAGCAAAAGGTTGGGGGCTAATGTTATTTGTTGGTGGAAGCTTTTTGACCATTATTGTTAATATAGTAATAGTAAAAAAAAATTATTGGGTCTATAGCTCCCAGTGGGCTTCACTTAGGGCTGCACAAAATTCGGTCCGGACCGAAAAATCGGACCGGACCGAACCTGTTCGGACCGGTCTTCGGTCCCTGTATTTTCAAAATTCGGTTTTCGGTCCGGTCCGGTCGAGTCGGTCGGTCGGACGAATTTTTTTAATTTTTTTTATTTTTTATAATATATATAATTCCTAATATATATAATATATATAATTTATAATTTTCTAATATATATAATTCCTAATTTTCTAAATTTCTAATATATAATATTATATAATTCCGGATCGGGTTCCGGGGCCCGGTTTTTTTTTTTAAAATTGAATTACCAATACTGAAATTGACATTCTCGGACGCGGTGCCATGAAATTTTTACGTTGAAATCTAATGTACATCGCGAGATATTTAGATTTGAAAATGGGAAAAACGTAACGATTTGGGGGAAAAGAGAAATTGAGGGGCAATATGGACGTTTTTGGAGAAATCTGGTGAAGCTGTCCGTTTGGGATTATTCGTCTCGAAAAAATACGCGAAATCAAATTTTTTTTAGGTAAAACGGACGTCCGAGCGCAAAGTTATGACCGTATAAAGTTTGATCAATTTACAACCTATATTTCATATGTCAATACGTCGGCCGACCGGGAAGAAAGTGGTGGGGTGGGGTGTGGGGGGTGTTTAGTGTGGGTGAATGGGTCAGGGGTCAGATCAAGTCGGTCCATTCGGTCCGAAAACCCGGACCGGACCGAAAATGACCCGGACCGGACCGAGAAATTCGGTCCGGTTTTCGGTCCGGAGAATCCGAATGTTCGATCCTCGGTTCGGTCCGGTTCGGTCCGGTTTTGACCCTTTGTGCACCCCTGGGCCTTCACTAGGCTTCGTCCCTGGCTATGATTGCCCATGTTTCACGTCTGAAAGTTTCATACTTGTATTTAAAAAATTGTAGCCTTTTTTTACCGTTACATATATATTAAGAATTTGTTTGTCAAGTAAAATTAGTATTTTATGGAAGTTGTACCGAAATTCGATTAGCATATATTTTGTTTATAAAGGATCAATGTCACGTGTACACCTGTAATGGATCATATTATTTGTGATGGGAAAACTTAATAGTTACACATTTTTTACTTTCCAATGTCAATACCACATATTATTCCACCATTTGTGGTGTACTCGTTCACAAGAATAATTTACTTCAACATGAATATATATAAGTATACATGTACGCACACATATATACAGTCAAATCTCTCTATAACAACATTTACATATAATAACTCTTCTTTATAATGGCTAAGTTTTTTCGGAACTAATTTTTTATGTTATATTTTACTTCTCTATAACAACATTTTACATTTAACAACAACAACCAACTTTATAACATTACATTCTTTGTAAAATTAGCCCCGTATAATAACTATCTTCTTTTTTTGGTAATATAATAATTAACCATCTTTATAAAAATAGAATATCTATGATTACCAATAATAAATGTAGAGATTTTGGTCAAAAATTTAATTTGACACTTTAATATACTATTATTATGACAAAATGTTACATATGAATACATATTGCAATCTAAAAATATCAGTGTCTTCTATTTTTATTTATAAATAGTTTTTAAAAAGAAAAAACTATCTATAGAGAAAGCAAATAGACAAATATTTGATTCATTCTAATCTTTTTAAACAAGCTACAATTATAAATTTTCTCTATCAATCTTGAAAGAATTTAATTTTCAAGTATATTTAAAATATGTGCTTTAGAGCTTGAAACTTACACATTCAGTCAACAACATACCTAGTGTAATTCCATAAAGTGGGGTCTGAAGAGGATAGGATGTACACAGACATTACCTCTACCATTGTTGGGGCAGAGAGGCTATTTCTGATAGACCTTCGGCTCAAAACACATAGTCAATGCAAGATTACAAGAAAGTAAGACAACAAAAAATATCAAGATATAGAACGAATGAAGTAATATCCTGTCATGATCCCTTTTCAACGATCATGGTGGCACCTACATAATCCCACCACGTAGACGAACCACTCTCAACTCATTAAATATGATAAGATATAAGTAAAGGCGAAATAAATACAAATACTACAAATTGTCTCATAATATGATGCAGAAGAAAATGATAAGTCTAATACATCCAAATCAACCTCCCAAGTAATCTAGTATCTGAATATAAGAGCACTAAAAAATCTGATACAAATATCAGAAATGGCCACGCAGGCCAAAACCAAATACATAGTCTGAAATAAGTCTCTCAAATGCAAGAAAAAGACTTTGATAAAGAAGGAGCATTCAAGGGTATGATGAAGATAGCAACCTCACCATGAATATTGAGGATCAACTGCTCGAACTCAGCTACGTGGTCTCGAGCTGGTGGTCGGATCTATATCTACATCAAGAAAAGATGCAATAAGTGTAGCATGAGTACACAACGTACCCCCATATACATCACAGGACAACAATGAAGGAATTATATAATCAGAGATAAATACAAAGTTGACACCAAGTAATCCTAAACACAGTACACTAATCAAGGTAAGTCACATAGTACATATAATAATACATGATTTCTTATTTCAATAAAAGTTCATATCTACTCACGTTATTCAATTTTCAAGGGTCCTACAATAACTCAAGTATCAAGAAATGAGAATAATCCTTTCATGTCCAGAAAGTCATCAACAATACACTTCAAATACAAGTTCATTCACAAGTAATCAATGATATGATGGATGAAATACATATGCCAGGTACCTTTCCATCAACCGGTATACATACTTTACAGGGGTTTGCCATATAAAAGTGATTCATAGGGGAGCCACAAAGTTCATATACCCCTCCGCTCCGGAATAACTCATCGGATCACGGACCCCAGCTTTTGGTTATAATAATATCATGTTGCAGGCATGCAACTATGATCTCCACATATCAATATCATCTTAGTGTTGCCATAATTTCAACAATATTCTTACCTTTCCCGATCAAAGGCGAGCCAATGAGCTTCTAAGTTAATGAAGAGCTTCCCTTGATGTGAGCAGAACTATCTATTTGAATTATGTTGAAAGCGACCCTCCATTCCTGCTTTGAGGAGTAGATTGAAGGGCTTATCGCTTCTCCTACTGCTGCTCCCGGCCCCGTCCCGCAGCCGACCGATCTGCTGCCAACACATTAGAAAGATCGTTTTTGTTCAACATTTCTTTTTTTCCCGTCAAGTAGGGAAAGTAAGAGAATAGTGAACCATAACATAATTATACCACTCAAGTATCAATATCATAGTGTCATGAGCATATGAATGAAAATGACAATTTAAGGTAAGATATCATGATACAATGAGATACAATCAAATAAGAGATGAAATATCATATACTTTCAACAATTCAATACACATACATAATACAAGTATAATCCAAGATATAATATCGAAAGCATGTGTGATGAGTAAACATTTAAAAAACTATGGCAATAATTCCACATATGGCGACAAGCCCAAATAATCAGTAGTCAAACCAACACAAGATTGATTCTCCAAACTCCACCATCATTGTTCAACACTGGTACCCACTTAGACGTTCATCACAACTGCCTGAGTGAAACCCCTCAACACGTCCAATACCCTTAATATTTATAACTAATTATGCAGTTCTATCTAAATCTCGAAAAACTAAACCGTAGTTGTTATACCCCGTAATTCCAGGGCATATAAGTGAGAACGTAAGTAAGAAAATAAGATTGGAAGGTTGGAAGAAAGTATAATTACATTTTCTTATGAAAAAATGTGAAGATGAAAATTATTAACTTAGAGTTTAATACTTCTAATTGGATTTTTGGGATTAGTATTGGATTATGAAGTATTGAAATTAATAATATGGGGCCCGTGTAACACCCCATTTTAACCGGAGTCGAAACGGGATTACTGCTACATATGGTTAGATTCCTAAATGTATTTTAAGGAGTCGCCACCTAATTATTATAGTGAATTAGGACACTAAAAAATGTAGCATAAAATACTACAAATGACTTCCATTTAATGGTCTGCGAAATTAGTAAGATTAGGTCGTGGTTCTTTATTATCCTAAAGGGAAGGGGTTAGGCACCCTTTAAGATCCGCTAACTTGCGGTTGTTCGTTCAAACCTAGGTTAATTATTTATTGCTCTTTTTATTCTACCTATTCTAAGCATTTTACATAATTTACAATTAAAATAAAATACAATGCAAAATAATAAAACATGAAATTAAATACGACATAAAATAAACTCCGGGGCATTCTTTTTGAAATGCATCTCCGGAAACCTGCATAAACACTTAGTAAAAGTATTAGTAATAGAATACATAAGTTTTAAAATAATAGCAAAAATTAACAAACAAAGCAAATAAATCCGTCTTTTGTACAGGGGAGGCCTTGGAAATCAGACGGGGATTCCTTCATTGGCCAATATTGCTAAAAATAATAAAATAAATAAAACCTTCAGATCCGCGCCAAAACAGTAATAGTTTTAAACACGGAGGACTCAGATATGCAAAAATATAAAGTATGACAGCCTAAACAAGCGCTGAAATTCGCCAAGCGCATGTTGGTTATCCGATGTAAGTGGAAGAAATCATCCTTGCCCAGAAAGCTTCATTTATTTTATTTTCCGTCTTTGCAACTGTGGAGGCCTCAAAAATCGACGGATAACTTTTTCATCGGCCATCTCTTAGCCAAATCAGCAAATGACCAATCCCGCACAAATATCACACAGTAACCCATCCCTTTACATTACACTTTTCTTACCCATATATAAACAGCACCCTTACTACATTATATCAAACATGCTTAACATATATAACAATACTAACAATTATAACCTAACACAATTAAATTAAGATAAGAAAACACACAAGGATACATAAAGAACCAAAATTATCAGGGAATATCGAGTTTACTTTTGGACCCGAAACGAAATTGTCCCGACCCGGATCGAACAGTGCACAAACCGAACAGACCTGAGATCAGGGCCAAAACAGTTCCAAGAAATAATATTTTCTAGTCTAAATATCAAAATAAAACAACAATAATTTAGAAACGGATCCGAGTTTGATCAGACCCAAGATTGAATCCAAAAAGCGATGAAGATCGCAACCAAAATATGTTCCAACATTAAGATTTTAATTTAAGTATCGACATGAACAAACAACAATATTTTGAATTGGGTTCGGATTTGACCCGACCCGAGATTAAAACCCCAAAGAAAGAAATCAATTCATTTTTTTTTGCTTTTACTTTCTGTTTTTTTTTTGTTGATTTTAGATTAGAAATTAGGAAGATAAAAATGTGTATTTTCTAAAACAAAACAAAATGATGATATATAAAAATTAATATTCAAAATCCGACCTCTTTCTTGAAGAACAATGGGGGGTTTTATAGACGAGCTTTCCCCAAAAAATATCCATCCAAAACTTCAAACGAAATAAAAATAAAAAAAATCAAGAAACTTGTCATTCCAACTGATTTTAGGGGGATGGAGACTCCGGATTTTGGGGATAAGGTGTGGGTTGTCAGGGTAGTGGGTGAGGGAAAGGGGTGAGTTGACGTAGAGGGGATGGGGGTGTCGGCTAGGCAAGGGTAGGGGTAAGGAGAGTTGAGAGTGAAAAGAGAGGCTGGGGGGCTTCTTTAGTTAAAGAGAGGGTGAGGGACGGCTGAGCCTTTAGTACTAGGGCTGATCTTTTGTTGTGTTGGGGGGAAAGTTTATTATATAGGGGGGTGTGTTAGGGTTTGGTATTTGGGGGGAAATGAAAAGTAGGTTTTGATTTTAGGGGGGAAAAATAAAAGAGGGTGTTTGGATGATTTTAAAAATAGCGTCGGCTTGGACTGATTCAAATTGTGTCTTGGATCGGTTTGACAAAAATGCAAGGTGTTAATTATTTAAAGAAAAATTATTTAAAAATATGCAAAATTATTAAAATGCAAATGCCGATTTAATAATACTAAAATGCAATTTTAAAGACATGTTTAATGCTGATTAAAAGTAAAAATGGGATGTCAATTAATTATTTAAAAGATGCAAATATTATTAAAATAAAACGATTGTAACAATAACAAAACATAATATTAACAAAGACATATGCTTATTTTAACATAATAAGATAAAAATGCAAAAATCTTGATTAAAATGCGATGTGCTAAAATACTTAGAATTGCAACAAATATACAAAAACGGGTCAAAATTGGTATCACAACATGTCCTCTTTGTACGGAGATGATGGAAGAGTCTTGGACAAAGATGTTGACTTGTAGCCAATTTTGTCCTGTTTATAAACTAGAACTCAAAAATAGGGATGATGCAGACTAAAAATGTCCGATGTCAAATCATGATGACCTTTGGTCGTGGACGCAAAAAAAAAAATAAAAAAAAAAGCAAAGCTGACACTGATTTAAAAAATGTCCCAGTGTTGAAGTATGATTGACACTGGGTTGCAGGTGATGTGGTGTTGAAAAAGACAAGGTTATTGTGGATGTTGATGGCGTCATTGCATAGACGCGATGCAGATGCTCGTCGTTGCATAGACGAAACATGAATGAAGCCGTTGCATAGGCTTAAAATGAAAGGACGTCGTTCTCGGACGCAATGCAGATGCTCGTCGTTGCATAGACGAAACATGAATGAAGCCGTTGCATAGGCTTATATGAAATGACGTCGTTTTCGGACGCAATGCAGATGCTCGTCGTTGCATAGACGAAACATGAATGAAGCCGTTGCATAGGCTTAAAATGAAATGACGTCGTTTTCGGACGCAATGCAGATGCTCGTCGTTGCATAGACGAAACATGAATGCAGCCGTTGCATAGGCTTATATGAAATGGCGTCGTTTGCGGACGCAATGCAGATGCTCGTCGTTGCATGGACGAAACATAAATGGCCGCCAGATAGGCTTAAAATGAAATGGCGTCGTGGCATCGACGCGTTGCAGATGCTCGGCGTTGCAGATCCGAAACATAAATGAAGCCGTTGCATAGGCTTAAATGAAATGACGCTTTGGACGCAATCTGGATGCTCGTCGTTGCATGGACGAAACATAAATGAAGCCGCAGATAGGCTTAAAATGAAAGGGCGTCGTTGCATGGACGCGATGCAGATGCTCGTCGTTGCATGGACGAAACATAAATGAAGCCGTTGCATAGGCTTAAAATGAAAGGGCGTCGTTGCATGGACGCGATGCAGATGCTCGTCGTTGCATGGACGAAACATAAATGAAGCCGTTGCATAGGCTTAAAATGAAAGGGCGTCGTTGCATGGACGCGATGCAGATGCTCGTCGTTGCATAGACGAAACATGAATGAAGCCGTTGCATAGGCTTAAAATGAAATGCATTGGTTTAGGGGCGTACCTGCTTTGTGACCCGTCTGGGTTGAGATAGCGTCATTGCATAGACGCTGTGCATTTGTGACCCGCATGGGTTTATTGTTGTGTTTCTGCCTTTGCTGATATGAAGATCCTGCACTCAAAGAAAACTTGTGAGTTTTTTAGGAAATGAGTGGTTGATTAGAGTCGGCTCTGTAGCTTTGGCTCTTGACGCTTGCATTCTTGGTTTGCACTGAAGACCTAGTTGGCCTGCTTTTTCCTGTCTATTGCCATGTTCTTGCACTGAATTCCTTAAAATGTCCCAGTTCCGTAATGAAGATGTTGAATAGGTAAGGTTGCATCTTGACGCTATCAAGGCGTCGTAAGCATTTTTTTTTATAATGAATGAAAAGCTAACGAGAAATGGACAATGTACAATTGAGTAGATGAGAATGCAACCCCGAAAATATGTAGTAGTAATGGATGCAAAATATATGAGGATGCTAAACTCTCGATGGACAAAATCGAATCAATGCGTAAACAAGGAAGAAATATTTCTAACGCGACTGGCCGATGTAATGCGCCACGTATCCCGCCGAGGGAGTCAGGTCAAGACGTAGTTCATGTTGCAAAAATAAGATTTTTTTTTTTTAAATGTTGTGGGACCGAAGCCGATGTGGCCGCCTACGTATCCCGCTGAGGGAATCAGGTCAAGACGTAGTTCGTGATGCAAAATGATTTTTATGTAATATGCATTTTGTTGTTTTTTTCTGAAAAAATGGAAGACGACATTACGTTCTGACTCCAGTTGATACCAACAATTAGTATTGTGCATAAGGATGTTCTTTTATTGTTTTACCTAACCGAGATTGACTCTGGTGTAATTCACACAGTTTCAGATAGTACCTCAAACATACCTGAGTGTCGACACACTTGCTTGCATCCAAGGTTTCGAACTAAACGTAATCTCATGTTTCAAATGCCTCACTGAAAGAAGGTCCCATCTCACACATATATTTCAGTATTTTGAATTTTGGGACGTTGAGAGAAAAGACACTCACACTCAGAAAGATGTTCAATGCATGCAATTGTGATACCATAGGCTTTAAGTATCCACTAATGTGAGAACCCTCAGTATAAGATCATGTAGGGCTTGTCACGGGCTTGTAATGTAGGCTTGGGGAAAGGATGGATATCATTTGGGTAAAAAGTGACTAATCCTTCCTCGAGAGTTGGACTATGTCCGTGCTTGATATTTGTGCGTTTTGATGCTGACTTGCTTTCTTTTTGTCTCAGTATTTTGCATTGACTTCTTTTGAATCTTTCATTTCGAGCCCCTTTTTTTTTTTCGGGGTCATATATTCCCTTTTTTTTTTTTGGGCTTTTGATTTTCTCTTTGTGTGAAGTCGTCATTTTTTTTTTTTTTTTTTTTTTTTTTTTTTTTTTTGAAGAAAATATACATTTTTTTTTTTTTTGAATAAAGTGTACCGAACCCGAATAGGGCTGCCTACGTATCCCGCCGAGGGAGTCAGGTCAAGACGTAGTTCATGCTGCAAAAATAAGAATTTTTATGATTTTAAAATGATGCGACGGCCGATGCGGGTCGCCACGTATCCCATTGAGGAATCAGTCGAGACGTAGTTCGTGATGCCAAATAATTTTTATGTAATATGCATTCTGTTGTTTTTTTTCTGAAAAAATGGAAGACGACATTACGTTCGACTCATTGATACCAACAATTAGTATCAGGCATAAGGATGTTCTTTTATTGATTTCAGTCTAATCGAGATTGACTCTGGTGTAATTCACACAGCTTCAGATAGTACCCCAGACATACCTGAGTGTTGACACACCTGCTTGCATCCAAGGTTTCGAACTACACGTAGCCTCACGTTTCAAATGCCCTCACTGAAAGAAAGTCCCATTTCACACATATATTTCAGTATTTTGAATTTTGGGACGTTGAAAGAATTGCGCTCACACTCAAAAAGATGTTCAATGCACGCAATTGTGATACCATAGGCTTGGCCGTCATGTAAGTATCCACTAATGTGAGAACCCTCAGTATAAGATCATGTAGGGCTTGTCACGGGCTTGTAATGTAGGCTTGGGGAAGGGATGGATATCATTTGGATAAAAAGTGACTAATCATTCCTCGAGAGTTGGACTACGTCCATGATTGACATTTGTGCGCTTTAATGTTGACTTACTTTCTTTTTGTCCCAGTTTTTCTATATTGACTTCTTTTGAATCTTTCATTTGGAGCCCCCCTTTTTTTCGGGGTTATGTATTCCCCTTTTTTTTTATCGGGGCTTTTGATTGTGTGAAGTCGTCTCTGCTTTTGATTTTGAGACTTTGACAATTTTTGTCTTTGCCGACTTCAATACAGGATTTTGTCACCACTTGCACATTTCTAAAGCGCCGGCGAGGTCCGCCAAGAGAGGGATAGTGCGTACGCACTCAGAAAGGGTATAGGTGTAATATGCGGTTGTCAAAAAATAGGTTTTAGGCTCAAAGTGGCGTACTAGGGATAATATTATTTGGTAGGCTGAAAAGGCTCAAACGGGTCAAAGAAAGCCTACGATCATTTCTCACACCGAGTGTTGCTCAGGATTTCGCCTCAACAAACATTCAGGCCAAGTTCTAGATCACAATGCAATGCGATTGAACTTATTCAAACACTCACCACACAATGCATATGAAACGATGAGGTCGGTTTCATTCTTATCTTGGAAACATGCAAGACAATGTCATCTGCGGGTATGAATAAGAGGTACCAAAAGAATCTATGGTTTACCACAAAGTCAACCCATACTGATTATCACTTGTTTTTTTTATGCACAACCCTAAATGTGTTGGTATCAACAAAGTCAAACAATAATACTAAAAAAATATTTTTTTTTAATAACATTTTTTTTGTATTTTTTTTTAATAAAGTATTTCTTCTTTTTGTATTTTTCGAATAATTGTTTTTTTTGTATTTTTTTTGAATAAATGGTACGAACCGAATAGAGTGCCACGTATCCCGCCGAGGGAATCAAAGCGCGTAGTTCGCTCAAATATGTTATAAAGCGTATGCTTGGAAAAATTTATCAAAAGGATAGCAATATAAAGTGCAAAAATAAATGATTGTCAGTGGGCGAATGCAAAGTAAAATGAATGCCCAAAACATGATGAATGAATGCGTTTTTTTTTTGTTTTGTTTTATTTATTTATTTTTTTGTTTTTATTTATGTGGTGGTGTCGAACTCAAAATGAGTTGCCTACGTATCACACCGTGTGGTGAGAATCAGACACGCGTAGTTCGAAATAATTATGTTGTAAAATGCATGCTTGAAAAAAAAAAAAAAAAAAAAAAAAATTATCAATGAAAGGATGGTAATGTAAAGCTATGCAAAAGAAAATGATTGTCCACTGTGGACGAATGCAAAGTAAAATGAATGCCCGAGAACATGATGAATGAGATGCATGAGTGAGAAATGTGTTTTTTTTTGTTTTGTTTTTTTTTTTTTTTTTTTTGTAGTGTTTTTATTTTTGTGGTGTCGAACCCAAAATGAGTTGCCTACGTATCACACCGTGCGGTGAGAATCAGACACGCGTAGTTCGGAATAATTATACTGTAAAATGTATGATATGCGAAAACTATGTAATTAACGCTAAACATATTAATTTAATTTGCAAATATGAATAAAAATACAAAGTATAAAAGAATTGAGAGCGATGTCTCGTTGAATCTGGTATAAACTGACTTCTATTAGTCAACATAATTCTCGCTCCTTGTGATGACTTCTTTTTTTTGTTTTCTTTTTCGAACGCCCTCGACTATTTGCGAGGACTGTTTTCCTGCAAAAATATGAGAAATAGGTGAGAGTGGAAAATGATAAAATAACAAAATGAAGGGGTGTGAACATATAGTCAGAGACTCCCCTGATTGGTTCGACCGGACTGGTAGTTGGTGCTTCACAAAGTCCAAGTCGCGCTATTCAAGAGTGATTTACGCAGTAGGAGTCCTGATTGCGATGTGAAAGCAAAAAATGCAAAAATACAAATGCTCGAGTCCGGAATCACAAAAGAGCGATTATTGAATTAAACAATACGTACAGAGTTGCTAGTGACAAACAATAATAAACAAAAAACATGCAAATCAAGCGCGTGCCCTAATATGCTTGGGACCTCTCTTATGCCAGAGGTGAGCCTAAACGCCAAATATGCGGGATTATGATAAATAGGTCCAAGCCGTTAAACTGCAATATTTTGTTGGAAATGGCGACCAAATGACGGTGCACTTTTCCCAATTTTGACGTGTCGTGACCAGGCTTGGATCCGTCTATTATCATCACGCTACACATAGTATGCTAATGAGTCGTTGGGTTGTGAAACCCGTCGACAAGTTTGGTGGATTTCTAATTGTGGCGTTAATACCAAGGATTAACCCACCTAAGGTTTATGCATGCATGACTTAATAAAAAGTGGTATAGCTCTATCTTAAGTTTTCTAAGATTTGGCTTACTAGACACAATGGTTCCCGAGCGGACTACTCGAGTGAGAAGGCTACACGGCCACCGGTTGGACCGGATTCTCCGCGTCTATTACCAACTCTCCTAAATTTGGGTTTTGAAGAAAGAATTTTGCTGATGCACCAAGCGCACCTCGCGTGTAGTGTGTGATAGTGTTAATTTTCCAGAATGGAGGAAATATGAACGGAATGACAATTTAAGGAAAGCAATAAAATAATGTAGCAATTAAAGTAGTTAATTACAAAATAAAAGCAAACAATATAAAATATTTACAACAAATATAAAAGCAAAATAAAGTGCAATATTTAATTAACCTGGATTTGCTATGATCAAGAACCTGATATCCCCAGTGGAGTCGCCATGCTGTAACACCCCATTTTAACCGGAGTCGAAACGGGATTACTGCTACATATGGTTAGATTCCTAAATGTATTTTAAGGAGTCGCCACCTAATTATTATAGTGAATTAGGACACTAAAAAATGTAGCATAAAATACTACAAATGACTTCCATTTAATGGTCTGCGAAATTAGTAAGATTCTGGTCGTGGTTCTTTATTATCCTAAAGGGAAGGGGTTAGGCACCCTTTAAGATCCGCTAACTTGCGGTTGTTCGTTCAAACCTAGGTTAATTATTTATTGCTCTTTTTATTCTACCTATTCTAAGCATTTTACATAATTTACAATTAAAATAAAATACAATGCAAAATAATAAAACATGAAATTAAATACGACATAAAATAAACTCCGGGGCATTCTTTTTGAAATGCATCTCCGGAAACCTGCATAAACACTTAGTAAAAGTATTAGTAATAGAATACATAAGTTTTAAAATAATAGCAAAAATTAACAAACAAAGCAAATAAATCCGTCTTTTGTACAGGGGAGGCCTTGGAAATCAGACGGGGATTCCTTCATTGGCCAATATTGCTAAAAATAATAAAATAAATAAAACCTTCAGATCCGCGCCAAAACAGTAATAGTTTTAAACACGGAGGACTCAGATATGCAAAAATATAAAGTATGACAGCCTAAACAAGCGCGGCTGCGAGAATTCGCCTTGCCAAGCGCATGTTGGTTATCCGATGTAAGTGGAAGAAATCATCCTTGCCCAGAAAGCTTCATTTATTTTATTTTCCGTCTTTGCAACTGTGGAGGCCTCAAAAATCGACGGATAACTTTTTCATCGGCCATCTCTTAGCCAAATCAGCAAATGACCAATCCCGCACAAATATCACACAGTAACCCATCCCTTTACATTACACTTTTCTTACCCATATATAAACAGCACCCTTACTACATTATATCAAACATGCTTAACATATATAACAATACTAACAATTATAACCTAACACAATTAAATTAAGATAAGAAAACACACAAGGATACATAAAGAACCAAAATTATCAGGGAATATCGAGTTTACTTTTGGACCCGAAACGAAATTGTCCCGACCCGGATCGAACAGTGCACAAACCGAACAGACCTGAGATCGGTACAAAGCCAAGAAATAATATTTTCTAGTCTAAATATCAAAATAAAACAACAATAATTTAGAAACGGATCCGAGTTTGATCAGACCCAAGATTGAATCCGGAAAACAGTGAAGACTGCAACCAAAATATGTTCCAACATTAAGATTTTAATTTAAGTATCGACATGAACAAACAACAATATTTTGAATTGGGTTCGGATTTGACCCGACCCGAGATTAAAACCCCAAAGAAAGAAATCAATTCATTTTTTTTTGCTTTTACTTTCTGTTTTTTTTTTTTGTTGATTTTTAGATTAGAAATTAGGAAGATAAAAATGTGTATTTTCTAAAACAAAACAAAATGATGATATATAAAAATTAATATTCAAAATCCGACCTCTTTCTTGAAGAACAATGGGGGGTTTTATAGACGAGCTTTCCCCCAAAAATATCCATCCAAAACTTCAAACGAAATAAAAATAAAAAAAATCAAGAAACTTGTCATTCCAACTGATTTTAGGGGGATGGAGACTCCGGATTTTGGGGATAAGGTGTGGGTTGTCAGGGTAGTGGGTGAGGGAAAGGGGTGAGTTGACGTAGAGGGGATGGGGGTGTCGGCTAGGCAAGGGTAGGGGTAAGGAGAGTTGAGAGTGAAAAGAGAGGCTGGGGGGCTTCTTTAGTTAAAGAGAGGGTGAGGGACGGCTGAGCCTTTAGTACTAGGGCTGATCTTTTGTTGTGTTGGGGGGAAAGTTTATTATATAGGGGGGTGTGTTAGGGTTTGGTATTTGGGGGGAAATGAAAAGTAGGTTTTGATTTTAGGGGGAAAAAATAAAAGAGGGTGTTTGGATGATTTTAAAAATAGCGCTTGGGTGATTCAAATTGTGTCTTGGACTGGACTGGTTTGACAAAAATGCAAGGCTGGTTAATTATTTAAAGAAAAATTATTTAAAAATATGCAAAATTATTAAAATGCAAATGCCGACGCAATAATACTAAAATGCAATTTTAAAGACATGTTTAATGCCTGATTAAAAGTAAAAAATGGGATGTCAATTAATTATTTAAAAAGATGCAAATATTATTAAAATAAAACGACGGTGTAACAATAACAAAAACATAATATTAACAAAGACATATGCTTATTTTAACATAATAAGATAAAAATGCAAAAAATGCTGATTAAAATGCGATGTGCTAAAATACTTAGAATTGCAACAAATATACAAAAAACGGGTCAAAATTGACTGTCAACAGCCCGCCAAAAATTTCACAAGTTTGTGGGGGCCTTCGATTTTAGGATATTTTGAACAAATATTTAGATATTTTGTTAAGAGGGGAAATGTGACCAATGGGAGGGTGACACGTGTCCCTCATCCACTTGTCTTGCAAGACAAATATTCTATATAGAGGAGTAGAGAGCAAGACTTAGCATTTTCATTATATCAATTCCATTAGCTTTCTCTCCTCTCTTTCTTGCAAATCTCGAAAATCCCTAGGAAAATCCAAGAGCAAGAGTTGATTATTATCCAAGGTTAAGAACCCTAATCAAGTCTTAAGCCAAGTTACTCTCCAAGATCCTCCAAAATACTCCTTGGCCAAGAGTTGTGGGTTGAAACCCTAGGCTTGTTGATCAACCTTTTAGAATAAAAATAAGAAGGGAAGTTGGTTATAAGCTTGTAGTGGATACATGTGTGTGATTGGAGCTTGAAGAAGTGGAGCTAAGACAAAGCAGTGGGCCAAAAATCGCGGGACTGTTTGGACGGTTTTGGGCTAAAATTTAAGGTAATTTTTTTCTTCCTCTTGAAGTAATTGGATATTACTTGTTGTTATAGTTATTAGGTGAACTTGGGTTAAGAAGAATGGAGAATAAAAGATGTGTGGACATTTTTGGCTAAGTTGGTCGAAACTAGGCAGTTTTCGGGACTTTGGATTTCGTTGGTTATTGTTGTTGTTATATTCACCTATTGCATGTTATAATGAAGTAATATTATTTTTATTAATTTGTTATGACTTATATAAAAGTATTGGAACTTAAATTGGATTATAAAGGATTATGGAAAGGGTAATAGTATTGGGGTTGTTTGGCCGAGACTTGTATAAAATTGTTGGATATTGTTGTGCAGTTTTAGGGACTGTTTTGTGGCGTGTATATAATGGAAATTCAGTTGTCAATATGCGTGTTTAATGTGGTAAAATCTAATGTAAATCTCAAAGGAATAAGGGTGTAGAAAGGTGTTGAAAGACTTCACATTTTAACCTTGTTGTTGTGGAACACAGACTGTTTTTGTGGGCTGTTTTTATATGAATTAATGGGCTGAATTTTACATGTAAAGTAGGCGTGTAATCCCCTTTGGTTGTTGTTTAGTTGTGCCCTTAATTGGTTCTTGGTTGTTAATGAAACTGGCCTTCTTGAAAGGTTGAAAAGTACGTATAAGTAGGGGAAGTGCTATCCAAATTTTTATAAGAAAAGAGAGCCATTACTTGGTATTGACCTACACTAGTAAGCATGGAGTTGATATACATGTTATTGTATTTATAGATTGAAGTACTACTTGAGGCGGATTCTAGATTGTTGAGTTGGTTAGTTCGCCGATAAGGTATGTGAACCTCTTCCTTCTCTCTTTTGACATGTTCTACGTGTGAACCATAACTGTTTGTTTCAAAAGTCATTCTACTCTTAGAAGTTAAGAAGTATTCATGTTGTTGATTCTATGCTAAAGACATGTCTAAATTATTCCTAAGTCCTTACCAAGTCTTATGGGAGATGTTGGTAAGAGTTTTTAGTAAGCACTGGAGTCGAGTTGATCTTGCTAAGTTACAACACTAATAATATTAAGCGTTGAGACTGATTTTGGGTAAGCGTATTAAAATAAGTCATTGCAGCGTTAAATGAAAAAGGTATCGAACTAGCCATTGCAGCGTTAAATGAAAAAGATATCGACAATCAATTATATTGAAATGAGTAGAATTTCCATCTGCATAGAAGCTAAGATATAACCAGTTCGTTTTACATTTTCTAGGTTCACAGCTGATTAGATAAGATCATTATTAAATATATAACCTACTAACGGCTCATAAAATGGATTAATTTGGCAATTCGGATATGTTATCACCATTCAAATGTTTCCATAATGTTAGCCAGAGGAGCGAGACGAATTTAGATTATCGAGTTGATACAGACGACAAGCGGTATGTGACTCTTCCTTTCTTCTTTGAGCATGAACTTTATAAAATGAGTGTACGGTGGACGTACGTGTTTTAAATGAATCTAAATTTCATGTGGTACATGAGGTGATAGTAACTTGATTTTAAAAGTATGCTTGACTTGATCTTAAAAGTATAAGTCACTTGGTTGTAAAAGTGTAAGTGTCTTGATTTTCCAAAAGAGGATTTAAAATGATACTTGATATGATAAGTGTCTTGATTTTCCGAATGAGGATTTAAAAATGAAAGGTATGAGAGTGCCTTGGTATTTCTAAAAAGGAAGGCATGGTATTGCCTTTGTTTTTCTAAAAAGGAAGGCATGGTATTGCCTTGGTGTTTCTAAAAGGAAGGCATGGTATTGCCTTGGTGTTTCTAAAAGGAAAGGCATGATAGTGCCTTGGGTTTTCTAAAAGGAAGGTATGATAGTGCCTTGGTTTTTCTAAAATGAAAGTTCATTTTAAGGATTTTATTGAGAGTCAAATGATGATTTAAATTGTACATGGTAGCTCATGATAGCTATTCGTATAAGTGTTATTATTCCAGACACCGATCCCCACAAATGGGCCGAGTTATGTGTAAAAAGACACCGAGTCCCACAAATGGGCCGGGTTATGTTATGCGTAAAAAGACACCGAGTCCCACAAATGGGCCGGGTTATGTTATTTGTATAAAGACACCGAGTCCCACAAATGGACCGGGTTATGTTATGTGTAAAAACACACCCAGTCCCACAAATGGGCCGGGATATGTTATGTGTTAAATGTTCACCGAGTCCCTCACTAAAGGGCCAAAAATGTTTATATGATTTCATCAAGTCCCTCACTAAAGGGCCGAGATACGTTATACATACAATCATGATGGTTACATGGACCGAGTCCCAGAATGGGTCAGGATACGTTATATGGACAGGCATCTATGATTTTGAGGTGACTCTCTCACTTTTAAAAGGCACAGTTGACTCTCATTTTTATAAAGTACAGCGGTACAGTGATACAGTGGTACAGTGGTACATTGGTACAATGGTACAGTGATACAGTGGTACAGTGGTACGGTGGTAAAAGGTACAGTTGACTCTTATTTTATATGACACGATAAAATCTGGTATGTTGATTTCCATACTTGTCCCCTGTCATCCTTTTGTACAACTATGACCTTATTTACTGTACTTCATGTTTACATACTTGGTACCTTTAGATCGACTTCTTCTGGCCGCGTCATGCCCGCAGGTATAGGTACTCAGTTTGGTGATGTCACGCCCCGAACCCCGGGCCCGCGACTAGTACCCTACCTGGGCACCCTTCTATTCATACATCCCAAGTAACCCGCGAAAGATAAATATACTCATCATTTTTTTAAACCAACAAAGGCAAAGCCGACAAGACCGCCATTATATATAAAACAACCAAAAGGAACTACAACTGTACCACAATATATAACCCACGCAAGTCCAACCCATATATAAATACAGACCTCTAAGATTTGACATGAACTATGACGGGACAAGGCCCCGTTGTACCCATGAATATACATAAGACCATAATACAACTCTGTACCAACATGACAAGCTCCGGAATAGTGGAGCTATCTCACTGAAAACTGAGTGGAGATCCTAATCTCGCGGATCACCCAACTGAGTACCTATCCATGCGGCATGAACGCAGCCTCCCGGAGAAAGGGGGTCAGTACGGAAAATGTACAAAGTATGTGAAACAATAAGTATTGTAAATGAGATTATAACAGGCCAAACAGATAATAAGAGACAAGTATAATAATCAAATACCAGTAAACTGTGCCTTTTCAAATAGAGTAATGAGAGTCAACTTTACCTTTTAAGTTATGCCTTTTAAAAGTGAGACCAACCGTGTTCTCTCAAATTATGAAATCAATACCATTTCAAAATATGAAATCAACTGTACCCTTTCAAGATATGAAAGCCATGTCAAAATCAGGGACACATGCCCTCAGAATCATTATGCAATACTAATCATGAGACTATTTCACCCGCATAGGCCTTGTGGACCCGCAATGAGCATCTATACCCGATACTCGCATCATGGAGAGCTAATCCACGGAATCTGTCCTGGGATTTGAACCCGCATGAGTCCTTCAGACCCGCAGTGAGTGTGTACCATCTCACGTCATGGGAGCTACTCCATGAAATATATATACAATATTGCCGGCCCTCTAGTGAGAGACGCGGAGATGTGGAAATATAACACTTGCACGAATGACTATATGAGCAAACATATGCAAGTTAAAATAATCTTTGACTCTCATTAGAACAAATAGGATGTACCCTCCTTTTTAGAAAAACCAAGGCAATATCATGCCTTCATTTTTAGAATTATCAAGGCAATACCATGCCTTACTTTCTAAAATAAATCAAGACAATACCATGCCTTCCTTTCTACAATAAACCAAGACAATACCATGCCTTCCTTTCTAAAATAAACCAAGACAATACCATGTCTTCCTTTCTAAAATAAACCAAGACAATACCATGCCTTCCTTTCTACAATAAACCAAGACAATACCATGCTTTCCTTTCTAAAATAAACCAAGACAATACCATGCCTTCCTTTCTAAAATAAATCAAGACAATACCATGCCTTCCTTTCTAAAATAAACCAAGACAATACTATGCCTTCCTTTCTAAAATAAACCAAGACAATACCATGCCTTCCTTTCTACAATAAACCAAGACAATACCATGCTTTCCTTTCTAAAATAAACCAAGACAATACCATGCCTTCCTTTCTACAATAAACCAAGACAATACCATGCCTTCCTTTCTAAAATAAACCAAGACAATACCATGCCTTCATTTCTACAATAAACCAAGACAATACCATTTCAAGATTTAACAATCTTTCATTTTAGAAACCCAAAGTACTATCAAGAGAATAGATATAACAATCTTTCATTTTAGAAACCCCAAGTACTATCAATGAAGTAGTTAGAACAACTTCCTTTTTGTAACTCAAAGTACTATTAGTGAAATAGATAGAACACTTCTCTTTTGAAAACTCAAAGTACTAATGATGAAGTAGTTAGAACAACTTCCTTTTTATACAACCCAAAGTACTATCAAGAGAATGGATACAACAACTTCCATTTTAGAAATCCAAAGTACTATCAAGAGAATGGATATAACAACTTCCATTTTAGAAATCCAAAGTACTATCAAGAGAATGGATATAACAACTTTCATTTTAGAAATCCAAAGTACTATAAATAGAACCACTTTCACTTTTTGAAACCCAAAGTACTATCAATGAAGTATATAGAACAACTTCTATTTTAGAAATTCCAAAGTACTATCAATGAATTATATCATTAGGGAGTAGGATCCACTCACTTTATAACAAAGAATCATGCTAGAAGAAGAAAGGATAGTTCACATACCTCTTCGGCTTAATCCACACGCTAAGTAGAATATGCCACAAGTAGTACTTCAACCTAGAATGACAATAGCACTTCTATCAATTTAATCCTTTCTAAGGTAGACTAATACCAAGTATAGGTTCTCTTTTCTACGAAAATTTGGGCAGCACTTCCCCCGTTTATACGTACTTTTCACCTTTTCCAAGGCCCAATTTCATCAACAAACAAGCCCCATTTAAGGCACAATCAAAACAGCAACCAAAGGGGATTACACGCCTACTTGACGTGTAAAATTCGGCCCCTTAATCTATACAAAACAGTCCACAATTCCATCAACAATAAGGGTAAAGTGTGAAGCCTTTGTACACCTTTCTATACCCTTATTCCTTTAGGACTTACATTAACTTTTACCACATTCAAACATGCATAATGACAACTGAATTTCCAGAATTTTAATACCTCAAAACAGTCCCTAAAACTGCATAACAATATCCAACAGTTTTTATAGATTCCATGGCCAACAACTACAATCCGATAACTCTTTCCTTAATCCTTTTTATACCAATTCGAGTTCCAAAACTTCTATATAAGTTATATCAACTTATTAACAACAATATTCCTCCATTATAACATGCAATAAGTGAAGATAACAATAACAAACTCTAAAGATCCGAAAGTTGCCTATTCTCGACCAACTTCACAAAAATTGCCCAAACACTTTTTATTCTTCATTATTTTTATCACAAGCTCATATATACATTATAACAATAAGTAATATCCAATTACTTCAAGAGAAGGAGGAATTTTACCTTAAAAATTGCCCAAAAGCCGTGACTATGCCCCAAGATTTTTGGCCCGCAATTTTCGTTTTGCTCCACTTCTTCATGTTCCAATCACTTTCATGTATCCAATACAAATTTATAACCAACTTCCATTCACATTTTACCTCCAAAAAGTCGATGGACAAGTTAGGTTTTCACCCTACAATTCTCGGCCAAGACAAGTTTTCAAGGTGGGGTATTTATCTTAGCTTAGCACTTGGTTTAAGAGCTTAATCTTGGAGAAAGAAACTTAATCAACCTTGTTGTTCTTGGCCAAGAGGCTCTCGAAAATATGAGCTAAAGGGAGAGAGATAAGAGCTTTCTTTTGGATAAAGTGTGAAATGATCCAAGTCTTGCAAGACTTGGATATGTATAGCCAAGTGTATGGACACGTGGAGTGGGACCCACTTGTCCAATTGTCCGCCTCTTCTCAAAATATCTAAAGTGTGGTCATCTTGCAAGACAAGTGGAGGGATTACACGTGTCACCCTCCGATTGGTCCAAAATATTATAATTTTCAAACCCCCCTCCCCAAAATTGTGAAATTTTCGGCGGACCCCATATTATCAATTCTAATTCTTCGTAATCCAATACTAATTCCACAAATCCAATTATAAGTATTAAACTCCAAGTTAATAATTTTTCGTCGTCACATTTTTTCGAAATTTTTCTTAAGAAAATGTAACCTTCAAATCTTGACTCCTTAGTCACGTTCTCTAATCAATGTCATGGAATTACGGGGTGTAACAACCTTCCCCCCTTAGAAACATTCGTCCCGAATATTCATAGTGGGTCTCAAACTGTACAGATTCCGGCGTCGTCTCCTTACTATACCCATCAACCAATACTCTACAAAACCAACGATGCCACACACGACCACAATATATCACATGTATATACACCAATGGACCTTCCATCTGAGGTCCCTTCTCACAATACTCGAAGGTTGCAGTCCTTTCAAAAATGGGATCTTCAGACATTCCTTTTCTCTTCCCGTACTAGGGAGTTATAAACTATCATTATCTGAATCCTTCAGTCGGACTCCCACTCAACTAACTGATGTGTTCCCTCGTGTCAACGTCTCTTCTTCGTCCTCATATTAGTCAAACTGCTGGTTGGTGAATGATCCTATTGTCTACCTAGCTTTGTTTACTCACTGGTGTAAACTCTAAAACTAGTAGTATCTCAATCACGAACACCTATGGACAATGTCACTGAATCTAAGGTGTGTGTATCATCAAAATTAACTCTCAGTCATGGTATAAAATAAATCTCTCTCCTATCTTAAAGTGTTTCTCACACCATCATTTTCTCTCATTAGAGGTTCGTCACCTTTGGTCGAAGTATTCTTACTGTACATCCCCTACTATCGGTATTTACACTGTTATGGGGTAATTACACCTTGTGAACCCTACACAACTATAGTTTCATTCACTTTATCATTCTTGTCAACATAATTCACTCTACACATTACTTAAACAAGGATATTTCTACCTCTGATGGTCCTACCATTCACATTCTACTAGCAACAAGGGGAATATATACACTAGGGTGGAATTTGAATCTATCAATGCATGTATAACTCAAAAAGATCAAATTATACCTGTAACCCCAATCGATGATGCTTCTTGATCCTGCCTGGTAGCCACAACACCTATGCGGTTCGAAGGACCGCCAGAACTATAAACTTCACCGCGACCTCTACCACGGTTAGCTGACATCTGAATACCCTGCCCAGTGGGGCGCACAACTATAGAGGAAAAGAAACCAGCCACTGACCCTATAGGCTGAGCCATACTATCCGTGCCACTTCTATACAGATATTCTCTCACCACATGGCCCGGACGGCCGCAATAAAAACAAACATCTATACCAAAAAGGCATCTCCCCAAATGATGCTTACCATACTGGAAACACTGAGGCAAAGGTGGCCTCGACTGAGCAGATCCCCTGTTACTCTGAAAACCTGTAACCCTGGAGCTCTGACCGGCTCCTAAATACCTTGTGGGATCCAATCTCCCACCCGCGAACTGTGGGGGTATGAAGAATGCCACAAAATCAAGCTAGAACTCACATTTGAAAATTTGGCATAAAGTTGTTATCTCTCAACAATCCAAGGACAATACTCAAATGATGCTCATGCTCGTATTTTCTCTTTGAATACACCAAGATATCATCGATAAAGATAATGATGAAGGAATCCAAGTATGACTTAAAAATGACATTCATCAAGTCTATGAAAGTTGATGGGGCATTTATAAGCCTAAAATATATCACAAGGAACTTGTCATGACCGTAACGAGTCCTAAAGGTCATCTTCAGAATATCCTGGCTCGAATCTTCAGCCAGTGATAACCTGACCTCAAATCAATCTTCAAAAATAACGAAGCACCCTAGAGCTGGTCGAATAAGTCATCAATATGAGGAATTGGGTACATATTATGAATGATGACCTTGTTCAACTGACTATAATATATACATATCCTCATTGTACCATCTTTCTTCTTCACAAATAACATAAGAGCACCCCAAGGGGAGACACTCGGACTAATGAACCCCTTACTCAAAATATCATGCAGTTGCCTCTTCAACTCCCTCAACTCAGCAGGTGCCATATTATATAGTGTAATATAAATAGGGTACGTGCCCGACTCTAAGTCGATGCATAAATCAATATCACAATCGGGTGCCATACCTGGTAAATCAGCAAGAAATACATCCACAAACTCACACACAATAGGTACAAACTAAAGGGATGGAGAATCAATACTAGTATCATGAATATAGGCCATTTAGTCCAAACACTCCATATCGACTAGTTTCTTTACGTGAAGATAAGAAATGATCTTCTTAGGAAGGGGACTAGGAGTACCCCTCCACTCAATTCTAGGAATCCCAAGCATAGCTAAGGTAACTATCTTGGCATGACAGTCCAAGATCATGTGGTACGGGGACAACCAACTCATATCCAATATAATATCAAAGTCTAACATATCCAGGCTCATTAAGTCTACCCATGTGTCTGTTACACCACGTAATTCCAGGACATGAATAAGAGAATAGACGCGAGAACACAAGACTTGAAAATTGGTACGAAAGAAAGAATTGTTTTTCCGAAGGAAAATCTTCCGAACTTCGGAAAGGAAAAATGTTCGATGATGAGAATTAGATTCTTAGAATACTTTATTTGAGGAGTATGGAATTTATTATCATTGTGGAAATGTATTTTACGGATTTGGTCACGTGGGGCCCACACGAGGAATTTTACGTTTTGTGGGGCCCACGAGGGTTACAAAATTTTATGGACGAATGGGAGGGCGGCACGTGTCACCCCCCTTGGTTGGTCTTGGTCGAAATTGACCATGAGTAAAATGGTCATTTGACCAATGTAAAGATGAGCAAGTCTTGCTAGGCTAGAGCTTGATAATATTGACTGAGTCAAGGGGCCACTTGGCTTGATCTTTTAGTGAAATGTATCCAAGCTACCCATATGTGCTAATCTTGACCCTCCATAGTGTTACTTAAGCATACTAGTAGCAAGACAAGTCTTTCTACACTTAGAGAAATTTGAGAAAAACTTTGAAGACCTCATTGGAAGCTCTCGGCTTTGCTAGGGTTTCAAGGAGAAAAATTTCCGTTTGTTATTCAATAATCTCCATACATTAAACCAAGGTTCCTAAGGGTATTGTAAGGGTATCTCAATAGAAAGATCCCGGAAAAGAGTCGCAAGGTGAAAACCTAAGTAGCTTTCATAGGTTTGGATTGGAAATTGAAGGAAAGTTGTTTGTGATCTTATAAGGGCTTCAAGTGGTGGATTGGAGTGTCAAGGAGAGGCACTAAATTGCTAGGGAGCGACTTCGGATCTTGAAGTTGGATTAAGGCTCGTCAAGGTAACAATCTTATTCTCTTAAGTGTTATAAGATTACATATTGTTGTAGCCTTACATTTTAACTAGCATGAAGTATATGTATTGAAGATTGATAAGTGTTATGGATATTGGAAGCCTAAATCCGAAATGACATTGTTAGCCATTAGAAATTGAAATACAATTTGGTCGATAATTAAAATCGTCGCATGTTATCTACTTGAAGATGGTAGTTGTTATAATAGATTGTGGCTTTATAACATGTTATACTAAACAACTTGGATTGAAAAGGAATTGGAAAAGATGATATGTTGTTGCACCTATTAGCCGAGAATGGCATGGAATTATTGGATTGTTTTGTATTATTGTGGGGCAGAATTTTACACGTCCTGTTAAGACGCGTAATCCCCTTTGGTTAGCTACATTGTTGAGCCTTAAATGTGGCATGTTTGGTTATTGAATTCGGGCCTTGAAAAAGGTGGAAAAGTATGTAGAAAGAAAGGAAGTGTTGTCCGATTTTCCGTAGAATTTTGTGACTTTACACTTAGAATATTCTACGTTTGAAGCTAGAAGTTAATAGACGTATTATGGCCATTATAGGATTGAAGTACTACGTATATCGTATTCTACTTAAGGGATGAAATAGCTATCAAGGTTGAAGTATTTTGGAGCATTTTGCTACTTGTCGATAATCGTCGCGATGTATGTGAACCTCTTCCTTCTTTTGGCATGATTCTATGTATGGGATATACATGTGGTATTATTTCATGTTTCCTTCTATTCTTAGAAGTTAAGAGGTATGTATGTTGATTTACTCTATGTAAATGTTATGTCTAAGTTATCCTAAGTTCTTACCAAGTCTTATGGGGGATGTTGGTAAGAGTCGTTAGGAAGTATTTGGAGTCGAGTTGACTTTGCTAATTTACTGCACGAATGAGAATAAGTATCGAACAAGCCATTGCAGCGTTAATAAAAGAAAATGTATCGACAATCAATTAAATGAAAATGAGTAGAATTCTCCATCTGCATAGAAGCTAAGATAAGACAAAATTGTATTACATTTTCTAGATCATGGCTGCTTTAATAAGATCGTTATAAACAAGTATAACCTAGTCACAACGCCCAAAAGTATATGTTACTTAATTTAAAGAGTTTACGTTATGAAGTTTTAAGACTATGAACCTTAAATTCTTAAAAGGTTAAGAGACTTTATTTTTCAAGTTATGGGACTTGATTCTTAAAGGAAGAAATGACTTGATTTAAAAGTATAGAATACTTGATTTGGAAAGTATTCATTTCTTGACATTCTAAAGATAAGAAGACTTGATTTCTAAAGTAAGAAACTTGATTTCTAAAAGATAAGAGACTTGAAGTATTTTGAAAGTTATGCAACTTGATTTGAAAATATAAGTCTCTTGGATATAAAAAGAATGAATTTGTCTAAACCATAAAGAGTTATAACGGCTTTATGGGAAGTTAGTTATAACGACTTTATGGAAGGTTAATAGTGTTGTCTATTTTGATTAATAGGCATGAGTTTCCTAGGTTGGGAAATTGTAAGTTACTTGATTTCAAAGTCTTGAAATGAATTTCTAAAGGTCTAGTAACTTAATTTGAAAAATAGACATGTCTTGATACTACGGGTGTTAGTATCTTGGGGTTTTATAAGAAAATGAGTCTTTTGAAAAGAATGGAAGTACGTAGTACTTTGGGATAAATTCCCGGATTTTTATGTGAAACGAAAAGTGCCTTGAGTATATAAAATGAAAGTCTAAAGATTTTATGAACTTGCCTATGCTTGCTTGTGATAGCCTTGAGTGCAAGTATTATATGTTTACGCTGCCGTGACTCTCAGTTGGAGGGCCGGCTGTCTTGTTGTGAATTTACTTGGACGTACCGACAGTGACGGAGGCTTCCACGGGTATGCTTCCATTGTGATTGATCCTTGGACATGCTTATACGATGTGGGATTCCGGCATGCGATCGTGACGCGTTAGATTCTGATTATTTTATTACTCCTTGGACATGCTTATACGATGAGGGATTCCGGGGCATGCGACCAGGAGGCGGGTTAGATTCCCGGATTTGTTTTATTACCCCATGGCCATGCTTATACGATGAGGTATTCCGGGGTATGCGACCATGTTATATACGATTATTACTCTATGGACTAGCTCCCCATGAAGACATGTACCAGAGATGAGGGATTCCACGGGCATGTTATATACGATTATTACCCCATGGATTAGCACTCCATGAAGTCATGTACCCGAGATGAGGGATTCCACGGGCATGAGATATATATATATATATATATATATATATATATATATATATATATATATATATATATATATATATTGTATAGAGGTAGGATGCCACGTTATATTTACACTTACGGTTTGATGGGGATTCCACGCAGGGATATATATATATGTATTGTATGTGTGTACGACGGTGAGGTAGGATGCCACGCGGCCACATGGTTATATTTTACACTTATACCGCTTACAGATGATGGGGATTCCACGCACGCTTTGATATTTGTGGGCTTGAGACTCGATCGATTGTGTGATGATATTTGAGGGCTTGTGTCCATAGCCCTGGTGTGACTATTGTTCATGTGTTGAAATAGTCTGTACAAGGTAAAAAAACTGACTTTCATTACTTTCACTTCGGCAAGGCATAGGGTACTGTTATTTTGGTTGTTATACATGTCTCCAGCTTTATTATAGACTGTTATGATTTCATTACAAGATTTTCGCCACATACTTGGTACATATTTCGTACTGACCTCCTTCGGGGGGCTGCGTTCATGCCGCAGGTTGAGGTACATAGCTTGCTGATCCGCACTCTTAGGATCACTGTTCAGTTCTTGGAAAACTCTATTTCTCCGGAGGCTTTGTCTTTTGGTACGGTTCCCTTAGGTTGTAGGTTTATGTACATTCAGGGGTATGGCGGGCCCCTGTCCCGTCACAGTTGTTATGTCAAAACTCTTAGAGGTCTGTAGTCATATCATGTGGATTGAGTTGTTTAAAGAAAAAAAAAGGATGTAACTGCTTTTGGTTTTACATAGTTATATGTATCCAGGAAGGTAGCCTTATCGGCTAACCTGTTATTTATTTCTTGTTAAGTTTATGTATGTTCCGCTGATTATCTCTGATGTATACATGTAAGGGTGCCCAGGTAGGGCACCAGTCGCGGGCCCGGGTCGTGACAAAAGTGATATCAGAGCAGTTAGTCCTCGGAAAGTGTCTACAGACCGTGTCTAGTAGAGACTTGATTATCGGTATGTTGTGCACCACATCTATAATCAGGAGGATGCACGACATTTAGGATTGGTTTCCATTCTTATCTCTATGAGATCGTGCAGTAGAGCTGTCATAGTAGGTTGAATCCTCTCTGACTTATTCTTGTGTATCAGTTATGCCTCCACGGAAGGCGACCAGGGCCTAGAAGGGCAAGGCAACAGCAGGAGCTGCTAGTGTTCCACAGAGGATTACCAGTACTCAGGCCCAGATTATTCCTGAGGTTGTGGCTCTGGCGGCAAGTTCGGTTACGCCGACAGTATTAGAGGAGCCGAGAACAGCCGCAACTCCAGAGGTTCGATACCCGAGCCTCCAGTTCTGCGGCCAGAGGCAGAGTTTAGAGATTATGAAGAGCAGATCAGGTTATTGACTAACATAGTGGTAGGGCAGCGCCGACAGGAGCAGGTAGTTAACCCTAGAGCCGACAGTTTGAGGATTCGGGATTTTCTAGGTTGTAATCCACCTGAGTTCTATGGTTCGAGATCTGAGGAGGATCCTCAGGAGTTTATTCGGCAGTTACAGCGGACTATGCAGGTGATTAGGGCCTCGGAGACAGAGTCAGTTGTGTTAGTTTCTTACCGGTTACACGATATTGCGTTGAACTGGTTTGAGTCATGGGAACTGTCTAGAGGTGTGGGTGCTCTTCTAGCAGTTTGGGATGAGTTTACAGATGCCTTTCTTAATCAATTTTTGCCTCCTGAGATGAGGAGAGCCCGCATGGATAGGTTCTTGACATTGAGACAGAATGGGAGGACTATCAGAGAGTACAACCTGGAGTTTGACTCGTTGGCCAGATATGCGATCACTATTGTGGCTGACATGACGGATCGAGTTCACCGCTATGTGATGGGGCTAGACCGTTATATGATTACTGCATGCCTGAGAGTGGCCCTTCAGCCAGGTATGGATATTGCCAGGATACAGGCTTATGCACAGGGGATAGAGGACAGAGAGAGGATCACCTGCAGGTGATGACAAGAGGCCGTGACAAAGAGGTTTCAGGGTAACTTTCGAGGCGGACAGCCTCAGCAGCAGGCTAGGTCTACATTTCAGCCGACACAGAGTGCTCCTTCCCGGTCTTCTGGCAGGAGGTTTGATCGCCGGGGATATTCGGGAGCAGGTCAGGGCTGCAGGTTCACAGATGTCCGAGGGTAGTAGCCAGGGGAAGCCACCTTTGCCTCGGTGTGGTCGCTGTGGTAGATTCCATTTTGGGGAGTGTCGTACTACTTCGACAGCTTGTTATGCTTGCGGCCAGCAGGGCCATTTGGTGAGAGACTGTCCGACCAGAGGTGGCACTGGTGGGATAGCATAGTCTACTGGATCAGTTGCGGGTTCTTCGCCTTCAATAGCTAGGCAGGATGTTCATACACCGGCAGGCCGTGGCAGAGGTCGTGGTGGAAGTTCCCAATTTTAGCAGTCCTTTGAACCGCCTATATGATTTCAGGTATATCTTTGACCCTTTAGAGACTTGTATGCATGATAAGGTTATTGTATGTTTAAGTGTCATGAACGGATAATATTGAGATTATGTATGTATGCTAGAGTAACTTGGAAGTACGAAAAGATAATCCTTTTAGGCCATGAATGGGAGTAAATAGTGATGGTGCACACTTTGGATTTGTTTTCTCATTTGGCTTATGATGGATGGATATGCATGTGTGATGTATTAGGGCCATATGTGGGATAATTAGGTTTCATTAAGTGTAGTTTTATGAGACTATGCCGAGAAATGTTACGTTGAGCTCCGAAAGAACATTCGGGGACGAATGTTTCTAAGGGGGGAAGAATGTTACACCCCGTAATTCCAAGACATGAATAAGAGAATATACGCGAGAACACAAGACTTGAAAATTGGTACGAAAGAAAGAATTATTTTTCCGAAGGAAAATCTTCCGAACTTCGGAAAGGAAAAATGTTCGATGATGAGAATTAGATTCTTAGAATACTTTATTTGAGGAGTATGGAATTTATTATCATTGTGGAAATGTATTTTACGAATTTGGTCACGTGGGGCCCACCCGAGGAATTTTACGTTTTGTGGGGCCCACGAGGGTTACGAAATTTTATGGACGAATGGGAGGGCGACACATGTCACTCCCCCTTGGTTGGTCTTGGTCGAAATTGACCATGGGTAAAATGGTCATTTGACCAATGTAAAGATGAGCAAGTCTTGCTAGGCTAGAGCTTGATAATATTGACTAAGTCAAGGGGCCACTTGGCTTGATCTTTTAGTGAAATGTATCCAAGCCACCCATATGTGCTAATATTGACCCTCCATAGTGTTACTTAAGCATACTAGTATCAAGACAAGGCTTTCTACACTTAGAGAAATTTGAGAAAAACTTTGAAGACCTCGTTGGAAGCTCTCGGCTTTGCTAGGGTTTCAAGGAGAAATTTTTTCGTTTGTTGTTCAATAATATCCATACATTAAACTAAGGTTCCTAAGGGTATTGTAAGGGTATCTCAATAGAAAGATCCCGGAAAAGAGTCATTTTTGCATTAGTCGCAAGGTGAAAACCTAAGTAGCTTTCATAGGTTTGGATTGGAAATTGAAGGAAAGTTGTTTGTGATATTCTAAGGGCTTCAAGTGGTGGATTGGAGTGTCAAGGAGAGGCTCTAAATTTCTAGGGAACGACTTCAGATCTTGAAGTTGGATTAAGGCTCGTCAAGGTAACAATCTTGTTCTCTTAAGTGTTATAAGATTACATATTGTTGTAGCCTTACATTTTAACTAGCATGAAGTATACGTATTGAATATTGATAAGTGTTATGGATATTGGAAGCCTAAATCCGAAATGACATTGTTAGCCATTTGAAATTGAAATACAATTTGGTCGATAATTAAAATCGTTGCATGTTATCTACTTGAAGATGGTAGTTGTTATAATCGATTGCGACTTTATAACATGTTATACTAAACAACTTGGATTTAAAAGGAATTGGAAAAGATGATATGTTGTTGCACCTATTAGCCGAGAATGGCATGGAATTATTGGATTGTTTTGTATTATTGTGGGGCAGAATTTTACACGTTATGTTAAGGCGTGTAATCCCCTTTGGTTAGCTACATTGTTGAACCTTAAATGTGGCATGTTTGGTTATTGAATTCAGGCCTTGAAAAATGTGGAAAAGTATGTAGAAACAAAGGAAGTGTTGTCCGATTTTTCGTAGAATTTGGTGACTTTACACTTAGAATATTCTACATTTGAAGCTAGAAGTTAATAGACGTATTATGGCCATTATAGGATTGCAGTACTACGTATAGCGTATTCTACTTAAGGGATGAAATAGCTATCAATGTTGAATTACTTTGGAGCATTTTGCTACTTGTCGATAATCGTCGCGAGGTATGTGAACATCTTCCTTCTTTTGGCATGATTCTATGTATGGGATATACATGTGGTATTATTTCATGTTTCCTTCTACTCTTAGAAGTTAAGAGGTATGTATGTTGATTTACTCTATGTAAAGGTTATGTCTAAGTTATCCTAAGTTTTTACCAAGTCTTATGGGGGATGTTGGTAAGAGTCGTTAGGAAGTATTTGGAGTCGAGTTGACTTTGCTAATTTACTGCACGAATGAGAATAAGTATCGAACAAGCCATTGCAGCGTTAATAAAAGAAAATGTATCGACAACGCACAAAAGTATATGTTACTTAATTTAAAGAGTTTACGTTATGAAGTTTTAAGACTATGAACCTTAAATTCTTAAAAGGTTAAGAGACTTTATTTTTCAAGTTATGGGACTTGATTCTTAAAGGAAGAAATGACTTGATTTAAAAGTATAGAATACTTGATTTGGAAAGTATTGATTTCTTGACATTCTAAAGATACGAAGACTTGATTTCTAAAGTAAGAAACTTGATTTCTAAAAGATAAGAGACTTGAAGTATTTTGAAATTTATTAAGTCTGTTGGATATAAAAAGAATGAATTTGTCTAAACCATAAAGAGTTATAACGACTTTATGGGAAGTTAGTTATAACAGCTTTATGGAAGGTTAAGAGAGTTGTCTATTTTGATTAATAAGCATGAGTTGCCTAGGTTGGGAAATTGGAAGTTACTTGGTTTCAAAGTCTTGAAATGAATTTCTAAAGGTCTAGTAACTTAATTTGAAAAATAGACATGCCTTGATACTACGGGTGTTAGTATCTTGGGGTTTTATAAGAAAATGAGTCTTTTGAAAAGAATGGAAGTACATAGTACTTTGGGATAAATTTCCGGATTTTTATGTGAAACGAAAAGTGCCTTGAGTATATAAAATGAAAGTCTAAAGATTTTATGAACTTTCCTATGCTTGCTTGTGATAGCCTTGAGTGCAAGTATTATATGTTTACGCTGCCGTGACTCTCACCGAGGGCTACTGTCTTGTTGTGAATTTACTTGGACGCATCGACATGACGAGGCTTTCACGTATGCTTCCATTGTGATTGATCCTGACATGCTTATACGATGTGGGATTCCGGCACGCGACTGTGACGCGGGTTAGATTCTGATTGTTTTATTACTCCTCGACATGCTTATACGATGAGGATTCCGGCACGCGACTGCGAGGCGTTAGATTCGATTTGTTTTATTACCCCATGGCCATGCTTATACGATGAGGGATTCCGGGGCATGCGACCATGTTATATACGATTATTACTCCATGGACTAGCTCCCCATGAAGACATGTACCAGATGAGGATTCCACTGCATGTTATATACGATTATTACACCATGGATTAGCTCTCCATGAAGTCATGCACTAGATGAGGATTCCACGGGCAGGGGATATATATATATATATATATATATATATATATATATATATATATATATTGTATATGTGTGTACGCCGACAGTGAGGTAGGATGCCACGGGCGCGTCACATGGTTATATTTTACACTTACGGTTGTCGGCAGTGATGGGGGATTCCACGGGCAGGAGATATATATATATATATATATATTGTATGTGTGTACGCCGACAGTGAGGTAGGATGCCACGGGCGCGTCACATGGTTATATTTTACACTTATACCGCTTACAGTGATGTGGGATTCCACGGGCACGCTTTGATATTTGTGGGCTTGAGACCCTTACTGGATTGTGTGATGATATTTGAGGGCTTGTGTCCATAGCCCTGGTGTGACTATTGTTCATGTGTTGAAATAGTCTGTACAAGGTAAAACTGACTTTCATTACTTTCACTTCGGCAAGGCATAGGGTACTGTTATTTTGGTTATCATACATGTCTCCAACTTTATTATAGACTGTTATGATTTCATTACAGTATTTTCAGTTTCACATACTTGGTACATATTTCGTACTGACCTCCTTCGGGGGGCTGCGTTCATGCCGCAGGTTGAGGTACATAGCTTGCTGATCCGCACTCTTAGGATCACTGTTCAGTTCTTGGAAAGCTCTATTTCTCCATAGGCTTTGTATTTTGGTACGGTTCCCTGAGGTTGTAGGTTTATGTACATTCAGGGGTATGGCGGGGCCCTGTCCCGTCACAGTTGTTATGTCAAAACTCTTAGAGGTCTATAGTCATATCATGTGGTTGGGTTCTGTAAAGAAACAAAAGGATGTAGTTGCTTTTGGTTTTACATTTATATGTATCCAGGAAGGTAGCCTTATCGGCTAACCTGTTATTTATTTCTTGTTAAGTTTATGTATGTTCCGCTGATTATCTCTGATGTATACCTGTAAGGGTGCCCAGGTAGGGCACCAGTCGCGAGCCCGGGGTCGGGTCGTGACAGTGTCAAACCCCATAAAAGTAACTAAGCAAGAGCGATAGACTATATCAACAAATACAGAATCTCCAATTGAAGTAGACACATGAATAGGCAAGTCAAGGTGATATAAGTAAGGAGAAATGTAAGTAGGTAAGTGGGTAAGTGGGTCGGGGCTTGGTTGGATACGGGTTGACCCGAAAATGAGTTCAAAGTAGGGGTTCTCGAATGGGACGTTTCTTCCGGACAGTGGGGTATTGTGAGGGATATATGGGTAGTTTTAGGTGGACTCAGGCTTAGGAATGTTGTGGAGGTGTTCTGGGTACGTTGAGGGTAAAGTTGGTGTTTAGGGTTTGGTGGTTGGATGATGGCAAGGCAACAGAACATAACTAAAACAGTGAGGTTCTCGGTAAGGTGTGTTATATGGATAATTTAGTGTTGTCGGGTTAGGACGTTATATTTGTGGGTTTTAGATTGGTGGCCTTTATAGTGGATGTTTGGGAAGTATTTTGGTGTATGGTAATAGAAGTAAATTGGTGGTTTGGATGAGGAATGAACACGAGTTGCGAGATGCAATCTAGGGTACAACCTAAGTGTTTGGACGGTCGATATGGTTTAAGTGAGGTACGGTCTATATAATAAGGATAGAGCTAGAAGGTTTTTAATGCTCGAGTCGACACCAATGAGAGGGTGGCCAATTAGACAAGGACTTGATCGGGGTTGCTAAGTACAAGCCCTAACGCAAACCAAGTGAGGGTAGACCCTATGCTTGGGTTTGGTTTGATCACACAAGTTCCAACGTTCACTTGAACCAAGGGGATTCCTTAAACTTAGGCTTAGATAAGTCACAAAAGTATTAACCAGGCTTATACCTAAGAGAGGGTGGTTCTGTTACACCCCGTAATTCCAGGACATGTTTAAGAGAATGTACGTGAGGAAACAGGACTTAAAAATTTGAACGAAAGAAAAAGTGTTATTCTTAAGGAAATTATTCCGAACCTCAGGAATGAAAAGTGTTTGTTAATGAGATTTGGGTTCTCAGAATTTTTATTTGAGACTGTTGGAATTTATCAGAATTATGGAAGTTTATTTACAGAGTTGGATACGTGGGACCCACCCGAGAAATTTTACGTTTTTGTGAGGCCTACGAGGTTTCCGATATTTTGACCAATTATGGAAATTTCGGGAAACGAAATATATGGACCAATGGGAGGGCGACACGTGTTACCCTCCACATGAATCATCTTGGACGAAATTATATGCTAAGTGTAGCAAATATTAACTTGACATAATGGACCAAGTCAAAGGGTCAAGTGGGAGCTTGACATAATGGACCAATCTTAAGCCATCCATTTGTGTTGATCTAGACCATTGATTGTAGTATATATATATATATACTAGTAGTGCAAGACTAACTCATTTCCAACACTTAGAAAAATTGGCAAGACTTGTCTTTATCATTGTGAAGCTCTGGGCAAGACCGGATTATGCAACATGATTCATCAATACACCGTGTCCCGCAAATGGGCCGGATTACGTTATCAAGTATGGATAATCAAAGTAAGCTTCCAAATAAGAAGTCCCTCCATAAAGGGCCAAATTATGTTATGTAAGATATGTAAGTTATGTGGAAAAACTGATCGAATTCTTAAGTATGTATGTAAGAATATGATGTTAAATCTTATTGAAAGAAGGAAAAAAACGGTTAATGTACGATTAATTTCATGAGTTAAAATGGCATGATAGGATTTGATATTTCATTTTTATACTTGCCCCCGTCATTCTTTTATACAGTTATGATTTGGTTACTGTAACTTATTTCTGTTCCATACTTGCACTGTTAGATCGAGCTTCTGAGGCCGCGTCATTCCCGCAGGTGTTAGGTACACAGGTTGGTAATCCTTACTGTTAGAATATCTGTTCAGTTTTGGGAAGAATCTCCATTCACTCCGGAGGCTTATATTTTGGGTACGATTTCCCTGATGTTGTAGATTTATGTACATTCAGGGGTATGGCGGGGCCCTGTCCCGCCACAGTTGTAATTCTTAGAGGTCTGTAGTCATATCTTGTGGGTCGGTTTGTAAAGAAGAAGGATGTAAATACGTTTGGTTATGTATATGTATATGCTGTTACACCCCGTAATTCCAGGACATGAATAAGAGAATAGACGCGAGAACACAAGACTTGAAAAAGGGTACGAAAGGAAGAATTGTTTTTCCGACGGAAAATCTTCCGAACGTCGGAAAGGAAAAACGTTCGTTGTTAAGAATTAGATTCTCAAAATGCATTAATTGAGGAATATGGAACTTATTATCATTAGGGAATTTTATTTTTACGGATTTGGTCACGTGGGGCCCACCCGAGAAATTTTACGTTTTGTGGGACCCACGAGAGTTATGAAATTTTATGGACGAATGGGAGGGCGACATGTGGCACCCCCCACAATGGTCTTGGATGAATTAAGTCAAGGGTAGAATGGCCATTGACCATTATGGATGAACAAGTCTTGCTAGCTTGAGAATATTGACTAAGTCAACTTGCCACTTGGATAATTATTTAATGCTCTTCATCCTAGCCACCCATATGTTGTTATCTTGACCCTCCATTGTGTTATATATACTACACTAAGTGCAAGACTTGTCTTCAACACTTAGAAAAATTAGAAACATTGTTCTATACATTAGGAAGCTCTCGGCTTTAGTGATTTTTCCACAAGAAAATTTTGTAATTTTGGTCCATTATTCACAAGACTTTAACCCAAGGTCCCTAAGGGTATTGTAAGGATATCTCAATAGAAAGATTTCGAAAAAATGACATTTTTACGTTAGTCGCAAGGCGAAATCCTAAGGTGTTCTTCAACTTTGAAGATGGAACTTGAAGAGGAGTTCTTCATGAGCTTCTAAGGAGTGCTTGGAGCGGATTGGAACATAAGGAAAAGAGCTAAGAATTGCTAAGGAGCGACTTTGAATCTTGGAATTTTTAAGGACTTTTAAAGGTAACAATCTTGTCGTTTTAGTAATTAAGATTACTTATTGTTGTAGCTATGGATATTAGCAAGCATGAGGTATATAGTATGAATTTTGATAAGTGTATTGACTATTGGAACCCTAATCCGAAAACTAGTATGTTTAGCCCTTGAGATTTCAATTCAATTTGATTATTAGTTTAAGTCATCACATGTTATATAAAGAAGGAATTATAGTTGTTAAGTTGTTTATGACTATATAACATGTTAGACCTAAGAACTTGGATTGAAAAAGAATTGGAAAGGACTTTGTGTTGTTGTATATGTTAGCCGAGAATGGCTTTGGATATATAACTACTTCGTATGAATTGTGGGGCAGAATTTTACACGTATTGTAAGGCGTGTAATCCCCTTTGATTGGTTGTTGTATTGAGCCTTAAATGTGGCATGTTGGTTATTGATTATCGGGCCTTGAAAAAGGTGGAAAAGTATGTAGAAACAAAGGAAGTGCTGTCCGATTTTCCGTAGAATTTAGTGACTTTGCACTTAGAATATTCTACGTTTGAAGCTAGAGGTTAATGGACGTATTATGGCCATTATAGGTTGAAGTACTAAGTATAGCGTATTCTACTCAAAGGATGGAATATCTATCAAGTTAAGGTACTTTGGAGCATTTTGCTACTTGTCGATAATCATCGCGAGGTATGTGAACCTCTTCCTTCTTTTGACATGATTCTATGTATGAAATATACATGTGGTACTATTTCATGATTCCTTCACTCTTAGAAGTTAAGAGGTATGTATGTTGATTTACTCTATGTAAAAGATACGTCTAAGTTATCCTAAGTTCTTACCAAGTCTTATGGGGGATGTTGGTAAGAGTCGTTAGGAAGTATTTGGAGTCAAGTTGACTTTGCTAAGTTACTGCACGAATGAGAATAAGTATCGAACAAGCCACTGCAACGTTAATAAAAAAAATTTATCGGCAATCAATTAAATTAAAATGAGTAGAATTCTCCATCTGCATAGAACCTAAGATAAGACAAAATTGTATTACATTTTCTAGATCATGGCTGCTTTAATAAGATCATTATGAACTAGTATAACCTATTCACAACACATAAAAATATATGTTACTTGATTTAAAAAGTTTACGTATGAAGTTTTAAGATTATGAACCTTAAATTCTTAAAAGGTTAAGAGACTTTATTTTTCAAGTTATGGGACTTGATTCTTAAAGGAAGAAATGACTTGATTTAAAAGTATATAATACTTGATTTGGAAAGTATTGATTTCTTGACATTCTAAAGATAAGAGACTTGTTTTCTAAGTAAGAAACTTGATTTCTAAAGTTAAGAGACTCGAAGTATTTTGAAAGCTATGTAACTTGATTTGAAAGTATAAGTCTCTTGGTTATAAAAGGAATGAATTTGTCTAAGACATAAAGAGTTATAACGGCTTTATGAGAAGTTGGTTATAACAACTTTATGGAAGGTTAAAAGAATGGTTTTTCCCTAGTAATGTAAATAATGATAAATGACTTGAAATAATGAAAGACAAATAGATTTGAAGGCATCAAATGCTTAAGGTTTTAAAGAAAGAAGTCACTTGATTTAGAAGCCTATAAATGTATTTCTAAAAGGTATTGTGACTTGTCTTGAAAAGTAGATATGACTTGATACTACGGTTATAAGTATCTTGGAAGTTTTATATGAAAAAGGAGTCATTTTAAAAGAGTAGAAGTACGTAGTACTTTGGGTTAAATTTCCGGATTTTATAATGACATGTTAGTGCCTTAAGTAAACTAAAATGGGGGTGTATATAAATAAGGTTAATAAGAAGCTAGGGGATTTCTTAACTTGCTTATGTTATGTATGATAAGCCGGTAGTGCTTATGTTATGTATGATAAGCCGGTAGTGCTTATGTTATGTATGATAAGCCGGTGGCGCTTATGTTATGTATGATAAGCCGGTGGTGCTTATGTTATGTATGATAGCCTTTGGTGCTAGTGTTATGAGTATAAATGCGGGGTAAACCCCCAAGACGTTATACACCTCCTGAGTATAAATGCGGGATAAACCCCAAGACGTTATACACCTCCTGAGTATAAATGCGGGGTAAACCCCCAAGACGTTATACACCTTCTGAGTATAATTGCGGGATAAACCCCCAAGACATTATACATCTCCATGGATTTGCTACCCATGATGCGAGCATGGCGTATATGCTCATTGCGGACTCGTAGGGCCTAAGCGGGTGAAATAGTCCTGTGGGGGTGAAATAGTCCTATGCGGGCCAAATTGTCCTATGCGGGTCCACAAGACCCTTGCGGGTGAAATAGTCCCAAGAGTAGGATTGCCAAATGATACTATGGGCATGTGGCCCTAAATTGATCATAAGCTTCCTATTTTTATGCAGTATACCTTTATGGGCAGACTTATGTGACTTTATCGCGTCCCAGATTGGGTCGGGCAGTATACCTTTATGGGCAGACTTATGTGACTTTATCGCGTCCCAGATTGGGCCGGGTAGTATACCTTTATGGGCAGACTTATGTGACTTTATCGCGTCCCAGAATGGGTCGGGCAGTATAGGCGTCCCTCCAGAAAGGGCCGGATTATGTTATGCAAGATAAGTAAGTTATATGGTTATGAACTTAATGATTTCTCCTAAGTATGTACGTAAGAATTTGACTTAACTCTTATTGAAAAATGGGAAAAGATAATGATGTACGATTAAGTTCATGAGTTGTAATGGTATGATCTGTTTACTGTACCTTATTTCCGTTCCATATTCGGCACTGTAATCGACCCTTCGGGCTGCGTTAAATGTCCGCAGTTTAGGTACGATTGTGGATCCGCGAGCTTAGGATCCTGGTTCAACATTTTGAGATAGCTCCAATGTTTTGGAGCTTGTCATGGCTATGTATTCAGGGGTACGGCGGGGCCTTGTCCCGTCATAGTATTTGTCCAGAAATCTTAGAGGCCTGTAGTCATATCTTGTGGGTCGCTTTGTAAAAAAAAAGAGAGGTAACTGCTTTTGGTTTTACATATTTATATGTATCCAGGAAGGTAGCCTTATCGGCTAACCTATTATTTATTTGTTGTTAAGTTTATGTATGTTCCGATTATCTCGATGTATGCACAGCGGTGCCGGGTAGGGCACGATCGCGCCTTGGGTCGGTCGTGACAAAAGTGGTATCAGAACAGTTAGTCCTCGGAAAGTGTCTACAGATCGTGTCTAGTAGAGTCTTGATTATCGGTGTGTTGTGCACCACATCTATAATCAGGAGGCTGCAGAACATTTAGGATTGGTTTCCATTCTTCTCACTCTGAGATCGTGCGATAGAGCTGTGTTGTTAGGGTCGTCTCTCCCTAACGAATTATGATTGATTGCAGCTACGAGAAAGGCAACAACGACCCAGGAAGGACTATGTGGATTGCGTATCCAGGTTGGTAATAATTGTAGTATAGTTGGTATTATGACATACATGTATACGGAGTTATGTATGAGGGTCAGACGCGTGTTGCCTAGAATGATTTTAGATTACCAGGATTTGGTAAGGACTAAATAGATACCGGGAAGGTATGAAACAGTTAATGAATTCCCGCCAAGGTCTTATATTTTATTTTGAGGTAATTGGGAAATGATGAGCTGTCTGATAGGGTAGCGAACCCTTAAGAAGTCATGTTAAGGAACTTAATGGAATGCCATGTAAATAGATTAAGCTACGTGGTAGGCTTAAGAGAATTGTACGGATGAGGTCCGTATGGAGTAAGTAATGGTTGTTGTGATCAAGACGACACGATTATGGTATTATGAGAAGTTATTGTACCCGTTTTCGGGGGGACTGAGAAAGTAGGCTTGGTGCATGGAAATTGCGAGCCTAAGAATATTGATAACCGTCGAGACCTTAGGTATATAAGGCTTTCTCGGGCAATAAGATTTATTCCAGACCAAGAATGAGAATTAAGTGCGACAATGGATCGGGTTATGGACCGTTGCGGGTCAACCTGTAGCCCGGAATGGAATGGGGTCAGTTGGAGGTAGTCCCGCTATGTGATAGGGTCACGAGGGTGTAAGGCTCAAGCTTAGTTAGTTGTTGTACGAGTTCGTGGACGCGTTCCACCGGAACCAGGTCGTGAGAGCCGAAAATGGCCTTATATTGTTTGATTTAGTAAACTCCAAAGATTGGAGGCCAGCATCGGTATGGAAATTATGTATGTATGCTAGTATGAGTTGGAAATAGGGAAAGAGTACGACCAGTAAGAAAGATAGCAACCAAGTGTAAAGGAATAGAGCCTGAGTCCATAAGAACCTTTAGAGGTAACTACACCCGTGAGTGTTTGGGGTGGTAGCTGAGCGGGTATATGAGTTTTGCCCGGTGATGATACAGTCGTCAGACCCTAATAGGCATAGTAGAGGTGATTACGACAGACTTTGAGGTCATTATGAGTATGGACTAGTTGGCTTCGTGAGTGCCAAGGTTGAAATTTTAGTATAAGTATTGTTATGTGGCCATGGGTGGCATATGTTGTATGACGGGTGTAGTAAAAAGAGACTATGTCGCTATCTAATTAGATTGGACTCCGAAAGAACATTCAGGGACGAATGTTTATAAGGGGGGAAGAATGTTACACCCCGTAATTCCAGGACATGAATAAGAGAATAGACGCGAGAACACAAGACTTGAAAATGGGTACGAAAGGAAGAATTGTTTTTCCGACGGTAAATCTTCCGAACGTCGGAAAAGAAAAACGTTCGTTGTTAAGAATTAGATTCTCAAAATGCATTAATTTAGGAATATGGAACTTATTATCATTATGGAATTTTATTTTTACGGATTTGGTCACGTGGGGCCCATCCGAGAAATTTTACGTTTTGTGGGGCCCACGAGGGTTACGAAATTTTATGGACGAATGGGAGGGCGACACATGTCACCCCCCCACAATGGTCTTGGACGAATTAAGTCAAGGGTGGAATGGTCATTGACCATTATGGATGAACAAGTCTTGTTAGCTTTAGAATATTGACTAAGTCAACTTGCCACTTGGATAATTATTTAATGCTCTTCATCCTAGCCACCCATATGTTGTTATCTTGACCCTCCATTGTGTTATATATACTACACTAAGTGCAAGACTTGTCTTCAATACTTAGAAAAATTAGAAACCTTGTTCTATACATTAGGAAGCTCTCGGCTTTAGTGATTTTTCCACAAGAAAATTTTGTAATTTTGGTCCATTATTCACAAGACTTTAAGCCAAGGTCCCTAAGGGTATTGTAGGGATATCACAATAGAAAGATTTCGGAAAAACGACGTTTTTACATTAGTCGCAAGGCGAAACCCTAAGGTGTTCTTCAACTTTGAAGATGGAACTTGAAGAGGAGTTCTTCATAAGCTTCTAAGGAGTGCTTGGAGCGGATTGAAACATAAGGAAAGGAGCTAAGAATTTCTAAGGAGCGACTTTGAATCTTGGAATTTTTAAGGACTTTTAAAGGTAACAATTTTGTCGTTTTAGTAATTAAGATTACTTATTGTTGTAGCTATGGATATTAGCAAGCATGAGGTATATAGTATGAAGTTTGATAAGTGTATTGACTATTGGAACCCTAATCCGAAAACTAGTATGTTTAGCCCTTGAGATTTCAATTCAATTTGATTATTAGTTTAAGTCATCACATGTTATATAAAGAAGGAATTATAGTTGTTAAGTTGTTTATGACTATATAACATGTTAGACCTAAGAACTTGGATTGAAAAAGAATTGGAAAGGACTTTGTGTTGTTGTATATGTTAGCCGAGAATGGCTTTGGATATATAACTACTTCGTATGAATTGTGGGGCAGAATTTTACACGTATTGTAAGGCGTGTAATCCCCTTTGATTGGTTGTTGTATTGAGCCTTAAATGTGGCATGTTGGTTATTGATTATCGGGCCTTGAAAAAGGTGGAAAAGTATGTAGAAACAAAGGAAGTGCTGTCCGATTTTCCGTAGAATTTAGTGACTTTGCACTTAGAATATTCTACGTTTGAAGCTAGAGGTTAATGGACGTATTATGGCCATTATAGGTTGAAGTACTAAGTATAGCGTATTCTACTCAAAGGATGGAATATCTATCAAGTTAAGGTACTTTGGAGCATTTTGCTACTTGTCGATAATCGTCGCGAGGTATGTGAACCTCTTCCTTCTTTTGACATGATTCTATGTATGAAATATACATGTGGTACTATTTCATGATTCCTTCACTCTTAGAAGTTAAGAGGTATGTATGTTGATTTACTCTATGTAAAAGATACGTCTAAGTTATCCTAAGTTCTTACCAAGTCTTATGGGGGATGTTGGTAAGAGTCGTTAGGAAGTATTTGGAGTCAAGTTGACTTTGCTAAGTTACTGCACGAATGAGAATAAGTATCGAACAAGCCATTGCAGCGTTAATAAAAAAAATGTATCGGCAATCAATTAAATTAAAATGAGTAGAATTCTCCATCTGCATAGAAGCTAAGATAAGACAAAATTGTATTACATTTTCTAGATCATGGCTGCTTTAATAAGATCATTATGAACAAGTATAACCTATTCACAACACATAAAAGTATATGTTACTTGATTTAAAAAGTTTACGTATGAAGTTTTAAGACTATGAACCTTAAATTCTTAAAAGGTTAAGAGACTTTATTTTTCAAGTTATGGGACTTGATTCTTAAAGGAAGAAATGACTTGATTTAAAAGTATAGAATACTTGATTTGGAAAGTATTGATTTCTTGACATTCTAAAGATAAGAGACTTGTTTTCTAAGTAAGAAACTTGATTTCTAAAGTTAGGAGACTCGAAGTATTTTGAAATCTATGTAACTTGATTTGAAAGTATAAGTCTCTTGGTTATAAAAGGAATGAATTTGTCTAAGATATAAAGAGTTATAACGGCTTTATGAGAAGTTGGTTATAACAACTTTATGGAAGGTTAAAAGAATGGTTTTTCCCTAGTAATGTAAATAATGATAAATGACTTGAAATAATGAAAGGCAAATGGATTTGAAGGCATCAAATGCTTAAGGTTTTAAAGAAAGAAGTCACTTGATTTAGAAGCCTATAAATGTATTTCTAAAAGGTATTGTGACTTGTCTTGAAAAGTAGATATGACTTGATACTACGGTTATTAGTATCTTGGAAGTTTTATATGAAAAAGGAGTCATTTTAAAAGAGTAGAAGTACGTAGTACTTTGGGTTAAATTTCCGGATTTTATAATGATATGTTAGTGCCTTAAGTAAACTAAAATGGGGGTGTAAATAAATAAGGTTAATAAGAAGCTAGGGGATTTTTTAACTTGCTTATGTTATGAATGATAAGCCGGTAGTGCTTATGTTATGTATGATAAGCCGGTAGCGCTTATGTTATGTATGATAAGTCGGTGGTGCTTATGTTATGTATGATAGCCTTTGGTGCTAGTGTTATGAGTATAAATGCGGGGTAAACCCCCAAGACGTTATACACCTCCTGAGTATAAATGCGGGGTAAACCCCCAAGACGTTATACACCTCCTGAGTATAAATGCGGGGTAAACCCCCAAGACGTTATACACATTCTGAGTATAATTGCGGGGTAAACCCCCAAGACATTATACATCTCTATGGATTTTCTACCCATGATGCGAGCATGGCGTATATGCTCATTGCGGGCAAGTAGAACTAAGCGTAAAATAGTCCTGTGCGGGTGAAATAGTCCTATGCGGGGCAAATTGTCCTATGCGGGTCCACAAGACCCTTGCGGGTGAAATATTCCCAGGAGTAGGATTGTCAAATGATAATGGGCAAGTGGCCCTAAGTTGATCATAAGCTTCCTATTTTTATGCAGTATACCTTTATGGACATACTTATGTGACTTTATCGCGTCCCAGTTAGGCGACAGATACCTTTATGGCGACTTATGTGACTTTATCGCGTCCCAGATTGGGTCGGGTAGTATACCTTTATGGGCAGACTTATGTGAATTTATCGCGTCCCAGAATGGGCCGGGCAGTATAGGCGTCCCTCCAGAAAGGGTCGGATTATGTTATGCAAGATAAGTAAGTTATATGGTTATGAACTTAATGATTTCTCCTATGTATGTACGTAAGAATTTGACTATAACTCTTATTGAAAAATGGGAAAAGATAATGATGTACGATTAAGTTCATGAGTTGTAATGGCATGGTAGGATCTGATATTTACTTGTTATACTTGCCCCTGTCATTATTTTGTACAGTTATGATCATTTCGCATTTATTTACGTTCCATATTCGCACGTGTCGACCCTTTGGGGGGCTGCGTTCATGTCTGCAGGTTTAGGTACACAGTTGTGGATCCGCGAGCTTAGGATCCTGGTTCAACATTTTGGGATGGCTCCAATATTCCGGAGCTTGTCATGGCTATGTATTCAGGGGTACGGCGGGGCCTTGTCCCATCATAGTATTTGTCCAGAAATCTTAGAGGTCTGTATTCATATGTGGGCTGGACTGGTTAGAGTTGTAATTACATTATTGAATAGTGTAGGCCCTTTTGGGTGATTTATATTATGGCAGCCTTATCGGCTAACCATGTTGTTTTAATTCTTGTTGATTTATTTTATAAGTTTCATGTATGTTCCGCTGATTATCTCTGATGTATACCTGTAAAGGTGCCCAGGTAGGGCACCAGTCGCGGGCCCGGGGTCGGGTCGTGACAAAAGTGGTATCAGAGCAGTTAGTCCTCGGAAAGTATCTACAGACCGTGTCTAGTAGAGTCTTGGTTATCGGTGTGTTGTGAACCACATCTATAACCAGGAGGCTGCAGGACATTTAGGATTGGTTTCCATTCTTCTCTCTCTAAGATCGTGCAGTAGAGCTGTTTTACTAGGTTGAATCCTCTCTGACCTATTCTTATGTATCAGATATGCCACCACGGAAGGCGACCAGGGCCCAGAAGGGCAAGTCGGCAGTAGGAGCTGCTAGCGGGGAGCACAGGGTTGATGAGTTTAATGCCCAATCTACACCGGCCATGGTACCGCCGTCAGCGAGTTCTTCCGCACCGGTCCGTGAGGCACCAGTACCTGAGCCTCCAGCTCCACAGTTAAGGGAAGACTATAGCCTCCTAAGGGAAGAAGTTATGTTACTAGCCAAGCTAGCGGTGATACAGTACCAACGGCAGGAGGCTACTCGACCATTGCAGGTGTCACGACCCAATCCCGAGCCCGCGACTGGTGCCCTACCTGGGCACCCTTCTAATCAAACAATACCAAATAACTGCGGAAAATAAGTAACACATTTTTTTTAAAACAAAGGCAAAGCCGATAAGGATGCCATAATATAAATCACCCAAAAAGGCCTACACTATTCAATAATGTAATTACAACTCTAACGATCCCAAATTTACGTATGAATACGGACTCTAAGATTTTGGACGATACTATGACGACAAGGCCCCGCCGCACTCGATTATACATAGCCATGATGACAAGCTCCAAACATTGAGTCATCTCAAAATCAACCAGATCCTGGCCGCGGATCCACAATCGTGTGCCTAAACTGCGGACATGAACGCAAGCCAAAGGGTCGATACGTGTACCGAATATGGAACGGAAATAAGGTACGGTAAATAGATCATAACTGTACAAGAGAATGACAGAGGCAAGTATAAAAAGTAAATATCAGATCCTACCATGCCATTACAACTCATGAACTTAATCGCACATTCTTATCTTTTCCCATTTTTCAATAAGAGTTATAGTCAAATTCTTACGTACATTCTTAGGAAAAATCATCATGTTCGTTACCATATAACTTACTTATCTTGCATAACATAATCCGGCCCTTTATGGAGGGACGCCTATACTGCCCGGCCCATTCTGGGACGCGATAAATTCACATAAGTCTGCCCATAAAGGTATACTACCCGACCCAATCTGGGACGCGATAAAGTCACATAAGTCTGCCCATAAAGGTATACTGTCCGGCCCAATCTGGGACGCGATAAAGTCACATAAGTCTGCCCATAAAGGTATACTGCATAAAAATAGGAAGCTTATGATCAACTTAGGGCCACTTGCCCATAGTATCATTTGGCAATCCTACTCCTGGGAATATTTCACCCGCAAGGGTCTTGTGGACCCGCATAGGACAATTTGCCCCGCATAGGACTATTTCACCCGCATAGGACTATTTCACCCGCTTAGGCCCTACGGGCCCGCAATGAGCATATACGCCATGCTCGCATCATGGGTAGAAAATCCATAGAGATGTATAATGTCTTGGGGGTTTACCCTGCAATTCTACTCCGATGTCCTATCGACGAACGGTTTGTTGCGTTGGGAACTAGACTTAACGAACTGCATACTAGGTGTTTGAACCACCTAAGAACTCCTAATGTAACGGGACATAAACCGCCTCAAAGTTGATTAAAAACCCGTCCGAAACATTCCGCCCACCTATCTTTCTAAATTTTAGATCTTAATTCCTTTCGTACGGTCTTATAAGCTTGACCTGAATTACGGGGTGTAACACAATAGCCAGACGTAGACCGTCTGGTGTCAGGACAACCACCCCAATCAGCATCTGTATAGGAGACTAATGTAGACGTCGACGAAGGATACAAATTCAAGTCATACTCAAGTGTTCCCTGAATGTACCTAAGAATGCGTTTGAGTGCATTCATATGTTCAACTCTGGGATCATGCATAGACAATCACATCTGCATATGTAATATCAGGTCGCGTGAACGTCAGATATTGAAGGCCACCTACAAGACTACGATAGCGGGTCAGATCCTTATAGGGAGAGCCAGCTGCAGCACCCAATTTGGGTTTAGTAACAACTGGAGTAGAAGCGGACCTACAGGATGACATCCCAACCCTCTCAATGATCTCTGCTGCATACTTTCTCTGTGATAAGAACAATCAACCTGCATGACGAGTTACAGCAATCCCCAAAAAGTAACTAAATGGGCCCAAGTCCTTCATGGCAAACTCAGAACTGAGCATTATCATAATGGACTTTTGCAAAGCATCAGAAGAGGCAGTCAAGATAATATCATCAACATATAGTATAATATAAGCCATGAAAGATCCTTGACGGTATATGAATAATGAGTTATCAGACCTGCTGTGAGAGAAACCCATAGTCGAAACATAGTCAACAAACCTCTTATATCATGCCTGTAGATACTGCTTAATCTCATACAAGGACTTCCTCAACAAACATACATGATTAGGATATCTAGTATCCCTAAACCCCAAGGGCGGATGCATATACACTGTCTCATGAAGATCACCATGTAGGAAAGCATTCTTCACATCTAGCTGATGAATGGGCCATGATTTCGAAAGGGCCAAGCTGAGCACAATACGAATAGTCGCCGGCTTGACCATCGGGCTAAAAGTCTCACCACAATCCACACCAACCTGTTGAGTCTTACCATCACCTACAAGACGAGTCTTATTCATTCCAAACGAACCATCAGAATTCTCTTTATGAGAAAAAATCCACATAGACCGAATAATATTAACACCAGACGAACGGGGCACCAACTCCCACATCTTATTATCAATAAGAGCATTATATTCATCGGTCATGACAATTTTCCAATTAGGGCAGACACAAGATTACGGGGTAAGAGAGACTTCAGAACATTAGAATTTAAATTAAAATGTCTTTTTGGTTTAATAATACCCCATTGACTGCGAGTGATTGGATCATGACTTGGGGCTGGATGGTGTGAATTTTGGGAATTTTCGGGAGACGGGATGGACTGGCTAGCAGGCAGTGGGCCCTATGATGACGAATGATGATTCTTTTAGAGGACAAATTAAAGAATTTATAACTACGGTGATTTAACGGATAACCCAAAAACACACACAGGGTAGAACGTGCCTGAAGTTTGTTGATTGTGGTAGATGGAAACAGTGGATAACATAAGCATCCAAAGACCCTAAGATGAGAATACGAAGGAGTCTTATTGTATAAAACTTGAAGAGGGGATGAATATGTCAAACCTTTAGAGGAAAGAATATCAAGTAGATCGGTAGCCATTTGTAGCGCATGATAGCAAAACAATTGAGGGACGGAAGAATGAATCAATTAAGTGCGGATAATGTTATTAATGGTATGAATTTTTCGTTCAGCTTTCCCATTTTGTGATGACGTATGAGGACAAAAAAATGAAAATTTATCCCATTTTGAGCACAAAACTCTCTAAATTCCCATTGTCATACATTTTACCATTATCACATTGGATGTTCTTTATTTTCCGTTCGAATTGAGTTCTTATGAAAGCTCTAAATTTTACGAAGTTGGAAAAAACTTGTGATTTTTTCGCAATTGGAAACGTCCATAAAAATATATAGTAATCATCAAAGAATAAAACGTAATATCGATGACCCATAGAACTGAGAACCGGAGATGTCCATAAATCGCTATGAATAATGTCAAATGACATTGAAGTATTAAAATTCGAAGCTACAAATGGTAACTTAATATTTTTTTCTAAAGCACAGGATTGACAAAGTAGAGTACAACGCGTACCCTTACATGAAATAAACTTATGTCTATCTAAAGAAGATAAAATAGAACACCCTGGATGACCTAGACGAGCATGCCACAATGAAGGAGCAATAGCTGCAAAAGTGGAAGGCATGGCTTGACGCGAGATGCTGAGACTTGGTGTGATTGGATAAAGATCCCCCCTACTGTCACACCTCATGAGAGGACTCCCCGTCTTGAAATCCTTCACAGAAAATCCAAACGGATCATAATCAATAGAAACCCAATTATCAGTGGTGAATTTACTGACAGACACCAAATTTTTAATCAATTTTGGGGCATGAAGTGTATTTTTTAGGACAAGTGGTGGATGAGGAGGGGACAGTTTTATTACCATAACCCTTAATTGGAATAGAACTGCCATTACCAACAATTATACCACAATTATTGCTCAAATTGGAATAAGACGGGAGAGTACCTTGGTCGGATGTCATGTGGGTAGTGGCACATGTGTCCATGTACCAATTAAGGTCCGGTTGAATCAAGCCAAGAGTGTGCATCATTGCTTCAATGTCGGTCTGAGAGGGGCCCGTTGCGTGGTGGGTCTGAGGGGGGAGAGGTCCAAGTATACTGGAATGCTAGGGCTGCCCATACGTTGGTATAAACCACGTGTCCGACACAGGAAGAAGTTGGGTCGCGAGCGATCTTTGCCGAGACCGCGTGCGCAGCATTGTAATGGTGAGTCGTGGCACGATAGTCTTTGGCGGTCGCCGTGTGGCACTGGGACCCACTACCACTGTCCAGGGTCCCCTGTGGACCCCAGAACTGCTGCTGCTGCTCACGGTTGCCCCCGTTGTTGCCTCTGCGATTCTTGCCATTATTCTTCCGATTTTGGCCCTTCTTACCACCCCTGTTGTTGTGATTTTGGGTCACGTTGGCTGGACTGGAAGGGGGAAAATTATAAGCAGTCATCATGACTATGGGGCTTGCTCCGATTGATTCCCTTTTAGCCAAACCTATTTTTTCCAAAGTGAGCATGGAGCGGGCTTGATAGAACTCCGGCAGGGGGTTACTTTGATGAATAACCGAAGTAACCCCTGTATAGGCCTCGAATAGACCGACAACCATCTGAAGAACTAGAAGACTATTAGAAACAGGAGAACCCACGTTGCGAAGTTGGTCTGCCAAGTCCTTGAGACGTTTGCAATAAGAAGAAACATTTGGAAAATTTGCCATAGCAACTTGAGAGAATTCCTGCTTAAGGATAACAATGCGAGAATGATTGTTATCTTGGAAGATGTCACGCTATCGATTCCACGCCGCCATAGCTGTGGAGTTGGGTTCCATAATCGTCTGTAAAATATCCAAGGAGATAGTGACATAAATCCAGTGGAGAACCTTGGCATCAAGCATGACCCATAAGTCTGGATCTGCTGCTTTGGTGAGCACAACCGTTGTAGACGTAGACGTCATATCACCCCCCCCATTGGAGTAGTGGGAAGGATGATGTGGTGAAGAACTTTATGTGTCATAGCATGAATCTTGAATAATTTTGTCCACGTCCCATATTAGACGTTTTCTAGATCAAGAACAATAGGAAGAACACTCTTGATGTTGGAAACTGTGAGGGCAGGATGTAACATGTTTTTATCAGTCATGGTGAATAAAACACGAAGATTCAGAGAAGGGAATTTGTGAGAGAGGATTTTTTGGCAGAGAAGAGTCGCGACTTTGGTTGAAAAACCAAGAGGAAGGGCCGCGGCTGGAGCAAGAAATCCGAGAAAGAGAGATTTTTGAGGAGCGGAAGCAAGGTAAAGAGAACCTAGACTCTTGATACCATGAAAGAATTAATCCCTTGATTATTCTTATTGATGAAAGACATATATATACAAGTAGGAATATGAGAAATCTAAAACCCTATTCTATAAGGAGACTAATTATACAATTATGGTAATATTACAATAGTAATTAAGGTACAAGACTAATTCTAATATATATCAAATATACATCAAGTATAACACTGTTCCATGAACAGTGCTCGGGTAAGGGTCGCGGCGTTGTGGACCTTGGGCCGCGGTGTCGTGGGCTTCATTTAACATTTGGCTTACAAGAAATTTTACATGCAAGATTTCGACCCATTATAGTATTGGCTATTGAACAATGTGAGTTGGATAGTAGATTGTCCCTTTAGCATGAGCCATGAATCTAGTGCACTATTTGAGGATCTCTCAAGGTGTTAGTCTTAGATTTTGAAAAGTACCAATTGTTAGTTAGGGTGCACCTATATGACTCAAGAGAGAGAGTGATTTGGGTCACACCAAATATTTGAGTTTTTTTTAAAATTTATCTTTCATTTGGAAAAACCTAATTCTTCTATGTGTTTCTCTGTTAAACAACTAAAATGATGAAGTGTGGATAAAATAAAGAACACGGGGTTTTGACGTTGGAAACTCCCTGGCTCAAAGGTAGAAAAATCATGACCACCCTCGTAAGATTTAACCCAACTACATATAACAACGAGCCAAATTCATATTACAACTGTGCAACCTAATACTTAAGTATAAGACTTGACCCCAACAATTCTCGATTGTTGCTAAATTCATATGACAAACTCTATAATTTAAGAGAACAAATGCTAGCCCTCTCAACGCCTACAATATTACTCGACTGTAGCAAAATGCTTAACCTAACTCTGGCCTAAGACTTAGAACATGTCAAAGAGAAAAACTTCTCAGAATGCTTCTTTGTATAAGTAAATAAGATTACAACTCAATAATACTAATGCAATGAACTAGACTGGACACAATGAATTTGACACAGTATTAAGGAACAGGTTCCCCAATATGATTCTTCTACACGTTCCAGCCTTCAATTTCAGCTTAAGAACTTTGAATACGTTTTCTCTGAAGAAATAATGGAAGTGCATACCTGTAATGAGTAGACTTGAAATATATATGGGTTCAAATATAAAAGACCTACATCATCAAGAACTTACCATATATGATATATACTTTTCTTTATTAGTTTCGAACTTGTTAGGATCTCCTTGCTCAAGGGTTTGTAGGAGTTCACAGGTTTACAAATTTCTTGTAACACCAACCTAATTGTTTTGTAGATCTAGTAACTAACCAATTAACACTTGTTACACAATACTTGCAAAGGTAAATAGGTGTGAACCACAAAAGAACCCAACTAATACAACTAAAGAATTGAAGGGATAAATCTTAATAGGCTCAGGTTCTTTGTTGTTCGGACAATTAGCTCTTCTTGAGACGAATGTGTTGATTGCGCTCCCTCGTCTCTCATTGGAGTATTTGTGGTTATGGCTTCCTAGCTCCAAGATTGTTCGTATTGTTTTATATAGAAGTAGTTAACGCCTTCAATCCTTGATTCCGCATAGGTTTTGGTTTCATTACTTGCACCTGAAATATCAAATCTTGTTTGACTTGAATTTTCCTTTTTTTATGTTTGTGCGTCGACTTCCTTGTCCTACTTCAATGCTAATTTTCATGTTAATCAACTAATGTATTTGTAGAATATTACCATAACTTGAAGTCCAACTCTTCATCGAATAGGAATTAATCAATATATTTTTCTCCAATATCAACATGGAATAGCTTTCAATCTCCAATTACGTAGTAAGGATCAGTTCTTCAAGCAATTCCTCTGAATATTGTGACTTCTTCACTGAGTCCTTTCGAGATATGCTTGGATATCTGGTCATCAAATTATTCCTCCTTAAATGTTCCGTTCATTGTCATCGGATACATTATTTATCAAAACTTCAATATTAAGCTCATTTTCATTGAGTCAATTCATCATAACTCTAATTCTAATTCTAATTCTTTCTAGAAATAAACCTATTTAATTTTCACTGATTTCGTGCAGACTATATACCTTAACAGATCTTTTCACAAAATCATTTTTCCACATGAAAGATCTATTCCAAAACTTATAAATGTTGTTTCTTACTCTAATTCTAGTTCCTTTTCCAATGACAACTCAATAAAAAAACTTATTAGCAAAAAACCAGAATTCCACTTAAAACATTTCATAAAAATAACTCATGCACCATCAGATTCTTTTCTCCAAAAGTTATCCGAATTACCATATAACATTCCTATTCCTGGCTATAGGAATCAAGAATCACACACAAAACCCAATTCTTCACACGTTCACATAGGCCCCAAAACATTGTAACTTGACAAATCGTGGATTTCTACAAATTAATCATAAGCCCATTTAGTTTGTTAATATAATTAACTCAATTAACAACTCATTTTAGTCATAACACTACCAAAAAAAAGGCCTACCGTGACGGTTTTTAACCGTCACGAAAGGGGTTTTGTGACGGTTTTTCTAAGTGTCACGGTAGGTAGTTGTGACGGTTTTTTGTGACTGTTGTTGTGACCGTTACAAAATGTGATGTTTAACTTTGATTATTCACTCCTTTTTTAAAATTTTCTCGCGAAATTTATTAATTAAATAATATTTTTTGGCGGGAAATTTTAAATAAAATTAATTTAAATTGGCATAATTTTTTTAATAAATTTGATTTAAATTGGCGGGAAAATTAGTTTTTGATATTTTTTTGATATTTTAATTTTAATTTATTAAATAAATTAGAATTGTAAATATATTATAACTAAAATGTTACCCACATAATAAAATTCTAATACATTAAATCGAAACATTACAAATTGTTTTTCAAAAACATCTAATGTTATCATCAAATACAAAAAAAATAATAATATTGTTTTAACTTCAAAAAGTACAAATATTGTCTAAATCATCATAAAAATGACACAACTATGCGGCACGGAGAATCTTTGAAACATGTTGAGCTCACTCGATCCGAACTCTGTCCAGGAAAATCATACGCGTACCCCGCACTATAGCCTGCCTGTTGCAGATGTATTTGCCTCCTGGTTGCATTATCTTCATACACGCGGTCAAGTAACAGCATGTCGAATCCCCCTGCATGAGAAAGTAACCATGAAATCAGTGCATAGTTCTGTTGGAGTGTAGCACAATTATGAATCGCTTTTGATTTCTTAACAAACTATGAGCTCAAATTGACATACAAAATCTGAAGTAATAGCAACCGTTCTTATTAGTGAAAATAATCATGTATTGAAACATCAAATAAAAAGGACATACCAATTGTTTATCTGGTGTAATGTTGCTTCTATTGTTACTCAGTGCTATAAGAAGAGTCAATTCCCACCCTGATATTTTTCCGGCTTCACTCAGTTGATAATTAGCTGATGAATTTTCTTTGCCTGTACAATATTTCAAATACATCAACTAAATATTAGCATGACACTCAGATTCTCTAATGAGTTAAATTGCAATAATAGAATCATCCTCGTGATGTAGAGAAGTTGCATGTATTACCAGGTGAAACAATTGCAAGAGCTAATGCATTGCTTTCCTCTAATTCTGCAACTCTTGGATCTACTTGATTCAAACCATGTCCACATATTACATAAAGCATAAAATTCTTACAATGACGATGTTCCGAGGATTTGATCTGCCCCCATTGAATCCGAAAGTGTGAGGCTAAACAACCATGGCTTCGACCATCATAGATTTTTTGTTTTATATCACCGCAAGAGAAATGCTTACCAGCAAATCAGCAGGCTCTTCTCTTGATATTAGTGGTGATTCTTCTTCTTCTTTTTAGGCAGTGTTTCCTCTTGTGCTTTTTACTTTACTATTTTTAGCTTCTTTAACTTTTTACTCACTTACTTCAGAAGGTTCTTCCGGCTTCTCAGGTTCCTGCTTAGTTTCTTGATACTCCTACATGTAACAAAAGTCAAACTTCTTTCAAGTCACTAATACATACATTGCGAGAGATAATTTCACCTAGCCGTCACTTTTTCAGGCATGAAATTATACATCATCAAAATCATAGGTCGACGAAGGAAAATCTAAATAGACAATTCTGAAGTTTTCAACAGAAAAAATATCTGCTTACACAAATAAAAAATTTAGTTTGTCTCACTTTTTTCCTTAATTTCTTTTCTTTAGCTCCCTCTCAAAGAGCAATTCCAATTCATAAAACATACTAACCGAACACCTAACAAGGATATTAATAGCTCAAACGGTAAATCCAAGACTTGCTTCATGTTCTCACAACCTCTTATTTAACCTGGAACCCGTTTGAGGTGCTTCCCTAATGTATTCCTCCATGGTTGTCAGAAACGACGCCAGAGGCTACAAATTAAAAAAAAATTAAGAGATATCAAAAGAAACTTAATTCAAAAAGAGTGTGCATTATCCAAAAGGGTGAAGGAGATACCAGTCACGACCCGAACCCCGGGCCCGTGACTGGTGCCCTGCCTGGTCACCCTTCTACCTAAATGATACAATTAAACCGCAGAACTAAATAACACCTCGTCTCTTTTTTTTTCTTTAAAACCAACGAACATGCAAAGGCAAAGCCGACAAAGCTGCCATATATATATATAATAAAAAAGCACTACACTGTACACGAGTCCAATCCCATATATAAATACAGACCTCTAAGAGTTTTACTGAACTATGACGGGACAAGGCCCCGCCGTACCCATAACTGTACAAAAGCCTGTACTGAAGGATCTATACCAAAATGATAAGCTCCCGAACAAATGGAGTTATCCAAAACTCTGAACAAGGGCCCTACACTTGCAGATCACCGAATTGTGTACCTAAACCTGCGGCATGAACGCACTTCCGAGAAAGCGGGTCGATCGAAGAATGTACCAAGTATATGAAACAATAAGTACTGTAAAGGAGATCACAAAGTCCAAATATAACAGAAAGCAAGTATGATAACTTAAAACAACAGCACACTGAACCTTGCAAACATGAGAGTAATGCAATCATCTTTACCTTTTAAGTTATGCTTTTAACAATGAGATTAACTGTTCCACCTTAAGTCATGAACACACTGCACCCTTTCATTAATGAAATCACTACCGTTTCAAAACATGAAGGTCGTGCCAGTGCCAGGGTCATCCACCCTCTGAATTATAATGCAACCTATCATAGGATTATTTCACCGGCATAGGTCATGTGGACCCGCAATGAGTCATCGGTACACGATACTCGCATCACGGATAGCTAGTCCATGGATTATATCCCGGGAATTTAACCCGCCCGAGTCTTTCCGACCCGCCGTGAGTATGTACCACTCACACCATGGGAGCTACTCCATGATATCTCTTGAACCATGTTGCCAGCCCTTTATGGAGGGACGCGGAGATGTGAAAACACGACACTTACACGAATGTCTATATGAGCAACTCATATGCAAGCAAACCATCTTTGACCCTTATTTATAAAATGAATAAACTATCATTTTAGCAAACCAAGACAATATCATGCCTTTCCTTTTTACACAAACCAAGACAATACCATGTCTTTCCTTTTTACATAAACCAAGACAATACCATGCCTTTCCTTTTTACAAACTAAGAGTAATTCTCATTTAAGCAAGCCAAAGTACTATCAAGGCACAAATAGAATAATTCTCATCTAAGCAAGCCAAAGTACTATCAAGACACAAATAGAATAATTCTCGTTTAAGCAAGCCAAAGTACTATCAATGCACAAATAGAATAATTCTCATTTAAGCAAGCCAAAGTACTATCAAGGCACAAATAGAATAATTCTCATTTAAGCAAGCCAAAGTACTATGTACGTCCTCCGCACGTTCTTTACCTTTTTCATAAAATCCCAAGGCCCTAGCCTTGCAACATCAAGTTACATATTCTTCAAATTAAGTGGCTTACACTCTTTATACTCTAGTCACTTCTTTTATGTACTACAATGAAGCCAAATTCATTTATGACCCCTAATACACTAACACTCGTAGTATCAAGCCACTTCTATTTTTCAAATCAAACTACACTTTTAAAACTTCAATTCAAGGTTTTGAAATCAAGTAGCTTCTACTTTTAAATCTCAAGTAACTCACACCTTTAAAACAAGTTACTTATCTTTAAATCATGTCATTTCTCCTCTTTTAAATAAATTAAGTAAATCACTCATTTGACTCCCCTAAAGCCGTTATAACTAACTTTCCATAAAGCCATTATAACAACCTTTAGGTTTTGGAACTAAGATAGTATCTAAGAGATTAGGAACCACTTCCTTTTTAAGACTTTAAGTACTTCAAGTAAAACAACTTTCACTTTTGAAAATCCAAATTTTATCAAGGGAATGGATTATAACAACTTCTAATTTAAACATCCAAAGTACAATCAAGGAAGTATATAGAACAACTTCTATATTAGGCAATCCACGTACAATCACGGGATAGATCATTTGAGGAGTATGATTTACTTACTTTACAATAAGGAATCATGCTAGAAGAAGAGGAGATGTTTCACATACCTTTTCGGCTTAATCCACACGCTAAGTCGAATACGCCGCACGTAGAATTGTCAACCTATAATGACCACAACACGACTATCAACTTCTAGTTTCTAACGTAGAATGATACCAAGTATAAGGTCTCTAGTTCTACGAAAAATTGGGCAGCACTTCCTTTGTTTCTACGTACTTTTCCACCTTTTTCCAAGGCCCGAAATCAACAACCATATCGCCACATTTGAGGCACAACCAACAGCTAACCAAAGGGGATTACACGCCTAACAGGATGTATAAAATTCTGCCCCACAATTCATATAAAACAGTCCAATATTTTTAAGGGCATTCGGCCACAACAACAACAAATCCTAAGTCCTTCTCCTTAATTCATTTTCAATCCAAGTTGTTAAGTCTAACATGTCATATAGTGTCACGACCCGACCTCGGGCCCGTAACTGGTGCCTTACCCCGGGCACCCTTGTGATACAACATCAGAGGAAACCAGCGGAAGTAAACTCATAAACAAGAAACCATATAAAATATGAAACTGGATAACCCAAAATGGCTACCTTTCCGTAAACATAAATATAACAAAAACTGAACAGTTACATCCTTAACAACCCAATGTATAACTGGACTACAGGCCTCTAAGAGTTTGTAACAACTATGACGGGACAGGGCCCCGTCATACCCCTGAATGTACACGATATCTATAACATCAGGGAGAACCGTACCAAAAGTCAAGCCTCCGAAGAAATGGAGCTTCTGACACCTGATCAAAGATCCTAAGAATGAGGATCCACCACCTTCTTACCCTTACCTGCGACATGAACGCAACCCCCGAGGAAGAGGGTCAGTACACAATATGTACCAAGTATGTACAACTGGAAAATACTGTAATAATATCATAAGTCTAAATAAAGCTGGAGATACGGATGATAATCAAATTTCAGTGCACTGTGCCTTACTAACAATGAGAGTAACAAGTATAAACTTTACTACATAAAAATAGGAGGCTCATGATCAAAACAGGGTCCCTCGCCTGTAGTATCATTAAGCAATCCTACTCCTGGGACTATTTCACCCGCATAGGTCCTGTGGACCCGCATGAGGTCATCCGCCTCGCATGGGACTATTTCACCCGCATGTGACTATTTCACCCGCATGGACCCGGTGGGCCCGCATGAGTACAAGCGCCGCACTCGCATCATGGGTAGCAAATCCATGGAATAAGTAGTAACCCGGGGTCTACCCCGTAATAATATATAACCTAGCACAACCGGCTATCATACATAACATAAGCGCTACCGGATTATCATAACATAAGCAAGTTAAGAAATTCCCTAACTTAACATTATTAATATATCCTCTCATTTTAGTTTACTTAAGACACTAACATGTCATTTAAGATAAAAATTCGGGAATTCAACCCAAGTACCACGTACCCCTAACCTTTTAGAAATGACTCATTTTTATATAAAACTTCCAAAATACTAATAACCGTAGTATCAAGTCACGACTACTTTTCAAGCCAAGTCACCTTTCCTTTTAGAAATATAATAGGCTTCTAAATCAAGTAACTTCATTTCTTTTAAAACCTTAGGCAATTGATGCCTTAAAATCAATTTGCCTTTCACAAATTCAAATCATTTATCCGTACATATTTTACTAAGAGTAAATCTTTCTTTGTTAACCTTCCATAAAGCTAATATAACCAACTTCCCATAAAGTCGTTATATTAGCGTTATACATTAGTCAAATACATTTCCCTATATCCAAGGAACTTATACTTTTAAAACGAAACAAGTATCATATACTTAAAACACTTCAAGTCCCTTAACTTTGAAAACTTAGGACATCCTTAATACTTTTAAAGAAGTGAGTTAATCCCCTTACTCACCCAACTTGGCCATTCTTAAAACAAGTAAGGGATATCAAAATCTTGTACGTCTACCGTACTATATAAGTGCAATTATTCATGCTCAAGAGATAGGAAAGTCCCACATACCTCTTCGGGTCAATCCACTCGCAAGTCCAATATACCACGCGTAGTATGTCAACCTATAATGACCATAATACTTCCATTAGCCTCTATCTTCAACGTAGAACATTCTAATTGAAAAGTCCCTTATTCCTACGGAAAATTGGACAACACTTCCTTTGTTTCTACATACTTTGCCACCTTTTTCAAGGCCGAATTCAATAACCAACCACGCCACCTTTAAGGCTCAACAATGTAGTTAACAAATAGGGGATTACACGCCTACTAGACGTGTAAAATTCCGCCTCACAATTGATATCAAACTAGTACAAACTACAAGGCCCAATTCGGCAACTTTGAGGTATAATAACATAAATTCTTATCCAATTCCTTTTTAATCCAAATTCTTATCCAATTCCTACATGCAATATATCTAAAGGCACTATTGACAACCACAAGTCCTTTCTTCCATACATGCAACACAATTTTACTTAAAGAAATGAACGGATTGTTACCTTGGAGTTTTCCCAAATTAGTCCAACAAATTCCACTTGCCTTCGTTCCACAAACCTCCTACAAGCTTGTCAACATGTTTCCTTCTTGCCACCTTTTTTGAAATTTTTCTAGGCTTTGGTTTCTTCTTGAATTTCTAGATAGAAGGGAGAGGAATTTTAGAGAGAAGAAAGAGATTTTTAGAGAGAGAAAGGTTTTTGGAAGAATGAAGACTTGGTCAAATAAATAGCATCCACTAACTCAGATGGGAGGGACACTTGTCACCCTCCCATGACCTTTTAAAAAGAAAATATCTGATTTTTCCCCCAGATTTCGCAAAAACCCGCCTCGTGCGGCCTGCGGCCGGCGCCATGGCGACAAACCCTCTGCAAACTTTCAAGACGTCGCGGCCACGCTTTCGCGCCGCGGCCCATTTTCAGCGCGGCCCACGCTTCGGCGCGCGGCGCTGCTAGCAATTTTCCAGTTATCCTAAGACCGCGGCCCTTGACCGATGTTGCTTTTACGCCGCGTCTTGAACTTGTAACTTCTATAACTTTCTACTCCGATGTCCTATCGACGAACGGTTGGTTGCGTTGGAAACTAGACTCAACGAACTACGTACTAGGCCTTTGAAACACCTAGGAACTCTCAATGTAACGGTACATAAACCGCCTCAAAGTTGACTAACAACCCGTCCGAAACATCCCGTCAACCCATCATTCTAAAATTTAAGTCTCAATTCCTTTCGTACGTTCTCAAAAGCATGACCTGAACTACGGGGTGTAACATTATCCCCCCCTTAGAAATATTCGTCCCGAATGTTCCTTCTAGGCTTACTTAAATCACAATATCGACATAGACCCTCTTAACTATTCTTCTAGCAAATAAGGATGCTCCACATGGCCACAACAATACTTAAGCATGTGTGCCAAATTAAAACTAATAAGCAGGAAAGTGGGTTACCTGGAGGTGTAGGAAACAAGTGAGTATACTTCTTCATCATGTCCTCCTCTGCTTCCCATGTCATTTCTTCCCTGTTCTTGTTCCGCCATAAGACCTTGACGGAGGACACATCTTTTGTCCGTAGTCGCCTAACCTGACGATCGAGTATCGCTATGGGTCTCTCCTCATATGATAACCCCTCTGTCACCTGGACATCACAAATCGGGTGCACTCTAGATGGATCTCCAATACACTTACGCAACATAGACACATGAAAAACTGGATGTACTGCCTCCAGATCGGACGGCAGATCCAACTCATAGGCAACCTTGCCTACCCTACGGACGATCTGGTAAGTCCCAATGTACCTTGGGCTAAGTTTTTCCTTCTTCCCGAATCTCATCACGCCCTTCATGGGTGATACCTTCAGGAAGACCCAATCATCCACCTCAAACTCCAAGTGTCGACGCCGATGATCTGCATACGACTTTTGTCGACTCTGAGCTCACAATAACCGCTCCTGGATAAGCTTCACCTTATCCACTGCCTGCTGAATCAAGTCTGGCCCGACTAACTGAACTTCTCCCACCTCAAACCAGCCTATCGGTGACCTGCACTTCCTCCCGTATAAGGCCTCATAAGGCGCCATCTGGATACTAGAATGGTAGTTGTTGTTATATGCAAACTCCACAAGAGGTAAATGATCCTCCCGGTACCACGAAATCAATAACACAGGCCCGCAGCATATCCTCAAGTGTCTGGATAGTACGCTCGGCCTGTCCGTCGGTCTGAGAATGAAACGCAGTACTGAGACTCACCGGTGTCCCTAATCTCTCCTGGAAAGACCTCAAGTTAGCGTGTGGCCCGGGCTCCTGCATGCGAAATAATCGATATAGGAACTCCGTGCAGTCTCACAATCTCTCGGATATATAATCTAGCATAATCCTCGTCCGAAAAAGTCGTCCTGACTGGAAGAAAATGGGCTGATTTTGTCAGCCTGTCGACAATAACCCAGATGGAATCATGCTTCCTCTGAGTGTGAGGTAACCCTGTAATAAAGTCCATATTGATCACCTCCCACTTCCATGTCGGAATCTCTATCATCTGCAACAACCCACGGGCTCGTGCTCCACTGACTGGCCGACACCCGGACATCGCGCCACAAACTCCGCAACGTCCCCCTTCAGGCCATCCCACCAATATATACGCCTGAGGTCATGGTACATCTTAGTCGACCCCGGATGAATTGAGTAACGAGCACTGTGTGCCTCCCCCAGAATCTGCTGACGAAGTCCTGCCACATCGGGTACATATAACCTGCCCTCAAATCTTAGCACCCCATCCGGTGCTACTTCAAATAGACTCTTCTCCTCTCGAAGAGCCGTATCTCGATACTGTACCATAATCGGATCCTCATATTGTCGCCTCTTCACCTCCTCGACGATGGAAGACTCGACAACCTCTCGAACCCGAACCCCACTACTATCAGAACCGACCAAATGAACCCCAAGGCTCGCTAGTTGATGTAACTCGCGGACCATGCCCCTTTTCTCTGGCTGCACATCTGACAGACTACCCATCGACCTGCGACTAAGGGCATCTGCAACTACATTGGCCTTCCCTGGGTGGTATAGGATATCGACATCACAATCCTTAAGTAGCTCTAACCACCGTCTATGTCGCAAGTTCAGCTTCCTCTGGCTGAAGATATACTGGAGACTCTTGTGGTCTGTGTAAATATCTACATGAACTCCATATAAATAATGTCTCCAGATCTTCAAGGAATGAATCACTGCTGCCAACTCTAAGTCATGTGTGGGGTAATTCTTCTCATGCATCCTAAGCTGTCGAGATGCGTAAGCTATAACTTTTGTCACGACCCGACCGGCCAGGATCGGTAGTGCCCTAAGGGCACCCGTTCGTATACATCGGAGAATAGCGTGAACATACATAACACATAACGTAGATAGTAAACATCATGGCTGGCACAAGGCCGCCTTCCATAGAATATACTTAATCAAAAGTAAAACAGTACAACTTGTTCTTACAGCCCAAACCACAAACGTGACTACAGACCTCTAGGAAACAACTGTGGCGGGACAGGGCCCCGCCATACCCCTGAATGTACATAATACCTATAGCATCAGGGAAAAACCGTACCAACAAAACAAGCCTCCGGAGGAATGGATCTTCTGACACCAGACCAGTGATCCTAAGAATGAGGATCCACCACCTGCTTACCCTTACCTGCGGCATGAACGCAGCCAGGAAGAAGTCGATACAATATGTACTAAGTATGCAAAACTGGAAAATACTGAAAATACCTCGTAAGTCTAAAATAACTGGAGACATGTATGATAATCAATTACAGTACACTGTGCCTTACTAATAATGAGAATATCAAGCATATATTATACTGCATGAAAATAAGAAGCTCATGATCAAAGCAAGGTCACCACAGCATGTCATTAAGCAATCCTACTCGGGATTATTTCACCCGCGTGGGTCGTGGACCCGCATGAGGTATTCCTCGCATAGGTTTTACCCCCGCACGTGGGACTATTTCACCCGCATAAGCCGCCACGGACTCGCATGAGGTATTCCTCGCGTCATGGGTAGCAAATCCACGAATATGCAAATGCCACAACCGGGAATGACCGTAATGAATAATATATCACTAGCACAAACCGGCTATCATACATAATATAAGCAAGTTAAGAAATCCCCTAACTTCTTATTAGTCTTGTTCATATACATTCTCATTTTAGTTTACTTAAGGCACTAACATGTCTTTATGAAATCCGGGAATTTAACCCAAAGTACTATGTACTTCTACTCTTTTAAAACCTTAGGCAATTGATGCCTTAAAATCAATTTGCCTTCCATTAATTCACGTCATTTATCCTTACTTGTTTTACTTAGAGTAAATCTCTCTTTTTAACTTTCCATAAGGCTAATATAACCAACTTCCCATAAAGTCATTATATTAAATTCATACTAAAGTAAATTACATTTTCCTATATCCAAGGGACTTGTAGATTTAAAACGGAACAAGTATCATATACTTAAAAAAAACACTTCAAGTCCCTTAACCTTGTAAACTTAAGACATCCTTACTACTTTGAAACGAGTGAGTAAATCCCCTAACTCCACCGACCTGGACACTTTTAAAACGAGTAGAGGATGCCAAAGTCTTGTACGTCTACCGTACTATATAGGTAAAACTATTCATGCTCAAGAGATAGGAAAGTTCCACATACCTCTTCGGGTCAATCCACTTGCTAAGTCCAATATACCGCACGTAGTACGTCAACCTATAATGACCATAATACGTTTATTAACCTCTAGCTTCAACGTAGAATACTCCAAGTGCAAAGTCACTAAATTCTACGGAAAATTGGACAGCATTTCCTTTGTTTCTACATACTTTGCCACCTTTTTCAAGGCCGAATTCAATAACCAAACACGCCACCTTTTGGGCTCAACAATCCATCAATACAAAGGGGATTACACGCCTAACTTGGACGTGTAAAATTTTGCCCCGCAATTCATAACAACTAATACAAACTAATTTAATAAATTTAAGATAGTATCTAGGCTATAACATGCTCACATACTATCCTTATTCAATCCTTTCAAATCCAACTCATATTTCTTACATGCAATATATCTAAGAGCAATATTGACAACCACAAATCCTTTCTTCTTCACATGCAACGTAATTTACTAGAAAAAAAAAAGGGAAATGATTGTTACCTTAGAGTTTACCCAAATTAGTTCAACAATTTCACTTGCCTTATTTCCACAATCACCTCCACAAAACCTCCTACAAGCTTGTCAACATGTTTCCTTCTTATCACCTTTTCAGATTTTTCACTAAGCTTTGGTTTCTCCTTGAATTTTTAGAGAGAAGGAAGAGCTTTTAATTTTTAGAGAGAAGGGAGAGCTTTGAAGAATGACCAAGTCTTCAAGACTTGTTCAATAAATAGGACATGCAAAAATCAGATGGGGGGGGGGGACACTTGTCACCCGCCCATGACATTTTTAAAAGAAAATATCTGATTTTCCCTCAGTTTTCGCGAAAAACTCCGCCTCGGCCTGCAGCCGGCGCCGCGGCGCTAAAACCTCTGCCAACTATCAGAACTTCCGGTGCCGCGACCCTGCTTTCCGGCTCCGCGGCGCTGCAACTTCAGCGAACGTCTCTGCCACAAGTTCAACTCCCTCTGGTTGAAGATATACTGGAGGCTCTTGTGGTATGTGTAAATATCCACATGAACTCCATACAAATAATGCCTCAAGATCTTCAAGGCATGAATCACCGCTGCCAACTCTAAGTCATGTGTGGGGTAGTTCTTCTCATGCTTCCTGAGCTGTCGAGATGCGTAAGCTATAACTTTGTCGTGCTACATCAGCACGCACCCAAGCCCGACACCTGATGCATCACAATAAACCACATATCCATCTAAACCCTCTGGAAGAGTAAGAACTGGGGCGTTTGTCAATTTCTCCTTCAGCAACTGGAAGCTCTCCTCACAAACATCCGTCCACCGGAACATAGCTGCTTTCTGAGTCAGCCTAGTCAAAGGTGCTGAGATGGAAGCAAACTTCTCCACAAATCTCCGAAAATAACCCGCAAGGCCCAAAAAGTTGCGCACCTCCGTTGGTGTAGTGGGTCTTGGCCAAGTCTTGACTGCCTCAATCTTTGCTGTATCAACCCGAATACCATCGGCCCCAATAACATGCCCTAAGAAAGCCACTGAAGCCAACCAAAACTCGCATTTCAAGAACTTGGCATACAATTGCCGGTCCCGGAGGACTCCCAACACCACCCTCAAATGATCTGCATGGTCCTGTTTTGTGCGCGAATAAACCAGGATATCATCAATGAATACTATAACGAACATATCCAAGAATGGCTTGAACACACGGTTTATCAAATCCATGAATACTGCTGGGGCGTTGGTCAACCCGAAAGACATTACCCTGAACTCATAGTGCCCATACCGGGTCCTGAATGCAGTCTTTGGGATATCTGTCTCTCTAACTCGCACCTGATGATAACCAGACCGCATGTCTATCTTGGAGAAACACCTTGCACCCTGCAACTGGTCAAACAAATCATCAATCCTGGGAAGGGGGTATGGTCCGCGAGTTGCATCAGCTAGCGAACCTTGGGGTTCGTTTGGTTGGTTCTGGTAGTGATGGGGTTCGGGTTCGAGAGGTTGCCGAGTCTTCCATCGTCGAGGAGGTGAAGAGGCGACAGTATGAGGACCCAGTGTTGGTACGGTATCGAGATGCAACTCTTCGGGAGGAGCAGAGCCTATTTGAGGTAGCGCCTGATGGGGTGCTAAGATTTGAGGGTCGGTTGTGTGTTCCCGATGTGACAGGACTTCGTCAGTAGATTCTGGGGGAGGCACACAGTGCTCGTTATTCTATTCATTCGGGGTCGACTAAGATGTACCATGACCTCAGATGTATGTATTGGTGGGATGGCCTGAAGAGGGACGTGGCAGGTTTTGTTGCACAGTGTCCTAATTGTCAGCAGGTCAAAGTTGAGCACCAGAAGCTCGGTGGGCTATTGCAGGCTATTGATATCCCAACATGGAAGTGGGAGGTGATCAATATGGACTTTATTACAGGGTTACCTCACACTCAAAGGAAGCATAATTCTATCTAGGTTATTGTCGACAGGCTGACGAAATCAGCCCACTTTCTTCCAGTCAGGATGACTTTTTCGGCCGAGGATTATGCTAGATTGTATATCAGATAGATTGTGAGACTGCACGGAGTGCCTATATCGATCATTTTAGACAGGGGAGCCCAGTTCTCGGCTAACTTCTGAAGGTCTTTCCAGAAGGGATTAGGGACACAGGTGAGTCTCAGTACTGTGTTTCATCCTCAGACCGACGGACAGGCCGAGCGTACTATCCAGACACTTGAGGATATGTTGCGGGCTTGTGTTATTGATTTCAGGGGTAGCTGGGAGGATCATTTACCTCTTGTGGAGTTTGCTTATAACAACAACTACCATTCTAGTATTCAGATGGCGCCTTATGAGGCTTTATACGGGAGGAAGTGCAGGTCACCGATAGGATGGTTTGAGGTGGGAGAAATTCAGTTAGTCGGGCCAGACTTGATTCGTGACGATGGATAAGGTGAAGCTTATCCAGAGCGATTATTGTCATTTCGAGTCGCGAAGTCGTATGCAGATCATCAGTGTCGGCACTTGGAGTTTGAGGTAGATGATTGGGTTTTCCTGAAGGTATCACCCATGAAGGGCGTGATGAGATTTGGGAAGAAGGGGAAACTTAGCCCAAGGTACATTGGGCCTTATCAGATTGTCCGTAGGGTAGGCAAGGTTGCCTATGAGTTGGATCTGTCGTCCGATCTGGAGGCAGTACATCCAGTTTTTCATGTGTCTATGTTGCGGAAGTGTATCGGAGATCCATCTAGAGTGCACCCGATTCGTGATGTCCAGGTGACAGAGGGGTTATCATATGAGGAGAGAGCCATAGCGATACTCGATTGCCAGGTTAGACGACTGCGGACAAAGGATGTGGCTTCCGTCAAAGTCCTATGGCGGAACGAGAACAGGGAAGAGATGACATGGGAAGCAGAGGAGGACATGATGAAGAAGTATCCTCACTTGTTCCCTACACCTCCAGGTATCCCACTTCCCTGCTTATTAGTTTAATTTAGCAATCATGCTTAAGTATTTTTGTGGCCATGTGGAGCGTCTTTATTTGCAAGAAGAATAAGTTAAGAGGGTCTATGTCGATATTGTGAGTTGAGTAAGCTTAGAAGGAACATTCGGGACGAATGTTTCTAAGGGGGGGAGAATGTTACACCCCGTAGATCGGGTCCTTCTTTTGGGGACGTACGAAAGGAGTTAAGATTTAAATTTTTGAAAGATAGGTATACAGAATGTTTCGGACGGGTTTTTAGTCAACTTTGAGGCGGTTTATGTCCAGTTGCATTGAGAGTTCCTAGGTGTTCAAAGACCTAGTACGTAATTCGTTGAGTCTAGTTTCCAACACAACCAACCGTTCGTCGATAGGACATCGGAGTAGGAAGTTATGGAAGGTACAAGTTCAGCGCGCTGTTGGGCAAAAATGAATTTGCGGTCAGGGGCCACAGCGCCGCGGCGCCGGATGCAGGGCCGCGGCGCCGGATATTCTGAGGGTTCGCTGAAGTTGCAGCGCCGCGGCGCCGGAAGTTCTGATAGTTGGCAGAGGTTTCAGCGCCGCGGCGCCGAGGCGGAGTTTTTCGCGAAAACTGAGGAAAAATCAGATATTTTCTTTTAAAAAGGCAATGGGAGGGTGACAAGTGTCCCCCCCCCCATCTGATTTTTGCATGTCCTATTTATTGACCAAGTCTTGAAGACTTGGTCATTATTCAAAGCTCTCCCTTCTCTCTAAAAATTAAAAGCTCTCCCTTCTCTCTAGAAATTCAAGGAGAAACCAAAGCTTAGTGAAAAATCTGAAAAGGTGGTAAGAAGGAAACATGTTGACAAGCTTGTATGAGGTTTTGTGGAGGTGATTGTGGAAAGAAGGCAAGTGAAATTGTTGAACTAATTTGGGTAAACTCTAAGGTAACAATCCTTTCCCTTTTTTTTCTAGTAAATTACGTTGCATGTGAAGAAGAAAGGATTTGTGGTTGTCAATATTGCTCTTAGATATATTGCATGTAAGAAATATGAGTTGGATTTGAAAGGATTGAATAAGGATAGTATGGGAGCATATTATAGCCTAGATACTATCTTAAATTTATTAAATTAGTTTGTATTAGTTGTTATGAATTGCGGGGCAGAATTTTACACGTCCAAGTTAGGCGTGTAATCCCGTTTGTATTGATGGATTGTTGAGCCCAAAAGGTGGCGTGTTTGGTTATTGAATTCGGCCTTGAAAAAGGTGGCAAAGTATGTAGAAACAAAGGAAATGCTGTCCAATTTTCCGTAGAATTTAGTGACTTTGCACTTGGAGTATTCTACGTTGAAGCTAGAGGTTAATAAACGTATTATGGTCATTATAGGTTGACGTACTACGTGCGGTATATTGGACTTATCAAGTGGATTGACCCGAAGAGGTATGTGGAACTTTCCTATCTCTTGAGCATGAATAGTTTTACCTATATAGTACGGTAGACGTACAAGACTTTGGCATCATCTACTCGTTTTAAAAGTGTCCAAGTCGGTGGAGTTAGGGGATTTACTCACTCGTTTCAAAGTAGTAAGGATGTCTTAAGTTTTCAAGGTTAAGGGACATGAAGTATTTTTTTTAAGTATATGATACTTGTTCCGTTTTAAATCTACAAGTCCCTTGGATATAGGAAAATGTAATTTACTTTAGTATGAAGTTAATATAACGACTTTATGGAAAGTTGGTTATATTAGCCTTATGGAAAGTTAAAAAGAGAGATTTACTCTAAGTAAAATAAATAAGGATAAATGACGTGAATTAATGGAAGGCAAATTGATTTTAAGGCATCAATTGCCTAAGGTTTTAAAAGAGTAGAAGTACATAGTACTTTGGGTTAAATTCCCGGATTTCATAAAGACATGTTAGTGCCTTAAGTAAACTAAAATGAGAATGTATATGAACAAGACTAATAAGAAGTTAGGGGATTTCTTAACTTGCTTATATTATGTATGATAGCCGGTTTGTGCTAGTGATATATTATTCATTACGAGGTCATTCCCTGGGTTGTGGCATTTGCATATTCCGTGGATTTGCTACCCATGATGCGAGGAATACCTCATGCGAGTCCGTAAGGGCTTATGCGGGTGAAATAGTCCCATGCGGGCGAGTACAGCCTATGCGAGGAATACCTCATGCGGGTCCACACGACCCATGCGGGTTAAATAGTCCCAGGAGTAGGATTGCTTAATGATACTGCGGGTGGGTGACCTTGCTTTGATCATGAGCTTCCTATTTTCATGAAGTATAGTATATGCTTGATATTCTCATTATTAGTAAGGCACAGTGTACTGTAATTGATTATCATACATGTCTCCAGTTATTTTAGACTTATGAGGTATTTTCCAGTTTCGCATACTTAGTACATATTGTGTACTGACCCCCTTCCTCGGAGGCTGCGTTCATGCCGCAGGTGGTGGATCCTCATTCTTAGGATCACTGGTCTGGTGTCAGAAGCTCCATTCCTCCGGAGGCTTGTTTTGTTGGTACAATTTTTCCCTGATACTATAGGTATTATGTACATTCAGGGGTATGGCGGGGCCCTGTCTGTTACACCCCGTAATTCCAGGACTTGAATAAGAAAATAGACGGGAGATCACAAGACTAAAAATTGGTACGAAAGGAAGAATTTTTTTTCCGACGAAAAATCTTCCGAACCTCGGGAAGGAAAGTTGTTCGTTAATAAAAATTGGGTTCTCGAGTTGTTAATTGAGACAGTTGGAATTTATCGGAACTACGGAAGTTTATTTACAGATTTGGATACGTGTGGCCCACCAGAGAAATTTTACGTTTTTGTGGATTGGAACTTGAAGATGAGTTCTTCATACGCTTCTAAGGGTTGCTTGGAGTGGATTGGAACGTCGAAAAGAGGAGCTAAAGTTGCTAAGGATCGACTTGTAAACTTGGATCATATTTGGGCTAAATGAGGTATAATCTTCGTCTTACTTTTGTAATTGAAGATTCCATGTTATTATAAGTTAGAAATGATCATGTGATATGTGTTATGAAGTTTGATAAGTGTTATGGGAATTTGAAAGCTCAAATCCGAAAATGACATGTTGAGTCATTTGAAATTGAATTACAATTTGGTCATTAACTAGAATCGTCGCATGTTATCTACTTGAAGATTATAGTTGTTATAATCAATTGCGGCCTTATAACATGTTATACTAAACAACTTGGTTTGAAAAGAAATTGGAAGAAGAATTGGTATTGTTGTCCCTAATTGCCGAATGGACATTATATGTTGGACTAGTTTGATATTTATTGTGGGGCGGAATTTTACGTCTTGATTAAGCGTGTAATCCCTGTGTTAACTACTTTGTTGAGCCTTAAATGTAGGCGTGTTTGGTTATTGAATTAGTCCTGAAAAAGGTGGCAAAGTATGTAGAAACAAAGGAAGTGCTGTCCGATTTTCCGTAGAATTTAGTGACTTTGCACTTAGAATATTCTACGGTTGAAGTAAGAAGTTAATAGACGTATTATGGTCATTATAGGTTGACATACTACGTACGGCGAATTGGACTTAGCAAATGGATTAAACCGAAGAGGTATGTGGAACTTTCTTATCTCTTGAGCATGAATAAGTTGTAAATGTATAGTACGGTAGACGTACAAGATTTTGACAATCTAGTCTATTTGATATCCTTGGCTTATTTTAAGAATGTCCAAGTTGGTTGAGTTAGGGAGTTAACTCACTAGTTTAAATATTAAGGATATCTTGGTTTTCAAAAGTTAAGAGACTTTAAGTATGTTGAAAGTATTATTGATACTTGTTTTGTTGGAAAGTTTAAGTCTCTTGGTTATAAAGAAGTATGTAAGTTGCTAATGTATAAAGCTAGTATAACGGCTTTATGGGAAGTTGGTTATAATAGCTTTATGGAAAGTTAAAAAGAGTGGTTTACTCTAAGTAATTTAAGTATGTTAAATGACTTGAAATAACGAAAGGCAAATTGATTTAAAGGAATCAATTGCTTAAGGTTTTAAAAGAAAGAAGTCACTTGATTTAGAAGCCCGAAAATGTATTTTCTAAAAAGGTATTGTGACTTGTCTTAAAATGTAGTTATGACTTGATACTACGGTTATTAGTATCTTGGAAGTTTTATATGAAAATGAGTCATTTTAAAAGGATAGAAGTACGTAGTACTTTGGGTTAAACTCCCGGATTTATAATGACACGTTAGTGCCTTAAGTAAACTAAAATGAGAGTGTATATGAATAAGGCTAATAAGAAGTTAGGGGGATTTCTTAACTTGCTTATTTATTGTATGATAAGCCGGTAGTGCTTATGTTATGTATGATAAGCCGGTAGGGCTTATGTTATGTATGATGGCCGGTTGAGATAGGGTAAGAGTATAAATGAGGGGTAAACCCCCAAGATCGTTATACCACCTTCTCCAGGGTAAGAGTATGAATGAGGGGCAAGCCCCAAGATCGTCATACCACCTGCTTCAGGGTAAGAGTATAAATTAGGGGTAAATCCCCAAGATCGTTATACCACCTGTTTCCGTGGATTTTCTACCCATGATGCGAGGAATACCTCATGCGAGTCCTTATGGGCTTATGCGAGTGAAATAGTCTCATGCGCGGTAGTCTGACTATGCGAGAATACCTCATGCGGGTCCACACGACTATCACGGGTGAAATAGTCCCGAGTAGGATTGCTTAATGATCTGCGCGTGTGGTCCTGCTTTGATCGCGAGCTTCTATTTTTATGTTGTAAGTATACTTTTGATTACTCATTGTTAGTAAGGCCTTTGTGTCGTTAATTGAGTTATCATACTGTCTCGATTTTATATTAGACTTATGATTTCATTCTGATGCTTTCGGTTTCACATATTTGGTACGTTGTTATCGACCTCCTTGGAAGTGCGTTAAATACGCGGTAGAGTACAGGTTGCTGATCCTCGATCATAGGATCACTGTTCAGCTGTTGAGAAACTCATTTATTTAGGAATCTTATCCATGGAATGGTCGGTTGTTGTACATTCAGGGGTATGGCGGGGCCCGCATCACTTGATTTGTTATTCTTAAGTGCAGTAGTCACATTGTGGTTTGGGTTGTAAAGAAAAAAATGTCTTGTTTATGTGTATAGTTTACGGAAGGTGGCCTTATCGGCTGCTTTGTTGTTATTTTATGTTTAAGTATTTTATCGATTGTGTATGTTCTGCTGCTATTATGCGATGTATCGAAAAGGGTGCCCGGTAGGGCACGATCGCGAGCTTGAGTGGTCGTGACAAAAGTGGTATCGAAGCGATTAGTCCTCGGAAAGTGTCTACGGACCGTGTCTAGTAAGTCTTGATTATCGGTGTGTTGTGCACCACATCTATAATCGGGAGTGCGGGACATTTAGGATTAGTTTCCATTCTTCTCACTCTAAGATCGTGCGGTAGAAGCGTATGGTTAGGTTCGTCTCTCCTAACAAGTTATGATTGTTTGCGGCCGTGAGAAAGCGTGATGACCGGGAAAGATTATGTGGATTGCGTATCCGGGTTGGTAATGTTTGTAGTTGGTATTGTGACATACAACTATACGGATTTATGTATGAGTCGGGCAGCGTGTTGCCTAGAATGATTTTAGATTACCAGGATTTTGTAAGGACTAAATAAATACCGGAAAGGTATGAAACAGTTTAATGAATTCTCATCAAGGTTTTACGTACTAATTTGAGATAATTAGGAAATGATGAGTTGTCTGAGAAGGGAATGGACCCTTAAGGATTTATTATTAAGGGAATTAATGGAATACTATGTTAATAGATTGAGCTACGTAGTAGGATTTCGAGAATGGTACGGGTGAGATCCGTATGGTGTAAGTATGGTTGTTGTGGTCAAGACAACACGATTATGGTATTACGATAAGTTTGTACCCGTTTGCGGGGGGACAGATAAGGTAGGCATGGAGCATGGAAATTGCGAGCCTAAGAATGTGATAACCACCGAGACCTTAGGTATATAAGGCCTTCTCGGGTAGTAAAAATTTAAGACAGACCAAGGAAAAGAGTTAAATCTGACGCCGAGTCGGGTTGGGGACCTATTAAGTGCCCATAGCTTGAAATGAAATGGGATCGGTTGGAAGTAGTCCCATTACGTGGCGAGTCACGAGGTGCAAGGCAATGCAGTTAATCATTTTACGGGTTCGTGGGCGTGTTCCACCGAACCAGTGTGAGCGGAAATGGCCTTATGTTGTTTAAACGAGAACTCCAAAGATTGGAGGCGAATGCGTATGAAGGCTATGTAAATGCGCTAGTATAAGTTTGGAAATGCGGAAGAAATGCGACCCGGTGAAAAGAGAGCAACCAAGTGTAAAGAAATGGAGCCTGAATCCATGAGGACCTTTCATGGTGACTACACCCGTGAGTGTTGGGTGGTAGCTGAGCGGGTAGATAATAATTACCGTAACGTCTGATCGTTGGACCCTATGAGACCTAGCGGTATTATGGCCAGACGTTGAGGTCATTATGAGTACGAACTAGTTGGCCTCTTGTTATGCCAACGTGGACTACAAAAGAGAGATTGATTCGGTACCAGTTCCCGATAAGCCGGTTATCGAGTGGAAAGGAAGAGAAGTGGTGGTGACCAGTGAATTATCCTTCCTTCTTTGACATTGTTGATTTTATTAAGTCTGTGTGACTTGTTCATTTGAGGTAAATTGACGCAGAAAGTAAGTAATAATTGAATTTAAAGGAATTTATGTTAAGTGCCCTTGGAGGTACTTGGAGTTGGTTTGGTGTGGCTGTCAGGGCCACGACCTTCCGGATAAATTCAGGAAAGTGTGCAAGGCATGAATAAAATAAATCACAGTCTTTGTGAAAGTGAGGGCATCTTTGGTAGGTTTTGAAAATCTACATGACTTTAAGGTGGTGCGTGATGATTAGATATTTACTGGACCGCAAGAGGACCCTGTGATTAGGGTTGTGACTCCAAGGAAAGTTTATAAAAGGGAGATAAGTTCTCTCCCCCACGTAAAAGGACAGTTTTACGTATTATGGGGTTACGTGTACCCATGTTGTTAGACGAAGGATATGAGACTGGTAAGGTCTTCGGTATCGTCATGCCATAGATTACAGTTGTAGATAACCGTGGAAAAAGTGTTGTGTTGGGGTAATTAAGAACGACGTACGAATTGGTCGAGGAAGTATCGTAAAGATATAAATGCAGGTTGTACGCATGTATGAAACTGTACGATTATGAATCAAGATAGAAATACTTTTGCTAATAATAAGCCTAAGGTAAGGTTATGACCAGAATGATAAAAGAGAATACGACTATGGTTATGTAGGTTGCACGAGATATGTTTACCCCAGACTAGTGTAAAGACCATTAGTAAATAATGGGAAGTAAGAACATTTCGAGGGAATGTGGTAACACCTAGCTATAGGCTCTACAAACTGGGAAAGGAAAATCGGGTTACTACTTTAAGAGATCAAGGAAATCCCCCCCCCCCCCTAAATTGTGATTGATAGGAAGTCTTAGCCAGGAGGCAAGCAAAAGGATCAAATCTAAGTTAGTGACCAAGTTTGGTTGCAACAGAGAAAGGGAAACAGGAACCATAAGTGAGATTAAGGATACCCGAATATTTTGCGGGAATAAGAAAGGCTTTCAGTTATTGGAAGATAAGTTGACCACGACTACAGTTCTAACCCCTCCTGTGAGACTAGAGGGTTAGGTTTTTATGATAACACGTTGGGTGTTGGGCTAGGTTGTGTGCTGACGCAACCCGATAAGGATAGAGCCTATGTCTTCCCGGTAGCTAGGGAAGCAGGAAAGGAAATTACGCCACTTCCGATTTAGAAGGCGCGATTAAAGCATGCCTTGAAGATTTGGGGGCATGACGTATATACAGACTTCATGTGGATAATTGTACATACCACAAGAGCCTCCGGTATATCTTCAGACAGAGGCAGTTGAATTTGCGACAGAGACGGTGGTTAGAGTTACTCAAGGATTGTGATATTGATATCCTATACCATCAGGGAAAGCGGGACGATTCTGAATACTCTTTGTCGTGGATCTAAGGGTAGTCGCGGATGGGTGCGGATGGACAGCCGGATAGACGGGGCGTGGTCGTGAGATTCATCACCAATGGCGGGGTTCGATTATTTGTTTCCAAGGTTAATGAAGTTTAGATCGAGAGGTTGCGAGTCTTCCATCGTTGAGGAAGTAAAGAGGCGGCGATATGAGATCAGGTATGATCTGATATCGAGATACGGCTCTCGAAGAGAAAGAGCACTGTTTGGGTAGCCGGATGAAGTCTTTGTGAGATGAGATAGATTGCGTGTACGATGCTGCGAGGACTAGTCAGCGGAGTCTTAGGGAGGCACGCGGTGCTTATTGTTCTAATTGTTGAGTCGACTAAGTTGTGTCGTGACCTCGGATGTATGTATGGGTAAGGCGACCGGAAAAGGGACATAGCGGAGTTTCTTGCTTAGTGTCGAGTTAGTAGCGACTCGTGGTTGAGCACCAGAAGCCCAGTGGGCTATTGCAGGCGATTGAAATCCCAACCTAGTTATGAGAGGTAATTAATATGGATCTTGTTACAGGGTGGCATCGTACTCGGAGGAAGTGCGACTCCCTGGGGGTCATGGTAAGTGTTTGGCGAAACCAGTCGTGTTCTTCCGGTTAGGACCACTTACTCGGCTGAGGATTATGCTAGCTTGTATAGCAGAGAGATTGTGAGACTGCACGGGGTTCCTACGTTTATGATGACAGACAGATGAGCTCGGTTACGGATAACTTCTGGAAGTTTTTCAGAAGGGATTAGGGGCACAGGTGAGTCTCAGTGTTGCATTACACCCTCAGACCGACGGTCAGGAAGAGCATACTATCCAGGTACTTGAGGATAGGTGGCGGGCCTGTGTTCTTGAGTTCAGAGATAGCTGGGAGGGTTAATTGCCTCTTGTTGTATTACGTACGATAACAGATACCCTTCCAGTATTCAGATGGCCCTGTATGAGGCCTTGTATGTAAGAAAGTGTAGATCGCCGGTTGGATGGTTCGACATAGGCGAGGTTCAGTTATTTGGTCCAGACTTGATTCAGCGGGTTGTGGATAAGGCGAAGCTTATCCAGAAAAGATTATTAGAAAGCTCAGAGTCGATATAAGCTTTATGCAGTTAACCGAGGTCGACACTTGGAGTTCAGGTTGACATGCTGGTATGAGTATTGTTATGTGGCCACGTGTGGCATTATTGGTATGTAGGGATTGTAAGGAGACTATGTCGCTATCACTAAGATAGACTCCCAAAGGAACATTCGGGGACGAATGTTTCTAAGGGGGGAAGAATCTTACACCCCGTAATTCCAGGACTTGAATAAGAAAATAGACGGGAGATCACAAGACTAAAAATTGGTACGAAAGGAAGAATTATTTTTCCGACGGAAAATCTTCCGAACCTCGGGAAGGAAAGTTGTTCGTTAATAAGAATTGGGTTCTCGAGTTGTTAATTGAGACAGTTGGAATTTATCGGAACTACAGAAGTTTATTTACAGATTTGGATACGTGTGGCCCACCCGAGAAATTTTACGTTTTTGTGGGGCCCACGAGGTTTCCGATATTTTGACCAATTATGGAAATTTCGGGAAACAAAACATTATGGACGAATGGGAGGGTGACACGTGTCACACCCCCCCCCCCCATAATTGGGCTTGGACGAATAATTGGCAAGATTGGGCCAAGTCTTGAAAGGCCAAGGCATGACATTATTGACCAAGTCAATGAGCCCACATAGTTGATATTTTAAATGAATTCATCCAAGCCACACAAATGTTCTAATCTAGACCCTTGAATGTAGTTTATATGTACACTAGTAGTGCAAGACTTTGTCATTCTCAACACTTAGAAAAAAATTGAATCTTGTTCTTGTTCCATTATGTAGCTCACGGCAATGTGCCATCTTCCAAAAGAAATTTTTCAATTTTTGTCCAATAAGCCCCATACTTTAAACCAAGATTTCTAAGGGTATTGTAAGAGTATCTCAATAGAAAGATCCCGGAAAAGTGGCGTTTTTGTATTAGTCGCAAGGCGGAAAGTTAAAACTGCTTTTCTTAGGATGAACAGTATAAAGATCTTCTTCGTCGATAACAAGTCTTTCCTTTCTTCATAAAGGAAGAGAACCGGAAAGCTTTGATGCGAGGAAAGTCAGTCTAGACCAAGTTCGTTTTTCTTTTTTTTTATTCTTCCGATACGATTTTTCATCCGAAACTAAGCAAAAATAGGCTTTTTCAAGGCTCGTGTCGAGGACCTATGTTTCAATAACGATGAAGGGCTACTAGAAGGGAAAGGGCTTCAGGAGAAATGGTTAGATTGGATGGGCGTAGTTGATCGATCGAACTACGATGATTGGAATGAAGACAGACAGACTTCCGTGCGGAAAGTTGCTGGCACCCACCATATCTTGCTCACGAATCCATTTTCTTGCTCCTAGCGCAGGAATGCCTGCCCGAAGCCAAAAACACCCATGCAGCGGCCATCAGGACGGATCTGATGTGACGACCAGCGCGGTTGTTGGTGAATTTTCTCTTCCCTCGTAGGAAGTCGGTAAATTGTGCAGAGTTGCTGAAACCTGAGAAATTAGCCAGAAACGCTCAATTTTTCGCGCTCTTGCTACGAGTAAACGATCCTCTTCGGATTCCTTCTGTTCTAAGACCCAGCGGGAACTGTCCGATCCTTTGAGCGGCTTTGGGCGACCGACGCTTCCTCCCTTTCTTTTTTACGATTCTTAATTTTTTATGGAATAGAAAAACTTGAAGAAAAAAAAAACAAACATATTGGACTTCTTTTTTTATTTCCAGTATTATGCAATTTTCACATATCTTTTGTCGTCTATGGAGCCTAAAGCTTAAACCATGGCAGTAAGCAGTAAGTTGGCCTAGTCTCTCGCCCAGCCTAGTGAGAATGCCCTCTATCAAGTGGTAGACATTAGACAACCATTTAAACAAGGACTTTGCCTGCTATTCATTCCTAAATCCCTTTCACCCAACACTAGCTAACTCGATGGGACGTCAACAGCGGGAATGCCAAATGTAATTAAAAGAATTTCCATTTTCCAGAAGATTTCAGCGACTGCCTTCTTAGTATCTTCCCAGGCTTTCAGCGCAGCTTGCTCAGATTCTTCGATCATGACGGCGTACCTGAGCACTCATGCCTGCAGACCCCTCGATTCTCTTTCGCAGAAATCTTTAAACTTCCCATATCTGAAGAACTTGCTTCCAGAGTCAGGCTTTCGAGTTCCTCAACTTTGAAGTTGGAACTTGAAGATGAGTTCTTCATAAGCTTCTAAGGGTTGCTTGGAGTGGATTGGAACGTCGAAAAGAGGAGCTAAAGTTGCTAAGGATCGACTTGTAAACTTGGATCATATTTGGGCTAAATGAGGTATAATCTTCGTCTTACTTTTGTAATTGAAGATTCCATGTTATTATAAGTTAGAAATGATCATGTGATATGTGTTATGAAGTTTGATAAGTGTTATGGGAATTTGGAAGCTCAAATCCGAAAATGACATGTTGAGTCATTTGAAATTGAATTACAATTTGGTCATTAACTAGAATCGTCGCATGTTATCTACTTGAAGATTATAGTTGTTATAATCAATTGCGGCCTTATAACATGTTATACTAAACAACTTGGTTTGAAAAGAAATTGGAAGAAGAATTGGTATTGTTGTCCCTAATTGCCGAATGGACATTATATGTTGGACTAGTTTGATATTTATTGTGGGGCGGAATTTTACACGTCTTGATTAAGCGTGTAATCCCCTATTGTTAACTACTTTGTTGAGCCTTAAATGTGGCGTGTTTGGTTATTGAATTCGACCTTGAAAAAGGTGGCAAAGTATGTAGAAACAAAGGAAGTGTTGTCCGATTTTCCGTAGAATTTAGTGACTTTGCACTTAGAATATTCTACGGTTGAAGTAAGAAGTTAATAGACGTATTATGGTCATTATAGGTTGACATACTACGTACGGCGAATTGGACTTAGCAAGTGGATTAAACCGAAGAGGTATGTGGAACTTTCTTATCTCTTGAGCATGAATAAGTTGTAAATGTATAGTACGGTAGACGTACAAGATTTTGACAATCTAGTCTATTTGATATCCTTGGCTTATTTTAAGAATGTCCAAGTTGGTTGAGTTAGGGAGTTAACTCACTAGTTTAAATATTAAGGATATCTTGGTTTTCAAAAGTTAAGAGACTTTAAGTATGTTGAAAGTATTATTGATACTTGTTTTGTTGGAAAGTTTAAGTCTCTTGGTTATAAAGAAGTATGTAAGTTGCTAATGTATAAAGCTAGTATAACGGCTTTATGGGAAGTTGGTTATAATAGCTTTATGGAAAGTTAAAAAGAGTGGTTTACTCTAAGTAATTTAAGTATGTTAAATGACTTGAAATAACGAAGGCAAATTGATTTAAAGGCATCAATTGCTTAATGTATAAAAATAAATAATTCACTTGATTAAGAATCCCGAAAATTAATTTTCTAAACAGCTATTTTGACTTGTCTTAAAATGTAGTTATGACTTGATACTACGGTTATTAGTATCTTGGAAGTTTTATATGAAAATGAGTCATTTTAAAAGGATAGAAGTACGTAGTACTTTGGGTTAAACTCCCGGATTTATAATGACACGTTAGTGCCTTAAGTAAACTAAAATGAGAGTGTATATGAATAAGGCTAATAAGAAGTTAGGGGGATTTCTTAACTTGCTTATTTATTGTATGATAAGCCGGTAGTGCTTATGTTATGTATGATAATCCGGTAGGGCTTATGTTATGTATGATGGCCGGTTGAGATAGGGTAAGAGTATAAATGAGGGGTAAACCCCCAAGATCGTTATACCACCTTCTCCAGGGTAAGAGTATGAATGAGGGGCCAGCCCCAAGACCGTCATACCACCTGCTTCAGGGTAAGAGTAAAAATGAGGGGTAAATCCCCAAGATCGTTATACCACCTGTTTCCGTGGATTTGCTACCCATGATGCGAGGAATACCTCATGCGAGTCCTTATGGGCTTATGCGGGTGAAATAGTCCCATGCGGGCGGGTACAGCCTATGCGAGGAATACCTCATGCGGGTCCACACGACTATCACGGGTGAAATAGTCTCGAGTAGGATTGCTTAATGATCTGCGGCGGGTGGTCTGCTTTGATCGCGAGCTTCCTATTTTTATGTTGTAAGTATACTTTTGATTACTCATTGTTAGTAAGGCCTTCGTGTCGTTAATTGAGTTATCATACATCTCGATTTTATATTAGACTTATGATTTCATTCTGATGCTTTCAGTTTCACATATTTGGTACATGTTGTACTGACCTCCTTCGGGGGGCTGCGTTCATGCCGCAGGTAGAGTACATGTTGCTGATCCTCGCTCTTAGGATCACTGTTCAGCTGTTGAGAAGCTCCTTTATTCCGGAGGCTTATCCCTGGTATTGTCGGTTGTTGTACATCAGGGGTATGGCGTGGCCCTGTCCCGCCAGAGTTGTTATTCTTAGATGTCTGTAGTCACATTGTGGTTTGGGTTGTAAAGAAAAAAAATGTACTGTTTTATGTGTATAGTTTACGGAAGGTGGCCTTATCGGCTAGCCTGTTGTTATTTTATGTTTAAGTATTTTATCCGTTGTGTATGTTCCGCTGCTATTCTCTGATGTATACCGAAAGGGGTGTCCAGGTAGGGCACCAATCGCGGGCCCGAGATCGGGTCGTGACACTGTCCCACCACAGTTGTTTCCTAGAGGTCTGTAGTCACGTTTGTGGTTTGGGCTGTAAGAACAAGTTGTACTGTTTTACTTTTGATTAAGTATATTCTATGGAAGGCGGCCTTGTCGGCTAGCAGTGATGTTTAGTATCTACAGGTTTATGTGTTATGTATGTTCCGCTGCTATTCTCTGATGTATACTGAGCAGGGTGCCGGTGAGGCACGATCGCGCCGGGGTCGGTCGTGACAACTTTACCATCTTGCGTCAGCGCTTTTGAGCCCGACACCCGACACATCACAATAAACCACATATCCGTCTAAACCTTCTGGAAGAGTAAGAACTGGGGCGGTCGTCAATTTCTCCTTCAGTAACTGGAAGCTCTCCTCACAAGCATCCGTCCACCGGAACATAGCGCCACGAGTCAGCTTAGTCAAAGGTGCTGAAATGGAAGCAAACTTCTCCACAAATCTCCGATAATAACCTGCAAGGCCCAAAAAGTTGTGCACCTCCGTCGGTGTAGTGGGTCTGGGCCAAGTCTTGACTGCCTCAATCTTTGCTGTATCAACCCGAATACCATCGGCCCCGATAACATGCCCTAAGAAAGCCACTGAAGCCAACCAAAACTCGCATTTCGAGAACTTGGCATACAACTGTCGGTACCTGAGGACTCCCAATACCACCCTCAAATGATCTGCATGCTCCTGCTCTGTGCGCAAATACACCAGGATATCATCAATGAATACTATAACGAACATATCCAAAAATGGCTTGAACACCCGGTTCATCAAATCCATGAATACTGCTGGGGCGTTGGTCAACCCGAAAGACATCACCCTGAACTCATAGTGCCCATACCGGGTCCTGAATGCAGTCTTTGGGATATCTGCCTCTCTAACTCGCACCTGATGATAACCAGACCGCAAGTCTATCTTGGAGAAACACCTCGCACCTATCGGTCAAACAAATCGTCAATCACGGGAGGGTATCATTCTTGATAGTTACATTATTCAGCTGCCTGTAATCAACACACATACGCAGCGTCCCATCCTTCTTTTTTACAAACAAAACCGGCGCTCCCCAGGGAGAAACACTAGGCCTGTTAAAGCCTTTTTCCAGCAAATCTTTCAGCTGGTCTTTCAATTCCCTCAACTCAGCAGGTGTCATCCTGTATGGTGGAATAGATATAGGTCGAGTGTCTGGTAACATATCAATGCAAAACTCAATCTCCCTCTCAGGAGGGATACCCGGAAGATCGTCTGGGAATATGTCTGGAAACTCTCTAACAACCGAGACTGACTGAAGGTCTGGTATCTCGGCCTTAGTATCGAACACCCGCACCATATGGTAGATATACCCCTTCCGCACCATCTTCCTAGCCTTGAGGTAAGAAATAAACCTACCCCTCGGCGACGCAGTATTCCCTTTCCACTCGATAACTGGCTCCCCAGGAAACTGGAACCGTACCAATCTCTCTCTACAGTCCACATTGGCATAGCAAGACGCTAGCCAATCCATACCCATAATCACATCAAAGTCCGTCATATCCAACTCTATCAAGTCGGCTAGGGTCTGACGACTGTATATAGTCACTGGGCAAGCCTTATATACCCGCTCAGCTACTACCGAATCACCTACTGGCGTAGCCACCTCAAAAGGTTTTATGGACTCGGGCTCTATCCCTATTCTACCAGCAATATGAGGAGATATATAGGACAAGGTAGAACCTGGATCTATCAAAGCATATACATCACAACATGAAACCAATAATGTACCTGTGACGACATCTGGTGACGCCTCCTGGTCCTGACGGCTGGACATAGCATAAATGCGGTTCTGAGGACCGCTGGAACTGGGACCCCCGCCACGACCCCTGCCGCGGCCTGCTGGTCCGTGAACACCCTGCCCTCCGGGGCGCATGACCACCGAAGACGAAGATCCAGCAACTGACCCTGTCGGCTGAACCATAACATTCCCGCCGCCTCTGGTCGGACAATCTCTCTTCAAATGGCCCTGCTGGCCACAAGAGTAACAAGCTCCTGGAGGAACACGACACCCCCCATGATGGTAATCACCACATCGACCACATCGAGGAATAGGTGGCCTCGTCTGACTGGAACTCTAGTTCCTCTGGGAACCCGAAGCCACAGCCCTGTCACGCCTCAATGCCCTGGGCGCCGGAAGACGGTGGAGGAGCGCTCTGAACCGGCTGAGGTGCAAATCCGATCTGTTGCTGAGGTTGTCTACCTCGAAAACTACGGAGGAACTCTGTCCTGGCCCTCTTCTGCTGATATCTATCAATCCGTCGGCCCCTACGTTCCTCACACCCAAGTGCATAAGCCTGCATGCGGGCAATGTCCATGCCCGGCTGAAGAGCTACTCCCGTGCAACTCTCTGCTAAGTAATCATCGAGCCCTGTGACATAGCGGTGTACTCTGTCCTCCATGTCTGCCACTAAAGCGGGGACGTACCGAGCCAACGAGTCAAACTCTATGTTGTACTCCCGGACCGTCCGCCCGCACTGTCTCAATGTCAGAAATCTATCGGCCCGATCTCTCATCATCTGCGGAGGCAAGAAATGGCTAAGAAACGCCTCCGAGAACTCGTCCCAAATAGCTGGAAGCGTATGCTCCCCCCGGTACAGTTCCCATGAATCAAACCAGTCAACTGCAGTATCACGCAGCCGATGTGAACCCAATACTACCGACTCTGTCTCCGAGGCCTTGATCACTCTCATGATCCAGGTAGCTGGGATAAACTCCTGAGGATCATCCTCAGGCCTCGACCCATAGAACTCTGGTGGGCTGCAACTCAAAAAGTCCCGAAGTCTCAAGCTATCAGATCTGGGGTGAACTACGGGTACAACCGGAACCGCTGTCTCCCGTCTGTCCTCCTGCCTTGCCACGATCCTGGCTAACAACTGGGCCATCTCCTTGTAGCCCATATCCTCTGCTCCAGGCTGTGTAACTGGAGGCTCAGGTACCGCGGTCTCAGTAGCCGCTGCTGCTGCCCCGAACTCTGCTGGGGCTGGCGACGTCGTGGAACTCGCCGTCCGAAACATCACCTCAGGTAAAGACTGGGCCTGTGCCCTCGTAACCCTCTGTGTCCTACTAGCAGCTCCCTCAGCTGCCTTGCCCTTCTGGGCCGCGGTTGCCTTGCGTGGAGGCATAACTGATACATAAAAATATGTCAGAGGAAGTTCAACCTATAACACAGCTCTATTGCACGATCTTAGAGTGAAAGAATGGAAACCAATCCTAAATATCCTGTAGCCTCCTGATTATAGATGTGGTGCACAACACACCGATAATCAAGACTCTACTAGATACGGCCTGTAGACCCTTTCCGAGGATTAACTGCTCTGATACCACTTTTGTCACGACCCGACCTCGGGCCCGTGACTGGTGCCTTACCCCGGGCACCCTTGTGATACAACATCAGAGAAAACCAGCGGAAGTAAACTCATAAACAAGAAACCATATAAAATATGAAACAGGCTAACCCAAAATGGCTACCTTTCCGTAAACATAAATATAACAAAAATTGAACAGTTACATCCTTAACAACCCAATGTATAACTGGACTACAGGCCTCTAAGAGTTTGTAACAACTATGACGGGACAGGGCCCCGTCATACCCCTGAATGTACACGATATCTATAACATCAGGGAGAACCGTACCAAAAGTCAAGCCTCCGGAGAAATGGAGCTTCTGACACCTGATCAAAGATCCTAAGAATGAGGATCCACCACCTGCTTACCCTTACCTGCGGCATGAACGCAGCCCCCGAGGAAGGGGGTCAGTACACAATATGTACCAAGTATGTAAAACTGAAAAATACTGTAATAATATCATAAGTCTAAATAAAGCTGAAGATACGGATGATAATCAAATTTCAGTGCAATGTGCCTTACTAACAATGAGAGTAACAAGTATAAACTTTACTGCATAAAAATAGGAGGCTCATGATCAAAACAGGGTCCCTCGCCCGTAGTATCATTAAGCAATCCTACTCTTGGGAATATTTCACCCGCATAGGTCCTGTGGACCCGCATGAGGTCATCCGCTTCACATGGGACTATTTCACCCGCATGGGACTATTTCACCCGCATGGACCCGGTGGGCCCGCATGAGTACAAGCGCCGCACTCGCATCATGGGTAGAAAATCCATGGAATAAGTAGTAACCCGGGGTCTACCCCGTAATAATATATAACCTAGCACAACCGGCTATCATACATAACATAAGCGCTATCGGTTTATCATAACATAAGCAAGTTAAGAAATCCCCTAACTTCTTAATAACATTATTAATATATCATCTCATTTTAGTTTACTTAAGGCACTAACATGTCATTTAAGAGAAAAATCCGGGAATTCAACTCAAGTACCACGTACCCCTAACATTTTAGAAATGACTCCTTTTTATATAAAACTTCCAAGATACTAATAACCGTAGTATCAAGTCACGACTACTTTTCAAGACAAGTCACCTTTCCTTTTAGAAATATAATAGGCTTCTAAATCAAGTAACTTCATTTCTTTTAAAACCTTAGGCAATTGATGCCTTAAAATCAATTTTCCTTTCACAAATTCAAATCATTTATCCGTACTTATTTTACTTAGAGTAAATCTTTCTTTATTAACCTTCCATAAAGCTAATATAACCAACTTCCCATAAAGTCGTTATATTAACGTTATACATTAGTCAAATACATTTCCCTATATCCAAGGGTCTTATACTTTTAAAACGAAACAAGTATCATATACTTAAAACACTTCAAGTCCCTTAACTTTGAAAACTTAGGACATCCTTAATACTTTTAAAGAAGCGAGTTAATCCCCTTACTCACCCAACTTGGCCATTCTTAAAACAAGTAAGGGATATCAAAATCTTGTACGTCTACCGTACTATATAAGTGTAATTATTCATGCTCAAGAGATAGGAAAGTCCCACATACCTCTTCGGGTCAATCCACTCGCAAGTCCAATATAACACGCGTAGTATGTCAACCTATAATGACCATAATACGTCCATTAGCCTCTATCTTCAACGTAGAACATTATAATTGTAAAGTCCCTTATTCCTACGGAAAATTGGACAGCACTTCCTTTGTTTCTACATACTTTGCCACCTTTTTCAAGGCCGAATTCAATAACCAACCACGCCACCTTTAAGGCTCAACAATGTAGTTAACAAATAGGGGATTACACGCCTACTAGATGTGTAAAATTCTGCCTCACAATTGATATCAAACTAGTACAAACTACAAGGCCCAATTCGGCAACTTTGAGGTATAACAACATAAATTCTTATCCAATTCCTTTTTAATCCAAATTCTTATTCAATTCCTACATGCAATATATCTAAAGGCACTATTGACAACCACAAGTCCTTTCTTTCATACATGCAACACAATTTTACTTAAAGAAATGAACGGATTGTTACCTTGGAGTTTTCCCAAATTAGTCCAACAAATTCCACTTGCCTTCTTTCCACAATCATCTCCACAAACCTCCTACAAGCTTGTCAACATGTTTCCTTCTTGCCACCTTTTCTGAAATTTCTCTAGGCTTTGGTTTCTTCTTGAATTTCTAGAGAGAAGGGAGAGGAATTTTAGAGAGAAGGAAGAGATTTTTAGATAGAGGAAGGTTTTTGGAAGAATGACCAAGTCTTGATGGGAGGGACACTTGTCACCCTCCCATGGCCTTTTAAAAAGAAAATATATGATTTCCCCCCCCCCAGATTTCGCAAAAACCCGCCTCGGCGCCGCGGCGCTGAAACCTCTGCAAACTTTCAGCACTTCCGGCGCCGCGGCCCTGCTTTCCGGCGCCGTGGCGCTGCAACTTCAGCGATTTTCCAGTTATCCGTGGCGTACTGGCCTGACGATGTTGCTTTTACGCTCATTGCGCCGAACTTGTAACTTCCATAACTTTCTACTTCGATGTCCTATCGACGAACGGTTGGTTGCGTTGGAAACTAGACTCAACGAACTACGTACTAGTCCTTTGAAACACCTAGGAACTCTCAATGTAACGGGACATAAACCGACTCAAAGTTGACTAACAACCCGTCCGAAACATTCCGTCAACTCATCATTCTAAAATTTAAGTCTCAATTCCTTTCGTGCGTTCTCAAAAGCATGACCTGAACTACGGGGTGTAACATATAGTCACAACTAGTTGTAACCATTATAATCCCTTGTCTAACTAGCATGCGACGATTGTAACTATCAACCAATTTGAATTATAATTTCAAGGGCTAAACATGCTAGTTTCGGATTTGCTTCCAAATATTCCATAACACTTATCAATCTCCATTATATATCTCATGCTTGCTAATATATATAACTACAACAACATGTAATCTTTAATCACTAAGACGACAAGATTGTTACCTTGGTAAGCCCAAAAATAACTCCAAGATTCAAAGTCGCTCCTTAGCAACTTAGCTCCTTTCCTTCACGCTCCAATCCGCTATTTGAAGCCCTTAGAAGTTCATAAACAACTTCCCTTCCATTTCCAATCAAAACATATGAAAACAACTTAGGTTTTCATCTTGCGACTAACGTGAAAACATAGTTTTTCCGGGATCTTTCTATTGAGATATCCTTAATATACCCCTAGGAACCTTGGGTTTTAAGTATTGTGAATTATGAACAACAAACAATTTTTTTTTGTGTGAGGGAGATGACAAAGCAGAGAGCTCAAGAAATTTGCAAGAACAATGTGAAATTTTTCTAAGTGTTGTGAGTTTGTCTTGCTACTAGGATGAATATATAATACAATGTAGGGTCAAGATTAAAACACTTGTGGTGTTTTGATGAAGAAGATTAAATATCTAGTCAAGTGGGCTCATTGACTTGGTCAATTATCTCAAGCTTGTCATCCACTTGACTACTTAACCTTGGTCATTTGACCACTTAACCTTGGTCACTTGATCACTTAACCTTGGTCCAAAAATCGATCAAGCCCATGTGGGGGTGACACGTGTCGCCCTCCCATTCGTTACAATATTTCGTTTCCCGACATTTCCATAATTTCGATAAAATCTACAAGTCTCAAATCTTAAAATCCTGTTTTCTTACGTACGTTCTTATATACATGTCCTGGAATTCCGGGGTGTAACATTCTTCCCCCCCTTAGAAACATTCGTCCCCGAATGTTCTTAGTCCGTCTTCAAGCTATACAAACTCCGGCATAGTCTCCTTACTATGTCTATCACTCAATACTCCACAATACCAACGATGCCACACACGGCCACCATATATCATCTGTATACATATCAATGGACCTTCCATCTGCGACCCTTCTCACAAAACTCGAAGGTTACAGTCTTTTCAAAACGGGATCTTTTAGAGGTTCCTTTCTTTTTCCCGTATAGGGATGGCCCTGTCGTATTCTAAGTCATGGGACTAACACTATCTGAACCCTTCAGTCGGACACTCAGCTAACTGATGTTCCCCCGTGCTACTTCCCTTCTCTGTCTCACTTAGTCAAATTACTAGTTAGGGCATGATCCTAAAATCTGCCTAGCTTAGTTTACCAACCGGTGTAAACTCTAATACTAGTAGCATCTCAATCACGAGCACCTATGTATAGTGTTACTGAACCTAAGGTGTGTGTATCATCACCATTAACCTCCACTCATGGCCTAAAAAGGATTCTCTCTATGCACCTTCATTACTCATAACTATAACCACTTTAGTACTTTTAACCCTTGTTCCTTCCTTTTCTTACTTGTCGTACTTTTCTCGTACTCCCTAACTTATTTTAGTACACGTACAAAATTTCAAATATTGCTTCTGCTCTCCAATCCTTGGAGTTACTACCCAAACTTGGCCATTGTGCTGTTTGAATTTCCGTTAAGGCTCTTCTCGGCCCTCACGACCTAGTTCTGGTGGAACGCGTCCACGAGCTCGTACAACGATTAACTTGTTACACCCCGTATTTACAGGACATGTTTTAAGAATGTACGAAAGAACTCACAAGTGTTGAAAATTGAGACTTGTAAAAATTTATCGGGAATTATGAAATTGTCGAAAAACGTATTATTATGACGAATGGGAGGGCGACACGTGTCACCCCCCCTTAGTATGCCTTGGACGAAATTGCAAGGGCAAGAGGGTCATTGGACCTTTGTTAGCAAGACAAGTCTTGCAAGTTGTTTAGCTTGACAAAGTTGACTTAGTCAAGGTCCCACTAGACTTGATATTTAGCAAGACCTCATCCTAGCCACCCATTTGTAGACACCTTGACCCTCCATTGCCCTTTATATTACTACTAGTAGCAAGAGAGGGCTTAACACTTAGCCAAAAATCACAAAGAATTTGAAGACACTCATTGTGAGCTCTCGGGTTCCCCATTACAAAGAAGGAAAATTTTTTGTTTCTTGTCCATTAAGCCCCACACTTTAAACCAAGGTTCATGAGTGTTATGTGAGTATATCTCAATAGAAAAATCCCGGAAAAAGAGAGTTTTCGTATTAGTCGCAAGGTGAAAACCTAATGGCTTTTCTAGGTTTTGGTTGGAAGTTTGAAGGAAAATTGTTGGTATGGTTCTAAGGGTCTCAAGTAGCGGATTGAAGTATCTTGGAGAGTCTCTAAGTTGCTAAGGAACGACTTGGTTGAAGATTGGATTGAGAATCGTTAAGGTATAATCTTGTCCTTTAAGATGTTACAAGATTATATATTTTTGTTGTTGTTAGTTTTACGTTGACAACATGAAGTTGGTATGTAGAAGTTTATAAGTATTATGGAGTGCTTGTAGCTAAATTCGAAATGTTATATAAGCCACTTGAAAATTGGATTACTAATTGGTCGTTTATTAGAAATAAATCGCATGTTACCTACTTAGAGATTATGGATTGTTATAATCAAATGCAACTTGATATCATGTTATGCTACCAATTTGGATTGAAATGGAAATTTGATAAGAATTGGTATGGTTGAACTCAAGGTGGCCGAATTTGGACTTTTAGTTTGTTATTCATTTGTATTGGACTACTTTCTAAATTGTGAGCCAATTGGGGATGTTTAGTTATTCATTGTATTGGAATACCTTCTATATTGTTGTGAGCCAATTGGGGATGTTTGGTTATTGTATTCGGCCTTGAAAAAGGTGGCAAAGTGAGTAGAAACAAAGGAGGTCTTTGTCCAGATTTTCCGTAGAATTTAGCGACTTAGCACCTAAAATATTCTACGTTAGAAGTGAAAGGTTAATGGACATATTGTGACCATTATAGGTTGAAGTACTAAGTATAGCGTATCCTACTTGGAGAGTGGAATAGCTATCAAGGTTGGAGTACTTTGGAGCATTTTGCTATTTGTCGACAATCGTCGCGAGGTATGTGAATCTCTTCCTTTTGGCATGATTCTATGTATGGAATATACCGGTGGTATCATTTCATGTTTCTGTTACTCTTAGAAGTTAAGAGGTAGTTGTGTGATCTACTCTATGTAGAACTTTTCCTATCTTTGAGCATGACTAGTTGCACGTATGTAGTGCAGTGACGTCTGACACCTTGATATCCTTTACTAGTTTGTGAATAGCCAAGTCGGGTGAGTTGGGAGATTAACTCACTTCTTTGAAAGTATAAAGGATGTCTTAAGTGTTATTAAAGTTAAGGGACTTGAAGAGTTTTAAAGTATGTGATACTTGTTCCGTTTTAAACGTATAAGTCCCTTGGATAGGAAATTGTTTTTGGGCTAAGGTATAAAGTGAATATAACGGCTTTATGGGAAGTTAGTTATATTTGCTTTATGGAAAGATAAGTGATTTGATTTTAGTGAAAAGGCCACTTGTTTTAAGGCATTAATTGCCCAAGGTTTTATAATAAAAGGAGTCACTTGTTTTCTAAGGGTTAAGAGACTATTTGTATTTTTGAAAGTTATGAGAATTTATTTGAAAGTATTTAATACTTGGTTTCAAAAAGTAGAAGTCTCTTGGTTATAAAATGAACGTGTTGGTCTAAACCATAAAGGGTTATAACGGCTTTATGGGAAGTCGGTTATAACGGCTTTATGGAAGGTTAAGAGAATGGTTTTCTCTAATAGAGTAATCAAAGGAATAACTTGTGTTAAGGAAGGGCAAATTGTTTTAAAGGTACCAATTGCTTAAGGTTTTTAATAAAGAAGTCACTTGATTTGGAAGCCGGTAATTGTATTTCTAAAAAGGTATTGTGACTTGTCTCGAAAGGTGGATAGGACTTGATACTACGGTTGTTAGTATCGGGGAAGTTTTATTCGGAAAGGAGTCTTTTGAAAAGAATGGACGTACGTAGTACTTTGGCTTGTTAAATGAGAATTATTCTATTTGTGCCTTGATTAGTACTTTGGCTTGATTAATTGAGAATTAGTCTAAGTATGCCTTGATAAGTACTTTGGCTTGTTAAATGAGAATTATTCTATTTGTGCCTTGATTAGTACTTTGGCTTGATTAATTGAGAATTAGTCTAAGTGTGCCTTGATAAGTACTTTGGCTTGTTAAATGAGAATTATTCTATTTTGTGCCTTGATTAGTACTTTGGCTTGATTAATTGAGAATTAGTCTAAGTATGTGCTGGTGATAGCCTTTGAGTGCAAGTATTATGTTTTAATACGTTGCCGCGACTCTCGGTTGGAGGGCCGGCTGCCTTGTTATAAGTACTTGGACGTACCGACGGTGATGTGGGATTCCACGGGTATGCTTCCGTTATTTGTAGTACTTGGGTTAAATTCCCGGATTTTTATAAAAGACATGGTAGTGCTTCTGTTTGTTTGACGGCCGGTCGAGATAGGGTAAGAGTATAAATGAGGGGCAAGCCCCAAGACGTTATACCACCTTCTCCAGGGTAAGAGTATAAGTGAGGGGTAAACCCCCGAGGGGTATAATGTTTTGTTTGATGGTCGGTTGAGATAGGGTAAGAGTATAAATGAGGGGCAAGCCCCAAGACGTTATACCACCTTCCCCAGGGTAAGAGTATAAGTGAGGGGTAGACCCCCAAGATGCTATACCACCTGCTTTACCACCTTCTCCAGGGTAAGAGTATAAGTGAGGGGTAGACCCCCAAGACGCTATACCACCGGTGGGACTTGGTGTTCATGTATGCCTATGGGTGTATTATTATACCACTGGGTATCGGCGATGATGTGGGATTCCACGGGCGGGATATATATATGTATTGTGTATGTACGCCCGACGGTGAGGTGGGATGCCAGGCGCGTCACATGGTTATATTTTACACTAATAGTATCGGCGGTGATGGGGATTTCACGGGCATGATTTGATATTAGTGTGACTTGATCGCGTCCCAGTTGGTAGGGTAGTATATGTGTCCTCCGTAATGGGCGGACTATGTTATGAAAGATAAGTAAGTTATATGGTAATGAACTTAATGATTCTTTTTCTAATAATGTACGTAAGAATGTGACTATAACTTTTATTGGGAATGGAAAGGATAATAAGGTACGATTAAGTTCATAAGTGGTAATGACACGGCGAGATCCGTATGTATTTTTATACTTGTCCTTGTCATTCTTTTGTCTGATTATGATTTGTTTCTCACGTTATTTTCTGCTCCATATTCAATTTTTGTTATCGGACCCCTTGAGGCTGCGTTCATGCCCGCAGTTTAGGTACGATTGTGGATCCGCGAGCTTAGGATCCGGTTGAGAAGTTGAGATGGCTCGGTGTTCGGAGTTGTCACGTTTATGTTTATTCGAAGTGCAGCGGGGCCTTGTCCCGCCACGATTGTTATGTCAAAACTCTTGAGGTGCAGTAGTCACATATTGTGGGTCGATTTGTAAAAGAAATGAGGCAAGCTTGGTTGTATTTATATATGTTCGGGAAGGTAGCCACATCGGCTAACTTTGTTGTTTACTTCCGATGTTTTATTTATAAGTTTCATATATGTTCCGCTGATTTTCTCTGATGTTTACCTGTAAGGGTGCCCAGGTAGGGCACCAGTCGCGGTCCCGGGGTCGGGTCGTGATATAACTAGACTTGGGCCTCACATCCTCGTGACCCCATCACATAGCGGGACCATTTCCAACTGGCACCACCTCATTCCATGCTACCGGTTGACCCGAATTTGGTCCACAACTCGACCCATCGTCACACTTAACTCTTATTCTTAGTCTGAAATAAATTTCTCTCCTATCTCAAGGTACTTCTCACCCTATCCTCCCATTCACTAGAGGTTCGTCACCTAGGCCTAATTATTTCTACTGTACATCCTCCACTATCGGTCTTTACACTATTATGGGGTAATTACAACTTGTGAACCCTACACAACTATAGTCTCAGTTCACTTTATCATTCTTGTCAACATTTTTCACTCTTCACCTTATTAATCAAAGTATCTCTACCTCTGGTGGTGCTATCAATTTACAACTACTAGCAACAAAGGTAAATATATACGATAGGGCAGAATCTAAATCTATCAATGCATGTAGGGGTGTACAAAACAGGACCGGACCGGACCGGAACCGGACCGGAATGGACCGGACCGGTCCGGACCGGTGGATTCCGGTCCGGTCCTCGGTCCGTCAAAATGGTCGATTCCGGTTTTCCGGTCCGGTCCGGACCGGAATGGACCGGATTTTTTTTTTTTTTTTTTTTAAAAAAATTTGAATTTCCAATACTGAAATTGACATTCTCGGACGCGGTGCCACGTAATTTTTACGTTGAAATCTATTGTACATCGCGAGATATTTAGATTTGAAAATGGGAAAAACGTAACGATTTGGGGGAAAAGAGAAATTGAGGGGCAAGACGGACGTTTTTGGAGAAATCGGCGGAATCAAAGGCCACCCCCGTATCGAAAAAATACGCGAAATCAAAAACAAATTAGGTAAAACGGACGTCCGAGCGCAAAGTTATGACCGTATAAAGATTGATCAATTTACAACCTATATTTGATATGTGAATACGTCCGGCGGGGAGTGGCGGGGAGCTGGTGGGGGCCTGGAGGGGTGGTGGCTGGGGGACTGGGGGCAAATCATTCGGTCCGAGTAATCTGTAATTTCGGTCCGGTCCGGTTTTAACCTTTTGTGCACCCCTAGTTTCAGGAATGTCCAAATTCCAAATAGAAAATAGAAAATATAAATGTGGTGTGTAACTTTAATTAATGAGTAGTTCAGTAGTTCGTATACGAACCAAGTACATTTGGTGATTTTCTTTAAGTTAGTCATATTAATGAAATAAAGTTTATTGAAGGATAAGGAAAAAACAAACATATTTAATGAGATTGATAAACGAACACATTCTTAAAAATTTATAATTTACAAATTGCATTTAACAACAACAACAAAACAAAACAAAAAAAAAAAACCGGTCCAACCGGTCCAAAACCGGGACCGGACCGGAATTTTCCGGTCCTCGGTCCAGAAAAATTTTGGATTCCGGTTTCGGTCCATTCTGGTTCCGGTCCGGTCCGGTCCGATTCTGGACCGGTGAACACCCCTAAATGCATGTATGATTCAAAAGAATCGAAATATACATGTAACCCCATGTGATGTTGCCTCATGATCCTGCCTAGTAGCCACGACATCTATGTGGTTCGAAGGACTGCCAGAACTATAAACTCCACCCTGACCTCTACCACGGCTGGCTGATATCTGAATACCCCGCCCTGGGGGGCGCACAGCTGTAGAGGAAAAGGAACCAACCACCGGCCTCATAGGCTGAGCCACCTCACCAGTGCTCTTTCTAAAAGGACACTCCCTCAGCATATGGCCCGGACGGCCATAATAGAAACAAACACCTATGCCAAAACGGCATTTCCCCAAATGACGCTTACTACATCGGGCTTGATAAACACTCGTGAATAAGTGGCCTTGGTAGAAAATCCTGCCTTCTCTGAAAACCTCGAACCCTGGAGCTCGGACCGGCTCATAAATACCTTGTGGGGTCCAATCTCCCACCTGTGAGCTACGGGGGTATGTCCTGGGTAGGCTGAGATGAATATCTCACTTGTTGTCGAGGCTGCTCGTCCAAAAACTCACCGGGATAACCAACCGGTCTAGCTCTCTTACGCTAATTTTCGCGTTGGCGCTCTACCCTCTGTACACCTGTCTGTACTGGCCGAATAACCTCTTGCTGATGAAACTGAATCACCGCTATCTTGGTCAATAACATAACTGCTTCCCTTATGACCCTATAGTCTTCCCTGGCCCGGCTGGAGGCTCTGGTGTTGGGGCCTCAAAACTTGGCGCAGAAGAACTCGCCGACTGCGGCACAATATCCGGTATATCCTGGGCATGAGCCCTATCAACTCTCTGAGTCTGACTGGTAGCTCCTGCTACTGTTTTGCCCTTCTGGGCAACTGTTGCCCTCCTTGGAGGCATAGCTGTAACACAATATACGTCAGAGTGGGATTATCTTAATAACACAGCTCTATGACACGATCTCAGAGTGAGAAGAATAGAAACCAAATCCAATGTCATGTAGCCTCCTGTTTATGGGTGTGGCACGCAACACACCAATAATCATGACTCTACTAGATACGGTCTGTAGACATTCCGAGGACTGACTGATTTGATACCACTCTGTCACGACCCAAACCCCGGGCCCGTGACTGGTGCCCTGTCTGGGCACCCTTCTACCTAAATGACACAATTAAACTGCAGAACTAAATAACACCTCGTCTCTTTTTTTTTTCTTTAAAACCAACGAACATGCAAAGGCAAAGCCGACAAGACTGTCATATATATATATAATCAAAAAGCACTACACTGTACATGAGTCCAATCCCACATATGAATACAGACCTCTAAGAGTTTTACTGAACTATGACGGGACAAGGCCCCGCCGTACCCATAACTGTACAAAAACCTGTACTGAATGATCTATACCAAAATGATAAGCTCCCGAACAAATAGAGCTATCCAAAACTCTGAGCAAGGGTCCTACACTTGCAGATCACCGAACTGTGTACCTAAACCTGCGGCATGAACGCAGTCCCCCGGAGAAAGGGGGTCAGTACGAAGAATGTACCAAGTATATGAAACAATAAGTACTGTAAAGGAGATCACAAAGTCCAAATATAACAGGAAGCAAGTATGATAACTCAAAACAATAGCACACTGAACCTTGCAAACATGAGAGTAATGCAATCATCTTTACCTTTTAAGTTATGCTTTTAACAATGAGATTAACTGTTCCACTTTAAGTCATGAACACACTGCACCCTTTCATTAATGAAATCACTACCGTTTCAAAACATGAAGGCCGTGTCAGTGCCAGGGTCATCCACCCTCTGAATTATAATGCAACCTATCATAGGACTACACTAATCATGGATACACATATTAGAGATCTTCAGGGCTTCTCAGGGTTGTAATGTAGGCTTAGGCAGGGGTAGGTAAAAATAGGCATTTTGGCTCAATTTACGTACCATAAGCTCTTTTGCTTTAAATTCTTCCCTTTTCTTTTGATTCTCTTTTTAACCTCATACCTATCTTTCCCCTCTTTTGTTTTGAGAGAATGAGGTGTCTGATGAATAGTAAGCACCCCCAAACTTAGGTTTTTGCCTATTTATTATTACTTTTTCATTGGGGTGCATCAAAATTGTTCACTCTCTTTTGTCTCTTTTTCAACACTTTATATTCCCAACAACTCAATTTTTCCACTTATGGCACAAATATGGAATTTTAGGGTGTCAAAGAAAATATCTTATTTTTGGCTCAAAGGGGCTGACTAGGGATTCAATTGTAATGTCAGGGATAGGCAGATAATGGTAAGAAAGGGCTAACAAAGAAATGTCTGAATCATCTCCCTAACATGCATATCCTAACTATTTCGCCTCAAATAGCAAGTAAGCAGACACATATGTTTAATCACTAACAATGCATAAATCAAGCAAGATACCCCAAATAGTTCGATTTCATGAATTTTTGGCATATCTATCCTAAGTGTTCAGATGGTTGATTCTAATTCCATTATATTATTCTACTTTACTTCACTAGGCGTTTCAAGTAACTACAACATGCATGATCTTTAAAAAAAAATTATGACTAAAAAAAAAAATACTCAAAAATACCAAAACAAATCAAAAAGACTCAAAAACAATAAAACATCCCCCCCAAACTTAAATCACACATTGTTCCCAATGTGTGCAAGACTAAAAAAAAATAGGGACAACTTGCGTCTGACAATGGTCATAACGGAGTGCAGGAGGAAATATTCTGGAATTTGCACAGAATATGGCTCTCAGAAGTTCCGGCGCCATGGCCCTGAGATTCGGCGCTGTGGCACCCCAAGTATTGCGGCTCTCTGAAGTTCCGGCACCACGGCGCTGATTCTGGGCGCCGCGGCGCTGACGACGACTTTTCCTTTTTTCAGCGTTTTTGCTCCTTTTTCTGTTCGGGGTCTGCTTCTAGTCCACCTGTCATCCAACAACAAAAAACAAGAACCCAAGACCATGAGATTGTTCAAGATAAAATAAAACAAACTAAAAATAGAAATTAAAATAACATAATTAATAAACATTGGGTTTCCTCCCAACAAGCGTTGTCTTTAACGTCTTTTAGCCGGACGCAGTTAACCTTTACGAGTGCCCATTGGATCCTTCTGCGAACTGCTTGCAATCCGCAAAGTTATTGTTGTAGGTCTCACTTTTCCTACAACAATCTTTTCAACTAAGGGCTTCAGATATAAGATTATCTCTCAAGTACACAAGACATGCTTGTCTTTTAGGCTCTCTCTAATGTAGGGATCAGTGAGATTCCCAACACATCTCAACTCTAGGGGGTGCCCTTGATGGTATGGACTTCCTATTTGGGGATCAACAGTGACCGCTGGTGGTATTACTTTTGCAATGGGTACATGAAAAAGAATTTCCAAAGAATCCAAAAAAGTGAATAATTGGATATCAGTAATCTTTTCCTTCTCTACACCAACTATCTCGCCAGATTCCTCAACAGCTGGGTGTGGTTCAAGTTCCTCAATTTGCTTGCCACCTCCCATAATGATGTCGCTAGGCAGATTTTCTTGAAGTGTATTGCTCTAACTATCCATTAGTTGCCCTATTTGTGTCTCCAAATTTCTGAGGGACACTCTTGTCTCGACCATGCGTGAGTCCGCACTTGGTGAGCCTGAGTATGCCTGCCTGCAACTCATCTAGATCTTCCTCTAGAACCTGTGGGTTAAGCTGTTGTTGATGACTCCACTGTCTCTGATAGTAGTAGTCCATGTGTCATGATTTTTTTTATTTTTTTTCGATTTTTTTTTCCGAATTTAACCTGCAAAATAAGAAAAACAGCAAAAGGTGATAAAAAGATGCTCGCAGAACAAGTTAGAAACTTGTTCTTGGAGCAACCAAATTAGAAATAAGAATAGATAAATTGATATTGAAAGTACGCCAATCCCCGGCAACGGCGCCAAAAACTTGGTGTGCGATTTATACACACGCTAAACGCAAGTGCATGTATCGTGACAAGTAATATAGTCTAGGTAAGACCGAATATCGTCCTCAGGGACTGGTTTTCAAGTACCGATTATCTATGCTTTAGTTTCTATTTGGTTAACGTTAAATGAGTTGGAATTCTAAACTAATAATGCAGGAAATAAAGTAATTATGAAAATACTTTGATTTAAATCAGTTATGATAGAGAATTAGGGCTTCCAAGATCATCAACTATCCACTCTATTCAATCCTTAATACAATTAGACTGACTTCTTCTTCTACGTTAATATAGCAGGTTAACTAAGTCATTCTATACTCCTGTTAAGGTAATATAAACACTCAACCCCAATGGAGAACCCTTCTACCTTTCGGTGACAAGATTGACTACAAAGGAGGATTAAGAGCAATAACCTATTAAGCTACACAAGTATCGGGGTACTTTCGTCCACGATTTAAACATATGTTTATTCAACTGTAGCATATTGACAATCTCCCCTTTCGAATTTCGATTAGAACTCATATAAGTGATGATAACTAGTGATCAATTAATTATCAAGCAATCAAAGCAATTATTGAATAAATCTTAAATAAGTGAAGAAAAAATTAACTAATGTATTAATTCATGAATAAGAGTTTCAAGAGAATCACAAGGAAATCTCTAACAAAGTAATTAGCTCCTAGCCATAGTCACGCTACGAACTAATATAATCTCCATACATGAACTGAAATAAACAAAGCAAAAGAAAGAAAATAAAATACTCAAAAACAAGTCTCCAAGCCTTCTAGCATCCAAGGATTGTGTTGTGGAATATTTACAAAATGGAATGGAATGGAATGGTGGATGGAGAATGGGATAGGTGATGGATTGGGAGATGGATGGGAATGTGGAATGAAGGATGAATTCTTCTAATGATGTAGAGACTATTTATAGCCCAAGTATCCTTTAGGTAAAGGGTTAGGGATTATGTAGGTAGGAAAGGTTATGGAATCCTTTTAGGTAAAGGGTTTAGGAAAAGTTATGAAATCCTTTAGGTAAAGGGTTTAAGGAATATTTAGGTAGGAAAGGTTATCCCTTTTGGACTCTGAAAAAGTGTCAAATTCGGCCCAAAACTCAGAAATCCCGCTTCGGCGTCGCGGCCCTTCAATCCGGCGCCACGGCGTCTGAAAATCAGAGGCGTTTCAGAACATCTTGATGGTCGGCGCTAGCCGCTGCTGCCAAAGGCGCCTTGTGACGTGGCAACGATTCGGATTTCGTTTCTTCGTCCTTTGTTCGTCCGGTCTTCGTCTGATTTCTTCTATATTTCCCGGAACTTCTTAGGCTTCATTTCTTGGCCCTTTTAGTATGCAATTCAATCTCATTTATGCTCATTTCATCTCCTTTTCGTCATTTCTCCATTTCTGACCGCTGTGACACAAAAGAAAGGAAAACAACCCTAATACTATACTAAAGATAAATAAAATGAGTAAAATACTAACTAAAAATGACTCAAAATGTATATAAAATACACCGATCACCGACCCTTTATGGAGGGACGCGGAGATGTGAAAACACGACACTTTCACGAATGTCTATATGAGCAACTCATATGCAAGCAAACCATCTTTGACCCTTATTTATAAAATGAATAAACCATCATTTTAGCAAACCAAGACAATACCATGTCTTTCCTTTTTACACAAACCAAGACAATACCATGCCTTTCCTTTTTACACAAACCAAGACAATACCATGCCTTTCTTTTTTACAAACTAAGAGTAATTCTCATTTAAGCAAGCCAAAGTACTATCAAGGCACAAATAGAATAATTCTCATTTAAGCAAGCCAAAGTACTATCAAGGCACAAATAGAATAATCTCATTTAAGCAAGTCAAAGTACTATCAAGGCACAAATAGAATAATTCTCATTTAAGCAAGCCAAAGTATTACATACGTCCGCCGCACGTTTTTTACCTTTTTAATAAAATCCCAAGGCCCTAGCCTTGCAACATCAAGTTACATATTCTTCAAATTAAGTGGCTTACACTCTTTATACTCTAGTCACTTCTTTTATGTACTACAATGAAGCCAAATTCATTTATGACCCCTAATACAATAACACTCGTAGTATCAAGCCACTTCTATTTTTCAAATCAAACTACACTTTTAAAACTTCAATTCAAGGTTTTGAAATCAAGTAGCTTCTACTTTTAAATCCCAAGTAACTCACACCTTTAAAACAAATTACTTCTCTTTAAATCATGTCATTTCTCCTCTTTTAAATCAATTAAGTAAATCACTCATTTGACTCCCCTAAAGCCGTTATAACTAACTTCTCATAAAGCCATTATACCAACCTTTAGGTTTTGGAACTAAGATACTATCTAAGAGATTAGGAACCACTTCCTTTTTAAGGCTCTAAGTACTTCAAGTAAAACAACTTTCACTTTTGAAAATCCAAATTTTATCAAGGGAATGGATTATAACAACTTCTAATTTAAACATCCAAAGTACAATCAAGGAAGTATATAGAACAACTTCTATATTAGGCAATCCAAGTACAATCACGGGATAGATCATTTGAGGAGTAGGATTTACTTACTTTACAATAAGGAATCATGCTAGAAGAAGAGGAGATGGTTCACATACCTTTTCAGCTTAATCCACACGCTAAGTCGAATACGCCGCACGTAGAATTGTCAACCTATAATGACCACAACACGACTATCAACTTCTAGTTTCTAACGTAGAATGATACCAAAGGTCTCTTGTTCTACGGAAAATTGGGCAGCACTTCCTTTGTTTCTACGTACTTTTCCACCTTTTTCCAATGCCCGAAATCAACAACCATATCGCCAAATTTGAGGCACAACCAACAGCTAACCAAAGGGGATTACATGCCTAACAGGACGTGTAAAATTCTGCCCCACAATTCATATAAAACAGTCCAATATTTTTAAGGGCATTCGGTCACAACAACAACAAATCCTAAGTCCTTCTCCTTAATTCCTTTTCAATCCAAGTTGTTAAGTCTAACATGTCATATAGTCACAACTAGTTGTAACCATTATAATCCCTTGTCTAACTAGCATGCGACGATTATAACTATCGACCAATTTGAATTATAATTTCAAGGGCTAATCTTGCTAGTTTCGGATTTGCTTCCAAATATTCCATAACACTTAACAATGTCAATTATATATCTCATGCTTGCTAATATATATAACTACAACAACATGTAATCTTTAATCACTAAGACGACAAGATTGTTACCTTGATAAGCCCAAAAATAACTCCAAGATTCAAAGTCACTCCTTAGCAACTTAGCTCCTTTTCTTCACGCTCCAATTCGCTATTTGAGGCCCTTTGAAGTTCATAAACAACTTCCCTTTCATTTCCAATCAAAACTTATGAAAACAACTTAGGTTTTCATCTTGCGACTAACGTGAAAACGTAGTTTTTCCGGGATCTTTCTATTGAGACATCCTTAATATACCCCTAGGAACCTTGGGTTTAAGTATTGTGAATTATGAACAACAAACGAAAAAAATTTGTGTGAGCGAGATGACAAAGCCGAGAGCTCAAGAAATGTGCAAGAACTATGTGAAATTTTTCTAAGTGTTGTGAGCTTGTCTTGCTACTAGGATGAATATATAATACAATGTAGGATCAAGATTAAAACACTTGTGGGGTTTGGATGAACAAGATTAAATATTTAGTCAAGTGGGCTCATTGACTTGGTCAATTATCTCAAGTTTGTCATCCACTTGACTACTTAACCTTGGTCATTTGACCACTTAACCTTTGTCACTTGACCACTTAACCTTGGTCCAAAAATCGATCAAGCCCATGTGTCGCCCTTTCATTCGTTACAATATTTCGTTTCCCGACATTTCCATAATTCCGATAAAATCTACAAGTCTCAAATCTTAAAATCCTGTTTTCTTACGTATGTTCTTATATACATGTTCTGGAATTACGGGGTGTAACAATACCTGTTTCAATGTAAGAAACTGAAAGGTTCGAGCTACATCCAAGCCTCTGTAGAAGTCATAAAAATGAGCGAGATTTTCAGCCTACATTAATTGGGGGCAAGAAGAAAAATTACTTTTGATCAGAAACTTAAGACAAAATATGTAAAATATAAGAGATCCAAAAGAAAATGTTTTTATTATCAACATGTTGCCCAACTCTTTTGTATATGCTGAGAGCTTTTATTGCGTCATGCTTTGACATCTCAAAAAACTGCAGGAATATAAAGTAGAAAGTGGAGTTCAAAAGGACCATGAAAACAAAAAAGAGTGCAATGGTTAGTGGGCTAGAGAGTTCAAAGAGACGAGGAACATCATACATAGTCAACAAGATTGATTACTCCATCGTTGATTGCACAGTAGATCTTGAAACTTTCCTTCACACCTGAAAATGAACAATTGGAAACATAAGTGTTATACCCCGTATTTCCAGAGTATGTATGTGAGGACGTACGTACATTTGTGCAAACCCTAATTAGGTTAAGGATGGAATTGTGAACTTTCAACGGAAAAGATTCCGAACCTTGTGAAGGAAATTCTACGTTTTTAATATTTTAACCGGTTACGAGGAGGGTACGACGAGTAAGAGAATAGAAGTGATCATTATTTTTTTTGTGAAGTAAAGGTGCGAAGGGAATATCTTTTAGACCTTGGGTGGGAGCTTTTGTGATGCTAGAGGTGATTCCTTGTGGACTTGGATTTAAGTATTTGCGCGTGTGGTATTGTGGCCATGTGTGGCATTTGCAAACTGTTTAAGTTATGAGGAACTTTATCGTTATCTGTCTTGAGAAGGAACATTCGGGACGAATGTTTCTAAGGAGGGGAGAATGTTATACCCCGTATTTCCAGAGTATGTATGTGAGGACGTACATACATTTGTACAAACCCTAATTAGGTTAAGGATGGAATTGTGAACTTTCAACGGAAAAGATTCCGAACCTTGTGAAGGAAATTCTACGTTTTTAATATTTTAACCGGTTACGGATTTTTCCGAGAGACGAAATATTTTGGGCCAATAGGAGGGCGACATGTGTCACCCTTAGTTGGCATGGGTTGGACGAAATGTTGGCCAAGTGGACATGGTCAAATGGTCAAGTCTTGGAAGATATTTCTTTGGGTGAGTGGGAGTAGGTAGGGACGGTTTTGAGGGGCAAGTGGGAGGGCCTTGTTGGACGTTTTTGTGTGCTAGTGGAAGGCCACATGGCTCTTTGTTGTGGGGGACATATGTCCCAATGTTGTGGTGGACATATGTCCCAAGGTTGTGGTGGACACTTGGTGGAAGACCTCACTTGAACAAGCTACCACATCTACACCCTCCATTTGTTTTAATCTTGGCCCTTGGTGGTTCTATAAATACCCCCCTCTTGTGCAAGACTTCTTCATCCACAAACACAATTTCCAAGTCTCAAAATCCTTCTCCCCCTTTGATAAGCTCTCGTCCAAACACCCCCCCCCCCCCCTCTTGATAGTTTTCGTCCAACACCCCTCTCCCTTAACCAAACTTTGTCCAAAAATTCCTAAACTCTTAAGTGTTCTTCCTTAGTGTATTAGGAAGATTATTAACCAAAAGTTAGAAAAGATTTCACACCCTAGCCCCTAAAGCCTCACCTTGGCCGAGAGTTGTGAGGACAAGAACCTTAGTGTTCTTCACTTGTTTAGGTTGGTCCTTAAGAAGGAGTTGGTTAGGAGCGTATAAGGGTTGCTTGGAGCGGGTTGGAGCGCGCGGAGTAGGAGTTAAACATTGCTCAGGATCGACATTTAATCTTGGATAATTTTGGGCTTATCGAGGTAAATATCTTTGTCCTTCTATTGTAATTGAAAATTACATACTGTAGTAGTATAGAAATGAGTATAAGATATATAGAAGGATGGTATAAGAGAAGAGAATTGAACTGTACTTACATAGGACTGTATTTACAGTAGACCTGAGTAGGTGACGGGTAGGGAAGTGCTGCCCAATTTTCCGTAGAATTAAGAACCTTCTGCTTAGATTATTCTACAGAGTAGTCTAGACGTTGATAGACGTATTTGACTATTATAGGTTGATACTCTGCGCGCGACATATTCGACTTGGCAGGTGGATTTCGCCGAGGAGGTATGTGATTCTTCCTATCCTCTTGAGCATGATATTTTAAAAGAATATATATAGTACGGTAGACGTACGTGTGTTAACTGAACGTGGTTTTACTTCGATATCTTTTGACTTGACCTTTAAATAATAAGAATCTTGAAATATTTCAAAAGAATTAAGAATCGTTTGTGAAAGAAGAGTAATACTTGGTTTTAAAAGCTTAAGAGTTATACTAGCTTTATGGGAAGTTAGGTATAACGACTTAAGAGAGATAAAAGGGAACGGTTTACTTAATTATTTATGAAAGCCTTGTATTGATTTCGGAAATGAGAATAAGTATCGAACAAACCACTGCAGCGCTAATAAAGGAAAATGTATTGACTAAATTAAGTATTATTAAAACCAGTAGAAACCTCCATCTGCATAGAAGCTAAGATAAGACAAAATTGTATTACATTTCCTAGATCATGGCTGCTTTAATAAGATCATTAATAAACAAAGTTTGATTTTCTTAAAAATTTCAAAGTAAGGACTTGATTTATAAAAGACAAAGACTTGAAAATTTGAAGTGTTTTCATTTAAAAAGGAAGGCATGCTTTTGTTTTAAGTTGGTTCAAAAAGAAGGTAGGGAAATTGTTTTGGTTTACTTAAAAAGATAGTCACTCTATTTTGATACTACGGGTATCGTGTGACTTTTGTGAAAGAAACGAATCTTTTTAAAGAGTTAATGTATGAAGTACTTTGGGGATAAAAACCCGAACTTGTTGACATAAAATAGAAAGTACCTTGTGTGAATAACTTGACTATGTTGGTTTGTGATAGCCTTGTAATACTTTCTTGTTGGTTTGATAAGTAGACATGTTATGATGCTACGTGTGTTAGTATCTTGTAAACGTTTGTGTAAAGGGGGTTCCCTTGTTGTGCTTATGTTGTTTAACGATAAGCAGTTGTGCTGATATTATATATCACTTACACCCCTGACTTGTTATACCGAGGGCTTGCCACCCTTGATGCGGGTCTATACGGCCTATGCGGTGCGTGACTATGCGGGCTGCGGGAGTTCGAGATTGATCATTCCGTGTATTATCCGACGCGAGGAATGCCTCATGCGATGCAATGTGACTACGCGGTCTATGTGACTATGCGGACTGCGGAGTCCAGAGGATACCGCGGGTTAGCTACCCGATCGAGGAATACCTCATGCGGTGCATGTGTGACCTATGCGGATCGCGGGAGTTCCGAGATTAGGCTCGCATAATGATACTATGGGTGATTGGCCTTGCTCGATCATTAGCGGCCTAGAAAAGACCGGTTATGTTATGTCTATTCTTGCTTTTTGTTATGTTGTGGCACTATGCGGTTACATTGGTTGTTTCGTACATATTTGTAAAATTGGTTTTAAAATGATATGATTTCATTTAAAGTACTTCTGATTTCACATACTTGGTACTGTTATCGACCTCCTTCGGGGCTGCGTTCATGCTGCAGTAGAGGTACACGATTGTTGATCCTCGCTCATGTGGTCACGATTCAGCGTTTTGGGAAGCTCCGTTTCTCGGAGGCTTATCGTAGTATAGTCCCCTGTCGTTGTAGGTACTTACATTCGAGGTATGGCGGCCTGTCCGTCATTGTTGTTATAACATTCTTAAGTGCATGTAATCTTGTTGTGGCGAGTTTGTAAAAGGATGTATCGTTGATTCAAGTTTATATATATATGTGCGAAAGGCAACTTTTCTCGAATAAAGCGTTCTCACTTCATATTATTTCATGTCTTGTTTTATATTCCATTGGTTACTCGATGTATGTCTACTTGGGTGCCGGGTAAGGAACGATCCACGGGCCGGTTGGTCGTGACAAAAGTGGTATCGAGCGATTAATCCTCGGAAAGTGTCTACAGATCGTATCTAGTAAGTCTTGATTATCGGTGTGTTGTGCACCACCAATAATCGTGAGACTATAGGATATTTAGGATTGGTTTCCATTCTTCTCACTCAGATCGTGCCTTAGAGTTGTGTTATAAGTTGGACCCCTAACGTATTTCTTTCCCACGATTATGCCTCCGCAAGGCAACCCGGCCCAGAAGGGCAGCGTAGGAGGCTGCGAGTAGAAACACGAGAGGTTACGAGGGCACAGCCCAACCATCACCTTGGTGGTGCTTCATTCGGGAGTTCTGCGGCGTCGCCAGGCCAGCGAGTCTAACACAGGCGGCGATTCCTACTGCGGCCATGATATTTGAACCTTCAGTTCCACGACCAGTAGCAGAAAGTATGGATTGCAAATAGACGACCCTGTTCATAGCTAGGGAATTAGCAACCAGAGAGTATCTTATGTACCCATTTATAGCGGGCCTTGATGATTATATAAGAGAGGTTGTGCAAGTAGCTCTTGATCGAACATGAGCATGGCTGCGTGCGGGCTTATCGCGGCGGGGCGAAAACGTAGGATCGACGGGTTAACCAAGATCGGCGAAGAAGGCGAGCAGCGGTCGTTTGGTAACTTTCGAGGCGGACCTTCTCAGCAGATCGGTTATGCGCCTCGCCCGATCTGAGTGGTCCTCCGCGGCACTTCGGGACGTTCGGGGTATGCAGGAGTTGGTCGAGCTCGTGGCTTCCGGTTCACGAATACGTAGGTTCCGGCCCGGCCGGATTGATTTCCCTCAGTGTTCACAGTGTGGCAGACGTCATCCCGGGGAATGTCGTCTTTTTGTTGGTGCTTGTTTTACCTGCGGCCGTCAGGGCCATGTGACGAAAGAATGTTCAAGTAGGATGGATGCAAGTAGGAGGACTCAGCCTACCAGATTAGTTGGGGATTCAGTGGTTCGGAGAGGAAGGGGTGTTAGCCAGAGGAGGCCACCCCCACCTCGGTGTGGCCGTTGTGGTAGGTGTCATTGTGGGGAGTGTCGTACTTCTTTGACAGCTTGTTTTGCTTGCGGCCAGCAGGGCCATTTTGCGAGAAATTGTCCGACCAGAGGTGGCGCGGATGTAGAGACTCAATCTTCAGGATCAGTGGCTAGTTCATCACCTTCCCCAGCTATGCGCCCAACATGGCAGGATTGATTAGAACGACAAAGGGGAGTGAAGCAGTAGATACAGGTATATCCTTAACCCTCTAGAGATTAGTATGTGTGATGAGATGAGTATATCTTAAGTGTTATGTTCAGATAGCATTGTGTTAATTGTGATTAAGAAATCATGGTTAGGAAAAAGGGTAAGATTGGGGATAGGGAAAGTGTGAGCCTTAGAGTTTTATACGTGGAGACCTTAGAGGTGAGGCCATCTTGAGTAAAAGATTTATTTTTATGTTGACCTTTATCGGAGTGCATAATATACGTGGGATATATTTGTGTGATAAGTCCCTGAGTGGTATGAGATGAAAGAGGGTAGTTGAGCTAAGAAGACCACTAGGTTTTCGTGACTTGATTGTGAGATTGTTCCGGATCAGGAAACAAGAGCTTGGCGCGATGAATGGGTCGGGTTGAGGCCAGATTGCGGGTCAACCCGCAGCCCGGTTTGAAGTAAGGAAAAATTGTGGTGGTCCCGCTTTGTGATAGGGTCACGAGGGTGTTAGGCCCAAGTTTAGTTGACCATCGTACGAATTCGTGAATACGTTCGACCAGTAGTCGGGCCGATGAGGTCTGCCCATCTTGTCTTTCAGACAGGACTGTTTACCCGGCGGAGGGTTATGCGAGATGTTATATATCAGGAAGGTTGTAAGACTGCACGGGGTTCCTACTTTTACCTTATGATAGGCAGTGGAGCCCAGTTTGCGTCTATTTCTTTTCTTTATGGAGGTTTTACCAAGCAGGGTTAGGAACTCAGGTGAGTCTCAGTATTGCATTCACCCTCGGGCCGGTGTTTTGATTTCAGGGGTAGCAGCGAGGATTATGTGTCTCTTGTTGAGTGAGTATCATTATAGCTACCATTTCAGTATTCGAATGTCACCTTATGAAGCCTTGTATGGGCGGAAGTGTAGGTTGTCGGTCGATTGGTTCGATGTTGGCAAGGTTCAGATAGTTGGTCCATACTTGATTCAGCAGGATGTGGATAAGGTGGAGCTTATCCAGAAGAGGTTATCGGCAGCTCAGAGTCAACAGAAGTCGTGCGGATAATCTGCGTCGATACTTGGAGTTCAGATTGACGGTCGGTCTTCTTGAAGGTACCACCCCGGAAGGGTGTGGCGAGATTTGGAAAGCAGGGGAAACTTAGCCCGAGGTACTTTGAGCGTTTTTAGATCATTTGGAGAATAGGCCAGGTTGCCTATAAGTTAGCCTTGCCGTCCGACGTAGGAGGCAGTACGTCCGGTCTTTCGTGTTGCTATGATCGGAAAAGTATCGGAGATCCACCCAGAGTGTTCCAAGATAATGATGACCAAGTTGGAGATAGTAACCCTGAGATTTTGGAAACTGAAGCAATAACAGGAAGGTGGTAAGTTTATTTAGGAAGTGTACGAGTGTACGAGGAGGGTACGACGAGTAAGAGAATAGAAGTGATCATTATTTTTTTTTGTGAAGTAAAGGTGCGAAGGGAATATCTTTTAGACCTTGGGTGGGAGCTTTTGTGATGCTAGAGGTGATTCCTTGTGGACTTGGATTTAAGTATTTGCGCGTGTGGTATTGTGGCCATGTGTGGCATTTGCAAACTGTTTAAGTTATGAGAAACTTTATCGTTATCTGTCTTGAGAAGGAACATTCGGGACGAATGTTTCTAAGGAGGGGAGAATGTTATACCCCGTATTTCCAGAGTATGTATGTGAGGACGTACGTACATTTGTGCAAACCCTAATTAGGTTAAGGATGGAATTGTGAACTTTCAACGGAAAAGATTCCGAACCTTGTGAAGGAAATTCTACGTTTTTAATATTTTAACCGGTTACGGATTTTTCCGAGAGACGAAATATTTTGGGCCAATAGGAGGGCGACATGTGTCACCCTTAGTTGGCATGGGTTGGACGAAATGTTGGCCAAGTGGACATGGTCAAATGGTCAAGTCTTGGAAGATATTTCTTTGGGTGAGTGGGAGTAGGTAGGGACGGTTTTGAGGGGAAAGTGGGAGGGCCTTGTTGGACGTTTTTGTGTGCTAGTGGAAGGCCACATGGCTCTTTGTTGTGGGGGACATATGTCCCAATGTTGTGGTGGACATATGTCCCAAGGTTGTGGTGGACACTTGGTGGAAGACCTCGGAACAAGCTACCACATCTACACCCTCCATTTGTTTTAATCTTGCCCCTTGGTGGTTCTATAAATACCCCCCTCTTGTGCAAGACTTCTTCATCCACAAACACAATTTCCAAGTCTCAAAATCCTTCTCCCCCTTTGATAAGCTCTCGTCCAAACACCCCCCCCCCCCCTTCCTAGAAGCTCTCGCTGAAACCCCCCCCCTCTTGATAGTTTTCGTCCAACACCCCTTTCCCTTAACCAAAATTTGTCCAAAAATTCCTAAACTCTTAAGTGTTCTTCCTTAGTGTATTAGGAAGATTATTAACCAAAAGTTAGAAAAGATTTCACACCCTAGCCCCTAAAGCCTCACCTTGGCCGAGAGTTGTGAGGACAAGAACCTTAGTGTTCTTCACTTGTTTAGGTTGGTCCTTAAGAAGGAGTTGGTTAGGAGTGTATAAGGGTTGCTTGGAGCGGGTTGGAGCGCGCGGAGTAGGAGCTAAACGTTGCTCAGGATCGACATTTAATCTTGGATAATTTTGGGCTTATCGAGGTAAATATCTTTGTCCTTCTATTGTAATTGAAAATTACATACTGTAGTAGTATAGAAATGAGTATAAGATATATAGAAGGATGGTATAAGAGAAGATAATTGAACTGTACTTACATAGGACTGTATTCTGATGAGACTGAGTAGTTGTGGTAGGGAAGTCTTTGCCCAATTTTCCGTAGAATTAAGAACCTTCTGCTAGGATTATTCTACAGAGTAGTCTAGACGTTGATAGACGTATTTGACTATTATAGGTTGATACTCTGCGCGCGACATATTCGACTTGGCAGGTGGATTTCGCCGAGGAGGTATGTGATTCTTCCTATCCTCTTGAGCATGATATTTTAAAAGAATATATATATTACGGTAGACGTATGTGTGTTAACTGAACGTGGTTTTACTTCGATGTCTTTTGACTTGACTTTTAAATAATAAGAATCTTGAAGTATTTCAAAAGAATTAAGAATCGTTTGTGAAAGAAGAGTAATACTTGGTTTTAAAAGCTTAAGAGTTATACTAGCTTTATGGGAAGTTAGGTATAACGACTTAAGAGAGATAAAAGGGAACGGTTTACTTAATTATTTATGAAAGCCTTGTATTGATTTCGGAAATGAGAATAAGTATCGAACAAACCACTGCAGCGCTAATAAAGGAAAATGTATTGACTAAATTAAGTATTATTAAAACCAGTAGAAACCTCCATCTGCATAGAAGCTAAGATAAGACAAAATTGTATTACATTTCCTAGATCATGGCTGCTTTAATAAGATCATTAATAAACAAAGTTTGATTTTCTTAAAAATTTCAAAGTAAGGACTTGATTTATAAAAGACAAAGACTTGAAAATTTGAAGTGTTTTCATTTAAAAAGGAAGGCATGCTTTTGTTTTAAGTTGGTTCAAAAAGAAGGTAGGGAAATTGTTTTGGTTTACTTAAAAAGATAGTCACTCTATTTTGATACTACGGGTATCGTGTGACTTTTGTGAAAGAAACGAATCTTTTTAAAGAGTTAATGTATGAAGTACTTTGGGGATAAAAACTCGAACTTGTTGACATAAAATAGAAAGTACATTGTGTGAATAACTTGACTATGTTGGTTTGTGATAGCCTTGTAATACTTTCTTGTTGGTTTGATAAGTAGACATGTTATGATGCTACGTGTGTTAGTATCTTGTAAACGTTTGTGTAAAGGGGGTTCCCTTGTTGTGCTTATGTTGTTTAACGATAAGCAGTTGTGCTGATATTATATATCACTTACACCCCTGACTTGTTATACCGAGGGCTTGCCACCCTTGATGCGGGTCTATACGGCCTATGCGGTCTGTGTGACTATGCGGAGCTGCGGGAGTTCCAGGATTGATCATTCCGGGTGTATTATCCCGATGCGAGGAATGCCTCATGCGGTCTGTGTGACTATGCGGTCTATGTGACTATGCGGATTGCGGGAGTCCAGGAGGATACCGCGGGTTAGCTACCCCCGATGCGAGGAATACCTCATGCGGGTCTGTGTGTGACCTATGCGGACTGCGGGAGTTCCAGGATTAGGCTCGCATAATGATACTATGGGTGATTGGCCTTGCTTCGATCATTAGCGGCCTAGAAAAGACCAGTTATGTTATGTCTATTCTTGCTTTTTTGTTATGTTGTGGCACTATGTGCGGTTACATTGGTTGTTTCGTACATATTTGTAAAAATTGGTTTTAAAATGATATGATTTCATTTAAAGTACTTTACAGTTTCACATACTTGGTACCTGTTATCGACCTCCTTGAAGTGCGTTCATGCCGCGTGTAGGTACACGATTGTTGATCCTCGCTCATAGGGTCACAGTTCAGCGTTTTGGGAAGCTCCGTTTCTCCGGAGGCTTATCTGTGGTATAGTCCCCTGTCGTTGTAGGTACTTACATTCAGGGGTATGGCGGGGCCCTGTCCCGTCATTGTTGTTATAACATTCTTAGAGGTCTGTAGTACTGTTGTGGGCTGAGTTTGTAAAAGGGATGTAACTGTTCGGATTCAAGTTGATATATATATATATATATGTGCCGAAAGGCAACTTTTCTCAGATAAACTGTTCTCACTTCATATTATTTCATGTCTTGTTTTATATTCCGCTGGTTACTCTGATGTATGTCTACTTGGGTGCCCGGGTAAGGCACCAGTCACGGGCCCGGATTCGGGTCGTGACAATAAGATTGACAATCAATAATAATATATGTTCTAAGAATAAAACTCAGCTAATATCACTATATTCCGTTTCAATTGTATCACATTTTCTAACAAATTATGTTAATCACTTAGTTTTAACTTGTGCAATTTGTAGAACTAATCTATGGTTTTAAGTAATGTAGCACATTCTTCTAGGTTATTCAAGATTTTGATTTTTGGTGTTAGTAGAACTTTGTATTTCTACTTTATAGATTAGTTACTCTTATCTGGAAATGTGCTAGTACAACTGTTATGAAGTTTTTCTATCATCAACATTTGATTTGGATAATTTTTTATTAATTCACCCTACATTAGACAAATATCAGTAATGAGCCTATCACATTCTAGGTCCAGCATGACAACACATGACCTGACCTTGGCCACTGTCTCAACTCTCAAGGATCAACATCCTCTTATTATATGATCTGCTGGACTGGTCATTTAAATTCTCAAAGGATGATATAATTAATCTTACATCAGCTATAAGGAACACAATAATCAACTTAAAATCTAAAACAGGTAGCCAAATATGCTTAATCAACACAATAATAACATATTATGCAAGAGAGCTTACTGAAACTAAAGAAAATGACAACGAATAGATAGAACTACAGACTATGAGATGAAAAATTAATACTGAATCAAGTACTAATTAAGCACAGACAGTCTGCATATTAACTAATAAAGATTCTAAATACATTCGGCTACTTTTTTATTTAAACCGACCAGACAACTAAAACAAATTCTTACATATTAAGGGTTTTATTAACCAAACATTCTGTGCATAAGTCTCAAACAAACATTCAAGCTTTCTAACACGTCAATTGATATAAAACAGATTATAATATTACATATTTAAACTAAAATCTACTGAAATTAACGAAGCGACGAAAAGGAAATAGTATTACTAAACATTTTGCGGGTAGCGGACTTAGGGCGACGAGCGGCGACCCTTCGTTACGTCGACGAACTTCCCTCAGCGACTCGACCAACAATAACAAAATTTAGAGAACCAATGTTTGAAACTTAGTGCTCGAATTTTCAACCACCTTAAAAGTACAAAATTAACCAACAAAAAAAATCACAATAGCTTGACAAAGTACTTAATTGGATTTAATATACCACAACACATCTAACAGGAGACAACTTGCACCAAAACAAATTCATACATCGGGTGCGACTTACATTAACATATGATAATTAGTACCAAAATCTCATAGGCATAATTTATGCTAAAAACAAGTTCTTTTCAGTAGATAAAACACAGCTAACACATAGATATAAAATAACAGAGAATTTTAAACACAAGAATTTCTCCAGCTAACAAGTTCTTTCCAGTACCAAAAGATTTTAAACACAAGAATTTTTTAAACCACCAAATAAACAATGAATAGAATTTTTATAATACACACAGAACTATAAACACAAGAAAATAACAGAGCCAACAATAAGGGGAAGATAACCGACCTTTTTATGGTGCGACGAACTGAGGTAAGGTTCTTTGAATAAAAAAATGGACTTTGAATCAATGCTAGGGTTCCTTTTGGGCGGGATTTTGCTTCAGATTTTGAAATAGGTCAAAACAAAATTTGTTCAAAAATCTTCACGTTTTGGGACAGCAAGCTTCACGCTTTAAGGCAAAGGATTAGAAAACTCTTTTTTGTGTTAAGAATTTCTGGAAGGATGGTGCGGCGAATTGATTTTATGGAAGGATTTTGATATGTTTTTGTGGAAGGGTTCACGCTTTACTGCTGATTTGGATTTAAATTTTAGGGATATTGGATTATAAATAAAATGGGTCGGGTCGGGTATAAAATATTTTTTTTAAAAAAAATTAAATTCGTATTTTAAAACTGTCATATGTGACGGTTATTATAGCTGTCACAAAGTTGTGACGGTTAAAAAACGGTCACATACCTGTCACAAAGGCCCATTGACCAGAAAATCAATGCTAAAACTGTCACAACGTGTGACGGTTCCAAACTATCACGGTAGGGTTTTTTTTTGTAGTGTAAACTCAAAACAACCCTAAATTAAAAATAATAGCCAGACGTACAAATTTTATAATTTTCATTAGCCCAAAAATTAATCTCCTCTCGTTGGAGAGGACACCACCTCGTTTCTAACCTTCTTCCCCTTTCACCTTCTGCCACTAATCCCTTCTTTTCCTTCCACCTTTCATAGCCAACGACTCTCGCCATCCTTCTTTTAGGAAGACAAAAAAGAAGAAGTTCTTTTAGATCTGTAATGGCATTTATGTTACTGGGATTAATAGTTTTTTCTCAGTGTGCTGAAGAGTGGATTTTGCGATCTTTTGAAGTGAGTATCAATGACAGGTTAGGGTTTTAATGGTGGTTGAAAACTTGTAATGCAATGTGTATAATTTGTGTATCTACTCCGTATAACAGGTGTATAAAAATCAGTTATACTGTGTTTATACACTATATGGTGGTGGTTTAATGGTTGATTAGGGGGTACGTATACACAATATGGTGTATCTATGGTTTAATATACACAATATTTATACACTACATATATACATTATCCAGAGTATATATTCAATGTGCATGAGGTGTATAAACACGTTTCTATAATGTGGATATACATTGTTTATACACATTATAATGTGCATAATGCACAATACATGAAGTTTCACTCTATCTTAATCTCATCCGCACACGTTTTTTTTCCCACTTTTTTCTCTTAGATCTAAACACTTTGGGTAGGGTAATTGGAGTTTGGCAGTAGCCAGTAGGTGAGGATATTGGTTGGAGACTTGCAGTGGAAGGATAGGAGGTGGTTGAGAGTTCAAAAGTTTATACAAGGGCTATGTTTAGATTTTATTTAACGGGTTGGCTAGTTTCAGTTTATACAATGTTTATGGCCAGACTTTTAGAGCATGTTATTAAGTGGGCGGCTAATTGTTTTTTGTCCCTAATCAAAACTCACAATCTCAACACTACAATTGCAACATGCCCTTAGCCAAATTAAAGTTTAAAATCTCTATTTGAAGTTAATTGGTAATGCTATAAAATATTGTAATTCTGTTAGAAATTTACTAGACGTGAAAAATAAAGTTAATCCTATTAATTATGACTCGAACAATTGGGACCCGCATATCGGAAACTTCATTTTCACACACGTGCACACGTTGTACCAAGATCATAAATCTCCTAAGTGGAAGAGATATTGGTACGTATACACAATGTTTGAGACGTAAGACAATAGATGGTTATTGGTCAAATGACAATGGTTTCACGTTGGTAAACGAAAGGAAGACATGTACAATGTGTAAAAAATGAAACGAGTCTGAAAAATGTCGCGGCGCCGGCGACGCCCGAAACTCTCTGAAGTTTCGGCGCCGCGGCGCTGCGGACGTTTCAGACCGTTGGAGAAGAACGAAAACTGATTTTTGGGCTGACTTTGGAGCATTAATTCTCCATTATTTGGCTGAATTGTAACCCCACATTCAAGGCTATTACATGGTCTTTATTGATCATTACTAGGCTATGTGGAAGATCATCTTCTCCACACTATAAAATGGAGCCTTGGGCTCATTTACAAAACACACCTTACACTTGAACATTCAGAAATTTCCAGAATTTCTCTTCCTCTCTAGCAATATCCAAACACTCAAAGATCTTTATTCCTAGCGAACACTTGAGTCTCCTTTGCTCATTTGTTTGATTTCTGTTTTATATTGAGAGATAAGTTGTCATACAACCGTTGTAAGAAATATACGAGGCAATATTATCTTAAGGAAATATTGAATATTAATCGACTCAGCAAGCCCTCTTATTTGCTTATTTCCAGATTTTCGTTCTAACTTCTTGTTGTTGTTTCTACTCCCGTTTTTCTTATTACCACACATATTACTCACAGTCTTAAGCACAAGGCTCTCCTCTAGAACTCATACATACCGACATATGTGATTTGAAGTTCGCTCAAACTAGAGGGGGGAACCAGTACTTTATGACTTTCACAGATGATAACACAAGGTTCTGCTACCTTTACTTACTTAAAAAGTAAAGATGAAGCTTTTGAAGCGTTCAAACGCTACAAAGTAGAAGTTGAGAATCAACTAAGTGAACAGATTAAATCAATCTGTAGCGATAGAGGGGGAAAATATGTAGCGCCCTTTGAAGAATTTTGTACCCAATCGGGTATAGTTCATCAAACAATGGCGCCTTACTCACCTCAATCAAACGGTGTTGCTGAACGCAAGAGCTGAACGCAAGAACCGAACGTTAAAGAAAATGACGAATGCATTACTCATCAATTCGGGCCTCCCTCAAAACATGTGGGGCGAAGCTGTCCTTACCGCTAATAAGATTCTTAATAGAATCCCGCACAAGGGTAAGGACAAGACTCCATACGAGCTATGGAAAGGAAAGAAATCCACCTACAAATATTTGAAGGTGTGGGGTTGTCTGGCTAAGGTAGAAGTACCTAAGCCAAGGCAGGTCAAGATTGTACCTAAGACTGTGGATTATATATTCATCGGATATGCCAATAACAGTAGTATGTATCGTTTTCTAGTGCATAAGTCGAATGTACCGAACATTCATGTAGGTACAATCTTGGAATCAAGGAATGCTAAATTCTTTGAAGACATATCATCTCGTAAACGAAGTTATGAGAAAACCACTGAGGATCTAGGGGTCGCTGACTGCCCGGATCCGAACAGTTCAGATCTAGTGAGTTCTGAAGTAGCTGATTATCCGAAATCCAATGTTCCAGATTCTCAGGACTTGGAAGACTCAGAGATGGAACCAAGACGAAGCCAAAGAGCCCGGAAGGACAAGTCCTTCGGTCCAGACTTTGTAGCTTATTTGGTTCAGGACGAACCACGGATAATCGCCGAAGCATTGTCAACTCCAGAAGCACCGCTCTAGAAGGAAGCTATAGAGTGTGAGTGTTGACACCCAATTTTGACCCTCCCGTCCAGTCATTAACTATAAAATTACACTAATTTTGTAAAATAATTTTTATGATTTTTTATAATAAAATGCAGCGATAAAACATAAATACATGCATAAATAAATAATTTAATAATGGCATCGCGTCTTACGTAGAGTTTTAAACACTTAGAGTCCCGCGCCCGCATTAACTAACTTTAAGCTTTGTAGTAATTCTTAAATAATTAATAATAAGTACATAAATAAATAATTTAGCAATAACGTCATGTCAGGTAGCATAGCCGCATTTATTAGTAATCATTTGTAATTTAAAAATCAATTTTAATCTGATATATGCATCTAATAGCGTCGCATCTATAAAAGCTTTAAAACATCATACTTGCATTTAGCATTTAAGTAATTTAATCTAAGCTCAATTCAATTTTAATTTAACTTCGCAATAATGCAATAATAAGATTTTAATAGCGCCGCATTCTAGAGCATTAAGCATTAATTACATAACACACCCGCATTTATTTTATAACAATTTGTTAATTTAATTTGTCACTAATTAATTAATTAATACCCTCACCTAGAATTAATTAGCTAATCAATTAACTAGCCTAAAACTATTAATTAAATACCTAACTAGCCCAATCCCTTTCAATTCGCCAAACCAATCAAATAACCCGCAGGCCCAGTCCCTCTACCAACTAAACCGGCCCACACCCGCCTAACAGATCTTTAACCCTCAGCCCACTCCCTCATATCTCTTATTCTCCTCCAAATAAACCTAAAATGGATGCCTAAGCTTCTCTTTTACAAAAGGAAAGGCAGCCGACACACACATCTCCTCTCATCTTTTCTCACCAAAATCCATAAACCCTCAACAAAAATCGCTCCAACAAATATTAACTTACCATAAATCGCACCAAAATCTCCATAATTTCATACCAAACCTTGCCAAATTCGAAAATCTACCATAAACAATCTTAACAGTTACCATTCTCCTAACCAAATTAATACCCTAAATCAACCCGAAAATCTTACAATAAAATCGCCCATTTTATGGCAAGAATGACACAAAATCAGCGCCAATATCAAGCCTAGAATCAGCCCTTACTATTGACCTAACTTGGAACCCAAATGGGGGCTATATAAACACATGCAAAGGGCAATCGAAGGCAGGGACGGAGAGCATCGATTAGGGGCTCAGTCAGGGGAATCGTTTCTTTAGGAGCAGAGCAGTAGGTCATATACTAGGGGCGCAGTCAGGGAATAATTGAGAGAGCAGTCGTTTAGCAATTAGTTTCTCCGCGGCATAGGAATCCCATTAAGTATCCGGGGAGAAGCATCCAAAAGGGAATGGGCGTCGATTCGCATCTTCAAACAACGACAGTCGAAACATTTTCTTACACATGCATTTATTAGCCTTCAACCTCAGAGTTAGGATTCCAGCATTCAGAAATTAGTAGCTTAGGAGTAAGAATAGAAGTCCGAAGCCCTTTTAAATACTAGTCCAGAAATCGCACAAAAAACCTACCCTTTCAATCGCATCGCAAAATCCGCCGAGTGTATCGACGACTTGATAAGCTGCCTCGGTTCGCTGCCCGGAGAAGGTAAACTCGACTTCCTCTCGACGCTAGTTTATTCCTCTGTTTTATGTGCTTTATGTGTTTTCTGTGGACTGCTCGTGTTTAACTAAAATCGTTGTATTATTACTGTTTCTGTTAATGCGCTAAGTGTAATGTCGGATTGGCCTGCGTTAATTTACCTAGGTCTGTAGGTGCTTGGTTAATCACCACAGAGTTCCCTGTTTATTAGATGCTTCTTAGTTTAACAAAAAAATATGATTTAGATCCAGAAACGTGAAAAGGGTGAATGTCCTGCTAGGCAAATCAGATGTCAAGTGTCCTAATTTGAAGCTTTGACGGGTGTATGTTCTTGTTTAAATTGATACAATGATTTAGGGATCGTCTAGGAGCCCACTTTGTGATATATGACCTTTTAGCTAACATGTATGTCATCTACATCAACATTTAAAACTTGTTAAGCCTTACTCGTGGTACTTTTGTATGCATCTTTTCATATCATTTCTATCTCGTGAAATCCTTAGCATCTCTGTCCATGTCTATGTAAGTTGTGTAAGCTCGACTTCCAATTTATTTGAGTTTCAATTCATGTACTTTGTGCCTATTTTATTGTCCAAGTGCTGGAAAAGCATAGGTTAGAAGAGACATCTCTGGTTTGTTATGGCTTTGGCCCTCTTTTCTAATATCTAAGTTTAAGAGATTTTCCCTCTTTTGAATTACTATAGGATTAATCACCTATACCTCTTAGTATCCGTAAAATTAGCTCATATGGTCATGCCTATTTTTTACAACTGATTAAACATGTCTGTTTTGTTGAAATAATTCTAATCTGGCTATACTGTTAACATGCTCTTCTTCCCTTCTCCCAGAATTGCTTGCTATGAATCAAATAATTTCGGATATAAATTCATAGGCCTCATCTATGTGTTTATATTTCTCTGTACTGGTTGCTTGTTCTGCAACAATTAATATTTTGCCCATAATTGGGCAGTATTCTCTTTAAAACGTGGATAAGATTGTTATGATATATTTCAAGTGCACATCTGGTGATGTATAATGAATTTGACTTTACTTTGCATCTTGGCATGTCTGTCTACACTCTTCAAAATTTGAAATTGGATTGGATTGCCCCCCCCCCCTGTTTATTTTGCGCTGCTTATACTTAAGTCCCCAAGCTGGGTTGAACAAGCATTTTTTATCTATTTCCCTCTTAATAAAGTTTGGAATATATACTAATCCTTATCTTTTCTTTATTTACATGGCACGCATCGGAGCAAAACAAAGAGTCTCACGGCGAGACTCATCGCAAGCCATTTCAAATGGCGACCCGCATCCGCATTCGCATTCCCGCTTCAGAAACTCCTAGAAAAACAAACAGGACTGAGTCATCCGCTCCAATCCCTTCACTCTCTTAACTTTCTTGTCTTATTTTTATGCCTTTATTTGTTTATTGTAATTTTATTATTTAATCTTGTAATTAATAGGAGAACTTCTAGCAATTAGGTCTTTAAATATATGAGACGGGAAGTAATTACATTTTAGGAATACGCTTCTACTTTATTTGTCTTTTGGGGCTATTAGGCATGTTCAAAAGCGGCAAAAAATAATAATCTAACTTGCATCATAAAACCGACAATTTGTTAAAATCCATAAACAGATTTTCTCTTAAACCCTCAAAATAGCATCTTAACATTTTGCATTCCTTAGCACCCTTTAGCCCCTTTTGATACTTTAAGCACCTTTTAAACATTTTAACAAGCTAGCATTTATTTCCTAACATTTTATTAATTATTCGGCGCTTTAGCATTTAGCACTTTTAAGCACCTCTTAGCACCTTTAGCACCCTTCTATCATTTAAAACCTTTTAGCAACCTTTAGTATTTTAAGCACTTTTTAAACACTCGGCATTTGGCTCTTTTATTTATTTATAACACCTTTTGCCCTTTTATACTTTAAGCACCTTTCAAACATTTTAACATTTTAGCATTTTTATTAAGCAGGAGGAGCTTTATTTTGCATAATAATTACCCCAGGTTTGGCAGGACAACCGCAAGTTAGCGGATCTTAGAGGGTGCCTAACCCCTTCCCTCTAGATTAATAAAGAACTCTTACCCAGAATCTCACTAAGTTTAGCAGACCATTAAAATGGAGTTAATGTTTTACTTCAAACTAGTTAAACATTTAGGTGTCCTAATTCACCCAAATTAATTAGGTGGCGACTCCGCGAACCCTTGGCATTCTAGCAACCCTTTAGCATTTTAGCACCCTTTTTAAATTTTAGCATCTTTTTACATTTTAGTATCTTTTTAGCCTTTTATATTTATTTTCTAACCTTTGCATTTCGGAGAAGGAGTTTAGAAAATAATGCCGCGGCCGGAAAAGGGCGCGACAGAAATGGCGACTCTGCTGGGGATTTTAGGTTCTTAACCACAACAGACCTAGGGTTATTATTTGGCAATTATTTTGCATTTAATTTTTGTGTGTTGTATTTTGTTTTTTGCTACTTGCTTTACTGCTTTCCTTAAACTGGCATTCCGCTCATATTTCTTCCATTCTGGAAAATTCACACAAATCACACACTCACGCGCTGGTGTGCTCCGCGCACCCGCAAATTTCTTTCAAAAAATATCCAAATTTTAGGAGAGTTGGCGCCTGCGCGGAGTTAGATCGGTTCGTCTGATCAGCCGCGTAGCCTCCTCACTCGAGTTGTCCGCTCGAGAACCTTGCGTCTAGTAAAGACAAATCTTAGCAACTCAGGATAGAGCTATACCACCCTTATTTTAGGGCATGCATGCATTTACCTTAGGTGGGTTGGTCCTTGGCATCGACACCGCAATTAGGAAGACACCAAACTTGTCGACGGGTTTCTCAACCCAAACGACCAACCAGCATATTATGTGTAGCGTGGCAATGACAGACAAATCCAAACCCAATCATGACATGCTGAAATTGGGAAAAGTGCACCGTCATTTGGTCGCCATTTCCAACAAAGGCATTATAGTTGGGCGACTTGGACAAATCCGTCATAATCTCGCATAAGTGACGTTTAGGCTTACCCCTGGCATAAAGAGGCCCCCCTGCATGTTAGGAAACGTTTGAATGTGCTATATGCAATATATCTGCTACATACCCGCAAATTATGTGCTTTATGCTAACACCGTTTGTTGCATTTTTAGAAGGATTTATCATCTCCCCCCAAAGGTCGATTTGTATTTGACTTAGCAACGGCAGAGCATCAATATTTCACAAGATCAAAGGCACGGTCCAAATGGCCGATTCGAGGCATCTGAGCGGAGCAGTCGGAACTGTCTTAGTTCCTATAAGCGCGAGTCTCGAAAGAAGAGCAGCATGACACCTTCTCAAAACTGGGACAAGGTAGGAAACCAGACAGGGACTGCAAATCCAAGCAGACCAGGCACGCAGATATCAAGGGACAAGGCGGCGAAGTCAAATGCGAATCGACCCCCCCCCAAAACTCACAAATTTTCTTTGAGCGCAGGTTCTTCATTATTAACAGAAGCAGAAAGTGCAATAGCCGAAATAGAAAATACGGCGAAAAAGTTTCTTCGTATTAGCAGAAGCAGCAAAAAGCAACAAAGGCAGAGGATGACAACAATCCAAAGTCCGCAGCAAAAGCAGCAGCAGCAGAAAGGAGCATCAACAATCAGCAGTCAAAGTTCAAAGTTCCGCAACAAAACCTAGCGCATCACCTCGGGCATAAAGTCAAACTTGCAACCAGCGCATCGCACACAACAAAGGCATCATAACAATTCGTCAGTTGCAGCATTTAGCATGTCCATGCAAGGACGACATCTCAGTATTCATCTGGCGTAGCAGGGACAACATCTCTACCCATAAAATTGCACTTCTCGTATGTGTTTATCATTTCATTTAAACAGGTATACACTAATGTTTTCTCAAGCTTGCGGGGAGCATCTATCCTACAGACCCGGCAACACGTCCGAACGCGGCGTCATCGCGTATGTCGAACGGCGACATCATCGGCATTTGCGTCTGCAGCGCCCGGCGCCGGCAACACGTCCAGGCAACGACGTCATCAGCATTATGTCCAGGCAACGACATCATCAGCATTTGCGTCTACGCAACGACGCCAGCAGCAACACGTCCGAACAACGGCGTTATCGGCGTATGTCCGGTGCGACATCATCGGCGTGCGTCTGCCGCAACGGCGCCCGGCAACACGTCCAGAACGCGGCGTCGCCGGCGTTATGTCAAGGCGGCGACATCGTGGCGTGCGTCTGCGCAACGGCGCCAGCGGCAATACGTCCGAACGGCGTCATCGGCGTGCGTCTGCGCAACGACGCCCCGGAATACGTCCGAACGGCGTATTCGATCGCCGTGTCGACAGCGACACCATCGGCGTGCGTCTACGCAACGACGCCCGGCGGCAACACGTCGACAGCGGCGTCATCGGCGTGCGTCAACGACGCCAACGGCAACATGTCGAACAGCGACACCATCAACATTGCGTCTACGCACGGCGCCAGCGGCGGACGTCCGAACAACGGCGTTATCGGCCAAAGAAGTCCAGCAGCGCCATCATCAGCATATCACATCTGCACAGGGACGATATTCTCTGTTCTCAAAATTGCATTTCCTCATTCATGCTTTATTACGTCTTAGCGGTTATGCACTAACTCTTTCTTGAGCTTTAGTCTCTGGTACATTTGCGGCAAAGGGCGACATATCCGCGTTCACAATCGCAACACGTCTGTGCAAGGTCGAAAAATCACAGCATTTGCAGCATCGCATCAACACAGCAGGCATCACATTTTGCAGGATAACCTTTTCTACTCACAGTCACATTGTTTTTAAAATGATGCGTCATCATTTTGCCTTAGCAGTTATGCACTAACTCTTTCTTGAGCTTTAGTCTACAGGGGGCAATTGCAGCAAGGACAACGTATCCGCATTCACAATCGCAACACGTCCGTGCAAGGGCGAAATCACAGCATTTGCAGCATCGCATCAACACAGCAGGCATCATATTTTTGCAGGATAACCTTTTCTACTCACAGTTGCATTACTTTAAAATTATGCATCATCATTTTGCCTTAACAGTTATGCACTAACCGTTTGTTTAAGTCTTAGCGTGCGAGGCGGGAGCCTGGCGTGGATTTTCTCTTACAATGACCGGCAATCTGTTGGGGGGCCAACCTTCCCAACGATTGGCAGAAGCGGCCTCAAGCGTCGGTCCACTCGCTCCACACCACCATAGAACCCAGCACCATAAGCCATAGCGGTACACCCCAGGTTCAAGCCAGTTATTTTCTTTTACTTTTTGCACCATAACCCAGTGTCGTCATAACTCGACACTGGGACAGCTTTAAGTCCGCGTTAGCCCGCCTTGGTGTTTTGACCATGGTAACCCAGTGTCGTCATAACTCGACACTGGGACAGCTTTGAGTCCGCGTTAGCCCGCCTTGGTGTTTTGACCATGGTAGCCCAGTGTCGTCATAACTCGACACTGGGACAGATTTTGATTTTTGCGTCAGCCTTGTCTACCTGCCCAACATTTTTTGCAATTCTGAAGATCGAGACAAAATTGGCTATGAGTCAACGTCTTTGTCCGAAGATTCTTCCATCATCTCCATACAAAGAGGGACAGTTGTTGACACCTAATTTTGACCCTCCGTCGATCATTAACTATAAAATTACACTAATTTTGTAAAATAATTTTTTATGATTTTTATAATAAAATGCAGCGATAAAACATAAATAAATGCATAAATAAATAATTTAATAATGGCATCGCGTCTTACGTAGAGTTTTAAACACTTAGAGTCCCGCGCCCGCATTAACTAACTTTAAGCTTTGTAGTAATTCTTAAATAATTAATAATAAGTACATAAATAAATAATTTAGCAATAACGTCATGTCAGGTAGCATGGCCGCATTTATTAGTAATCATTTGTAATTTAAAAATCAATTTTAATCTGATATATGCATCTAATAGCGTCGCATCTATCAAAGCTTTAAAACATCATACTTGCATTTAGCATTTAAGTAATTTAATCTAAGCTCAATTCAATTTTAATTTAACTTCGATAATGCAATAATAAGATTTTAATAATGCGCATTCTAGAGCATTAAGCATTAATTAAATAACACACGCATTTATTTTATAACAATTTGTTAATTTAATTTGTCACTAATTAATTAATTAATACCCTACCTAGAATTAATTAGCTAATCAATTAACTAGCCTAAAACTATTAATTAAATACCTAACTAGCCCGATCCCTTACTCAATTCGCCCAATCAAATAACCCGCAGGCCCAGTCCCTCTACCAACTAAACCGGCCCACACCCGCCTAACAGATCTTTAACCCTCAGCCCACTCCCTCATATCTCTTATTCTCCTCCAAATAAACCTAAAATGGATGCCTAAGCTTCTCTTTTACAAAAGGAAAGGCAGCCGACACACACATCTCCTCTCATCTTTTCTCACCAAAATCCATAAACCCTCAACAAAAATCGCTCCAACAAATATTAACTTACCATAAATCGCACCAAAATCTCCATAATTTCATACCAAACCTTGCCAAATTCGAAAATCTACCATAAACAATCTTAACAGTTACCATTCTCCTAACCAAATTAATACCCTAAATCAACCCGAAAATCTTACAATAAAATCGCCCATTTTATGGCAAGAATGACACAAAATCAGCGCCAATATCAAGCCTAGAATCAGCCCTTACTATTGACCTAACTTGGAACCCAAATGGGGGCTATATAAACACATGCAAAGGGCAATCGAAGGAGGGACGGAGAACATCGATTAGGGGCTCAGTCAGGGGAATCGTTTCTTTAGGAGCGAAGCGATGGAGTCATATACTAGGGCGCGATCGAGGAATAATTGAGAGAGCAGTCGTTTAGCAATTAGTTTCTCCGCGGCATAGGAATCCCATTAAGTATCCAGGGGAGAAGCATCCAAAAGGGAATGGGCGTCGATTCGCATCTTCAAACAACGACAGTCGAAACATTTTTCTTACACATGCATTTATTAGCCTTCAACCTCAGAGTTAGGATTCCAGCATTCAGAAATTAGTAGCTTAGGAGTAAGAATAGAAGTCCGAAGCCCTTTTAAATACTAGTCCAGAAATCGCACAAAAAACCTACCCTTTCAATCGCATCGCAAAATCCGCCGAGTGTATCGACGACTTGATAAAAGCCTCGGTTATTTGCCGGAGAAGGTAAACTCGACTTCCTCTCGGCGCTAGTTTATTCCTCTGTTTTTATGTGCTTTATGTGTTTTACGTAATTTGCTCGTGTTTAACTAAAATCGTTGTATTATTCTTTTTTAATGTCGCTAAGTGTAATGTCGGATTGGCCTGCGTTAATTTACCTAGGTCTGTAGGTGCTTGGTTAATCACCACAGAGTTCCCTGTTTATTAGATGCTTCTTAGTTTAACAAAAAAATATGATTTAGATCCAGAAACGTGAAAAGGGTGAATGTCCTGCTAGGCAAATCAGATGTCAAGTGTCCTAATTTGAAGCTTTGACGGGTGTATGTTCTTGTTTAAATTGATACAATGATTTAGGGATCGTCTAGGAGCCCACTTTGTGATATATGACCTTTTAGCTAACATGTATGTCATCTACATCAACATTTAAAACTTGTTAAGCCTTACTCGTGGTACTTTTGTATGCATCTTTTCATATCATTTCTATCTCGTGAAATCCTTAGCATCTCTGTCCATGTCTATGTAAGTTGTGTAAGCTCGACTTCCAATTTATTTGAGTTTCAATTCATGTACTTTGTGCCTATTTTATTGTCCAAGTGCTGGAAAAGCATAGGTTAGAAGAGACATCTCTGGTTTGTTATGGCTTTGGCCCTCTTTTCTAATATCTAAGTTTAAGAGATTTTCCCTCTTTTGAATTACTATAGGATTAATCACCTATACCTCTTAGTATCCGTAAAATTAGCTCATATGGTCATGCCTATTTTTTACAACTGATTAAACATGTCTGTTTTGTTGAAATAATTCTAATCTGGCTATACTGTTAACATGCTCTTCTTCCCTTCTCCCAGAATTGCTTGCTATGAATCAAATAATTTCGGATATAAATTCATAGGCCTCATCTATGTGTTTATATTTCTCTGTACTGGTTGCTTGTTCTGCAACAATTAATATTTTGCCCATAATTGGGCAGTATTCTCTTTAAAACGTGGATAAGATTGTTATGATATATTTCAAGTGCACATCTGGTGATGTATAATGAATTTGACTTTACTTTGCATCTTGGCATGTCTGTCTACACTCTTCAAAATTTGAAATTGGATTGGATTGGCCCCCCCTGTTTATTTTGCGCTGTTTATACTTAAGTCCCCAAGCTGGGTTGAACAAGCATTTTTTATCTATTTCCCTCTTAATAAAGTTTGGAATATATACTAATCCTTATCTTTTCTTTATTTACATGGCACGCATCGGAGCAAAACAAAGAGTCTCACGGCGAGACTCATCGCCAGCCATTTCAAATGGCGACCCGCATCCGCATTCGCATTCCCGCTTCAGAAACTCCTAGAAAAACAAACAGGACTGAGTCATCCGCTCCAATCCCTTCACTCTCTTAACTTTCTTGTCTTATTTTTATGCCTTTATTTGTTTATTGTAATTTTATTATTTAATCTTGTAATTAATAGGAGAACTTCTAGCAATTAGGTCTTTAAATATATGAGACGGGAAGTAATTACATTTTAGGAATACGCTTCTACTTTATTTGTCTTTTGGGGCTATTAGGCATGTTCAAAAGCGGCAAAAATAATAATCTAACTTGCATCATAAAGCGACAATTTGTTAAAATCCATAAATGATTTTCTCTTAAACCCTCAAAATAGCATCTTAACATTTTGCATTCCTTAGCACCCTTTAGCCCTTTTGATACTTTAAGCACCTTTTAAACATTTTAACAAGCTAGCATTTATTTCCTAACATTTTATTAATTATTAGTAGCTTTAGCATTTAGCACTTTTAAGCACCTCTTGCACCTTTAGCACCCTTCTATCATTTAAAACCTTTTAGCAACCTTTAGTATTTTAAGCACTTTTTAAACACTCGGCATTTGGCTCTTTTATTTATTTATAACACCTTTTGCCCTTTTATACTTTAAGCACCTTTCAAACATTTTAACATTTTAGCATTTTTATTAAGCAGGAGGAGCTTTATTTTGCATAATAATTACCCCAGGTTTGGCAGGACAACCGCAAGTTAGCGGATCTTAGAGGGTGCCTAACCCCTTCCCTCTAGATTAATAAAGAACTCTTACCCAGAATCTCACTAAGTTTAGCAGACCATTAAAATGGAGTTAATGTTTTACTTCAAACTAGTTAAACATTTAGGTGTCCTAATTCACCCAAATTAATTAGGTGGCGACTCCGCGAACCCTTGGCATTCTAGCAACCCTTTAGCATTTTAGCACCCTTTTTAAATTTTAGCATCTTTTTACATTTTAGTATCTTTTTAGCCTTTTATATTTATTTTCTAACCTTTGCATTTCGGAGAAGGAGTTTAGAAAATAATGCCGCGGCCGGAAAAGGGCGCGACAGTGAGATAGAGTTCATACTGCATAACCACACCTGGGAGTTGGTTGACCTTCCCCCAGGACATAAACTTTTGGGTTGTAAGTGGATCCTCAAACGGAAGTTAAAGACAGATGAATCTATCGACAAGTACAAGTCCAGGTTGGTGGTCAAGGGCTATAAGCAAAAGGAGGGCCTTGATTACATTGACACCTACTCGCCAGTGTCCAGAATGACATCTATACGCATGTTCATAGCTATCGCCGCCTTGCGGGATCTTGAAAATACACCAAATGGATGTCAAGACAGCCTTCCTTAATGGTGATTTAAAAGAAAAAGTATGTATGGACCAACCCGAGGGCTATGTGGTTCCAGGACAAGAGACAAAAGTTTGTCGGCTTGTCAAATCTCTGTATGGGCTGAAACAAGCCCCGAAACAATGGCATGAGAAATTTGATAATACCCTTCTGTCGAAAGGGTTCGCCATTAACGAGTGTGACAAATATGTTTACATGAAAGGAGATGCCGATTCGTTCGTCATGATATGCCTTTATGTAGATGACATGTTGATCACTGGGAGCAGTCCTAGGGTAATCCTAGAGACTAAAACTTGTTAAAACAATATTTTGACATGAAAGATATGGATATCGCAGATGTCTTCTTAGGGATTAAGATCTCTAAGACATCTGACGGACTGGTCTTATCGCAATCTCATTACATCGAGGATGTGCTGAAGAAATTTGGGACGTACGACAGTTCGCCACTAACGACACCACTAGATGCAAATCTAAAGATTGATAAACATCATGGTGCGCCCGTTCTCCAGGAGCGGTATGCACAGGTGATTGATAGTTTAATGTACATTACAAACTGCACTCGACCTGATATCGCTTATACAGTCAACTTGTTGGCTAGGTTCACCCGTAATCCTAATGATAACCACTGGATAGTGTTGACTCGGGTATTACAATACCTAAAATACACGCAAAACTACGGGTTACATTATTCGAGGTATCCAACTGTACTAGAGAGGTAAAGTGATGCAAACTGGATATCTGATATAGATGATATCAAATCCACCAGTGGGTATGTGTTTACAATTGGTAGTGGGGCTGTGTCATGGAAATCTTCCAGACAAACCCTAATTTCTCGATCCACGATTGAGTCAGACAGATATTTGAAATTACTTTTCTTCTGGATGGCCTGGTTACCAAGCCTCACTTCTATATCAGCCGCATGTGGTGCGTCATTAAACTTTCAATCCAAGTACTCTCTCTTTATTAATTCATTTAGACTGACCATGCGCTTTAAATAAAGTGAAGTAAGATCTCAAATTTCTTGAGTTGAAGCCCGAAGCTCAAGCAATCACCACACAACCTTGACATTCTTCAAAGCCTTCCGATGATTCCAAATTGTTCAAATACATGATCTATGTAAGTATATGAGTTTGTATACAACCATATTACTATGATAATAATTTGGGTCCAAAAAGTCACCCGAAAAGCCAATCTCGAGTCCCGAAGGTCAAAACTGTAATTTCATTAAGAAATCAGGTTCAATCTAGTAAAAAATGTACTTTACAATGTTAAATAAGTCTAATTATACCCATACTACTATACTCTAGTTCAGAACCCAAAACGAACCCAAAATGGTAACCTCGAGCCCCCAAGCGCAAAAATGAAATTTTATCGCAAAAGGAATTACTCATAACCCGTAGGTTCTAAAACCAAAACAAACTTGAGTCGACCTCTATCAAGGAATAACCATTTCTCAATTTTGGGGCTCAAAACCCTTATTTCTACAACTCAAATACGGATAAATATAATAAACAATGGCAGTAATTATAGGGAAACACTAAAATAAAGGTTAGATACTTAACTCCATTCAAAATCAAGAACAATGCCGTAAAAATAACCTCAAATTGAGCTCTAGAACTCAAAATATGTTGAAAATACTAAATGGACGAAGTCTAGAATTTTGTAGCAGCGAAATACACTTTCGCAGCCCAAAACCTCGCACATGTAGACTGCGGATGTGGACCAATTTCCACACATGCAGCTTCGCGGATGCGTTCCATTTTTCACATCCCAGATCACACCAGAACAACAATTTTCTCCGACACTAAAATGACCAGAACTCCCTTATACGACATCGAAATTAGACAATTTAAGTTGCTAGTACTCACGAATTTTGATTCACATCTATCCCAACAATCAAAAATAAATTCTAACATAAAATGGATATAATGGTATATCTGTTGACACCTACGTTTTTCCCTCAAATAATTTTATTTAATTATTCAAAGTTCCTGAGTCAGAAATAGAGTGAAATATACATTTTACACGGCAAAATGATTTAACAAAATTAGCTTTGTGACAATTTGCCATTTTATTTGACAAAATATCATCAAGTATATTATTGTATATTTTCTACATTTTAAAAACATATTTATTAGATTATGATTCACAATGGTGAGAATAACTATTTAATGGTCAATTGATAAATATGTTTCTCCGTTAAATCAAGAAATTTGATTAATTAAGTGAAGTAACAATTTGCATCTCAATGTCATGATTATGTTGGCTCAATTACAAAAGGATTTTAAAATCTTGCTATAATTGCAAGTATAAATTAATGTAGACCTTAAATTGAAAATGCCGTTTGTAAATCAGACTATTTTTGAAATAAAAAATGTGACCACTCAATTCACAACTTTTAATCTTGCGTAGTTTGGGCTTCTTTTTCTTTAAAAATAGGCCGATCCCATTCCAAGATGGAGCAAACTCGGCCACTTCACTCCAAGATGGAAAACCCCAGCCGCCCTCATCATATCTCTCCTTCTCACGTCATACATTGCCAAAAACAACAAAATCTCAAAACGAGATTGCTTTTGGCAGTCGATGCTCTTCCATTTTGGGTCTCTTACCCTATCTCCACCAATACACCACTGTAACAAGGTAGGCTAGTATCTATATGTGGTCTATCCTGGTTTTCTACACAAACTGAGTCTGATATGCAACATGTCTAGAATACCAGAGAAGGTGATAAATGGATCTAAAACAAAGTACAAATTGTTGGAAATTTACTAACGTGGAATAAAATTTAAATTATTATTTATGACTCGGACAATTAAGGCCCAGCACGTCGAAAACGTCGTTTTCGACGTGCCTGCACTCGTAGTACCAAGTATCGTAAAATTCATTAGTGAAAGAGATATTGATACGTAAGTAATATGTTTGAGACATAGAATGATGGATGGTCATTGGCTAAATGAAGAGTGTTTCACGTTGGTAAATGAGGAAGAAGTATGAATAGTGTAAAGATTGGAACGGGTTGGAAGGGCCGCGGAGCTGAGAAGGGCCACGATGCCACCACGGAGCCAGTAGCACCGCGACGCAACCCCACCAGGGTCGCGCACGTCCGAAACGTCGTTTCCACACACATGCACTCGTGTGCCAAGTATCGTAAATTTCATTAGTGAAAGAGATATTGGTATGTAACATGTTTGAGACATAGAATGATGGACAATCATTGGCTAAATGACGAGTGTTTCACGTTGGTAAATGAAGGAAGAAGTGTGAATAGTGTAGGGATTGGAACGGGTCGGAAAAGGGCGGTGGAGCCGAACAGGGTTGTAGGGCCACCACGGAGCTGGGAGCATCGCGACACCACCCCACCAAGGACGCGGCTCCTCAATGGATGAGCCGCGACACTAATTCATCCCCGAGCTACTGGAGCCGCGATGCTAACTCTGCAGCGCCGCGGCGCTTTCGAGGCAATGACTGTGCGACGAAAGTCCAAAGGTTTGGCTGATTATGGAGACGTTTTGGAACATTAACATGTCAGTTTTTCCTCCATAAATCAACCATTATTTTGATGTATTACTTGGTGGATTAAATGGTCATTACATGACATTTAAATGGTCACTACATGGTCACTTGAAGAGGCCCCTCTTACACTACTATAAATTAAGGATTTGGCTCAATTGGTTAAAAACATTCGGAAATATCTGAACTTCTTCCTCTCTAGAAATCATTTTATTAGTTATTCATTTATTGAAGTACAATAATCATTTATCTCTTACGGGTTGATTTTGAAAATGTTTTGGGGACCTATCCATTCTAAATGATGTACTTATCGTTTTATCTAATCCTAAGTTATAACCAATTTCGGGTTCTAATATTATCAAGCATTTTTACAAATAACAATATAAAATGTAAAATACAATAATTAAGAGAAGAGTTGGGCTTATGGGCCTACCAAGCCCACTAGTTAACCATTTTCACCCATGATTGGGCCTTCAATGCGCTGCAAGCCGATCCAGGCTCGATCAAGAAAGTTGTTGGGCGTTTGGCCCAACTGGAGGAATAAGTATTTTGGTCTAATTGGCCCGTCCAGTGCGTGCAAGGGGAGAAAGAGGGGAAAGAAAAGGAAATAGTTAGGAGGTATCTAAACCTATCTAAACTAAATGCAAATAAATTATATATAATCAACAAATATGCCCCTAAAAAGGAAATGACATACATGGGCCAGAATGCAATTTAAGATGAAGCATCCCATAATTACATTTATATAATATAGCACAACAATTTGGGTTGAGCCCAGTTTAGACATAACAGTACAGGTTCATAAAAATAACAAATGGGGGCCTGGCCCACTTAGCATGCAACAGTCGAAGGAGATGATTTAGAGAACTAAGAAATGGGGATTGGGCCATGCCTAGGAGACATATCAGATCAGTCCAAATGGTATACACAAGTTATATACTTGTCATATATATATATCTTGTATATCGAATATACTTGGTATACAGTGCATATATCCGGATGTTTATCACACATACAACTTTAGACAAACACAATCTCCTCTGCATACTTGCGCTGACACAAAAATATAGTAACTGCATATTAGTCACTGATATCCCCAAGAAATAACTCAACTTCCCAAGTCAGTCATAATAAATTCGGTTTTAAGCAGTGCAATGATCTCATTTTTCAACACATCAGAGAAGGCAGTAAAAACAATAACATCCAAATATAACAACAAATAAGCAATGTTACTACCTCGATGAAAAATAAAAAGGGAATTATCACATTTGTTGTATACAAATCCAATCTGCATAATGTGGTGAGCAAAGCATTAATATCACGCTCTGGGGACCTGTTTCAAATCATAAAGTGACTTACAGAGACCATGTCATTATTTTTGCAAAATTTGTGAAACGTAGAATTATTAAATTCACGACCATTATCACACTGAAAAGTTTTCATAGCTTTTTCAAATTGGGTTTTGATAAAAATGCGAAATTCAAGAAACTTCAGACTTGAATTTTAATGGATAAATCCAGATAAAATGAGAGTAATCATCTAATAAGACGAGATAATATTTATGACTCAGTGAGCTAGTATGGGAGATGTCCATCAACATGAACAAATGAAAATGAGCAAAGGTAACACTAAGAAACGACTTAAAAGGAAGGTGAACATGTTCGCCTAGTTGACATGAAACACAATCTTGGGCAAGTTTCCCATTATTACAACGAATAAAATTATTGCTTCTAAGAAAATTAAAAATATGAGCTCCTGGGTGTCCAAGCCTATTGTGTCAAGTGGACGGAGATATAGTAGTGAGTGAGGTGGGTGAGCGGGGACTGGAACCGGAGAATGATGGGAAATGATAGAGTTCCCCTGTGCTATTGCATCTCGTAAGCGTTGTTTCCGTATGTAGATCCTTCACAGTAAAACCAAATGGATCAAAATCAACAGAGACGGAATTGTTACGGGTAAATTTCCTAACAGAGATTAAATTTTTAATGATGTTGAGGGGCATATAGGTCGTTATTTAGGGAGAAGGGAGGGTGAGGTGGTTGGGTGTAGGTTGTACCATAGCCCTGGATTGAAATGTGGTAACCATTGCCAACTGTAATAAATTGAGGAGACTTTAATTAAAATAGTTGGGTGAGATTACCTGAAGATCGAGGTGAGAAGAGATGTGGCTCCCGAATCCATGTACCAATTTTCATCAGGCTGTTGCATATTTAAGGAGCTGAAGGTCTGGCCCAAATCAGTGGGGGCCAGGCCCATCGAAGGTTGTGTCCGCTGGACCAAGAAGTGGGCATGTTGGGCCTGCTGGGGCATGTTGTTATGTGTCGATCGTGGGCCTGGGAACTGGCCCAAGATACTCGGCTGCCCCTGGACTGAATATTGGGCTGAGTACTGGATATGAAGAGGAACTGAGGCCCAGGGTCCAGTGTTGGGACGCTGCCCTGGGCCAGCCCACATCGGAACAATGCTGACCTGCTGCTGTTGTCCGTCGCGTCCACCGCGGCCTCTGCCACCCTTCTCATTACTATGGCCCCTGCCGCAACCGCGGTTGTTCCGTGGCTGGTTGTTTTCCAGCGGTGGTGGCTGGCCGGTGTCAGCGGTAATTTGCGCGGGCATTTCAACTGCTAACACCTTTTGATTGTGCTCGTCCTGCTTGGCATGTCGGGTTTCTTTCAATAATAATTGTGAACGGGCCTTGTTGAAATTGGGTAAAGGATTATTGTATCATCGTGGCCAGGGTATTGTACTCACCTTTTGGTAGACCATCTACTAATTGGAGAACCATCTTTGTTTCGGAAATAGGCATTTCCACGTTTGACAATTGATCCGCCACTAATTTTAATTGCTTGCAATATTCGGACATGTTAGAGAAATTTTTAAGACGTGTATTATTAAACTGTTCCTCCAAATAGACAACACGAGTGTGCTTGTTGTCTTGAAAAATCTCTTCTAATCGAATCCATAACTCATTAGCCGAGGCGCCGGTTTTCATTATAGTGAGGAGCAAGTCCTGAGAAATAGTGTCATAGATCCACTGTTTAACAATGGTGTCAAGACGACACCATGTTGGGTCATCAACCTCAATGGTGAGAGAGTCGTCAAATTGATCAAGCACGTTATAGACTAGGGATGTCAGTGGGGCGGGTAAATGCGGGTACCGCCCCGCACCCGCTCCAATTGGGGCGGGTATGGGGGATGGTTTGGTGGGTGGTGGGCGGGTATGGGTATCAAAAGTGCTACCCGCCATGGATAGTGGGGCGGGGGTGGATTTCATATAAGACCGCGCCCGCCCGCCCGCTACTCCGCACTGCATTCGCTTACCGCCCATATCCGTATCATCTATTAGTTTAATTAGGCTATTTACGAATTTATTTGGCCCTTTCTTGATTTAAAATGTGACTTGAGCTAACCCGCACCGTAATGCACCACGTTTCTTTTTCTTATTCTCTTTGTTCTCCTTTTTTTTGTTAAATATTTCATCTTTACTGTTTTTTAATATTCATAATATTTTGGCAAGGTTTTAGACTTGATATTCGATACAACATAGTGTAAATGTTCCTTTTTTTTCCTTTTTCTTATATAACTTTCATTTTGGTGACTAAAATAATTGCTGGACATTATTTGAGCATTTTATTAATGGGTACCCGCCGGGTAAGTGGGTATCCACGTGAAGTAAGTGGGGCGGGGGTGGGGATGTGTTTTAGGTGGTGGGTACGGGTATGGGATACCCTTCCCCCGCCCCCGCCCCGCCCCGCCCCATTGCAATCCCTATTATAGACAAATGCATGTATACGGAAAAGTTCAACCCACAGAGAGTACTGATCATTTTCTTGATCAAGAATCACATGAATGAAGTTCTTGATGTTGGTTACGGTGAGTGTTAGATGAACAGAGGGTGAAAATGATGATGTGGGTATGATAGGGGTGACGACGGAGGAGGTTGAGGCTGTTGTGGGAGCTGTTGGAGGAGTCATTATAGTGGATTAATTTAGGCGAAGGAAGAAACAGAAAACAAAAAATCGTTGCTCTGGGCGAAGGAAGAAACAGAAAACAAAATTGTTGTTGTAGGCTTAGGAAGAAACATACAACACAATTGTTGCTTTTGGTAATTGAGGCAGCCGTATGTTTGATTAAACCGATAGGGGGGGTTGCGGGTAGAGGAAGAATAAGAAATAAGGTTTAATTACAATGAATGAGTAATATTCATTAATAAGTATATTGAAGCATCAAAAAAATATTCTGAAATGAAGTTATCAACTTCTCAAATGATGTGGGTATGTACTACTCTATAATTTCCACTAGCTTCTATTATTATAATAATGCTGCTTGGATTATATAACTCTTAAGTTTGACTGCTTTATGTTTAATTGGATACCACACAAATTATCGAATGTTTTCCTTCTCTTTGATGAGGGAAAGTTTCGAAGGCGAAACTCCCATCTGCATCAGAGGCCTCTTGGTCAGGTGGAATGTAAATCGAGGGATATGCGCGAGTGGCAGCCCTGCAAGGGAGAGGATCAACGGGACACGAACCCAGCAACAACCCTTACAATATTTCAACAAAGACTGTCACCACACGGATTCAAACCCGCGACGTCGGGGTGGTTCTCCAACCTGTCCCATTCCCTTTATACAGCCTTTTAATGGTTTATAAATGGCGGGCTAAGAAATTAAAGATTATGCTACTATTATGTATATTGCATTGTCAATGAAGAAGCACACTATCTGGCGACAAATATAGCTAGCGAACAAATGGATGCATTTTTTTTTTCCGGGTAAATGAAAATATTATTACTAAAAAAGAAACTGGGAACTACAATCACTCATTGAGGGTTCTCAATCCTCAACGTAACACAAAACAAGAAATGAAGAAGGGATGGGGCGTTCACTCAGAGGTGACGTTACAAGAGGGGATTAAATCATAAATACTCTTCCACTTCTCAAACTTGCTGCTTAACTTTGTTCATAATAACATCAACCGGGAGATGAACCCGTTTATTTGGAAATCGGGGGGGTAATGAAATGCTCCTCCAATCTTCATACTTGCAACTTTACCACTGTTTCTTTGGAAATTCTTTCTTGGAGTAACCTCATGTCATCCATCCTCATCTCCCTGCCTTGACACCGGAGCACCTCTAAAAGCATCCGGAATCAAAGGCGTATTAGGTACCCCCTTAGTCCTCACATCCATGTCCATTACATTGTTCAATGATCCACCGACTGGTAGTCGAACAAAGAGGGGGTTGGTTTGAAGTGAGTGTGTAGGTTCATTAATACCAACCATTTCCGGATCTATTCCTTTTTCCGAAACAACCATTGGCTCATGAGTGCTCATTGTCTCCATAGGCGTTACATGTTCCTCCAATTTCTTACACTTGGAATGATTATGCCCGAATACTTTGCAATGAAAACAAAAATCGGGATAATTCTCATATTCCACCTTTTGAACATACTTGATATTGCTTGGTAATTTAACATTAAATTCCGTGACCGGCTCCTTGCTAACATTGACTTCAATTAATACCCGTGCATAATTCATTTTGGACCTCTCCTTCGTGAATTGGTCCGTATACAAGGGCTTCCCCACACGTGAGGTGATCTTACTTAACCCGGGTGCGCTCCATACCGACAAAGGAACATCACGAAGCACCACCCAAACCGGGATGTTCATGAAAAGATCATCCATGAGCAAAGTCCTTATCAACTGATTTTAACATCAAATTTTTCCCAAAAGTCGTATAAGGGCCACCATGAAATACCGTGATGCGATCTTGTTCAGTCATAAATCGAAAAATAGTCCATCGACGTCCGTATGGGATGATTCTACACTTAACTCCCCATTTTTTAACAATAGAATTTAATGCTTCACGTCCCGGGAAAGGACCCGTGAAGCACCCAATAAGACAATAACCCCAAGTTTCAACAAAGGGAACCTCGTCATTTGCGTCCAATTCCACATCATCCCCTTCTTGTTCGACAAATTGTAGTTTAAGTCCTTTTGATTCTAGACGAGAACTTGTAAAGATTCCCGCATAAGATTTCTTTGTTGGATTAGACTCATTATTTTGTTGTGGTACCCGAGTATCATTTGCACGCTCAGTAGGTGCATTAGTTGCATTCGTGGGGGAAGTCAAGGCTTGTGCACTATTGGGAATGGTTGCCATAAATGGCTCATGTCTCTCGGCATTAAATGCTCCATCAGTCGAGACAAAAACAAACTTCCTAGGTGTCTTGGGAAAAAACGACCCTTCGGTTTCCACCATGGTTGATCTTCCAAGGCTCGTTTGAAGAGTAGACCCCTTGGTATTATCATCATTTGAAATTCCAAGGCTCATGGGGAAAGGGGTTCCATTGAGACCCGCACTGGTCGAGTACCCATGTATCGGTCGAAGGTGTGACCTTTCGGGATCCGCCACTCTTGAATGCCCAATGTTTATGGGAAATGATGTTCCATTGAATACTTGGAGTCTTGACTGATGGCTCTTGGACTTCATCCTTGACCCATGATCATCTACTTGTCCCGCCTTCGACCCGAACCCACCCATGTGACCCGTCTTCCCCTCGAGAAGGGGTGACATTTCGGAAACCTGATGCGCGATTAGATGTACACACTTTTAAACGCAAGTGCACGTTATCGTATCAAGTAGTATAGTCTTGGATAAGACCGAATATCGTCCTCTAGGATTAGGGTCCAAGTATCAGTTATCTATTTTCTAGTATCTATTTGGTGAATTAATGATTGATTGTTTGGTTTGTAACTAAGAGTTATGAAAGCTAATTAAATATAAAGAATTACTTCAGATGTGATGAGAATAGGGCTTCTATGTATCCTCACTATCCGCTTATGCTACTTATTAATGCATTACTTATGGTATTCTTCTTTTGGAGAAAGCAGGTTTACGAAATCGTTTTATACTCCCGTTAGGGTTATATAAACACTCAACCCCAGTATTGTTCCTTACCTAACTTTCGCTGATAAGGGTAACTCTATAGGAGGATTAAGAACAAAAACCTAGTTGACCGTCACGCACAATGCGCAAAATTAGGGTTGTTAAGCCTCTCATCAACGCTACAAATCTAATTGAGGTATTTTCATCCCCAATTCAAGATCGTCTACCCAACTTACGGATATTCACAATCCCCTTTTCGTAACTGATTAGAAATCATATAGTGATAACTAGTTGTCAATTAGCTACCAAGAATTCAACTCAATTATTGGATAGATCTCTCAATAAGAATAATCACCATAAACATGCATTAATTTATAACATAAGGTTCAAGAAATTCAACATAGAAAGTCTATAAGAGAATTAGTTCCTAGCCATGAATATGACAAGAACTAATTCAAAGTTCATCATGCAAAACTGAATTAAAGAAAAGAAAAAGGAAAGAAATTACTAATGATTAGGTCTCCAATCTCCTAGCAAGAAAATCTTGAGTTGTGCAAGAAAGGGAACCTCAAAAGCGCTAGGGTTCTCCTTATATAGGTTTAAAACGCCTCCTTCTTTTCCCTCGCAGTTCGCCCAAAAATCGTCAAAAGACCTAAATTTTCCGCGTCGCGCGCCTGCGCAGAGCGCGCGCGCTCAAGTTCTGCGATCTGTCGGGTGTTTTGGCGCCGCGCTCGATATCTGGCTGCTCGGTAGCCAAGGCCAGAATCTGTAGCTCTCGGATGTTTAGCGCCGCGCTCGTGATTCTGGCGGAGGGCGCGCACAGTCTCTCGCTCTGCGAATAGTGGCGCCGGCCGATTCGATCGCGAGGCCGCGGGCGCTGGTCCGATTTTGGCCTTGTTCGCCACTTCTGCTTTCACTCGCATCTCCTCTTTTACCCTCTTTTAGCTCCTTTTCCGCCATTTGGCCACTTTAACCACTTTGACTCAAAAGAAAGAAAAACTATCCTAATACGACATTTATATGTGCAAAATGGGACAAAAGACTAACTAAAACAGACTCAAAAGGTGTATATAAATTACACCGATCAAATACCCCCAAACTTAACCTTTGCTCGCCCTCGAGCAAAGATAGAAAGAATTAAACTAAAAGACTCAAAGAAACAAAAAAATAAAAGACTCTCCTGTCATTAATCACTTTTGCTGCATACATGTTAACTAGAAAAACATGAAGGTTAGCAGAATAATATGCAGGAACATATAGCATGGAATTTCAACACATTGAGCTAGATATTTCGCAAACTCATACTTATCATGCTTAAATGGAAGTCAATATACTCAAGTATGCATATAAATTCAAAAATTCCTATGGCATGCTTACTTGCTATTCTCCACTAATTCTGGATATACATAAAAGAGATCTTCAGGACTTTGAGGGTTGTAATGTAGGCTTAGGTAGGGGTTGGTAAAGATAGGCATTTAGGCTCATTTTTCTGTACCATAAGCTCTTTGGCTTTTCAATTTTTCCCTTTTTCTTTTGTTGATTCTTTCATTCACTTCAATTCTATCCTTCCCCTCTTTTGTTTTGAGAGAGTGAAGTATATAATAATAATGAACACCCCCAAACTTAGGCTTTTGCCTGTTTCTTATTACTTTTTATTGGGGTACAACGGGCTTATTCACTCTTTTTGTCTCTTTTTCTTTTAACACAATGTATTCCACTTTTTCATATTTTCACTTATGGCACAATTTGTGGGAAAGTAGGGTGTCAAAGAAAAAGTTTCAATTTTTAGGTTCAATGGGGCTAACTAGTGATATTTTTAAAGTACGGGATAGAAAAGAATGGTAAAAATTGGCTATCAAAGAAATGTCTGAGTCATCTCCCTATCATGCATATCCTAACTATTTCGCCTCAAATAGCAAGCAGTCATAACACATAAGCATTTATCATTTAGCATACATAACTCAAGCAAGAGACTCCAAATAGACAGATTCTGTGAGTTTTTGGCATATCTAACCTAAGTGTTTAGATAGTTGCTTCCATTCCTTTACATTATTCCACTTTACTTCACTAGGTGTTTCTAGCAACTACAGCATACATGATCTTTGACAGGCAATTATGACTCAAAAAAGAAAAAATTTTGGTGACTCAAAATAAACATAAAACACATAAAAAGACTTAAATAAAACATAACATGACACACAAATAAAAACTAAAACACAAAAACACACCCCCAAACTTAAATCACACATTGTCCCCAATGTGTGCAAGACTCAAAGACAGTAAAAAAAATAAGACACTTACAAACTTTGGTTAAAATGGTGGTGGTGGCGGTGGATAATGCATCGACCATTGGTTGAACAAGGCACTCAGCTCGTCGATTTGTTGCCTTGTTTCTTGCTGTCCTTGTACTACTGCTTGCGCGTCTGCATCATCTCCTCCGTGTTGGTACAATTGCCCCATTGTGGGCTCTGAAGGTTCTGCTCTTGTGGTTGGCCGGCCGGGTCTCGCTCATATTGAGCCCCTATTTCGTGCTCATCTTCATCCACGGCGCCTCTGCTGCTGCTTTGGTGGTGCTCTCCGTCCGTCACTGGGCTGGGTCTGGAAAAGAGTGCACTATCCCATAGGACACTGGCAGTTGGTTTCTTTCATGAGTATCTGTGGGTAGTTGTGGGACCGCACTGTATTTCACGCTCGGAAAAAGGACTGCATTTTCCTCAAGTGGACAAACAAGTGCAGTTTATGGTTGAATCAATGCTTATGGTTAAAACGAATGATGCTCAAGTGATTTGATCCAACTTTGGGTAAGCACTTTAGTATTTAAGTTTTACACTTCCCTCCATCTTTATTCCTACAAGGGAAAAGAATGCCATGGTAGTTGCAACTAAGGCCGTCTAATGAGCAGTGCCCGCCCATCGGATCGGGACCGCGGATCGGACGTCGGGGTGGAGAGGAGGCGGGATCGGGCCGGCGGCAAAGTGACCGGACTAGAGGGACGATACTGTCCCTTCCGTGACGGTCCGCGGCGTGGGGCCGGGACTGCCTGGGCGGTTTTTTTTTTACACTAAATTAAAAATACTAAATTACTAACAAAGTAACATTAACATATAGTCATATAGTGATAGTCATAGACTCATATACTCATATTATACTATTATAGTATTATACTCATATATATAATATATTTATAAAGTATAAACTAAATAATTAAACAAAGACAAGAAGAGTGTAAAAAAAACATCCTAAGGCTGTTTTTGTGCCTCTTATATTATTAATTATTTCATTGAAATATACAAGATTCAAAATTACAACATTGTAGTGTACTGCTGTTGAAAAAAATTGCAAAAGACATAGAAAAATTAAAAAATTGCAATGAAATAAATTACCAATTTGAAAATATTTTTTCTAGTTTCTTTATAATTTCGTGTGGTTCTTCGGTTGGAATTGATATATCTTGGTCAAATTGTTCCACGCCGCTACTCATGCCTTGGATAAAATGTCGTTGTAGTTTTCGCCTTCTTCTTCGTTAATCTACGGTTGATCAGACTCCTTCGCCTCCGCTCGTATCCAATATCTCGAATAGTACCGCCATCTCCAAGCCGCTCCGGCTAATGAGTGTCTGTGTTCTCCTATTTGAAATCTGCAGAAAGCGCTTTGAAGCGATTGATGACGCCAATGTTCAAAATATCTCGCCATCATTGAAAGTGTGGAAATGTCTTCTCATTCTGCATCCAATATTTCAAAGCAAGTCTTCATTTCCGCTCTTCATTGATAATCGCTTGGTAAGGTAAATTACACCGCAAAAACAAAACATCGAACTCGCTAATTTGGTTAGCAAGCACCATCAAGACATTCTATTTCGAGGCTTTCAATAATAGCCGCAAACATCATGTCTTTTGAGGTTGTGTTGAAGTAGAAGAAGATGCAAAGTCGGTTGGTTACTAGCACTTTCTTGCTGGTAATGCCGATATACTTTTTTGCATTCATCTTCTATGTTATTCAACACTTCTTCTAGCGTTTGTTCAATAGGTGACTCAACATTTAAATTGTTGGGAGTTGGAGGTGGTAGTACGTCCATACAGTTATAAATATTTTCAATAAGACTTTTACAATCATCTACTTTAATACAACACCAATAATATAAATAGGGGGAATAGGAATAAAATATTTCTTTAATTTCATAAACATTTTTTTAATAACTGCCTTATAAGCAGGTTTTCCATATATTCTTTAAGAAGTAAAAATATTATAGCTATATAAAACAACATAGTTAAAATAGTAGGATAATATAAAGTAGAAAATTCTTTTGTTGCTCGTTGAAAATTTTCTAGAAATACAATAAGTTCTTTAATTTTGTCCCAATCATTATCCACAATCATATCATTTGGATTTTGATTATGGACGTTAAAAAATAAAGTGATAGGTTTTCTATAGTCATAAGCAACAACTAGTTGGTCATATAAAGAATTTCACCTAGTTGGTACTTCTTCGGAAATTTTTCTGTAAGATAGTCCACAATCGTGACAAGTTATTTTATATTCTTTTCTCTGTTGAATTCTATTATTTTTAAAAATAAAGTTTATAGCAAATTGTATTTTTTCAAGAATATCTTGAAAAAGTGAAAGACCATCATTTACAACTAAGTTATAAATATGACACGCACATTTGATATGAAAATGTTTTAGAAAAAACGGAGTTAAAACTTCTTTTAAAATATAAATAGCAGCATTGTTAGAAGATGCATTATCTAATGTAATACTCATAACTTTATCAGTTATTCCGTAATAATCGCAGACTGAATAAATATTTTCTGAAATAAACTCACCAGTGTGCCTACTATCTATATATCTATATGCTAAAATACGTTTTTGCATAGACCATTTATAATCTATCCAATGACAGGTTACCGTTAAATAATCATGGCCGTTAGTACTACGACCTATATCAGAAGTTAGAGCGACTTTGCAATTTAAATGATATAATGAATAACGCAAATATTGTTGATATTCGTGTGCAAATTTAAACACGTCTCTCTTAACCGTTGATCTAGGAAAACCTTTATAAGCAGGATTATACATATCTATAATATAATGAATAAAACCAGGCGATTCAGGAAATGAAAAAGGCAAACCCTCCACAGCAACTAATTTTGCTAGTGCTTCCATATCTTTATGTTTATCGTATTTAGGGCCTCTGACTCCCCGTCATAGGGTTAATTTGACCAGACTTTGTCGGAGCAAGATGTGAACCTTGTCCCGATTGAGAGGACGCTTGCTCACCATCTTTTTCAATAATGTATTGGGCATGCAAGACTTTGTGTTTTTGCAATATGTGTCTTCCTAAACCCCTCGTCCCACCATGACCTTGTCCAGTTTTAAAAGAATAAACAGATTTACAAGTTTTACATATATCTACTTGATTCGGTACGTCCCTGTCAAAATATTTCCATACAACTGATTTTAATGGTCGTTTTGCCGGACCTCGTCTCATACTAGGAGGGATAGAAGACATTTCACTAGTGGGTGTATCATCATCTAGAGTGTCATCTAAATTAAAATCTTCTTCATTTTGAGGATAAATATTTGTGTCAAGATCATATGGTATTTCAGGAAATAGTTCAGGATCTATAAAATCATCTTGTCTAGGAATACTAGAAGAAATATCATTGCCCTTGTTACCCGCCTTACTAGAAGAAGTACCCTTGCCGAAAAGACTTTTTGTTCTTTTCATTTTAATTATGATAATAAATAGTTAAAGACTTAAAGATAATGAAATTAAATGTGCTAAATGAAATAAAAACAAAATAATAATTTAATGAGAGAACGAATGTACCAAACGCCGACGTAGAGTCGATGTGTAATCGAGAGAGGTTGAAAATTGAAACTTTGCTCGATAGATTAATCCTCAAGCTAGTTGCCAACTTCACTCCCAATTCTCAAATTAATAAATAGAGTGAATATGTAGTAGACAATGTTGTATAGAAATTAGAGAAAATGTAGGAAGATTTGTGAGAAATAAGAAGAGAAAATGAGTTATTTATAGTTGGAAAATTGGGTTAAAGTGTAAATATAATAACTTAGGGGTTAAAAATAAATATAAAGGGGGTTGGGGGAGTGGGGGAAGCCAAAAATGGCCGTTGTCTAACGGCCAAAATTGGTCGTTAGACAACGGTTATTTTTGGCAAATGGCGGATCAGGCGGGATCGGGGCGGACGGGTCCTGGCGGGCCAAGGTCGGGCGGGACCATACCATGTCCCGCCCGCTCGAGCCCGGCCCATTTTTTTACACGTGTCGGGACGGGTCGGTCGCCGACCATCGCCACAGTTGCAACTAAGGTTGTCTAATGGCGGCTCGACCGACCCGATCCCGCCGACCCGTCAGGGATCGAATCGATATTCGATAAGTCCAAATTTTCACCGATCCGCCCCAACCCCGCCTCGCCCCGACCCCACCCCACCCCACCCCGACCCCCTTGCCCAACCGTTGTGCAACGACCGAATTTGCCCATCCCCCTACCCTCTTAATATTTATTTTTAACCCCTAAGTTATTATATTTACACTTTAACTTAATTTTTCCAACTATAAATACCTCATTTTCTCTTCATCTTTCTCACAAATCTTCCTAAAATATCTTGATCTATCTCTCATTCTCTCTACATTGTCTACTAAATATTCAATTTTATTTTATTCATTTGGGAGTAAAGTTGACAACTAGCTTGAGGATCATCCATCGAACAAAGTTTTAATTTTCAACCTCTCGATTGCATGTCGACGTTACGTCGGCGTTTGGTACATTCGTTCCTTCATTAAATTATTGTTGTTTCTTTACTTTAATTAGAGTACTTAATTTCATTATCTGTAATTATTTATTTACATAATTAAAATGGAAGCACTTAGAGGTATGATTGGTAAGAGTAAGGGTAATGTTTCTTCTAGTAGGAGTAACAAGGGCAGAGGTACTTCTTCTAGTCATCTTATTCATCCTTAGACAAAACGACTTTGTTGATACTGAATTATTTTCTGAAGTACCATTAGATTTAGACGATGAGCTATTTTCTGGAACTCAACAAGACAAAATTTAGAAGATAATCTAGATGACACACCCACTAATCTAGATGACACACTCACTAGTGCACCTCAAACTAGAACGCCTCTTATTCCCCTAGTATGAGACGAAGTCCACCACAACGAAAATTAAAATCAAATGTATGTACTTTGTAAAAATATTTATAAATTTAAAATGAGAAAAGGTCAGAGCGGGACGGGAGGTTTAACTAAGCATTTGCAAAGATTTCACAAAGCTATGTGGAAGAAATACCTGACTAAAAAGTCGGGTGCGCCAATGCCCTCTCTGTCGGAACAAGGGTCATATACTGTCTCGGACCAGGTACAGGGTCAAATTAACCCTATGACGGGGGATTGTAGGCCCTAAATACGATAAACATAGAGATAGATAAGCATTATCAAAATTAATTGCAGTGGAGGGTTTGCCTTTTTTCATTTCCTTCATCTCCTGATTTTATTCATTATATAAGAGATATGTACAATCCTGCTTTTAATCATTATATTAGAGATATGTACAATCCTGCTTTTAACGATTTTTCTAGATCAAATGTTAGGAGAGACGTTTTTAAATTTGCACACGAATATCAACAGTATTTACACTATTTATTATATCATTTTTTCTGAAAAAATATCTATTACATCTGATATAGGTCGTAGTACTAACGGCCATGATTATTTAACGGTAACGTATCATTGGGTAAATTATAAATGGTCTATGTAAAAACGTATTTTAGCGTATAGATATATAGATAGTAGGCACACTGATATTTTTATTTCAGATAATATTTTTTCAGTTCGCAATTATTATGGCATAACTGATAAAATCATGACTATTACATTTAACGCTTCTTCTAATATTTTTACTATTATATTTTTAAAAGATGTTTTAACTCCATCTTTTCCAGATCATTTTCATATAAAATGTGCATGTCATATTTATAACTTAGTTGTAAAAGATGGTCTATCACTTTTTGAAAACATTCTTAATAAAATATAATTTGATATAAACTATATTTTTAAAAGTATAGAATACAACGAATAAAAGAATATAAAAAAACTTGTCACAATTGCGGAGTACCTTACAGAAAAATCCCGAAGAAGTATTCACTAAATGAAATTCTTTATACGAGCAACTACTTGTTGCTTATGATTAAAGAAGACCTATAACTTTATTTTTTAACGCCCATAATCAAAACCCTACTGATATGATTGTAGATTCCAATTAGAATTAAATTTCAGAACTTATTACATTTTTAGAGAAATTTTATCAAGCAACTAAAGAATTTTCTGGTATTTATTATTCTACTATTTCATCAATGTTATTTTATATAGCTCTAATATTTTTTATTACTATGTGAATATATGAAAAAACCAGCTTATAAGGCATCTATTAAAAAATGTTTTTCAAAATAAAAAAATATTTTATTCCTATTACCCAAATTTATATTATTAGTGTGATGTATTAAATCCAACTATTAAAATAGACGATTGTACAACACTTATTGAAACTATTTATGATTACATAGATAAACTTTCACCTTTCATTTCTCAAAAATCCAAATGACCCACCACCTATTGAAAAAATTAGAGAAGAAGTGTTGTCTAACATACGAGATGACGAGATGAATGTAATAAAATATATACGCATTATCAATAAGAAATTGCTAGCAACCAACCGGCTTCCATGACATCTTCTTCAAAAACGGAAGAACGACATGATGTTTCTGCGGCTAATATTGAAAGCCTCAGACATAGAATGTTTAGTGGTAACATTTCTAACCAAATTAGCGAGTTTGATTTTTTTGTTTTGCAGAGTGTTCTACCATAGTTTTCAATGAAAAGGGGCGTGAAGACTTGCTAAAATACTGAAAGGAGAATGAAAAGACATTTTCAACAGCGTCTGAAAGCGTTTTCCGACCGACATATATCAAATAAGAGAGCACAGACACTCATTAGCAAGAGACATCTTGAAAATTACAGTATTATTCAGAGATTGGATACGAGCGAAGCAGAGAAGGTGCAGTCAATCGAAAATCAACGAAGAAGAAGACTACAACTACAACGAAATCTTATTCGACAGAGGTGGAAGCGACGTCGACCAATTAGACCAACAAATACCAGTGTTTTCTTAAAATGTAATTCTTTTAATTATAATTTTACTATGTTATTTATTTGCAACTTTCAATATCACGAAGTTGCAATTTTAAAATTGTATTACCAAAAAAAATCACACTTCTATTAAATAATATAAAAGACACAAAAACAGCCTTGAATGTTTTTATTAAACTATCTTGTTCAAATATATATATATATATGTGTGTGTGTGTGTGTTATTTTTTTAATTTAAGGGCAAAAAAAAACAGACCCACCCCGACCCCGCCCCGACCCCACCACGACACCTCGGGATCGGGACAGGTCGGCGACAGACCCCACCAAGCCCCGACCCCGCCCGCCCCACCCCGCCCCGTTGACCACCCTTAGTTGCAACACTTTCCTCGTCGTTTTCCCTCTAAAAACAATCAATTTGTTTACCTATATACTTGTACTTTTGCAGCCCAAAAAGTTGAAATAATCTTCTTCAAGCAGGGATGAGAAGACATACTAGGTAACCACAGCTTAATACTTGGTTAACATTTAAAGGGGAAAATGTGGATATAAAAATGTTGGGGGCCAGTTGCTATGGGAGCATGCTTTCTAGATTTACCAGCTCCCAACAAACAGATCATCACACATCTTGATGAGGGATACTTTCATCTCACAAATTACCTTGCATCTGATGCACGTTGCATATAATCATTAAAAGGAAATGGATTTGCAATGTGAGATAATAACATATTACTGCAGTCGAGATAAGAGGCAACCAGCAGTGGAAAAACCCAACCGTTCCACACCATGAGAATAATTTGAGGCTCAACAAGAATTCTGCACCTAAAGTCTAAACCATGGGCTCCCAATAAACAGTTTCTGAAATAACAAATGATTATAAAAAGGATAAAAACAGCCTTTAGACACATAGACCTAACCAACTCGAAGATAAATTTCATGGACATAAATGTTTTCTTAAATATTTGCTTAGCCATTTTCACAGATCACTTGTAGAATTCAAAATCAGTATCAGGCTTTTTCACGTTGGTCCGGTACCCCTTTTCGAAGTCCTTAGGAAGAATGACATACCGATTCTTTCGCACAGCATGCATACCCGCTTCTTGACAAATTGCGGTAATCTGCAGATATACAACATGCATCACATATATGCATTACCCCAAATTGACTCATTGATAATGGTTACTTGCGCTTGCACCCAGGGTGTAGACCAAGGTCAAAGGAGTGGGCTGAGAACCATGAGATCTCAGGTTCACATTCTAGCGGAGGCAACCACTAGATGATTTCTTCCCATTTGTCCAAGCCTTGATGGATAGAGTTACCCGGTACCCGTGCTGGTGGGAGGTGGCATGTACCCCGTGGAAATAGTCGAGGTGCGCGTAAGCTGACCCGGACACCACAGTTACCAAATAAAAAAATATAAAATCGTTATCTGCACATCTCTCATTACTACTCACCACATTATTTATCCAAATAAAAGGGAAGAAAGGACAGTGAGCTTGACATAATAGATATTCTAGATAAGTAGCAACCAACCCTACGTACCAACCCAAAGCAGATAAGAGTGTGAAAAGACAAACCTCAGCAGCACTAATTTTGTCAGGGCGAGAAACATAGTCCTCCAAGTCAACCTCATCACTTAAGTTCATCTTAGCAGTGCAAACCTGAATAAATAATTTAAATTGTGCTTGATTTAGTATGAAAAATCAGTAATACTTTAGCAGGAGATGCGTAGTTCACAGGTTCATCTATCTAAACTATTCCTTCCTCTTCACTATTTTTCCCCAAGGAATGAGGGAGAGGAAAGAAGAAACATGAGTAGAAGATTCTAACAACCAAAAACCAACCTGAAAAACTAGCCTTTTCTGACGCCTATCAGGCAAAGGAAATTCGATCTTGCGGTCAAGCCTTCCGGGACGCAGAAGTGCAGGGTCCAATGTATCAGCTCTATTCGTAGCCATAATAACTTTCACGTTAACAGTTTGGTCAAACCCATCCATCTGCAGATGAAACCAGTAAGAAACGCCATAAATATGCGAAGTATTTAAATCTATAATGCCAGAACTACTTCAGATAAAAAATAAAGAAGCATACCTGATTTAGCAACTCCATAAGGATTCGCTGAACCTCTCTATCAGCTCCAGTCTGAGCATCAAACCTAGCAGTAGCAATTGCATCTACTTCATCAATAAATATGATTGCTGGTGCATTTTCTTTGGCAAGGCGAAAGACGTCACGAACCATTCGTGGACCCTTCAACGGTCGAAGAATAAGTGAGATTACGAAAACTAGAATAAGATTGAAACCAATGGTGGCTTGAAGTGATCCAATTACATAACTCTTCATTCAGCAACAAAAAGGTTGTGCCAAGACGAAAAATTTGTGCTTGTAAAAATCTAAATGATGTGAAGTTGCATTAAAAGCTCTGCTTTTATTGAGATCTTGAATAAATGACTTGGAGAAAATGCTTCTGCAATAAAATAAATAAAGTACAACACAAAACTCTGCAATTTGATATAATTGGACTTGAACTACCTGATTGAACACATTGAAAGCAAATCTGTCTACAATTACAATAACTGCTGTATTTCAATGAATGGTTCTCATAAATGATGCTTCCTAGTGAAAGACGATTGAGAATCTGAGATGTCAATCTTTGTATTCCTTAAGGTGGAGGTATTCGAGGACATTACATGTTACTTATAGCGATGCTTTAGAAGGCACAATGCAGACGGCTTTCAGGATTTATCGTATTTGGTATAAAACAACTATAATGCAAGTCAGATATACAAAATACAAGAAAAGAGAAGGCAAAGCAAAAAAGGAATTGAAGATAAGAGGAAAAAAAGATAGCAAAGAACATAGAATAATAAATCAACTACATCATAGACTGGAATACAGATGTGCACTAGCCATCAGGTGTCACGCGTGGAGTATCTGCTCTAAAAGGAGAGGAGTAACTGTCTTAGTCTATTCTCTTTGTGGTGTAAACAGAATATGTGGTGGGGGGGAAGTAGGTGATTTAGTTGACTTAATTGGCAATGTATAAGAATGCAGGTTTTTTGGACACGGGTTTTTTGTACCCTTTTGCTGCTTTTGTAAAGATCTAAGCTTGCACCTGTGTTTGGGCTGTTTAAGTTTTGTTTAATAGGAATACAACTGTTACCTTCCTAAAAAAAACAGGAGAGGAAGTTCCTTCAATACATGGAAAAAGCCCTACCATAGGGATATCTTCATGCTAGTTTTCTATCAGGTGCATTGTTCTGCTTGTGTTTCAAGAAATAAAAAAGAAGCCAAACATCAACGATGCCCAGGACATTCTGTATTGGATTTTGTCAAGAGAGAGAGAGCAGATAGAAAGAAGCTCTGCAAGATAGGACTTCATCATGAGTGTGCTCTTTTCTTAAAATAATACAACAAGACAATTAAATGTGTTTAATATGATGCAGAAACCTATTAATGAGAACCTTTTTTTTGCAGAACCTTTAATTTAAAAAAAGTGTTTTTTCCATGTCCCAAAAGACATCCCCCAGAAACAGAAGCATAAAGGTGAACACCTCAGCCACAAAGATGTACACCAATGTAGAGTTTCCCCTATCATGTTAAGAAGAGGCAAGTTATAACCCTTGCCTCGTTGATATGCAATCACAAACACTGTCTATAATGCCAGAAGCTGGGTTTCATTTTAAAGGTGATGGACTACATATTCTCCAACTATCTAATGGCTGATCACTTGGACATGTCAGTGGCAGCCTCAGAAGTTTGTTTACACAGCCAGTAAGATACTTGAGGAGTTCATAAAAGTATGCAACTACGCGCCCATGGTTCTCAGGGTTCTTTTCCCCAGATACTTTGGCTGCCCATAACTACAAAATTCCATCAAGGGTGAAAACTGAAGTGCTCCAAAATTGCCATATGGAGAAAGATGGCAAAAGTAAATTCAGTTCCAGTTCAATTTAAAATTTTCAGAACATTTTCTATTTTGCACAAAAAAAAAGGTGATGAAAGAACTCAAAAACCCCATGGAGCAATAGTGAACATAGTCAGCCTGTAAGCCGATGGATGAAAGCAAATCGAGAATTGGAAGGTCAGCAATTGGAACAAAGCTGAAATATCAAAAACACATATTGCTCATATTAAGGATTTCCTTCAAGTTAGCTAGAATATAAAAACATCTACAGTGTGTATATCTTAGATAAAAGTTACGATCCATCTCTAAATCTGTTATACAAGGAGTACACCAAAAAGTAGAAAACCTACAAAAAGATATGGTTTTCTACGAAGGACACCCATTCTTCTATACAAAAAGGAATATCATGGATGCACCAAAAGGAAATAAGGGACAAAAGACTACCCCTTAATTGTACCAAATTCATCCCTGCACCCTCAAAATATCTCCTATTTCTTTTCTCCAAACGACCCACATAAGTGATAGCGGTGCCACATTCCATGTCTTATGTATTCTCCTTACTCAGACAATTCCAACTAAACAAAACATCTTTCATAGTTCTAGGTATCACCCGAAGAACCCTGAACCCATTAAAAGTTTCCCATAATAACCTTGAAGCTACTGGAGAATGTACAGGAGATGAATGACATCTTCACCCTACCTCTTACACATAAAGCACCAGCTAACATAGTTGACCTACCTTTTCCTAAAGTTCTCGGCCGTCAAGACCGCCCCCTAACTGCTAGCCCGAGTGAAAAAACACACATTCCACAAAACTTTGGCGATTTAACCTCGTCCCTATTCAGAAGCTTGTCGTAGATGATTTAACAGGGAACACTCTACCATTTCCTCCCTTCCACTTTCAAGCATCTTGGCTCACATGTAATGTACTTCGTTTGTGAAGCACATCAATCAAGCTTTGGAACTCTGCTATCTCCCAGTCCCAGAGATTCCTCCTAAACCTCAAGTCCCAAAACACTGCACCTTCTTGTATATTTCGGACTTGTTGAACTGTCATCTACTCATTGCAAGAAATCATGTATAAACTTGGAAAAGTAATACTCAAAGAATTGTCCCTGCAACACCCATGCCCCTAGTAAAAAAATTTACACTCCTACCATCCCCTACCAGAAAAATAATTTATTTTTTTCTTTCAAAACCCCTTTATGATACAGAAGGGATGACTTTAAATGCCAGCTTTTTGTTTGAGACGATGCAATTAAAAGAGTTCAACAGTCATGAGTAATAGGTAACAATACATCAACAAAAAATATCAAGGCTCAGGTCATTCCAAGACTTCAATGCTTACCTCACCCAAGTACTTCTGAACAAATTCCGAGCCAACCACCCTTATGAAGGCTGCAGTTGTGTGATGCGCAACAGCCTTTGCAAGCATAGTTTTCCCAGTGCCCGGTGGACCATACAGTAAAACACCACGGGGTGGATCTATACCAATCTGCTTGTACAAGTCATGATGAGTCAGAGGTAACTCAACAGCTTCACGGATTTCCTGCTTTTGAATGTCACATCCTCCAATATCCTGGTGAAGGGGAAATGTGTAAAAGTAAAGAATAAATAAAAACTAATAACAAGAACTGGATTAAATCAGAATTTACTTGCAATATAGTAAGGTAAGGTCCGCGTACATCTTACCCTCCCCAAACCCCAATGTGTGGGATTGCACTGAGTATGTTGTTGTTACTTGCAATATAGTAGCTTGAGACATGTACATGCAGCGATGCACATTGCATATCTAAAGTGGTACTAAACCAAAAGGCCACAAAGTTGTACTGATAAGCATTCTAAGCTTACAACAATACTTTCCCTTAAACAGCATTAGTCTTCTTGATCTTTAAGCATAAACCTGAAGAATCGTTAAGGATTGTGCCCTCAACATTCATCTTCCTACTAATAAGGAAAAGTGAATTTAGATGACAAAGTTCCTTTTTGTATCAGTTAAATCTCCAAGCCCCTCTCCAATCACTTACACACTATTTACATGTGAATCACAAAATCGTTAGTCCATGATGCAATATTTCAAACAAGACACATCACTTTCACGAAGCTCCTAATAGTAGTTAACTGTCTACAGCTTCTAGCAAGTTGAGCTCATTGAAAAAATATTTTCTAGAGGCCCCAACTTATTTTACAAAATATTTAGGGGTCATTTGTTTACAAGGATAAGAGATAACAATCATGAGATAAGATATGAGTTTATTTTATCCCGCGTTTGGTTGATTGTTTTCATTCCAGCATAAACAATTCCGAGATTCTTTATACCACAATTGTGATATTATTTTTATTCCACACTCAATGTAGGATAACAATCCCGAGATCACTAATCTCAAAATAAAACAACAAAATGCAAACATATCTTCCTCCAAAGCTGTTCTCCCAAGTCCTTTAAGAAAATCAAGGTTAAAATTGAAAATGAAAGTATTTTCAATTTTTTTTATAAGTAATGATATTTTATTAATGGAAAAACTAAACTAAGACGGTACGTTAAAAAATTACACAGTGTGCAAAGCCCCTATTGTATCTAATAGGAAAACTACATTTACAAAGGTCATGTTGCACCAAAAAGCTAGCAAAGAAAGACATTTGTGTTAATGGCTACTCATATTGTTTTGTTTTCCTTCTTTCTCAAAAAAATATTGCTTTGTTTGTTTACCTTACAAAATTCTACTATTTCTTTCAGTCCAAATTGTCCACCAAATGACCATGTAAATAGTGTTCCAAAGCTTGTGTGTCTTCCTAATCATCTCTTCTCCGACTATGCAAGAAATCCAAAATGGAGTGAGGCATTCTCAAAGGACATCCCCAGAATGGCAAAAACATGCTCCATATCTGATAACCAAACACATTTTTATCCAAGTTTATCTAGATAAAGTACATTTTATATTATATCCTGTATATCCCACTTTTAGTCTAATGAAGTAAACATCTACCAATAAAATTATATCCACTAAATAATCTGTCATTATTTAATCCCCAAATTCTAATCCCAATAAACTTATCACAAACAAAACAACTCCTTGTATAAAAGAAAAGAATAAATGAACGTGCTATGATACACTATGGACAATAAGATGCTAAACTGATTGACTGATGATTGCTGCAGAAAAAACTGCAAAATATTGAAGGGAAACAGAGTCAGGCCTAGAAAGTACCCAAGGAAGGTTATTTCCAGTAAATGATAAGGATATATATATCTACTTCCTCTTTTTCTTTGTTTGGAAAAAGGTCACATGTCTCTCGAAAGAAAAAGGGGTCTTTTTTAAGGTAATGAATATTAAGACTTTTTTCTTCATTATCATCCAAAAAAAGGAAGGAAAACAGGGCCTTTTTAAATGGACGTGCACAAGGCTTTCACTTTTCCTTTTTAAAATTAATGGAACAGACTGTAGTGGTTGGTTGAATCTCCCTAATACACGACAACTTCCTCTAAAGCGCAGAGATTTCTCCTGAAAAAAGATTTTCCTTTTACAACAAGCAATAAATAGAAATAAACAAAAGCCACAGAACATTACTGTAGTAGGATATTGCACTTTCCCCATAACCACATGCATTTTTTCATGGTTATATAACCACGGGATTACAACGGATTTACAACACCATACAACATAATTTTAAAAGCAATGGAAACAAACATGGTTTCATAGAAAATAATACAATAATGAACAATGGGAAATTGTGGTGGGAGATAGTAGGTACATGTGGGAATTAGTCGAGGTGTGTACAAGCTGGACCCGACACCAAATTATAAAAAAGGCCTAAGATAACCAGCTTTTAGCTAGCTAATAAATACTTATATTGAGGCTATAACCCTTACTCTAAACTTAATTCATATTTAAAGCTTTAAAGTTTAAACCGTGATTGCATTTGTAGCCAGTCTCAAATCATATCTAAATCAGGAACTTCTATTCTCAACATAGTAAACTCCAGCACATCCCAGACGCTATGGATTACATTAATATAGACCTAAGTCATTATCGGAAGTCATTTTTAAAAAACCATGATTGCACTGAACGGAGTTTGTAGCTAGTCTCAAATCTATTTTCAACATAGTAAACCCACCCCTGTGCAACCCAGAAGCTAAGCTATGGATTACATAATAAAACTCTAGTTCCAATTATGAATAACAGCCCTAAATTTCACAAATAATAGTACTATAAGAATATCCTTATCAGAGAGACACAATTCCTAATCAACAAATTGATATTGACTTACGGAGTAAGTAACGTCAGGCTTGTCGGATTGGCTAAGAAGCGAAATACTGGAATCGGCCTCTGGAGGTAAAACATCGACGAGGGCATTGGAGTGGCGGTGCAGAGCCACAGAAGCGGAGGGTTTAAGGAGCTCCCGATTAATGGTACTGAGTATCCTAACGTAGTAATTGGAACCGGTAGTGGAACCGACAATGGCGTTATTCTGGTCAATCATCTCCATGAACTGCCCGATTACGAGAGGCACCGATTGGATCCGCTTCACCTCTTCCTGAGCGCGTAGGTTTTCGCGCCTCAGATTTTTGAGCTCGTCCTTGACGTATTCTTCTTGAATGTCGATGAACTCGAGTTGCCGTTGAAGAGATTTAAGGCGGCCATACAGGTCATCTTCGCCATCGGAGGAGTAGGGCCGGCTTGACAGTGGCTGTGGATCGAGAACCATTGGTGTTGCCATTCCAAAGGGACGAGAGGGAGAATGGAGTAGGAAACAGGCAACTGCGACTCGGGGGTTTTCGCCACTTCTCTCTTTCTGCGGAGAAAATGATCCCTTAATATATAGTGTTGCTTTATTTTGGTCCTTAATATATTCCACTTGATTGAAATAGTCCTCTATAATAAATAAAATAGGAAAAAGAGTCATATTTGCCTTTAATATTTAAAAAAGGTTTGTATTTGTCATCCGTTAACGTTTGGGATCAAATATGTCCTCCGTTAGTCCAAAACTTTTAAATTTACCCAGTTATGAGGGCAACCTTTTCCTAAACGTTGGTCCTTCACCCTAAAGTTAATAGACCTGTCCAAAAGAACGCTAAGTTTAACTAAGGGCCCCACTTGATTTGTTAAACTGGGTCAGATAACTGGTTGGCATAGAGACTGAGAACTCGGGGTTGACTTAACCAACCCAATGAGTTAGAAGGAATTTGACCGACGAGCCCAACAATAAGAAACCAAAGTGAATAAACAAAAGAGTTGTTCGGGTCACATTTAACACCGAACCGAGTCAAGTGCAGGCAGAAGTAGAAGAGTTTCATTGGACTCGATTCACATGTCAGATCTGGGAGAGGAAAGAAAGGAGGGTTGGCTTGTCCTGTGTTGTTACACCCCGTAGTTTCAGGACATGTGTTTAAGAGAATGTACGTGAGAAGATACGACTTTAAGTTTGAAACGAAAGAAGGGTTGTTTTTTCCTACGGAAAATGATTTCGAGCCTCGGGAAGGAAAATTATTCGTTAGTAAGAATTGGGTTCCCGAATTTGTTATTTAAGACTTTTAGAATTTATCGGAATTATGGAATTTTATTTTCAGAGTTGGATACGTGGGGCCCACCCGAGGAATTTTACGTTTTGTGGGGCCCACGAGGGTTACGAAATTTTATGGATGAACGGGAGGGCGACATGTGTCACCCCCACGCGTGGGCTTGTTCGGAAATGGACCCGAGGCGAAAGTCGTTTGACCAAAACTTAGATGATCAAGTCTTGCAAGCCCAAGCTTGATATATTTGACCAAGTCAATGAGCCACTTGGCTAGATATTTAAGTCATCCAAATCCAAGCCACACAAGTGCTCTAATCTTAACCCTCCATTTATTTATATATTCATCCTAAGTAGCAAGACAAGTCTTTTACACTTAGAGAAATTTTCAAGAAACTTGTTCTTGTCTAAAGAGGGCTCTCGGGTTAGGGCATCCTAAGGAGAGAAATTTTTTAGTTTGTGGTTCATTATTCACAATACTTTAACTCAAGGTTCCTAGGGGTATTGTAAGGATATCTCAATAGAAAGATCCCGGAAAAACGACGTTTTCACGTTAGTCGCAAGGCGAAAACCTAAGGTGTTCTTCAACTTTGAAGTTGGAATTTGAAGAGAAGTTGGTTATGAGCTTCTAAGGAGTGCTTGGAGCAGATTGAAACGTAAGAAAAGGAGCTAAAAGTTGCTAGGATCGACTTTGACGCTTGGATATTATTAGGGCTTATTGAGGTATAAATCTCCGTCTTACTATTGTGATTGAAGATTTCATATTATGATAAGTTAGAAATTATCATGTGATATATATTATGAAGTTTGATAAGTGTTATGGAATTTTGGAAGCCTAAATCCGAAAAGTTCATGTTAGGCATTAAGATTGTAATTCAATTTAATTGTTAGTTACGATCGTCGCATGTTATAGAAAGAAGGGATTATAGTTGTTATAATCGATTGAGGCTATATAACATGTTAGACTAAACAACTTGGATTAAAAAGGAATTGGAAAAGACTTTACTTTGTTGTTGCATTGTAGCCGATAATGGAATGAAAATGTTGGACTATTTGGATATCAATTGTGGGGCAGAATTTTACACGTCCTGTTAGGCGTGTAATCCCCTTTTGTTAGCTACATTGTTGAGCCTTAAATGTGGCATGTTTGGTTATTGATTTCGGGCCTTGAAAAAGGTGGAAAAGTACGTAGAAACAAAGAAAGTGCTGCCCAAATTTCTGTACAATAAGAGACCTAGCACTTAGTATTATTCCACGTTGATAAGCTAGGAGTTGATAGACATGTTATGGTTATCATAGGTTGAAGTACTACGTATAGTGTATTCTACTTGAAGGGTGGAATAGCTAACAAGGTTGAAGTACATTGGAGCATTTTGCTACTTGTCGATAATCGTCGCGAGGTATGTGAACCTCTTCCTCCTTTTGGCATGATTTTTTGTATGAAATATACATGTGGTGTTATTTCATGATTCCTTCTACTCTTAGAAGTTAAGAGGTATGTATGTTGATTTACTCTATGTAAAAGTTATGTCTAAGTTATCCTAAGTTCTTATCAAGTCTTATGGGGGATGTTGGTAAAAGTCGTTAGGAAGTATTTGGAGTCGAGTTGACTTTGCTAATTTACTGCACGAATGAGAATAAGTATCGAACAAGCCATTGCAGCGTTAATAAAAGAAAATGTATCGACAATCAGTTATATTAAAATGAGTATAATTCTCCATCTGCATAGAAACTAAGATAAGACAAAATTGTATTACATTTTCTAGATCATGGCTGCTTTAATAAGATCGTTATAAACGAGTATAACCTATTCACAACGCATAAAAGTATATGTTACTTAATTTAAAGAGTTTACGTTATGAAGTTTTAATACTATGAACCTTGAATTCTTAAAAGGTCAAGAGACTTTATTTTTCAAGTTAAGAAACTTGATTTCTTAAAGTTAAGAGACTTGATATTCTAAGTTAAAGAGACTTGATATTCTAAGTTAAGAAACTTGATTTCTTAAAGTTGAGAGACTTGATATTCTAAGTTAAAGAGACTTGATATTCTAAGTTAAGAAACTTGATTTCTTAAAGTTAAGAGACTTGATATTCTAAGTTAAAGAGACTTGATATTCTAAGTTAAGAAACTTGATTTCTTAAAGTTAAGAGACTTGAAGTATTTTGAAAGTTATGTAACTTGATTTGAAAGTATAAGTCTCTTGGTTATAAAAAGAATGAATTTGTCTAAGACATAAAAAGTTATAACGACTTTATGAAAGGTTAAAGATGTCTTAGTTTTAAAGCATAAAGTTAGTATAACGACTTTATGGGAAGTTGGTTATAGCAACTTTATGGAAGGTTAAAGGAATGGTTCTCTCTAGTAATGTAAACAAGGATTAATGACTTGAAATAAGGAAGGGCAATTGGATTTAAATGCATCAATTGCTTAAAGTTATAAAGTAAGGGTCACTTGATTTAGAAGCCTAAAAATGTATTTCTAAAAGTGTAGTGACTTATGTGAAATGTAGACAAGCCTTGATACTACGGGTGTTAGTATTTTGGGATTTTATATGAAAAAGAGTCTTTTGAAAAGAATGGAAGTACGTAGTACTTTGGGTTAAATTCCCGGATTTTTATGTGAAACGAAAAGTGTCTGGAGTTTATAAAATGAAATTCATTTTTGTATCATAATGAAAGTCTAAAGATTTTATGAACTTGCCTATGCTTGCTTGTGATAGCCTTTAGTGCAAGTATTATATGTTTACGCTGTCGTGACTCTCAGTTGGAGGGTCGGCTGTCTTGTTGTGAATTTACTTGGATGTACCGACAGTGACGGAGGCTTCCACGGGTATGCTCCCATTGTGATTGATCCTTGGACATGCTTATACGATGTGGGATTCCGGGGCATGCGACCAGGATGCGGGTTAGATTTCCGGATTGTTTTTATTACTCCTTGGACATGCTTACACGATGTGGGATTCCGAGGCATACGACCAGGATGCGGGTTAGATTCCCGGATTGTTTTTATTACTCCTTGGACATGCTTACACGATGTGGGATTCCGGGGCATGCGACCAGGAGACGGGTTAGATTCCCGGATTGTTTTTATTTCTCCATGGACATACTTATACGATGTGGGATTCCGGGGAATGCGACCATGTTGGATATTGTTATTCCATGGACTAGCCCTCCATGAGGTTGTTATACCCCGTGGTTCGGGCCGTGCGAAAGGAGTTAGGACTCGAAATCAGAAAATTTCGGTCGGGGGCCTCAGCCATGGCGGATTTCAGCCATGGCGCAGGAATCGGCGCGGCGGAAGTTCAGAAGTCCGCAGGAGTTGCGGCCTTGCGGCCGACTCGCAGGCGTAAGCGAAATCTGGCGGAAAAACTTAGGAAAATCGATCTTTTCTTTTAAAAGGCCGTGGGAGGGTGTGAGTGTCCCATCTGATTTTGCATGCATTATATTGACCAAGTCTTGAAGACTTGGTCATTTTTCATCTCTCTCTTTGACAAAAGCTCTTCCTTCTCTCTTAAAATTTCAAGCTCCTTCTTCTCTCTAAAATTCCAAGAGATATTCTAGCCTTAGGAAAAATCTGAAAAGTAAAGGCAAGAAGGAAGCTTGTGGCTAGCTTGTGAAGGTTGTTGTGGTGGTGTTCTTGGAAAGGAAGCTAGCAAGTTATTGGAAAAAATTTGGCTAAAGCTCTAAGGTAATGATTCTTCCTTTATAATTAGTTTTTAGTGTTGCATGTTAAGAAGAAAGAACTTGTGGTAGTAAATAATGCTCTTAGAGTCATTGCATGCAAGAAATGTGGTTTGGGTATGAAGGATTTGGCTAAAGAGGTTATGTGAGCATGTTGTAGCCTAAAAATTACCTTAAACTTGTTAAGATTAATTGTTATAACTTATGGGGCAGAATTTTACACACCCAAGTTTAGGTGTGTAATCCCCTTTGTGTTGGTTTGGATGTTGGGCCTTAAATGTGGCGTTTGAGTGTTAAAAATCGGCCTTTGAAAAGGTGGCAAAGTGAGTAGAAACAAAGGAAATGCTGCCCAATTTTCCATAGGAATTAGTAACCTTGAACTTGGAAATATTCTACTTTGAATCTAGAAGTTAATAAACGTATTATGGTCATTATAGGTTGACGTATTACGTGTGATAGTTGGAATTCACAAGTGGATTGACCGAAGAGGTATGTAGAGCTTTCCTATCTCTTGAGCATGAGTAGTTGTATCTATGTAGTACGATTATCGTAAGATTTGATAATCTTCACCTGTTTTGAAGTATGTGATACTTGTTTCGTTTTAAAGGTATAAGTCCCTTGGACATAGGGAAATGTGTTTGACTAACGTAAAATGTTTATATAACGGCTTATTGGGAAGTTGGTTATATTAGTTTGGGAAAAAGGTAAATAAAGAAGGGTTTACTTTACATAAAATAAGTAAAGGGAAAATGAGTTGAATTTGTGGAAGGTAAATTGTTTTAAGGCATTAATGGCCTAAGGTTTTAAAGGAAATGAAGTCACTTGATTTAGAAGCTTGGGATATTTTCTAAATGGAAAATTGTGACTTGTTTTGAAAATGGTTGTGACATGATACTATGGGTATTAGTATCTTGGAAGTTTTATATAAAAATGAGTCATTTCGAAAAAGGTTTACGGTATGTGATACTTGGGTTAAATTCCCGGATTTCTCTAAAAAAGACATGTAGTACCTTAATGAGCTAAAATGAGAGGATTTATATTAATAATGTTCATAAGAAGTTAGAAGATTTCTTATCTTGTTTATGTTATGATAAGCCGGTAGCGCTTATGTTATGTATACTAGCCGGTTGTGCTGATTTATGTATTATTATTGTTATCACTGAGTATTCTGATAAGCCGGTAGCGCTTATGTTATGTATACTAGCCGGTTGTGCTGATTTATGTATTATCATTGTTATTCACGTATTCCATGGATTTGTTACCCACGACGCGAGTGCGGCGCTTGTACTCACGCGGCCCACCGGGTCCACGCGGTGAAATAGTCCTGCGGTGAAATAGTCTCACGCGGGTCCACCGGGATCCACGCGGGTGAAATAGTCCCACGCGGGTGAAATAGTCCCACGCGAGGCGGATGGCCTTATGCGGATCCACCTGATCCACGCGGGTGAAATAGTCCCGAGTAGTTGCTTAATGATACTACGCGAGAGATCTGTTTTGATCACGAGCCTCCTATTTTTATGCAAGATTATACTTACACTTGTTACTCATCGATAGTAAGGCAGTGCAACATAATTTGATTTTATCTATAACTTCGCTTATTTTGGACTTATGATATTACTACGAGATTTTCCGCTTTTACATACGTTGTGTCAGGTATCGACCCTCTTCTGGCGTTCATCTGCCGTGTAAGGGAAGCGGTGGTAGATCCTCATTCTTAGGATCTTTTACTCAGTGTCGTGAGCTTCATTTCTTCTGAGGCTCGACTTTTGGTACGGTTCTCCCCTGTTGTTGATGTTTTGTACATTCAGGGCATGACGGCCCCGTCCGCCATAGTGTTACTCCTTCTTAGAGGCACTGTAGTCTTGTCATAACTTGGTTCGTTTAAGGATGTAATCGTTCGGTTTTATGTACTTTTGAGGTAGCCATTTTGGGCTGACTATGTTATATCATTATGATTGTTTATCGCGAGCTTATATTCCGCGGTTTTCTCGATGTTGTATCGCAAGGGTGCGGGTTAAGGCACCGGTCACGGATCCGGTCGGGTCGTGAGGTTTAGTGACGCAGATGGTGCAGTAGTTAGCTCGTGATTGCCCGGTCGACGACGACGTGATGGTTCGTAGTTAGCTTTCATTTGCCGTCGATTCTATGGCACGCTTTGGTGCAGACTCGTAGATAGCTTTCGACTTGCCCGGCCATATCTCGTGGCGGCAGTGGATCTGTAGTTGGCTTTCGTACTTGCCCGATCGATTATTACGCAGTCGATCTCGTAGTTGACTTTCGTCTTGCCGCGGGTTTATGATGCAGTGGATCAGTGGTTCGCTTTCCTACTTGCGTCAGATTATGACACAGTGGGACTCGTGTTCATGTATACTTATTGGTGTTATATTATATCATGGATCGCCGATGCGATGAGGCGAATTCCACGGGCATGATTGATATTATGGGCATGAGACCCATGGTTATATATGAGTAATGACTTGAGGGCTTGCGTCCCTGACTTGACATGACTGCTTATGTATTGTGTAATGTAGTTTGGCTATCATACATGTCTCATGTTTTATATAGACTGTTATGATTTCATTACAGTATTTTCAGTTTCACATACTTGGTACATATTTCGTACTGACATCCTTCGGGGGGCTGCGTTCATGCCGCAAGTTGAGGTACATAGCTTGCTGATCCTCATTCTTAGGATCGTTGTTCAGTCCTTGGAAAGCTCCCTTTCTCCGGAGGCTTTGTCGTTTGGTACAGTTCCCTGAGGTTGTAGATTTTTGTAATACTTGCACTAAAGGCTATCACAAGCAAGCATAGGTAAGTTCATAAAATCTTTAGACTTTCATTATCATACAAAAATGAATTTCATTTTATAAACTCCAGACACTTTTCGTTTCACATAAAAATTCGGGAATTTAACCCAAAGTACTACGTACTTCCATTCTTTTCAAAAGACTCATTTTCATATAAAACCCCAAGATACTAACACCCGTAGTATCAAGGCATGTCTATATTTCAAACAAGTCACTACATTTTTAGAAATATATTTCTAGGCTTCTAAATCAAGTGACTCTTACTTTAAAACTCTAAGCAATTGATACCTTTAAATCAAATTGTCCTTCCTTATTTCAAGTCATTTCTGTCACGACCCGATTCCGGGCCCGTGACTGGTGCCTTACCCCGGGCACCCTAGTGATACAACATCAGAGTAATCAGCGGAATATAAAACGATACAAGACATATTATGAAATATGAAACAATAATCTGAGAAAAACTTGCCTTTCGGCATATATAAAAATGACAACTTTTTCAACATGAACAGTTTAATCCTTTTTACAACCCTGCCACAACAAGATTCTGCACTTACGAAAGATATGACAACAACGACGGGACAGGGCCCCGTCATACCCCTGAATGTAAGCACCTACGACAACAGGGGACTATACCAAGATAAGCCTCCGGAGAAACGGAGCTTCCCAAAAGTTCGACGTGACCCAAGAGCGAGGATCAACGATCGGTGTACCTTTACTGCGCGCATGAACGCAGCCCCGGCGAGGTCGATAACAGTAATTTGTGAAATCGAAAATAAATCAGAAATGAAATCATAGTAGTCATATAAAGCAGAGACACGTATGATAACCAAACTACGATTCTGACAAAGAAGTCATGTCAAGTCGTGACTCACGCCTCAAGTCATCACTCAAGTATAACAAGGGTCTCGGCCCACAACATCAATCATGCGTGGAATACCTTCCTCATCACGGCATCATGATATAAAAGCACGAGGAACACACATGAACACGTGTCCACTGTGTCATAATAAATCTGCGGGGTAAGTACGAAGGCATAGCCGACTACTAAAACCCACAGTACCAACAAGGTCATGAATCAGATCATAAGATCTGTCTAGACCGTTACATGATCAAAGCCGCCACTTGCCCGATGTCAATGTCGCGTCTAACCCCGAACTCCCGCAGACTCGCATAGGCCAATCTCATCGCCCGTGAGGTATTCCCGCATCGAGGTAGCTACTCCCGGCATCGCCCCGACTTCCGAGTCCGCATGGCCATGCGACCGCATGCCCATAAAGGACGACGCTAACCGGAACTCGTAGCTCGCATAGGCCCCGGGACCCGCATGAGGTATTCTCGAATCATGGTCCTGCATCACCTGAGTCTACCCAGACGTGCGCGACAACCGGAATCATCTCAAGAGATGAATGCCACAATACTATCATAACGATCGATAGTTAATAAGCACAATCAAGGAAACCCTTTACACAAACATCACAAGATACTAACACACGTAGCGTCCTAACACGTTTACTTATCAAAGCAACAAGAAAGTATTACAAGGCTATCACAAACCAATACAATCAAGTTGTTCACACAAGGTACTTCCTATATGATCAACAAGATCGGGTTTTATCCCCAAAGTACTTCATACATTAACTCTTTAAAGATACGTTACTTTCACAAAAGTCACACAATACCCGTAGTATATGAAAATAGAGTGATTATCTTTTTAAAGAAAATCAATTACTTCTCTTTGTAAAATCAAGTAGCAACATTCTTTTCCAATGTTCAAGTTTGCCTAATTTCCAATGTTCAAGTTTCTCATTTTTTGAAAGGTTTCAGTAGTTCATAGTCTTATTCATTTAAGAATATAATTCTCCTTTAAACAACTGAGAAACCTAAGCCTTATATGTGAGTAGGATATTCTTGTTTATTACAATCTTATTACAAATGACCATGATCTAGGAAATATCATTTTGTCTCATCTTAGCTTCTATGCGGATGGAAGCTTCTTGGTTTTAATAATACTTAATTAGTCAAAACATTTCCTTTTATTAACGCGGTTGGTTTGTCGATACATTCGATTTCAAATCGGTAAAACATTCTTAAGCTATACTAACTTCCATAAAGCTAGTATAACTCTTAAGTTTTTCAAACCAAGTATATTACTTCTTCTTTCAAAATGATTCAAAATCTTTTGAAATACTTCAAGTTCTTTATTAACACATAACAAGCGCTTATAGTTCAAATCGTTACCTTTTAAAGACTAAGTATTTTCTTACCAACATAAAATTATAACCAACTTCCATAAAGCGGTTATAACACTTTATGTTTTAAATCAACCAAATACGTTTAGCACGTATGCGTCAGCATTACATAGTTCACACATATCATGCTAGAAGAGATAGGAAGAGGTTCACATACCGCGACGAGTATCGACTAATAGCAAACGCCCAAGTACTTCCAAACGCCTGCTACTCCTGCCCAGTAGATCGCGCCACACGTAGTACTTGACCTATAAGGCCAAGGCGCTTATTAACATTTAGATCTCATCGCAGAACATTCTCTACCAAAATTCTAAGAAGACCCCGCAACAGCGTAAATCTCCTCTCTATCGGTAGCCAATGGCAACCAGGGGTTATACATCTAACCTAACGGTACAATTCTACTACGGTACTACTACAAGTCTCATCGTAATACAGCCTATGTAATTACATTCGGTATTCTTCTTTCAATTCGTGCTTAAGTCGCAAGACATTCAGTAAGTATTATTCAGCTTAAGTCAAAAGACATTGCGATACTACGTTCATTCTATATATAGTATACTTCAATTATATATTCTAACAATATGTAATATCCAATTACAATAGAGGACAAGATAATTACCTCGATAAGCCCATAATTATCCTAGTTAAAGTCGATCTGGGAAATCGTTTAGCTCCAACTCCGAGCGCTCAACCGCCTAAACCACCCTTAAGTTCTAACCAACTTCTACACAATACTCAACGGACTATGGAGATTTTCCTGTGGTTTCGGTTTTGACTGACGGAAGTATAATAGTATTTTTGTTATACCCGTATTTCCGCAGTATATGCGTATGGACGACGCATGAAATTTGAGCCTTAAGTTAGGCATCGATTCGAAATTTGGGCACAAGTGCCGATTAGAGTCGTCGACGAAACGCTTCCACGCTTACGTTGGAGAAATTCCGCCATGTCATTTAGTATTTTTGGATTTTTCCGAGCGACGAACATTTTTGGATTAACGGAGGTGACACTTGTCACCTCATTGACGGCAAAGAGGAGGCTTCGCTCGCCGATTGGTCCTCCTTTTGTGCCTTGCTTTGTAGCTTGTTTTGTGGAGTGTTTTGTGGAGTGTTTTGTGGGTGCACTTGGCTTGATCTCGCCTTACACTTGCCTTGCACATGGCTTGATCTTGGCCATCGGTTGGCCTTTGGTTTTGCTATAAATACCCCCTCTCTCAAGACTTCTTCATCCACTCTTCACTTGCCTAAGTCTTGAGAACCCCTCCTCCTCCTCTTGTTGACTCTCGCCCAAGAGCCCTCTCCCTCGTGAAGGCCTTTTGGCCAAACCTTCCCCTTTGTGAAGTAAAGCCGAGAACACCCCTCCTTGGGTGTTGTTCTCGTGGTACCCCCTTTGTGGTATTGAAATACTCCTCCAAGTATTGTTATAATGCCCAAAATACCTTAGCCTTATACCTTGTAGTATTCCAAAGTTACCTCTATACGTAGAGTCCGGAATACTACCTTTGTCCTTTTAGTCTCAAACCGAAACCCTAGGAAACCTTCACTGTTGGTTGAAGTTTTGGAGTAAGTTAGTTAGAACTTCTAAGGGTTGTTGAGCGGATTGGAGCACTCGAGTAGAGCTAAACCTTGCTCGTGAGCGACTTTAAACTCGGATAATTTTGGGCTTATCGAGGTATATATCTTGTCCCCTATTGTAATTGGAAATTACATAAGTGTTGAAATATAGTGTTGTATACTATATATAGAATCAACGTAGTTGTTGGCAATGTCTTTTGACTTAAGCTCAAGAATAAAGAATCGAATCGAATCAATTAAATAGGGTATCAGACAAGAGACTTGTGTAGTATTACTATATAGTAGAATTGTACGCGTCCGGTTAGGCGTGTTAACCCCTCGGTTGGCTTCGTAGCCAATTCTCGATAGAGGAGTTTTACGCCGCCATTGCGGGGAGTCCGCCAATTTTCTCGTAGAATGTTCTACGTTAAGATCTAGATTTTTTTATGCGCGCTTGTGGCCTTATAGGTTGAAGTGCTACGGTGACGTAATCTTACGGACTAAGGAGTAGCCGACGGTTTGAGGTACTGGAGCGTTTGCTATTAGTCGATAATCGTCGCGAGGTATGTGAACCTCTTCCTATCTCTTCTAGCATGATATGTGTGAACTATGTAGTGACGGTAGACGTCATATGTTAATCGTGTTTGATTGTCTTAAAACATAAAGTGTTATAACGCTTTATGGGAAGTCGTTATAACGGCTTTATGTAGGTAAGAAAATACTTTGTGGTTTTAAAAGGTAAATCGATGTGAATTGTAATCGCTTGTTATAATAAAGAACTTGATGTATTTCAAAAGATTTATAATCGCTTTGAAGGAAGAGTAACACTTGGTTTTAAAGGTTTTAAAAAGAGTTATACTAGCTATATGGGGAGTTAGGTATAATGTCTTAAGAGAGGTAAAGAAAATGGTTTACTGATGTTAGAAGTTAAGAGACTTGATCTTATAAGATAAGAGACTTAACTTATTTGTTTTAATGTGAATGTTTGTGTGAAACCTCATTCGTGAGTAATGAGTACTTGGTTTTATTTAAAGGATAATGTTTTCTTGATTTGAAATCGTAATGTGTATCGGCAGCACCAATGCAGCGTTAATAAAGGAAAATGTATTGAATAATGATGAATTGTATTAAAACCAAGAGAAACCTCCATCCGCATAGAAACTAAGATGAGACAAAATGATATTACATTTTCTAGATCATTGTAATAAGAATGTTGTAAACAAGAATAACCTACTCACGTGAGACATATATTACTCAATTGTTCTAAAAAGAAATCAAGTGATTAAGTTTATGAACTATGAAACCATTTGAAAACGGCGAGCTTGAGTAATTGAAACTAGGCAACCGAACTTAGGAAAAGAATGTTGTTACTTGATTTTGAAAAGGAATGTGGTTGGTCATTCTAATACTACGTATCGGGTGACTTTGATAAGTAATGGATCTCTTTAAAGAATTTAACGTCACGTAGTACTTTAGGTTAAAACCCGACTTTGGCATAAAATGAAGGTACTTGAGTGATGGAAACATGCCTATGCTTGTTGTGGTGAAACATTCCTATGCTTGTTGTTGTGAAACTTGCCTATGCTTGTGATGATAGCCTTTGTTGTGCAAGTGTGGTGTTTCGTGTTACCGGCGTCTCGATAGAGGCCGGTTGGATCAGTTGAGGTTTCTTACTGCTCGCCCGTATCGGTGGTCGGCTCGTATTTGCCGCCTCGTGATCGATTCGCTCGTATCGTAGTCGACCGCACTTGCCCCGCTCAGTATAGTGACGGTTTCGTGATACGCCTTGGTCCCCGTGGTCACCAGACTTGCCCGGCCGCCACGTGACACCGCCTTGGTATCCGATGAGTCGGCTCGCACTTGCCCCGTGACGCCTTCGTGGTTGTGGTTGCATTGTATTATTGCACGGTCGGATCCTAGTTGTACTTGTCTCAGACGGTTTTTATGACACAGTGGGACCCGTGTTCATGTATACTCCTTGGTATTGTTATATCATAAATCGCCGGCGATGAGAAGAAATTCCACGCACGAGTGATGATTTGGAGGCGTGAGTCCTCGACTTGAGGTAATCGTTATATGTTATGTCTCGTAGTTGGTCATCATACATGTCTCTCGCTTATATAGACTATTATGATTTCATTTACTGATTTACGCTTCACATACTTGGTACTGCAGATCGACCTCCTTCGGCCGTTCACGCCGCAGTAAAAGGTACATCGATCGCCGATCCCCGCTTATGGATCACATTCGGCCGTGTGGAAGCTCCGTTTCTCGAGGCTTATCTTTTGTATGTGTTCCCCGAGTTATAGGTTCTTGTACATTCGTGGTATGGCGGGCCCCGTCCGTCATAGTTGTTGTAAATCTTATGTCCGTAGAATCACATTTGCGGGGTTGTAAAAGGATTAAACTGCTCGGGTTTTATGTATATACCAAGGCAAATCGCTTGCTGGCCTGCTTATTTATCATGTCTCTCATTTCATGTTTAAAGTTTTTATTTCACGGTTTTCTCGATGTTGTATCGCTAGGGTGCCCGGTAAGGCACGATCACGCCCGATTTTTCGGGTGTGACAAAGTGGTATCGAGCGATTAATCCTCTGAAAGTGTCTGCATCGCTCTAGTAAGTCTTGATTATCGGTGTGTTGCACCACATCTATAATCGTGAGGCTATAGGACATTTAGGATTGGTTTCATTCTTCTCATTCTCGAGATCGTGCCTTAGAGTGTGATAAGATCGACCCTCCGACGTGTTTCGTTTTACCGATTATGCCTCGCGAAAGGCAACCCGCCCGTGGCGGCAAGGCGATGAGGATCTGCGAGAGCAAATGGCGAGACCACAAGACTGAGCCTCCACCCGCATCGGAGCAGGAGGAGATGAGTTCAAGGAGTGGCCGATTAATGGCCGTGGTCAGGCTGACTTGAGGATAGCCGACGCAGCAGCCCAGCGCACCGATGGTTCACCCTAGATCGATAGTTCGAGGCTACGGATTTTCCGAGTTGTAGGCCGCGAGTTTTATGGGTCGAGGCTCGAGGATGATCCGCAGGAGTTCATCCGATTCACGCCGATCGCGAGAGTGATCGAGGCATCGGAGACCGAGTCGGTGGCCTTAGGTTCACATCAATCGCGTGATACCGCAATGATCGGTTTGATTCGGGAGCTGCCCAGGGGAGAGCATGACTTCCGGTATGGAACGAAGTTCTCGAGGCCTTTCTTGCACATTTCTTGCCTCCCGTATGAGGAGGGCTCGCCGGCAGATTTTTGGTGTTACGGCGAATCGCGACGGCTCGGGAGTACAATGTGGAGTTTGACTCATCGCCTTGACGTCCCGCGTTAGTAGCTAGTATGGAGGATCGAGTGCACCGATATGTTACGTGGCTCGATGATTGCCTTGCAGAGTTGTTCGTAGCTCTTCACCGGGCATGGACATCGCCGCACGCAGCGTATACACTGGATGCGAGGAGCGGATAAATCGACGGAATGGCCAAGGTCGTGAGAGGGCCGAACAGCGAGGTCCTTTGGTGACTTTCGAGGCGGACCGTCTCGGCGGTAGACTAGTTATGTACCTCCGCCAAGACAGAGTGGTCCTCCACGCCTTTCGACCTTCGGATATTCGAGAGCGTGCCTGGCTCCTGTGTTTCAGATTTTCGAGGAGCGAGTGCTCACGGACGAGGTTGCCCTTGTCTCAGCTGTGGCTGTGGAAAGCTCCATAAGGGAGAGGTCGTACTAACTCTGAGATTGTTATTTTCGCGCCAACAGGCCATCCGGCAAGAGATCGTCCACTGTGGGTAGTAGCACCGGTAGATAGCAAGGACTACTAGAGCATTCGGGTTCTTCACCTTCCGTAACTGTGCAGATGTTCAGACACCTAAGGCCCCAGAGGTCGCGGTGGGAGTTCCAGCTTTAGCGGCCCTTTGAACCGCCTATTTTCGTGTATATCCTTAACCCTCTAGAGACTTATATTGTATTGATGTTGATGATGTGTTTAGTGTTATGTTCGATAGCTTTGTGCAAAATGTGATTTAGTACGGTTGATGAAAAGGGTAATCCGGGGCATGGAAAGTGTGAACTTTAGGACATTTTATGTTGAGACCTTACAGTAAGGTCGTCTTGAGTAAAAGATTTATTTTTTTATGTTTGACCTTTATCGTAACGCGAGTACGTGGGTTATAATTGTGTGATAAGTCCACGAGTAATGGGATGGAAGTGGTAGCTTTCATGGCTTGAATAGGTAAGATTGTTCCGCGTCGGCGAGCAAGAGTCGCGCGGGGGTCGGGTTGAGGACCATTTACGGTCAACCCAGAACCCGGTTTGGGGTGGGCCTGGGTGGTCCTCCAGTGGTAGGTCACGAGGGTGCTAGGCCCAAGTTTAGATGACCATCGATGAGTTCGTGGACGCGCTCGATCGACCAGTTCAAGGCCGGAATGGCCTTAGGAAATCGAGGTTAGCGAGATGACCAAGTTCGAGGTGACTCGGGTTGGAAATGCGTTGACTGAAGTGCGGTGCGGATACTAGAACGAGTTCGAAAGTGTTCGTGACCAGTACTACGAGAAGCGGAGAAGTGAACGTGTGTTTTGTGGCAGTGTTGCATGATTATTTTCAGACGTATAGCGGTGAAGACTATCGACGCCGCTTGTTTTGAGACCTAGAAGGAACATTCGACGAATGTTTCTAAGGAAGAATGTTATACCCGTATTTCCGCAGTATGTACGCATGGACGTCGCGTTTAAATTTGAGCCTTAAGTTAGGCATCGATTCGAAATTTGGGCACAAGTGCCGATTAGAGTCGTCGACGAAAACGTTTCCACTTTACGTTGGAGAAATTCCGCTATGTCATTTAGTATTTTTGCGGATTTTTCCGAGCGACGGAACATTTTTGGATTAACGGGAGGTGACACTTGTCACCTCATTGACGGCAAAGAGGAGGCTTGGCCTTCGCCGATTGGTCCCTCCTTTTGTGCCTTGCTTTGTGGCTTGTTTTGTGGAGTGTTTTGTGAGTGTTTTGTGGGTGCACTTGGCTTGATCTTCGCCTTACACTTGCCTTGCACATGGCTTGATCTTGGCCATTGGTTGGCCTTTGGTTTTGCTATAAATACCCCCTCTCTTGAAGACTTCTTCATCCACTCTTCACTTGCCTAAGTCTTGAGAACCCCTCCTCCCTCTTGTTGACTCGCCCAAGAGCCCTCTCCTCAGTGAAGGCCTTTTGGCCAAACCTTCCCTCATGAGCTAAAGCCGAGAACACCCCTCCCTTGGTGTTGTTCTCGTGTGGTACCCCTTTGTGGTATTGAAATACTCCTCCAAGTATTGTTATAATGCCCAAAATACCTTAGTTTTATACCTTGTAGTATTCCAAAGTTACCTCTATACGTAGAGTCCAAATACTACCTTTTGTCCTTTTAGTCTCAAACCGAAACCCTGAGGAAACCTTCACCGTTGGTTGAAGTTTTGGAGTAGAAGTTAGTTAGAACTTCTAAGGGTTGTTGGAGCGGATCGAGCACTTCGGAGTAGGAGCTAAACCTTGCTCGAGAGCGACTTTAAACTCGGATAATTTTTGGGCTTATCGAGGTATATATCTTGTCCCCCTATTGTAATTGGAAATTACATAAGTGTTGAAATATAGTGTTGTATACTATATATAGAACTGAACGTAGTTGTTGGCAATGTCTTTTGACTTAAGCCTGAAGAATAAAGAATCGAATCAATCAGAATTAAATAGATCAGACATTAGACTTGTGTAGTATTACTGTATAGTAGAATTGTACGCGTCCAGTTAGACGTGTTAACCCCCCCCTGGTTGGCTTGGTAGCCGACCTCGATAGAGGAGGAGTTTTACGCTGTTGCGGGAGTCTTTAATTTTCTGTAGAATGTTCTACGTTAAGATCTAGATTTTTTTATAAGCGCCTTGTGGCCTTATAGGTTGAAGTGCTACGTGTGACGTAATCTTCTGGACTAAGGAGTAGCCGACGGTTTGAGGTACTTCGGGCGCTTGCTATTAGTCGATAATCGCCGCGAGGTATGTGAACCTCTTCCTATCTCTTCTAGCATGATATGTGTGAACTATGTAGCACGGTGACGCATATGTTAATCGTGTTTGATTGTCTTAAAACATAAAGTGTTATAACGCTTTATGGAAGTAGTTATAACGGCTTTATGTAGGTAAGAAAATACTTTGTGGTTTTAAAAGGTAATCACGTGGAATTGTAATCGCTTGTTATAATAAAGAACTTGATGTATTTCAAAAGATTTATAATCGTTTTGAAGGAAGAGTAACACTTGGTTTTAAAGGTTTTAAAAAGAGTTATACTAGCTTTATGGAGTTAGGTATAATGTCTTAAGAGAGTAAAGAAAATGGTTTACTAATGTTAGAAGTTAAGAGACTTGATCTTATAAGATAAGAGACTTAACTTATTTGTTTTAATGTGAATGTTTGTGAAACCTCATTCGTGAGTAATGAGTACTTGGTTTTATTTAAAGGATAATGTTTTACTGATTTCGGAAATCAGAATGTGTATCGACAGACCACTGCAGCGTTAATAAAGGAAAATGTATTGAATAATGATGAATTGTATTAAAACCAGTAGAAACCTCCATCCGCATAAACTAAGATGAGACAAAATGATATTACATTTTCTAGATCATGGCTGCTGTAATAAGAATGTTGTAAACAAGAATAACCTACTCTCACGTGAGACATATATTACTCAATTGTTCTAAAAAGAAATCAAGTGATTAAGTTTATGAACTATGAAACCATTTGAAAATGAGGAGCTTGAGTAATTGAAACTAGGCAAACTGGAACTTAGAAAAAGAATGTTGTTACTTGATTTTGAAAAGGAATGCTGGTCGGGTCATTCTAATACTACGTATCGGGTGACTTTGATAAGTAATGGATCTCTTTTAAAGAATTTAACGACGTAGTACTTTAGTTAAAACCGGACTTTGGCATAAAATGAAGGTACTTTGAGTGATGTGAAACATGCCATGCTTGTTGTGGTGAAACATTCTATGCTTGTTGTTGTGAAACTTGCCTATGCTTGTGATGATAGCCTTTGTTGTGCAAGTGTGGTGTTTCGTGTTCCGCGTCTCTCGATGAGGCGGTTGGTAGTTGAGGTTTCTTCTTGTTCGCCTGGGTATCCGTGGTCGGCTCTCGTATTTGCCGCCTCGTGGTGATTCGGCCTTGGTATCGGTAGTCACCCTCGCGCTTGCCGTTCGATTATAGTAGCGAAGTTTCGTGATACTGACCTTGGTCCTGGTGGTCACCCTCGTACTTGCCGGTCGGCTACGTGGCCGCCTTGGTATCCGATGAGTCGGCTCTCGCTTGCCGTGTCAACCGTGGTTGTGGTTGCATTGTATTATTAACGCAGTCGGATCCGTAGTTGTACTTGTCTGACGGTTTTTATGACACACAGTGGGACACGGTGTTCATGTATACTCCTTGGTATTGTTATATCATAAAGCCGCCGGCGGTGAGGAAGAAATTCCACGGCACGAGTGATGATTTGGGCGTGAGTCCTCGACTTGAGGTAATCTGGTTATATGTTATGTCGTAGTTGGTCATCATACATGTCTCTCGCTATATAGACTATTATGATTTCATTTACGATTTCTGATTTCACATACTTAGTACTGTTATCGACCTCGCCGGGGTGCGTTCATCCGCAGTAAAAGGTACATCACCGTCGATCCCCACTTATAGGATCACATTCACGTGTTGGGAAGCTCCGCTTTCTCGGAGGCTTATCTTTTGGCATGTGTTCCTCGAGTTATAGGTTCTTGTACATTGGGGTATGGCGGGGCCTGTCCGTCATAGTTGTTGTAAATCTTATGTGTAGAATCGCTGTGGGCGTGGTTGTAAAAGGATTAAACTGTGGTTTTATGTATATCTTGAAGGCAACTGCTTTGGTTGCTTTGTTTATTTATCATGTCTCTCATTTCATGTTTAAAGTTTTTATTTCCTGGTTTTCTCGATGTTGTATCGCTAGGGTGCCGGGTAAGGCACTATCACGCCCGATTTTTGGGGTGTGACAATTTTTCTGGCTTTTAGATAGGTATAACCTTAGAATACAAGGTATATGGCTAAGGTAATTTGGGCATTATAACAATACTTTTGAGAGTATTTCTACACCACAAAGGGGTATTATCTGAAAGCAACAAGGCTAGGGGTACCCCACTGCCACACTACTAGGAGGGAGAGGGCTCTCGGCCAGGGGCCTTTCAAAGGGAGAGGGGCTCTTGGGCAGAGTCAACAAGAGGGGAGAGGGAGGATTTTAACACTAAGGATTATTTAGGAATGGATGAATAAGTCTTCAAAGGGATGGGTATTTATAGGCCAAGTGAAGGCGCCAACCAATGGCCAAGATTGAGCCAAGTGCTACACAAGTGTAAGGCCAAGATTTGGGCATGTGTACATAGCCAACTTGCACACAAAATATCCTACCTACTACTTGACAAAACTCACCCAATTCGTCCCATGCTTTATCACTCCCACCAACTAGAGGGTGACAAGTGTCGCCTCTCGCTGGTCAAAATGTTCGCCTCTCGGAAAAATCCAAAAATTAGAAATGACATAGCCGAAATTCCCTACGAAAGTGTGAAAGCGTTTTACTAAAAACGACTCAAACCGGTGTTATGCACAAATAAAATTCGCCAAGCACTTTAAGGCACAAACTTTCTACGTCGTCCCGCGTCATACTCGGAAATACGGGTATAACATTCTCCCCTTTAGAAACATTCGTCCGAATGTTCCTTCTAAGTCTCAAAACAAGCGCGCCCAAGATAGTCTTCACTACTATACTTACGAGAACAAACTCACGCACATGGCCACGTAAACAAGCTGCGCAAAATACTTATATCCAAGTCCACGAGGAAACACCTCTAACATCACCACACACCTCTCTCCAGTGCTAAAATATACTTCGCCCGTGCCTCTCTACAAAAGAAATGATCACACCTATGCTCGCCATACATGCTCACTTCTCTCTTTACTCGTCGTAGATACCACTTTGTCACTTTGCTCGAGGCATTAACCTTCTCAGCGACTCCAACAAATGGCACCACTTTTGTCCCTTTGTCGCGAGCCTTGCTCGGCGACCCAACAAATGGTGCGGGTGCTGCGATCCCGAGGATGTCGTACACTCAAACTCTTACCACATTACGATACGGCTTCATTATCTAAAACTCGGTTACTATCTCTAACGTGGTCATCATTAATCGGGAACACTGATGGATCTCGATACTTTCCGATCATATCAATACGAAGACCGGACGTCGCCTCTAAGTCGGACGACAATTGCTAACATATAGGCAACTGGCCTATTCTTCACATGAACTCAAAGGGCCCAAAGTAACTCGGGCTAAGTTTTCCTCTGCTTTCCAAAACTCGTCACACCTAACCGGTGGTACTTTCAAGAAGACCGTCGGCTCAACTCTAAGCGTCGTCGCGATTATCCATACGATTCCTCGTAGCTACTGAACCTCTTCTAGACAAGCTTTACCTATCCACGGTCTGTGGGACAAGCTCAACTAACTAATCGAACCTTGCCAACATCGAACCAATCGGCCGGCAATTTACACTTCCGCCCAACAAGGCCTCGTAAGGCGACACTCGAAAACTGAAATGGTATCTTAAACACTCCTCCGCAGAGACAACAATCCACAACTACCTCAAATACACATCGCCCGAGGCGAATGCGGTCTGAGACTCCTGAGTTCCTAACCTCGCTTGGTAAAACTTCCAAACAAAAACAGCGTACCACAGGCTCCACTGCATCTTAAGGTGAAGGTAGGCACCGTGCGACCTTACAACCTTTCGATAACTCAACACACCAGTAAACGGTCTGACCAGAAGAACATGATGGGCTGCCCCATCGGCCCGACCAGTCGAACGTCCACGAATTCGTCTGGTTAACTAAACTTGGGCCTAACACCTCACAACTCCTAACACAAGCGGGACCACCACAACCGACCCACTGAAACAGGCGCGGGTTGACGCATCATGGCCTCAATCCGACCCGGCAACGCACAACACTAGCTCCCGATCCTAACAATCTCACTAATCATGTTTGAAAACCTAGCGGTCTTCTTAGCTCAACTACCCCTTTCATTCCACTACTAGGGACTATCCTAACATAACTCACGTGCACTATGCACTTCCAATAAAGTCAAACATAACACTACACCTTTTCTCGAGATGTCCTCACCTCTAAGGTCTTTACGTAAAAAGCTCTAAGGCTCAAACCTTCTCTATCCCCAAAATCTTACTCGGTTAAACAACCATGATCTAATCACGACTAACACCGCTATCGTAACATAGCACTTAAGGTATACTCACCTTATCACACATCACGATTTCTGAGGGTTAAAGATATATCTATATCTCTTCTTCCACTCCTTAGTCGTTCTAATCAAACTCCCGTGGCGCGTAGCTAAGGAAGGTGACGACTACCCATCGATCTCAAGGCTAAGTCCTCCTGAGGACACCCGTTCGACACATGGCCTCGACGGCGCAGTACAACAAGTACTAACTAAAAGACGACATTCCGGGATGGCGTCACATCGTGTGAACCGAAGCCCCGGAGTTCTAACCAACTCCTGCGTACCCGAATGTCACGAACTCGTGGAAGACCACTCTGCATCGCGGAGGTGCATAATCTAATCTGCGGTGAGGTGACTCGCCTCGAAAGTTACCAAAGGACCTTCTTTGCTCTGGCCTCTTACATTTGTCGCCGTTAACGTCGATCTCTACGCTTCTCGGCTGCTGCGCATAAGCCCGCATACGTGCCATGCTCAAGCCCAATCAAGAATTACTCTTGCACAACCCTCTTTTAGATAGTCCTCAAGACTCGCGGTACATCGGTATACTCTCTGGTAGCCAAATCTATAGCTAATGTGGTTGCTTCTTTGCAATCTATATTCACGTTCGCTGCGTGGGCGAAGGTTCAAATATCATGGCGCGATGAGGCTGCTGCCCGTGCTAAACTTCTGCGGGCTAGTGACATCGCAGAACTCCCGAATGAAGCACCACCAAGGTGATAATTGGGCTGTGCCACGTAACCCTCTGTACTCTACTCGCAGCCTCCGCCGCTTGCCTCACTCTGGGCGGGTTGCCTACGCGGAGGCATAACGATAAGGAAAGAATTTACGTTAGAGGTCCAACTTACAACACGGCTCTAAGGCACGATCTCGAGTGAGAAGAATAGAAACCAATCCTAAATATCCTATAGCCTCACGATTATTGGTGTGGTGCGCACACCGATAATCAAGACTTCTTGGATACGATGTAGACACTTTCCGAGGATTAATCGCTCGATACCACTTTTGTCACGACCCGATTAAGACGTGGTCGTGCCTTACCCCGCACCCTAGTGATACAACATCGAGTGTCATGGAATATAAACGATACAAGACATATTATGAAATATGAAACAATAATCGAGAAAAACTTGCTTTTCGGCATATATAAAAATGACAACTTTTTCAACATGAGCGGTTTAATCCTTTTACAACCACACTTAAGATTACTACAGACCTCACGAAAGATATGACAACAACGACGGGGACGGGGCCGTCATACCACGAATGTAGCACTACGACAACGAGGACTATACGAATAAGCCTCGGAGAAACGGGCTTCCCAAGCTGACGTGACCACTAAGAGCGAGGATCAACGGCGGTGTACCTTTACTGCGGCATGAACGCGGCCCGAAGAGGCGATCTAACAGTGCAGTATGTGAAACGAAAATAAATCGTAAATGAAATCATAGTAGTCATATAAAGCGGAGACATGTATGATAACCAAACTACGATTCTACAACAAAGCGATCGTGTCGAGTCGAGGACTCACGCCTCAAGTCATCACTCGAGTATAACAAGGGTCTCGGGCCACAACATCAATCATGCGTGGAATACCTTCCTCACTGCGATCTATGATATAAAAGCACCGAGGAACACACATGAACACGGGTCCACTGTGTCATAATAAAGCATGCGGGGTAAATGCGAAGGCATAGCCGACTACTAAAAACCCACGGTACCAACAAGGTCATGAATCAGATCATAAGATCTGTCTAGACCGTCACATGATCAAAGCCGCCACTTGCGCGATGCTCGATGTCGCGTCTAACCTCGAACTCCCGCGACTCGCGTAGGCCAATCTCATCGGCCCGCGTGAGGTATTCCCGCGTCGAGGGTAGCTACTCCGGCGTCGATCACGGACTTCCGAGTCGCGTAGCCAAGGACCGCATGCCCATAAAGGACGACGCTAACACGGAACTCTCGTAGCTCGCGTAGGCCCCGGGACCGCGTGAGGTATTCTCGAATCACGGTCCCGCACCGCCGAGTCTACCCGCGTCGGAGGCGGCTTAACCCGGAATCATCTCGAGATGAATGCCACAATACTATCATAACGATCGATAGTTAATAAGCACAATCAAGGGAAACCCCTTTACACAAACATCACAAGATACTAACACACGTAGCGTCCTAACACGTTTACTTATCAAAGCAACAAGAAAGTATTACAAGGCTATCACAAACCAATACAATCAAGTTGTTCACACAAGGTACTTCTACTATATGATCAACAAGATCGGGTTTTATCCCCAAAGTACTTCATACATTAACTCTTTAAAAGATACGTTACTTTCACAAAAGTCACACAATACGTAGTATATGAAAATAGAGTGATTATCTTTTAAAGAAAATCAATTACTTCTCTTTGTAAAATCAAGTAGCAAAATACTTTTCCAAAGTTCAAGGTTGCCAAATATCCAATGTACAAGTTTCTCATTTTATTTAAAGTTTTAGAACTTCATAGTCTTAATCATTTAAGAATATAATTCTCCTTTAAACAATCTGAGAAACCTAAGCCTTATATGTGAGTAGGATATTCTTGTTTATTACAATCTTATTACAGCAGCCATGATCTAGGAAATATCATTTTGTCTCATCTTAGCTTCTATGCAGATGGGAAAGCTTCTTGGTTTTAATAATACTTAATTAGTCAAAACATTTCCTTTTATTAACGCTGCGATGGTTTGTCGATACACATTCGATTTCAAATCGATAAAACATTCTTAAGCGTTATACCTAACTTCCCATAAAGCTAGTATAACTCTTAAGTTTTTCAAAACCAAGTATATTACTTCTTCTTTCAAAATGATTCAAAATCTTTTGAAATACTTCAAGTTCTTTATTAACACATAACAAGCGCTTATAGTTCAAATCGATTTACCTTTTAAAGACCACAAGTATTTTCTTACCAACATAAAACGTTATAACCAACTTCCCATAAAGCCGTTATAACACTTTATGTTTTAAATCAACCAAATACGTTTAGCACACGTATGCGTCACCGTACTACATAGTTCACACATATCATGCTAGAAGAGATAGGAAGAGGTTCACATACCTCGCGACGAGTATCGACTAATAGCAAAACGCTCAAGTACTTGACGTCGGCTACTCCTTAAGCCGAGTAGATCGCGCCACACGTAGTACTTGACCTATAAGGCCACGCGCGCATTAACATTTAGATCTCATCGTAGAACATTCTACCGAAAATTCGGCGACTCCCCATGGCGGCGTAAATCTCTCTCTCTCTATCGAGGTAGCTACCAAGCCAACCAGGGGTTATACATCTAACCTAACAGTACAATTCTACTACACGGTACTACACAAGTCTCATGTCTGAATACATGTAATTACTGATTCGGTATTCTTCTTTCAATTGAGCTTAAGTCGCAAGACATTGCCGTAAGTATTATCGGGCTTAAGTCAAAAGACATTGCGATACTACGTTCAGTTCTATATATAGTATACTTCAATTATATATTCTAACAATATGTAATATCCAATTACAATAGAGGACAAGATAATTACCTCGATAAGCCCATAATTATCCTAGTTAAAGTCGATCTGGGAAATCGTTTAGCTCCAACTCAGGCGCTCAACCCGCTCTAAACCACCCTTAGAAGTTCTAACCAACTTCTACACAATACTCAACGGACTATGGAGATTTTCCTAGGGTTTCGGTTTTGTGGTAGCGGAAGTATAATAGTATTTTCTGGCTTTTCGATAGGTATAACCTTAGAATACAACAAGGTATATGGCTAAGGTAATTTGGGCATTATAACAATACTTTTGAGAGTATTTCTACACCACAAAGGGGTATTATACAAAGCAACAAGGCTAGTGGGTACCACGGCCACACTACTAGGAGGGAGAGGGCTCTCGGCGAGGGGGCCTTTCAAAGGGGAGAGGGCTCTTGGGCGAGAGTCAACAAGAGGGAGAGGAGGGATTTTAACACTAAGGATTATTTAGGAATGGATGAATAAGTCTTCAAAGGGATGGGTATTTATAGGCCAAGTGAAGGCCAACGATGGCCAAGATTGAGCCAAGTGCTACACAAGTGTAAGGCAAGATTTGGGCATGTGTACATAGCCAACTTGCACACAAAATATCCTACCTACTACTTGACAAAACTCACCCAATTCGTCCCATGCTTTAGCCACTCCCACCAACTAGAGGGTGACAAGTGTCGCCCTCTCGTTGGTCCAAAATGTTTCGTCTCTCGGAAAAATCCGCAAAAATTAGAAATGACATAGCCGGAAATTCCCCTACGAAAGCTGTGAAAACGTTTGTAAAAACGACTCAAACCGGGTGTTATGCACAAATAAAATTCGGCCAAGCACTTTAAGGCACAAACTTTTCTACGTACGTCCCCGCGTACATACTCTGGAAATACGGGGTATAACAATTTCTTTGTTACATTACTAGAGAAAACCATTCTTCTAACCTTCCATAAAGTTGTTATAACCAACTTCCTATAAAACCGTTATACTAACTTTATGCCTTAGACTAATTCATTCCTTTTTTTATAACCAAGAGACTTATACTTCCAATTCAAGTTACATAACTTTCAAAACACTTCAAGTCTCTTAAATTTAGAAATCAAGTTTCTTAACTTAGAATATCAAGTATCTTTAACTTTAAAAATAAAGTCTCTTAACTTTAAAAATAAAGTCTCTTAACCTTTTAAGAATTCCAGGTTCATGGTCTTAAAACTTCATAATGTAAACTCTTTAATATTAAGTAACATATACTTTTATGCGTTGTGAATAGGTTATACTCGTTTATAACGATCTTATTAAAGCAGCCACGATCTAGAAAATGTAATACAATTTTGTCTTATCTTAGTTTCTATGCAGATGGAGAATTCTACTCATTTTAATATAATCGATTGTCGATACATTTTCTTTTATTAACGCTGCAATGGCTTGTTCGATACTTTATTCTCATTCGTGCAGTAAATTAGCAAAGTCAACTCGACTCCAAATACTTCCTAACGACTCTTACCAACATCCCCCATAAGACTTGGTAAGAACTTAGTATAACTTTTACATAGAGTAAATCAACATACATACCTCTTAACTTCTAAGAGTAGAAGGAATCATGAAATAACACCGCATGTATATTTCATACATAGAATCATGCCAAAAGAAGGAAGAAGTTCACATACCTCGCGACGATTATCGACAAATAGCAAAATGCTCCAAAGTACTTGAACCTTGATAGTTATTCCATCCTTTAAGTAGAATACGCTACTCGTAGTACTTCAACCTATATTAATCATAACATGTCTATCAACTCCTCATTTTTTTTAACGTAGAATCATACTAAGTGTAAGGTCTCTTATTCTACGAAAAATCGGGCAGCACTTTGTTTCTACGTACTTTTCTACCTTTTTCAAGGCCCGAAAATCAATAACCAAACGCCACATTTAAGGCCCAACAATTCAGCAAATACAAAGGGGATTACACGCCTAATAGGACGTGTAAAATTCTGCCCACAATCAATATAAAACTGTCCAATAATTCTAAGCCCTATTCGGCTACAATGTCACAACAATTATCAATTTCCTTTCAATTCCTTTTTCAATCCAAGTTGTTATTCCAACATGTTATTTACATAATAACAATTACAACAACTATAACTCCTTTCTTCCTTAACATGCGACGATTGTAACTACCGTCCAAATTAATTACAATATTAATGGCTAACTTGTTCATTTTCGGTTTTTAACATGTCGACATGATCCAAATCTTTTCAAACTTCATTCTATATACCACATGCTCATTTCTTAACTACTATAACATGTAATCTTCAATTACATTAAGAAGATGAAGATTTTACCTCAATAAGCCCTAATAATGTCCAAGCATAAAAGTCGATCCTTAGCAACTTTTAGATCCTATTCTTATGTTCCAATCCGCTCCAAACACTCCTTAGAAGCTCATGAAGAACTCTTCTTCAAGTTCCATCTTCAAAGTTGAAGAACACCTTAGGTTTTCGCCTTGCGACTAACGTAAAAACGTCGTTTTTCTGGGATCTTTCTAATGAGATATCCTTACAATACCCCTAGGAACCTTGGGTTAAAGTCTTGTGAATTATGATCCACATTTGCAAATTTTTTTTGTGTGGAAAAAGCTCAAAGCCGAGAGCACCCATATCTCCCTCTAAGTGTTCTAGTTTTTTTTCTAAGTGTTAGAGACTTGTCTTGCTACAAGGATGATTATATAAAACATTGGAGGGTCTAGATTACAACACATGTTGGGTTTGGATGAATGAGATTAAAATATCAAGTCAAGTGGCTCTTTGACTTAGTCAATAAACTCAAGCTCTAGCTTGCAAGATTTGTTCATCTTAGCTTTGGTCAAATGACCATTCCATCCCTGGTCTAATTCGACCAAGACCATCCAAGGGGGGTGACACGTGTCGCCCTCCCATTCGTCCATAAAATTTCGCAACCCTCATGGGCCCCACAAAACGTAAAATTTCTCAGGTGGGCCCTACGTGACCAAATCTGTAAAATACATTTCCATAATGATAATAAATTTTATACTCCTCAAATAATGCATTTTGAGAATCTAATTCTCATCAACGAATATTTTTCCTTTTCGACGTTTGGATTTTCCTTCGGAAAAACAATTCTTTCTTTCGTACCAATTTTCAAGTCTTGTGTTCTTGCGTCTATTCTCTTATTCATGTCCTGGAATTACGGGGTGTAACATTCTTCCCTCCTTAGAAACATTCGTCCCCGAATGTTCTTTCGGAGCTCAATATAGCATTTCTCGATATAGTCTCATAAAACTACACTTAATGAAATCCAATTATGCCACATATGGCCCTAATACATCGCACATGCATATCCATCCATCATAAGCCAAACGAGAAAACAAATCCAAAGTGTGCACCATCACTATTTACTCCCATTCATGGCCTAAAAGGATTATCTCTTCGTACCTACAACTTACACTAGCATACTTACATAACCTCCATACCGATTCTGGCCTCCAATCTTTGGAGTCACTCTATTAAACAATATAAGGCCATTTCCAGCTCTCACGACCTGGTTCCGGTGGAATGCGTCCACGAACCCGTAAAACAATTAACTAGACTTGGGCCTTGCACCCTCGTGACCTTGTCACGTAGCGGAACTACTACCAACTGATCCCACTCCATTTCAGGATATGGGGCGACCCGTAATAGGTCCTCACCCCGACCCACCGTCGCACTTAACTCTTACCCTTAGTCTGAATAAAATCTTATTGCCCGAGAAGACCTTATATACCTAAGGTCTCGGCGGTTATCAATATTCTTAGGCTCGCAATTTCCATGCACCAAGCCTACCTTCTCAGTCCCCCCGAAAACGGGTACAATAACTTCTCATAATACCATAACCATGTTGTCTCGATCACAACAACCATTACTTACTTCATACGGATCTCATTCGTACAATTCTCTTAAGCCTACCACGTAGCTTAATCTATTAACATGACATTTCATTAAGTTCCTTAACATGACTTCTTAAGGGTTCACTACCCTATCAGACAGCTCATCATTTCCCAATTATCTCAAAATAATACGTAAAACCTCGATGAAAATTCATTAACTGTTTCATACCTTCCCGATATCTAGTTAGTCTTTACCAACTCTTGGTAATCTAAAATCATTCAAGGCAACCCATAAATGACCCTCATACATAAATCCGTATAGTTGTACGTCATTATACCAACTATACAACAATTACTACCAATCTGGATACGCAATCCACATAGTCCTTCCTGGGTCACTGCTGCCTTTCTCGTAGCTGCAATCAACATAACTCGTTAGGGAGAGACGACCCTAACAACACAACTCTATCGCACGATCTCAGAGTGAGAAGAATGGAAACCAATCCTAAATGTCCTGCAGCCTCCTGATTATAGATGTGGTGCACAACATACCGATAATCAAGACTCTACTAGACACGGTCTGTAGACACTTTCCGAGGACTAACTGCTCTGATACCACTTTTGTCACGACCCGACCCCGGGCCCGCGACTGGTGCCCTACCTGGGCACCCTTACAGGTATACATCAGAGATAATCAACGGAACATACATAAACTTAATATGAAATAAATAACAGGCTAGCCGATAAGGCCACCTTCCAAAAATATACACGTAACCCATAAAGCAGTTACCTCTTTATTTTTTTTTCTTTACACAACCCGATCCACAAGATATGACTACAGACCTCTAAGAATTCTTGACATAACAACTGTGACGGGACAGGGCCCCGCCATACCTCTGAATGTACATAAATCTACAATCTCAGGGAACTGTACCAAAATACAAAGCCTCCAAAATAATGGAGCTTTCCAACCAGCTGAACAGTGATCCTAAGAATGAGGATCAGCAAGCTATGTACCTCAACCTGCGGCATGAACTCATCACCCCGAAGGAGGTCAGTACGAAATATGAACCAAGTATGTGAAATCGAAAATCAGAATGAAATCATAACGATACTATAATAAAGTCGAGACATGTATGATAACCAAAATAACGATATCGTGGCCTTGCCGAAGTGAAAGTAATGAAAGTCAGTTTTACCTTGTACAGACTATTTCAACACATGAACAATAGTCACACCAGGGCTATGGACACAAGCCCTCAAATATCATCACACAATCCAGTAAGGGTCTCAAGCCCTCAAATATCAAAGCGTGTCCGTGGAATCCCCCATCACTGCCGACAACTGTAAGTATAAAATATAACCATGTGACGCGCCTGTGGCATCTTACCTCACTGTCGGCGTACACACATACAACACATATATATATATATATCCCCTGTCCGTGGAATCCCCCATCACTGCCGACAGTCGTAAGTGTAAAATATAACCATGTGACGCGCCTGTGGCATCCTACCTCACTGTCGGCGTACACACATACAACACACACACACACATATATATATATATCGCATGCCCGTGGAATCCCTCATCTCGGGTACATGACTTCATGGAGAGCTAATCCATGGGGTAATAATCGTATATAACATGCCCGTGGAATCCCTCATCTCGGGTACATGTATTCATGGGGAGCTAGTCCATGGAGTAATAATCGTATATAACATGCTCGTGGAATCCCTCATCTCGGGTACATGTCTTCATGGGGAGCTAGTCCATGGAGTAATAATCGTATATAACATGGTCGCATGCCCCGGAATCCCTCATCGTATAAGCATGGCCATGGGGTAATAAAACAAATTCGGGAATCTAACCCGCCTCCTGGTTGCATGCCCCGGAATCCCACATCGTATAAGCATGTCCAAGGAGTAATAAAAACAATCCGGGAATCTAACCCGCATCCTGGTCGCATGCCCCGGAATCCCACATCGTATAAGCATGTCCAAGGATCAATCACAATGGAAGCATACCCGTGGAAGCCTCCGTCACTGTCGGTACGTCCAAGTAAATTCACAACAAGACAGCCGGCCCTCCAACTGAGAGTCACGACAGCGTAAACATATAATACTTGCACTAAAGGCTATCACAAGAAAGCATAGGCAAGTTCATTAAATCTTTAGACTTTCATTTTATATACTCAAGGCACTTTTCGTTTCACATAAAAATCCGGGAATTTAACCCAAAGTACTATGTACTTCCATTCTTTTCAAAAGACTCCTTTTCATATAAAACCCCAAGATACTAACATCCGTAGTATCAAGGCATGTCTACATTTCAAACAAGTCACTACATTTTTAGAAATACATTTCTAGGCTTCTAAATCAAGTGACTCTTACTTTAAAATTTTAAGCAATTGATACCTTTAAATCAAATTGCCCTTCCTTATTTCAAGTCATTTCTTTGTTTACATTACTAGAGAAAACCATTCTTCTAACCTTCCATAAAGTTGTTATAACCAACTTCCCATAAAGCCGTTATACTAACTTTATGCCTTAGACTAATTCATTCCTTTTTTATAACCAAGATACTTATACTTCCAATTCAAGTTACATAACTTTCAAAACATTTCAAGTCTCTTAACTTTAGAAATCAAGTTTCTTAACTTAGAATATCAAGTCTCTTTAACTTAAAAAATAAAGTCTCTTAACTTTAAAAATAAAGTCTCTTAACCTTTTAAGAATTCCAGGTTCATGGTCTTAAAACTTCATAACGTAAACTCTTTAATATAAAGTAAGATATACTTTTATGCGTTGTGAATATGTTATACTCGTTTATAACGATCTTATTAAAACAGCCATGATCTAGAAAATGTAATACAATTTTGTCTTATCTTAGTTTCTATGCAGATGGAGAATTCTACTCATTTTAATATAATCGATTGTCGATACATTTTCTTTTATTAAAGCTGCAATGGCTTGTTCGATACTTTATTCTCATTCGTGCAGTAAATTAGCAAAGTCAACTCGACTCCAAATACTTCCTAACGACTCTTACCAACATCCCCCATAAGACTTGGTAAGAACTTAGGATAACTTTTACATAGAGTAAATCAACATACATACCTCTTAGCTTCTAAGAGTAGAAGGAATCATGAAATAACACCGCATGTATATTTCATACATAGAATCATGCCAACAGAAGGAAGAGGTTCACATACCTCGCAACGATTATCGACAAGTAGCAAAATGCTCCAAAGTACTTCAACCTTGATAGCTATTCCATCCTTTAAGTAGAATACGCTACTCGTAATACTTCAACCTATATTAATCATAACATGTCTATCAACTCCTCATTTTTTTAACGTAGAATTATACTAAGTGTAAGGTCTCTTATTCTACGGAAAATCGGACAGCACTTCCTTTGTTTCTACGTACTTTTCCACCTTTTTCAAGGCCCGAAAATCAATAACCAAACGCCATATTTAAGGCCCAACAATTCAGCAAATACAAAGGGGATTACACGCCTAATAGGACGTGTAAAATTTTGCCCCACAATCAATATAAAACTGTCCAATAATTCCAAGCCCTATTCGGCTACAATGTCACAACAATTATCAATTTTCTTTCAATTCCCTTTTCAATCCAAGTTGTTATTCCAACATGTTATTTACATAATAACAATTAAAACAACTATAACTCCTTTCTTCCTTAACATGCGACGATTGTAACTACCGTCCAAATTTATTACAACATTAATGGCTAACTTGTCCATTTTCGGTTTTTAACATGTCGACATGATCCAAATCTTTTCAAACTTCATTCTATATACCACATGCTCATTTCTTAACTACTATAACATGTAATATTCCATTACATTAAGAAGATGAAGATTTTACCTCAATAAGCCCTAATAATGTCCAAGCGTAAAAGTAGATCCTTAGAAACTTTTAGCTCCTCTTCTTATGTTCCAATCCGCTCCAAGCACTCATTAAAAGCTCATGAAGAACTCTTCTTCAAGTTCCATCTTCAAAGTTGAAGAACACCTTAGGTTTTCGCCTTGCGACTAACGTAAAAACGTCGTTTTTCCGGATCTTTCTAATGAGATATCCTTACAATACCCCTAGGAACCTTGGTTTAAAGTCTTGTGAATTATGATCCACATTTGCAATTTTTTTTTGTGTGGAAAAAGCTCAAAGCCGAGAGCACCCATATCTCCCTCTAAGTGTTCTAGTTTTTTTTCTAAGTGTTAGAGACTTGTCTTGCTACAAGGATGATTATATAAAATATTGGAGGGTCTAGATTACAACACATGTTGGGTTTGGATGAATGAGATTAAAATATCAAGCCAAGTGGCTCTTTGACTTAGTCAATAAACTCAAGCTCTAGCTTGCAAGACTTGTTCATCTTAGCTTTGGTCAAATGACCATTCCATCCTTGGTCTAATTCGACCAAGACCATCCAAGGGGGGGTGACACGTGTCGCCCTCCCATTCGTCTATAAAATTTTGCAACCCTCGTGGGCCCCACAAAACGTAAAATTTCTCGGGTGGGTCCTACGTGACCAAATTCGTAAAATACATTTCCATAATGATAATAAATTTTATACTCCTCAAATAATGCATTTTGAGAATCTAATTCTCATCAACGAACATTTTTCCTGTCCGACGTTCGGAAGATTTTTCTTCGGAAAAACAATTGATGGCATCGTTGCAAGTTTGGATGCAAAGGATGTTGGGATAGTAGTAGGTTTATTTGGATTTTCAGAAGTAGGTATAGGGGATTGTGGTTTTTGTAAAGTTTTCAGGGTTTGTTTGTCTTGTATGGCTTCTGTGAGTTGTTTAATGAAATGAGTACTTTCTTGTACTTTGGTGATTAGGATTTCATGGTTTTTATTGATGATTTTTACAACATTAGTAATATACTCATCAAAGTTGTCACTTTGGGTTGACATGTTTGTACCTACTAAGAAAACTAGCTATAGTATTCTTAGTTCCAGATATATTTTTAACAATAAAATCATAATAACAAAATAATGATTGTCATTTTCTTCTCTTGTTTAATTCTGATAAAGTATCTATTTTATTTGTAATAAAAGATCTAACTTTAGTGTTATCATTTCTAACAACAAATTTTAATGGTAATAGGTGATAATGAAATTTTTTTATTTCAAATTTTACAGCTAATAATTCTTTTTCATTAATATGATAATTTTTCTCATTTGGCTTTCATGTTCCACCTCCATATCCACATATCAATGATATTTCTTTATCTATATATATCATCTCTATCATAAGCTATGAAGACTGTTCCCCATCCCATATCACTAACATCAGTAAAAAGTTCTAACTGATCTTGTTCCGTCAGTATTATATGTTTTGGCAAAGCTTTTACTTTTTGTTTTATTTCATTTATAGCTTTAGTATGTTCTTCTGTCCATTCAAATGTTATATTTTTCTAGTTAATTCTTGCAATGGTTTTCTTAAAAGTGGGTAAATTTTTTATATGATCTGAAACATAATTTGCTATTCCTAGAAACTGTTGTACCTCTTTTTTACTTTCTAGTTTATCTTTATAGTTCTTTATTTTTGTTACAACATGTTCCTGCAATTGTAATCCTTCCTTGTCTATAATATATCCTAAATATTCTATCCGATTTTTGAAAAATTCAGATTGCTTTTCAGTTAATAAGATTCCTTGTTGTCTTACAATTTTTATAAATTCTTCTAGATGTTTTATATGGTTTTCTAAATTGTCACTATATTGATATATGTCATCAACATATACTATGCAACATTCTATTAATTTTCTGAATACTTGGTTCATTTTTCTTTGAAATATTTGTGGTGCATTTTTTAATCCAAATGGTAGTACATTCCATTCATAGTGACCTTGCGGTGCACTAAAAGTTATTAAAGGTTTTGATTCTTTCGTTAATTTAATTTTCCAAAATCCACTTTTACAATCGAATTTACTAAACCATTTTTTCTTTCCTAATCTGTTAATAAGGTTTTTTTTTTGTATGGTAAAAAATTTCCATCAAATATTATCTTTTTATTTAATTCTCTATAATCTATTTTTTTTTGCAATCCACGGACTCTCGGCCCGAGACTATTTTATATATATAAAAGAAAAGATACAGGGAGCCCCAGAGGGGAAAAGTAAAGTACATGAAAGAAAATCACCTACCTGACTAGTCCGACTGAGGCACACAGGCCTCGACTAGCAAGAATGCAGAAAGTAAGAAAACGCTAAAATCAGATAAACATTGATCATCACAGAGTTTATAACATACTCTGTGATGATATTACATATGACGATGCTAACAAAATGTAAAAATAATATAATACCAAAGATATAAACTACCTTCGGCTTTATAAAATCTTCAATTTGCAACACCTTTTCTTCATCTTCTTCCGAGTATTCAAGATACTTGATCATTTTTTGTTTGAAGTATTGGATCTTGTCTGTCTCTTTGGATTCTTCTTTGTTGATTGTTATTGTTGCTGACGTTTTAGAATGGCTTTCCATTGTGGCATGTTAACAACAGTCAAACCATATCTCTTGTTGTTGGTAACCCACTCACTGAGTTTGTCATTATGCTCTTCAGTAATATTCCAAGCATACATATAATTGTATCCGGAGCCTCTTCTATATCATCCTCCATGTCATCATCGGACCCATTGTCAATGCTAGTCGACTCATCTTCTATGTCATAAAAAAAGTAGCAATTGAAGCAACCTTCATCGCAAACTTCAAATATTGCACCACATGTAGGTGCATCTTCATCACCCGATTCTTCAGACTCAGTGGTGTGCTCTGTTGCATCGCTGTCAGCATCTGCATCTTCATTACCTGAGTCAGCGACATTGTCGTCCTCTTCATTTCCAACATCTACGCAATCTGAGTTTCCTTCTCCCTCTGCAACCGAAGCCTCAGCAACAGTAGCAACAACCTCTGCAGATACACTATCAACAACAACATCAGTTGCATGCAATGCAACAACATCTTGAGGAGCAGCAACATCAGTGGAAACAACTGCTGTAACTCGATCAACAACAACATAAGAAACAAAGAAGAACCCCAAGAGACCGTGCAGACCTCGGCAAGACCGAAAGGCGAATCGTGATAGCCTTCGCAACATCACCAATCAACCAGCGGTGATTGCGGCTGCATCCACAACCCCAACAACCGCATCCAATTGACCAATATCGACCCACCAACATCAGCCTCAGTCGCAATCAAACCAGCAGCAGCAGTAGCATACCCACCACCGGCAGCAGCAGTAGCATGCGCACCACCAGCAGCACCAACTGTTGTGTCTCGACCAACATCAGCAGCCAAACCAGCCACAGACACAGCAACAACATTATCCACCACAGCAGTAGCAACATGACCAGTAGAAACTGCAACAACAACCTCAACTGTAGCATTGTCTACAACAACATCAGTTGGTGGATCAGCATCAACATCAGCAGCCACAACATCAACAGTAGCCCGCGGCAAAGACCACCGCACTAAGAGTAGCAAAGAAGCGGCTACAATCGCACAAGATATGCAAGAATCAGATCAACACCATTATGCGTGCCACCATACCATACCGTAATGCATACGGCCAGTAAAGAGCAGAAACTAGTAGGCACATCAACAACATTTTCAGCATTAGTACCAACAGGGGCAGTAGCCTGTGATGGAGTAATGGGAGTTTTTGGATTTTTAGGAGGGTTGTAGGAAGGTTGTTTTTTGGTTTTTGACTTGTTTTTCTTTTGTTTCTTACCGGTAACGACTTGCCAGTCGTTTGGATTTTTGGGATCAATATTTTGTTGTATTGAGTTTTTCTGGTGCATTTGGACTTTGTGCTGTATCTTTGGGAGGTAAGGGATGGGTAGGATTCTCCTTTTATGGTGTCAAATTTGGGTTCAGTTTCTAACATACAAGCACTTCATGGCCTTGTAGGCAACACTTAGTAAAATACTTAGGAAGGAAATCAAACTCAATTTTGTAAGACTTAGTAATAATCTCCCCATTTTTAGCAACTTGGATTTGAAATTGGGTGGGATGCTCCCTCAACAAATCAACCTCAACTTTGACCCGAGCACAACTAGGTCGAGTCTTATTCAAGGTTTCTTTGTCTACACAAATAGGTCTACCAATAGATGAAGCAAATGATAGCAAAGTAGACTCTTTAAAATAATTAGGCGGTAAGTTGGAAAGGAAATCCACGCCCAAGCTATGTTGGTCTCCTTAGTGGGGTCAAAGTGGATATCCTATTTCATAAAACGCATCGGATGCGATACGTTCTTCATCTTAATATCAATGGATCCATTAATAGACATTAAAACATCATAGTCCTCCTTAATGGAGCATCTAATTAGTACATGTCTACTTCACAGATAACCAATATTAACAAATGCTTTAAGCTTGAGTTGTTTAGGAATTTCAGTCCTTAAGAATTCAATATCAGGCATGCCATAATTGAATTTACCAACTATATCCCATTTCAAGTCTTGCCTAGCAATCATAACATTTATTTCTGATTCCTCAAATAAGAATGTTGGTTCACCATGCAAGTATGTTACCTATTTTGAAGGCAACGGGGGAGGTAAATCAATATTTTGTTTATCTTTTGCAAAGCAAGTCCCAACTGCAGCATCGACACTACCAGGAACAGTTCCTGATAAAATGACTACCTGAGAATAGCTTGGAAGATTTGTTGTAGTTGCTGGAGTATGTGTGATGTTATTGGTTGTATTGTTGCTGTTTAGATGTACTAGATGAGGAAAATCAGAGGAAATTGACTGAGCAACCTCTCCTGGAGGTCGCCCAGTCGCATCCATGACTGCCGCCCACTGATCGCAAAACTTGAAACAGAGAAAAAGTAACTGTTGTGATGCGGGGTTGGGTGTATGACGAAGAAGACGAAGAAGACGATGAGACGAAACCAATGGTACCACCCACTCCCATCGAAGATGACTGAGCTGGCCAGAAAATCTTAAAACAGATCGGAGACAACTGAGTTGGTCGACCGGACTTTTGAAGAAGAATTGAAGGTGGTGGTTTAGTATATAATGTCGGCCAAGAGACGGTGAATCTACTGGTACCAACCACGAACCTCGATTATACCTGATGTAGCAGAAAACCTCCCGTGGTGTCTAGGGTTTCGGTAGAAATCGATTGGTCAATTTGGATTTTGGGGATGAGTCGAGGCACTTGGGTAGTATGGATAGAACGGATTTGTGATGGTGGTCACATATGGTACCCACTCCTATCGAATCGACCTCCGGTGACCGGAAAATGCTGATTTTCAAATCGCGTTTTCAGGCCCTGTTTTCGATTGCAATGTTGATAATGAAAATGATGAAATTGATGGTGATGGTTAGTATAGAACTGATGGGGATGAAGAGAAGAGTCTTTTGGTATAAGACTCGTCAGTGATGGAGCAGTGGTTTGGCCGGAAATGGCAAATCGTCGGCGTTGACACTGTTCACGTACAAAAATCGTCGAAAATTTAGTTATCTCTATAATCTATTACCATCCTAGCATTTCCTCTTTTATGTTCACTATGTTTTCTTATTAAAAAGGCTTGGTCACTATGTATGCTTTTACTTTCTTATATTATTTTTAAATCAAATGTAACGACCCGTTGGTAGTTTAACACTTTAAAACTACGAAAAGGGTATGGGACTATAGGATATTTAGTATATGTCTTTAATAGACGATATGATGCAAAATTTTAATTAATTAAGTGAGTTGGTGGGCCAAGCCCACTACCCTGTTGGTAGGACACGACTTTGTTACAAAAGAAACCCTAGCAACTAGAAGAAAAAAAGAAAAGAAAACTGGTGGTCGATTTTTCACGAATTCCGGCGAGCTCAGCCATCTTCAGGAGACGACGTTGGTGCCAATAGATTCACCATCTCAACACCGTCATTTCTACACCTATCTTTCTATTCGATTCGACTACTACAACAACAACACCCATATCGAAAACCTCAAAACCGTAGGCGCAACCGGTCGAATTCTGGCCAACTGAGGAACATTCGACCAACGGGGGTGGTACCATTAACTTCAGCGTCCTCAAGCCAATCTATTGCACCTACTATCACCCTTCGATTCATCCTCATACGTCGGGTCGACCATTTGGATTTTTCCGGTTGGGTTTGAGGATTTTTCCGATTGTTACAGGCAACGTTGAAGGGTGTGGGTTGTATCATTGAGTTCGTCTTGCTCGTAGCTACAATTTGATACCAATCACGTTCCTCAATTCAACCTACATTGCAATCCGCCATTGTTGCACCCCTGTGCTCAATGTTGACGCCGGAAATGGCGATTCCAGCGGCTGGGCAGCTTCCAGTTGACGCTGCTCAGTCCATATCTAATGATTTTCCCATGCTACCACAGCCACAACGTAACAACTCACTATCTTTGGATGCAAATGGTATTTACCGGCGAACTGTGACGGCGCCGCTAGCGGTACAGTTGTCGAAAATTGCAGTCAACAACTCAATAACTGCTACAACGGCTCAACAATACTCTCAGGCAGTCCGGGCAGGAAATCCAGTCACCAGAAATTTTGCAACAAATGTGGGCCCCACTTCTACTCAATACAGTCATCCGACACCTCAGCTAGCACCAAAATAGATTTTAAGCGTTCAGACGCTCTACGCAAAGGGAAGGAATTAGTTTGATTGTTCATGGCACCCGCTCGACATTGAGGTAGGTTATGGTTTACTTTAGTTAGACTCTGATTAGAGAATCGTATGTAGTCGTAGGAAGTGACGGGGATAACATGATAAGCCTTCGGGCAGAAGTGGAGATGAATTACTATTACGTTGGTTCCGTCAGCTGTTATGTGGGCTTGTCGCCATATGTGTTATTTTCTGTGATTATCACCTGATTTGACTTGTAGTTATTGATTGTATATCGGTGACACGTGTTGAGACTTGATATCATGCCTGATATACTTTCCATATTATTTTGTGGTGATGGTGAGATGAGAGACTGAGAGTGATTGATCATCTTCGAGGTTTGTGTCGGAGATTGAGCATGATTGATAGCCTCCGAGGTTTCTACCGGAGAGCGGGAGTGATAGCCTCCGAGGTTTCTGCCGGAGAGAGGGAGTGATAGCCTCCGAGGTTTCTGCCGGAGAGCGGGAGTGATAGTCTCTGAGGTTTCTGCCGGAGGTTGAGAGTGATTAATAGCCTCCGAGGTTTCTACCGGAGGTTGAGTGTTACACCCCGTAATTCCAAGACATGTGTTTAAAAGAATGTACGTGAGAAGATACAACTTTAAGTTTGATACGAAAGAAGGATTGCTTTTCCTACGGAAAATGTTTTCGAACCTCGGGAAAGAACAATGTTTGTAAATTGAGACTAGTAAAATTTATCGGAATTATGGAAATGACGGAAAACGAAGTGTATGGATGAATGAGAGGGCGACACGTGTCACCCCCCTAATTAGGCTTGGACGAAATGGTCATGAGAATTGGTCAAGTCTTGAACAAGCCAAGGCTTGACATTATTGACTTAGTCAACTAGCCAACTTGACATTAGATCTTTTAACTCCAATGAATCTAGGCCACACAAGTGTTCTAATCTTGACCATTGGAAGTAGTATATCATCACACTAGTAGCAAGACATTCTACACTTAGAAAAATTAGCCAAGAACTTGTTGTTCTTTTATGAAGCTCTCAGGTTTGAGCTAGAAGGGACAAGAAATTTTTTCAATTGTTGTCCATAATTCACAAGACTTTAACCCAAGGTTCCTAGGGGTATTGTAAGGATATATCAATAGAAAGATCCCGAAAAAGCGACGTTTTCACGTTAGTCGCAAGGCGAAAACCTAAGGTGTTCTTCAACTTTGAAGATGGAACTTGAAGAGGAGTTCTTCATGAGCTTCTAAGGAGTGCTTGGAGTGGATTAAACCATAAGAAAAATAGCTAAAAGTTGCTAAGGATCGACTTTTACGCTTGGACATTATTAGGGCTTATTGAGGTAAAATCTTCATCTTCTTAATGTAATTGAAGATTACATGTTATAGTAGTTAAGAAATGAGCATGTGGTATATAGAATGAAGTTTGAAAATATTTGGATCATGTCGACATGTTAAAAACCGAAAATGGTCAAGTTAGCCATTTATGTTGTAATCAATTTGGTCGATAGTTACAATCGTCGCGTGTTAAGGAAGAAAAGATTTATAGTTGTTGTAATTGTTATTAGGTATATGACATGTTGGAATAACAACTTGGATTAAAAAGGAATTGAACGGAAATTGACATTGTTATGGATAGTGTTATTGTCGAGAATGTGCCTTAAGGAATGGACAATTTTATATTGATTGTGGGGCAGAATTTTACACGTCCTATTAGGCGTGTAATCCCCTTTGTATTACTGAATTGTTGGGCCTTAAATGTGGCGTTTGGTTATTGATTTACGGGCCTTGAAAAAGGTGGAAAAGAACAGAAACAAAGGAAGTGCTGTCCGATTTTCCGTAGAATTTGGTGACTTTACACTTAGAATATTCTACATTTGAAGCTACAGGTTAATAGACGTATTATGACCATTATATGTTGAAGTACTACGTATAGCGTATTCTACTTAAAGGATGGAATAGCTATCAAGGTTGAAGTACTTTGGAGCATTTTGCTACTTGTCGATAATCGTCGCAAGGTATGTGAACCTCTTCCTTCTTTTGGCATGGTTCTATGTATGGAATATACATGTGGTTTTATTTCATGATTCCTTCTACTCTTAGAAGTTAAGAGGTATGTATGTTGATTTACTCTATGTAAAAGTTATGTTTAAGTTATCCTAAGTTCTTACCAAGTCTTATGGGGGATGTTGGTAAGAGTCGTTAGGAAGTATTTGGAGTCGAGTTGACTTTGTTAATTTACTGCACGAATGAGAATAAGCATCGAACAAGCCATTGCAGCGTTAATAAAAGAAAATGTATCGACAATCAATTATATTAAAATAAGTAGAATTCTCCATCTGCATAGAAACTAAGATAAGACAAAATTGTATTACATTTTCTAGATCATGACTGCTTTAATAAGATCGTTATAAACAAGTATAACCTATTCACAACGCATAAAAGTATATATATTACCTAAATTAAAGAGTTTACGTTATGAAGTTTTAAGACTATGAACCTTGAATTCTTAAAAGGTTAAAAGACTTTATTATTCAAGTTATGGGACTTGATTCTTAAAGGAAGGAATAACTTGATATTCTAAGTTAAAGAGACTTGATATTCTAAGTTAAGAAACTTGATTTCTTAAAAGTTAAGAGACTTGAAGTATTTTGAAACCTATGTAACTTGGTTCGAAAGTATAAGTCTCTTGGTTATAAAAAGAATGAATTGGTCTAAGACATAAAGAGTTATAACGGCTTTATAGGAAGTTAGTTATGACGGCTTTATGAAAGGTTAAAGATGTCTTAGTTTCTAAAGCATAAAGTTAGTATAACGGCTTTATGGGAAGTTGGTTATAACAACTTTATGGAAGGTTAAAAGAATGGTTTTATCTAGTAATGTAAACAAAGAAATGACTTGAGATAAGGAAGGACAATTTGATTTAAAGGTATCAATTGCTTAAAGTTTTAAAGTAAGAGTCACTTGATTTAGAAGCCTAGAAATGTATTTCTAAAAATGTAGTGACTTATTTGAAATGTAGACATGCCTCGATACTACGGGTGTTAGTATCTTGGGTTTTATATGAAAATGAGTCTTTTGAAAAGAATGGAAGTACATAGTACCCTGGGTTAAATTCCCGGATTATTAATGACATGTTAGTGCCTTAAGTTTGAATAAAATGAGAATGCTTAATAATTAAGGCTAATAAGAAGTTAAGGGATTTCTTAACTTGCTATGATATTTATGATAAGCCGGTGGTGCTTATGTTATGTATGATAAGCTGGTGGTGCTTATGTTATGTATGATAAGCCGATGGTGCTTATGTTATGTATGATAGCCGGGTGTTCTAGTGATGTATTGCTTCATTACGGGGTCATTCCACGGGCTTGTTGCATTGCATATTCCGTGGATTTGCTCCCCACGATGCGAGGATTACCTCATGCGAGTCCATAGGGCTTATGCGGGTGAAATAGTCCTATGCGGGGCGGACCAATCCTATGCGAGGAGATTACCTCATGCGGGTCCCTACAACCTATGCGGGCGGATACAGTCTATGCGAGGAAATTACCTCATGCGGGTCCATACGACCTATGCGGGTGAAATAGTCCCAAGAGTAGGATTGTCAAATGATACTATGGGCCGGTGGCCCTAAGTTGATCATAAGCTTCCTATTTTTATGCAGTATACCTTTATGGGCAGACTTATGTGACTTTATCGCGTCCCAGATTGGGCGGCAAGATACCTTTATGGGCGACCTTATGTGGCTTTACCGGCGTCTAGAATGGGTCGGGCGAGATACGCCGTGGGAAGGCTTTTGTATGACTTCGCTGTTTCCCGCAAATGGGCCGGGTTACGTTATTACGTATTGATAATCAAAGTGAACTCCAAAATATGACGTCCCTCCATAAAGGGCCGGATTATGTTATGCAAGATAAGTAAGTTATATGGTAATGAACTTGATGATTTTTCCTAAGTATGTACGTAAGAATTTGACTATAACTCTTATTGAAAAATGGGAAAAGATAATAATGTGCGATTAAGTTCATGAGTTGTAATGACATGGTAGGATCTGGTATTTACTTTTTATACTTGCTCCTGTCATTCTTTTGTACAGTTATGATCACATGTCGTACCTTATTTCCGCTCCATATTCGCACTGTAATCGACTCTTCGGGCTGCGTTCATGTCCGCAGGTTTAGGTACACGGTTGTGGATCCGCGGGCTTAGGATCCTGGTTCAGCATTTTGAGATGGCTCCAATGTTCCGGAGCTTGTCATAATGGCTATGTATATTCAGGGGTACGGCGGAGCCTTGTCCCGTCGTAGTATTTGTCCAAAATCTTAGAGGTCTGTATTCATATGTGGACTGGACTGGCTAGAGTTGTAATTACATTATTGTATAGTGTAGGCCCTTTTGGGAGATTTATATTATGGCAGCCTTATCGGCTTTGCCTTTGTTTTTTTTTTAAAATGTGTTACTTATCTTCTGCGGTTATTTTGTATTGTATGAATAGAAGGGTGCCCAGGTAGGGCACCAGTCGCGGGCCCGGGGTCGGGTCGTGACAAAAGTGGTATCAGAACAGTTAGTCCTCAGAAAGTGTCTACAGACCGTGTCTAGTAAAGTCTTGATTATCGGTGTGTGGTGCACCACATCTATAATCAGGAGGCTGCAGGACATTTAGGATTGGTTTCCATTCTTCTCACTCTGAGATCGTGCGATAGAGCTGTGTTGTTAGGGTCGTATCTCCCTAACGAGTTATGTTGATTGCAACTATGAGAAAGGCAGCAGTGACCCAGGAATGATTATGTAGATTGCGTATCCAGATTGGTAATAATTGTTGTATAGTGGTATAATGACGTACAGCTATACGGATTTATGTATGAGGGTCACATATGGGTTGCCTAGAATGCTTAAAGATTACCAGGAATTGGTAAGGACTAAATAGATACCGGAAAGGTATGAAACAATTAATGAATTCTCGCCAAGGTCTTATGTTTTATTTTGAGATAATTGGGAAATGATGAGGTATGCGATAGCGATGAACCCTTAAGAAGTCATGTTAAGGAACTTAATGGAATGTCATGTTAATAGATTAAGCTACGTGATAGGCTTAAGAGAATTGTACGGATACGATCCGTATGGAGTAAGTAATGATTGTTATGATCAAGACAACATGGTTATGGTATTATGAGAAGTTATTGTACCCATTTACGGGGGGACTGGTAAGGTAGGCTTGGAGCATGGAAATTGCGAGCCTAAGAATATTGATAATCGCCGAGACCTTAGGTATATAAGGCCTTCTCGGGCAATAAGATTTAATTCAGACTAAGGGTAAGAGTTAAGTGCGACGGTGGGTCGGGTTGAGGACCTATTACGGGTCGCACCATAGCCTGAAATGGAGTGGGATCAAGTGGTAGTAGTCCCTCTACGTGACAGGGTCACAAGGGTGCAAGACCCAAGTCTAGTTAATTGTTTTACGGGTTCGTGGACGCGTTCCACCAGAACCAGGTCGTGAGAGCCGAAAATGGCCTTATATTGTTCGATTTAGTAACTCCAAAGATTGGAGGCCAGAATCGGTATGGAGGTTATGTAAGTATGCTAGTATAAGTTGGAGGTACGGAAAGAATACAACCAGTAAGAAAGTGTAGAATCGCCGATTGGTTGGTTCCACGTAGGCGAGGTTTATATAATTGGCCCAGACTTGATTCAGCGGGCTATGGATAAGGCGAAGCTTATCCAGGAAAGATTTTTAGTAAGCTCGGAATCAGCAGAAGCTTTATGCAAATAACCGACGTCGACACTTGGAGTTCAGGTTGACGTTTTAGTATAAGTATTGTTATGTGGCCATGGGTGGCGTATGTGGTATGAAGGGTGTAGTATAAGGAGACTATGTCACTATCTATTAGATTGGACTCCGAAAGAACATTCGGGGACGAATGTTTCTAAGGACGGAAGAATGTCACACCCCGTAATTCCAGGACATGTGTTTAAGAGAATGTACGTGAGAAGATACGACTTTAAGTTTGATACGAAAGAAGGATTGCTTTTCCTACGGAAAATGTTTTCGAACCTCGGGAAAGAACAATGTTTGTAAATTGAGACTCGTAAAATTTATCGGAATTATGGAAATGTCGGGAAACGAAGTGTATGGACGAATGGGAGGGAGACACGTGTCACCGCCCTAATTAGGCTTGGACGAAATGGTCATGAGAATTGGTCAAGTCTTGAACAAGCCAAGGCTTGACATTATTGATGTCACGACCCGACCCCGGGCCCGCGACTGGTGCCCTACCTGAGCACCCTTTACAGGTATACATCAGAGAATAGCAGCGGAACATACACAACTCATAAAAAATACTTAGACATTAGACATCAATAGGCTAGCCGATACGGCTATCTTTCGTAACATATACATAATATAAATAAATAAAACAGTACCTCTCTGTTCTTACAACTCAATCCACAAATGTGACTACATACCTCTAAGAATAACAACTGTGGCGGGACAGGGCCCCGCCATACCCCTGAATGTACAACATCCGACCATACCAGGGATCTGAACCAAGGGTAAGCCTCCGGAGTAATGGAGCTTCCCAACAGCTGAACAATGATCCTAAGAGTGAGGATCAACAACCTGCATACTCTACCTGCAGCATGAACGCAGCCCCCCGAAGGAGGTCAGTACAACATGTATCAAATATGTGAAACTGAAAGTACTGTAATGAAATCATAAGTCCAAAATAAAGCTGGAGACATGTATGATAACTCAAATAACAGTACACTGTGCCTTAGTAACAATGAGAGTAAACAAGAGTATACTTTACTGCATAAAAATAGGAGGCTCATGATCAACGTAGGGCCACCCGCCCGTAGTATCATTAAGCAATCCAACTCCTGGGACTATTTCACCCGCATAGGTCCTGTGGACCCGCAATGAGGTAACTTCCTCGCATAGGCTATATCCGCCCGCATAGGTCGTGTGGACCCGCATGAGGTATTCCTCGCATAGGACTATTTCACCCGCACATGACTATTTCATCTGCTTGGGCCCGGTGGGCCCGCAATGAGTACAAACGCCACACTCGTATCATGGGTAGCAAATCCATGGAATTAGTAGTAACCCGGGGCTTTACCCCGTAAGAATAACATAAACTAGCATAACCGGCTATCATACATAACATAAGCACAACCGTCTTATCATACATAACATAAGCGCTACCGGCTTATCCTAACATAACATAAGCGCTACCGGCTTATCATACATAACATAGGTAAGTTAAGAAATCCCCCTAACTTCTTATTAGTCTTATTCATATACACTCTCATTTTAGTTTACTTAAGGCACTAACATGTCAATATAAAAATCCGGGAATTTAACCCAAAGTACTACGTACTTCTATTTCTTTAAAATGACTCTTTTTCATATAAAACTTCCAAGATACTAATAACCGTAGTATCAAGTCATAACTACTTTTCAAGACAAGTCACAATATCTTTTAGAAATACATTTAGGCTTCTAAATCAAGTGACTTCTTTCTTTTAAAACCTTAAGCAATTGATACCTTCAAATCAATTTGTCTTTCATAATTCAAGTCATTTATCATACTTACATTACTTAGAGTAAACCACTCTTTTTAACTTTCTATAAAGTTATTATAACCAACTTTCCATAAAGCCGTTATACTAGCTTTATACTTTAGACAAATACATTCTTCCTTATATCCAAAGGACTTATACTTTTAAAACGAAGCAAGTATCATATACTTTTAAAATACTTCAAGTCCCTTAACTTTAGTAATCAAGTTTCTTAACTTTTAGAAACTAAGATATCCTTAATATTTTTAAACAGGTGAGTTAATTCCCTAACTCGACCAACTTGGACATTCTTAAAATAAGCCAAGGATATCAAATGGACTAGATTTGTCAAAATCTCGTACGTCTACCGTACTATATATTTACAACTATTCATGCTCAAGAGATAAGAAAGTTCCACATACCTCTTCGGTTCAATCCACTTTCCAAGTCCAACATGACGTACGTAGTATGTCAACCTATAATGACCATAATACGTCTATTAACTTCTTACTTCATACGTAGAATATTCTAAGTGCAAAGTCACTAAATTCTACGGAAAATCGGACAACACTTCCTTTGTTTCTACATACTTTTCCACCTTTTTCAAGGTCCAAAAATCAATAACCAAACGCCACATTTAAGGCCCAACAATTCAACAATACAAAGGGGATTACACGCCTTAATAGGACGTGTAAAATTCTGCCCCACAATTGATATCAAAGTAGTCCAACATACAATGTTACATTCGACAATTTGAGGGACAACAATACATAGTCTTTTCCAATTCCTTTTCAATCCAAGTTGTTTAGTCTAACATGTTATATAGCCACAATCGATAATAACAACTACCATCTCTTCTTTATATAACATGCGACGACTAAAACTAATAACCAAATCGAATTACACTCTTAAGGTTAAACATGCAACTTTCGGATTCCATCCAAATATTCCATAACATTCAATCACCATATATATATATATATCTCATGCTTGCATAATATATATATGACTACAACAATAAGTACCTTTAATCACTTAAGAGGACAAAGTGGTTACCTTGATAAGCCCAAAATAGTCCAACAATCTCGCCCACTTTAGCCCTCTTTCCGAATTTCTTCTTCCCTCTAAAATCACCTCTACGAACCCCCTACAAGCTCGCCAACATTTTTCCTTCTTGTTGCCTTTCCAAAAATCTCATTTGGCTTAGGGTTTTATCAACTTTTGATAGAGGAGAGCAAGTGTTTGGATGATCTTTTAGTGTAGAATGGCCAAGTCTTGCAAGACTTGGCCAATATATAAGCCTTATCTTGATCCACAAGTTGGGGGGACACTTGTCACCCACCCATGGGTCCTCTACAACAAATATCTTCTATTTTTACCCTATTTCCGCAAAAAATCCTGCCTCGGCGCCGCGGCGCTGCAACTTCAGACAATTTCAGGCTTTCCGGCGCCCTGGCCCTGCAGCCGGCGGCGCCTGCCCCTGTCTCTTCTGTCAGCTGATCTTGTAACGTCCATAACTTTCTACTCCGATGTCTTATCGACGAGCGGTTTGTTGCGTTGGAAACTAGACTCAATGAACTTCATATTAGGCTTTTGAAACAACTAAAAACTCCCAATATACTAGGAGATATACTGCTCCAAAGTTGACTGAAAACTGTCCAAAAAAAATATTCTGCCAACAACTTTTTTTTGTTCCTACTTCGAATCTTATTTCCTTTCGTACGTTCTCAATACATGACCTGGACTTACGGGGTGTAACATTCTCCCCCCCTTAGAAACATTCGTCCCCGAATGTTCTTTCGGAGTCCAATCTAAACGGATATTGGCATAGTCCCTTGACTACACCCAACATAATCACATTTGCCACACCTGGCCACATAACAATACTTATGCTAAAACGTCAACCTGAACTCCGAGTGTCGACGTCGGTTATCTGCGTAAAGCTTTTATCGACTCTGAGCTTGCTAATAATCTTTCCTGGATAAGCTTCGCCTTATCCACAGCCCGCTGAATCAAGTCCGGGCTAATTATCTGAACCTCGCCTACGTTGAACCAACCAATTGACGAGTCTACACTTTCTTCATACAAAGCCTCATACAGGGCCATCTGGATACTGGAATGGTAGCTTTTGTTATACGCAAACTCAATAAGAGGTAAATAATCCTCCCAGCTACCCCTGAAGATAATAACACAGGCCCGCAACCTATCCTCAAGTGTCTGGATATCATGCCCGCTCGTCCGCTTGGGTCGAGGTGAAATGCCACACTGAGACTCACATGTGTCCCTAATACCTTCTGGAAAACCTCCAAAAATTAGCCGTAAACTGAGCTCATCTGTCTGACATCATAAATGTAGGAACACCGTGAAGTCTCACAATCTCCTTGCTATATAATCTAGCATAAACCTCAGCCGAGTAAGTGGTCCTGATCGGAAGAAAATGGGCTGCTGTCGTCAGCCTGTTTACCATAACCCATAAGGAGTCACACTTCCTCTGAGTATGATGCAACCCTGTAACAAGATCCATATTAATCACCTCTCATTTCTAAGTCGGGATCTCAATCGCCTGTAATAGCCCACTGAGCTTTTGGTGCTCAACCTTGACCTGCTACTAATTTGGACACTAAGCAACAAACTCTGCTACGTCCCTCTTCAGGCCATCTTACCAATACATACATCTGAGGTCATGATACATCTTAGTCGACCCCGAACAAAATAAAGCAAGAAGTACTGCGTGCCTCCCCTAAACCTGCTGACAAGTCCTGCAGCATTGTGCACACACAATCTTTCCTCATATCACAACACCCTATCCGGTGCTACCCATACAGGTCCTCCTCCTCTTGGAGAGCCGTATCTCAAATTTGCCCTAGAACTGGATCCTTATACTGTCGCCTCTTCACCTCCTCAACGAGGGAAAACTCGGCAACCTCTCGAACCTGAGCTCATCTATCGTGTTCCCGTAGCTGCCAAGAAAATATAGGTTGTTACCTTATCGCATTGTATCCGCACACAACCCAGCCAACCACTCAAAGTGTTACCATAATAACCTAATCTTCTAGTCCGTCAGGCCTCAGGAGGGGTTAGAACTGTAGTCGTAGTCATCTTACTTCCAAATAACTGAAAGTCTTTCTCATACTTGCGAATTATTCGGGCATATTAATCTCAATTATGGTTCATGGTTCCATTTCCCTGTTGCAACCAAACGTGGTCACTATACTTAGATTCGACTCCTTTACTTGACTCATGGCTAATACTTCCTGCCAATCACAATTTAGGGGGAGACTTCCTTGATCCCGTCAAGTAATAATCCTATTATTTTCTCCCAGCTCGTAGAGCTTATAGCCAGGTGTTTAACCTCAATTCAAAGTATTACATAATCCAATGACTTGTCAAGATTTCTTATTGTTCGAGTGCCTACTCGTCTTTCCTTTATAAGTTATTTCAAGTTGTCCTGGGGTCCCTTACCCCCCTCCCCCCCCCCGTATCTCCTTACTATCTTTCTCGTCAGTACAAATGGTACCACCTTTCCTCGAGGTGTTCTTACTGCCCATTATTTATTAATGGTCTTTACACTAGTCTGGGGTAATCATATCTCGTACAACCTACATAACCATAGTCGTATTCTCTTTTATCATTCTGGTCATAACCCTTTCTTATGCTTATCATTAGCAAAAATATTTCTTTCTTGATTCATAATCGTACAGTTTCCTACATGCGTACTGCCTGCATTTACATTCTTACGACACTTCTTTGACCATTTCCTGACGCCGTTCTTAATTACCCCAACACAATATTTTTTCCACGGTTATCCAAAACTGTAACCTATGGCATGACGATACTGAAGACCTTACCAGTCTCATATCATTCGTCTAACAACATGGGTACGCATAACCCCATAATACGTAAAACTGTCCTTTTACGTGGAGGGGAGAACTTATCTCCCTTATATAATCTTAATCATCAAGCGCCACCTTATAATCGTATAGATTTTCAAAACCTACCAACGATGTCTTCTGTTTTCCGCAGGCAACACTCGTACTTATCTTATTCTTGCTTGCGCGCTTTCTTGAAATTATCCGGAAGGTCGTGGCTCTGATCGCCACACCAAACCAACTCCAAGTACCTCCAAGGGCACTTAACATAAACTCCTTCAAATTTGAGTATTACTTACTTCCGCATTAATTTACCTCAAATGAACAAGTCACACAGACTTATTAAAATCAACTATGTCAAAGAAGGAAGGATAATTCACTCGTTACAACTACTTCCCTTCCTTTCCACTCGATAACCGGCTTACCGGAAAACTGGAATCAAACCAATCTCTCTCTGTAGTCAATGTTGGCATAACAAGAGACCAACTAACCCGTACTCATAATGATCTCAACGTCTGCCATAACAGCTCTGCTAGGGTCCGACGACTGTATCGTTACCGACAATTATTATCTATCCGCTCAGCTACCATCCAACACTCACGGGTGTAGTCACCTCGAAAGGTTCTCATGGATTCAGGCTCTATTTCTTTACACTTGGTTACTCTCTTTTTCACTGGTCATACTCTTTCCGTACTTCCAAACTTATATTAGCATACGTACATAACATCCATACTAAATCTAGCCTCCAATCTTTGGAGTTACTAAATTAAATAATATAAGGCCATTTCCGGCTCTCAAAACCTGGTTCCGGTGGAATGCGTCCACGAACCCGTAAAACGATTGACTAGACTCGGGTCTTGCACCCTCGTGACCCTGTCACGTAGCGGTACTACTACCAACTGATCCCATTCCATTACAGGCTATGGGGCGACCCTTAATAGGTCCTCAACCCGACTCGGCGTCGTACTTAACTCTTATCCTTGGTCTGACTTAACTTTTACTACCCGAGAAGGCCTTATATACCTAAGGTCTCGGCGATTATCACTATTCTTAGGCTCACAATTCCCATGCTCCAAGCCTACCTTATCAGTCCCCCCGTAAACGGGTACAAAAACTTCTCGTAATACCATAATCGTGTTGTCTTGACCACAACAACCATACTTACTCCATACGGGTCTCATCCGTACCATTCTCTTAAGCATACCACGTAGCTTAAGTTACTAACATAGTCTCCCATTAAGTCCCTTAATTATAACTTTTTAAGGGTCCATTACCTTCTCAGACAACTCATCATCTCCTAATTATCTCAAATTAGTACGTAAAACCTTGATGAGTGTTCATTAAATTGTTTCATACCTTCCCGATATTTATTTAGTCCTTACCAATTCCTGGTAATCTAGAATCATTCTAGGCAACACATATGTGACCCTCATACATAAATCCGTATAGCTGTATGTCATAATACCAACTATACTACAAATATTACCAACGGATCATGATCCACATAATCTTTCCTGGGTCACTGCTGCCTTTCTCGTAGCTGCAATCAACATAACTTGTTAGGGAGAGACGACCCTAACCACACCGCTCTATCTCACGATCTCAGAGTGAGAAGAATGGAAACCAATCCTAAATGTCCTGCAGCCTCCTGGTTATAGATGTGGTGCACAACACACCGATAACCAAGACTCTACTAGACACGGTCTGTAGACACTTTCCGAGGACTAACTGCTCTGATACCACTTTTATCACGACCCGACCCCGGGCCCGCGACTGGTGCCCTACCTAGGCACCCTTTACAGGTATACATCAGAGAATAGCAGCGGAACATACACAACTCATAAAAAATACTTAGACATTAGACATCAACAGGCTAGCCGATACGGCTACCTTTAGTAACATATACATAATATAAATAAATAAAATAGTACCTCTCTGTTCTTACAACCCAATCCACAAATGTGACTACAGACCTCTAAGAATAACAACTGTGGCGGGACAGGGCCCCGCCATACCCCTGAATGTACAACATCCGACCATACCAGGGATCTGAACCAAGGGTAAGCCTCCGGAGTAATGGAGCTTCCCAACAGCTGAATAGTGATCCTAAGAGTGAGGATCGGCAACATGCATACTCTACCTACGGCATGAACGCAGCCCCCCGAAGGAGGTCGATCTGACATATACCAAATATGTGGCTGAAATCAGCGTAATGAAATCATAAGTCCAAAATAAAGCTGGATACATGTATGATAACTTAAATAACAGTACACTGTGCCTTACTAACAATGAGAGTAAACAAGAGTATACTTTACTGCATAAAAATAGGAGGCTCATGATCAACATAGGGCCACCCGCCCGTAGTATCATTAAGCAATCCTACTCCTGGGACTATTTCACCTGCATATGTCCTGTGGACCCGCAATGAGGTAACTTCCTCGCATAGGCTATATCCGCCCGCATAGGTCATGTGGACCCGCATGAGGTATTCCTCGCATAGGACTATTTCACCCGCTTGGGCCCGGTGGGCGCACAATGAGTACAAACGCCGCACTCGCATCATGGGTAGCAAATCCATGGAATTAGTAGTAACCCGGGGCTTTACCCCGTAAGAGTAACATAAACTAGCATAACCGGCTATCATACATAACATAAGCACTACCGACTTATCATACATAACATAAGCGCTACCGGCTTATCCTAACATAACATAAGTGCTACCGGCTTATCATACATAACATAGGTAAGTTAAGAAATCCCCCTAACTTCTTATTAGTCTTATTCATATACACTCTCATTTTAGTTTACTTAAGGCACTAACATGTCAATATAAAAATCCGGGAATTTAACCCAAAGTACTATGTACTTCTATTTCTTTAAAATGACTCTTTTTCATATAAAACTTCCAAGATACTAATAACCGTAGTATCAAGTCATAACTACTTTTCAAGACAAGTCACAATATCTTTTAGAAATACATTTAGGCTTCTAAATCAAGTGACTTCTTTCTTTTAAAACCTTAAGCAATTGATACCTTCAAATCAATTTGCCTTTCATAATTCAAGTCATTTATCATACTTACATTACTTAGAGTAAACCACTCTTTTTAACTTTCCATAAAGCTATTATAACCAACTTCCCATAAAGCCGTTATACTAGCTTTATACTTTAGACAAATACATTCTTCCTTATATCCAAGGGACTTATACTTTTAAAACGAAACAAGTATCATATACTTTTAAAATACTTCAAGTCCCTTAACTTTAGTAATCAAGTTTCTTAACTTTTAGAAACTAAGATATCCTTAATATTTTTAAACAAGCGAGTTAATTCCCTAACTCGACCAACTTGGACATTCTTAAAATAAGCCAAGGATATCAAATGGACTAGATTTGTCAAAATCTCGTACGTCTATCGTACTATATATTTACAACTATTCATGCTCAAGAGATAAGAAAGTTCCACATACCTCTTCGGTTCAATCCACTTTCCAAGTCCAACATGACGTACGTAGTATGTCAACCTATAATGACCATAATACGTCTATTAACTTCTTACTTCATACGTAGAATATTCTAAGTGCAAAGTCACTAAATTCTACGGAAAATCGAACAACACTTCCTTTGTTTCTACATACTTTTCCACCTTTTTCAAGGTCCAAAAATCAATAACCAAACGCCACATTTAAGGCCCAACAATTCAACAATACAAAGGGGATTACACGCCTTAACATGACGTGTAAAATTCTGCCCCACAATTGATATCAAACTAGTCCAACATACAATGTTACATTCGACAATTTGAGGGACAACAATACATAGTCTTTTCCAATTCCTTTTCAATCCAAGTTGTTTAGTCTAACATGTTATATAGCCGCAATCGATAATAACAACTACCATCTCTTCTTTATATAACATGTGACGACTAAAACTAATAACCAAATCGAATTACACTCTTAAGGTTAAACGTGCAACTTTCGGATTCCATCCAAATATTCCATAACATTCAATCTCCATATATATATATCTCATGCTTGCATAATATATATATGACTACAACAATAAGTACCTTTAATCACTTAAGAGGACAAAGTGGTTACCTTGATAAGCCCAAAATAGTCCAACAATCTCGCCCACTTTAGCCCTCTTTCCGAATTTCTTCTTCCCTCTAAAATCACCTATACGAACCCCCTACAAGCTCGCCAACATTTTTCCTTCTTATTGCCTTTCCAAAATTCTCATTTGGCTTAGGGTTTTATCAACTTTTGATAGAGGAGAGCAAGTGTTTGGATGATATTTTAGTGTAGAATGGCCAAGTCTTGCAAGACTTGGCCAATATATAAGCCTTATCTTGATCCACAAGTTGGGGGGACACTTGTCACCCACCTATGGGTCCTCTACAACAAATATTTTCTACTTTTACCCTATTTCCGCAAAAAATCCCGCCTCGGCGCCGCGGCCCTGCAACCGGTGCCGCGGCGCTGCAACTTCCGACAATTTCAGGCTTTCCGGCGCCCTGGCCCTGCAGCCGGCGCCGCGGCTCCTGCCCCTGTCTCTTCTGTCAGCTGATCTTGTAACGTCCATAACTTTCTACTCCGATGTCTTATCGACGAGCGGTTTATTGCGTTGGAAACTAGACTCAATGAACTTCATATTAGGCTTTTGAAACAACTGAAAACTCCTAATATACTAGGAGATATACTGCTCCAAAGTTGACTGAAAAACTGTACAAAAAAATATTCTGCCAACAACTTTTTTTTGTTCCTAATTCGAATCTTATTTCCTTTCGTACATTCTCAATACATGACCTGGACTTACGGGGTGTAACAATTGACTTAGTCAACTAGCCAACTTGACATTAGATCTTTTAACCCCAATGAATCTAGGCCACACAAGTGTTCTAATCTTGAACATTGGAAGTAGTATATCATCACACTAGTAGCAAGACATTCTACACTTAGAAAAATTAGCCAAGAACTTGTTGTTCTTTTATGAAGCTCTCGGGTTTGAGCTAGAAGGGACAAGAATTTTTTTCAATTGTTGTCCATAATTCACAAGACTTTAACCCAAGGTTCCTAGGGGTATTGTAAGGATATCTCAATAGAAAGATCCCGGAAAAACGGCGTTTTCACGTTAGTCGCAAGGCGAAAACCTAAGGTGTTCTTCAACTTTGAAGATGGAACTTGAAGAGGAGTTTTTCATGAGCTTCTAAGGAGTGCTTGGAGCGGATTGAAACATAAGAAGAGGAGCTAAAAGTTGCTAAGGATCGACTTTTACGCTTGGACATTATTAGGGCTTATTGAGGTAAAATCTTCATCTTCTTAATGTAATTGAAGATTACATGTTATAGTAGTTAAGAAATGAGCATGTGGTATATATAATGAAGTTTGAAAAGATTTGGATCATGTCAACATGTTAAAAACCGAAAATGGTCAAGTTAGTCATTTATGTTGTAATCAATTTGGTCGATAGTTACAATCGTCGCATGTTAAGGAAGAAAGGATTTGTAGTTGTTGTAATTGTTATTAGGTATATGACATGTTGGAATAACAACTTGGATTAAAAAGGAATTGAACGGAAATTGACATTGTTATGGATAGTGTTATTGCCGAGAATGTGCCTTAAGGAATGGACAGTTTTATATTGATTGTGTGGCAGAATTTTACACGTCCTATTAGGCATGTAATCCCTTTTGTATTGCTGAATTGTTGGGCCTTAAATGTGGCGTTTGGTTATTGATTTACGGGCCTTGAAAAAGGTGGAAAAGTACGTAGAAACAAAGGAAGTGCTGTCCGATTTTCCGTAGAATTTGGTGACTTTACACTTAGAATATTCTACGTTTGAAGCTAGAGGTTAATAGACGTATTATGGCCATTATAGGTTGAAGTACTACGTATAGCGTATTCTACATAAAGGATGGAATAGCTATCAAGGTTGAAGTACTTTGGAGCATTTTGCTACTTGTCGATAATCGTCGCAAGGTATGTGAACCTCTTCCTTATTTTGGCATGGTTCTATGTATGGAATATACATGTGGTGTTATTTCATGATTCCTTCTACTCTTAGAAGTTAAGAGGTATGTATGTTGATTTACTCTATGTAAAAGTTATGTTTAAGTTATCCTAAGTTCTTACCAAGTCTTATGGGGGATGTTGGTAAGAGTCTTTAGGAAGTATTTGGAGTCGAGTTGACTTTGTTAATTTACTGCACGAATGAGAATAAGCATCGAACAAGCCATTGCAGCGTTAATAAAAGAAAATGTATCGACAATCAATTATATTAAAATAAGTAGAATTCTCCATCTGCATAGAAACTAAGATAAGACAAAATTGTATTACATTTTCTAGATCATGACTGCTTTAATAATATCGTTATAAACAAGTATAACCTATTCACAATGCATAAAAGTATATATATTACCTAAATTAAAGAGTTTACGTTATGAAGTTTTAAGACTATGAACCTTGAATTCTTAGGTTAAAAGACTTTATTTTTCAAGTTATGAGACTTGATTCTTAAAGGAAGGAATAACTTGATATTCTAAGTTAAAGAGACTTGATATTCTAAGTTAAGAAACTTGATTTCTTAAAAGCTAAGAGACTTGAAGTATTTTGAAAGCTATGTAACTTGGTTCGAAAGTATAAGTCTCTTGGTTATAAAAAGAATGAATTGGTCTTAAGACATAAAGAGTTATAACGACTTTATGGGAAGTTAGTTATGACGGCTTTATGAAAGGTTAAAGATGTCTTAGTTTCTAAAGCATAAAGTTAGTATAACGGCTTTATGGGAAGTTGGTTATAACAACTTTATGGAATGTTAAAAGAATGGTTTTATCTAGTAATGTAAACAAAGAAATGACTTGAGATAAGGATGGGCAATTTGATTTAAAGGTATCAATTGCTTAAAGTTTTAAAGTAAGGGTCATTTGATTTAGAAGCCTAGAAATGTATTTCTAAAATGTAGTGACTTATTTGAAATGTAGACATGCCTTGATACTACGGGTGTTAGTATCTTGGAGTTTTATATGAAAATGAGTCTTTTGAAAAGAATGGAAGTACATAGTACCTTGGGTTAAATTCCCGGATTTTTAATGACATGTTAGTGCCTTAAGTTTGAATAAAATGAGAATGCTTAATAATTAAGGCTAATAAGAAGTTAAGGGATTTCTTAACTTGCTATGATATTTATGATAAGCCGGTGGTGCTTAAGCTATGTATGATAAGCCGGTGGTGCTTATGTTATGTATGATAAGCCGGTGGTGCTTATATTATGTATGATAGCCGGTTGTGCTAGTGATGTATTGTTTCATTACGGGGTCATTCCCCGGGCTTGTTGCATTGCATATTCAGTGGATTTTCTCCCCACGATGCGAGGATTACCTCATGCGAGTCCGTAGAGCTTATGCGGGTGAAATAGTCCTATGCGGGGTGGACCAGTCCTATGCGAGGAGATTACCTCATGTGGGTCCATACGACCTATGCGGGTGGATACAGTCTATGCGAGGAAATTACCTCATGCGGGTCCATACGACCTATGCGGGTGAAATAGTCCAGGAGTAGGATTGCCAAATGATACTATGGGCAGGTGGCCCTAAGTTGATCATAAGCTTCCTATTTTTATGCAGTATACCTTTATGGGCAGACTTATGTGACTTTATCGCGTCCCAGATTGGGGCGGTATACCTTTATGGGCGGACTTATGTGGCTTTCTGGCGTCCCGAGAATGGGCAGGCGATATACCTTCGTAGGAAGGCTTTTGTATGACTTCGTCGTGTCCCGCAAATGGGCCGGGTTACGTTATTATGTATGGATAATCAAAGTGAACTCCAAAATAAGGCGTCCCTCTATAAAGGGTCGGATTATGTTATGCAAGATAAGTAAGTTATATGGTAATGAACTTGATGATTTTTCCTAAGTATGTACGAAAGAATTTGACTATAACTCTTATTGAAAAATGGGAAAAGATAATAATGTGCGATTAAGTTCATGAGTTGTAATGGCATGGTAGGATCTGGTATTTACTTTTTATACTTGCTCCTGTCATTCTTTTGTACAGTTATGATCTGTTTGCTGTACCTTATTTCCGTTCCATATTCGGTACCTATTGTCACGACCCGACCCCGGGCCCGCGACTGGTGCCCTACCTGGGCACCCTTACAGGTATACATCAGAGAAAATCAGCGGAACATACATGAAACTTATAAAATAAAACAACAGGTTAGCCGATAGGGCTACCTTCCTGGACATATATATAAATAACCGAAGCAGTTGCCTCCTTTCCTTTACAAACTGACCCACAATATGTGACTCTGCACCTCTAAGAGTTTTAACATAACAACGGTGGCGGGACAGGGCCCCGCCATACCCATGAATATACATGAATCTACAACCTCAGGGAAAACCGTACCAAGAGATAAGCCTCCGGAGCAAATGCAGCTTTTTCCCAAAAACTGAACCGAGATCCTATGAGCAAGGATCACCAACCTGTACACCTAATACCTGCGGGCATGAACGCAGACCCCGAAGGGGGTCAGTACAACAAGTACCGAATATGGAACGGAAATAAGGTACATTAAACAAAACATATCTGTATAAAAGCATGACAGGGGTAAGTATAAAAAGGGTAAATACCTGAACCTACCATGTCATTACCATCTCGTGAACTTAATCGTACCTTATTATCTTTTCCCATTTTTTTCAATAAAAGTTATAGTCACTTTCTTACGTACATACTTAGGAAAATCATCAAGTTCACTACCATATAACTTACTTACCTTACATAACATAATCCGGCCCTTTATGGAGGGCGCTTTATCGCCTTGCCCAATGGGACGCGATAAAATCACATAGTCCGCCCGTAAAGGTATCTTTATCGGCCCATTTTGGGACGCGATAATGTCATATAGTCTGCCCATAAAGGTATACTTCCCGGCCCATTTCTGGGACGCGATAATGTCATATAGTCTGCCCATAAAGGTATACTTCCCGGCCCATTTCTGGGACGCGATAATGTCATATAGTCTGCCCATAAAGGTATACTGCCCGGCCCATTTCTGGGACGCGATAATGTCATATAGTCTGCCCATAAAGGTATACTGCCCGGCCCATTTCTGGGACGCGATAATGTCATATAGTCTGCCCATAAAGGTATACTGCCCGGCCCATTTCTGGGACGCGATAATGTCATAAAAATCCGGGAATTTAACCCAACGTACTACGCACCTCTACTCCTCTAGAAAGACTCTTTTTCAAATAAAACTTCCCAGATACTAACAACCGTAGTATCAAGTCATATCTACCTTTTTAGAAATACTTTTACCGGCTTCTAAATCAAGTGACTTCTTTCTTAAAAACCTTAAGCAATTGGTACCTTTAAAACAATTTGCCCTTCTTTATTTCAAAACATTTCTTTGCTTACATTACTGAAGAAAACCATTCTTTTAATCTTCCATAAAGTTGTTATAACCAACTTCCCATAAAGTCGTTATAACTCTTTATGTCTTAGGCAAATTCATTCCTTTTATAACCAAGAGACTTATACATTCAAATCGAATTTCATAGCTTTCAAAATACTTCAAGTCTCTTAACTTTTAAGAAAACAAGTTTCTTAACTTTAGAAATCAAGTCTTTCCAAATCAAATATTCTATACTTGTAAAACAATTCATTTCTTCTTTTAAGAATCAAGTCCCATAACTTAAAAAAACATAAAGTCTATACTTTGGTGCGTTGTGAATAAGTTATACTTATTTATATCGATCTTAATCAAGTAGCCATGATCTAGAAAATGTAATACAATTTTGTCTTATCTTAGCTTCTATGCAGATGGAGAACTCTACTCATTTTAACATAATTGATTGTCATTACATTTTCCTTTATTAACGCTGCAATGGCTTGTTCGATACTTATTCTCATTCGTGCCATAAACTAGCCAAGTCAACTTGGCTCCAAAGTACCTCCTAACGACTCTTACCAACATCCCCCATAAGACTCGGTAAGGACTTAGGATAACCTAGACATAACCTTTACATAGAGTAAATCACATACATACCTCTTAACTTCTAAGAGTAGAAGGAAACATGAAATAATACCACATGTATATTCCATATATAGAATCATGCCAAAGGAAGGAAGAGGTTCACATACCTCGCGACGATTATCGACAAATAGCAAAATGCTCCAAAGTACTTCAACCTTGATAGCTATTCCATCCTTCAAGTAGGATACGCTATACTTAGTACTTCAACCTATAAGGGCCACAATACGTCCATTAACCTCTTACTTCAAACGTAGAATATTCTAAGTGCTAAGTCACTAAATTCTACGGAAAATCGGACACCACTTCCTTTGTTTCTACATACTTTGCCACCTTTTTCAAGGCCGAATTCAATAACCAAACACGCCACATTTAAGGCCCAACCAATGAAATTAACAATAGGGGATTACACGCCTACTAGACGTGTAAAGTTCCGCCCCACAAAAGATATCAAACTAATACAATCTACAAGTCCAATTCGGCCATATTGATTATAATAACACCAATTCTTATCCAATTTCCATTTCAAATTCAAGTTGTTAGCATAACATGATATCAAGTCGCAATCGATTATAACCACTATAATCTTCAAGTAAGTAACATGCGACGATTCTAATAAACGACCAAATTGTAATCCAACTTCAAATGACTAATATGCCATTTCGGATTTTAGGCTACAACAATCCATAACACTTATAAAACTTCAACACATATACTTCATGCTAGTAAAATGTAAGGCTAACAACAATATAAAATCTTGTAGCACTTAAGAGACAAGATTATACCTCAACGAATCTTAATCCAACTCCAAATCCGAAGTCGCTCCTTAGCAACTTAGAGCCTCTTTAAGAAACTTCAATCCGCTACTTGAGACCCTTAGAACAATACCAACCAATTTCCTTCAATCTTCCAAACAAAACCTAGAAAAGCAACTAGGTTTTCACCTTGCGACTAATACGAAAACTATCTTTTTCTGAGATTTTTCTATTGAGATACACTTACAATACACTCATGAACCTTGGTTTAAAGTGTGGAGCCTAAAGGGCAAGAAACAAATTTTTTTCTTTTCTATAGTGCTTGAACCCGAGAGCAACAACTATGTGTTCTTCAACTTCTTGAAATTTTTCTAAGTGTAAATGCCTTGTTTTGCTACCTAGGATGACTATATAACAACATGGAGGGTTAGGATTAGAACACTTGTGAGGTTTGGATGAGTTTCTACTAAATATCAAGTCTTGTGGTCCCATTGACCAAGTCAATTATCTCAAGCTCTTCAAGTTGCAAGACTTAGTCATCCTAGCAAAGGACAAATGACCCTTTTGACCTTGCCTAATTTCGTCCAAGGCACCATAAGGGGGGGGGGGTGACACGTGTCGCCCTCCCATTCGTCACAACATTACGTTTTCCGAAAATTTCATAATTCCGATAAATTTTTACAAGTCTCAAATCTTAACACTAGGAATTCTCACGTACGTTCTTAAAACATGTCCTGTAAATACTGGGTGTAACATTCTTCCCCCCTTAGAAACATTCGTCCCCGAATGTTCTTTCGGAGTTCACTTTATCATTTCTCGGCATAATCTCCTACAACTACACTTTAATGAAACCTAGTTATGCCACTTATGGCCCTAATACCTCGCACACGCAAATCCGTCCATCATAAGCCCAAAAAGGGATTATCTTTTCGTACTTCCAACTCCTTCTAGCATATACATAGTCTCAATATAATATGTTCATGACACTTAAACATACCACAACTTTATCATGCATACAAGTTTCTAAAGGGCCAAAGACATACCTGAAATCATATAGGCGGTTCAAAGGACCGCTAAAACTGGGAACTCCCACCACGACCTCTGCGCGGCTGTCGGTGCATGAACCTCCGCCTAGCTATTGAAGGCGAAGAACCATGGCGATCCGATGAGCGGTGTTGTCCCACCAGGACCCTCTATAAGGACACTCTCTTAACATATGGCCTGAGACGACCACAAGAAAAACAAGCACCGTCTGCGTGCGACATACCCCAGAATGTAACCTACCACACTGGGCGCATTGAGGCAAAGGTGGCCTCGATCGACCGAACCCCATCTCCCGAGACTCAAGCTCTAGAGACTGACCCTGCATTCCGGGGTTGTAAAACCCCCCGCCGGAAAACTGTGGAGGAGCACTCGGTGCTGGCTGCAATGTAGACCTAGTCTGCTGAAATTGTCGCCTCGAAAGCGCCACGAGACCTGCTTTGTCAGCCTCTTGGGTGGCTCGAGTCAATCGATCCTCCATCTCTCTATCCTCTATCCCTCGCGCATAGGCTGCATCCTAGCAATGTCCATACGGGTGAAGAGCCACCCCAAGCATGCGATAATCATACGACGGTCTAGCCCATCACATAACGATGAACTCTATCCGCCGTATCATTTACAATGGTGTGTGCGCGTACAGGAGTCAAACTCCAGGTTGTACTCCCTGATAGTCCTCCCATTCTGCCTCAAGGTCAAGAATCTATCTACACGGGCTCTCCTCATCTCAGGAGGCAAAAAGTGATCCATGAAGGCCTCTGTGAACTCCTCCCAAACAGCTGGAAGAGCATCCTCTCCTCTCGGCGACTCATGACTCGAACCAGTTCAACGCAATATCGCGTAACCGGTAAGAGGCTAGCATAACAGACTCTGTCTCCGAAGCCCTAAGAACCTGCATAGTCTGCTGTAGCTGCCGAATGAACTCCTGCGGATCCTCCTCAGACCTCGAACCATAAAACTCGGGCGGATGACAACCCAGAAAATACCGAATCCATGGCCCGTCGGCTCTGGGTTAGCTACTGCTCACTCGTACGTGCCCTACCACTATGCTAGTCAATAGTCTGATCTGTTCCCCATAATCTCTAAACTCTGCCCCTGGCTGCGGAACTGGAGGCTCGGGTACCGGAACCTCTGGAGCTACTGCCGCTCTCGGCCCCTCTAATACTGCCGGCGTGGCTGAACTCGCCGACCCGCCTACCACCTCAGGCATAGTCTGTGCCAGAGTCCTGGTAACCCTCTGCGTACACTAGCGACTCTTCTTCTTTGCCTTGCCTCCAGGCCCGGTCGCTTCCGTGGAGGCATAAGCGTTACATAAGAAGGGGTCGAGAGGATTGACCTACTATGACACTCTCTTGCACGATCTCAAAGAGAGAAGAATGGAAACCAATCCTAAATGTCCTGCAGACCTCACGATTATAGATGTGGTGCACAACACACCGATAATCAAGACTTACTAGACACGATCTGTAGACACTTTCCGAGGACTAAGCGCTCGATACCACTTTTGTCACGACCGACCGGGCGCGGCGGTGCCCTACATGGGCACCACTGCGTATACATCGAGAGAAAATCAGCGAACATACATGAAACTTATAAAATAAAACAACAGTAAAACAACGGGTTAGCGATGAAGGGCTACCTTCCTGGACATATATATAAATAACCGAAGCAGTTGCCTCCTTTCCTTTACAAACTGACCCACAATATGTGACTACAGACCTCTAAGAGTTTTAACATAACAACGGTGGCGGGACAGGGCCCCGCCATACCCATGAATATACATGAATCTACAACCTCAGGGAAAACCGTACCAAGAGATAAGCCTCCGGAGCAAATGCAGCTTTTTCCCAAATCGACCGAGATCCTATGAGCAAGGATCACCAACTGTAGACACCTAATACTGCGGGCATGAGCAGCGGCCCAGAAGAAGTCGATAACAGCAGTGCAATATGGAACGGAAATAAGGTACATTAAACAAAACATATCTGTATAAAAGCATGACATGGGTAAGTATAAAAAGGGTAAATACCTGAACCTACCATGTCATTACCATCTCGTGAGCTTAATCGTACCTTATTATCTTTTCCCATTTTTTTCAATAAAAGTTATAGTCACTTTCTTACGTACATACTTAGGAAAATCATCAAGTTCACTACCATATAACTTACTTACCTTACATAACATAATCCGACCCTTTATGGAGGGACGCCTATCTTCCGGCCAAATGCGGGGCCGATAAAGTCACATATTCTGCCCGTAAAGGTATCTTGCCCGACCCATTTACGGGCGCGATAATGTCATATAGTCCGCCCGTAAAGGTATCTTGCCCGACCCATTTACGGGACGCGATAATGTCATATAGTCGCCCGTAAGGTATCGCCGGCCCATTTACGGGACGCGATAATGTCATATAGTCTGCCCATAAGGTATCTTTGCGGCCCATTTCGGGACGCGATAATGTCATATAGTCCGCCCATAAGGTATCTTGCGGCCCATTTACGGGGCGATAATGTCATAAAAATCAGAATTTAACCCAACGTACTCACGCCTCTACTCTAGAAATACTCTTTTTCAAATAAAACTTCCCAGATACTAACAACCGTAGTATCAAGTCATATCTACCTTTTTAGAAATACTTTTATCGGCTTCTAAATCAAGTGACTTCTTTCTTAAAAACCTTAAGCAATTGGTACCTTTAAAACAATTTGCCCTTCTTTATTTCAAAACATTTCTTTGCTTACATTATCAAGAAAACCATTCTTTTAATCTTCCATAAAGTTGTTATAACAACTTCCCATAAAGTCGTTATAACTCTTTATGTCTTAGGCAAATTCATTCCTTTTATAACCAAGAGACTTATACATTCAAATCGAATTTCATAGCTTTCAAAATACTTCAAGTCTCTTAACTTTTAAGAAAACAAGTTTCTTAACTTTAGAAATCAAGTCTTTCCAAATCAAATATTCTATACTTGTAAAACAATTCATTTCTTCCTTTAAGAATCAAGTCCCATAACTTAAAAAAAAATAAAGTCTATACTTTGGTGCGTTGTGAATAAGTTATACTTATTTATATCAATCTTAATCAAGTAGCCATGATCTAGAAAATGTAATACAATTTTGTCTTATCTTAGCTTCTATGCAGATGGAGAACTCTACTCATTTTAACATAATTGATTGTCATTACATTTTCCTTTATTAACGCTGCAATGGCTTGTTCGATACTTATTCTCATTCGTGCCATAAACTAGCCAAGTCAACTTGGCTCCAAAGTCCCTCCTAACGACTCTTACCAACATCCCCATAAGACTTAGGATAACCTAGACATAACCTTTACATAGAGTAAATCACATACATACCTCTTAACTTCTAAGAGTAGAAGGAAACATGAAATAATACCACATGTATATTCCATATATAGAATCATGCCAAAGGAAGGAAGAGGTTCACATACCTCGCGACGATTATCGACAAATAGCAAAATGCTCCAAAGTACTTCAACCTTGATAGCTATTCCATCCTTCAAGTAGGATACGCTATACTTAGTACTTCAACCTATAAGGGCCACAATACGTCCATTAACCTCTTACTTCAAACGTAGAATATTCTAAGTGCTAAGTCACTAAATTATACGGAAAATCGGACAGCACTTCCTTTGTTTCTACATACTTTGCCACCTTTTTCAAGGCCGAATTCAATAACCAAACACGCCACATTTAAGGCCCAACCAATGAAATTAACAATAGGGGATTACACGCCTACTAGACGTGTAAAATTCCGCCCCACAAAAGATATCAAACTAATACAATCTACAAGTCCAATTCGGCCATATTGAGTATAATAACACCAATTCTTATCCAATTTCCATTTCAAATTCAAGTTGTTAGCATAACATGATATCAAGTCGCAATCGATTATAACCACTATAATCTTCAAGTAAGTAACATGCGACGATTCTAATAAACGACCAAATTGTAATCCAACTTCAAATGGCTAATATGCCATTTCGGATTTTAGGCTACAACAATCCATAACACTTATAAAACTTCAACACATATACTTCATGCTAGTAAAATGTAAGGCTAACAACAATATAAAATCTTGTAGCACTTAAGAGACAAGATTATACCTCAACGAATCTTAATCGACTCCAAATCCGAAGTCGCTCCTTAGCAACTTAGAGCCTCTTTAAGACACTTCAATCCGCTACTTGAGACCCTTAGAACAATACCAACCAATTTCCTTCAATCTTCCAAATAAAACCTAGAAAAACAACTAGGTTTTCACCTTGCGACTAATACGAAAACTATCTTTTTCCGAGATTTTTCTATTGAGATACACTTACAATACACTCATGAACCTTGGTTTAAAGTGTGGAGCTTAAAGGGCAAGAAACAAATTTTTTTCTTTTCTATAGTCCTTGAACCCGAGAGCAACAACTATGTGTTCTTCAACTTCTTGAAATTTTTCTAAGTGTAAATGCCTTGTCTTGCTACCTAGGATGACTATATAACAACATGGAGGGTTAGGATTAGAACACTTGTGAGGTTTGGATGAGTTTCTACTAAATATCAAGTCTTGTGGTCCCATTGACCAAGTCAATTATCTCAAGCTCTTCAAGTTGCAAGACTTAGTCATCCTAGCAAAGGACAAATGACCCTTTTGACCTTGCCTAATTTCAAGAGCACCATAAGGGGGTGACACGTGTCGCCTCCCATTCGTCCTGACATTACGTTTTCGAAAATTTCATAATTAGATAAATTTTACAAGTCTCAAATCTTAACACTAGGAATTCTCACGTCGTTCTTAAAACATGTCCTGTAAATCGGGTGTAACATTCTTCCCCTTAGAAACATTCGTCCCGAATGTTCTTTCGGAGTTCACTTTATCATTTCTCGGCATAATCTCCTACAACTACACTTTAATGAAACCTAGTTATGCCACTTATGGCCCTAATACCTCGCACACGCAAATCCGTCCATCATACGCCCAAAAAGGGATTATCTTTTCGTACTTCCAACTCCTTCTAGCATATACATAGTCTCGATATAACTGCTCATGACACTTAAACATACCACAACTTTATCATGCATACAAGTTTCTAAAGGGCCAAAGACATACGAAATCATATAGGCGGTTCAAAGGACCGCTAAAGCTGAGAACTCCACCACGACCTCTGCGCCACGGCCGGTGCATGAACCTCTGCCTAGCTATTGAAGGCGAAGAACATGGCCTGATCCGATGAGCGGTGTTGTCCCACCAGACCTCTATAAGGACACTCTCTTAACCTATGGCCTAGACGACCACAAGAAAAAGAAGCACCCGTAACGGCGCGACATAAACCAGAATGTAACCTACCACATCTGGGCGTTGAGGCAAAGGTGGCCTCGATTGACCGAACCCCATCTCCCGAGACTCAAGCTCTAGAGACTGACCGCCCTGCATTCGGGGTTGTAAAACCCCGCCGGAAAATCGTGGAGGAGCACTCGGTCTTTGGTGCAATGTAGACCTAGTCTGCTGCGAAGGCTGTCGCCTCAGCGCCTAAGACCTGCTCACGGCCTCTTGGGTGGCTTTGAGTCAATCGATCCTCCTCTCTCTATCCTCTATCCCTGCGCATAGGCTGCGTCCTAGCAATGTCCATACCGGGTGAAGAGCCACCCCAAGCATGCAGAATCATATGACGGTCTAGCCCGTCACATAACGATGAACTCTATCCGCCATGTCGGTACAATGGTGTGCACATGCTAAGCGAGTCAAACTCGTGTTGTACTCACGATAGTCCTCCCATTCTGCCTCAAGGTCAAGAGTCTATCTACGCAGGCTTTCCTCATCTCAGGGGGCAAAAAATGATCCATGAAGGCCTCTGTGAACTCCTCCCAAACAGCTGGAAGAGCATTCTCTCCTCTCGACGGCTCATGACTCGAACAGTTCAACGCAATATCGGCGTAGGTAGAAGGCTAGCATAATGGTCCGCCTCCGAAGCCCTAAGAACGCATAGTCTGCTGTAGCTGCCGAATGAACTCCTGCGGATCCTCTTGGACCTCGAACCATAAAACTCGGCGGATGACAACCGAGAAAATCCCGAATCCATAACGTCGACTCTGGGTTAGCTACCGCTCGCCATCGCCCTACCACTATGCTAGTCAATAGTCCGATCATTCCCATAATCTCTAAACTCGCCTGGCTGTGAGGCTCGGTGCAGGAACCTCTGGAGCTACTTGTCACGACCGACCGGGCGCGACTAGTACCTTCCAGGTACCTCGGTATATGTCGAGAATAGCAATGAACATACATAAAACAAATCAGATAAGGTAAACATCACTAGCAAGCCGATAAGGCGCCTTTCATAAAATAACTTAACCGATAGTGAAGCGATAACTTTATTCTTACACCAAACCACAAACGTGACTACGCACTTAGGAATAATAATCGTGGCGGGACGGGCCCCGCCATACCCCGAATGTACAAAAGTCTATAACCTCGAGAATCATACCAAAAGACAAAGCCTCGGAGGATGGAGCTTTCGAGAAATGAATGGTGATCCTAAGAGTGCGGACCAAAGAAGCTACGTATCTCGACTGCGGCATGAACGCAGCCCAGGAAGGGGTCGCACAACGTACCAAGTATGTAAATCGAAAATACCGTAGTAATATCATAAGTCCAAAATATACCGGGTTATAGATAAAACCAAATTATGTTGCCGTGCCTTACTAATAATGAGAGTAACAAGTATACATTTTATAGCATAAAAATAGGAGGCTCATGATCAAACAGGAACCTCGCCTGTAGTATCATTAAGCAATCCTACTCGGGACTATTTCACCCGCATAGGTCCTATGGACCCGCATGAGGTCATCCGCCTCGTCATAGGACTATTTCACCCGCATGGGACTATTTCACCCGCATGGATCCTGTGGATCCGCATGAGTACCATCGCGTACTCGCATGGGACTATTTCACCCGCATGGATCCTATGGTCCAGATCCGCATGAGTACAAGCGCCGCACTCGCATCATGGGTAGCAAATCCATGGCATAAATAGTAACCCATCCTATTGGAGCATACCCGTGGGCCACCCATCGTGTCAGTATGTACAAAGGAAGTAACAAGAATCTGCATACCCGTGGGCCACCCAACGTGTCAGTATGCCAACAGGAATTAACAAGAATAATTAGTGACCCATCCTAATGAACGCATACCCGTGGACCATCCATCGTGTCAGTATGTCAAAAGGAAATAACAAGAATAACCCGGGGTCTACCCCGTAAGAACATATCACCTAGCACAACCGGCTATCATACATAACATAAGCGCTACCGGCCTATCATACATAACATAAGCAAGTTAAGAAATCCCCTAACTTCTTATTAACATTATTAACATATCCTCTCATTTTAGTATACCTAAGGCACCAACATGTCTTTTAATAGAAAAATCCGGGAACTCAACCCAAGTACCATGCACTTCCAACCTTTTAAGAAAAACTCTTTTTATACAAAGATTCCAAGATACTAATCACCATAGTATCAAGTTACAATTTCTTTTCAAGACAAGTCACATTTCCTTTTGGAATATAATAGGCTTCTAAATCAAGTGACTTCATTTCCTTTAAAACCTTAGGCAACCAATGCCTAAAAACCATTTTCCTTCCACAAGTTCAAATCATCAAAACCTTTCTCCATTAAACTTTCACAAACTAATATAACCAACTCCCCATAAAGCCGTTATATTAGAGTTAAACAATAGTAAAACACATTCCCTTAAGTCCAAGGGATTTTTATACTTTTCTTTTAAAACGAAACAAGTATCAAATACTTATAACAAACGAAGATTTCCAAATCTTGTACGTCTACCGTACTACATAGGTACAACTAATCATGCTCAAGAGATAGGAAAGCTCCACATACCTCTTCGGCCAATCCACAAGCTAAGTCCAATTTACCGCACGTAGTATGTCAACCTAAAATGACCACAATACGTTTATCAAGCTCTAATTATAATGCAGAATTTTCCCAAGTTAAAGTCACCAATTTCCTACGGAAAATTGGGCAGCGTTTCCTTTGTTTCTACATACTTTGCCACCTTTTCCAAGGTCGATTTTTAACGCTCAAATGCCATGTTTAAGGCTCAACAACCAACCAACACCAAGGGGATTACACACCTAAACTTTGGTGTGTAAAATTCAGCCCCACAAGTTACAACAACAACCCAACAAGTCTAATGTAGTATTTAGGCCACAACATGCTCATAATATCCCCCTAACCAATTCTTTCATAATCAAACCCCATTTCTCACATGCAACTACTCTAAGTGCATTTTTTTCCAACTACAAGTTCTTTCTTCTTAACATGCAAAACTAAATCTAAAGAAAGAATCATTACCTTAAAGTTTTAGCCCAAACTTATTCCAAATATTGCTAGCTTCCTTGCCAAGAACACCACCACAACAATGCCAACAAGCTAGCTACAAGCTTCCTTTTTGGTTCTTAACTATTCAGATTTTTCTAAGGGTTTTTAGAGAGAAGGGGGAGCAATTTGAGAGAGAGAGAGAAGATGAAAGATAGAAAATGTCCAAGGCTTGGTCAATATATTGCATGCAACAGAAAATCAGATGGGGGGGGACACTTGTCACCCTCCCATGGTCTCTTTTAAAACAAAAATCAGACTTTTCTAAGTTTTTCCGCCCAAAAATCCCGCCTCGGCGCGGCTACCGCCGCTGGCGCTTGAAACCTCCGCAGTTTTCTCGATCTTCGGCGCCGCGCCTCGCTATTCGGCGCGGCGCTGCAACTTCAGCGACTTCAGAACTTTAGCGCCGCGCCCGCATCCGGCGCCGCGCCTGCCGCTTGGTCCAAACGCATTGTCCCGATCACAGACCGAACTTGTAATTCTCATAACTTCCTACTCTGATGTCCTATCGACGAGCGGTTGGTTGCGTTGGAATCTAGACTCAACGAACTACGCCCTAGGCCTTTGAAACACTTAGGAACTCTCAATGTACCGGGTCATAACCCGCCTCAAAGTTGACTAAAACCCGTCCGGAACAATCCGTCAACCTATCCTTTGAAAATTTTAAGTCTTACCCCATTTCGTACGTACTCAAACGCATGACCTGAACTACGGGGTGTAACACTACTGCCGCTCTCGGCTCCTCTAATACCGCCGGCGTGGCTGAGCTCGCCGATCCGCCTACTACCTCAGGCATAGTTCGCGCCCGAGTCCCGTAACCTCTGCGTACTACTAGCGCCTCTTGTTGCCGCTTGCCCTTCCGGGCCTCGACGCCTCCGTGTAGGCATAATCACATAAGAAGGGGGTCAGAGAGGATTCAACCTACTATGACGGCTTCATCGCACGATCTCAAAGAGAAGAATGGAAACAAATCCTAAATGTCCTGCAAATCCTCCTGATTATAGATGTGGTGCACAACACACCGATAATCAAGACTCTACTGGACACGGTCTGTAGACACTTTCCGAGGACTAACTGCTCTGATACCACTTTTGTCACGACCCGACCCGGCGCGATCGTGCCCTACCTGGCACCCTACAGTATACATCGAGAAAATCAGCGAACATACATGAAACTTATAAAATAAAACAATGTATAAAACAACAGGTTAGTCGATAGGGCTACCTTCCTGGACATATATATAAATAACCGAAGCAGTTGCCTCCTTTCCTTTACAAACTGACCCACAATATGTGACTACAGACCTCTAAGAGTTTTAACATAATAATTGTGGCGGGACAGGGCCCCGCCATACCCCTGAATATACATGAATCTACAACCTCAGGGAAAACCGTACCAAGAGATAAGCCTCCGGAGCAAATGGAGCTTTTTCCCAAAAATCAACCGAGATCCTATGAGCAAGAATCACCAACTGTACACCTAATACTGCGGGCATTTAACGCAGCCTCAAGGGCCGATAACAAAATTCTAATATGGAACAAAAATAAGGTACATTAAACAAAACATATCTCAGATAAAAGCATGACAGGGTAAGTATAAAAGGGAAAATACCTGAACCTACCATGTCATTACCATCTCGTGAGCTTAATCGTACCTTATTATCTTTTCCCATTTTTTTCAATAAAAGTTATAGTCACTTTCTTACGTACATACTTAGGAAAATCATCAAGTTCACTACCATATAACTTACTTACCTTACATAACATAATCCGGCCCTTTATGGAGGGACGCCTATACTGCCCGGCCCAATCTGGGACGCGATAAAGTCACATAGTCTGCCCATAAAGGTATACTGCCCGGCCCATTTCTGGGACGCGATAATGTCATATAGTCTGCCCATAAAGGTATATCGCCCCATTTCTCGACGCGATAATGTCATATAGTCCGCCCATAAAGGTATACCGCGACCCATTTCTCGACGCGATAATGTCATATAGTCGCCCATAAAGGTATCGCCTCGGCCCATTTCTGGGACGCGATAATGTCATATAGTCTGCCCATAAAGGTATACTGCCCGGCCCATTTCTGGGACGCGATAATGTCATAAAAATCCGGGAATTTAACCCAACGTACTACGCACCTCTACTCCTCTAGAAAGACTCTTTTTCAAATAAAACTTCCCAGATACTAACAACCGTAGTATCAAGTCATATCTACCTTTTTAGAAATACTTTTACCGGCTTCTAAATCAAGTGACTTCTTTCTTAAAAACCTTAAGCAATTGGTACCTTTAAAACAATTTGCCCTTCTTTATTTCAAAACATTTCTTTGCTTACATTACTGAAGAAAACCATTCTTTTAATCTTCCATAAAGTTGTTATAACCAACTTCCCATAAAGTCGTTATAACTCTTTATGTCTTAGGCAAATTCATTCCTTTTATAACCAAGAGACTTATACATTCAAATCGAATTTCATAGCTTTCAAAATACTTCAAGTCTCTTAACTTTTAAGAAAACAAGTTTCTTAACTTTAGAAATCAAGTCTTTCCAAATCAAATATTCTATACTTGTAAAACAATTCATTTCTTCCTTTAAGAATCAAGTCCCATAACTTAAAAAAAAATAAAGTCTATACTTTGGTGCGTTGTGAATAAGTTATACTTATTTATATCAATCTTAATCAAGTAGCCATGATCTAGAAAATGTAATACAATTTTGTCTTATCTTAGCTTCTATGCAGATGGAGAACTCTACTCATTTTAACATAATTGATTGTCATTACATTTTCCTTTATTAACGCTGCAGTGGCTTGTTCGATACTTATTCTCATTCGTGCCATAAACTAGCCAAGTCAACTTGGCTCCAAAGTACCTCCTAACGACTCTTACCAACATCCCCCATAAGACTCGGTAAGGACTTAGGATAACCTAGACATAACCTTTACATAGAGTAAATCACATACATACCTCTTAACTTCTAAGAGTAGAAGGAAACATGAAATAATACCACATGTATATTCCATATATAGAATCATGCCAAAGGAAGGAAGAGGTTCACATACCTCGCTGACGATTATCGATAAATAGCAAAATGCTCCAAAGACTTCAACCTTGATAGCTATTCCATCCTTCAAGTAGGATACGCTATACTTAGTACTTCAACCTATAAGGGCCACAATACGTCCATTAACCTCTTACTTCAAACGTAGAATATTCTAAGTGCTAAGTCACTAAATTATACGGAAAATCGGACAGCACTTCCTTTGTTTCTACATACTTTGCCACCTTTTTCAAGGCCGAATTCAATAACCAAACACGCCACATTTAAGGCCCAACCAATGAAATTAACAATAGGGGATTACACGCCTACTAGACGTGTAAAATTCCACACAAAAGATATCAAACTAATACAATCTACAAGTCCAATTCGGCCATATTGAGTATAATAACACCAATTCTTATCCAATTTCCATTTCAAATTCAAGTTGTTAGCATAACATGATATCAAGTCGCAATCGATTATAACCACTATAATCTTCAAGTAAGTAACATGCGACGATTCTAATAAACGACCAAATTGTAATCCAACTTCAAATGGCTAATATGCTATTTCGGATTTTAGGCTACAACAATCCATAACACTTATAAAACTTCAACACATATACTTCATGCTAGTAAAATGTAAGGCTAACAACAATATAAAATCTTGTAGCACTTAAGAGACAAGATTATACCTCAACGAATCTTAATCCAACTCCAAATCCGAAGTCGCTCCTTAGCAACTTAGAGCCTCTTTAAGACACTTCAATCCGCTACTTGAGACCCTTAGAACAATACCAACCAATTTCCTTCAATCCTCCAAACAAAACCTAGAAAAGCAACTAGGTTTTCACCTTGCGACTAATACGAAAACTATCTTTTTCCGAGATTTTTCTATTGAGATACACTTACAATACACTCATGAACCTTGGTTTAAAGTGTGGAGCTTAAAGGGCAAGAAACAAATTTTTTTCTTTTCTATAGTGCTTGAACCCGAGAGCAACAACTATGTGTTCTTCAACTTTGAAATTTTTCTAAGTGTAAATGCCTTGTCTTGCTACCTAGGATGACTATATAACAAATACTGGAGGTTAGGATTAGAACACTTGTGAGGTTTGGATGAGTTTCTACTAAATATCAAGTCTTGTGGTCCCATTGACCAAGTCAATTATCTCAAGCTCTTCAAGTTGCAAGACTTAGTCATCCTAGCAAAGGACAAATGACCCTTTTGACCTTGCCTAATTTCGTCCAAGGCACCATAAAGGGGTGACACGTGTCGCCCTCCCATTCGTCACAACATTACGTTTTCCGAAAATTTCATAATTCCGATAAATTTTTACAAGTCTCAAATCTTAACACTAGGAATTCTCACGTACGTTCTTAAAACATGTCCTGTAAATACGGGGTGTAACATTCTTCCCCCCTTAGAAACATTCGTCCCCGAATGTTCTTTCGGAGTTCACTTTATCATTTCTTGGCATAATCTCCTACAACTACACTTTAATGAAACCTAGTTATGCCACTTATGGCCCTAATACCTCGCACACGCAAATCCGTCCATCATAAGCCCAAAAAGGGATTATCTTTTCGTACTTCCAACTCCTTCTAGCATATACATAGTCTCAATATAATCTGTTCATGACACTTAAACATACCACAACTTTATCATGCATACAAGTTTCTAAAGGGCCAAAGACATACCTGAAATCATATAGGCGGTTCAAAGGACCGCTAAAACTGAGAACTCCACGACCTCTGCCACGGCTGTCGGTGCATGAACCTCTGCTAGCTATTGAAGGCGAAGAACATGGCCGCGATCCGATGAAGCGGTGTTGTCCACCAGGACCCCTCTATAAGGACACTCTCTCTTAACATATGGCCTGAGACGACCACAAGAAAAACAAGCACCGTCTGCGCGACATACCCCGAATGTAACCTACCACATGGGCGCGTTGAGGCAAATGTGGCCTCGGACCGAACCCCATCTCCCGAGACTACGAAGCTCTAGAGACTGACCGGCCCTGCATTCCGGGGTTGTAAAACCACCACGGAAAATCGTGGAGGAGCACTCGGTCTTTGGTTGCAATGTAGACCTAGTCTGCTGCGAGGCGTCCGCCTCAGCGCCACGAGACCTGTTTGTCACGGCCTCTTGGTGGCTCGAGTCAATCGATCCTCCTCTCTCTATCCTCTATCCATCTGCGCATAGGCTGCATCTAGCAATGTCCATACCGGGTGAAGAGCCACCCCAAGCATCACGATAATCATATGACGGTCTAGCCCCATCACATAACGATGAACTCTATCCGCCATGTCAGCTACAATGGTGTGCGCATGCCTGGCCAAAGAGTCAAACTCCAGGTTGTACTCCCTGATAGTCCTCCCATTCTGCCTCAAGGTCAAGAATCTATCTACACGGGCTCTCCTCATCTCAGGAGGCAAAAAGTGATCCATGAAGGCCTCTGTGAACTCCTCCCAAACAGCTGGAAGAGCATCCTCTCCTCTCGACAGCTCCCATGACTCGAACCAGTTCAACGCAATATCGCGTAACCGGTAAGAGGCTAGCATAACAGACTCCGTCTCCGAAGCCCTAAGAACCTGCATAGTCTGCTGTAGCTGCCGAATGAACTCCTGCGGATCCTCCTCAGACCTCGAACCATAAAACTCGGGCGGATGACAACCCAGAAAATCCCGAATCCGCAAACTGTCAGCTCTAGGGTTAGCTACCTGCTCCTGTCGGCGCTGCCCTACCACTATGCTAGTCAATAGTCTGATCTGTTCCCCATAATCTCTAAACTCTGCCCCTGGCTGCGAATCGAGGCTCTGCACGAACGCTGGAGCTACCGGCTCTCGGCTCTTCTAATACCGCCGGCGTGGCTGAGCTCGCCGATCTGCCTACTACCTCAGGCATAGTCTGTGCTCGAGTCCGGGTAACCCTCTGCGTACCACTAGCAGCTCCTGCTGCTGCCTTGCCCTTCGGGCCCACGATCGCGCCGTGGAGGCATAATCGTTACATAAGAAGGGTCGAGAGGATTCAACCTACTATGACAGCCTCTCTTGCGATCTCAAAGAGAAGAATGAAAACCAATCCTAAATGTCCTGCAGACCTCCGATTATTGATGTGGTGCACAACACACCGATAATCAAGACTCTACTAGACACGATGCAGTAGACACTTTCCGAAGACTAATCGCTCGATACCACTTTTGTCACGCGACCCGACCAGGGCTCGCGTGGTGCCCTACAGGCACCGCCACAGTATACATCGGAGAAAATCAGCTAACATACATGAAACTTATAAAATAAAACAATGAGTAAAACAACATGTTAGCCGATGTGGCTACCTTCTGGACATATATATAAATAACCAAGCGATTTGCCTCGCTTTACAAACTGACCCACAATATGTGACTACAGACCTCTAAGAGTTTTAACATAACAACGGTGGCGGGACAGGGCCCCGCCATACCCCTGAATATACATGAATCTACAACCTCAGGGAAAACCGTACCAAGAGATAAGCCTCCGGAGCAAATGGAGCTTTTTCCCAAAAACTGAACCGAGATCCTATGAGCAAGGATCACCAACCTGTACACCTAATACCTGCGGGCATGAACGCAGCCCCCCGAAGGGGGTCAGTACAACAGGTACCGAATATGGAACGAAAATAAGGTACATTAAACAAAACATATCTGTATAAAAGCATGACAGGGGTAAGTATAAAAAGGGTAAATACCTGAACCTACCATGTCATTACCATCTCGTGAGCTTAATCGTACCTTATTATCTTTTCCCATTTTTTTCAATAAAAGTTATAGTCACTTTCTTACGTACATACTTAGGAAAATCATCAAGTTCACTACCATATAACTTACTTACCTTACATAACATAATCCGGCCCTTTATGGAGGGACGCCTATACTGCCCGACCCAATCTGGGACGCGATAAAGTCACATAGTCTGCCCATAAAGGTATACTGCCCGGCCCATTTCTGGGACGCGATAATGTCATATAGTCTGCCCATAAAGGTATACTTGTCACGACCCGACCCCGGGACCGCGACTGGTGCCCTACCTGGGCACCCTTACAGGTAAACATCAGAGAAAATCAGCGGAACATACATGAAACTTAAAAATAAAACATCGTAAGTAAAACAACAGGTTAGCCGATAGGGCTACCTTCCTGAACATATATACAAACAACCGAAGCAGTTGCCTCCGTTCTTTTTACAAACTGACCCACAATATGTGACTACAGACCTCTAAGAGTTTTGACATAACAACTGTGGCGGGACAAGGCCCGCCGTACCACGAATAAACATAAACGTGACAACTCCGAACACCGAGCCATCTCGACTTCTTTGAGCGGGATCCTAAGCTCGCGGATCCACAATGGCGACCTAAACTGCGGGCATGAACGCGGCCCCGAAGAAGTCGATTACAACAGTGCGAAATATGGAACAGAATATAACGTAAAGTAAACAAATCATAACTGAACAAAAGAATGACAAGTACAAGTATAAAAATACATACGGATCTGCCGTGTCATTACCACTTATGAACTTAATCGTACCTTATTATCCTTTCCATTCCCGATAAAAGTTATAGTCACATTCTTACGTCATTATTTAGAAAAGAATCATTAAGTTCATTACCATATAACTTACTTATCTTTCATAACATAGTCCGGCCCGCTACGGAGGGACACATATACTACCCGATGCGGGACGCGATCAAGTCACTAATATCAAAGCATGCCCGTGGAATCCCCATCATCGCCGACTATTAGTGTAAAATATAACCATGTGACGCGCCGTGGCATCCCACCTCACCGTCGGCGCATACATACACAATACATATATATATATCCTGCGTGGAATCACATCACCGCCGACGATCCGGTATAATAATACACCAATAGCATACATGAACACCAAGTCCCACGGTGGTATAGCGTCTTGGGGTCTACCCTCACTTATACTCTTACCACGGAGAAGGTGGTAAAGCGGTGGTATAGCGTCTTGGGGTCTACCCTCACTTATACTCTTACCACGGAAGGTGGTAAAGCGGTGGTATAGCATCTTGAGGGTCTACCCCTCACTTATACTCTTACCACGGAGAAGGTGGTATAACGTCTTGGGACTTGCCTCATTTATACTCTTACCCTATCTCAACCGACCATTATACAAAACAAGCGGGGTATAATGTCTTGGGGTTTACCTCACTTATACTCTTACCTGGAGAAGGTGCTATAGCGTCTTGGGGTCTACACCCTCACTTATACTCTTACCCTATCTCAACCGTCAAACAAATGAAGTACTACCATGTCTTCTATAAGAATCTGAATTTAACCCAAGTACTACAAATAACGGAAGCATACCCGTGAATCCCACATCACCGCTTGTGCGTCAAGTACTTACAATGACAACTGCCCTCTAACCGGAGAAGTCGCGGCGATAAAAACATAATACTTGCACTCAAAGGCTATCACCAGACACATAGACTAATTCTCAATTAATCAAGCCAAAGTACTTATCGGGCACAAATAGAATAATTCTCATTTAACAAGCCAAAGTACTTATCAAGGCGCATTTAGACTAATTCTCAATTAATCAAGCCAAAGTACTTATCGGGCACAAATAGAATAATTCTCATTTAACAAGCCAAAGTACTTATCAAGGCACATTTAGACTAATTCTCAATTAATCAAGCCAAAGTACTTATCGGGCACAAATAGAATAATTCTCATTTAACAAGCCAAAGTACTTATCAAGGCACATTTAGACTAATTCTCAATTAATCAAGCCAAAGTACTTATCGAGGCACAAATAGAATAATTCTCATTTAACAAGCCAAAGTACTTATCAAGGCACATTTAGACTAATTCTCAATTAATCAAGCAAAAGTACTAATCAAGGCATAACATAGAATTAGGCTCAAGTAAACCGGCCAAAGTACTACGTACGTACATTCTTTTCAAAAGTCTCCCTTCCAAATAAAACTTCCCCGATACTAACAACCGTAGTATCAAGTCCTATTCACCTTTCAAGACAAGTCACAATACCTTTTTAGAAATACAATTACCGAACTACAAATCAAGTGACTTCCTTATTTAAAACCTTAAGCAATTGGTACCTTTAAAACAATTTGCCTTCCTTAACACAAGTTATTTCTTGATTACTTTATTAGAAAACCATTCTCTTAACCTTCCATAAACCGTTATAACCAACTTCCCATAAGCCGTTATAACCCTTTATGGTTTAGACCAACACGTTCCTTTTATAACCAAGAGACTTCTACTATTTGAAACCAAGTATTAAATACTTTCAAATCAATTCTCATAACTTTCAAAAATACAATTAGTCTCTTAACCTTTAGAAAACAAGTGACTCCTTTTATTATAAAACCTTAGGCAATTAATGCCTTAAAAACAAGTGGCCTTTTCACTAAAATCAAATCACTTATCTTTCCATAAAGCAAATATAACTAACTTCCCATAAAGCCGTTATATTCACTTTATACCTTAGCTAAAAACAATTTCCTATCCAAGGGACTTATACGTTTAAAACGGAACAAGTATCACATACTTTAAAACTCTTCAAGTCCCTTAACTTTAATAAAACTTAAGACATTCTTTATACTTTCAAAGAAGTGAGTTAATCTCCCAACTCACCCGACTTGGCTATTCACAAACTAGTAAAGGATATCAAGGTGTTGTACGTCTACCGTACTACATACGTGCAACTAGTCATGCTCAAAGATAGGAAAAGTTCTACATAGAGTAGATCACACAACTACCTCTTAACTTCTAAGAGTAACAGGAAACATGAAATGATACCACAGGTATATTCCATACATAGAATCATGCCAAAGGAAGGAAGAGGTTCACATACCTCGCGACGATTGTCGACAAGTAGCAAAATGCTCCAAAGTACTTCAACCTTGAGCTATTCCATTCTTCAAGTAGGATACGCTATACTTAGTACTTCAACCTATAATGGTCACCATACGTCCATTAACCTCTTATTTCAAACGTAGAATATTCTAGGTGCTAAGTCGCTAAATTCTACGGAAAATCGGACAGCACCTCCTTTGTTTTTACTTACTTTGCCACCTTTTTCAAGGCCGAATACAAATGAAAAACTAACTAAAAGTCCAAATTCGGCCACCTTGAGTTCAACCTTACCAATTCTTATCAAATTTCCATTTCAATCCAAATTGGTAGCATAACATGATATCAAGTCGCATTTGATTATAATAACCATAATCTTTAAGTAAGTAACATGCGACGATTTTAATAACGACTAAATTGTAATCCAACTTAACATGGCTTACATACATTTCGAATTTTTCCAAGGCTACAATCAATCCATAATCCTTATAAACTTCAACACATATACTACATACTAGCAACATGTAAAGCTAACAACAAAAATAAATAATCTTGTAACACTTTCAAAGAACAAGATTATACCTCGACGATTCTTAATCCAAATTCCAATCCGAAGTCGCTCCTTAGTAGTCTAGAACCTCTCCAAGACACTTCAATCCGCTCCTTGAAACCCTTAGAACCATACCAACAATTTTCCTCAAACTTCCCACCAAAACCTAGAAAAGCCATTAGGTTTTCACCTTGCGACTAATACGAAACTCTCTTTTCCGGATTTTTCTATTGAGATATACTTACAATAAACTTAGGAAAATTGGTTTAAAGTATTTTTGCTAATGGACAACAATTTCAAAATTTGTGTGGGAGAACCTCAATAGCAGAGCATGAAGAGAGCAAGAAAAGATGGGAAATTTTTCTAAGTGTTTAAAGCTTGTCTTTCTACTAGTAGTAGGATGAATATATAACACCATCAAGGGCTTAGATAAAAACAAATGTGTGGTCTAGATGTGGTCAATTATATCAAGCTCCCTTTGACCCTTTGACTTGGTCCATTATTTCAAGCTAACATTTTCCACACTTAGCCTAAATTTTCGTCCAAGACCATTAAGGGGGGGGGTGACACGTGTCGCCCTCCCGCTCGTCGCAATAAAACGTTTTCCGACAATTTCCAAAATTCCGATTAAATAAAATATTACTCGTCTCAAACCTTAACCTTTGAGTTCTTACGCACGTCTTATAAACATATCACGAAATTAGGGGTGTAACAATCTTGCCGCCCATTTCTGGACGCGATAATGTCATATAGTGCGCCCGTAAAGGTATCTTGCCGGCCCATTTACGGGGCGATAATGTCATATAGTCCGCCCATAAAGGTATCTGCCCGGCCCATTTCTGGGACGCGATAATGTCATATAGTCTGCCCATAAAGGTATACTGCCCGGCCCATTTCTGGGACGCGATAATGTCATAAAAATCCGGGAATTTAACCCAACGTACTACGCACCTCTACTCCTCTAGAAAGACTCTTTTTCAAATAAAACTTCCCAGATACTAACAACCGTAGTATCAAGTCATATCTACCTTTTTAGAAATACTTTTACCGGCTTCTAAATCAAGTGACTTCTTTCTTAAAAACCTTAAGCAATTGGTACCTTTAAAACAATTTGCCCTTCTTTATTTCAAAACATTTCTTTGCTTACATTACTGAAGAAAACCATTCTTTTAATCTTCCATAAAGTTGTTATAACCAACTTCCCATAAAGTCGTTATAACTCTTTATGTCTTAGGCAAATTCATTCCTTTTATAACCAAGAGACTTATACATTCAAATCGAATTTCATAGCTTTCAAAATACTTCAAGTCTCTTAACTTTTAAGAAAACAAGTTTCTTAACTTTAGAAATCAAGTCTTTCCAAATCAAATATTCTATACTTGTAAAACAATTCATTTCTTCCTTTAAGAATCAAGTCTCATAACTTAAAAAAAAATAAAGTCTATACTTTGGTGCGTTGTGAATAAGTTATACTTATTTATATCAATCTTAATCAAGTAGCCATGATCTAGAAAATGTAATACAATTTTGTCTTATCTTAGCTTCTATGCAGATGGAGAACTCTACTCATTTTAACATAATTGATTGTCATTACATTTTCCTTTATTAACGCTGCAGTGGCTTGTTCGATACTTATTCTCATTCGTGCCATAAACTAGCCAAGTCAACTTGGCTCCAAAGTACCTCCTAACGACTCTTACCAACATCCCCCATAAGACTCGGTAAGGACTTAGGATAACCTAGACATAACCTTTACATAGAGTAAATCACATACATACCTCTTAACTTCTAAGAGTAGAAGGAAACATGAAATAATACCACATGTATATTCCATATATAGAATCATGCCAAAGGAAGGAAGAGGTTCACATACCTCGCGACGATTATCGACAAATAGCAAAATGCTCCAAAGTACTTCAACCTTGATAGCTATTCCATCCTTCAAGTAGGATACGCTATACTTAGTACTTCAACCTATAAGGGCCGCAATACGTCCATTAACCTCTTACTTCAAACGTAGAATATTCTAAGTGCTAAGTCACTAAATTCTACGTAAAATCGGACAAAGACTTCCTTTGTTTCTACATACTTTGCCACCTTTTCAAGGCCGAATTCAATAACCAAACACGCCACATTTAAGGCCCAACCAATGAAATTAACAATAGGGGATTACACGCCTACTAGACGTGTAAAATTCTGCCCACAAAAGATATCAAACTAATACAATCTACAAGTCCAATTCGGCCATATTGAGTATAATAACACCAATTCTTATCCAATTTCCATTTCAAATTCAAGTTGTTAGCATAACATGATATCAAGTCGCAATCGATTATAACCACTATAATCTTCAAGTAAGTAACATGCGACGATTCTAATAAACGACCAAATTGTAATCCAACTTCAAATGGCTAATATGCCATTTCGGATTTTAGGCTACAACAATCCATAACACTTATAAAACTTCAACACATATACTTCATGCTAGTAAAATGTAAGGCTAACAACAATATAAAATCTTGTAGCACTTAAGAGACAAGATTATACCTCAACGAATCTTAATCCAACTCCAAATCCGAAGTCGCTCCTTAGCAACTTAGAGCCTCTTTAAGACACTTCAATCCGCTACTTGAGACCCTTAGAACAATACCAACCAATTTCCTTCAATCTTCCAAACAAAACCTAGAAAAGCAACTAGGTTTTCACCTTGCGACTAATACGAAAACTATCTTTTTCCGAGATTTTTCTATTGAGATACACTTACAATACACTCATGAACCTTGGTTTAAAGTGTGGAGCTTAAAGGGCAAGAAACAAATTTTTTTCTTTTCTATAGTGCTTGAACCCGAGAGCAACAACTATGTGTTCTTCAACTTCTTGAAATTTTTCTAAGTGTAAATGCCTTGTCTTGCTACCTAGGATGACTATATAACAACATGGAGGGTTAGGATTAGAACACTTGTGAGGTTTGGATGAGTTTCTACTAAATATCAAGTCTTGTGGTCCCATTGACCAAGTCAATTATCTCAAGCTCTTCAAGTTGCAAGACTTAGTCATCCTAGCAAAGGACAAATGACCCTTTTGACCTTGCCTAATTTCGTCCAAGGCACCATAAGGGGGGGGGGTGACACGTGTCGCCCTCCCATTCGTCACAACATTACGTTTTCCGAAAATTTCATAATTCCGATAAATTTTTACAAGTCTCAAATCTTAACACTAGGAATTCTCACGTACGTTCTTAAAACATGTCCTGTAAATACTGGGTGTAACATTCTTCCCCCCTTAGAAACATTCGTCCCCGAATGTTCTTTCGGAGTTCACTTTATCATTTCTCGGCATAATCTCCTACAACTACACTTTAATGAAACCTAGTTATGCCACTTATGGCCCTAATACCTCGCACACGCAAATCCGTCCATCATAAGCCCAAAAAGGGATTATCTTTTCGTACTTCCAACTCCTTCTAGCATATACATAGTCTCAATATAATCTGTTCATGACACTTAAACATACCACAACTTTATCATGCATACAAGTTTCTAAAGGGCCAAAGACATACCTGAAATCATATAGGCGGTTCAAAGGACCGCTAAAACTGGGAACTCCCACCACGACCTCTGCCACACTGGTGCATGAACCTCTGCCTAGCTATTGAAGGCGAAGAACCAAATGATCCGATGACGGTGTTGTCCCACCGGGACCTCTATAAGGACACTCTCTTAACATATGGCCTAGACGACCACAAGAAAAACAAGCACCCGTACCGGCGCGACATACCCCAGAATGTAACCTACCACACTGGGCGCATTGAGGCAAAGGTGGCCTCGACTGACTGGAACCCCCATCTCCCTGAGACTCTGAAGCTCTAGAGACCTGACCGGCCCCTGCATTCCCGGGGTTGTAAAACCCCCCGCCAGAAAACTGTGGAGGAGCACTCGGTGCTGGCTGCAATGTAGACCTAGTCTGCTGCTGAGGTTGTCGCCTCAGCGCCCCGAGACCTGCTGTCCCAGCCTCTCGGGCTGGCAGTCAATCTGATCCTCCCCTCTCTATCCTCTATCCCTGCGCATAGGCTGCATCTAGCAATGTCCATACCGGTGAAGAGCCACCCCAAGCATGCACATAATCATATGACGGTCTAGCCCCATCACATAACGATGAACTCTATCCGCCATGTCAGCTACAATGGTGTGCACATGCCTGGCCAAGGAGTCAAACTCCAGGTTGTACTCCCTGATAGTCCTCCCATTCTGCCTCAAGGTCAAGAATCTATCTACACGGGCTCTCCTCATCTCAGGAGGCAAAAAGTGATCCATGAAGGCCTCTGTGAACTCCTCCCAAACAGCTGGAAGAGCATCCTCTCCTCTCGACAGCTCCCATGACTGAACGGTTCAACGCAATATCGCGTAACGGTAAGAGGCTAGCATGCGGTCCGTCTCGAAGCCCTAAGAACTGCATAGTCTGCTGTAGTGCCGAATGAACTCCTGCGGATCCTCCTCGGACCTCGAACCATAAAACTTCGGGCGGATGACAACCGTAAAATCCCGAATCCATAAGCACTCTAGGGTTAGCTACCTGCTCCTGTCGGCGCTGCCCTACCACTATGCTAGTCAATAGTCTGATCTGTTCCCCATAATCTCTAAACTCTGCCTTTAGTCGCGAGGCTGGAGGCTCGTGCGGAACCTCTGGAGCTCCGCCGCCTCGGCTCCTCTAATACCGCGGCGTGGTGAGCTCGCCGATCCGCTACTACCTCGTGCATAGTGCGTGCCCGAGTCCTCGTAACCTCTGCGTACCACTAGCGACTCTTGCTTCTTTGCCTTGCCTTCAGGCCCTGATCGCCTTCCGGGAGGCATAAGCATTACATAAGAAGGGTCAGAGAGGATTCAACTTACTATGACAGCTCTACTGCACGATCTCAAAGAGAGAAGAATGAAAACCAATCCTAAATGTCCTGCAGCCTCCTGATTATAGATGTGGTGCACGACACCGATAATCAAGACTACTAGACACGGTCTGTAGACACTTTCCGAGGACTAACTGCTCTGATACCACTTTTGTCACGACCCGACCCCGGGCCCGCGACTGGTGCCCTACCTGGGCACCCTTACAGGTATACATCAGAGAAAATCAGCGGAACATACATGAAACTTATAAAATAAAACAACAGAAGTAAAACAACAGGTTAGCCGATAGGGCTACCTTCCTGGACATATATATAAATAACCGAAGCAGTTGCCTCCTTTCCTTTACAAACTGACCCACAATATGTGACTACAGACCTCTAAGAGTTTTAACATAACAACGGTGGCGGGACAGGGCCCCGCCATACCCCTGAATATACATGAATCTACAACCTCAGGGAAAACCGTACCAAGAGATAAGCCTCCGGAGCAAATGGAGCTTTTTCCCAAAAACTGAACCGAGATCCTATGAGCAAGGATCACCAACTCAGACACCTAATACTGCGGGCATGAACGGCCCGAAGAAGTCGATCAACAGTGCAGAATATAGAACCGAAATAAGGTACAGTAAACAAAACATATCTGTATAAAAGCATGACAGGGGTAAGTATAAAAAAGGTAAATACCTGAACCTACCATGTCAGTACCATCTCGTGAACCTAATCGTACCTTATTATCTTTTCCCATTTTTTTCAATAAAAGTTATAGTCACTTTCTTACGTACATACTTAGGAAAATCATCAAGTTCACTACCATATAACTTACTTACCTTACATAACATAATCCGGCCCTTTATGGAGGGACGCCTATACTGCCCGGCCCAATATGGGACGCGATAAAGTCACATAGTCTGCCCATAAAGGTATACTGCCCGGCCCATTTCTGGGACGCGATAATGTCATATAGTCTGCCCATAAAGGTATACTGCCCGGCCCATTTCTGGGACGCGATAATGTCATATAGTCTGCCCATACAGGTATACTGCCCGGCCCATTTCTGGGACGCGATAATGTCATATAGTCTGCCCATAAAGGTATACTGCCCGGCCCATTTCTGGGACGCGATAATGTCATATAGTCTGCCCATAAAGGTATACTGCCCGGCCCATTTCTGGGACGCGATAATGTCATATAAATCCGGGAATTTAACCCAACGTACTACGCACCTCTACTCCTCTAGAAAGACTCTTTTTCAAATAAAACTTCCCAGATACTAACAACCGTAGTATCAAGTCATATCTACCTTTTTAGAAATACTTTTACCGGCTTCTAAATCAAGTGACTTCTTTCTTAAAAACCTTAAGCAATTGGTACCTTTAAAACAATTTGCCCTTCTTTATTTCAAAACATTTCTTTGCTTACATTACTGAAGAAAACCATTCTTTTAATCTTCCATAAAGTTGTTATAACCAACTTCCCATAAAGTCGTTATAACTCTTTATGTCTTAGGCAAATTCATTCCTTTTATAACCAAGAGACTTATACATTCAAATCGAATTTCATAGCTTTCAAAATACTTCAAGTCTCTTAACTTTTAAGAAAACAAGTTTCTTAACTTTAGAAATCAAGTCTTTCCAAATCAAATATTCTATACTTGTAAAACAATTCATTTCTTCCTTTAAGAATCAAGTCCCATAACTTAAAAAAAAATAAAGTCTATACTTTGGTGCGTTGTGAATAAGTTATACTTATTTATATCAATCTTAATCAAGTAGCCATGATCTAGAAAATGTAATACAATTTTGTCTTATCTTAGCTTCTATGCAGATGGAGAACTCTACTCATTTTAACATAATTGATTGTCATTACATTTTCCTTTATTAACGCTGCAGTGGCTTGTTCGATACTTATTCTCATTCGTGCCATAAACTAGCCAAGTCAACTTGGCTCCAAAGTACCTCCTAACGACTCTTACCAACATCCCCCATAAGACTCGGTAAGGACTTAGGATAACCTAGACATAACCTTTACATAGAGTAAATCACATACATACCTCTTAACTTCTAAGAGTAGAAGGAAACATGAAATAATACCACATGTATATTCCATATATAGAATCATGCCAAAGGAAGGAAGAGGTTCACATACCTCGCGACGATTATCGACAAATAGCAAAATGCTCCAAAGTACTTCAACCTTGATAGCTATTCCATCCTTCAAGTAGGATACGCTATACTTAGTACTTCAACCTATAAGGGCCACAATACGTCCATTAACCTCTTACTTCAAACGTAGAATATTCTAAGTGCTAAGTCACTAAATTCTACAGAAAATCGGACAGCACTTCCTTTGTTTCTACATACTTTGCCACCTTTTCAAGGCCGAATTCAATAACCAAACACGCCACATTTAAGGCCCAACCAATGAAATTAACAATAGGGGATTACACGCCTACTAGACGTGTAAAATTCCGCCCCACAAAAGATATCAAACTAATACAATCTACAAGTCCAATTCGGCCATATTGAGTATAATAACACCAATTCTTATCCAATTTCCATTTCAAATTCAAGTTGTTAGCATAACATGATATCAAGTCGCAATCGATTATAACCACTATAATCTTCAAGTAAGTAACATGCGACGATTCTAATAAACGACCAAATTGTAATCCAACTTCAAATGGCTAATATGCCATTTCGGATTTTAGGCTACAACAATCCATAACACTTATAAAACTTCAACACATATACTTCATGCTAGTAAAATGTAAGGCTAACAACAATATAAAATCTTGTAGCACTTAAGAGACAAGATTATACCTCAACGAATCTTAATCCAACTCCAAATCCGAAGTCGCTCCTTAGCAACTTAGAGCCTCTTTAAGACACTTCAATCCGCTACTTGAGACCCTTAGAACAATACCAACCAATTTCCTTCAATCTTCCAAACAAAACCTAGAAAAGCAACTAGGTTTTCACCTTGTGACTAATACGAAAACTATCTTTTTCCGAGGTTTTTCTATTGAGATACACTTACAATACACTCATGAACCTTGGTTTAAAGTGTGGAGCTTAAAGGGCAAGAAACAAATTTTTTTCTTTTCTAGAGTGCTTGAACCCGAGAGCAACAACTATGTGTTCTTCAACTTCTTGAAATTTTTCTAAGTGTAAATGCCTTGTCTTGCTACCTAGGATGACTATATAACAACATGGAGGGTTAGGATTAGAACACTTGTGAGGTTTGGATGAGTTTCTACTAAATATCAAGTCTTGTGGTCCCATTGACCAAGTCAATTATCTCAAGCTCTTCAAGTTGCAAGACTTAGTCATCCTAGCAAAGGACAAATGACCCTTTTGACCTTGCCTAATTTCGTCCAAGGCACCATAAGGGGGTGACACGTGTCGCCCTCCCATTCGTCACAACATTACGTTTTCCGAAAATTTCATAATTCCGATAAATTTTTACAAGTCTCAAATCTTAACACTAGGAATTCTCACGTACGTTCTTAAAACATGTCCTGTAAATACGGGGTGTAACATTCTTCCCCCCTTAGAAACATTCATCCCCGAATGTTCTTTCGGAGTTCACTTTATCATTTCTCGGCATAATCTCCTACAACTACACTTTAATGAAACCTAGTTATGCCACTTATGGCCCTAATACCTCGCACACGCAAATCCGTCCATCATAAGCCCAAAAAGGGATTATCTTTTCGTACTTCCAACTCCTTCTAGCATATACATAGTCTCAATATAATCTGTTCATGACACTTAAACATACCACAACTTTATCATGCATACAAGTTTCTAAAGGGCCAAAGACATACCTAAAATCATATAGGCGGTTCAAAGGACCACTAAAACTGGGAACTCCCACCACGACCTCTGCTACGGCCTGTCGGTGCATGAACCTCCTGCCTAGCTATTGAAGGCGAAGAACTCGCAATCGATCCGAAGAGACGGTGTTGTCCCACCAGACCTCTATAAGGACACTCTCTTAACATATGGCCTAGACGACCACAAGAAAAACAAGCACCGTGCACGCGACATACCCCGTAATGTAACCTACCACATCGGGCGACAGGCAAAGGTGGCCTCGATCGACTGGAACCCCATCTCTCGAGACTATGAAGCTCTAGAGACTGACTGCCCTCGCATTCCCGGGTTGTAAAACCCCGCCGGAAATCGTGGAGGAGCACTCGCCGGGCCGCAATGTAGACCTAGTTCGCCGCCAGGCCGCCCGCCTAAAATCGCCCGATACTGCTATCTCCGCCCTCGGGCCGCTCGAGTCAACTCGATCCTCCTCTCTCTATCCTCTATCCTCGCGCATAGGCTCGCATCCTAGCAATGTCCATACCGGCCAAGAGCCACCCCAAGCATGCAATAATCATATGACGGTCTAGCCCCATCACATAACGATGGACTCTATCCGCCATGTCGCCTACAATGGTGTGATGCGTCGCCAAGGAGTCAAACTCGTGTTGTACTCCCGATAGTCCTCCCATTCTCGCCTCAAGGTCAAGAATCTATCTACACGGGCTCTCTCATCTCGTGAGGCAAAAGTGATCCATGAATGCCTCGTGAACTCCTCCCAAACACCGGAAGAGCATCCTCTCCTCTCGACAGCCTCCCATGACTCGAACTACCAACGCAATATCGCAGAACCCGGTAGAGGCTAGCATAATGCACTCGCCTCTCAAGCCCTAAGAACTCGCATAGTCTGCAGTAGCCGCCGAATGAACTCCTGCGGATCCTCCTCGCACCTCGAACCATAAAACTCGCGGATGACAACCCGAAAATCCCGAATCCGCAAATCGCCACTCTAGGTTTAGCTACTGCTCCCGTTTGCCGCCTACCACTATGCTAGTCAATAGTCCGATATGTTCCCATAATCTCTAAACTCGCCGCCGCGTGGAACGAGGCTCGGCACGGAACCTCGAGCTACCGCCGCCTGCCTCTAATACCGCGGCGTGGTGAGCTCGCCGATCCGCCTACTACCTCGGGCATAGTGCGTGCGAGTCCCGTAACCTCTGCGTACCACTAGCGCCTCCTGCCGCTTGCCCTTCTGGGCCCCGACGCTTCCGTGGAGGCATAATCATTACATAAGAAGGGTCGAGAGGATTCAACCTACTATGACAAATCTCGCCGATCTCAAAGAGAGAAGAATGGAAACCAATCCTAAATGTCCCAAGCCTCCGATTATAGATGTGGTGCACAACACACCGATAATCAAGACTCTACTAGACACGGTCTGTAGACACTTTCCGAGGACTAACTGCTCTGATACCACTTTTGTCACGACCCGACCCCGGGCCCGCGACTGGTGCCCTACCTGGGCACCCTTACAGGTATACATCAGAGATAATCAGCGGAACATACATGAAACTTATAAAATAAAACAACAGAAGTAAAACAACAGGTTAGCCGATAGGGCTACCTTCCTGGACATATATATAAATAACCGAAGCAGTTGCCTCCTTTCCTTTACAAACTGACCCACAATATGTGACTACAGACCTCTAAGAGTTTTAACATAACAACAGTGGCGGGACAGGGCCCCGCCATACCCCTGAATATACATGAATCTACAACCTCAGGGAAAACCGTACCAAGAGATAAGCCTCCGGAGCAAATGGAGCTTTTTCCCAAAAACTGAACCGAGATCCTAAGAGCAAGGATCACCAACTCAGACACCTAATACTGCGGAATGAACGCGACTCGGGGGTTAGTACAACAAAATTTAATATGGAACGGAAATAGGGTACATTAAACAAAACATATCTATATAAAAGCATGACAGGGGTAAGTATAAAAAGGGTAAATACCTGAGCCTACCATGTCATTACCATCTCGTGAGCTTAATCGTACCTTATTATCTTTTCCCATTTTTTTCAATAAAAGTTATAGTCACTTTCTTACGTACATACTTAGGAAAATCATCAAGTTCACTACCATATAACTTACTTACCTTACATAACATAATCCGGCCCTTTATGGAGGGACGCCTATACTGCCCGGCCCAATCCGGGACGCGATAAAGTCACATAGTCTGCCCATAAAGGTATCTTGCCGCCATTTCTCGACGCGATAATGTCATATAGTTCGCCATAAAGGTATAACGCCCGCCTATTTCTCGATGCGATAATGTCATATAGTGTGCCATTAAAGGTATACTGGCCGACCCATTTCTGGGACGCGATAATGTCATATAGTCTGCCCATAAAGGTATACTGCCCGGCCCATTTCTGGGACGCGATAATGTCATATAGTCTGCCCATAAAGGTATACTTCCCGGCCCATTTCTGGGACGCGCTAATGTCATAAAAATCCGGGAATTTAACCCAACGTACTACGCACCTCTACTCCTCTAGAAAGACTCTTTTTCAAATAAAACTTCCCAGATACTAACAACCGTAGTATCAAGTCATATCTACCTTTTTAGAAATACTTTTACCGGCTTCTAAATCAAGTGACTTCTTTCTTAAAAACCTTAAGCAATTGGTACCTTTAAAACAATTTGCCCTTCTTTATTTCAAAACATTTCTTTGCTTACATTACTGAAGAAAACCATTCTTTTAATCTTCCATAAAGTTGTTATAACCAACTTCCCATAAAGTCGTTATAACTCTTTATGTCTTAGGCAAATTCATTCCTTTTATAACCAAGAGACTTATACATTCAAATCGAATTTCATAGCTTTCAAAATACTTCAAGTCTCTTAACTTTTAAGAAAACAAGTTTCTTAACTTTAGAAATCAAGTCTTTCCAAATCAAATATTTTATACTTGTAAAATAATTCATTTCTTCCTTTAAGAATCAAGTCCCATAACTTAAAAAAAATAAAGTCTACACTTTGGTGCGTTGTGAATAAGTTATACTTATTTATATCGATCTTAATCAAGTAGCCATGATCTAGAAAATGTAATACAATTTTGTCTTATCTTAGCTTCTATGCAGATGGAGAACTCTACTCATTTTAACATAATTGATTGTCATTACATTTTCCTTTATTAACGCTGCAGTGGCTTGTTCGATACTTATTCTCATTCGTGCCATAAACTAGCCAAGTCAACTTGGCTCCAAAGTACCTCCTAAAGACTCTTACCAACATCCCCCAAAAGACTCGGTAAGGACTTAGGATAACCTAGACATAACCTTTACATAGAGTAAATCACATACATACCTCTTAACTTCTAAGAGTAGAAGGAAACATGAAATAATACCACATGTATATTCCATATATAGAATCATGCCAAAGGAAGGAAGAGGTTCACATACCTCGCTACGATTATCGACAAATAGCAAAATGCTCCAAAGTACTTCAACCTTGATAGCTATTCCATCCTTCAAGTAGGATACGCTATACTTAGTACTTCAACCTATAAGGGCCACAATACGTCCATTAACCTCTTACTTCAAACGTAGAATATTCTAAGTGCTAAGTCACTAAATTCTACGGATAATCGGACAGCACTTCCTTTGTTTCTACATACTTTGCCACCTTTTTCAAGGCCGAATTCAATAACCAAACACGCCACATTTAAGGCCCAACCAATGAAATTAACAATAGGGGATTACACGCCTACTAGACGTGTAAAATTCCGCCCCACAAAAGATATCAAACTAATACAATCTACAAGTCCAATTCGGCCATATTGAGTATAATAACACCAATTCTTATCCAATTTCCATTTCAAATTCAAGTTGTTAACATAACATGATATCAAGTTGCAATCGATTATAACCACTATAATCTTCAAGTAAGTAACATGCGACGATTCTTATAAACGACCAAATTGTAATCCAACTTCAAATGGCTAATATGCCATTTCGGATTTTAGGCTACAACAATCCATAACATTTATAAAACTTCAACACATATACTTCATGCTAGTAAAATGTAAGGCTAACAACAATATAAATCTTGTAGCACTTAAGAGACAAGATTATACCTCAACGAATCTTAATCCAACTCCAAATCCGAAGTCGCTCCTTAGAAACTTAGAGCCTCTTTAATACACTTCAATCCGCTACTTGAGACCCTTAGAACAATACCAACCAATTTCCTTCAATCTTCCAAACAAAACCTAGAAAAGCAACTAGGTTTTCACCTTGCGACTAATACGAAAACTATCTTTTTCCGAGATTTTTCTATTGAGATACACTTACAATACACTCATGAACCTTGGTTTAAAGTGTGGAGCTTAAAGGGCAAGAAACAATTTTTTTTTCTTTTCTAGAGTGCTTGAACCCAAGAGCAACAACTATGTGTTCTTCAACTTCTTAAAATTATTCTAAGTGTAAATGCCTTGTCTTGCTACCTAGAATGACTATATAACAACATGGAGGGTTAGGATTAGAACACTTGTGAGGTTTGGATGAGTTTCTACTAAATATCAAGTCTTGTGGTCCCATTGACCAAGTCAATTATCTCAAGCTCTTCAAGTTGCAAGACTTAGTCATCCTAGCAAAGGTCAAATGACCCTTTTGACCTTGCCTAATTTCGTCCAAGGCACCATAAGGGGGGGTGACACGTGTCGCCCTCCCATTCGTCACAACATTACGTTTTCCGAAAATTTCATAATTCCGATAAATTTTTACAAGTCTCAAATCTTAACACTAGGAATTCTCACGTACGTTCTTAAAACATGTCCTCAGAATACGGGTGTAACACTGTAATCGACTCTTCGGGGGGCTGCGTTCATGTCCGCAGGTTTAGGTACACAGTTGTGGATCCGCGGGCTTAGGATCCTGGTTCAGCATTTTGAGATGGCTCCAATGTTTCGGAGCTTGTCATAATGGCTATGTATATTCAGGGGTACGGCGGGGCCTTGTCCCGTCATAGTATTTGTCCAAAATCTTAGAGGTCTGTATTCATATGTGGGTTGGACTGGCTAGAGTTGTAATTATATTATTGTATAGTGTAGGCCCTTTTGGAAGATTTATATTATGGCAGCCTTATCAGTTTTGCCTTTGTTTTTTTTTAAAATGTGTTACTTATCTTCTGCGGTTATTTTGTATTGTATGAATAGAAGGGTACCCAGGTAGGGCACCAGTCGCGAGCCCGGGGTCGGGTCGTGACATTGAGAGTGATTAATTGCCTCCGAGGTTTCTGCCGGAGAGCGGGAATGGGAGAGGTGACTATTGCATTGCATTACATTCATCCACTCTTATATTTGACTAATCATTGGTGAACTATATCTGTCTTGATAGATTCTTAATTTCTTTGCACTTTACATGCACATGATATGTGAGCATGCATGTGTGCTACTTGTTGGTTTTAACTACTTCATGCGTTATCTAATCATTGTTGGCCTATGATGCTTACCGGTACTAGTTTTGTACTGATACTACTCTTGCTACACCTTTTTTGAGTGAAGAGTACGATCCAGGTTCCAGCTCTACGCCCCGTGGCTGATTCGCTAGGGTGATATCTTTCAGTCATTCAGGGTGAGCTACTTGATCATCCGTGGCCCTGTTACACCCCGTAATTCCATGACATTGATTTGAGGAAGTGATTAAGGAAAGAAGATTTGAATATTGGAAGGAAAGAATTATTACATTTATTTAAAGGAAAATTTCGGAAAAATGTGACGACGGATAAATTATTAACTTAAAGTTTAATACTTCTAATTGAATTTATGGAATTGGTATTGGATTATAAGTGTTACACCCCGTAATTCCAGGACATGTATAGGAGAATAGACGGGAGAACACATGACTTAAAAATTTGAACGAAAGAAAGAATTGTTTTCCGAAGGAAAAATCTTCCGAACCTCGGGAAGGAAAATTGTTCGTTAATGAGAATTGGGTTCTCAAATTGGTTATTTAAGACTTTTAAGAGTTTATCGAAATTATGGAATTTTATTTTCAGAGTTGGATACGTGGGGCCCACCCGAGAAATTTTATATTTTTGTGGGGCCCACGAGGTTTCTGATATTTTGACCAATTATGGAAATTTCGGGAAACGAAATATTTTAGACCAATGGGAAGGCGACACGTGTCACCCTCCACATGGGCTTGTTGGATGAAGAAAAATTGACTAAGTCAAATAGTCAAGATAGCTTGAGATAATTGACCACATCCTAGCCTTCCATTTGGATTAATCATAACCCTTGGTCTCATTATATATTAGTACTACTAGTGCAAGACTAGATCATTTCAACACTAAGAAAAATTGGGCAATCTTGTGTGTTCTTAGAGAGGCTCTCGGCCAAGAGGAAAAAGAAAAGAGAAAATTTTGAAATCTTGCTTCATAAATCCCAATATTCAAACCTAAGATCCCTAGAGGTATTCTAAGGATATCTCAATACAAAAATCCCGGAAAAACTACGTTTTACGTTAGTCGCAACATGAAAACCTAAGAGGTTTTTCATAGATTGAGTTAGAACTTGAAGAAGAGTTCTTCATAAGCTTCCAAGGGTTGTGTGGAGTGGATTGGAACGTCAAGAAGAGGAGTTAAAGTTGCTAAGGATCGACTTTGAATCTTGGATTAGATTTGGGCTTATTGAGGTAATAATCTTCGTCTTACTATTGTAATTGAAGATTCCATGTTATGAAAGTGATAGATGATCATGAGATATATATTATGAAGATTGATAAGTGTTATGGAATATTGGAAGCCTAAAATCCGAAAAAGTTCATGTTAGCCATTAAGATTGTAATTCAATTTAATTGTTAGTTACAATCGTCGCATGTTATAGAAAGAAGGGATAATAGTTGTTATAATCAATTGCGGCTATATAACATGTTAGAATAACAATTTGGATTGAAAAAGAATTGGAATGAACTTTATGTTGTTACACATTTGAGCCGAGAATTTCCTTAAGGAAATGGACAGTCTTTATATTAATTGAGGGACAGAATTTTACACGTCCTGTTAGGCGTATAATCACCTTTGGTTAGCTGAATTGTTGAGCCTTGAATGTGGCATGTTGGTTATTGATTTCGGGCCTTGAAAAAGGTAGAAAAGTACGTAGAAACAAAGGAAGCGCTGCCCAATTTTCCGTAGAATAGGAAGCTTTACACTTAGAATATTCTACGTTGGAAAGCTAGAAGTTGATAGACGTATTATGGTCATTATAGGTTGACATTCTACGTGCGGCATATTCAACTTGGCAAGTGGATTAAGTCGGAGAGGTATGTGAACTCTTCCCTATCTCTTGAGCATGAGTATTTACAAAGGTATAGTACGGTAGACGTACGTATTTTAAGTATTTGAAAGTATATGATACTTGGTTTTCAAAAGTATAAGTCTCTTGGTTTCAAAGAGGAACGTAATTGTTTTGGTTTGTCTAAAATATAAAGGGTTGTAACGGCTTTATGGGAAGTTAGTTATAACGGCTTTATGGAAGGTTAAGAGAGTGGTCTACTTTATTTATAGTCATGAGTTGCCTAGGTTGTGAAAGTAAAAATGCTTGATTTTTTTTTGAAAAACTTTGATTTGAATTTCTAAAGATGTAGTGACTTGTTTTGAGAAAGCAAGCATGCCTTGATACTAAGGGCATTAGTATCTTGGGGTTTTATTTAAAAATGAGTCTTTTGAAAATAATAGAAGTACGTAGTACTTTGGGTTAAATTCCCGGATTTTTCATGACATGTTAGTTCCTTAAGTTAAATAAAATTAGAGTGCATGCTAATTAAGTCCAATAAGAAGTTAATAGATTTCTTAACTTGCTTATGTTATGTATGATAGCCGGTTGTGCTAGTGTTATGTTATTCTTGCGGGGTAAACCCCCGTGTTACTACTTATTCCGTGGATTCGCTCCCCACGATGCGAGTGCGGCGTATGTACTCATTGCGGGTCCACCGAGCCTATGCGGGTGAAATAGTCTCATGCGGAGAAAATTGCTCCATTGCGGGTCCACATGACCTATGCGGGTGAAATAGCCCCAGGAGTAGGACTGCTTAATGATACTATGGGCGGGTGGCCCTAATTTGATCATAAGCTTCCTATTTTTAAGCAGTAAAGTGTACTCTTGATTACTCTCATTATTGTAAGGCACAGTGTACTGTTAGTTTGGTTATCATACTTGTCTCCAGCTTTATTTTAGACTATATGATTTCATTACAAGATTTCTGGGCCACATACTTGGTACATATTTTGTAATCGACTTTTTTCTCGGCCGCGTTCATGCCGCAGGTAGAATTAAACAGGTAGCTGGTCCTTACTCTTAGGATCACTGTTCAGCTGTTGAGAAGCTCTATTACTCCGGAGGCTTGTCTCTGGTTCAGATCCCTGATATTGTCGGTTGTTGTACATTCAGGGTATGGCGGGGACCTGGGCCATCACAATTTGTTATGTTAAAATTCTTAGAGGTCTGTAGTCATGTATGTGGGTCAGTTTGTATAAAAAGATGTAACTGCTTTTGGCTATCTATACATATATCCAGGAAGGCAGCCTTATCGGCTAGCCTGTTGTTTACTTCATATTGATATACGTTATGTGTCTTATGTATGTTCCGCTGATTTTCTCTGATGGTTACCTGTAAGGGTGACCAGGTAGGGCACCAGTCGCGGGCCCGGGGTCGGGTCGTGACAAAAGTGGTATCAGAGTAGTTAGTCCTCGGAAAGTGTCTACAGACCGTGTCTAGTAGAGTCTTGGTTATCGGTGTGTTGTGCACCACATCTATAACCAGGAGGCTGCAGGACATTTAGGATTGGTTTCCATTTTTCTCACTCTGAGATCGTGCGATAAAGCAGTGTTGTTAGGGTCGTCTCTCCCTAACGAGTTATGTTGATTGTAGTTATGAGAAAGGCAGCAGTGACCCAGGAAGGATTATGTGGATTGCGAATCCAGGTTGATAATAATTGTTATATAGTTGGTATAATGACATACAACTATACAGATTTATGTATGAGGGTCAAACGCGTGTTTCCTAGAATGATTATAGATTACCAAGAATTGGTAAGGACTAATTAGATACCGGGAAGGTATGAAACAGCTTAATGAATTCTCATCAAAGTTTTACGTGCTAATTTAAGATAATTAGGAGGTGATAAGCTGTCTGAGAAGGTAATGAACCCTTAAGAAATCATGTTAAGAGACTTAATGGAAGACTATGTTATAGATTAAGCTACGTAGTATGCTTAAGAGAATTGTACGGATGAGATCTGTATGGAGTAAGTATGGTTGTTGTGATCAAGACAACACGATTGTGGTATTATGAGAAGCTATATTACCCGTATGAAGGGAAGGGTAATGTAGGCTTGGGGCATGGAAATGGCCTTAAATTGGTTGATGTAGTAACTCCAAATTTGGAGGTCAGAATCAGTATGGAGGTTATGTACGTATGTTAGAATAAGTTTGGAAGTACGGAAAAGGAGCAACCAAGTGTAAAAGAATAGAGCCTGAATCCATAAGAACCTTTCGAGGTAGCTACACCCGTGAGTGATTGGGTGGTAGCTGAGCGGGTATATAAGAATTGTCCTGTGATGATACAGTCATCAGACCCTAGCAGACCTAGTAGAGCTGGAAATCACAGACTTTGAGGTCATTATGGGTACGGACTAGTTGGCTTCTTGTTAGGCCAACGTTGACTGTAGAGAGAGATTGGTTCGATTCCAGTTTCCCGGTGAGTCGGTGATTGATTGGAAAGGAATGGAAGTGTTAGTAATATGTAAGTTATTCATCATTCTTTGACATGATAAATTGTTGAGTTTATGTGACTTGTTTCATTGAAGTAATTGATTTGAATATTGAACGTTAAGAGACGAAGATAAGAACGTACGATCATTGAAGCAGTTTATGTTAAGTGCCCTTGGAGGTACTTGGAGGTGGTTTAGTGTGGCAGTCAGGGCCATGACCTTCCGAATGGTTTCAGGAAAAATGCGCAAAGCAAGAATAAGATAAGTACGAGTGCTGTCTGCGGAAAACAGGAGATATCATTGGTAGGTCTTAAAAATCTATACGATTATAAGACGACGCTTGATGATTAAGATTATGAAAGGGAGATAAGTTCTCTCCCCCACGTAAAAGGATAGTTTTACGTATTATTGAGAGTTATGCGTATCCATATTATTAGGCCATAAATATGGGACTGGTAAAGTCTCCGGCCTCGTTATGCAATAGGTTACAATTTTAGATAACCTTAGAAAAAGGTATTGGGTTGGGGTAATTGAGGTTGACACGAGGAAATGGTTGAAGAAGTGTGGTAAGGATACAAATGCAGGTAATACGCATGAATGGACATATATGATTAAGAATCAAGATAGAAGGAAATACGGGAAGATAAGAGACCCCAGGACAACGTGAAATGGAAAATAAAGGTAAGACGAGCAGACACTCGAACGATGAGAGACATAATCATGACAAAATAAGAAATCTTAGCAAACCATTGGATTATGTAATACCAAGAATTGAGGTTGAACACCGGACTATAAGCTCTATGAGCTGGGAAGAATAATAGGATTACTACTTGACGAGATCAAGGAAATCTCCCCCTAGATTGTGATCGGCAGAAAGTCGTAGCCATGAGGCAAGTGAAGGAATTTAAATCTAATTATAGTAACCAAGTTTGGTTGCAACATAAGACTGGAAACAGGAATCATGATTAAGATTGTATCGTGCCCGAATATTTCGGAAGTGTGAGAAAGGCTTCCAGTTGTTGGAAGATAAGTTGACTACGACTACAGTTCTAACCCCTCTTGAGGGACTAGATGGTTAGGTTATTATTGTAACACTTTGAGTGTTGGGCTAGGTTGTGTGCTGATGCAGCACGGTAAGGTTATAGCCTATGCTTCCCGGCAGCTACGGGATCATGAGTGGAGTTACCCTAGCCACAATTTAGAGTTGGCAGCCGTTATTCATGCCTTGAAGATTTGGAGGCATTAGTTATGTGGAGCTCAGGTGGATATTTAGGCAGACCACAAGAGTCTCCAGTACATCTTCGGACAGAGGAAGCCGAAATTGCAGCAGAGACGGTGGTTAGAGTTGCTTAAGGATTATGATATTGATATCCTATACCACCCGGAGAAAGCCAATGTGATTACAGATGCTCTTAGTCGTAGATCTATGGGTAGTCTGTCAGATGGACAACCAGATAGACATGACATGGTCTGTGAGATTCATCAGCTAGCGAGCCTAGGGGTTCGACTGGTTGATTCCGATAATAGTGGAGTTCAGATACGAGAGGTTGCCGAGTCTTCCCTCGTTGAGGAGGTGAAGAGGCGACAGTATAAGCATCTAGTTCTAGTACGGATTTGAGATACGGCTCTCCGAGAGGAGAAGGGCCTGTTTGGGTAGCACCGGATGGGGTGCTGTGATATGAGGATAGATTGTGTGTGCCCGATGCTGCATGACTTGTCAGCAGGTTTTAGGGGAGTCACGCAGTGCTCATTACTCTATTTGTTCGGGGTCGACTAAGATGTATCATGACCTCAGAATTAGGTATTGGTAAGATGGCCTGGAGAGGGACGTAACAGAGTTGTGGCTCAGTATCCAATTGGCAGCATGTCAAGGGTGAGCATCAGAAGCCTAGTGGGCTATTATCGATGATTGAGATCCCGACTTGGTAGTGGGAGGTGATTGATATGGATTATGTTATAGGGTTGCATCGTACTCAGAGGAAGTGCGACTCCTTATGGGTTATAGTGGACTGGCTGACGAAATCAGCCTATTTTCTTCCGGTCAGGACCACTTACTCGGCTGAGGATTTTGCTAGATTATATAGCAGGAAGATTGTGAGACTGTACGGGGTTCCTACATTTATGATGTCAGACAGATGAGCTCAGTTTACGGCTAACTTCTGGAGGTTTTCCAGAAGTGGTTAGGGACACAGGTGAGTCTCAGTGTCGCATTTCACCCTCAGACCGACAGACAGGCAGGGTATGTTATGCAGACACTTGAGGATAGGTTGCAGGCCTGTGTTATTGATTTCAGGGGTAGCTGGGAGGATCCTTTGCCTCTCGTTGAAATGCGTATAATACCCGTTACCATTCCAGTATTTAGATGGCCCTGTATGAGGCTTTGTATGAAAGAAAATGTGGATCGCCGGTTGGTTGGTTCGACGTAGGCGAGGTTCAGTTAGTTGGCCCAGACTTTATTAAGCTGGCTGTGGATAAGGCGAAGCTTATCCTGGAAATATTATTAGCAAGCTCAGAGTCGACATAAGCTTTATGCAGAGAATCGACGTCAACACTTAGAGTTTCAGATTGACAATAGAATCTTCTTAAAGGCATCACCCATGAAGGGTGTGATGAGGCTTGGTAAGAAAGAGAAACTAAGCCCAAGGTACATTGGGCCTTATCAGATTGTACGTAGAGTAGGCAATGTTGCCTATGAGTTAGATATGCGTCCGCTTGGGAGGCATGTACATCCGATCTTCCATGTTGTTATGTTATGAGAGTGTATCGGAGATCCATTCAGAGTTTCCCGGTTAGTGATGTCCAAATGACAGAGGGGTTATCATTTGAGGAGAGTCCCATAGCGATACTTGATCGCTAGGTCAGGCGACTACGGACTAAGGACGTGGCTTCTGTCAAAGTCTTGTGGCGGAATGATATTGAAAGAGAAGATGATTTGGGGAGCCGGGGAGGACATGAGAAAGAGTACCCACACTTGTTCTCTACACCTACAGGAAATTTGCTTCCCCACTTGTCAATGTGAGATTGGCGTGATTGCCTAAGTATTATTATGTGACATATGTGATTATGTAAGGTATGGATAAAGGGAACTATGTCGTTATCTATTAGATTGGACTCATAAAGAACATTCGGGGATGAATGTTTCTAAGGGGGGGGGGAGAATGTTACACCCCGTAAATCCAGGACATGTATAGGAGAATAGACGGGAGAACTCACGACTTAAAAATTTGAACGAAAGAAAGAATTATTTTCCGAACTTCGAGAAGGAAAATTGTTCGTTAATGAGAATTGGGTTCTCAAATTGGTTATTTAAGACTTTTAAGAGTTTATCAGAATTATAGAATTTTATTTTCAGAGTTGGATACGTGGGGCCCACCCGAGAAATTTTACGTTTTTGTGGGCCCCACGAGTTTTCCGATATTTTGACCAATTATGGAAATTTCGGGAAACGAAATATTTTAGACCAATAGGAGGGAGACACGTGTCACCCTCCACATGGGCTTGTTGGTTCAAGAAAAATTGACTAAGTCAAATAGTCAAGATAACTTGAGATAATTAACCACATCCTAGCCTTCCATTTGGATTAATCCTAGCCCTTGGTCTCATTATATATTACTACTACTAGTGCAAGACTAGATCATTTCAACACTTAGAAAAATTGGGCAATCTTGTGTGTTCTTAGAGAGGCTCTCGGCCAAGAGGAAAAAGAAAAGAGAAAATTTTGAAATCTTACTTCATAAATCCCAATATTCAAACCTAAGATCCCTAGAGGTATTCTAAGGATATCTCAATACAAAAATCCCGGAAAAACTACGTTTTTACGTTAGTCGCAATATGAAAACCTAAGAGGTTTTTCATCGATTGAGTTAGAACTTGAAGAAGAGTTCTTCATAAGCTTCCAAGGGTTGCGTGGAGTGGATTGGAATGTCAAGAAGAGGAGCTAAAGTTGCTAAGGATCGACTTTGAATCTTGGATTAAATTTGGGCTTATTGAGGTAATAATCTTCGTCTTACTATTGTAATTGAAGATTCCATGTTATGAAAGTGATAGATGATCATGAGATATATATTATGAAGATTGATAAGTGTTATGGAATTGGAAGCCTAAAATCCGAAAAAGTTCATGTTACCCATTAAGATTGTAATTCAATTTAATTGTTAGTTACGATCGTCGCATGTTATAGAAAGAAGGGATTATAGTTGTTATAATCAATTGCGGCTATATAACATGTTAGAATAACAATTTGGAATGAAAAGGAATTGGAATGAACTTTATGTTGTTACACATTTGAGCCGAGAATTGCCTTAAGGAAATGGATATTCTTTATATTAATTGAGTGGCAGAATTTTACACGTCCTGTTAGGCGTGTAATCCCCTTTGGTTAGCTGAATTGTTGAGCCTTGAATGTGGCATGTTGGTTATTGATTTCGGGCCTTGAAAAAGGTGGAAAAGTACGTAGAAACAAAGGAAGTGCTGCCCAATTTTCCGTAGAATAGGAAGCTTTACACTTAGAATATTCTACATTGGAAAGCTAGAAGTTGATAGACGTATTATGGTCATTATAGGTTGACATTCTACGTGCGGCATATTCAACTTGGCAAGTGGATTAAGTCGGAGAGGTATGTGAACTCTTCCCTATCTCTTGAGCATGAGTATTTACAAAGGTATAGTACGGTAGACGTACGTATTTTAAGTGAACTTGGTTTCAGTTTGGTATCCTTGCCTTGATTTTGAAAAGTGAAGTAACTCAGCTTTTAAAAGTATATGTTACTTGATGTTACAAGTAAAAATTACTTGACTTGAAAAGAATAGAATACTTGATTTGGAAAAGTATGGGTTACTTGAACTATTTTAAAGTTAAGAGACTTGATTTCTAAAGTCAAGAAACTTGAAGTATTCTGGAAGTTATGAAACTTGATTTGAAAGTATATGATACTTGGTTTTCAAAAGTATAAGTCTCTTGGTTTCAAAGAGGAACGTAATTGTTTTGGTTTGTCTAAAACATAAAGGGTTGTAACGGTTTTATGGGAAGTTAGTTATAACGACTTTATGGAAGGTTAAGAGAGTGGTCTACCTGATTTATATTCATGCGTTGCCTAGGTTGTGAAAGTAAAAATACTTGATTTTTTTTTAAAAGCTTTGATTTGAATTTCTAAAGATGTAGTGACTTGTTTTGAGAAAGCAAGCATGCCTTGATACTAAGGGCATTAATATCTTGGGGTTTTATTTAAAATGGAGTCTTTTGAAAAGAATAGAAGTACGTAGTACTTTGGGTTAAATTCCGGGATTTTTCATGACATGTTAGTGCCTTAAGTTAAATAAAATGAGAGTGCATTCTAATTAAGTCCAATAAGAAGTTAAGGGATTTCTTAACTTGCTTATGTTATGTATGATAGTCGGTTGTGCTAGTGTTATGTTATTCTTGCGGGGTAAACCCCTGGGTTACTACTTATTCCGTGGATTTTCTCCCCACGAGGCGAGTGCGGCGTATGTACTCATTGCGGGTCCACCGGGCCCATGCGGGTGAAATAGTCCCATGCGGAGAAAATTGCTCCATTGCGGGTCCACATGACCTATGCGGGTGAAATAGTCCCAGGAGTAGGACTGCTTAATGATACTACGGGCAGGTGGCCCTATTTTGATCATTAGCTTCATATTTTTAAACAGTAAAGGATACTCTTGATTACTCTCATTATTAGTAAGGCACAGTGTACTGTTAGTTGGTTATCATACTTGTCTCCAACTTTATTTTAGACTATATGATTTCATTACAGTTCTTTCAGTTTCATATACTTGGTACATATTTTGTACTGACCCCCTTTCCTCGGGGGGCTGCGTTCATGCCGCAGGTAGAATTAAACAGGTAGCTGGTCCTTACTCTTAGGATCACTGTTCAGCTATTGAGAAGCTCCATTACTCCGGAGGCTTGTCTCTGGTTCAGATCCCTGGTATTGTCGGTTGTTGTACATTCAGGGGTATGGCGGGGCCCTGTGCCATCACAGTTGTTATGTTAAAATTCAGAGATGTCTGTAGTCATGTATGTGGGTCAGTTTGTATAAAGAGATGTAACTGCTTTTGCCTATCTATACATATATCCAGGAAGGCAGCCTTATCGGCTAGCCCGTTGTTTACTTCATATTGATGTACGTTATGTGTCTTGTGTATGTTTCGCTGATTTTCTCTGATGGTTACCTGTAAGGGTGCCCAGGTAGGGTACCAGTCGCGGGCTCGGGGTCAGGTCGTGACAAAAGTGGTATCAGAGCAGTTAGTCCTCAGAAAGTGTCTACAGACCGTGTCTAGTAGAGTCTTGGTTATCGTTGTGTTGTGCACCACATCTATAACCAGGAGGCTGCAAGACATTTAGGATTGGGTTCCATTCTTCTCACTCTGAGATCGTGCGATAGAGCAGTGTTGTTAGGGTCGTCTCTCCCTAACGAGTTATGTTGATTGTAGCTATGAGAAAGGCAGCAGTGACCCAGGAAGGATTATGTGGATTGCGTATCCAGGTTGATAATAATTGTTATATAGTTGGTATAATGACATACAACTATACGGATTTATGTATGAGGGTCAAACGCGTGTTGCCTAGAATGATTATAGATTGCCAAGAATTGGTAAGGATTAATTAGATACCGGGAAGGTATGAAACATCTTAATGAATTCTCATCAAAGCTTTCCGTGCTAATTTGAGATAATTAGGAGGTGATGAGCTGTCTGAGAAGGTAATGAACCCTTAAGAAATCATATTAAGGGACTTAATGGAAGACTATGTTATATATTAAGCTACGTAGTATGCTTAAGAGAATTGTACGGATGAGATCCGTATGGAGTAAGTATGGTTGTTGTGATCAAGACAACACGATTGTGGTATTATGAGAAGCTATCTTACCCGTATGAAGGGAAAGGTAATGTAGGCTTGGGGCATGGAAATGGCCTTAAATTGGTTGATGTAGTAACTCCAAATTTGGAGGTCAGAATCAGTATGAAGGTTATGTACGTAGGTTAGAATAAGTTTGGAAGTACGGAAAGGGAGCAACCAAGTTTAAAAGAATAGAGCCTGAATCCATAAGTACCTTTTGAGGTAGCTACACCAGTGAGTGATTGGGTGGTAGCTGAGCGGGTATATAAGAATTTCCCGGTGATGATACAGTCATCAGACCCTAGCAGACCTAGTAGAGCTGGAAACGACAGACTTTGAGGTCATTATGGGTACGGACTAGTTGGCTTCATGTTAGGCCAACGTTGACTGCAGAGAGAGATTGGTTCGATTCCAGTTTCCCGGTGAGCCGGTGATCGATTGGAAAGGAATGGAAGTGTTAGTAATATGTAAGTTATTCCTTCCTTCTTTGACATGATAAATTGTGGAGTCTATGTGACTTGTTTCATTGAAGTAATTGATTTAAATATTGAACGTTAAGAGACGGAGATAAGAACGTACGATCATTGAAGGAGTTTATGTTAAGTGCCCTTGGAGGTACTTGGAGGTGGTTTAGTGTGGCAGTCAGGGCCACGACCTTCCGAATGGTTTCACAAAAAATGCGCAAAGCAAAAATAAGATAAGTACGAGTGCTGCCTGCGGAAAACAGGAGATATCATTGGTAGGTCTTAAAAATCTGTACGATTATAAGATGGCGCTTGATGATTAAGATTATGAAAGGGAGATAAGCTCTCTCCCCCACGTAAAAGGATAGTTTTACGTATTATTGAGAGTTATGTGTATCCATATTATTAGGCCATAGATATGGGACTGGTAAAGTCTCCGGCCTCGTTATGCAATAGGTTACAATTTTAGATAACCTTAGAAAAAGGTATTGGGTTGGGGTAATTGAGGACGACACGAGGAAATGGTTGAAGAAGTGTCGTAAGGATACAAATGCGGGTAATACACATGAATGGACATGTATGATTAAGAATCAATATAGAAGGAAATACGGGAAGATAACAGACCCCAGGACAACGTGAAATGGAAAATAAAGGTAAGACGAACAGACACTCGAACAATGAGAGACATAATCATGACAAAATAAGAAATCTTGGCAAACCATTGGATTATGTAATACCATGAATTGAGGTTGAACACCGGACTATAAGCTCTATGAGCTGGGAAGAATAATAGGATTACTACTTGACGAGATCAAGGAAATCTCCCCCTAGATTGTGATCGGCAGAAAGTCGTAGCCATGAGGCAAGTGAAGGAATTTGAATCTAAGTATAGTAACCAAGTTTGGTTGCAACAGAAGACTGGAAACAGGAATCATGATTAAGATTGTATCGTGTCCGAATATTTCGGATGTGTGAGAAAGGCTTCCAGTTGTTGGAAGATAAGTTGACTACGACTACAGTTCTAACCCCTCCTGAGGGACTAGAGGATTAGGTTATTATTGTAACACTTTGAGTGTTGGGCTAGGTTGTGTGCTGATGCAGCACGGTAAGGTTATATCCTATGCTTCCCGGCAGCTACGGGAGCATGAGCGGAGTTACCCTAGCCATAATTTAGAGTTGGCAGCCGTCATTCATGCCTTGAAGATTTGGAGGCATTAGTTATATGGAGCTTAGGTGGATATTTAGGCAGACCACAAGAGTCTCCAGTATATCTTCGGACAGAGGAAGCCGAAATTGCGGCAGCGACGGTGGTTAGAGTTGCTTAAGGATTATGATGTTGATATCCTATACCACCCGGAGGAAGCCAATGTGATTACAGATGCTCTTAGTCGTGTATCTATGGGTAGTCTCTCAGATGGACATCCAGATAGACAGGAGATGGTCCGTGAGATTCATCAGCTAGCGAGCCTAGGGGTTCAGCTCGTTGATTCCGATAATAGTGGAGTTCAGATACGAGAGGTTGCCGAGTCTTCCCTCGTTGAGGAGGTGAAGAGGCGAGTATAAGGATCCAGTTCTAGTGCGGATTTGAGATACGGCTCTCCGAGAGGAGAATGGCCTGTTTGGGTAGAACCGGATGGGGTGTTGTGATATGATGATAGATTGTGTGTGCCCGATGTTGCATGACTTGTCAGAAGGTTTTAGGGGAGGCACGCAGTGCTCATTACTATATTTGTTCGGGGTCGACAAAGATGTATAATGACCTCAGAATTATGTATTGGTAAGATGGCTTGGAGAGGGACGTAGCAGAGTTGTTGCTCAGTATCCAATTGGCAGCAGGTCAAGGGTTAGCATCAGAAGCCCAGTGGGCTATTATCGACGATTGAGATCCCGACTTGGTAGTGGGGGGTGATTGATATGGATTATGTTATAGGGCTGCATCGTACTCAGAGGAAGTGCGACTCCTTATGGGTTATAGTGGACATGCTGATGAAATCAGCCCATTTTCTTCCGGTCTGGACCACTTACTCGGCTGAGGATTATGCTAGATTATATAGCAGGAAGATTGTGAGACTGCACGGGGTTCCTACATTTATGATGTCAGACAGATGAACTCGGTTCTGGCTAAATCGAGGTTTTCCGGAAGGGTTAGGACACGCGAGTCTCTGTCGCATTTCACCCTCGCATCGACGACAGCAGGCATGTTATCCGAACACTGAGGATAGGTCATGCACGTGTTATTGATTTCAGGGGTAGCTGGGAGGATCCTTTGCCTCTCGTTGAATTGCGTATAATACCCGTTACCATTCCAGTATTCAGATGGCCCTGTATGAGGTTTTGTATTAAAGAAAGTGTGGATCGCCGGTTGGTTGGTTCGACGTATGCGAGGTTCAGTTAGTTGGCCCAGACTTGATTAAGCGGGTTGTGGATAAGGCGAAGTTTATCCAGGAAAGATTATGTCATGACCCGACCCCGGGCCGCGACTGGTGCCCTACCTAGGCACCCCTTTCAGGTATACATCAGAGAATAGCAGCGGAACATACACAACACATAAGCATGTTTAGACAATAATCATCACAGGCTAGCCGATAAGGCCGCCTTCCATAAAATATACATAACCAAAAGTAAAACAGTACAACTCTGTTCTTACAGCCCAAACCACAAATGTGACTACAGCACTTAGGAATAACAATCGTATGGACAGGCCCCGCCATACCACGAATGTATATAATATCTACACATCGTGAGAACTGCACTAAAAGACAAGCCTCCGAGAAATGGAGCTCGACACTGATCAATGATCCTAAGAATGAGGATCCACCACCGCTACCCCTACCCTGCAGATTTAACGCAGCCCCCGAGGAAGGGGGCCAGTACACAATATGTACCAAGTATGTAAAACTGGAAAATACTGTAATTATATCATAAGTCTAGATAAAGCTGGAGACATGGATGATAATCAAATTACAGTGCACTGTGCCTTACTAACAATGAGAATAACAAGTATAAACTTTACTGCATAAAAATAGGAGGCTCATGATCAAAGTAGGGTCATCCTCCCGTAGTAACATTAAGCAATCCTACTCCTAGGACTATTTCACCCGCATAGGTCCTACGGACCCGCAATGGAGTGATGCGCTCCGCATGGGACTATTTCACCCGCACAGGACTATTTCATCTTGGCCGGTGGCCCGCAATGAGTACAAACGCCGCACTCCCATCATGAGTAGCAAATCCATGGAATTAGTAGTAACCCGGGGCTTTCCCCCGTAAGAATAACTTAAACTAGCACAACCGGCTATCATGCATAACATAAGCGCTACCGGTTTATCATAATATAAGCAAGTTAAGAAATCCCCTAACTTCTTATTAACATTATTATTATACCCTCTCATTTTAGTTTACTTAAGGCACTAACATGTCATTTTTAAAAATCCGGGAATTTAACCCAAAGTACTACGTACTTCTATCCTTTTAAAAAGACTATTTTCATATACAAAATACAAGATACTAATAACCATAGTATCAAGTCACAACTACTTTTCAAGACAAGTCACAATACCTTTTAGAAATATAATTAGGCTTCTAAATCAAGTGACTTCTTTTCTCTTAAAACCTTAGGCAATTGATGCCTTAAAATCAATTTGCCTTTCATAAATTCAAATCATTTATCCTTACTTCTTTTCCTTAGAGTAAATCTTTCTTTTGTTAACCTTCCATAAAGCTAATATAACCAACTTCCCATAAAGTCGTTATATTAACTTTATACTTTTGTCAATTACACTTTCCTATATCCAAGGGACTTATACGTTTAAAACGAAACAAGTATCATATACTTTAAAACACTTCAAGTCCCTTAACTTTGAAAACTAAGACATCCTTACTACTTTTAAACAAGTGAGTTAATCTCCTAACTCAACCGACTTGGACATTCTTAAAACAAGTAAAGGATATCAAAGTCTTGTACGTCTACCATACTATATAGAACAACTATTCATGCTCAAGAGATAGGAAAGTTCCACATACCTCTTCGGGTCAAACCACTTGCCAAGTCCAATATACCGCACGTAGTATGTCAACCTATAATGACCATAATACGTCTATTAACTTCTTACTTCAAACGTAGAATATAATAAGTGCAAAGTCACTAAATTCTACGGAAAATCGGACAGCACTTCCTTTGTTTCTATATACTTTACCACCTTTTTCAAGGCCCGAATTCAATAACCAAACACGCCACATTTAAGGCCCAACAATGTAGTTAACAATAGGGGATTACACGTCTACTAGACGTGTAAAATTCCGCCTCACAATTGATATCAAACTATTACAAACTACAAGTGTAAATTCGGCAACTTGAGATACAACAACACCAATTCTTATCCAATTTCCTTTTCAATCCAAGTTGTTTAGTATAACATGATATCAAGTCGCAATCGATTATAACCACTACAATCTTCAAGTAAGTAACATGTGACGATTCTAATTAACGACCAAATTGTAATCCAACTTCAAATGGCTTATATGACATTTCGGATTTTAGGCTACAACAATCCATATCACTTATAAATCTTCAACACATATACTTCATGCTAGTAAAAATGTAAGGCTAACAACAATATATAATCTTGTAACACTTTAAGAGAACAAGATTGTTACCTCAACGAGTCTTAGTCCAACTTCAAATCCGAAGTCGCTCCCTAGCAACTTAGAGCCTCTTCTTGACACTTCAATCCACCACTTGAGACCCTTAGAATATCACAAACAACTTTCCTTTAATCGTCCAATCAAAACCTAGGAAAACAACTAGGTTTTCACCTTGCAACTAATACGAAAACGCTATATTTCCGGGATCTTTCTATTGAGATACCCTTACAATACCCTCATGATCCTTGGTTTAAAGTGTGGAGCTTATTGGACAACAAACAAATTTTTTTCTCTTTTGGATATGAAGAACCCGAGAGCTCCCTTAAGACTTCATCCAATTTCTTGAAAAATTTTCTAAGTATGGAAGCTTGTCTCACTACTAGTACTACTATATAGTAACACGGAGGGTCAAGATTTGTACATATGTGTGGTTTGGATGAAATTCTTTTAAATATCAAGCTAAGTGGCCCCATTGACTAAGTCAAATATATCAAGCTCTACTACTTGCAAGACTTTGTCTTCTTAATAATGGTCAAATGACCCTTATACCCATGTTAATTTTCGTCCAAGCTCACTTAAGGGGGGTGACACGTGTCGCCCTCCCATTCGTCACAATATTTCATTTTTCGACAATTCCATAATTCCGATAAATTTCTACTAGTCTCAAATCTTAACATCTGGTATTCTTACGTACGTTCTTAAAACATGTCATGTAATTACGGGGTGTAACATTCTTCCCCCCTTAGAAACATTCGTCCCCGAATGTTCTTTCGGAGTCAAACTTATAATTAGCGACATAGTTTCCTTTCACAACCCCGACATACCAATAATGCCACCATGGCCACATAATAGCACTTAAGAAAAAAAAATACTTCAATTAAAACTTGACAAGTAAGGGAAAATGAATTACCTGAAGGTGTAGGGAATAAGTGAGGATACTTCCTCAACATGTCCTCCTCCGCTTCCCAAGTCATCTCCTCCCTGTTATCATTCCGCCACAAGACTTTGACGGAAGCCACATCCTTGGTCTGCAGTCGCCTGACCTGGCGATCGAGTATCGCTATGGGACTCTCCTCATACGATAACCCCTCTGTCACCTGGACCTCACTAGCTGGGAAGACTCTCGATGGATCTCCGATACACTTCCTCAACATAGAAACAAGGAAGACCGGATGTACCGCCTCTAACTTTGATGGCAGATCCAACTCATAGGCAACCTTGCCTATTCTACGGATGATCTGGTAGGGCCCAATGTACCTTGGGCTAAGTTTCCCCTTCTTCCCGAATCTCATTACACCCTTCATGGGCGATACCTTCAAGAAGACCCAATCATCTACCTGAAACTCCAAATGTCGACGCCGATTATCTGCATAAGACTTCACGACTCGAGCCGATAAGCTCTCTGGATAAGCTTCACCTTATCCACAGTCTGCTGAATCAAGTCTGGGCCAACCAACTGCACCTCGCCCACGTCGAACCAACCAATCGGCGACCTACATTTCCGCCCATACAAAGCCTCGTATGACGCCATCTGTATACTAGAATGGTAGTTGTTGTTATAAGCAAACTCCAAAAGAGGCAAATGATCCTCCCAGCTACCCCTGAAATCAATCACGCAGGCTCGCAGCATATCCTCGTTGTCCGATAGTACGCCCGCCCGTCGACCCGAGGATGAAATGTTGTACTGAGACTCACTTGTGTCCCTAATCCTTTCTGGAAAGACCTCCAAAAGTTAGCCGTAAACTGGGCTCCTCTATCTGATATAATCGATATAGGGACTCCGTGTAGTCTCACAATCTCTCTGATATACACCGCATAGTCCTCACCAAAACGCCGCCCCGATCGAAGGAAGTGGGCTGATTTCACACGTCAACAATAACCCAGATGGAGTCATACTTCCTCTGAGTACGAGGTAACCCTGTAATAAAGTCCATGTTGATCACCTCCCACTTCCAAGTCGGAATATCAATAGCCTGCAATAGCCCACTAGGCCTCTGGTGCTCAACTCGACTGCGGCAATTAGGACATCAGGCAACAAAACCTGCCACGTCCCTCTTCAGGCCATCCCACCAATACATACATCTGAGATCATGGTACATCTTGGTCGACCCCGGATGAATAGAATAACGAGCACTGTGTGCCTCCCCCAGAATCAACACTGGGTCCTCATACTGTCGCCTCTTCACCTCATCAACGATGGAAGACTCGGCAACCTCACGAACCCATACCCCACTATCATCTGTATCGATCAATCAAACCCCAAGGTTCGCTAGATGATGGATCTGACGGACCATGTCCCGCCTCTCCGTCGCACTCCGGCTGCACTCATCGATCTACGACTCAATGCATCTGCAACCACGTTGGCCTTCCCCGGATGGTATAGAATATCAACATCATAATCTTTCAACAACTCTAACCATCGTCTCTGTCGCAAGTTCAGCCTCCTCTCGCTCAAGATATACTCGAGGCTCTTGCGTGGTCAGTATAAATATCCACATGAACCCCATATAAATAATGTCTCCAAATCTTCAAGGCATGAATAATCGCGCCAACTCTAAGTCGTAGGTAGGTAATTCCTCTCATGCTTCCGTGAATCGCCGAAGCATAGGCTATAACCTTGCCGTCCGCATCAAAACGCACTCCTATCCCGATACCCGAGGCATCACAATAAATCACGATCCGCCTAACCCTCGTGAAGAGTAAGAACCGAGCCGTCGCCAACCTTTCCTTCAGAATCGGAAGCCCTTCTCACAAGCTTCGCCCATCGGAACTTAGCCGCTTTCCGAGTCACCTAGTCAACGGCCGATATCAAGCAAATCGCTCCACAAACCTACGATAATAACTCGCCACTAAGAAATTGCGCACTTTGGCCGGAGTAGTAGGTCTCGCCAAGACTTGATCGCCAATATTTGCCGATCAACACGAACACCATCAACCCTAATAATGTGCCCTCAGAATGCCACCGAGGCCAACCAAAACTCACACTTGGAGAACTCGCGAACAATCGCAAGCTCCGAGGACCCCAAGTACCGCCTCAAGTGAATCGCATGCCTCGCTCAGATGCGAATAAACCAGATGTCATCAATGAATACTATAACAAATGTATCTAAAAATGGCTTGAACACCCGTTCATCGATCCATAAATACCACGGAGCGTTGGTCAAACCGAAAGACATCACCACGAACTCATAGTGCCAATACCGGTCCCGAATGCGCTTTGGGATATCTCGCCTCGAACTCGCACTTTGATGATAACTGCATCGCAGTCTATCTTGGAGAAACACCTCGCACTCGCAAATCCGGTCAAACAAATCATCAATCCCGGGAGGGGGTATCTATTCTTGATGGTTACCTTATTCAGCTGCCTGTAATCAACACACATACACAGCGTCCCATCCTTCTTCTTCACAAACAAAACTGGCGCTCCCCAGAGAGAAACACTAGGCCTGATAAAGCCTTTTTCCAGCAAATCTTTCACCGGTCCTTCCTCCTCAACTCAAGAGTGCATCCTGTATGGCGGAATAGATATAGGTCGAGTGTCTGGCAACGTATCAATACAAAACTCAATATCCCTCTCAGAAGGGATACCCGGGAGATCGTCTGGGAACACATCTGGAAACTTCCTAACCATCGCATCGATCAAGAATCGCACCTCGGCCTGACGTATCGAATACCCGAACCAGATGATAGATGTACCATTTCTGCACCATCTTCCTAGCCTTGAGGTAAGAAATAAACCTACCCCTCGGTGACGCTGTGTTGCCCTTCCACTCGATAACTGGCTCCCCAGGAAACTGGAATCGGACCAACCTTCCTCTACAGTCAACGTTGGCATAACAAGAAGCCAACCAGTTCATACTCATAATGACATCAAAATCTGTCATCTCCAACTCTATCAAGTCTGCTAGGGTCTGACGACTGTAAATAAACACCGGACAACCCTTGTACACCCGCTCAGCTAACACTGAATCACCCACTGGCGTAGCTACCTCAAAAGGCTCTATCGACACCGGCTCTATCCCGATTCTACCAGCAATAAGAGGGGACACATAGGACAAGGTAAAACCTGGATCTATCAAGGCATAAACGTCACATCATGAAGTCAATAATGTACCTGTGACGACGTCAGGGGAAGCCTCCTGATCCTGGCGGCTGGCTAAGGAATATATGCGGTTCTGTGGACCGCTAGAACTGGAACCACCACCACGACCTCTGCCACGGCCTGCCGGTCCATGAACACCCTGCCCTCCGGGGCGCATAACCACAAAAGAAGAGGAAGACCCAAAGAATCGATCCGCTGGCTAAACCATACCACCCGTGCGCTCCGCCTGACAATCTCTCTTCAAATGGCCCTGCTGGCCACAAGAGGAACAAGCTCCTGGAGGAACACGACACCCCCCACGATGGCAATCACCACATCGACCACACCGAGGTATAGGTGGCCTCATCTGACTGGAACTCTGGTTCCTCTGGGAACCCGAAGCCCTGGAGCCCTGTCCTGCCCCTGAATAACCCGACCGATCAAACCTCCTGCCAGAAAACCGAGAAGGAGCACTCGTGGCCGGCCGAATCTGGACCTAGTCTGCCGCCGAGGCCGCCCTCGAAATCGCCTCGAGACCTGCTTCCCGGCCTCTTGGGCCGCACGAGTCTAGTTGATCATCCCTCTCTCTATCCTATATCCCCTGCGCATACGCCTGCATCCTGGCAATATCCATACCTGGCTGAAGGGCCACCCCCAAGCATGCAGTAATCATATGACGGTCTAGCCCCATCACATAACGATGAACTATGTCCGCCATGTCAGCAACAATGGTGTGCGCATACCTGACCAATGAGTCAAACTCCAGGTTGTACTCTCTAATAGTCCTCCCATTCTGCCTCAAGGTCAAAAATTTATCCACGCGGGCTCTCCTCATCTTAGGAGGCAAAAAGTGATCCAGGAAGGCCTCTGTGAACTCCTCCCAAACAGCTGGAAGAGCACCCTCACCTCTCGACAGCTCCCATGACTCAAACCAGTTCAACACAATATCGCAGAATCCGAAGAGGCTAGCATAATCGACTGCCTCTCGAGGCCCTAAGCACTGCATAGTCCGTCAGAATCGCCGAATAAACTCCCGAGGATCCTCCTCGCACTCAACCATTGAACTCGTGGATGACAACCCGTAAAAATCCCGAATCCGCAAACGCGGCTCAGGGTTAGCTACCGCCCTCGCTTGCCGCTCGCCACTTTGCTGGTCAATAACCGGATCTGCTCCCCGTAATCTCTATACTCAGCCCCTGGTTGTGGAACTGGAGGCTCAGGTACCGGAACCTTTGGAGCTACTGCCGCCTCGCCTCTAATATCGCTTGTGGCTGAACTCGCCACCCGCCGCAACCTCGTGCATAGTCCGTGGTTCAGTCCTAGTAACCTCTCACGTACTACAAGCAGCCTGCCGCTTGCCCTTCTCGGGCCCCGCCGCCTCCGCGAGGCATAATTGATACATAAGAATAGGTCAGAGAGGATTCAACCTAATAAGACAGCTCTACTGCACGATCTCAGAGAGAGAAGAATGGAAACCAATCCAAAATGTCCTGCAGCCTCCTGATTATAGATGTGGTGCACAACACACCGATAATCAAGACTCTACTAGACACGGTCTGTAGACACTTTCCGAGGACTAACTGTTCTGATACCACTTTTGTCATAACCCGACCCCGGACCGAGACTGGTGCCCTACCTGGGCACCCCTTTCAGGTATACATCAAAGAATAGCAGCGGAACATACACAACACATAAGCATGTTTAGACAATAATCATCACAGGCTAGACGATAATGCCGTCTTCCATAAAATATACATAACCAAAAGTAAAACAGTACAACTTTGTTCTTACAGCCCAAACCACAAATGTGACTACAGACCTCTAGGAATAACAACTGTGGCGGGACAGGGCCCCGCCATACCCCTGAATGTACATAATATCTACAACATCAGGGAGAACCGTACCAAAAGACAAGCCTCCGGAGAAATGGAGCTTCTGACACCTGATCAATGATCCTAAGAATGAGGATCCACCACCTGCTTACCCCTACCTGCGGCATGAACGCAGCCCCCGAGGAAGGGGGTCAGTACACAATATGTATCAAGTATGTAAAACTGAAAAATACTGTAATTATATCATAAGTCTAGATAAAGGTGGAGACATGGATGATAATCAAATTACAGTGCATTGTGCCTTACTAACAATGAGAGTAACAAGTATAAACTTTACTGCATAAAAATAGGAGGCTCATGATCAAAGTAGGGTCATCCGCCCGTAGTAACATTAAGCAATCCTACTGATCGGTGTATTTTATATACACCTTTTGAGTCTATTTTAGTTAGTCTTTTGTCCCATTTTGCACATATAAGTGTCGTATTAGGATAGTTTTTCTTTCTATTGAGTCAAAGTGGTTGAAATGGCCAAATGACGGAAAAGGAGCAAAAAGAGGGCAAAAGAGGAGATGCCAGAGCTGAAAACAGAGAAAGTGGCGAACGAGGCTAAAATCTGCACTAGCGCGCGCGCCTCGCAGCCAAAAGCACGCCGCGACGCCACTATTCAGAGCGAAGACTCAGTACGCGCGCTCGCATGCAGATGCAGGCCGCGGCGCCTAAACATCCGAGAGCTACAGAAGATACTGGCCGCGCTAAAACACCCGATGGATCGCAACTTCCGGCCGCGACGCCATCTGCAGGCGCGGCGCCGACGCGGAAAAAATTAGGTCTTTGACGGATTTTTGGGCCAGCCCAGGGAAAAGAAGGAGGCGTTTAAACCTATAAAAGGAGAACCCTAGGCGCTGAGGTTCCTTTCGACAACACAAGATTTTCTTGCTAGGAGATGGAGACCTAAACATTAGTAATTTCTTTCCTTTTTCTTTTCTTTAATTCAGTTTTGCATGATGAACTTTGAATTAGTTCTTGTCATATTCATGGCTAGAACTAATTCTCTTATAGGATTTCTATGTTGAATTTCTTGAAACTTATGTTATAAATTAATGCACGCCTATGGTTATTTTTCTTATTGAGAGATCTATCCAATAATTGAGTTGAATTCTTGGTAACTAATTGACAACTAGTTATCACTATATGATTTCTAATTAGATTCGAAAATGAGGATTGTGAATATCTTGTAAGTTGGGTATTGTGCTTGAATCGGGGGATGAAAATACCTCAATTAGCTTTGTAAGCGTTGATGAGGCTTAACAACCCTAATTTTGCGCATTGTGACTGGCCAACTAGGTTTTTGTTCTTAATCCTCCTATAGAGTTACCCTTATCACCGAAAGGTAGGTAAGGAACAATCTGGGTCGAGTGTTTATATAACCTAACGGAGTATAAAACGATTTCAGAACCCGCTTTCTCCAAAAGAAGAATACCATAAGTAATGCATTAGTAAGTAGCATAAGCGGATAGTGAGGATACATAGAAGCTCTATTCTCATCACATCTGAAGTAATTCTTTATATTTACGTATCTTTAATAATTCTTAGTTATACACCAAACAATCAATCATTAATTCACCAAATAGATACTAGAAAATAGATAGTTGGTACTTGAACCCTAATCCTAGAGGACGATATTCGGTCTTATCTAAGACTATACTACTTGATACGATAACGTGCACTTGCGTTTAAAAGTGTGTGCATATTACGCGCATCAAGTTTTTGGCGCCGTTGTCGGGGATTAGGCATAGTTCAATATCAAATTTGTCTATTTTTAATTTCTAATTTGGTTTTATGTATAGTTTTTCTAACTTTGTTTGTTTTATGTATTTATTGTGTGAAAACAAGGGTGCCGTGATTCTTTGTTGGTTTTGATGCATCTCAGGGATCCTGAAGATATGGATTACTACTGTCAATATGATCGAGCTCCAACCATAGAGGAAGAGAGGGAGGAATTGCGAGAAACTCTACTCATTTCACTAAATCTCAAGCTCGATTCATGGACGAAATGAGGTTGGGCATAAAGAAGTTGGAAACGCAAATAACGTAACTCGCGATCATATTCAACAAATAACAGCAAGTTGAGGAGCACGAATCACACCCAACTATTGAGGAATCGGTGAGATAGTTGGTGTAGAGAAGGAAAAGATTGCGTAAATCCAATTATTCACCTTCGATTCTCGTGGAAATTCTTTTCATGCACCTATCACGGAAGAAACACCACTAGCTATCACGAATGACTCCCAATTAGGAAGTACATACCATCAAGGGCAACCCCTGAGTCAAGAGATGTAGAGAATTTCACGGTTTCCTACAAAATAAGCCTAAAAGACAAACTCATCTTGTGTGCTTGGGGATACTTGTATGTTTAAGGCCCCCTGTTTGAACAAATAGTTATAGGAAGTTGAGACCTATAGCAATAAATCATGGATTGCAAGTTAGCGAAGTATCCAATGGGCACTCGTAAAGGTTAATTGCGTCCGCTAAAAGACGTAAAAATGCGCTTGTTGGGAGGCAACCCAACGTTTTCAATTATGTTATTTTATTTTCTGTCTTTAGTTTATTTTGTCTAGAACAATCTCACTGTCTTGGAGTCTTGTGTTTGAGCGGTGATTGACAGGTACAGGGAAATAAACTGAAGAAAAGCAAGGATTTCCAGAAAAGCGTAGCCGCGCGCCAAGAGTGGGCCGCTACCAAATATCGAAAAGGTGCTTTGAAGTTTAAGCGCCGCGCGCCAGAGCAGGTCGCGCAGTAAATCCGTAAAAATGTGCCTGTTAGCCGCGCGCTGCATATGGTCGCGCGCATGAAGTCCCGGGCGAGCGCAGAGTTTGCGCCGCGCTAAAAGCAGGGCTGCCGCCGGGAATCCAGAAACTTAAAACGCCCAAAAATCAGATTTTCCCCAATTCCAACTTCAAAAACCTAACCTTCCCTCTCCAAAAAGCCACGAAATTTCAGAAACTTTCCCACAAATCCTCCACAAATCCAACCCAACCACAACCTAAACTCTTAAATTCCCAAAAACCCCCAACTATCTCAAACAACAAAGCTCCATTCCATAGCCTCAACCTACCAATTGAAACAAGAACAGCTTGAAGCTCCCATAAAAAGGTAATCCCTTTCTTTGTTCTTGAATCCTTTTACTGAAGTTATAGGAGGTAGTAGTTTGGAGGAGTATTGTAGTTGGAGTAGTTTGGGTGCTGAAAAGTGATTGTGAAGTTGGAGAAAAGAGTAGAAAAGGAGGTTGTGGCATTGTTGAAGTTTGGGGGTGTTGTCGCTGCTAGTTGTTGAGTGTGTAGGAGACATTGTGCCACAAAAATTAGAAGCTGCAGATTTTGTTTAAAAATGACCACCAGAAAGAGAAGAGGATCCACGTCCACCCCAACCCCACAATACGATGAAAATAGATTTGTGAGTTACCAGGCCTTCCAAAGATACAAAAGGCTTGATACCAGACCCGTAATTCCAGAAAGGGGAATGGATTACCAAAGGGAATCGTATGGGGAGGAAGACGCTTATGAGCCCATTCGGGCGATGATTGAGTTAAGGGAGTGGAGGAAATTTGTGAATCCGGAGAAGATAGCACCAGCAAACACAACAATGGTGCGTGAATTTTATGCAAATTTTCCGGAGAAGGTGGAAAGGGGATGCTTTGTAAGGGGACATTATGTGCCTGTGACAGCAGAGGATATAAATATACAATTGAAAACAGTTGATGTTGAAGAAAGAAGTGATTGGAATCACTTTAGAACATGGTCTAGGAGCAGCAACAACATCGACTGGAATAACATTGCAGACACAGTGAGCTACCCTGGGGCTGTTTTTGAGATTGGAAGAAATGGATCAAGAGCACTAAACAGGTGCCAATTCAACAAAGTAGCCAAAGGTTGGCTATATTTCGTCAGCGCCCGCATGATTCCATCCACGCACTTCACCAGAGTGCCAGAGGACAGGATCAAACTAGTATATGGAATTATGAGGGGGTTGACGATTGATGTGGGGAAAGAAATAGTGCAGAGCATTGAGGAAATCAGCAGGTTGGTAACAACAGGCGGATTGGGACATGGCTCAGTTATCACAAAGCTATGTCACATGAGTGCGGTCCCAATCCTACCCTCGGATACTCGTGAAAGAAACCAACTGCCCGTGTCCTATGGGATAGTGCACTCTTTCCCAGACCCCAGCCCCCCAGCAGCCAGACGGAGAGCACCACCAGCAGCAGCAGCAGCAGAGGCAACCACGGATGAAGATGAGCACAAATAGGGCTCACATGAGGCAGACCTAGCCACCGCCAACCACAAGAGCGGAACCTTCAGAGCCCACAACGGGGCAATTGTACCAACATCGAGGGAGATGATGCAGACCTTGCAAACAGAGTACAAGGACAAAGAAGAAACAAGGCATCATATCGACGAGTTGAGTGACTTGTTCAACCACTGGTCTATTCATTATCCACGGCCACCACAACCATTTTCCCCAAAGTTTGTAAGTTGTCGCTTTCTTCGCTCTTTGAGTCTTGCACACATTGGGGACAATGTGTGATTTAAGTTTGGGGGTGTTTTATTTGTGTGTCATGTTATGTTTTATTTTAAGTCTTTTTATTTGTTTTATGTTTATTTTGAGTCACCAAAATTTTTTCTTTTTGAGTCATAATCGCGCCACAAAGATCATGTATCGAAGTTGCTAGAAACACCTAGCGAAGTAAGGTGGAATAATGTAAAGGAATTGAAGCAACTATCTAAACACTTAGGTTAGATATGCCAAAACTCACGTAACTGCCTATTTGGAGTTTCTTGCTTGAGTTATGCATGCTAAATGATAAATGCTTATGTGTTATGATTGCTTGCTATTTGAGGTAAATAGTTAGGATATGATGTTAGAGATGACTGTGCATTTCTTTGATAGCCAATTCTTACCATTCTTTTCTATCCCGCACTTTAAAAATATCCCTAGTCACCTATCGAGCCTAAATTTGAAACTTCTTTGACACCCTATATTCCCACAAAATTGTGCCATAAGTGAAAATATGAAATAGTGGAGTACATTGTGTTAAAAAGAAGAAACAAAAAGAGTGAACAAGTTTGATGCACCCCAATGGAAAAGTAATAAGAAAGAGGCAAAAGCCTAAGTTTGGGGGTGCCTATTAGTATAATACACTTCACTCTCCCAAAACAAAAGAGGGGAAGGATAGAATTGAAGTGAAGGAAAGAATCAAAAGAAAAAAGGGAAAACTTGAAAAGCCAAAGAGCTTATGGTACAGAAAAATGAGCCTAAATGTGTCACGACCCATTCCGGGGCCCGTGACTGGTGCCTTACCGGGGCACCCAAGGAGTCATACATCAGAGTAATCAGCGGAATATAAAACAAGACATGAAACAGTTTATAAAATAAGACACAGTTTATGTGAACAAACGTCGCCTTTCGGCATATATATATAAATGTGGTTTAGCGCTACATCCGACATCGCATAACATGACTACAGACCTCTAAGGAAATAAACAACTATGGCGGGACAGGGCCCCGCCATACCCTGACTGTACAAAACTATCTACAACAGGGAGATCATACCCAAAAGTAGAGCCTCCGGAGAAGATGGAGCTCCTGACACCAACGCAAGAGATCCTAAGGATGTGGATCTAGCACTGCCGCCTCTTACCGCGGCATGAACGCAGCCCGAAGGAGGTCGATAACAGTACCAAGTATGTGAAACTATAAAGTACTTTAAATGAAATCAAAGTATTTAAAACCTTTTCACAAATATAATCACTCAATTGCACATAGTGCCATATATCACAAAGAATAGAAAATCAGAATGTGTCTAGTCTAGGCCGCGAATGATCGGGCAAGGCCAATCGCCCATAGTATCATTCTGCGTGCCTAGTCCTCGACTTCCGCACCGCATAGGTCACACATGCACCGCACGAGGTATTCCTCGACGGGGCAGCCAACCCCAGATCCGCCTAGGCTCCCGCAGCCGCATAGCCTCAAAAGACCGCATAGTTTTACAGACCGCATAGGAATCCCGCGTCGTGCTAAACACCCGAATGATCAATCCTGGAGCATACCGCTGCCCGCATAGTCTCACAGACCGCATAAAGCCGTATAGACCAGATCGGGGCAAGCCCTCAGATAACAAATGGGGTAGGTGATACAATAACAAGACAACGGACTTACCGTTAGCAACGTAAGCAAAGCAAGAATGATCCCCTTACACAAAGATTTCAAGACACTAACACGTATAGCATCATAATATGTCTACTTATCAAACAATCTTACTACACTTAATGTAAATCAATACAAGGCTTTTATAAACAAACAAGTAAATAGCCTTTTTATCTTTCTTAAGTTGTTATACCTAATTTCCATAAAGCTAGTATAACTCTTAAGCTTTTGTTTTAAAACCAACTATTTATCTTCTGTTAAAACATGATTCGATAGTTCTTTGAAATGCATCGATTCTTATTATTCAGCTTAAGTCAAAAGACATTGCGTAGTTATTATTCGTGCTTAAGTCAAAAGACATTGCCGTAGTTATTATTCGCTTAACACATGTACGCTCACCGTACTATATATATATGTTAAAATATCATGCTTAGAAAGAATCACATACCTTCTCGGCGAAAACCTCCTGCCAAGTTGAATATGTCGCGCGCAGAGAATCAGCCTATAATAGTCACAGACATCTATCAAAGTCTAGACTACTCAAGGTCATTCTAAACAGAGGGTTCACAATTCTACGGAAAGTGGGCAGACAACCCTACCCATGAGCTATATAAGTTCATCAGTGAAAACATCCTTCATGAGTACAGTTCAATTCTATTCCGTAATATTCTTCTAAGTATTTAATACTTATTCTTATACTACTACAGTATGTATTCTCTAATTCAAAAGAGGGTTAGGATTAGTTACCTCGGTAAGCCCAATAATATCCTAGATAAAGTCGCGCCTGAGCAAGGTTTAGCTCCTAAGTTGTACGCTCCGGTAGCTCCAAGAAACCTTAAGTTCTTCACAACTTCTACAAAGGACTAAGGGATTTGGGCTAGGGTATTTTGGGCATTATAACAATACTAGAAGACAACTTTTCTACCAAGGGAGGGGGGGTAGATTTCGGCTAGGCTAGGGGGAGGGGTTGCCTCGGCCAAGCTCACTAAAAAAGGGGGGGTGTTGGACGAAAAAGGCTACAAGGGAAAGGAGAGGATTTCAAGACTTGGAAAGATTTGTGGATGAAGAACTCTTCATCTTAAAGGGGGTATTTATAGGTCAAGACATGGCCAACCAATGGCCAAGATTTAGCCAAGTGCTAGGCAAGTGTAAGGTCAAGATTAGGGCAAGTGTACCTAGCCAACTTGCACACAAAATATCCTACCAACTACTTGACAAAAATTGACCATCCATTCGCCCTAAGAACGCCTCACATCCATCAATTGGAGGTGACAAGTGTCGCCTCCCGTTGGTCCAAAATGTTTCGCCTCTCGGAAAAATCCGCAAAAATTAGAAATGGCATAGCCGAATTTACCCTACGAAGTCGTGGAAACCTTCGCGGAAAACTATTCATTTTGTGAGTCAGGCCCAAAAACGCCCAAGCCTAACTTTAAGGCCAACTTTTTAGACGTATTCCCCACGCATACTCCGAAATACGGTATAACATTCTCCTCCTTAGAAACATTCGTCCCGAATGTTCCTTCCCAAGACGTATAACGATAAGGTTCTTCATAACTTAAACAATGCAAAAGCCACACACGCCACAAAACAACACTTAGGCAAAACGATAACGAAAATTTACAAGTAGGAAAGTGAATTACCCGGAGGTGTGGGAATAGGTGAGGATACTTCGCCTCATGTCCTCCTCGGCTTCCCACGTCATCTCCTCCCGAGCTCGTTCCGCCACAAGACTTTGACGGAAGCCACGCCCTTCGTCCGCAGACGCCTAACTCGACGATCGACTATCGCGCATGGAATCTCTCATACGATAACCCTCGGTCACCGACATCGTCAATCGGGTGTACCCTAGATGGATCCCCGATACATCTCTCAAAGATAGATACGTGAAAATCGGATGCACCGCTTCCAGACGGACGGCAGATTCAACTCATAGCAACCTTGCCTACCTCGCGACAATCAAACGCCCAATGTACTGGGCCGAAGTTTCCTTCTTCCCGAATCTCATCACACCCTTCATGGGTGACACTTTAGAAAACCCAATCATGAACCTCGAACTCAAGATGCCGACGATGATGATCTGCATACGATTGCCGACTCGAGCCGCCATTAATAGCCGCCTCGGATAAGCTTCACCTTATCCATCGCCGCTGCACCAAATCGTCCTACCAACCGCACTCGCCCACATCGAACCAACCTATAGGCGACCGCACTTCCTCCCATACAAGGCCTCATAAGGCGCCATCCGAATACCGGAGTGGTAGCTATTATTGTACGCGAACTCAACTAGAGGCAAATGATCCTCCCAACTACCATCGGTCAATAACACAGCTCGCAGATATCCTCAAGAGTCGGATAGTGCGCTCGCTGTCCGTCTGCTGTGGATGAAATGCGATTGTGCTCACCGCGCCCCTAAACCTCTCGAAGGACCTCCGTGTTAGCCGAACCGCTCCTCCGTCGATATGATCGGGTAGGGACTCCATGCGACCGACGATCTCTGATGTAAAGTCCGCATAATCCTCACCGAAAAGTCGCCCCGACGGAAGAAAGGGCTGATTTCGCCACCACAACGATAACCCATATAGAATCATGTCTCCTCCGAAAGCGAGGTAATCCCGTGATGAAGTCCATGTTGATCACCTCCCACTTCCGTGTCGGGATCTCTATCGTCAGAATAAACCACCGTGCCTCGTGCTCTACCTTACCTGCCGACAACACGCATCGTGCTACGAACTCGCAACGCCCCTCTTCAAGCCATCCCACCAATACACGGATCTAAGGTCGTGGTACATCTTGGTCGACTTCGACGGATAGAGTAACGCCGCCAGTGCTTCCCAAGAACTCCGCCAAGTCCTCAAACATCCGAACACACAACTCGCCAAACCTTAGCACCCCATCGTGCTACCTCAAAAGGACCCTTGTCCTCACGAAGAGATGTATCACGATAACGTGTCAAAATCGATCTTGAATCGCCTCTTCACCTCCTCGACGATGGAAGACTCGCAACCTCACGAACTCGAACCCCACCGCTATCGTAATCAATCAAACGGACACCAAGGCTCGCTAATCGATGCAAATCACGAACCATGTCCTCCTCTCTAGTCAGACATCCGATAGGCTCCCATCGACCTACGACTAAGAGCATCCGCCACAACATCGCCTTCCCGTGGTACAGGATATCAACATCGTAATCCTTAAGCAACTCTAACCACCGCTCTCGCCGTAAGTTCAGCTCCTCTCGATCAAGATATACCGAGGCTCTTGTGGTCTGTATAAATATCCACGTGAACCCCATACAAATAGTGCCTGCATCTTCAAAGCGTGAATCACAAACGCCAATTCCAAATCATGGGTGGGTAGTTCCTCTCGTGTTTCTTCAAATGCCGGATGCATACGCTATAACCTTGCCCCACTGCATCAACACACAACCCAAACCGATGCTCGACACATCACAATACACAACATAACCGTCGACCTCCGAAGAGTAAGAACGGGCGCCGCCTCTCTTTCAAGAATCGAAACCCCGCCACAAGCATCACCATCAAACTTGGCCGCTTCTCGAGTCACCTAGTCAATGGTGCGTAGATAGAAGCAAACTTCTACGAACCGATAATATCCTCGCAAGGCCTGTAAAATCGCGAACCTCTCGGCGGAGTAAGAGGTCTAGGCCAAGTTCGATCGCTTCGATCTCGCCAGATCCACTGAATGCCATCACCCACAATATGCCCTAAAAGCCACCAAGTCAACCAAAGCTCACATTTGGAAAACTTGGCGCATAATCGCCTGTCCCGAGAATCACAAGATAGCCTCAAATGCTCCGCATGCCTCGCTCGAGCGAGAATAAACCAAGATATCATCAATGAACACTATCACAAACGTGTCCAAAAATGGTTTGAACACTCGGTTCATCAAATCCATGAATACCACGAGCATGGTCAACCCAAAAGACATGACGAACTCATAATGCCCGCACGGTCCGAATGCACCCTAGGGACATCCACCTCTCTCGACTGCACTGATGATAGCCCGAACGCAGATCAATCTTGGAGAAACATCTCGCGCTCGCAATCGTCGAACAAATCATCAATCTCGGGAAGGGGTATTCGTTTTAATGGTCACCTTGTTCACCGTCAATCAACACACATGCGCAGCGTCCCGCCCTTCTTCTTCACGAACAATACCGGCGCTCCCTGCGGAGAAACACTAGGCTGATGAAGCCCTTTTCCAAAGAAATCTCTCACCGGTCCTTCAACTCTCTCAACTCGCAGTGCCATTCTCAGATGGCGGAATGGAAATAGCCGAGTGTCCGCAAAGACGCCTATACAAAACTCGATCTCCTCTCGTGAGGGATACCCGAGGTCGCCCGAAACACGCCCTGGAACTTCTCGACCACCGAATCGACGGAAAATCTGGTACCGCAGCCTTCAGATCAAACACCCGAACGAGATGGTAGATATACCCTTCGCACCATCTTCCTAGCCTTGAGGTAGGAAATAAACCTACCTCTACGATACCGTGCTCCTCCCACTCAACAACCGCCCTCAGAAACTGGAACCGCATTACCTCTCTCTCGCGCTACATTGGCGTAGCAGAAGCTAGCCAATCCATCCCCATGATCACGCCGGTCAATCATCTCCAACTCTATCAAGTCGGCTTGGGTCCGACGATCAGAATGGTCACAGACAAGCTCTATATACCCGCCGAGCTACCACCGAATCACCCATCGCGTAGCTACCTCGAAAGTGGTCTATGGACTCGTGCTCTATCCCTATCCTACTAGCAACAAGGGAGATATATAGACAGAGTAGAACCCGGATCTATCAAAGCATACACATCAAACCCAGAACCGATAAGGTACTCGGACGACATCGTGAGGCCTCCCGATCCGCTTACCGACAAAGCATAAATGCGGTTCGAGGACCGCTAGAATCGACCCGCGCCACGACCTCCGCGACCCGCTGGTCCACGAGTACCTTGCCTCCGGCGAGTAATCGCCGGGATGAAGAAGCGCAATGCACTCGTAGATCGGGCCCTACCACCGCCCCGGCCGACAAACTCGCGAAATGACCGCTGCCACACGATAGCAAGCTCCCGAGTACGCCCTGAATGGTATCTACCACAACGGGCACACCGAGCGGACCTCGAACGGTTAGCACTTCGCTACCCTCGAAATCAAGTCCCGGGCCCCGACTCGCCCCGATCGCCTGGGCTGTACCAAGATGATGTAGAGCGCTCTGCGCGGCCGTGGTGCAATCGACTTCACGATGCCGCCACCCCGAACCACCAAAAGAACCGGCCGCTCGCCTTCTTCTCGCCGATATCGCTTACCCGGCGGTCTCTACGCCTCGCATCCTAGCGCATGAGCTCATACGTAATGTCCATGCTCGTCAAGGACACACCCGCACAAGACTCGGCCATGTAATCATCTAGTCCATGACATAGCGATGCACCCGATCCTCCATATTCGCTACTGCACGTGGACATATCGAGCCAAAGAATCAAACTCGACATTGTACTCCTCACCGCGCCCTCCCCGTCTCAAAGAATAAGAATCTATCACCGTGCCTCCTCATCCGCGGAGGCAAGAAGTGTGTGAGAAAAGCCTCAAAACTCATCCCATACTGCTGGAGGTGCATGCTCTCCCGAAAGCTCCTATGAATCAAACCAATCGATCATGTATCACGCACCGATGCGAACCGAATGTCACGCACTCGGCCTCAAGCCTTGATCACCCGCACGATCCTTCGCACCGACGGATGAACTCCTCGCGATCATCCTCCGCCTCGACCAGAAACTCAAGCGGCTACAACTAAGGAAATCCCGTAGCCTCAAACTGCTCGCCTGGTGCACTACAGCGCCGCTGAATCGAATCGCCGGCCCACCGCCCTCATGTCCGCCACAATCCGAGCAAATAATCGCCATCTCTCGCACTTATCTCTCTCGCTTCCAGCCGTGGACCGAGGTACGGCATCGCGGTCTCTTGGCCGGGCGCGCATGGAACTCGCTGCCTCGTATAGATCGGGCTCGAGCCTCGTGACTCTGGGTGTCTCGCTAGCGCCTCCTCGCCGCTTTGCCCTTCGGGCCCGGTTGCCGCTTTACGCGAGGCATAATCATATAGAAAGGAATACGTTAGAGGGTCCAACCTATAACATGCCTCTAAAGCACGATCTCGTAATGAGAAGAATGGAAACCAATCCTAAATATCTTATAGCCTCTCGATTATTGGTGTGGTGCACAACACACCGATAATCAAGACTCTACTAGATACGGTCAGACACTTTCCGAGGATTAATCGCTTCGATACCACTTTTGTCACGACCATTCCGGCCCGTGGATCGTGCCTTACCGGCACCCAAGTAGTCATACATCGTAGTAATCACGGAATATAAAACAAGACATGAAACAGCTTTATAAAATAAGACACGCTTTATGTGAACAAACGTCGCTTTTCGATATATATATAAATGTGGTTTAGCGCTACATCCGACATCGCATAACATGACTATGCACTTCTAAGGAAATAAACAACTATGGCGACAGGGCCCCGCCATACCTGGATCAGATAAAACTATCTACAACAGGAGATCATACCCAAAAGTAGAGCCTCCTAGAAGATGGAGCTCCCGACACCAACGCAAGAGATCCTAAGGATGTGGATCTAGCACTGCCGCCCTTACCCGCGGATGAACGCAGCCCCGGCGAGGTCAAGATAACAGTACCAAGTATGTGAAACTATAAAGTACTTTAAATGAAATCAAAGTATTTAAAACCTTTTCACAAATATAATCGCTCAATTGCACATAGTGCCATATCACAAACAAGAATAATGAATAGGAAAATCAGAATGTGTCTAGTCTAGGCCGCGAATGATCGGGCAAGGCCAATCGCCCATAGTATCATTCTCGCGTGCCTAGTCCTCGACTTCCGCACCGCATAGGTCACACACGCACTCGCATGAGGTATTCCTCGCGACGGGGCAGCTAACCCCGGATCCGCCTAGGCTCCCGCAGCCGCATAGCCTCAAAGACCGCATAGTCTTAACAGATCAGATAGGAATCCCCAGATCGTGCTAAACACCCGAATGATCAATCCTCGAGCATACCGCTGCCCGCATAGTCTCACAGACCGTGACAGCCGATAGACCAAGATCAAGGGCAAGCCCTCAGATAATAACAAGGGGGTAGGTGATACAATAACAAGATAAACGGACTTACCGTTAGCAACGTAAGCAAAGAATGACCCTTTACACAAAGATTTCAAGACACTAACACGTATAGCATCATAATATGTCTACTTATCAAACAATCTTACTACACTTAATGTAAATCAATACAAGGCTTTTATAAACAAACAAGTAAACAGTTACTTTTTATCTTTCTTAAGATGTTATACCTAACTTCCCATAAAGCTAGTATAACTCTTAAGCTTTTGTTTTAAAAACCAACTATTTATCTTCTGTTAAAACATGATTCAGTAGTTCTTTTGAAATGCATCAGGATTCTTATTATTCAGGCTTAAGTCAAAAGACATTGCCGTAGTTATTATTCAGGCTTAAGTCAAAAGACATTGCCGTAGTTATTATTCAGTTAACACATGTACGTCTACCGTACTATATATATATGTTAAAATATCATGCTTAGGAAGAATCACATACCTTCTCGGCGAAAACCTCCTGCCAAGTTGAATATGTCGCGCGCAGAGAATCATCCTATAATAGTCACAGACATCTATCAAAGTCTAGACTACTCTGAAGGTCATTCTAAACAGAGGGTTCACAATTCTACGGAAAGTCGGGCAGCACAACCCTACCCGGTGAGCTATATAAGTTCATCAGAAAACAGTCATGAGTACAGTTCAATTCTATTCCGTAATATTCTTCTAAGTATTTAATACTTATTCTTATACTACTACAGTATGTATTTTCTAATTCAAAAGAGGGTTAGGATTAGTTACCTCGGTAAGCCCAATAATATCCTAGATAAAGTCGCGCCTGAGCAAGGTTTAGCTCCTAAGTTGTACGCCTCAGAGTCTAAGAAACCTTAGAAGTTCTTCACAACTTCTACAAAGGACTAAGGGATTCGGGCTAGGGTATTTTGGGCATTATAACAATACTAGAAGACAACTTTTCTACCAAGGGAGGTAGATTTCGGCTAGGCAGGGGAGGGTTGCCTCGCCAAGCTCACTAAAAAGGGGGTGTTGGACTAAAAGGCTACAAGGGAAAGGAGAGGATTTCAAGACTTGAAAGATTTGTGGATGAAGAACTCTTCATCTTAAAGGGGTATTTATAGGTCAAGACATGGCCAACCAATGGCCAAGATTTAGCCAAGTGCTGCAAGTGTTGTAAGGTCAAGATTAGGCAAGTGTACCTAGCCAACTTGCACACAAAATATCCTACCTACTCCTTGACAAAAATTGACCATCCATTCGGCCCTAAGAACGCCTCACATCCATCAATTGGAGGGTGACAAGTGTCGCCCTCCCGTTGGTCCAAAATGTTTCGTCTCTCGGAAAAATCCGCAAAAATTAGAAATGGCATAGCCGGAATTTACCCTACGAAAGCTGTGGAAACGTTTCGTCGGAAAACTATTCATTTTGTGAGTTGTGCCCAAAAAAACGTCCAAGCCTAACTTTAAGGCCAAACTTTTTGTACGTATTCCCTTACGTACATACTCTGGAAATACGGGGTATAACAAAATGCCTATCTTTACCAACCCCTACCTAAGCCTACATTACAACTTTCAAAGTCCTGAAGATCTCTTTTATGCATATCCAGAATTAGTGAGAATAGCAAGTAAGCATGCCATAGGAATTCTTGAATTTATATGCATGATTTAGTATATTGACTTCCATTAAGCATGATGAATATGAGTTTGCGAAATATCTAGATTCATGTGTTTAGTGTCAAAATTTCATGCTATATGTTCCTGCGTATTATTCTCGCTTAACCTTCATGTTTTTCTAGTTAACATTTATGCGTAAAAGTGATTAATGATAGGAGTCTTTTATTTTTCGCTTCGCTGAGTCTTTTAGTTTAGTTCTATCAATCTTTGCTCGAGGGCGAGCAAAGGTTAAGTTTGGGGTATTTGATCGGTGTATTTTATATACACCTTTTGAGTCTGTTTTAGTTAGTCTTTTGTCCCATTTTGCACATATAAGTGTCGTATTAGGATAGTTTTTCTTTCTATTGAGTCAAAGTGGTTGAAATGGCCAAATGGCGGAAAAGGAGCAAAAAGAGGGCAAAAGAGGAGATGCCAGAGCTGAAAACAGAGAAAGTGGCGAACGAGGCTAAAATCTGCACTGCAGTGGCGCGGCCTCGCAGCCTAAAAGCACGGCGCGGCGCCACTATTCGTAGAGCTGAAGACTGGCACGCGGCGCTCGCATGCAGATGCAGGGCCGCGGCGCCTAAACATCGGAGGAGCTACAGAAGATACAGCGCCACGGCGCCCTCAGACAGCAGATATCAGGGCCGCGGCGCCAAAACACCCGACGGATCGCATTCCGGCCGCGGCGCTTATTCGCAGGGCGCCGCGGCGCCGACGCGGAAAAATTAGGTCTTTTGACGGATTTTTGGGCCAGGCCTGCAGGGAAAAGAATAAGGCGTTTTTAAACCTATAAAAGGAGAACCCTAGGCGCTTTGAGGTTCCTTTCGACAACACAAGATTTTCTTGCTAGAGATCGAGACCTAAACATTAGTAATTTCTTTCCTTTTTCTTTTCTTTAATTCAGTTTTTGCATGATGAACTTTGAATTAGTTCTTGTCATAGTCATGGCTAGGAACTAATTCTCTTATAGGGATTTCTATGTTGAATTTCTTGAAACTTATGTTATAAATTAATGCATGCCTATGGTTATTTTTCTTATTGAGAGATCTATCCAATAATTGAGTTGAATTCTTGGTAACTAATTGACAACTAGTTATCACTATATGATTTCTAATTAGATTCTGAAAAGGGGGGATTGTGAATATGCTGTAAGTTGGGTAGTGCTTGAATTGGGGATGAAAATACCTCAATTAGCTTTCAGAGCGTTGATGAGAGGCTTAACAACCCTAATTTTGCGCATTGCGTGACTGGCCAACTAGGTTTTTGTTCTTAATCCTCCTATAGAGTTACCCTTATCACCGAAAGGTAGGTAAGGAACAATACTGGGGTTGAGTGTTTATATAACCCTAACGGGAGTATAAAACGATTTCGTAAACCTGCTTTCTCCAAAAGAAGAATACCATAAGTAATGCATTAGTAAGTAGCATAAGCGGATAGTGAGGATACATAGAAGCCCTATTCTCATCACATCTGAAGTAATTCTTTATATTTACGTATCTTTAATAATTCTTAGTTATACACCAAACAATCAATCATTAATTCACCAAATAGATACTAAAAAATAGATAGTTGGTACTTGAACCCTAATCCTAGAGGACGATATTCGGTCTTATCTAAGACTATACTACTTGATACGATAACGTGCACTTGCGTTTAAAAGTGTGTGCATATTACGCGCATCACCTACTCCTGGGACTATTTCACCCGCATAGGTCCTACGGACCCGCAATGGAGCGATGCGCTCCGCATGGGACTATTTCACCCGCACAGGACTATTTCATTCATTGGGCGGTGGGCCCGCAATGAGTACAAACGCCGTGACTCGCATCATGGGTAGCAAATCCATGGAATTAGTAGTAACCTGTATTTTCCGTAAGAATAACTTAAACTAGCACAACCGGCTATCATGCATAACATAAGCGCTACCGGCTTATCATAATATAAGCAAGTTAAGAAATCCCCTAACTTCTTATTAATATTATTATTATACCCTCTCATTTTAGTTTACTTAAGGCACTAACATGTCATTTTTAAAAATCCGGGAATTTAACCCAAAGTACTACGTACTTCTATCCTTTTAAAAAGACTCTTTGTCATATACAAAATACAAGATACTAATAATCATAGTATCAAGTCACAACTACTTTTCAAGACAAGTCACAATACCTTTTAGAAATATAATTAGGCTTCTAAATCAAGTGACTTCTTTTCTCTTAAAACCTTAGGCAATTGATGCCTTAAAATCAATTTGTCTTTCATAAATTCAAATCATTTATCCTTACTTATTTTACTTAGAGTAAATCTTTCTTTTGTTAACCTTCCATAAAGCTAATATAACCAACTTCCCATAAAGTCGTTATATTAACTTTATACTTTTGTCAATTACACTTTCCTATATCCAAGGGACTTATACGTTTAAAATGAAACAAGTATCATATACTTTAAAACACTTCAAGTCCCTTAACTTTGAAAACTAAGACATCCTTACTACTTTTAAACAACTGAGTTAATCTCCTAACTCAACCGACTTGGACATTCTTAAAACAAGTAAAGGATATCAAAGTCTTATACGTCTACCGTACTATATAAGTACAACTATTCATGCTCAAGAGATAGGAAAGTTCCACATACCTCTTCGGGTCAAACCTGTCACGACCCGATCCCGGGCCCGTGACTGGTGCCTTACCCCGGGCACCCTAGTGATACAACATCAGAGAAAATCAGCGGAAATAAAAACTTAAACATGAAACAAGAGATATGATAATAAAAAAACAGGTCAACCAAACGGTTACCTTCTTGTATATATAACTAAAAACTTGAATAGCATATCCTTACAACCCGCCCACAACAAGCATTTCTGCACTTCTAAGAGTTTTTATACAACATGACGACGTGGCCCCGCCATACCCCGAATGTACAAGTACCTACAAAGTGACAGTGGACTATACCAAAAGATAAGCCTCCGAGAAACGGAGCTTCCTAATACGCCGAATCGTGATCCTATGAGCGAGGATCAACAATCGTGTACTTCTACCGCGCAGATGAACGCACTTCCGGGCGAGGTCGCATAACAGGTACCAAGTATGTGAAACTGAAAATACTGTAAATGAAATCATAGTAGTCTATATAAAGCAAGAGACATGTATGATAACCAAACTACAGTCCACAATAAATAAGCAGTCATGTCAAGTCAGGGACTCACGCCCTCAAAGTCATTACTCAAATATAACTATGGGTCTCACGCCCACAACATCAATCATGCCCGTGGAATACCTTCCTCACTGCCGGCAGTCTATGATATAACAACACCAAGGAGTACACATGAACACCAGGTCCCACCTGAGTCATAAAACCGTACGGGGCAAGTACGAACGCTAACTACCAGATACCAAAGCCGCATCATCAACTGATCGCGGCAAGTACGAAAGCCAACTACCAGATACCAAAGCCGTACTAACACTACTATACAACCAAACCACGAAGCTGACACGGGGCAAGTACGAAAGCCAACTACCAGATACCAAAGCCGTGTCACGTAGCTGACCGGGGCAAGTACGAGGGCTAACTACCAGATACCAAAGCCGTAGTCACGAGACTTCGCCACTAAACCGAATCGGCAAGTACGGCTAACTACCGGATACCAAAGCCGAATCACCACGACCCGGCAAGTACGAGCCAACTACCGATACCAAAGCCGACCAAGAAACCTCATGGAGAGCTAGTCCATGGAATAACACTATCAGCGAGCGCACTGTGGAATCCTCCACCGCAGACGCCCAAGTAAGATCATAACAAATCAGCCGGCCCTCCATTGAGAGACGCGGTGGTCTAGAAATACAATACTAGCACGACAAGGCTATCACACGCAAACATAGGCAAGTTACACACAACTCAAGGTACTTTCATTTTATGCCAAAGTCCAGGTTTTAATCCCCAAAGTACTACGTACGTTAAATTCTTTTTAAAGGATCTATTTCTTTTACAAAGGTCACCCGATACCCGCAGTATTAAAATAGAGGGACTAACATTTTTAAGTAAACCAACACACTTCCCTTTTTAAAATCTAGTAACAACATACTTTTCCAAAGTTCAAGTTTGCCTAATTTCAAATATTCAAGTCTCTTATTATCGAAAGATTTCATAGTTCATAGTCTTAATCACTTAATAACGTAATCTCTTTTAAAACAACTTGCGTAACATATGCCTTAATTGTGAGTAGGTTAATCTTGTTTATAACAATCTTATTTAAAGCAGCCATGATCTAGGAAATGTAATTACAATTTTGTTTTATCTTAGCTTCTATGCAGATGGAGGTTTCTACTAGTTTTAATATAATTACTTATTTGTCAATACATTTTCCTTTATTAACGCTGCAGTGGTTCGTTCGATACTTATTCTCATTTCAGTAAAACATTATTCTTTAAAAACCAAGTACTCATTACTCACGAATGAGGTTTCACACTTTTAACAAAATTCATATCAATTCAATTAAGTCAAGTCTCTTATCTTTTAAGATCAAGTCTCTTAACTTCTAAAATCAATAAACCATTCTTTTTATCTCTCTTAAGTCGTTATACCTAACTTCCCATAAAGCTAGTATAACTCTTAAGCTTTCAAAACCAAGTATTACTCTTCTTTCAAAAACGATTCTTAATTCTTTTGAAATACTTCAAGATTCTTTATTATTTAAAACTCAAGTCAAAAGACATCGAAGTAAAACCACGCTCGCTTAACACACGACGCTCACCGTAATATATATATTCTTTTAAAATATCATGCTCAAGAGGATAGGAAGAATCACATACCTCGCGACGACACCGATAATTAGCAAATAGCTCCAAAGATCGTAATCCCGCTAGCCTTTTCCACCCTTCGAGTAGAATACGCTACTCGCAGTACTTCAACCTATAACGGTCATATAAGTCTATCAACGTCTAGACTACTCTGTAGAATAATTCTAGATACAAGATTCCTTATTCTAAGGAAAATTGGGCAGACTTCCTACCACAACTACACAAGTCTCATCAGAATACATATATGTAACTACAGCTCATTTTCTCTTTTATACCATCCTTATATACGTCTTATACTCATTTCTATACTACTACAGTATGTAATTTCCAATTACAATAGAAGGACAATATATTTACCTTGAAAAGCCCAAAATTATCCAAGTTTATATGTCGATCCTGAGCAACGTTTAACTCCTATTCTGAACGCTCCAATTCGCTCCAAGAAACCCTTAGAAGTTCTACACAACTTCTACTTAATACTTCAACCAACTACGAAGATTTTCCCTAGGGTTTTGTTTAGTGACTAAAGGAAGTATAGTAGTATTTTCCGGGCTTTTAGTATAGAGGTAACTTTGGGAATACTACAAGGTATTTGGGCCAAGGTATTTTGGAATAGTAACAACACTTGGAGAATACTTTTCTACCAAATGGGGGGGGTGTGTTTCGGCTAGCACACAAGGAGGGGGGGTTTCGGCCGAGGGCCTCACTAAGGGGGAGGGGGAGGTTGGACGAGAGCTACTAAAAGGGAGGGAGGGATTTTTGTCTTGGAATTTCACAAGTGTGGATGAAGAATAAGTCTTGCACTTATGGGGTATTTATAGGACATTCAATGGCCAAGATCAAAGCAAGTGGAGGGTGAAGATTTGGACAAGTGTTGTGTGGGTCCCACCTCATCCATCAACTACACAAATATCACAAAATATACTACCTAACCTTGACCAATGTTTTAGGCCACAAAAATGAAAAAAACGTGCCATGTTTCGTCCATCAATTCCGCCCACTTGAGGATGACACGTGTCGCCCTCTCGTTGGTCCAAAATATTTCATCTCTCGGAAAAATCCGCAAAAATTATAAATGTCGCAACCGTAATTTTCCCTTCGCAAGGTCCGGAAAACGTTTCGTCGGAAAACGATTCTTTTCGCTAGTTGTGAACAAATTTCGTTCCTTATGCCTACTTAAGGCTAAAACTTTTGTACGTACGCCCTCACGTACATACTCTGGAAATACGGGGTATAAAATTCTCCCCTCCTTAGAAACATTCGTCCCGAATGTTCCTTCTCAAGACAGATAACGATAAAGTTCCTCTTAACTTAAACAAGTTGCCAATGCCACACCTGGCCACAAAATAACACACGCGCAAATACCTACCCCGAGTCAACGAGGAATCACTCCTACATCACAAAAGTTGCCACCCAGGTCTAAAGGATACTCCCTTCGCATCTTCACTTCACAACAAAATGATCTCTTTTATTCTGCTAACACACGTTCACTTCTTTTCTTACTCGTCGTACCCTTCTCGAACACCCGAACTCTCTCTCTAGTACACATTCCATACTCCAGTCATCGCTTCAATCTCCAAAACTTTGGAGTCACTACCTCCAAACTTGGTCATCTTACTAGCCTCAAATTCCTTTAAGGCCATTCCCGGCCTTCATGATCCGATTCTGGTCGAACATATCCACGAACTCATACGATGGTTACCTAACCCTGGGCCTAGCACCCTCGTGACCCTACCACCTGGCGGGACCACCTCGAACTGACCCCACCCCAAACCGGGCTGCGGGTCGACCCGCGAATGGTCCTCAACCCGACCCATAATCGCGCCAAACTCTTGTTCCCCGATCCGGGACAATCTCACCTATTCAAGTCCTGAAAGCTACCACTTCCATCTTACACAACCCATGGAATTATCCCACAATACATTCTTACGCATACCAAGTATTTTGACAAAGACTAACCGTAAAATCTTTTATTCAAGACGGCCTTACATCTAAGGTCTCAACGTGTAATATTCTAAGGTTCATACCTTCCCTGTCCCCATACTTATCCTTTCAACTAACCATGTCTCTAAACCACAATATACACAACGCTATCTGTACAAAGTACTCAACATATAATCATCGTATTACGAATGCTAATCTCTAGAGGGTTAAGGATATACCTGAAAAAAATAGGCGGTTCAAAGGACCGCTAAAACTGGGAACTTCCACCGCGACCTCTGCCGTGGCCTGCCAGTGTATGAACATCCTGCCTAGCTATGGAAGGTGAAGAACCCGCAAATGATCTCGTAGTCTGTGCTATCCCACCGGCATACTGGTCGATACCTTCTCGCCAAATGGCCTCTGGCCGCAAGCATAACAATCTCCCAAATTAGTACGACACTCTCCCTTATGAATTTTTTCCACAACGCCACACCGAGACAAGGGTGGCCTCATCCGCGAGCACTTACTCCCCGAAAATCTGAAACAGGAGCCCCGACCTTCTCCCGAATATCCCGAATGTCCCGAATCGCGGAGGACCGCTGCATCGGGCGGAGGTACATAACTAGCTCGCCGAGGCGGTCCACCTCGAAAGTTACCAAAGGACCTCGCTGCTCGCCTCTTCGCGATCTCGGCCATTCCGCCGACCCTCCGCCTCACATCCAAGTGCATAAGCTCGCATGCGGGCAATGTCCATGCCCTACAAGAGCTACACCCGACAAGCCTCTACCAAGTAGTCATCGAGCCCGGTGGACGTGGCGTGCACTCGCCCCCATGTCGCCATTAACGCGGACGCATCGAGCTAGTGAGCCAAACTCCACATTGTACTCCCAACCGCACGCCATCCTACCTCAATATCAAAAATCTTTACCGAGCCCTCTCATCCGCGAGGCAAGAAATGGTTGAGAAATGCCTCCGAGAACTCGCCCCAAATAGCCGAGGCGCATGCTCCCGACAGCTCCAACGATCAAACTACCGATCATGCGGTATCACGCACCGATGTGAACCTAAGACCACCGACTGGTCTCCAAGCTCGATCACTCTCACGATCCGTCAGAATCGCTTGATGAACTCCTCGCGATCATCCTCGTGCCTCGATCCATAAAACATCGCGCGGTCGCAACTCGTAAAGTCCCGCAGCCTCAAACTATCTCGCTCTCGGGTGAACTACGGGTACTACGGAATCGACCGCCAGATTCAGGCTTATCCTCGTGCTTGCCACTATCTCGCCAATAATCGCCATCTCTTTGTACTTAACCTCTCGCTTCCAGCCGCGGACCGAGGCTCGTGTATCAGGTCTCAGCAGCCACCGCCGCGCTCTAAATCTTTGGCCGGGCGGCGCCGCAAAAACTCGCCGTCAAGCACTATCTCGAGTAATGACCGCTCGCGCTGCACTCTCTCAGATCCTACTAGCGGCTCCTCACGCCTTGCCCATCTGGGCGGGTTGCTTGGCGCGAGGCATAATCGTAAAAACGAAATACGCTGGAGGGTCCAACTTATAACACACTCTAAGGCACGATCTCGTAATGAGAAGAATGGAAACTAATCCTAAATGTCCTGCAGCCTCGATTATAGATATGGTGCACAACACATCGATAATCAAGACTTACTAGACACGGCCTCAGACACTTTCCGAGGATTAATCGCTTGATACCACTTTTGTCACGACCGATCCTGCCCGTGGATCGTGCCTTACCTCGCACCCTAGTGATAAAACATCAGAGAAAATCAGCGGAAATAAAAACTTAACATGAAACAAGAGATATGATAATAAAAAAACAGGCCAACCAAACGGTTACCTTCTTGTATATATAACTAAAAACTTGAACAGTTACATCCTTACAACCCTGCCACAACAAGACATGCACTTCTAAGAGTTTTTATACAACATGACGGACAGGCTCCCGCCATACCCTCAATGTACAAGTACCTACAAAGTGACAGGGACTATACCAAAAGATAAGCCTCCGAGAAACGGAGCTTCCTAATACGCCGAATCGTGATCCTATGGCGAGGATCAACAATCGGTGTACCTCACCATGCAGATTTAACGCAGCCTCAAGGAGGTCGATAACAGTACCAAGTATGTGAAATCAAAATACGTAAATGAAATCATAGTAGTCTATATAAAGCAGAGACATGTATGATAACCAAACTACATCCACAATAAATAAGCGAATATGTCAAGTCGTGACTCACGCCTCAAAGTCATTACTCAAATATAACTATGGGTCTCACGCCCACAACATCAATCATGCCCGTGGAATACCTTCTCACCGGCCAGCCTATGATATAACAACACCAAGGAGTACACATGAACACCAGTCCCACCGAGTCATAAACCGTGACGGCAAGTACGAACGCTAACTACGGATACCAAAGCCGCGATCATCAATCGATCGGCAAGTACGAAAGCCAACTACGGATACCAAAGTCGTACTAACACTACTATACAACCAAACCACGGTCGACATCGGCAAGTACGAAAGCCAACTACCAGATACCAAAGCCGAATCACGTAGCTGACCGGGGCAAGTACGAGGGCTAACTACCAGATACCAAAGCCGTAGTCACGAGACTTCGCCACTAAACTGAACGGGGCAAGTACGAAGGCTAACTACCAGATACCAAAGCCGAATCAGCCACGACCCGGGGCAAGTACGAGAGCCAACTACCAGATACCAAAGCCGACCAAGAAACCTCACGGAGAGCTAGTCCACGGAATAACACTATCAATGTGAGCGCATCTGCGGAATCCTCCACCGCCAGACGTCCAAGTAAGATCATAACAAATCAGCCGGCCCTCCATTGAGAGACGCGGTGGTATAGAAATACAATACTAGCACGACAAGGCTATCACACGCAAACATAGGCAAGTTACACACAACTCAAGGTACTTTCATTTTATGCCAAAGTCCAGGTTTTAATCCCCAAAGTACTACGTACGTTAAATTCTTTTTAAAGGATCTATTTCTTTTACAAAGGTCACCCGATACCCGCAGTATTAAAATAGAGGGACTAACATTTTTAAGTAAACCAACACACTTCCCTTTTTAAAATCAAGTAACAACATTCTTTTCCAAAGTTCAAGTTTGCCTAATTTCAAATATTCAAGTTTCTTATTATCGAAAGATTTCATAGTTCATAGTCTTAATCACTTAATAACGTAATCTCTTTTAAAACAACTTGCGTAACATATGCCTTAATTGTGAGTAGGTTAATCTTGTTTATAACAATCTTATTTAAAGCAGCCATGATCTAGGAAATGTAATTACAATTTTGTCTTATCTTAGCTTCTATGCAGATGGAGGTTTCTACTAGTTTTAATATAATTACTTATTTGTCAATACATTTTCCTTTATTAACGCTGCAGTGGTTCGTTCGATACTTATTCTCATTTCAGTAAAACATTATTCTTTAAAAACCAAGTACTCATTACTCACGAATGAGGTTTCACACTTTTAACAAAATTCATATCAATTCAATTAAGTCAAGTCTCTTATCTTTTAAGATCAAGTCTCTTAATTTCTAAAATCAATAAACCATTCTTTTTATCTCTCTTAAGTCGTTATACCTAACTTCCCATAAAGCTAGTATAACTCTTAAGCTTTCAAAACCAAGTATTACTCTTCTTTCAAAAACGATTCTTAATTCTTTTGAAATACTTCAAGATTCTTTATTATTTAAAACTCAAGTCAAAAGACATCGAAGTAAAACCACGTCGCTTAACACACGTACGTCTACCGTACTATATATATTCTTTTAAAATATCATGCTCAAGAGGATAGGAAGAATCACATACCTCGCGAAGATTACCGACAATTAGCAAATAGCTCCAAAGCATCAGAATCTCGCTAGCCTTTTCCACCCTTCGAGTAGAATACGCTACTCGCAGATTTCAACCTATAACGGTCATATAAGTCTATCAACGCCTAGACTACTCAGAGAATAATTCTAGATACAAGATTCCTTATTCTAAGGAAAATTGGGCAAGACTTCCTCACCACAAACTACACAAGTTCATCAGAATACACAAATTCCATGTAAGTACATTCAGCTTCTCTTTTATACCATCCTTATATACGTCTTATACTCATTTCTATACTACTACAGTATGTAATTTCCAATTACAATAGAAGGACAATATATTTACCTCGAAAAGCCCAAAATTATCCAAGTTTATATGTCGATCCTGAGCAACGTTTAGCTCCTATTCTGAACGCTCCAATTCGCTCCAAGAAACCCTTAGAAGTTCTACACAACTTCTACTTAATACTTCAACCAATTACGAAGATTTTCCCTAGGGTTTCGTTTTGTGACTAAAGGAAGTATAGTAGTATTTTCCGGGCTTTTAGTATAGAGGTAACTTTGGGAATACTACAAGGTATTTGGGCCAAGGTATTTTGGAATAGTAACAACACTTGGAGAATACTTTTCTACCAAATGGGGGGGTGTGTTTCGCTAGCACACAAGGAGGGGTTTCGCCGAGGCCTCACTAAGGGGGAGGGGGAGGTTGGACGAGAGCTACTAAAAGGGAGGGAGGGATTTTTGTCTTGGAATTTCACAAGTGTGGATGAAGAATAAGTCTTGCACTTATGGGGTATTTATAGGACATTCAATGGCCAAGATCAAAGCAAGTGGAGGGTGAAGATTTGGACAAGTGTTGTGTGGGTCCCACCTCATCCATCAACTACACAAATATCACAAAATATCCTACCTAACCTTGACCAATGTTTTAGGCCACAAAAATGAAAAAAATGTGCCATGTTTCGTCCATCAATTCCGCCCACTTGAGGGTGACACGTGTCGCCCTCTCGTTGGTCCAAAATATTTCATCTCTCGGAAAAATCCGCAAAAATTATAAATGTCGCAACCGTAATTTTCCCTTCGCAAGGTCCGGAAAACGTTTCGTCGGAAAACGATTCTTTTCGCTAGTTGTGAACAAATTTCGGCCCTTATGCCTACTTAAGGCTAAAACTTTTGTACGTACGCCCTCACGTACATACTCTGGAAATACGGGGTATAACAAAACCACTTGCCAAGTCCAATATACCGCACGTAGTATGTCAACCTATAATGACCATAATACGTCTATTAACTTCTTACTTCAAACGTAGAATATAATAAGTGCAAAGTCACTAAATTCTACGGAAAATCAGACAGCACTTCCTTTGTTTCTACATACTTTACCACCTTTTTCAAGGCCCGAATTCAATAACCAAACACGCCACATTTAAGGCCCAACAATGTAGTTAACAATAGGGGATTACATGTCTACTAGACGTGTAAAATTCCGCCCCACAATTGATATCAAACTAGTACAAACTACAAGTGTAAATTCGGCAACTTGAGATACAACAACACCAATTCTTATCCAATTTCCTTTTCAATCCAAGTTGTTTAGTATAACATGATATCAAGTCGCAATCGATTATAACCACTATAATCTTCAAGTAAGTAACATGCGACGATTCTAATTAACGACCAAATTGTAATCCAACTTCAAATGGCTTATATGACATTTCGGATTTTAGGCTACAACAATCCATATCACTTATAAATCTTCAACACATATACTTCATGCTAGTAAAAATGTAAGGCTAACAACAATATATAATCTTGTAACACTTTAAGAGAACAAGATTGTTACCTCAACGAGTCTTAGTCCAACTTCAAATCCGAAGTCGCTCCCTAGCAACTTAGAGCCTCTTCTTGACACTTCAATCCACCACTTGAGACCCTTAGAATATCACAAACAACTTTCCTTTAATCTTCCAATCAAAACCTAGGAAAGCAACTAGGTTTTCACCTTGCGACTAATACGAAAACGCTATATTTCCGGGATCTTTCTATTGAGATACCCTTACAATACCCTCATGAACCTTGGTTTAAAGTGTGGAGCTTATTGGACAACAAACAAATTTTTTTCTCTTTTGGATATGAAGAACCCGAGAGCTCCCTTAAGACTTCATCCAATTTCTTGAAAAAAATTCTAAGTATGGAAGCTTGTCTCATTACTAGTACTACTATATAGTAACATGGAGGGTCAAGATTTGTACATATGTGTGGTTTGGATGAAATTCTTTTAAATATCAAGCTAAGTGGCCCCATTGACTAAGTCAAATATATCAAGCTCTACTACTTGCAAGAATTTGTCATCTTAATAATGGTCAAATGACCCTTATACCCATGTTAATTTTCGTCCAAGCTCACTTAAGGGCGGGTGACACGTGTCGCCCTCCCATTCGTCACAATATTTCGTTTTCCGGCAATTCCATAATTCCGATAAATTTTTACTAGTCTCAAATCTTAACATCTGGGATTCTTACGTACGTTCTTAAAACATGTCCTGTAATTACGGGGTGTAACAGATTATTAGCAAGCTCAGAGTCGACATAAGCTTTATGCAGAGAATCGACGTCGACACTTAGAGTTTCGGATTGACAATGGAATTTTCTTTAAGGCATCACCCATGAAGGGTGTGATGAGGCTTGGTAAGAAAGAGAAACTAAGCCCAAGGTACATTGGGCCTTATCAGATTGTCCGTAGAGTAGGCAAGGTTGCCTATGAGTTAGATATGCGTCCGCTTGGGAGGCATGTACATTCGATCTTCTATGTTGTTATGTTATGGGAGTGTATCGGAGATCCATTCAGAGTTTCCCGGTTAGTGATGTCCAAGTGACAGAGGGGTTATCGTTTGAGGAGAGTCCCATAGCGATACTTGATCGCCAGGTCAGGCGACTACGGACTAAGGACGTGACTTCCGTCAAAGTCTTGTGGCAGAATGATATTGAAAGAGAAGATGATTTGGGGAGCCGAGGAGGACATGGGGAAGAGTACCCACACTTGTTCTCTACACCTACAGGAAATTCGCTTCCCCACTTGTCAATGTTAGATTGATGTGTTTGCCTAAGTATTATTATGTGGCATATGTGATTATGTAAGGTATGGTTAAAGGGAACTATGTCGTTATCTAATTAGATTGGACTCCGAAAGAACATTCGGGGATGAATGTTTCTAAGGGGGGGAGAATGTTACACCCCGTAATTCCAGGACATGTATAGGAGAATAGACGGGAGAACACATGACTTAAAAATTTGAACGAAAGAAATAATTGTTTTCCGAAGGAAAAATCTTTCGAACCCCGGGAACGAAAATTGTTCGTTAATGAGAATTGGGTTCTCAAATTGGTTATTTAAGACTTTTAAGAGTTTATCGGAATTATGGAATTTTATTTTCAGAGTTGGATACGTGGGGCCCACCCGAGAAATTTTACGTTTTTGTGGGGCCCACGAGGTTTCCGATATTTTGACCAATTATGAAAATTTCGAGAAACGAAATATTTTAGACCAATGGGAGGGTGACACGTGTCACCCTCCACATGAGCTTGTTGGATGAAGAAAAATTGACTAAGTCAAATAGTCAAGATAGCTTGAGATAATTGACCACATCATAGCCTTCCATTTGGATTAATCCTAGCCCTTGGTCTCATTATATATTACTACTACTAGTGCAAGACTAGATCATTTCAACACTTAGAAAAATTGGGCAATCTTGTGTGTTCTTAGAGAGGCTCTCGGCCAAGAGGAAAAAGAAAACAGAAAATTTTGCAATCTTGCTTCATAAATCCCAATATTCAAACCTAAGATCCCTAGAGGTATTCTAAGGATATCTCAATACAAAAATTCCGGAAAAACTACGTTTTTACGTTAGTCGCAACATGAAAACCTAAGAGGTTTTTCATAGATTGAGTTAGAACTTGAAGAAGAGTTCTTCATAAGCTTCCAAGGGTTAGGTGGAGTGGATTGGAACGTCAAGAAGAGGAGCTAAAGTTGCTAAGGATCGAATTTGAATCTTGGATTAGATTTGGGCTTATTGAGGTAATAATCTTCGTCTTACTATTGTAATTGAAGATTCCATGTTATGAAAGTGATAGATGATCATGAGATATATATTATGAAGATTGATAAGTGTTATGGAATATTGGAAGCCTAAAATCCAAAAAAATTCATGTTAGCCATTAAGATTGTAATTCAATTTAATTGTTAGTTACGATCGTCGCATGTTATAGAAAGAAGGGATTATAGTTGTTATAATCAATTGCGGCTATATAACATGTTAGAATAACAATTTGGATTGAAAAGGAATTGGAATGAACTTTATGTTGTTACACATTTGAGCCGAGAATTTGTTATACCCCGTATTTCCAGAGTATGTACGTGAGGGCGTACGTACAAAAGTTTTTGGCCTTAAGTAGGCATTAGAGACGAAATTTGTACACAACTAGCGGAAAGAGTCGTTTTCCGACGAAACGTTTTCCGGACTTTGCGAAGGGAAAAATGCGGCTATGTCATTTATAATTTTTGCGGATTTTTCTGAGAGACGAAATATTTTAGACCAACGAGAGGGTGACAAGTGTCACCCTCAAGTGGACGATTTTGGGGCGTTTTCTTGCACCATTTTTAGTCAAGGAGTTGGTAGGATATTTCGGTGGTAGATGGATAAGGTACACTTGCCCAAATCCTCACCCTACACTTGCTCACCACTTGGCTTGATCTTGGCCATTGATTGGCCTATAAATACCCCTCTAATGCAAGACTTATTTCATCCACACTTGAGAATTTCCAAGTCTTGAAATCCCTCTCCCTCCCTCTTAAAGTTTTCGTCCACAGCCACTCCTCTCGAGAAGGCCCCTTGGCCGAAGTATACCCCCTTGCCTAGTTGTTTCGCATTATACACCCCCCCCCCCCGTGGTAGAAATGGATTCGCCAAGTATTGTTACTATTCCCAAATACTTTAGCCCAAATACCTTGTAGTACTTTCCAAAGTTACCTCTATACGTAGAGCCCGGAAATACTACTATATTCCCTTGAGTCATCAAAAACGAAAACCTAAGGAAATCTTCATAGCCGGTTGAAGTATTAAGAAGAAGTTGTGTAGAACTTCTAAGGGTTGTTTGGAGCGGGTTGGAGCACCCAGAGTAGGAGCTAAACGTCGCTCAGGATCGACATATAAACTTGGATAATTTTGGGCTTACCGAGGTAAATACTATTGTCCTTCTATTGTAATTGGAAATTACATACTGTAGTAGTATAGAAATGAATATAAGATTCATAGAAGGATATTACAGAAAAGAATTGAACTGGAATCACATCAGAAGAATATTAAAGAAGAAGATTAAATCAGATTTACATGTGATCGTATTTCTGATGACTTGTGTAGCCTACGGGTAGGAAGTCTTTGCCATTTTCCGTAGAATAAAGGAATCAGATCTAGAAGTATTTTCTGTAATAGTCTAGACGTTGATAGACTCTTATGACCAATATAGGTTGAAGTACTGCGAGTAGCGCATTCTACTCGAAGGGTGGAAAAGGCTAACAGGATTACAAGTACTTTGGAGCTATTTGCTAATAGTCGATAATCGTCGCGAGGTATGTGATTCTTCCTATACTCTTGAGCATGATATTTTAAAAGTATATATATATATAGTACGGTAGACGTACGTGTGTTAACTGAACGTAGTTTTACGGCAATGTCTTTTGACTTAAGCCTGAATAATAAGAATCTTGAAGTATTTCAAAAGAATTAAGAAACCTTTTTGAAAGAAGAGTAATACTTGGTTTTAATAGCTTAAGAGTTATACTAGCTTTATGGGAAGTTAGGTATAACGACTTAAGAGAAATAAAAAGAATGGTTTATTGATTTTAGAAGTTAAGAGACTTGATCTTAAAAGATAAGAGACTTGACTTAATTGGATTAATATGAATTTTGTTAAAAAAGTGTGAAACCTCATTCGTGAGTAATGAGTACTTGTTTTTTTAAAAGGAATAATGTTTTACTGATTTCGAAAATCAGAATAAGTATCGAACAAACCACTGCAGCACTAATAAAGGGAAATGTATTGAATAATTTAGTATTATTAAAACCAGTAGAAACCTCCATCTGCATAGAAGCTAAGATGAGACAAAATGATATTACATTTCCTAGATCATGGCTGCTTTAATAAGATTGATTATGAATAAGAATAACCTACTCACACATAAGGCATACGTTACTCAATTGTTTTAAAAGAGAGTACGTTATTTGATTAAGGCTATAACTATGAAATCTTTCGAAACTAAAAGACTTGAGTATCCGAAATTAGGCAAACTTGAACTTTTGGAAAAGAATGTTGTTACTTGACGTTGTTCTAAAACGTAAGCCACTTGGTTTAAAAGTAGTGTATATTACTTGATTTTAAAACCTGAACGTATTTGGTACTACGGATAATAGTATCAAGTTGTTTTTACGTAAAAAGAGGTCTTTTTGAAAGGATAAATGTATGTAGTACTTTGGGGTTAAAACCCGGTCTTGTTGTAATAAAATAAATGTCTTTGAGTATGATTAAACTTGCCTATGCGTGTGGTGATAGCCTTTGTTGTGCAAGTGTTGTATTTCTGTGCTACCGCGTCTCTCGTTGGAGGGCCGGCTATCTGATTGATTGATGGACATACTGACACGATGGGTGGCCCACGGGTATGCTTCCACTAATCGGTCCTTTTGGACATACCGACCACGATGGGTGGCCACGTATGCTTCCATTAGGAGTGTTATCTTGTTATTGGCTTGGACATACCGACACGATGGGTGGCGAGTATGCTTCCATTCGATTGTTATCTTGTTATTTCCTTACGGACATACCGACACGATGGGTGGCCCGGGTATGCTTCCATTAAGTGTTATCTTGTTATTGGCTTGGACATACCGACACGATGGGTGGCCACGAGTATCTTCCATTCGATTGTTATCTTGTTATTTCCTTTGGACATCGACATCGATGGGTGGCCACGGTATGCTTCCATTAGGATGGTTCCATGGCCATGCTTATACCGAGGTAAGATGCCGGGCATGCGGCCGTTGTGCGGGTTATATTTGAGTGATGACTTTGAGGCGTGAGTCACGACTTGACATATTTCTTTGTTATATTGTGAGCAGTAGTTTTGTTATAATACATGTCTCCTATTTTGTTTTAGATTTGTATGATTTCGTTCTGATATTTTCGATTTCACATACTTAGTACTGTTATCGACCTCCTTGAGGCTGCGTTCATCCGCAGTAAAGGTACATCGGTTGTTGATCCTCGCCATGTGATCACGATTCAACGTATTAGGAAGCTCCGTTTCTCCGAGGCTTATCTTTTGGTATGTTTTCCCGAGTTGTAGGTTCTTGTACATTCGTGGTATGGCGGCCCGTCCGTCATAGTTGTTGTATAAATCTTAGAGTGCATGCTTTGTTGTGGGCAGGGTTGTAAAGGATGTAACTGTTCAAACTTTGTTTATATATATGCCGAAAGACGACTTTCTCTCAAATAAAATGTGTCTCATTTTACATTTGATTCATGTCTTGTTTGTATGTTCCGCTGATTTACTCTGATGTATGACTACTTGGGTGCCCGGGTAAGCCACCAGTCACGGCCCCGGAACGGGTCGTGACAAAAGTGGTATCAGAGCAGTTAATCCTCGGAAAGTGTCTACAGACCGTGTCTAGTAGAGCCTTGATTATCGGTGTGTTGTGCACCACATCTATAATCAGGAGGCTGCAGGACATTTAGGATTGGTTTCCATTCTTCTCATTCTGAGATCGTGCCTTAGAGCTGTGTTGTAAGTTGGACCCCTCTGACGTATTTCATTTTTACCAGTTATGCCTCCGCGCAAAGCAACCCGGGCCCAGATGGGCAAGACAGCCGAGGGAGCTGCTATTAGGATACAGAGGAGTTGAAGCGCGAGCCCGGCCATTACGAGATAGTGCTTGACGGCGAGTTTCGGCGCCGCCCAGCGAAGTTTAGGAGCGCAGCGATGGCTGCCGAGACCCGATACACGAGCCTCCAGCCCCGGCACAGGGTAGAGGAGATGGGTTACAAGGAGATGGCACAGTTGCTAGCCAGGATTGTGGCCAGACATGAGGATAGGCTGGACGCAGCAGTTCCGGTAGTACCCATGGTTCATCCGAGATCGGATAGTTTGAGGCTACGGGACTTTCTGAGTTGTAGCCCGCCAGAGTTCTACGGGTCGAGGCCTGAGGATGATCCGTAGGAGTTCATCCGACAGTTACAGCGGATCATGAGAGTGATCAAGGCTTCGGAGACCGAGTCAGTGACCTTCGGTTCGCATCGGCTGCGTGATACTGCAGTCGACTGGTTTGATTCGTGGGAGCTGTCCCGGGGAGAGCATGCACTTCCAGCCGTATGGGACGAGTTCTCGGGGGCATTTCTTGCACATTTCTTGCCTCCACAGATGAGGAGGGCTCGGGCCGACAGATTTTTGATGTTGATGCGAAGCAGGCGTCTGATTCGGGAGTACAATGTGGAGTTTGACTCATTGGCTCGGTATGTCCCCGCTGTAGTAGCTGATATGGAGGACAGAGTACACCGCTACGTCACCGGGCTGGATGACTACTTGGCAGAGGCTTGTTCGGGTGTAGCTCTTCAGCCGGGCATGGACATTGCCCGCATGCAGGCTTATGCACGTGGGTGTGAGGAGCGGAGAGGTCGACGGAATGACCGAGATCAACAGAAGAGGGCCAGAACAGCAGGGTCTTTTGGCGACTTTCGAGGCGGACCGCCTCGGCGAGACTAGTTATGCGCCTCAAGATCTGAGTGGTCCTCACAATCTTCGTGGCATCCAGAGTATTCGAGGCGGTCGTGGCTCCAAGGATTGATTTTTAGAGAGCGGTGTTAGCGGTGAAGCCACCCTACCTCATTGTGGCCGATGTGGTAGACTCCATTTTGGGGAGTGTCGTGCTAGATCGGGAGTTTGTTTTACATGCGGCCAGCAGGGCCATTTTGCGAGAAACTGTCCGACCGGAGGTAGCACTGGTGGGATAGCACAGACTACGGGATCTATGGCTGGTTCATCACGCCTACGCTATCGCCTGCGAGCGGGGCGTGATTAGAGTAAAGCGGTAGATACAGGTATATCCTTAACCCTCTAGAGTTTTGTATGCTTGTTATGATTATCTTATTGTGTGCTATGTACGGATAGCGTTGTGTTATTTGTGAGTTAGAAAACATGGTTAGTTGGAAGGATAAGTATGGGGGCAGGGAAGGTGTGAACCTTAGAATATTTCACGATTGAGACCTTAGATGTAAGGCCGTCTTGAGTAAAGGATTTTGCAAATGATCCTTGTCGAAGTGCATTATATGCCTAGAATGTATTTAGTGTGATAAGTCCATGGGTAGTGTGAGATGGAAGTGGTAGCTTTCATGATGTGAATTAGTAATATTGTTCCGGATCGAGAAACAAGAGAGTTCGTCACGATGGAGGGTCGGGTTGAGGACGTATTGCGGGTCAACCTGTAGCCCGGAATGAGGTAGGTCGATTCAGGTGGTCCGTGGGTGGTAGGGTCACGAGGGTGCTAGGCCCAAGTTTAGGTAACCATCGTATGAGTTCGTGGATATGTTCGACCAGAATCGGATCGTGAAGGCCGGGAATGGCCTTAAAAGAGATCGAGGCTAGTAAGGTGACCAAGTTTGGAGGTAGTGACTCCAAAGTTTTGAAAGCAAGTAATGGTAGTATGGTACATATACTAGAAAGAGTTCAAGTGTTCGAGAAGAGTACGACGAGTAAGGAAAGAAGTGAACATGTGCTAAGAAAATAGAAATGATCATTTTGTTGTGAAGTGAAGTTGCGATGGGAGTATCCTTTAGACCAGGGTGGAAGCTTTTTGTGATGTAGGAGTGATTCCTCGTTGACTTGGGATAAGTATTTGCGCGTGTGTTATTTTGTGGCCAGGTGTGGCATTGGCAACTTGTTTAAGTTAAGAAGAACTTTATCGTTATCCGTCTTAAGAAAGAACATTCGGGACGAATGTTTCTAAGGAGGGGAGAATGTTATACCGTATTTCAGTATATGCGTGAGGCGTGCGTCTGAAGTTTTGTCCTTAATTAGGCATTAAAGACGAAATTTGTACACAACTAGAGGAAAGAGTCGCTTTTCAAAAGCGTTTTCCGGACGTTGCGAAGGGAAAAATGCGGCTATGTCATTTATAATTTTTACGGATTTTTCCGAGAGACGAAATATTTTGGACCAACGAGAGGGTGACAAGTGTCACCCTCAAGTGGACGATTTTGGGGCGTTTTCTTGCACCATTTTTAGTCAAGGAGTTGGTAGGATATTTTGGTGGTAGATGGATAAGGTACACTTGCCCAAATCCTCACCCTACACTTGCTCACCACTTGGCTTGATCTTGGCCATTGATTGGCCTATAAATACCCCTCTAATGCAAGACTTATTTCATCCACACTTGAGAATTTCCAAGTCTTGAAATCCCTCTCCCTCCCTCTTAAAGTTTTCGTCCAAAGCCACCCTCCCTCGGAAGGCCCTCGCCGAAGTATACCCCTTGCCTAGTTGTTTCGTATAATACACCCCCCTTGGTAAAAAAGTATTCTCCAAGTATTGTTACTATTCCCAAATACTTTAGCCCAAATACCTTGTAGTACTTTCCAAAGTTACCTCTATACGTAGAGCCCGGAAATACTACTATATTCCCTTGAGTCATCAAAAACGAAAACCTAAGGAAATCTTCATAGCCGGTTGAAGTATTAAGAAGAAGTTGCGTAGAACTTCTAAGGGTTGTTTGGAGCGGGTTGGAGCACCCAGAGTAGGAGCTAAACGTCGCTCAGGATCGACATATAAACTTGGATAATTTTGGGCTTACCGAGGTAAATACTATTGTCCTTCTATTGTAATTGGAAATTACATACTGTAGTAGTATAGAAATGAATATAAGATTCATAGAAGGATATTACAGAAAAGAATTGAACTGGAATCACATCAGAAGAATATTAAAGAAGAAGATTAAACTGTATTTACATGGGTGTATTCTGATGAGACTTGTGTAGCCTACGGGTGAGGAAGTCTTGCCCAATTTTCCGTAGAATAAAGGAATCTGTATCTAGAAGTATTTTACAGAATAGTCTAGACGTTGATAGACTCTTATGACCAATATAGGTTGAAGTACTGCGAGTAGCGCATTCTACTCGAAGGGTGGAAAAGGCTAACAGGATTACAAGTACTTTGGAGCTATTTGCTAATAGTCGATAATCGTCGCGAGGTATGTGATTCTTCCTATACTCTTGAGCATGATATTTTAAAAGTATATATATATATATATAGTACGGTAGACGTACGTGTGTTAACTGAACGTAGTTTTACGGCAATGTCTTTTGACTTAAGCCTGAATAATAAGAATCTTGAAGTATTTCAAAAGAATTAAGAAACCTTTTTGAAAGAAGAGTAATACTTGGTTTTAATAGCTTAAGAGTTATACTAGCTTTATGGGAAGTTAGGTATAACGACTTAAGAGAAATAAAAAGAATGGTTTATTGATTTTAGAAGTTAAGAGACTTGATCTTAAAAGATAAGAGACTTGACTTAATTGGATTAATATGAATTTTGTTAAAAAGTGTGAAACCTCATTCGTGAGTAATGAGTACTTGGTTTTTAAAAGGAATAATGTTTTACTGATTTCGGAAATCAGAATAAGTATCGAACAGACCACTGCAGCACTAATAAAGGGAAATGTATTGAATAATTAAGTATTATTAAAACGGTAGAAACCTCCATCCGCATGAAGCTAAGATGAGACAAAATGATATTACATTTCCTAGATCATGGCTGCTTTAATAAGATTGATTATGAATAAGAATAACCTACTCACACATAAGGCATACGTTACTCAATTGTTTTAAAAGAGTCGTTATTTGATTAAGGCTATAACTATGAAATCTTTCGAAACTAAAAGACTTGAGTATCCGAAATTAGGCAAACTTGAACTTTTGGAAAAGAATGTTGTTACTTGACGTTGTTCTAAAACGTAAGCCACTTGGTTTAAAAGTAGTGTATATTACTTGATTTTAAAACCTGAACGTATTTGGTACTACGGATAATAGTATCAAGTTGTTTTTACGTAAAAAGAGGTCTTTTTGAAAGGATAAATGTATGTAGTACTTTGGGGTTAAAACCCGGTCTTGTTGTAATAAAATAAATGTCTTTGAGTATGATTAAACTTGCCTATGCGTGTGGTGATAGCCTTTGTTGTGCAAGTGTTGTATTTCTGTGCTACCGCGTCTTTCGTTGGAGGGCCGGCTATCTGATTGATTGATGGACATACTGACACGATGGGTGGCCCACGGGTATGCTTCCACTAATCGGTCCTTTTGGACATACTGACACGATGGGTGGCCCACGGGTATGCTTCCATTAGGAGTGTTATCTTGTTATTGGCTTGGACATACTGACACGATGGGTGGCCCACGAGTATGCTTCCATTCTGATTGTTATCTTGTTATTTCCTTACGGACATACCGACACGATGGGTGGCCACGTATGCTTCCATTAAGTGTTATCTTGTTATTGGCTTGGACATCGACACGATGGGTGGCCCACGAGTATCTTCCATTCGATTGTTATCTTGTTATTTCCTTTGGACATCTTGACACGATGGGTGGCCGGGTATGCTTCCATTAGGATGGTTCCATGGCCATGCTTATACCGAGGTAAGATCTTGGCATGCGGCCGTTGTGCGGGTTATATTTGAGTGATGACTTTGAGGCGTGAGTCACGACTTGACATATTTCATTGTTATATTGTGAGCAGTAGTTTTGTTATCATACATGTCTCTATTTTGTTTTATTTGTTATGATTTCGTTCTGATATTTTCGATTTCACATACTTGGTACTGTTATCGACCTCCTTGAGGCTGCGTTCATCTGCAGTAAAGGTACATCGGTTGTTGATCCTCGCCATGGATCACGATTCAACGTATTAGGAAGCTCCGTTTCTCGGAGGCTTATCTTTTGGTATGTTTTCCACGAGTTGTAGGTTCTTGTACATTCGAGGTATGGCGAACCTGTCCGTCATAGTTGTTGTATAAATCTTAAGTGCAGCCTTTGTTGTGGGCAGGGTTGTAAAGGATGTAACTGTTCAAACTTTGTTTATATATATGCCGAAAGACGACTTTCTCTCAAATAAAATGTGTCTCATTTTACATTTGATTCATGTCTTGTTTGTATGTTCCGCTGATTTACTCTGATGTATGACTACTTGGGTGCCCGGGTAAGCCACCAGTCACGGCCCCGGAACGGGTCGTGACAAAAGTGGTATCAGAGCAGTTAATCCTCGGAAAGTGTCTACAGACCGTGTCTAGTAGAGCCTTGATTATCGGTGAGTTGTGCACCACATCTATAATCATGAGGCTGCAGGACATTTAGGATTGGTTTCCATTCTTCTCATTCTGAGATCGTGCCTTAGAGCTGTGTTGTAAGTTGGACCCCTCTGACGTATTTCATTTTTACGATTATGCCTCGCGCCAAAGCAACCGGGCAGATGGGCAAGACAGTAGGAGGCTGCTATTAGGATCTGAGAGGAGTTCGGGCGCAGCCCGGCCATTACGAGATAGTGCTTGACGGCGAGTTTCACGGCCTTGCCACCAGCGAGTTTAGCGCGTCGATGGGCTGCCGAGACCCGATGCACGAGCCTCCAGGTCCACGGCTGGGTAGAGGAGATGGGTTACAAGGAGATGGCAGCCATTGCTAGCGAGTTGTGGCGGACATGAGGATAAGTGGGCCTTGGCCGATTCGGTAGTACCCATGGTTCATCCGAGATCGGATAGTTTGAGGCTACGGGACTTTCTGAGTTGTAGCCCGCCAGAGTACTACGGCTCGAGGCCTGAGGATCATCCGTAGGAGTTCATCCGATTCTGACGGATCATGAGTGATCAAGGCTTGGAGACCGAGTCGGTGACGCCGGTTCGCATCGGTGCGTGATCTGCGATCGGGGTTTGATTCGTGGGAGCTGTCCGGGAGAGCATGCACTTCCACCGTATGGGGCGAGTTCTCGGGGCATTTCTTGCACATTTCTAGCCTCCACGCAGATGAGAGGCTCGGGCCAGATTTTTGATGTTGGCGAGCGAGCGTCTGATTCGGGAGTACAATGTGGAGTTTGACTCATTGGCTCGGTATGTCCCAGAGTAATGCCGGATATGGAGGACGAGTACACCGCTACGCCACGGGCTGGATGACTACTTAGCGAGCTTGTTGGTGTAGCTCTTCAGGGCATGGACATTGCCGCATGCGAGCTTATGCGCGTGGGTGTGAGGCGGAGAGGTCGGCGAAATGGCGAGATCAACGAAGAGGGCGAGCAGCGAGGTCTTTTGGTGACTTTCGAGGCGGACCGCCTCGGCAGCGAGACTAGTTATGCGCCTCGCCAAGACTGAGTGGTCCTCCACAATCTTGAGCATCCAGAGTATTCGAGGCGGTCGTGGCTCGATTCAGATTTTCGGGAGAGCAGGGGTGTTAGCCAGCTGAAGCCACCCCTACCTCATTGTGGCCGATGTGGTAGACTCCATTTTGGGGAGTGTCGTGCTAGATCGGGAGTTTGTTTTACATGCGGCCAGCAGGGCCATTTTGCGAGAAACTGTCCGACCGGAGGTAGCACTGGTGGGATAGCACAGACTACGGGATCTATGGCTGGTTCATCACCTTCATACTGCATGCCTGCAGTGGGGCGTGATTAGAGTAAAGCGGTAGATACAGGTATATCCTTAACCCTCTAGAGTTTTGTATGCTTGTTATGATTATCTTATTGTGTGCTATGTACGGATAGCGTTGTGTTATTTGTGAGTTAGAAAACATGGTTAGTTGGAAGGATAAGTATGGGGGCAGGGAAGGTGTGAACCTTAGAATATTTCACGATTGAGACCTTAGATGTAAGGCCGTCTTGAGTAAAGGATTTTGCAAATGATCCTTGTCGAAGTGCATTATATGCCTAGAATGTATTTAGTGTGATAAGTCCATGGGTAGTGTGAGATGGAAGTGGTAGCTTTCATGATGTGAATTAGTAAGATTGTTCCGGATCGAGAAACAAGAGAGTTCGGCACGATGGAGGGTCGGGTTGAGGACGTATTGCGGGTCAACCCGTAGCCCGGAATGAGGTAGGGTCAGTTCGAGGTGGTCCCGCCGGGTGGTAGGGTCACGAGGGTGCTAGGCCCAAGTTTAGGTAACCATCGTATGAGTTCGTGGATATGTTCGACCAGAATCGGATCGTGAAGGCCGGGAATGGCCTTAAAAGAGATCGAGGCTAGTAAGGTGACCAAGTTTGGAGGTAGTGACTCCAAAGTTTTGGAAACTGAAGTAATGACTGAAGTATGGTACATATACTAGAAAGAGTTCAAGTGTTCGAGAAGAGTACGACGAGTAAGGAAAGAAGTGAACATGTGCTAAGAAAATAGAAATGATCATTTTGTTGTGAAGTGAAGTTGCGATGGGAGTATCCTTTAGACCAGGGTGGAAGCTTTTTGTGATGTAGGAGTGATTCCTCGTTGACTTGGGTTAAGTATTTGCGCGTGTGTTATTTTGTGGCCAGGTGTGGCATTGGCAACTTGTTTAAGTTAAGAAGAACTTTATCGTTATCCGTCTTAAGAAAGAACATTCGGGACGAATGTTTCTAAGGAGGGGAGAATGTTATACCCCGTATTTCCAGAGTATGTACGTGAGGGCGTACGTACAAAAGTTTTTGGCCTTAAGTAGGCATTAAAGACGAAATTTGTACACAACTAGCGGAAAGAGTCGTTTTCCGACGAAACGTTTTCCGGACTTTGCGAAGGGAAAAATGCGGCTATGTCATTTATAATTTTTACGGATTTTTCCGAGAGACGAAATATTTTGGACCAACGAGAGGGTGACAAGTGTCACCCTCAAGTGGACGATTTTGGGGCGTTTTCTTGCACCATTTTTAGTCAAGGAGTTGGTAGGATATTTTGGTGGTAGATGGATAAGGTACACTTGCCCAAATCCTCACCCTACACTTGCTCACCACTTGGCTTGATCTTGGCCATTGATTGGCCTATAAATACCCCTCTAATGCAAGACTTATTTCATCCACACTTGAGAATTTCCAAGTCTTGAAATCCCTCTCCCTCCCTCTTAAAGTTTTCGTCCAAAGCCACCCCTCCCCCTTGAGAAGGCCCTCGCCGAAGTATACCCCTTGCCTAGTTGTTTCAGATTATACACCCCTTGGTAGAAAAGTATTCTCCTATTCCAAAATACTTTAGCCCAAATACCTTGTAGTACTTTCCAAAGCTACCTCTATACGTAGAGCCCGGAAATACTACTATATTCCCTTAAGTCATCAAAAACGAAACCCTAAGAAAATCTTCATAGCCGGGTGAAGTATTAATAAGAAGTTGCGTAGAACTTCTAAGGGTGGTTTGGAGCGGGTTGGAGCACCCGAGTAGGAGCTAAACGTCATTTCGGGATCGGCATATAAACTTGGATAATTTTGGGCTTAAGGGTAAATACTATTGTCCTTCTATTGTAATTGGAAATTACATCGTAGTAGTATAGAAATGAATATAAGATTCATAGAAGGATATTCTGAGAAAAGAATTGAACGGAATCACATCGAAGAATATTAAAGAAGAAGATTAAATCGTACTTACATGGAATTTGTATTTCTGATGAACTTGTGTAGCTACGGGTAGGAAGTCTTGCCCATTTTCCGTAGAATAAAGGAATCTGTATCTAGAAGTATTTTACAGAATAGTCTAGACGTTGATAGACTCTTATGACCAATATAGGTTGAAGTACTGCGAGTAGCGCATTCTACTCGAAGGGTGGAAAAGGCTAACAGGATTACAAGTACTTTGGAGCTATTTGCTAATAGTCGATAATCGTCGCGAGGTATGTGATTCTTCCTATACTCTTGAGCATGATATTTTAAAAGTATATATATATATATATAGTACGGTAGACGTACGTGTGTTAACTGAACGTAGTTTTACGGCAATGTCTTTTGACTTAAGCCTGAATAATAAGAATCTTGAAGTATTTCAAAAGAATTAAGAAACCTTTTTGAAAGAAGAGTAATACTTGGTTTTAATAGCTTAAGAGTTATACTAGCTTTATGGGAAGTTAGGTATAACGACTTAAGAGAAATAAAAAGAATGGTTTATTGATTTTAGAAGTTAAGAGACTTGATCTTAAAAGATAAGAGACTTGACTTAATTGGATTAATATGAATTTTGTTAAAAAAGTGTGAAACCTCATTCGTGAGTAATGAGTACTTGTTTTTTTAAAAGGAATAATGTTTTACTGATTTCGAAAATCAGAATAAGTATCGAACAAACCACTGCAGCACTAATAAAGGGAAATGTATTGAATAATTTAGTATTATTAAAACCAGTAGAAACCTCCATCTGCATAGAAGCTAAGATGAGACAAAATGATATTACATTTCCTAGATCATGGCTGCTTTAATAAGATTGATTATGAATAAGAATAACCTACTCACACATAAGGCATACGTTACTCAATTGTTTTAAAAGAGAGTACGTTATTTGATTAAGGCTATAACTATGAAATCTTTCGAAACTAAAAGACTTGAGTATCCGAAATTAGGCAAACTTGAACTTTTGGAAAAGAATGTTGTTACTTGACGTTGTTCTAAAACGTAAGCCACTTGGTTTAAAAGTAGTGTATAGTACTTGATTTTAAAACCTGAACGTATTTGGTACTACGGATAATAGTATCGAGTTGTTTTTACGTAAAAAGAGGTCTTTTTGAAAGGATAAATGTATGTAGTACTTTGGGGTTAAAACCCGGTCTTGTTGTAATAAAATAAATGTCTGTGAGTATGATTAAACTTGCCTATGCGTGTGGTGATAGCCTTTGTTGTGCAAGTGTTGTATTTACGTACTCTGGCGTCTCGTTGGAGGCGGCTATCGATTGATTGATGGACATCTTGACCACGATGGGTGGCCACGTATGCTTCCACTAATCGATCCTTTTGGACATACCGACACGATGGGTGGCCACGGTACGCTTCCATTAAGTGTTATCTTGTTATTGGCTTGGACATCGACACGATGGGTGGCGCGAGTATCTTCCATTCGATTGTTATCTTGTTCTTTCCTTCGGGACATACTGACACGATGGGTGGCCCACGGGTATGATTCCTTTAGGAGTGTTATCTTGTTATTGGCTTGGACATACTGACACGATGGGTGGCCCACGAGTATGCTTCCATTCTGATTGTTATCTTGTTATGTCCTTTGGACATACTGACACGATGGGTGGCGCGGGTATCTTTACATTAGGATGGTTCCATGGCCATGCTTATACCGAGGTAAGATGTCGGGGCACGCGGTCGGTACTGTTATCTTGACCTCGCCGGGGCCGCGTTCATGCCGCAGTAAAGGTACATCGGTTGTTGATCCTCGCCATGGGATCACAGACAGATTAGGAAGCTCCGCTTCTCCGGAGGCTTATCTTTTGGTATGTTTTCCCGAGTTGTAGGTTCTTGTACATTCGTGGTATGGCGGGCCACTGTCCGTCATAGTTGTTGTATAAATCTTAGAGGTGCATGCTTTGTTGTAGGCGAGGTTGTAAAGGATATCGCTCAAACTTTGTTTATATATATGCCGAAAGGCGACTTTCTCTCAAATAAAATGTGTCTCATTTTACATTTGATTCATGTCTTGTTTGTATGTTCCGCTGATTTACTCTGATGTATGACTACTTGGGTGCCCGGGTAAGGCACCAGTCACGGGCCCCGGAACGGGTCGTGACAGAATTGCCTTAAGGAAATGGACAGTCTTTATATTAATTGAGGGGCAAAATTTTACACGTCCTGTTAGGCGTGTAATCCCCTTTGGTTAGCTGAATTGTTGAGCCTTGAATGTGGCATGTTGGTTATTGATTTCGGGCCTTGAAAAAGGTGGAAAAGTACGTAGAAACAAAGGAAGTGCTGCCCAATTTTCCGTAGAATAGAAAGCTTAAGGCATAAGACGCGGGTGGTGGCGCATAATTAGTGCGATGGAATCTACCTTGTTGCGAAGCTGGAGTGGGGGACATGAGATATGTTCGGCCTCACTGTTTCGTAAGGCTTGGTATGCTGGCAGTAGCTTACACCGATATGCGATATCATGAAGTAGAGTTTCAAAGCTCCATGCTATTAGTCACAGGCTAGTGCGGGCCTCAGAGGTTTTTAGAATCCTATGTGCAACAAGTATCATAAGACACACCAAATGATGTATCATTCAGGCATAGATGTGTGTTTTGGGTGTAGCCAACAAGGTCACTATTTGAAGGGTTGCCCATCAGTGAGACAGGGGCACCAAAGGGAATATGGCTTATTCCGCAAATTTAACAATTTCTCATAATTCACAAGCCCAAGCTGGGTTTAATGAAGATATGTATAGTAATATAGACCTCCATTTGTACCACATGTATGCTTTACAGGTCGTCGGGACATAGAGTCATACCAAGAGATCGCCATAGCTATGATGATTCAGAAATAATGTAAGAACTCACAGGGCAACATATTATGTTTTGATTACCATGGTTTCGAACATAAAGGCGCCTGAGGGCAAATGACCTATGATCTGAAATAGTCTAGAGTATTCAGAAAAAGTATTTCTTTCGTATGTCCCATGCACATGAATAAAGATGATGTACACGAGAATCATGGATAGAGAAGTTCATCATTTAGCAAACCTATGAGTTCAAATTTTAGATCCCGACGATGGTAGAGTTGTTATACATAACAAAGACAAATCCTCTTCTGTAGATGAGAAAAAATGGTAAATAGTTTGATGATACCTATCAATTGTAGCTAAAGGAAGGGATTAACAAACATAAACACATGGCTTTCGAATAAGGGGGTATGATGGTACTTCACATGTAAATTCGGCCCTTTAATCCATATAAAACCGTCCACTAAAATAGTCGATATTTCAAAAATAACGAGGGTAGAATGTGAAGCCTTTCTACACCATTATTTACCCTTATTTCTTTAGGACATATGTAAGAAATTTACCACATTAAACATGCATAATACAGTCCCTAAAACAACACCACAATGGTCACACAGTTTCATACAGTTTCGGCCAACAACCACAATACTAAAGCCCTTTTCATAATTCCCTCTAATCCAATTCATATTCAAACACTTCATATAAACCACATCAACTTTCAATAACAAGATTTTCTTCATCTAACATGCACTTAGTGACGACAATAACAATAACAACCAACGAATCCAATATACTAAAAACTGTCCAACAATTCGGCTAACATACCAAAACTGTGACATGCACTTCTTATTCTCCATTTCACTTAACACCAGTCCCTACTTCACACGGCCACTGCTTCACTTTGCACCACTTCTTCAAGTCACAACAACACACACGTATCCTTTACCAATTTGTAACCATCTTACTTTCTTGTTTTTCTTCCAAAAAGTTCATCTCCAAGCCTAGGATTTTTAGGGCAGATTCTCGGCCAAACCGTGACCCACTGTTTGGAGTATTAATCTTGACTTAGAACTTAGTTAAGGAGCTTAATCTTTCGAAAGGGGTTGATCTTGTTCTTCACTTGGTCATGGTATTTTCGAAAACTTGAGAGGAGAAGGAAGTAGATAAGGGTTTGGGAGGATGAAAATATTTGTGATCCAAGTCTTCCAATACATATCTATACAAGTGGAGAGGGTCCCACTTGTCCACTTGTCTTTCCCTTCTCAAAATATCTGATTTGGAAAAATTTCCGATCGGACCATGCCATTCTGCAGATCACGGTGCTGAAAATCGTGGTCGCCGTGGTTATGGCATCGCGGCTCAGATCCACCGTGGCAGCCTTTCGCCTTGCTCACAACTTTCGTCATTTTTGTTTCGGGAGCTCCTTTTCTGTCTTTTCTGCCTAAACTTTATTGAAAAGAATTCAATACCAGTACTATTTCTCGTCGTCACATTAGTCTCGAGAATTTTCCATATAAGAAAATGTAAAAATCTTTTCCTTTCAACATTCAAATCTTATATCCTAACTTACGTTCTCATTTCATTGCACTAGAATTACGGGGTGTAACAATTTTACTGAAAAATTATCAGTACCATCGAAAAATATAAAATCTAGACCAAGTGTGAAAAGGACCAAGGAGCTCACTGAGATAAGCTGAAAGCGAAATGGGGTTATGCTTTGGACCTCGCTCAGCGAGGTGTAGGGGTCTAAAATGAAAAATTTAAGAAAAATTGACTAAGTATATTTTGGACAAGTGAGCTCGCTAAGCTTAAGCTCCAAGCAACGTAAGACCTTGTATTGGAGCTCGCTCAGTGAGACAGGGGGTTCAAAATTCCCATCCTTTAAAAATAACACTTAGTCCAAAAAATTATTCACCAACTCATTTAACCTTATAGAAAACCCTCTTAAAAGTGTTTTTCTCTCCCCTCAACCTCCCACAACAAGGTAAGTTCACTCCTAGTGATTCCTTAGTAATTCTAGCATTAAATCATGATTAGTAACATGATTCTCTAACTAAACATAGGATTAACAACAAAATCTTTTACACATAATTTAAGCTAGGGTTTGGAGCGTTCTTTCTTTGAAATCAATATAATTCGTTTGCTAGGAGCGATTACAGGTATGTAGAGCTTCTATCCACGTGTGAGAACATTGTTACTTTTTATTTAAAAGTGTTTAGTAAAATTGTAACTTGTAATAAGATGGGCTTTTTATTAAAAGACGGCAACTACATTCTTTTCTTTCCCCAAACTCCAATTTATAAATGACTTTATTTAAGAAAAACAAATATTTAAGAAGTATTTAAAACTTATTTCACAATTTAAATAAAAATCATTTTTTAACAAAGACTTTATTTAAACCTTTTTCCATTTTTCCTTTAAAAGCCAAGTGAAGGCAAATTCCTTTTTGCAAAGTAATCTTAATTCAATCATTTTGTTTCAAACCATTTGCAATTTATTTAGGAAAATTCGTCCAACACATAACAGCCGAAATATTAAAATAAAATATCCTTTTTAATAATTAATCTCAGGTCATAATTACAAAATGGTATCCTATTCATTCTAACGACATAAGTGTCGTATCTAAAATTATTTCAACTAGAGTTTTAATAATATTAGAATTACAAGAAATACAAATAAACATCAAAATACAATAATAAATAAATAAATATTGGATCAGGCGGACATACCGGCCCACCAGCTAAATAGTGTTAATTTCTTTTGTCATTTACATCCATGACTGAACCTTCAGCAGCTTTCCGGACTCGATGAAAAATGTGAGATTAGGCCTCAGGCCCTACATGTCAAAACAATCGTGTAAGGAAGAAAACTGGACCCACCAGGCCTTGAGGGATGCAAAGGAGTGGGAAACAAACGGAGTTAGAAAGTACCCCAAAACATATCAGGATGCAAATAGTATGCGAGCAAAAGTATAAAACATGCCCAAAACATATTTTTTAGCCTTAAAATATACAGATCAGCTCAGATGCACAATGGTCCAACCTAACACATATTCATAAATACACAAGCCCACATTTGGTATCCACTTAGACAAATAAGGGCATACATGATATATTCAGAATAAACTGATATATCTGAAGATATACAACCTTGATATACACCTGGTGTATATTAAAGTATATACACCTTGAAATATATCATCACAAGTTCAGCAATAATCAAATAGAGGAGGGATAAATAAGTTATAGGCAGATCCAGATCAGATAAGAAAATAGAAAGTACAAGGCCATCCTATATGATCTAGGCAAGCAAACAGGCCATACAATAAGGACAAATGAGCAGGCTCAAATTTAATTAAGAAAGGAAAACACATTGTACATTTCTCATGATTCAAACATTCATATCAGACCAACATAGGATAGAGAGCAGACCTAGACATCAAAGGGAGAAAATGCACATATATCTTGGCATCAGCCCAAGCAAATTCTATTGACATGTTCATATATAAGACGTGGATAGAAAACAGACATGCAGTCTATATTAATACATACAGAACTGAGGCAATTATACTAGATCAAGGGGACATGTTTCATGATTTTGAGGTCAAGTCTAATCAAGAATTAGAAAGACAGAACCAGTTTATACACTAATAGAAAACCAAAGTCATATCAATTCTTTCACACAAACAGGACTTTTTAATCAACACAAGGTCACATGTCATCAATAAAAGGTAATAGAAAATGAAGGAGTCTTGAGACTCTACCCAGATTTCTTTTAGAAAGAAATATAACAAATATGAGGAAAGGTTGGCCTGAGGACATTGATAGAAACATAGCATGCATCAAGGAAAAACTAGACACTACCAGTACACTAGCACTAGGATCATTCTCAAAATGACCCATGCTTAACCACTTGTAAACAGACATGCTCTCATAGATTGATTACGGTCCGTCAATCTAGACCGTCAAACCATCCTGTGGTCTGACATTTCCTATGCCATTTGACAGTTCAGAATGGTCCTTTTGACTGTCCGTTAATCTTGCCGTCAAAATGCCCAATTTTCCAATTTCATCGAACGATATTTTTTTATATCCATTTAACTTCCATACACTTCGAAACTTCCATAAAAAATCTATAATCATTCATTACCCTTCCGCCATGTCATACCTCTTCCTTGAATATCGGTATCAATTGATGATATAATGGAAGGTGAAACTTACAAGATGTAACAATGATATAGGTGATTAAGTAAGATGTTTGTTTCTTCTTTTAAGAATCCTGTTATGACATAGTCAAGTTTTAAATGTGATTATAGTTTGGTCTTTGACATGCCTGAAATCTCTTGTTAAGTAGTGACAGAGCTTTAGTTGCTTTAAAGACTTATACATGTTTGTTTGTGTCACGCCCCGAACCCCGGGTCCGCGACTGGTGCCCTATCTGGGCATCCTTCTATTCATACAACACATTAAACCGCGGAAGATAAATAACACTCTTTTTTTTTTCTTAAAACAAAGGCAAAGCCGATAAGGCTGTCATAATATAAATCACCCAAAAGGGGTCTACACTGTTCAACAATGTAAATACAATTATAACCAGTCCAGCCCACATATGAATACAGGCCTCTAAGAGTTTGGACAAATACTATGACGGGACAAGGCCCCGTCGTACCTCTGAATAGACCTAGCCATAATGACAAGCTCCGAAACATTGGAGTCATCTCAAAATGCTGAACCAGGATCCTAATCTCACAGATCCACATCTGAGTACCTAGACCTGCGGACATGAACGCAGCCCGGCGGGTCGATAACAGTACCAAGTATGGAATGTAAATAAAGTACAAGAATAAGATCATAATCAGCATAAAAGAATGACAGGGGCAAGTATGAAAATCAAATATCAGATCCTACCGTGTCATATAAAACAAGAGCCAATTGTACCCAGATCATCAGACTTCGTATCATCAGACACCGTAATTGTAACAGGCCAAACAAATAAAAAGAGACAAGTATAACAATCAAGTACCAGTACACTGTGCCCTTTTTAAAAGTAGAGCAATGAGAGTCATCTGAACCTTTTAAAAGCGAGATCCTCTGTATTACTTCCAAATACCATTGCAAATATATGAAAGCCATGTCAAGATCAGGGTCATCCGCCCTCAGAATTATTATGCAATCCTATCCTGTGACTTTTTCACCCGCATGGGACTCGAACCCGCATGGATCTTGTAGACCCGCAATGAGTATATATCTATACCCGCATCATGGAGAGCTAGTCCATGAAATAATATCATGGGACTTTTTCACCCGCATGAGTCCTTGGACCCGCATAAGCATCTATACCAGCTCGCATCATGGATCGCAAGTCCATGGAATAATATCATAATGTTGTCGGCCCCCTAGTGAGGAACGGTGATGTGGAAATATAACACTTGCACGAATGTCTATATGAATAACCATATGCAAATAAATCATCTTTGACTCTCATTATCATAAAATGAAATAACCATCATTTTAGCAAACCAAGACAATATCATGCCTTTCCTTTAAACCAAGACAATTACCATGTCTTCCTTTTAAACAAACCAAGACAATTACCATGCCTTCTTTTCAACATAACCAAGACAATACCATGCCTTCATTTTAAACAACCAAGATACTAACACCCGTAGTATCAAGACACTATTTTTTTCAATCAAGTCACTACACATTTTAAACTCAAGTAAGTTATACTTTTCAATTAGACAACCCAAGGTACCACCATCTCACACACCATATGAGATTTTTAACCATCCTTTGACTTTCCATAAAAGTCGTTATAACAACTTCCCATAAAACGGTTATAACAACTTTTATGAAACTAAGGTGCTATCACATCTTTCCTTTTAATACACCCAAGGCATTATCATGTCATGTAACATTAGGGAAATGAACCCAAAGTACTATGTACATTCATTCTTTACAAGAAGACTCAAATCATGTAATATTAGGGAGTTGAACCCCAAAAATACTTTTACTATCAAAATCAAGTTACTTACACTTTTAAACTTAAGTAACTTATACCTTTAAAACAAAGTACTTCTTCTTTCAAAATCAAGTAACCTATACCTTTAAATCAAGTTACTTCTTCTTTCAAATCAAGTCATTTATTCTCTTTAAATCAAGTAATCCATACTTTTCAAATCGAGTTACTTATTCTCTCCAAATCAAGTAATCTATACTTTTCAAATCAAGTAATCTATACTTTTCAAATCAAGTAATCTATATTTTTCAAATCAAGTTACCTGTTCTTTTCAAATCAAGTAATCTATACTTTTCAAATCAAGTAATCTATACTTTTCAAATCAAGTTACTTGTTCTTTTCAAACCAAGTAATCAATATTTTTCAAATCAAGTTACTTGTTCTTTTCAAACCAAGTAATCTATACTTTTTAAATCAAGTAATCTATACTTTTCAAATAAAACTAGTCTCATGACTTCCAAATAAATCAAGTCTCTTATACTTTCGAAAATCAAGTCTCCTATACTTTCAGAATTAATACTTATAGGAGCCGTGAATAGGTTATACTCGTTTATAACGATCTTGTTAAAGCAGTCATGATCTAGAAAATGTAATACAATTTTGTCTTATCTTAGTTTCTATGCAGATGGAGAATTCTACTCATTTCAATATAATTGATTGTCGATACATTTTCATTAACGCTGCAATGGTTTGTTTGATACCTATTCTCATTAGTGTAGTAAATTACCAAGGTCAACTCGACTCCAATACTTCCTAACGACTCTTACCAACATCCACCATAAGACTTGGTAAGAACTTAGGAATATTCTAGACATGCCTTTAGCATAAAATCAATAACATGAATACTTCCTATAACAAGGCAAGTATACTTCAAGAATAAGCCATGTATACCCCAATAACAAGGCAAGTATACTTCAAAAATAAGTCATGTATACCCCAATAACAAGGCAAGTATACCTCAATAATAGTCATGTATACTCCAATAACAAGGCAAGTATACTTCAAGAATAGTCATGTCGATAGAAGGAAGAAGTTCACATACCTCGTGACGACTAACCAATACGACAAGTAGCAAAACGCTCCAAAGTACTTCAACCTCATCGGCTATTCCTTAAGCCAAGTAGACTATGCTACATGTAGTACTTCAACCTATAATGATGATAGCACTTCTATCAATATCATACTTTCTAGTATAGGACTTATACCGAATAATGCACTCTAATTCTACAGAAAATTGGGCAGCACGTCCTTTGTTTCTACGTACTTTTTCACCTTTTCCAAGGCTCGTATTCATCAACCAACACGCCACATTTAAGGCACAACCAACAGTTAACCAAAGGGGATTACACGCCTAACTTGACGTGTAAAATTCTGCCCCACAACTATACAAAACAGTCCATAAATCAGCCCATAAAAACAGTCCGTAATCCAACAAATAACGAGGATAAAATGTGAGGCGTTTCAACACCTTTCCACACCCCTATTCCCTTAGGACTTTCATTAGCAACTACTACACTTAAACATGCATATTAGGGGCTTAATTTCCAGCATTTTACACGCCCAAAACAGTCCATAAAATGACACGACAACGTCTAACAGTTTTGGGCAGTTTTTCGGCTAAAACAACTACAATCCGATAACTTTTTTCTTAATCCATTTTATTCCAATTCGAGTTCCAACACTTCCATATATGACATACCAACTTATCAAAAACCATATTACCTTATTTTAACATGCGACAAGTGTGAATAACCTGTGAAGCCCCAAATTTGTTACAATAACAATAAATATTATTGTGTCTATGTGATTATGTTACGACCTTATTCACATTCGAGGACGAATGTTGCTTAAGGAGGAGAGAATGTAAAATCCGGAAAAAAATAATAATAATATATAGTTGTGGTTGGGTTAAAAAAATATATATATATATAAGAAAAACAAAGAATAAATTGTATGGGATAGAGTTAGTGTTAAAGTTGGATAAATAGATAGATGAAATGAAAATAAGAAAACAAAAGAAAAACAAAACAAAAAAAAAACAAAAAAAAAAAAAAAAAAAAAACAAAATGCAGCATGCATTTCACGTACACTCTAAGCCCTTCCCCTCCCCCTCCTTTTCATTTCCCTTCAATCTTTTGGTTTTTCACCTCCCATAGGTTATAGAAAACTCCTTCATTTATACATTGTATTTACACACAAACAAAGGGCATAACATAAAGGTTAGAAAATCAGAAAAAAACAAGTGAACAAGAAGGAAAAAAATCAAGAAAATATCAAGGGAGGAAGGAGAACAATACAATTAGGGAACACTAAGGAGCAAGGACCACTTGTAGCAACCGAACCACAATCTTTTTCACACTTACAAGGTGAGTTTTCTCACTCAGAAATTCTTGGTAACATCCTTTATTTTTAGTTCAATACATGTTAGAATAAGAATTGAGTGTTGAAAAGAAATATTGAACTTTTGATTGTTTAGACAACTAGTTGCGTCATGAACTTTACGATCTGTTCTCACTGAGTTATAATTGTTAGAATTTGATGAAATTCGGAGGAATTGTACACCTCTCTAATATGATCATATAGAACCAAACATGAGGTAAAATGGACGTACGGTTTGAAAGTTATCATAGTTCAAAGTTCCTGCCTTAGATTTGGTCGAAATTCGGAAAGGCATAATTACGGACTGTTTTTATTGAGTTTTACTTATTAGAATTATATGAAAATTTACATGATTTATTAAAACGGACTTACGAGTTGAGAGATATTGTAGTTTGAAGTTGCTGCCTCGGATTCGTCGGAATCCAGAAGGGCAGGACGTTGAAACGTAAAACTGTACTAATCTGTGGGGAATATGAAAATTGTTGCTAAATGAAAGTTCTAGATCTCTTTGTTGTGGACATTTTGAGACCTTACGGGGGTCTATCCGACTTACGGATTGAGAGTTATCGCTGTTTAAAGTTTCTGCCTCGGATCTATCGAGATTCAGGAAGGGCAGCGAATAAAAGTGTAAAACTGTACCAAATGGTATAGAATATGAAAGGATGGTTCACATGGAGACGTGTAGCTCTCTGTTCTCGTCGTTTTGAGATTTTATGGGGCTTGAATGGGTTTACATATTAGGAGTTATGACTATTCTAAGATTGGGTGTTGTTTAATAAATATTCTGCCGAAATAAATTTCATGTGGCTGTTTTGAGGATAAATTTGTGTTAGTTACCCAAAGTAGTTTTAAATGAAATTCGGTACAGTGAAAGATCCCCGTCTTACCTTAGTTTCCGCTTGAGAAACACCTTAGTTGGAGCTATGGTTAAAAAGTTATAATCGTTACAAGTATGAATGACAGAATGTTAGAAAAGAGAATAGTATTTATTTGATCTTCTGAAAAATATGAAAAGTGAATACGTGTTCACATAAATATATAAATATATAATGGATCGGGTTGCACGCCGCAACAAAACGTAAAGTGAATACGCGTTCACAAATACGTAAACATAATGGATCGGGTTGCACGCCGCAACAAAACGTAAAGTGAATATATGTTCACAAATACGTAAATATAATGGATCGGGTTGCACGCCGCAACAAAACGTAAAGTGAATACGCGTTCACAAATACGTAAACATAATGGATCGGGTTGCACGCCGCAACAAAACGTAAGGTGAATATATGTTCACAAATACGTAAATATAATGGATCGGGTTGCACGCCGCAACAAAACGTAAAGTGAATACACATTCACAAATACGTAAACATAATGGATCGGGTTGCACGCCGCAACAAAACGTAAAGTGAATACGTGTTCACAAATACGTAAATATAATGGATCGGGTTGCACGCCGCAACAAATATGAAAGATGAATACATGTTCACCTATATATAAATATGAAAAGTGAATACGCGTTCACAAATATATAAATGTAATAAACATGTGGAAATGCAGGGGAATGTCTTAACGTATAATACGAGATAAAATGAAGTGTTAGTTAAACCGAGAATTTCCTATGAGGAGTTGTTGCATATTTAAAGATGTTGTAACCTGATATGTTTTTGCAATATGCTTATTACGTTATAATGTGATTGCACTTGGAATATTGTGGTGTTACTTTGAATTGCAGTAAGGTTCTCCTCATTTGGATGGTAGGTGACTCTTTATTTAACATGTTTAAGTAAAGAGAGAAAGAGTAAAGGCTCCACGCCAATTCTAGCGATCGTCACGCAGCCTCTTGTCATAAAAAGTCCATTGCTTGGGCTTGGTACTCACAGTTCAGAATGTTAGTTCCAGTGTCTCGGGAAATGCCCGTGTGGAATGGGCTCCCTTCCAACTTAGAATAAGATTTGTCAGTACGTCTATGTAGAAACAATGTTTGCACGAGCATGGGCTCGCGTTATATTTTCAATAAAGTCATGAACAAATTTCTTTATTGTTATTTTTATTAATAGCTCCGTATCTGAATATAAGTTTAAATTTCTAAATAAAGAGAATTAAATGGTGCTCCTGGTGGAAAATAATTGTCCAGGTGCCATCACGCCCTAAGTAAAGACTTAGGAAAAGTCGGGGCGTGACAAGTTGGTATCAGAGCTAAACCAGGTTAAGAGATTCTAGGAAGTTTTTCTTCGAGTTGGGTGTTTGAACGGTTACTTATTGCGACGGTGTGCGCGCCACCTTAGTAATAAGTGAACGGAATAACATCCTAAAGTTTCCCTTCTTTCGTACTCTTCTCGTGCCTACCTTGAGTCTTTTCAAAGACTTGATTTCTCGTACTACCTCCTTCACACGGGTTAGAAAAGGGGATTGTACAACGTTATACTGACTAATATGATTTGTGTAGATGGCGATTATAAGGCGAGTTCCAACAAAAAGGGAAGTACTCATGGAACAGGCAAAGGAAATGAGAGCTCAGAGGCAGTTCATGCGTCGCAAGATGGACTCAGAAGGTGATTTTGATGAGTACATTGATGATGACAATCGTACTATGTACATATTTGCTTAGGACTAGAAGGAAAAGGCGTTCATACGACCCGACCTTCTTCAACTTTCCAATTGGAGTCATACTACGATAATAGTCAATTCCCCGAAAAGTTTCATTCGCATTCGTAAAGGCAAGGATGCTAAGAGAAGATATTACAGAAAATTCATTGCACCAATTTCTGCATTATGTAAGAGTAGTAAGGTATAAAATGAACTATATGGAAAGAGAAGCAAAAAGGAAGGTTCACAGGGAGTTGAATGTCAACCTGCAGAATAGACGAATCATGCGGTTAAGCCCTTTAACGCGCGTGATAAGAGGTGTCTGTTCGAAGACAAGGGCTATAGCGGGTTGCACAATGGCGAGTTGACTGATGTGATGTATTGTAGTCATGACATTGTTATTTTAAAATATGATGAATGAAGTGCTATGAATACAAGAAAGAAATGATATGTTTTATTAAATTATTTTTCTTGTTGGCATATTGTGGTGTTGCATGCTTATGAACTATAAGAAAATTTAGGAGCTAGAATAGACATTCCGTCTTCTAAAATATGTGTGTTTGTCTTCACAGAAAATGGTGAATTCACAAATCCCGGGCTCAAGAGAGGTTCATCACGAAGCTCATGTACCTCCAGTTGACGTAGTGGTGTCTGAAGGGAGCGGAGAGAATGTCGGAGAAAATGTTGGAGAGAACGAGTCAAATGGCCCAAGAAACGGTGGGACAAAAACTAGATAGACTCATAGAGTTAATGACAGCTGCAGTTCCACACATGGTTCCGCCCGCACCTAGTGTCTCTGTCATAGCCCCGAACTGTAACTGCATCGCCAGGGACCGATGCATCGCACTACGCATCGGGAGTGTAGAATCCCAAGTAGTACCTGATAGGCTATGGGCAAATTTTATGAGGAGAATAGAACCACTGTACTCAGGGAAGGACCCCAAGGCCGACCCGATGGTATTCCTCGATGAAGTTGAAGACTTAATGTTCACATTGGGATGCGTGGAGACGCAGGGCGTCAACTTGGTAGGCGCACGACTAGTGGATGATGCAGGGGTGTGGTGGAGGAATTTTAGGAAAAATCGTCCCCCGATGTCACCACCAATGACTTGGGGAGGGTTCAGAGCGGCATTCATTGAGAAGTTTATGCCTAATACGCGCAAGGATGCGCTCAGACGGGAGTTTGAACAATTGAAGCAAGGTGACCGCAGTGTACAAGAATATGATACACAGTTCGTGAGGTTATCGGCATACAACACACATGTCGTCCCTACAGAAATGGATAGAGTCAAGCGATTTGTAGAGGGTTTAAACCCGAACATAGCAGAGAAGGTGGTGGCGTTAGCCAACGATCGAACTTATCTTCAGATTGTCGATATGGCTTTGAGAGTAGAAGGTTTCGCTAAAGCAAAAAGAGAATATTCGCAGAAGAGATTTCGGACGTCAGGATCATTTAACCAGAGTCAAAATCAGAAGCAGGAGTTTAGTAAGGGATCTTCAGGACCGAACCAATCTGTGGGTCAGTCTTATTTCAAGCCTAAGGGGCACATGTGGTCTACTTACCAAGAAAAGGACAAGGCCACCAACCCTAACACAGGAGGCGACAAACCGATTTGTAAGATTTGTCAAAGAAAACACACTGGAGAATGTCGGCTCTTAACGAAGACATGTTATAACTGTGGAGAGTCAGGCCACTATGCCAGGGATTGCAAGAAGAGGACCCAAACTCAATATATTCAGGGGAGGTCAGAAGCAACCACAGCTGCCTACAGGGGAAATCAGGGAAACCAACCCCGCCAGAGTCAGGGAGGTCAACAACCCAACAATTCTAATCGGCTCTACGCTTTGCCCCAGAGGAATGAGGCAGAAGCATCTAATGCGGTGGTCACATGTATTTTGCTAGTCTCGAGTATTCCTGCATTTGTATTATACGATCCCGGCTCTACATTTTCATATGTGTCAATGGGCTTTGCTAAGAATTACATGTAGAACCTTCTTATTTAAGTGAACCTGTTGAGGTTATGACACGATGGGGCCTCGATTTGGGCCTCTCGGGTGGTAAATAATTTTCCATTAGAAGTGAATGGCAGGGGAACAATGGTGAACCTAGTACTACTTGATATGGTAGACTTCGACGTCATTTTGGGTATGGATTGGTTGTCGGCATGTTATGCCATGTTGGATTGTCGACGAAAGATAGTGAGATTAACTTTTCCCGGAGAACCAGAAGTTGTTATAAGGGGTAGGGTTGGAATATCCTCAGGCCAGTTTATTTCCTACCTTGGGGCTCAAAAGTTATTGAGAAGTCACAGAGTGGAGTATGCATATCTGGCTAATATAGTGGATACCCAAAAAGAATCCTCAGCGGTGAATGATGTTCCTATTGTTCGAAATTTTGCCGGAGGTTTTTCCTGAAGATCTTCCAGCCTTCCTCCTGATAGAGAAGTGGAGTTTGCTATAGAGTTAATTCCGGTACAAGACCCATTTCTATTCCTCCATATCGAATGGCCCAGTGAATTGAGGAGTTAAAAGAACAATTGAAGGATCTTACGGATAAAGGCTTTATAAGGCCTAGTGTTTCCTCGGTGCACGATCTGTTTGTGAAAAAGAAAGACGGATCGCTCGAATGTGCATCGATTATCGGCACTCAATAAGGTCACGATCAAGAACCGATACCCATTACCAAGAATCGATGATCTTTTGACCAACTTCGGGAGCTAGCTATTTTTCCAAGATTGATCTCCGTCGATATCACCGGTGAAAATAAATCCGGATGATATATCCAAAATACCTTTAGAACCCGATACGCCATTATGAGTTCTTGGTCATGTCTTTTGGGTTAACCAATGCCCAAAGACTTTTATGGATTTAATGAACAGAATCTTCAAACCATTCCTAGATTTGTTCGTGATTGTGTTCATAGATGATATCCTAATCTCTGAAGAGTGTTGAAGAACATGAAGAACATCGAGGTAGTGCTTCAAGTCTTGAAACAGGAGAAACTATATGCTAAATTTTCAAAGTGTGAATTTTGGTTGGAAAAGGTAGCCTTTTTGGGCCATGTTGTGTCAAGGGATGGAATTATGGTAGACCCCCAGAAGATAGAAGCAGTAAAGAACTGGCCAAAACCGACCACTCCGACAGAGGTTAGAAGTTTCTTGGGTTTGGCTGGGTATTATAGAAGATTCGTAAAAGGTTTTTCTAGTCTTGCTGCTCCTTTGACCCGGTTGACTCAAAAAGCGGTTAAGTACCAGTGGTCAGAAGCATGTGAGGCAAGTTTTCAGAAACTAAAGGAATTGTTGACTACTGCACCAGTCTTAACCTTACCATCCGGACAGGAAGGGTTCACAGTCTATTGCGATGCCTCTAGAGTTGGGTTAGGATGTGTCTTGATGCAGTTTGGAAAGGTTATTGCGTATGCATCTAGACAATTGAAGATACATGAGAAGAATTACCCAACTCATGACTTGGAATTAGCTGCGGTGGTGTTTGCCTTACGAATATGGAGACATTATTTGTATGGTGTGCATGTGGATATATTTACAGATCATAAGAGTTTGCAGTAACCACGCAGAAGGATTTGAATCTCCGACAAAGAAGATGGTTAGAGTTGCTTAAGGATTATGACCTTAGTATTCTTTACCATCCTGGGAAAGCCAACGTGGTGGCTGACGCACTCAGTAGGAGATCAATGGGCAGCTTGGCCCATTTGGCAATACAAAGAGGGTATCGTCGGGAGGTACAAAGATTGGGAAACCTCGGGTTAGCTTAATCGAGATCGGTGAAGGTAGGGTGGTGGTACATGATACCTCATGATGCCTTAGCTTCAGAAATAAAAGAAAGTCAGTTTGAGGATACGGAGTTTGTTGGATTTCGGGAGAGAATCCAACAGGGAAAACCTTCACAGTTTACATTGGGAGATAATGACGGAACCCTTAGGTTTAAGGGTAGGTTATGTGTTCCTAAGGAAAAGGATCTAAGGAGGAAGATCTTAGAGGAGGGTCACAACACAAGATATTCCATTCATCCAGGGTCAACAAAAATGTATCAGGACCTCAAGGCAAATTATCGGTGGACGGGATGAAGAAAGACGTTATGGAGTTTGTCGGAGATGTCTTATATGTCACAGTGAAAGTGAACATCAAAACTGGCGGATTACTTCAGACATTGGAGTCCCCATGTGGAAATGGGAGGCGATTCATATGGATTTTGTAATGGCCCACCGAAAACTCGAGAAGGGTATGATTCTATTTGGGTGATTGTTGATCGACTTACAAAGTCAGCCCATTTCTTACCGGTCAAGACTACATATCGCGCACCACAGTACGCACAGATTTATTTGAAGGAGATTGTGCGGTTACACGGGATTCCTTTACAAATTATTTCAGATAGGGGTTCCCAATTCACCTCACACTTTTGGCAAAGTTTCCAGCAGGGTCTCGGGACAAAAGTTAAGTTAAGCACGGCTTTCCACCCGCAAACAGATGGGCAAGCTGAGCGAACAATTCAAACACTTGAGGACATGTTGCGATCTTGTGTGTTAGATTTTCAGGGAAGCTGGTTGGACCATCTATGTCTAATTGAGTTCGCCTACAACAATAGTTTTCACTCTAGCATACAAATGGCCCCGTTTGAAGCATTATATGGACGAAAATGTAGGTCTCCACTTGGATGGTTCGAGGTGGGTGAGACGCAACTGTTCGGACCTGAAGTCATTCAGGAAACAAATGGTAAGGTACAGATGATTCGAGAGGATCAAAACACCATAGTCGTCATAAGTCCTATGCGGATCATCGGAAAAGAGACCTTGAATTTCAAGAGGGGGAGAAAGTATTTTTAAAAGTGTCCCCAATGAAGGGAGTTATGCGTTTTGGTAAGAAAGGAAAATTGAGCCCAAGGTTTATTGGGCCATATGAGATCTTGCGAAGAGTGGGGAATGTGGCTTACGAATTAGCACTTCCACAAGAAATGGAAGCAAGGCATCCCAGATTTCATGTGTCAATGTTACGAAAATACTTGCACGATCCAAGTCACGTCATCCTTCCCCGGAGATAATTCTTAATGAGAGCTTGATATGAAGAAGTTCCTGGAAATACTTGATAGGAAGGTTAAGCGCCTTAGGAATAAATATATTGCTTCCGTGAAGGTCCTATGGAGGAACCACTCCACCGAGGAAGCCACCTGGGAAGCGGAAGAGGCGATGAAAGTCAAATATCCGTTCCTATTTGACTAAGGTAATAAAAAAAAATGCATTACATAGTACTTCATATGTGTGTCATTTGCGTGTCTTTATGCATGTGTTACAACCTTATTCTCATTCGAGGGCGAATGCTTCTTAAGGAAGGGAGAATGTGAAGCCCCAAATTTGTTACAATAACAATAAACATTATTGTGTCTATGTGATTATGTTACGACCTTATTCACATTCGAGGACGAATGTTGCTTAAGGAGGAGAGAATGTAAAATCCGGAAAAAAATAATAATAATATATAGTTGTGGTTGGGTTAAAAAAATATATATATATATATAAGAAAAACAAAGAATAAATTGTATGGGATAGAGTTAGTGTTAAAGTTGGATAAATAGATAGATGAAATGAAAATAAGAAAACAAAAGAAAAACAAAACAAAAACAAAACAAAAAAAAAAAAACAAAACAAAAAAAAAAAACAAAATGCAGCATGCATTTCACGTACACTCTAAGCCCTTCCCCTCCCCCTCATTTTCATTTCCCTTCAATCTTTTGGTTTTTCACCTCCCATAGGTTATAGAAAACTCTTTCATTTATACATTGTATTTACACACAAACAAAGGGCATAACATAAAGGTTAGAAAATCAGAAAAAAACAAGTGAACAAGAAGGAAAAAAATCAAGAAAATATCAAGGGAGGAAGGAGAACAATACAATTAGGGAACACTAAGGAGCAAGGACCACTTGTAGCAACCGAACCACAATCTTTTTCACACTTACAAGGTGAGTTTTCTCACTCAGAAATTCTTGGTAACATCCTTTATTTTTAGTTCAATACATGTTAGAATAAGAATTGAGTGTTGAAAAGAAATATTGAACTTTTGATTGTTTAGACAACTAGTTGTGTCATGAACTTTACGAACTGTTCTCACTGAGTTATAATTGTTAGAATTTGATGAAATTCGGAGGAATTGTACACCTCTCTAATATGATCATATAGAACCAAAAATGAGGTAAAATGGACGTACGGTTTGAAAGTTATCATAGTTCAAAGTTCCTGCCTTAGATTTGGTCGAAATTCGGAAAGGCATAATTACGGACTGTTTTTATTGAGTTTTACTTATTAGAATTATATGAAAATTTACATGGTTGTAAATCTCTCTGTTACGGACAGATATATATAAAGATTTATTAAAACGGACTTACGAGTTGAGAGATATTATAGTTTGAAGTTGCTGCCTCGGATTCGTCGGAATCCAGAAGGGCAGGACGTTGAAACGTAAAACTGTACTAATCTGTGGGGAATATGAAAATTGTTGCTAAATCAAAGTTCTAGATCTCTTTGTTGTGGACATTTTGAGACCTTACGGGGGTCTATCCGACTTACGGATTGAGAGTTATCGCTGTTTAAAGTTTCTGCCTCGGATCTATCGAGATTCAGGAAGGGCAGCGAATAAAAGTGTAAAACTGTACCAAATGGTACAGAATATGAAAGGATGGTTCACATGGAGACGTGTAGCTCTCTGTTCTCGTCGTTTTGAGATTTTATGGGGCTTGAACGGGTTTACATATTAGGAGTTATGACTATTCTAAGATTGGGTGTTGTTTAATAAATATTCTGCCGAAATAAATTTCATGTGGCTGTTTTGAGGATAAATTTGTGTTAGTTACCCAAAGTAGTTTTAAATGAAATTCGGTACAGCGAAAGATCCCCGTCTTACCTTAGTTTCCGCTTGAGAAACACCTTAGTTGGAGTTATGGTTAAAAAGTTATAATCGTTACAAGTATGAATGACAGAATGTTAGAAAAGAGAATAGTATTTATTTGATCTTCTGAAAAATATGAAAAGTGAATACGTGTTCACATAAATATATAAATATATAATGGATCGGGTTGCACGCCGCACCAAAACGTAAAGTGAATACGCGTTCACAAATACGTAAACATAATGGATCGGGTTGCGCGCAACAAAGCGTAAAGTGAATATATGTTCACAAATACGTAAATATAATGGATCGGGTTGCGCGCAACAAAGCGTAAAGTGAATACGCGTTCACAAATCGTAAACATAATGGATCGGGTTGCACGCGCAACAAAGCGTAAGGTGAGTATATGTTCACAAATACGTAAATATAATGGATCGGGTTGCGGCTGCAACAAAGCGTAAAGTGAATACACATTCACAAATACGTAAACATAATGGATCGGTTTGCGCGCAACAAAGCGTAAAGTGAATACGTGTTCACAAATACGTAAATATAATGGATCGGGTTGCGCGCAACAAATATGAAAGATGAATACATGTTCACCTATATATAAATATGAAAAGTGAATACGCGTTCACAAATATATAAATGTAATAAACATGTGGAAATGCGAGGAATGTCTTAACGTATATCTGAGATAAAATGAAGTGTTAGTTAAACCGAGAATTTCCTATGAGGAGTTGTTGCATATTTAAAGATGTTGTAACTGATATGTTTTTGCAATATGCTTATTACGTTATAATGTGATTGCACTTGGAATATTGTGGTGTTACTTTGAATTGCGAGGTAAGGTTCTCACTCGGATGGTAGAGTGACTCTTTATTTAACATGTTTCAGAAGCGTGATAGAGGAAAGGCTCCACGCCAAGGCTAGCGATCGTCCATGACCTCTTGTCATACCAAGTCCATTCTTGGGCTTGGTACTCGTCGAGTTCGAATGTTAGTTCGGTGTCTCGAAATGCCCGTATGGAATGGGCTCCTTCCAACTTAGAATAAGATTTGTCGATGCGTCATGTAGAAACAATGTTTGCACGAGCATGGGCTCGCGTTATATTTTCAATAAAGTCATGAACAAATTTCTTTATTGTTATTTTTATTAATAGCTCCGTATCTGAATATAAGTTTAAATTTCTAAATAAAGAGAATTAAATGGTGCTCCTGGTGAAAAATAATTGTCCAGGTGCCATCACGCCCTAAGTAAAGACTTAGGAAAAGTCGGGGCGTGACATAACCACAACCATATAACAAACGAAATCAAGGGCACAAAATTGTCTCAAATCGGCCAACAACATATCTACCTCATACACATCTTATTTTCCATTTCCTCCTTAACATGAATTCATCTATACATTATAACAATAAGTAATATCCAATTACTTTAATTTAAGAAGAACTAATACCTCATTTTTGTGCCCAAAAACGTCCCCGGCAGAATGCTCAACAATGGCCCGTAGTTTTCGTTTCGCTCCACTTCTTCAAGATACAATCACATATACGTATCCCTTACAACCTTAGGAGCAACTTCCTTTCACGTTCCATCACCAAAAAGTCGACGGAAACCCCTCAAATCTCAACCCTATTCTCGGCCCACAATGGAATTTTAGGGTTAATGGTGGTTTATCTTGGTCTAACACTTGGTTAGGGTTCTTAATCTTATATTATGAACTAAGCTTGGAAGATTTAAGGATTTGTTCTTCCACAATGGCGCTTGGTCGTGAGCCTTGAGAGAGAAAGAGATATATAATTTGTGTGTAATGAAAATAATGACTAAGTGTTGGTCTTGCAAGCCCTTATGTGAATATATAACTATATCAAGGGATGAGATATGGACAAGTGCAGGGTCAAGATGGTGGACAAGTGTGGGTGGGACCCACTTGTCCACTTGTCTTCATTTTCATGAAAATATCTAAAGTCCAAGTCAACGACAACTGACGGGGTGACACGTGTCACCCTCCTATTGGTCCAAAATTATTTCTTCACCAAAAACGTCTATATTTGGTCAAAATATCTCAAAACTTTGTGGGCCCCACAAAATCGTAAAATTTTCCGGTGGGCCCCACATGACCAAATCCGAACTTAAAAATCTGATAAATTCTATAACTCCAAATACCAAATTTGAGAATCAAATTCGAAATAATAAACCTTTTTCCTTCACGAGGTCCGAAAAATTCTCCTTAGGAAAAGTGATTTTCCTTTCGTTCCAAAATTCAAATCTTATTTCCTCACGTCCCTTCTCATCTCGTTCTCTTGAAAATACGGGGTGTAATAGTTTTATCTGTTCACATGTCTTCTATGATTTAGGAATAGTATACGGTAGATCAATTTTGGATATCAACTAGTATGCCTATAAAACCTATATGCATGAATTTAGGTTGGTAAATGTGCAGCTTTGTATATGTCTGTGTGGTCTGGATCTTTGTGGATTAGTTGTAGATTAGAAATGTTAAAGTATGTTATCTTGTTGAGCCCATGTATTCAATTCAGTAGGTTTTAGATGTTGGTTAGTTATGGTATGATAATTGTTTGACTTGGGATCTGCTTGACAACCTTCTTGACCCTATTGTGTTTGTTTGGAAATGTCATTATGCCTAATACATAGCATGAGCATGACCCTTTATGCTTAGTCTAGCCTAAGTGATCTTGTACCTTTGAAACGTTGACCTTAAATGGTTACTCGTTCATTTTTATGTCCAGCATGTCTATTATACTGTCTACACTCTTGTCTTGTATGTTCATATAGAAATGTGTTCATGTTAGATTGTTTCACCTCCTAAGTCACTTTGTGTCATGATCTATCTGTTAAGTTTTTTAGATAGCATATGTACCAACATCTTGTACTTATTTGAACTAGTTTGTGCCATGTTGAGTTATTGTTTGTTTGCATCCCACATTTAACTCACAGTTATGATCACATATTGTTGAAGACTGTGATGATCAGTATACACCTCACAATTGACACCATAAAGATAGTGCCTCCAGATCTTCAAAAAAAAATCCAAGGGCAGCCAACACCATATCATGAACGTGATAGTTTTTCTCATGCACCTTCAACTGTCTCAATGCATAAGCGATCACCTTACCCTTCTACATCAACACGCAGCCCAACACAATCCTATAGGTATCACAATACACTAAAAAGTCATTCCCCTCTACCTAAAGGGATAAAGTTGGGGTTGTGGTCAATAAAGTCTTGAGTTTTTGGAAACTATTCTCACATTCATCAGACCACTAGAAAGGAACCTTATTCTAAGTCAAACGCATCAAGTGAGAAGCAACAGAAGGGAATCCCTTAATGAACCACCGATAGTAGCTAGAAAGACCCACAAAATGCCAAATCTCTGTCACAGAAGTTGATCTAAGCCAGTCCCTGACTGCCTTTATCTTTTTAGGGCTAACCATAATCCCGTCCTTGGACACCACATGCCCTAAGAATTCCACATAACTCAACCAGAACTCACACTTTGAGAACTTAGCATACAACTTCTTCTCCTTTAAAATCCCAAGAACCACTCTCAAGTGTTGCTCATGGTCTTCTTGACTCTTCGAATATATCAGGATGTCATTAATAAACTCCTCATAAAACTGATTCTGGAAATTAAAATTGGAGCAAGCTACTGTTTTAAGGAGATATCTACATGTAAAGGTGAGTTTTATCCTTTTCTGCTGATTCTTATGGTTAATTGATGATTTGGAACAAGTTATGGAAGGATTTCCTAGACAAAACTCGTAAACCTTTGGAATCAGGGTTATGTAACTTGTTGAGTTATTTTACTTGAAATATAAGGTTAAGTTGGTAATAAAATTTGTTACATATGTTGAAGGGTTAAGGATGGTGCGGTTGAAAATATATGGGATCAGATTATATAAAATTTCTTTATAAAAGAAGCCTAAGAAACCCTATATGTTTGAAGTTGTCGAAAGATGCCTATGTGAGTTTCTTTATAGAATTTGGATTCAATATTAATATCAACCCTTTATATGATATAGGTAACCAGATTTAAGGAGTGAGAGGCTTCACGGGACATAGCTCACTTCTTCAATAAGGTATGTAGGGTTTTCCTTCCTCTTTCGGCATGATCTATATTAACGTGATGTAAACATAATGCTACTCTATAACAATTCCATTCTTGACAACTGGAAGTCTTTTTGTTGAGTCATGATCATATAATATCATTCTCAGAAAGTTTATTCATATGTTTTAAGTTGATAAGGTCATATAATGATAAGGTTGTCAGTCTCATAATATTGATCAGAGGAGTAATGACATTGCATCACTCGGACTGAATTCGTAAGCATGACATGTCCTTCAGTTGTTAGTCATACATATATATTATACATTCATATTTCCCTCAGAGGCCTATGGCATTATATACGTAGCTCATACGCATAAACATTGATGATATTTCCAGCAGAGGCCTATGGCGTTATTGATCGGTGTATTTTATATACACTTTTTGAGTCGTTTTTAGTTAGTCTTTTGTCCCTTTCTGTACAAATAAGTATCGTATTAGGATAGATTTTCTTTCTATTGAGTCAAAGTGGTTAAAATGGCCAAATGGCGGAAAAGGAGCTAAAAGAGGGCAAAAGAGGAGGTTCCAGAGCTAAAAGCAGAGAAAGTGGCGAACGAGGTAGAAATTCGGACCAGGTACGCGGTGCCTAAACACCGAAGTCTTTGCGGAGGTTCCAGTACGCGCTGCGGCAGCGAGATCGCGGCGCCGCGCCAAATCACCAAGTCTTCTGAAGTTTTGCCATGGCCGAAGCATGGCGGCCACGCGCGGAAAAATCGAGTTTTATGGCGAATTTACGGGCCGAGCTGCAGGGGAAAGTTAAGGGCGGTTTTGAGCCTATAAAAGGAGAACCCTAGGCAGTTTTTAAGGGTTCCCCTTCTTGCACAACACAAGATTTCTTGGATTGAAGATTGGAGACCTAAACTTAGTAATTTCTTTCCTTTTTTCTTTCTTTTATTTCAGTTTTTGTATGATGAACTTTGAATTAGTTCTTGTCATGTCAATGGCTAGGAACTAATTCTTTTATAGGGCTTTCCATGTTGATTCACTAGAAACTTATGTTATGAATTAATGCATGTCTATGGTTATTATTCTTCTTTGAGAGATTTATCCAATAATTGTTTTGAATGCTTGGTAATTAATTGACAACTAATTATCATTATATGATTTCTAATCAAACTTCGAAAGGAGGAGGTTGTGAATATGTTGTAAGTTGGGTAGACATATTTGGGTTGGGGAGGAAAATACCTCAATTATTTATGTAGTGTTAATGAGAGGCTTAAAACCCCTAATTTTACGCATGGTGCGTGACGGTTAAGTAGGTTTTTGTTCTTAATCCTCCTATAGAGTTATCCTTATCACCGAAAGGTAGAAAGGTGCAATACTGGGGTTGAGTGTTTATATATCCTTAACGGGAATATAAAACGATTTCGTAAACCTGCTAGCTCCGAGAGAAGAAGACCATAATTCATTGCATTAATAAATAACATAAGCGGATAGTTGAGGAGACATGGAAGCCCTATTCCCATCACAACTGAGGTAAACTTATAGTTAATTAGCTTTTATAATTATTAGTTATAAACCACAAAATCAAATATCAATTGCCAAATAGATACCAAAAGATAGATAGTTGGTACTTGAACCCTAATCCTTGTGGACGATATTCGGTCTTATCAAGACTATATTACTTGTCACGATAACGTGCACTTGCGTTAAAGTGTGTGCATCTTTTCGCGCATCAAGTTTTTGGCGTCGTTGCCGGGGATTAGGCATAGTTCAATATCAAATTTATCTATTTTTAATTTCTAATTTGGTTTTTAATTTTTATTTTTTATTTTTACGTTTTTTCTTTTCTTTATTTTCGGTAAAAATCAGGGTGTCGTGATTTGTTGTTTGTTTTTGATCTATTTCAGGAAATCAGTTTATGCGAAGGAGAAGAGGGGCAGACACTCTTGTTCCCTTCAATCCAGAGATTGAGAAAATGCATGTGAGCGAGAAAGAATCGGATTCTGACCTTGATAGAGATGGACGGTGTTCAAAACAACAACATGATGAGAGAAGGGTTAGGTGAAAATCAACCTAATCTAGGAATACCTCGGCAAGTACCTATGGATGTCGAGGAAAGAGTTAAGGTCCAGGCAGAAAGAAGCTTGGGAGACTATGTGCTGCCTAGAGTGAATGGAGCACAGACATGTATTAGGCTCCCTGCCATAGGAGCAAACAACTTCGAGATAAAGCGGCGATTACGAGCATGAGTACGGCCTGATGCAATTTGGAGGCTGCCCGTGGAGGATCCACACATGAACATAACTAATTTCTTGGAGCTATGTGCAACTTTCGGATATAATGGCGTTCGCGATGATCTTGTCAGTTGAGGCTATTTCCCTTCTCACTCGAGGATAGAGCAAAAGTATGGTTGAATTCCTGTAGGCCGATTCGATTTTTACATGGCATGGTGGCACGAAATTCCTAGCCAAGTTCTTTCCCCATGCAAGCGCAAAATTGAGAGGAGTTGAATAACTTCTACCAGCGGATGGAGAGTCCTTATATGAAGCTTGGGAAAGGTTCAAGGATTTCTGAGAGAAAGTGTCCACACCATTGCGTTGAGTTGTGGAACTTGGTCCACATCTTATAACGGTGGCGATACAACGGAACCATTATAGATGCAGCAGGAGTGGGGCATTCATGAGGAAAACAGCCCACGACGCTCACGAGTTATTAGAAGATATGGCCACCAACAACTATGTCACAGAAGAGAGGTCGACAAGTGGGAGGAGAACAGTGGGAGTCCACGAAATAGATGCTATTGCTGCCTTGAATGCCTAAGTGGCCCTTTTGGCGAAAGCGATTGCGACAACATACGATGTCGATGAATGCGGTGCGGATGCCTAAAAGTGAGATATGTGGTGGTCACATACATTCGATAGGTGTCCTTGGTGATCCTAATAATATACCAATGGAGCGGCGAGTGTCGGTCGTGGGTAATTATCGAGAGGCCGCAGAACAACCCTACTCCAACACTTATAATCCGGTGGAGAATCACCCAAATTTCTCATGGAGAGAGACCGAGGCAGCGAGAATCAATATAGGGGCGATGCAGAACCAGCGAACGAGTCGGCCCGCTCCGTGACCAGCATCCTCAGCGATTGATGCACTAGTTCAAGTGAAAGCGAGCAGTGAGGCGGCTTTGTTGGCACTTACCAACGCCTGCACCGGTTCGTAGCGAAGCTAGATCCTCGTTCAGAACTTGGAAACACAAGTGGGTCGGCTAAGCGAGCAAAAGCGAGCCACGGTACTGCGAGTAACACAGAGGTAAATCCAAGGGAGCAATGCCAGGCATTACAATTGAGAAGTGGAAAACAATTGGAGCAGCAGTCACCTCAGCCAGTAGTTGAGAAAAGGGCAGAGATAGAAAAAGAGAAGGTGGTTGAACCCAGCCCAGTGGTAGAGAAAACTCCAGAGAAGGAGTATACAGAGAAGATCCCATTCCCCCAGAGATTACAGCGAAAGACAGTTGATAAACAATTCTCCAAATTCTTAGAGACATTCAGGAAGCTGCATATCAACATACCTTTTATAGAGGCTTTGGAGCAGATGCCCTCTTATTTCAAGTTCATGAAGGAGATCTTGGGGAAGAAGAAGAAACTGGCAGAGTACGAAATAGTAGCACTGACGGAGGAGTGTAGTGCTATCTTGCAGAAGAAGTTGCCACCAAAACTAAAAGACCCAGGGAGCTTTACACTACCTTGCACAGTGGGCAGGGTGACATGCAACAGGGCTCTGTGTGATTTAGGGGCAAGTATAAATCTGATGCCCTTATCGGTATTCAAACGGCTGGAGTTGGGTGAAGCTAAACCAACACGGTGAGCTGCGGTGGCGATGGGGCGATGGTTCATCGAAGGGAAGATTGAGGACGTGATTGTCAAAGTAGGAAAATTCTTTTTTCCGGCGGACTTCCTCATTCTTGACATGGAAGAAGATGCGGAAATCCCTATCATATTGGGGAGACCATTCCTAGCGACGCGGAGAGCCTTGATCGATGTAGAAAGAGGAGAGTTGACATTGAGGGTGGAGAAGGAAGAAATGGTGTTTAAAGTTTTTAAACACATCATTGAGCCACCAACCATGAGTAGGTGCTTTGCAATCAGTATCATCAACCCCCGCGAGCCGTACAAGTCAACAAAGGAGATGAGCCCAGCGAGGCATGGTTTGCCAAACCTCCACAACAGCAGGTATGTGTTCCTGAACTCCCCCTTAATGATAATGCTAAGAAGAGAAGAAGAAAAAGCAAACGCAAAATGTGGAGAAAATGGATTAGTTGGGGGGTTGATCCACCCAACGGTTATTAAACTAAGGAACTTGCGTCCGCTAAAAGGCGTTAAAAAAGGCGCTACTAGGAGGCAACCCAAGGTATTTTGATTATTTTGCTTTAATATAGTAATTTTTATTAAGAAACGGTCTCACGGAGGTAGTGTTTGTGTTGTGATTGTGAGTGTAGGCAAATAAAGCGAAGGCGAAATCGAAGAAAAGCGAGATTTCGAGAAAAAGCGGGTAGCCTTTCGGCTGAAGCGGCGCGCCGAAAAGAAGAAGCGAAGTTTAAGCGCGCTGAGCGGCGCGGCGCCAAAAATCGAAAAAAATGCAAGTCTAGGCGTAGCGAGAAAATCCGAAGAGTGCGAGAATATTGGCCGCGGCTAAAAGCGAGGCGCGTGGCGGAAATCGGAAACTTAAAAACGCCCAGAAATCAGATTTGCCCCAATTCCAAAACCAAAACCTAACCGCCTTCTCCACAAAACCGAAAATCCACAAGTTACCCATATCCTCCAAATCGAACTGACCACAACCAAAACTCTTAAATTCCTAAAAACCCTTAGCTATCTCAACCAACAAAGCTCCATTCCATAGCCTCAAATCACCATTAGAAGCAAGAACATCGTGGAGAACACCATCAAAAAGGTAATCTTCACCTTTTTTTGAAAGTTGCTAGTAGTCAAAGGAGGTAATAGTTTGGAAAAGTGTTGCATTGTGAAGTAGTTTGGGTGCTGAAAAATTGATTGTGAAGTTGGAGAAGGAGTAGACAAGGAGGGTGTAGGTAGTGTGTAGTAGAGTTGAAGTTTGGGGGTGTTTGTGTTTTAGCTGCTAGATTGTTGATTGTGTTGGGGAACACTTGTGCTAATAAGTTGTAAGCTGCAGAAAGTGTTTTCAACCATGTCCGCCAGAAAAAGAAGAGCCTCCACATCCACCTCATTGCATTCTTGTTATACCCATATTTTTGGGAGTATATGCGTGAGGCGTGCGTCTGGTTAGCCTTAAAGTTTAGGCATGGGGCGTTTTTGGGCACAACTCTCACAAAGAATCATTTTTCGAATAAACGTTTTACTAGACTCGCGTAGGATAAATTAGGCTATGCCATTTCTAATTTTTGCGGATTTTTAGAGGCGAAACACTTTGGACCAACGGGAGGCGACACTTGTCACCTCCAATTGATGGATGTGAGGCGTTCATAGGGCGAATGGATGGCTTATTTTGTCTTGGAGTTGGTAGGATATTTTGTGTGCAAGTGGATAAGGTACACTTGCCCTAATCTTGGCCTTACACTTGCCTTGCACTTGGCATAATCTTGGCCATTGGTTGGCCATCCCGACCTATAAATACCCTCTTGTGATGAAGAGTTCTTCATCCACAAACTTTCTAAGTCTTGAAAAATCCTTCCCTCTCCTTGAGCATTTTCGTCAAGCCATTCCCCCATGAGTAAAGTTTGGCGAGGCCACTAGCCTGGCCGAAATCTACCCTCCCGGTAGAAAAGTTGTCTTAGTATTGTTATAATGCCCAAAATACCCTAGCCCAAATCCTTTAGTACTTAGTAGAAGTTGTGAAGAACTTCTAAGGGTTCTTGGAGCTATCGGGCGTCTGACTTTGGAGCTAAACCTCGCTCGGGATCGACTTATATCTAGGATATTATTGGGCTTACCGAGGTAAATAAACTTATCCTTCCTTTGTAATTAGAGAATACATCTTGTAGAAGTATAAGAATAAGTATAAATACTTAGAAGAATATTCTGATTATAGAATTGAACTGTATTATCACGATAGAAGGGTATAAAAGAAGAATAATTGAACTATACTTACATAGAATTTGTTTTCACGATGAACTTATATAGCTCACGGGTAGGAAGTCTTTGACTTTCCGTAGAATTGTGAACCCTCTGTTTAGAATGACCTTGAGTAGTCTAGACTTTGATAGATGTCAGTGACTATTATAGTGATTCTGCTGTGCGACATATTGACTTGGCGGAGGTTTTTAGGAAGGTATGTGATTCTTCCTAAAGCATGATATTTTAAAATATATATATAGTGCGGTAGGCGTGCGTGTTAACTGAATAATAACTACGACAATGTCTTTTGACTTAAGCCTGAATAATAACTACGGCAATGTCTTTTGACTTAAGCCTGAATAATACTTACGGCAATGTCTTGCGACTTAAGCCTAAATAATAAAGATCTTAAAAAGTCTTTCAAAAGAATTATAACACAGTTTTGAAAGAAGAAGAATAGTTGTTTTTAAAACAAGAAGCTTAAGGGTTATACTAGCTTTATGGGAAGTTAAGTATAACGGCTTAAGTTTTATAAAAAGGAACAGTTTACTTATATGTTTATAAAAGACTTGTATTGATTTCTGAAAGGTATAATAAGATGGTTTTGATGAGTAGATATATTGTGATGCTATGTGTTAGTATCTTGTAACGTTTGTGTAAAGAGGTCAGTCTTACTTATGCTTATGTTGTTTAAACTATAAGATGTTGTGTTAGTACTATATCACTCACCTCTTGAGATGATACCGGGGGTTAAGTTGCCCTCCGATGCGGGGTAGACTCAGGCGGTCTAGGTCCATGATTCGAGAATACCTCATGCGGGTCCAGGGGGCCTATGCGGAGCTACGAGAGTTCCAGGTTAGTGTGCGGGGTTATGCCTCATGCGGTCTATGTGGCCATGCGGACAACGAGTCGGGGCGATGTCGAGAGTAGCTACCCTCGATGCGGGGTTATACCTCATGCGGGCTATGTGAGTGGCCTATGCGGACTACGGAGTCGAGTTAGGCTTGCGGAATGATAATATGGGCGAGTGGCCTGCGATCATTCGCGACCTAGAAAAGACACATTCTGATTTACCTATTGTTGCTCTTGTTTATGATATGGCACTATGTGCGGTTACATTGGTTGCCGTGCGTATTTGTAAAATTGGTTTTAAAGTGATATGATTTCGTTTAAGTACTTTCTGATTTCACATACTTAGTACTGTTGTCTTGACCTCCTTGAAGCTGCGTTCATCTGCGAGTAAGAGCGGTAGTGCTAGATCCGTCCTTAGGATTTTTTGCGTTGGTGTCAGGAGCTCCATCTTCTCCGGAGGCTCTACTTTTGGGTATGATCTCCTGTATTGTAGATAGTTTTGTACATTCAGGTATGGCGGGGCCCTGTCCGCCATAGTGGTTTACTTCTTTAGAGTGCAGTAGTCTGTGTACATTTGGGATGTAGCTGCAAAACTTGGTTTATATATATTATGCGAAAGCGACTTTCTCATATAAAGCGTGTCTAAATTTTCATTTGATTCTTGTCTTGTTTTATATTCCGCTGATTTTCTCGATGTATGACTACTTGGGTGCGGGTAAGGCACGATCACGAACCGGGCAGTCGTGACAAAAGTGGTATCGAGCGATTAATCCTCGGAAAGTGTCTGACCGTATCTAGTAAGTCTTGATTATCGGTGTGTTGTGCACCACACCAATGATCGAGGAGGCTATAGGATATTTAGGATTGGTTTCCATTCTTCTCACTCGAGATCGTGCTTTAGAGGCGTGTTATAGGTTGGGCCCTCTAACGTATTCCTTTTCATGCGATTATGCCTCGCGTAAGGCAACCGGTCCCGGAAGGGCAAGGCGATCGAGGAGCTGCTAGCATGACAAAGTCACGAGGGCTCGAGCCAGTCTATACCGAGACGGCGAGTTCCACGACGCCGCCGACCCCGAGAGGTTTAGGGCGCGGCGATGGTGAGAGACCACAGTACCTACACCTCGGTCCACGGCTGGAAGCGAGATGAGATGGGTTCTGAGAGATGGCCCGATTCTTGGCGGGATCGTGGCGAACATGAGGCAGTGGATCTGGCGATTCGATTCGGCCCGATCGCACCGTTGTTCACCCAGGCGGATAGTTTGAGGCTACGGGATTTCTGAGTTTTAGCCCGCGAGTTTTACGGGTGGCGGAGGATGATCGCGGAGTTCATCCGTCGGCTCTGAAGGATCGTCACGGGTGATCAAGGCCTCGGAAGACCGAGTCTGTGACGCCGGTTCGCATCAGTGCGTGATACCGCGATCGATTGGTTTGATTCGTGGGAGTTATCCGGGAAACACGTGTCCCACTTGGGATGAGTTCTCGGAGGCTTTCCTCACTCACTTCTTGCCTCGCGAGATGAGAGAGCGCGGTGGCAGATTTTCTGCTTGAGGCAGAGGGGCCTTGATTAGAAGTACAATGTCGAGTTCGATTCGTTGGCTCGATATGTCCCTGCGTTGGTAGCGAATATGGAGGGCGAGTGCATCGTTACGTCACGGGGCTAGATGATTATATGGCGAGTCTTGTGCGGGTGTGGCTCTTGACGAGCATGGATATTACCCGTATGCGAGCTCGCGCCCAGATGCGAGGCGCGAGGTCGGCGAGTGGGCGACGGCGAGAAGAAGGCGGGGCGGGAGAGGTCTTACGGTGGCTATCGTGGTGGCGGCCTCGGCGATCTAGGTGCACCACGGCCGGCTCGAGCACTTCTGCCGTCCTCGGCCGCACGGCGAGTATTCGAGGCGAACCGGGGCCCAGGGCTTGAGCGTCGAGCGGCGAGTGCGGCGATCGGGACCACCCGCCGGTGTGGCCGTCACGGTAGATCCCATTACGGAAGTGTGGTGCGCTACGGAGCTTATTCTGATTGTGGCGGCGGTCACTGCGGCTGTCCGGCCGGCGTGGTGGTAGAGCTCGACGCCGAGTGCATTGTCGGTTCTTCGTCCCTACGATTACACGCCCGGAGGCGGTACTCGTGGACCAGCCAGTCGCGGCGAGTCGTGCGCGGGTCCCGATTCTAGCGGTCCTCGAACGCATTTATGCCTTGTCCGGCGGGATCGGGAGGCCTCACCGATGTCGTCACAGTACCTTATCGGTTCGGTTTTGATGTGTATGCCTTGATAGATCCGGGTTCTACTGTCATATATCTCCCTTATTGCTAGTAGGATAGGGATAGAGCACGAGTCCATGAACCGCTTTCGAGGTAGCTACGCCGATGGGTGATTCGGTGGTAGCTCGGCGGGTATTTAGGGCTTGTCCGGTGACCATTTGCGATCGTCGGACCACTGGCCAAACTTGATAGAGTTGGACATGGTGATTCGATGTGATCATGGGTATGGATTGGCTAGCTTCTTGCTACGCCAATGTAGACTGCCGGGAGAGAGTAGTACGATTCCAGTTTCCTGAGGAGCCGGTTGTTGTATGGGAGGGGAACACTGTATCGCCGAGGGGTAAGTTTATTTCTTACCTCAAGGCTAGGAAGATGGTGCAGAAGGGGTATATCTACCATCTCGTTCGGGTATTTGATACTGAAGCTGCGGTACCAGATTTTGATCGATTCGATGGTCAGAGAGTTCCCAGACGTGTTTCCAGACGACCTCCCGGGTATCCCTCCAGAGAGGGAGATCGAGTTTTGTATAGACGTGTTGCCAGACACTCGGCCTATTTCCATTCCGCCATACAGAATGGCACCTGCCGAGTTGAGAGAGTTGAAGGATCAGCTTAGGGATTTGCTGGAGAAGGGCTTCATCAGGCCTAGTGTTTCTCCTGGGAGGCGCGGTATTGTTCGTGAAGAAGAAGGGCGGGGCCAGCTGCGCATGTGTGTTGATTCTGACGGTGAACAAGGTGACCATTAAACGAATACCCCCTTCCCGGGATTGATGATTTGTTCGACCGATTGCGAGCGCGAGATGTTTCTCAAGATTGATCTGCGATCGGGCTATCATCGAGTTAGTCGAGAGAGGTGGATGTCCACAGGGTGCATTCGGACGATGCGGGCATTATGAGTTGTGGTCATGTCTTTTGGGTTGACAAATGCTCGTGATATTCATGGATTTGATGAGCGAGTGTTCAAACCATTTTGGACACGTTTGTGATAGTGTTCATTGATGATATCTTGGTTTATTCGCTCGGGCGAGAGCATGCGGAGCATTTGAGGCTGTCTTGTGATTCTCGAGACCAGCGATTATCGCCAAGTTTTCCAAATGTGAGTTTTGGTTGACTTGGTGGCTTTTCTTGGGCATATTATGGGTGATGGCATTCAGTGGATCTGGCCAAGATCGAAGCGATCGGGACTTGGCCTAGAACTCTTACTCAAGCCAGGTTCGCGGTTTACGGGCCTTGCGAGTTATTATCGGCGGTTCGTAGAAGTTTGCTATCTCTGCACCATTGACTAGGCTGACTCGAAGCGGCTAAGTTTGATGGTGATGCGTGTGGCGGGGTTTCGATTCTTGAAGGAGAGGCGGCGCGCCCGTTCTTACTCTTCCGGAGGTCGGATGGTTATGTCGTGTATTGTGATCGTCGGGCATCGGGCTGGGATGTGTGTTGATGCGGCAGGTAGAGTTATAAGCGTCGCATCCGGCGACTTAAGAAACACGAGAGGAACTACCCGCATGATTTGGAGTTGGCGGTGTGATTCACGCTTTGAAGATCGGAGGCACTATTTGTATGGGGTTCACGTGGATATTTATACTGACCACAGAGCCTCCGGTATATCTTCGACCGGAGGAGTGAACTTACGGCGAGGCGGTGGTTAGAGTTGCTTAAGGATTACGATGTTGATATCCTGTACCACGGGAAGGCGATGTTGTGCGTATGCTCTTAGTCGTAGGTCGATGGGAGCCTATCGGATGTGCGGCTAGAGAGGAGGGCATGGTTCGTGATTTGCATCGATTAGCGAGCCTTGGTGTCCGTTTGATTGATTACGATAGCGGTGGGGTTAGAGTTCGTGAGGTTGCGAGTCTTCCATCGTCGAGAGGTGAAGAGGCAATTTGAGGATCGATTCGACACGCGTTATCGTGATCTGGCTCTTCGTGAGGAATGGTCCTTTTGAGGTAGCACTGATGGGGTGCTAAGATTTGAAGTGCGAGTTGTGTGTTCGGATGTTTGAGGACTTGGCGGCGAGTTCTTGGGAAGCACTGCGGCGCGTTACTCTATCCGTCGAGTCGACCAAAATGTACCACGACGCTTAGATCGTGTATTGGTGGGATGGATTGAAGAGGGGCGTTGCGAGTTCGTAGCTCGATGTCCGTGTTGTCGGCCGGTGAAGGTAGAGCACGAGGCACGGTGGTTTATTCTGACGATAGAGATCCGACACGGAAGTGGGAGGTGATCAACATGGACTTCATCACGGGATTGTCGCACTCGGAGGAGACATGATTCTATATGGGTTATCGTCGACGGTGTGAAATCAGCCCACTTTCTTCCGTCGGGACGACTTTTGGTGAGGATTATGCGGACTTTACATCAGAGATCGTCGGTGCATGAGTCCCTATTTCGATCATATCGACGCAGAGGCCCGATTTCGGCTAACCGGAGGTCCTTCCGAAGGGTTTGGGGGCGAGTGAGCACGAGTCGCATTCCATCCACGAGCAGACGGACGGTGGCGCACTATCCGGACTCGAGGATATCTGCGAGCTGTGTTATTGACCGAGGGTAGTGGGAGGATCATTTGCCTCTAGTTGAGTTCGCGTATAATAATAGCTATCACTCCGGTATTCGGATGGCGCCTTATGAGGCCTTGTATGGGAGGAAGTGCGGATCGCGATAGGCTGGTTCGATGTGGCGAGTGCGATTAGTGGGACCAGATTTGGTGCGTGAGCGATGGATAAGGTAAAGCTTATCGGGAGAGGTTCTTGTGACTCGAGTCGGCGAAGTCATATCACGGATCATCGTCGTCGGCATCCGAGTTCGAGGTTGATGATTGGGTTTTCTGAAGGTGTCGCCCATGAAGGGTGTGAGTGAGACATTATATTGAAGAAACTTCGGCCCAAGGTACATTGGGCCTATCGGTTGTCGCGAGGTAGGCAAGGTTGCTCTGAGTTGGATCTGCCGTCCGATGCGGAGGCGATGCATCCGGTGTTTCATGTTTCTATCTTTGAGGAGATGTATCGGGGATCCATCTAGGGTGCATCCGATTGCGATGTCGGTGGCCAGGGGTTATCGTATGAGGAGATTCCCATAGCGATAATCGATCGTCAGGTTAGGCGTCTGCGGACCAAGGACGTGGCTTCCGTCAAAGTTCTGTGGCGGAACGAGCTCAGGGAGGAGATGACGTGGGAAGCTGAGGAGGACATGAGGCAGAAGTATCCTCACCTATTCCCCACACCTCCAGGTAATTCACTTTCCTACTTATAAATTTTCATTATCGTTTATGCCTAAGTGTTGTTCTGTGGCCGTGTGTGGCATTTGCAACTGTTTAAGTTATGAAGAATCTTATCGTTAACTGTCTTGGGAAGGAACATTCGGGACGAATGTTTCTAAGGAGGGGAGAATGTTATACCCCGTATTTTTCCGGAGTATGTACGTGAGGCGTGCGTCAAAGTTTAGCCTTAAAGTTTAGGCATGGGACGTTTTTTGGGCACAACTCTCACAAAGAATCGTTTTTCGACGAAACATTTTACTAGACTCGCGTAGGATAAATTCCGGCTATGCCATTTCTAATTTTTGCGGATTTTTCCGAGAGACGAAACACTTTGGACCAACGGGAGGGCGACACTTGTCACCCTCCAATTGATGGATGTGAGGCGTTCATAGGGCCGAATGGATGGCTTATTTTGTCTTGGAGTTGGTAGGATATTTTGTGTGCAAGTGGATAAGGTACACTTGCCCTAATCTTGGCCTTACACTTGCCTTGCACTTGGCATAATCTTGGCCATTGGTTGGCCATCCCTTGACCTATAAATACCCCTCTTGTGATGAAGAGTTCTTCATCCACAAACAAGCTTTCTAAGTCTTGAAAAATCCTTCCCTCTCCCTTGAGCATTTTCGTCCAAGCCATTCCCCTCGAGTAAAGTTTGGCGAGGCCCCTAGCCTAGCCGAAATCTACCCCTCTTGGTAGAAAAGTTGTCTTCTAGTATTGTTATAATGCCCAAAATACCTAGCCCAAATCCTTTAGTACTTAGTAGAAGTTGTGAAGAACTTAAGGGTTCTTGGAGCTATCGGGCGTACAACTTTGGAGCTAAACCTCGCTCAGGATCGACTTATATCTAGGATATTATTGGGCTTACCGAGGTAAATAAACTTATCCTTCCTTTGTAATTAGAGAATACATACTGTAGAAGTATAAGAATAAGTATAAATACTTAGAAGAATATTACAGTATAGAATTGAACTGTTATCACAGTAGAAGGGTATAAAAGAAGAATAATTGAACTATACTTACATAGGACTGTTTTCACAGTAGACTTATATAGCTCACCGGGTAGGGAAGTGCTGCCCGACTTTCCGTAGAATTGTGAACCCTCTGTTTAGAATGACCTTCAGAGTAGTCTAGACTTTGATAGATGTCTGTGACTATTATAGGCTGATTCTCTGCGCGCGACATATTCAACTTGGCAGGAGGTTTTCGCCGAGAAGGTATGTGATTCTTCCTAAAGCATGATATTTTAAAATATATATATAGTACGGTAGACGTACACGTGTTAACTGAATAATAACTACGGCAATGTCTTTTGACTTAAGCCTGAATAATAACTACGGCAATGTCTTTTGACTTAAGCCTGAATAATACTTACGGCAATGTCTTGCGACTTAAGCCTAAATAATAAAGATCTTAAAAAGTCTTTCAAAAGAATTATAACACAGTTTTGAAAGAAGAAGAATAGTTGTTTTTAAAACAAGAAGCTTAAGGGTTATACTAGCTTTATGGGAAGTTAAGTATAACGGCTTAAGTTTTATAAAAAGGAACAGTTTACTTATATGTTTATAAAAGACTTGTATTGATTTCTGAAAGGTATAATAAGATGGTTTTGATGAGTAGATATATTGTGATGCTATGTGTTAGTATCTTGTAACGTTTGTGTAAAGAGGTCAGTCTTACTTATGCTTATGTTGTTTAAACTATAAGCTGTTGTGTTAGTACTATATCACTCACCTCTTGAGATGATACCGGGGGTTAAGCTGCCCTCCGATGCGGGGTAGACTCAGGCGGTCTGGGACCATGATTCGAGAATACCTCATGCGGGTCCAGGGGGCCTATGCGGAGCTACGAGAGTTCCAAGTTAGTGTGCGGGGTTATGCCTCATGCGGTCTATGTGGCCATGCGGACAACGAGTCGGGGCGATGCCGAGTAGCTACCCACCGATGCGGGGTTATACCTCATGCGGGCTATGTGAGTGGCCTATGCGGACTCACGAGTCGAGTTAGGCTTGCGGAATGATAATATGGGCGAGTGGCCTGCGATCATTCGCGGCCTAGAAAAGACTATTCTGATTTACCTATTGTTGCTCTTGTTTATGATATGGCACTATGTGCGATTACATTAGTTGCTTGTGCATATTTGTAAAATTGGTTTTTAAAGTGATATGATTTCGTTTAAGTACTTTCTGATTTCACATACTTAGTACTGTTATCGACCTCCTTGAAGTGCGTTCATGCCGCGGTAAGAGCGGCAGTGCTAGATCCGCATCCTTAGGATCTTTTGCGTTGGTGTCGTGAGCTCCATCTTCTCCGAGGCTCTACTTTTGGGTATGATCTCCTGTATTGTAGATAGTTTTGTACATTCGAGGTATGGCGGGCCTGTCCCGCCATAGTGGTTTACTTCTTTAGAGTGCAGTAGTCCTATTGTACATTTGGGATGTAACTGCAAAACTTGGTTTATATATATTATGCCGAAAGGCGACTTTTTCTCATATAAACTGTGTCTAAATTTTCATTTGATTCTTGTCTTGTTTTATATTCCGCTGATTTTCTCTGATGTATGACTACTTGGGTGCCCGGGTAAGGCACCAGTCACGGGCCCCGGAACGGGTCGTGACAATTACGATGATACTAGGTTTGTGAGCTACGAAGCCTTCCAAAGATACAAAAAGCTTAGTACTAGGCCCTTAATCCCACGAAGAGAATGGACTATCGGAGAGTCGTTTGGGGAAGAGGATGTTTATGAGCCCATTCGGGCAATGATTGAGTTAAGGGGGTGGAGGAGATTTGTAAATCCGGAGAAGATAGCACCAATGAACACAACAATGGTGCGTGAATTCTATGTCAACTTTCCCGAGAAGGTGGAAAGGGGGTGCTTTGTAAGGGGAAATTATGTACTGTGATGTGAAGATGTAAATACACAATTGAAGGCGGTTGATGTTGAAGAAAGTTGTGATTGGAACCACTTTAGAACATGGTCTAGAAGACCTCCAACATCGATCGAATAACATCGCGAACCTGATGAGCTACCACAGGGCTGCATTTGATCTTGCAAGAAATGGGTCAAGAAGGGTCGGCAGTGCGGTTCAACCAGCGACCAAGGGTTGGCTATATTTCATCAGTGCCCGTCTGATCCCATCAACGCACTTCACCAGAGTGTCAGAAGATAGGATCAAATTGATTTATGGGATCATGACGGGGAAAACAATTGATGTGGGGAAAGAAATAGTGCAGAGCATTGAGGAAATCAGCAGGTTGGTGACAACAGGTGGATTGGGACATGGCTCAGTTATCACCAAGTTATGTCACATGAATGGGGTCCCAATCCTACCCACTGATACTAATGAGAGAAACCAACTGCCTGTGTCCTATGGAATAGTGCACTCTTTTCCAGACCCAAGCCCCCCAGCAGCAAGAAGAAGAGCACAACCAGCGGTGCGTGGCAGAGGCGCGATGAGCGAATGAGCACGAAAGCAGGCTCATATGCGGAGGCCTAGCCACCACCTACCGCATTGAGAACCTCCAGGTGCCTATGATGGAGCGATTGCTCCAAAACCGAAGAATGATGATGCAACATTTCGACCACGATAATACAAGGACAACATGAGTTGAGACAAAGGGCAACAAGAATTGAGGCGGGAAGCAACAACAGTTGCACCAGCAGTTTGACGAGATGAGTTCCCTGTTCAACCAATGGTCGATGCATTATCCACCGCCACCACCATTTTAGCCAAAGTCTGTAAGTGTCTTATTTCTTTTATTGTCTTTGAGTCTACACACATTGGGGACAATGTGTGATTTAAGTTTGGGGGGTGTTTTATTTGTGTCTTATTTGTGTTTTATTTGTGTTTTTGTTGTTTTTATGTATTTTTGAGTCACAATTTTTTTTTCTTTTAAGTCATAAATTGTCTGTCAAAAGATCATGTATGTTGTAGTTGCTAGAAACACCTAGTGAAGTAAGGTGGAATAATGTAATGGAATTGAAGCAACTATCTAAACACCTAGGTTAGATATGCCAAAAACTCACAAAATCTGTCTATTTGGAGTTTCTTGCTTGAATTGTGCATGCTAAATGATGAATACTTATGTGTTATGATTGCTTGCTATTTGAGGCGAAATAGTTAGGATATGCATGTTAGGGAGATGACTCAGACATTTCTTTGATAACCAATTCTTACCACTCTTTTCTATCCCGGACTTTAAAAGTATCCCTAGTCAGCCCCATTGAGCCTAAAAATTGAAACTTCTTCTTTGACACCCTATATTCCCACAAACTGTGCCATAAGTAAAAATGTGAAATAGTGGAATAAATTGTGTTAAAAAAAGAGACAAAAAAAGAGTGAACAAAAGTGATGCACCCCAATAAAAAAGTAATAAGAAATAGGCAAAAGCCTAAGTTTGGGGGTGCTTGTTATTATGATACACTTCACTCTCCCAAAACAAAAGAGGGGAAAGATAGATTTAAAGTGAAGAAAAGAATCAAAAGAAAAGGGAAACAATGAAAAGCTAAAGAGCTTATGGTACACAAAAATGAGCTTAAATGCCTATTTTTACCTACCTATACCTAAGCCTACATTACAACCCTCAAAGTCCTGAAGATCTCTTTTATGCTTATCCAAGATTAGTGGAGAATAGCAAGTAAAAATGTCATAGGATTTTTGAATTTATATGCATGATTCAGTAAGTTGACTTCCATTAAGCATGATAAAAATGAGTTTGCGTAAAATCTAGCTTAATGTGTTTAGTGTGCTAAAATTTTATGTTATATGTTCCTGCATATTATTCTGCTAACCTTCATGTTTTTCTAGATAACACTAATGCAGCAAAAGTGATCAATGTCAGTGAGTCTTTTATTTTTCGTTTTCTTGAGTCCTTTATTTCTTTCTTTCTATCTTTTCTCGAGGGCGAGCAAAGGTTAAGTTTGGGGGTATTTGATCGGTGTATTTTATATACACTTTTTGAGTCGTTTTTAGTTAGTCTTTTGTCCCTTTCTGTACAAATAAGTGTCGTATTAGGATAGATTTTCTTTCTTTTGAGTCAAAGTGGTTAAAATGGCCAAATGGCGGAAAAGGAGCTAAAAGAGGGCAAAAGAAGAGGTTCCAGAGCTAAAAGCAGAGAAAGTGGCGAACGAGGTAGAAATCCGGACCAGCGCCGCGGCGCCTAAACACCCGAAGTGCTGCAGAGGTTCCAGCGTATGCGCTGCCACAGCAGCGAGATCGGGCAGCGCCAAATCACCGGCATTACGAAGTTTGTGGCCGCTGGCCCACAGCGCGGCCGCGGAAAAATCGAGTTTTATGACGAATTTACAGGCCAGCTGCGGGAAAGTTAAGGGCGGTTTTGAGCCTATAAAAGGAGAACCCTAGGCAGTTTTTAAGGGTTCCCCTTCTTGCACAACACAAGATTTCTTGGATTGAAGATTGGAGACCTAAACTTAGTAATTTCTTTCCTTTTTCTTTCTTTTATTTCAGTTTTGTATGATGAACTTTGAATTAGTTCTTGTCATGTCAATGGCTAGGAACTAATTCTTCTATAGGGCTTTCCATGTTGATTCACTAGAAACTTATGTTATGAATTAATGCGTATACATGGTTATTATTCTTCTTTGAGAGATTTATCCAATAATTGTTTTGAATGCTTGGTAATTAATTGACAACTAATTATCATTATATGATTTCTAATCAAACTTCGAAAGGAGGAGGTTGTGAATATGTTGTAAGTTGGGTAGACATATTTGGGTTGGGGAGGAAAATACCTCAATTATTTATGTAGTGTTAATGAGAGGCTTAAAACCCCTAATTTTACGCATGGTGCGTGACGGTTAAGTAGGTTTTTGTTCTTAATCCTCCTATAGAGTTATCCTTATCACCGAAAGGTAGAAAGGTGCAATACTGGGGTTGAGTGTTTATATATCCTTAACGGGAATATAAAAGCGATTTACGTAAACACTAGCTCCGAGAGAAGAAGACCATAATTCATTGCATTAATAAATAACATAAGCGGATAGTTGAGGAGACATGGAAGCCCTATTCCCATCACAACTGAAGTAAACCTATAGTTAATTAGCTTTTATAATTATTAGTTATAAACCACAAAATCAAATATCAATTGCCAAATAGATACCAAAAGATAGATAGTTGGTACTTGAACCCTAATCCTTGTGGACGATATTCGGTTTTATCAAGACTATATTACTTGTCACGATAACGTGCACTTGCGTTAAAGTGTGTGCATCTTTTCGCGCATCAGTTATATACACAACTTATACATACACAACATTAATGATATTTCCCTCAGAGGCCTACGAATTTATATACGTGATTAGTATATATATCTACATAGTTTGAGACACTGTGGCATTATATGTTTTAGGTGGTATATCTATTTTCCTTTATTATTGTTGGCTTATTTACGGTCGATTATGTCCTACATATTCAATACATCTGTCATACTGATGTCTCTTCTGGGGCACTGCATTTCATGCCAGTATGTACAGATAGATAGAGCGACTGTTGCGATATTTCTGTGCGCTAACGCAAGTGTACGTATCGCTTAAAGTAATAAAGTCTGTAAGACCGAGTTATCGTCCACAGAGACTGGTTTGTCAAGTACCGAATATCTAATAAATGGTATCTATTTGGTTAACGCTCTTTTGTTTGGGGTTTTTAAACTAAGAATTAAAACTAAAGTAATTTGCAGAAAATAAACTAAGATGATGATATTTAGGGTTTAAAACAATTATGAAAGGAATTAGGGTTTTCAATCTCCTCAACTATCCACTCTTTCACTTGTTAATGCAAACTAATGATTCTTCTTGCTATTGAGATAGCAGGTTAACTAATCTGTTCTATATTCTGGTTAGGACATATAGAAAATCAACCTTATGCAGAAACCTTCTATATTTCTATGATAGATTTTACCACACATGAGGATTAAGAATAATAACCTTAAACACTACACAAGTATCGGGGTACTTTCGTCCACGATTTTAACCTATGTCTAAATAACTACAGCATATTCAAATCTCACCTTTCAGATTTTGATTCGAAATCATATAAGTTATGAAAATTAGTGATTAGCTAATTTTCAAACAATCATAGCAATGTTGAATAGATCTCAATAACATAGAAGAAGAATCACTAAATATGCATTAAGTCATGAAAGAGTTTTAAGCGATTCAATGGAAAACCCTAATAAAGAAATTAGCTCCTAGACATGCTAAGAACTATTTAACAAATCCAACATAAATGAATTAAATAAAGTAAAGAAAAAGAACTTGAACAAGAGTAGTCTCCAATCTTGTAGCTTTTTCCTCCTTTCTAGCCTCCAAAGTATGATATGAAATAAGACAGGGTTTCAGGGTTTCATATCTGAGAAAAACTGTGTTTCGGACCCTTTTACCCTTCTGAAATTCGGCCCAGAAATCTTAAAACACGCGTCGGCACCGCGGCGCTGAAAAATCAGAGGCTCTCTGGACTTTTGGCGTCGCGGCCCTGCATTTTGGCGCCGCGGCACTTTAATGCATGTAGACCCCGTGCGGTTGAAAGTGTATTTTTTGTTTGATTTCATCTGATTTCTTCTATGCTTCTTAGGTTTGATTTCTTGGTCTTTTATTGTGCAATTTCATCCTCAAAAGCAATATTTTCTCCTTATGACCGATGTGACTCAAAAGAAGGAAAACACACCTAACACTATACTAAACGCAAAAGAACAGTTGAAAATACTAACTAAAAATGACTCAAATGTGTGTATAAAATAGACTCAACAGCGATGCTCCTCCTTAGTAGGTGATCTGCTCAGTTGTGATATTGTCGCACTCCATTCTCTTAGAGCTGCAGTATAGGAGTCCTTATGTACTATTTTATATATGCTACTAGTGTTTTGGGATATGGAGGGGCCCTGTCCTGACCGTTGTTACGTACATATTACTCTTAGAGGCTTGCAATCTTATGTATAATAGATGTTGGTATGTCGTGGCCGAGTTGGCCCTTTTTTTATTATCACTACACTCATATAGTGTTTTTGTTGACCCTGGCTATTTGTATATATATGTATCCTGCTGGACTCTTCTGCATGCAGGTTGTCGTTCCATGTATCGTATGGTTATTTGGAGGACTTGTTGGCCCAAGATTCATATTATAGGATTAGGATACTATAGTTGTACGCTCAAACCTTAAGGTGTTGGGTGTCGGTCGTACCCCCAAAGGTTGGGGTGTGCCAAAATTGGTATTAGAGCAGGGTTGTGCTAGAGAGTCTGCACGATGTATCTAGTAAAGTCTTGTTTATGGGTGTGTTGTGCACCACAGTTATAAGTAGGAGGCTATATGATATTTATGATGGTTAGTTTTCTTCTTGATCGAGATTGTGTGATAGTGCTAAATTATAAGTGTTCACTCTTAATCCCCATATTGTTTATGTTCTCAGTTATGCCTACTACTAGTAGACGATAGGAGCTTCTGTGAAGAATAGATGAAAAGATGGGATAGGGTGCCAGTCAGGTACCACCCGTTGACCCGAGGAGACAAGAGCACCAAGATGAGGTTGTATGTCTAGCCTCCAGGACTCCACCCCCACCACCACCTCCAAGGGGCCGAGGGGAGCTGATGTGCCTCTAGTTCCTCCTCCAGTTGTGCCTGATCAGGACTTAGATATGCAAAGTGCGATAAAACTATTGACTCAACTAGTGGCCTCTTAGGACCAGTATCAGACTCCCGATATTGTTGATAGGGCTGTGAGTGTGAGCGTTTGGGATTTCATTAACCTGGACCCTCTAGTATTTGCAGAGACAAATTCCAATGCGGACCCATAGAATTTTTTGGATAGGATGCAATAGACCTTACAAGTTATGCAGGAAATGGATGCTGAGACAGTAGAGTTGACTTTTTATAGATTGTGGGTTGTGGCCGTGACCTGGTTTGAAACTTGGGAGCAGGAACGAGAACCCCAAGCCCCAACTTTAGGCAGGAGGGGGTTCTCCAAAGTGTTTTTACAATAGTATATGTCGGTCGTGCTTTGACGAGTCAGGCGAGATAGGTTCTTACATTTGAAGCAGGGTAATATGAGTGTCAGAGAATATAGCCTACCGTTCAACTCCTTAGCTAGGTTTGCTCCCACGATTATTGCCGAGTTCAATAATTTGTTAATGGTTTGGGGCTATATTTGGTGAATGAGTGAACGACAGCTTCGCTAAATCCGAATATGGACATCTCCCGTATTCAGGCTGTCACGACCCGAACCGACGGGCCGCGACTGGTGCCCTACTTGGGCACCCTTATACCCACACATCACATATACCCAGCGGAAGCTTAAGAAAACTTATAATCTCATAAAATAAAAACAGGCAAGCCGACAAGGCTGCCACTATATACAGGATATGTCCAAAACGAACTACAATGGTACATGTCCAACCCACAAATGACTACAGACCTCTAAGAATAAGACAGTAACTATGACGGGACAAGGCTCCGCCGTACCCCTGAATATACATAAGCCATAATGGAATACCTGCACCAAAACGACTAAGCTCTGGAACAATGGAGCTATCCCAAAAGCTGAGCGAAGATCCTAAGCTCGAGGATCACCAAACTGAGTACCTATACCTGCGGGCATGAACGCAGCCCCCGAAGGGGGTCAATACAATAAGGTACCAAGTATGTAAACATAAAGTACAGTAATTAAAATCATAATTGGCCAAAGAATGACAGGGACAAGTATAAAAATCAAATATCAGATCCAATCGTGCCATATAACTGTCATGTATGTATATCATATCTCGGCCCTCTGGTGAGGGGCTCGATGGAATCATCACTATAACGCGTCCCGGCCCTCTGGTGAGGGACTCGGTGTATCACTGTACCACTGTACCACTGTACCACTGTACTTTATAAAAATAAGAATCAACTGTGCCCTTTAAAAATAGAAAATCAACTGTATTTTTTTAAAACTGAGAGTCGTACCAAAATTAGGGACACCTGCCCATAAAATCATAATATATATACATATATAATGCCTGAGTATCTCGTACTCACATCACGGAGGTCGGTCCATGGAATCAAATATAACCGCATAAGTATCTTGTACTCGCATCATGGATACATGTCCATAGAATCATAGGGCCGCATGAGTATCTTGTACTCACATCATGGATCTTGTCCATGGAATCAAATATAACCCGCATGAGTATCTTGTACTCGCATCATGGGTTGCAAGAACATGGAATCATTTAATATAAATGCACGCATGAGTATCCTGTACTCGCATCACGGAGGTCGGTCCATGGAATCATAATACATAAATGTTATCCTGTACTCGCATCACGGAGGTCGGTCCATGGAATAATAATATATAAATACACGCATGAGTATCATGTACTCGTATCACAGAGGTCGGTCCATGGAATAATAATACATAAATACACGCATGAGAATCCTGTACTCGCATCACGGATACATGTCCATGAAATCACATATCCGGCCCTTAAGTGAGGGACCCGGTGAAGTGAAATAATAATACTTTGCACGAATAGCTATCATGAGCCACCATGTAATTTAAATCATCTTTTGACTCTCAATAATATCATTTAAAATGAACTTTCACTTATTAAAACCAAGGCACTATCATATCATTAAGGATTAGGATCCAATAGAGCTATGTACGTCCGCCGTACACTCACACTTATAACATCAAGGCACTTTCACTTTTAAAGTCAAGACACTTACACTTTTAAAATCAAGTCACTTTCACTTTTAAAGTCAAGACACTTACACTTTTAAAATCAAGTCACTATTACCTCATGTACCACAAGAAATCTGGACTCATTTAATATACGTACGTCCACCGTACACTCACTTTATAAAGATCATGCCAAAAAAAGGATAGTTTCACATACCACTTGTCGTCTGTACCAACTTGATAATCTAAATTTGTCTCGCTCCTCTGGCTAACATTATGGAAACATTTGCATGGTGATAACCAATCTGAATTGCCAAATTAATTCATTTTATGAGCCGTTAGTAGGTTATATATTTATATAATGATCTTATCTAATCAGCTGTGAACTAGAAAATGTAAAACGAACTGGTTATATCTTAGTTTCTATGCAGATGGAAGTCTTAGTCATTTCAATAATTGATTGTCGATACCTTTTTTTCAATTAACGCTGCAATGGCTTATTTTTAACACGTTTACCACCAAAATCAGTCTCAACGCTTAATACTTATTAGTGCTGTAACTTGACAAGGTCAACTCGACTCCAATTCTTACTAAAAACTCTTACCAACATCTCTCATAAGACTTGGTAAAGACTTAGGAATAACTTAGACATGCTTTCAGCATTGAATCAATAACATGAATATTCACTCCTTAACTTCTAAGAGTAGAATAACTTTTGAAACAATACCACAGTTATGGTTCATACGTAGAACATGTCAAAAGAAAGAAGGAATAGTTCACATACCTTATCGGCTATACCAACACGACAAGTATAATATGTCTCAAATAGGTACTTCAACCTATAATGACAACAACACGTCTATCAACTTCATGAATACTAGTATACGCTATACCATATAATGACTCTCCTTTCACATAAAAAAAAATCGGGCAGCACTTCCCCTATTTATACCTTATCCACAACTTCCAAACGAGGCTAATAACATCAATAACCAAGCACCAATTAAGGGCATAACCAAAACAGCAACCAAGGTGATTCACACACCTATTTCTCACGTAAAACAACCCCTTAATCCTTACTAAATAGTCCACGAAAACAGTCCATATTCCAACAACAATGAGGGTAAGATATGAAGTCTTTCTACACCTTTCTACACCCTCATTCCTTTAGGACATACGTTATCAATTACCACATCTAAACATGCATAAACAGTGACTAAATTTCCAGCATATACACGCATAAAACAGCCCTTAAAACAGCACAACAACGTCCCACAGTTTTATATATTCTCGGCCAACATCCAATACCAAAGTCCTTTTCACAATTCCTTACAATCCAATTCAAGTTTCAATACTTTAATATAAACCATTTCAACTTTCAATAACAATATTTCCTTCAATCTAACATGCACTTAGTGACGATAATAACAATAACAACCAACGAATCCAATATGAATCAAAACAGTCCATTAAATCGACTAACATGCCAAATGTCACATGCACTTCTTATTCTCCATTTTCTTAACACAAGTTCACCTCTTAACTATAACAACATGTAATTTTCAATTACTTTAAGAGGAAGAAGAATTCTTACCTTATTTTTAGCCCAAAACTGTCCACAAGTTTCGGCCATTACCACCTCCTTTTGCACCACTTCTTCAAGTTACACTAACATACATGTATCTTCTACAAGCTTGTAACCATCTTACTTTCTTGAACTAATTAATTAAACATGTGAATGATCAAAATTGGGTGTCAACAGTGGCGATCTTCATTTTTTCTGATAAGTAAGATAGTAATGGCGGAAGATTTGTTAATTTTGGAATATTAAGTGGAGAATAAAGAGAAAAAGAACAAAGAAGAAAAAAATGAATAAAAAGAATTAAAAAAAAATTTAGCCTTCCCACGAGCATGTTATGTGTGAAATCACACAACTTATCAAATCAGCAAAAAATGTCTAAATTGAACAGTAGGGGCCCACCTGAGGTGTCTAAATGGAACACTTACTTGAGGTGTTTAACTAAAGAATATCACCAACCACAAGGGGCCTGCAATGTGTTCGGCCTAAAAAAATTTGAGTAACGGATATTAACGGTTTACGTTAACTCATATGCACAAACAAAATGCGTTAAGGTAAAAATTTGTTTTTACACCTTACTTTGGTCATTTTGGCTACTTTTTGGGTTATTTAGGCTCCTGACTCAATAAAAAGCTGAGCTGGGAATTCAAGCCCTCGCTCCAAAAGAGTAGCACAAAATAGGGACACATGAATAGATAGATTTAGGATCTATCAAAGCAAATACCGCATGTGAGCAAACTATGAGTATACATGTAATCACTGTGTCGTACGCATCATCAGCATCCTGTTTTGGCTCTGGCATAGAAATGAGGTAGTTCCCCCGTTGCCTATGAGTGCTGAACACCCTGTGTGCTCATCGACTACCCCCACAACCTCACAACCTCCCTAAGCCACCGTTTTTGCTGGGGCTATAGCCACTGGTAGGGCTACAATAAAACACACTACTGCTGAACTGCTAACTGACCTATACACGGAAGCCCTAGGACACGATCTAGCATATCGGCACTATTCTCAACAAGTGCAACCATGCAGAGCCTAACTTAAAATGCTCAAAATGCCTCTTGCTACACTACACACTGAGGTGACGAGCTACCCTGTCTCTGCTAGTACGTGGTTGTCCCTGACGGACCGGTTTAGGCTGGGTGTAGAAAAGCAATTGCCAGACCATGATTGGAAGGGTACATAATATTAAAAGTCTTGTTTCTTCAAGGACGTATAGTTTCAAATTTGAACTAGATTGTACGTTCCATTTCAGTTCGAATTTAAACCACCTCAAAAGTTGAAAACCTCGTAAAGGAAAACATAAAGAATCAAAAGATCCGTACAGCCATAAGAATATCCTGTGTAAATGAAATGCAGCAAAAATGGCACAAGGACAAAATGCAACCAAAAGAAGGGGCATCCGGCTGCTGCCCAAAGAAAAATTAACCTATAATACACCCCTATCTCCCTCTCTTCTCTCTCTCCCCCCGTCCTTGTGCGTAAATTTAAACAAGGAGATCTAAGATCAAGGGAAAATCTTTACAGCTTTGTTTTTCCACCTAACTCTATACAAGCACTATTCTGTAACTGCCATTACAGTAGCAATAGGGGATACCATTGGAGAAAAAACTGCCTGTCGTTTCATCTAGAACTCCGATAATCTTGGCACCGCTTCGCAAGTGCAAATAACCATATTCAACTGCATGAAACAGGAGAACGATGTCAATTAAGTTTAAAATTCTTATGAGTGTTCCATAGTAGAGGAAACCCCCATTAAACCATATTACATGCCCTCCCTCGAAGGATGAAATCTTTGAAAAAATTGAAAATGAATTTCGAAAAGAACTCCAAACACTGTTTGAAAACAAATGCAGCCTTAGGCGAGCTTAGAACTATGAATATGGTACCGGTACCAGTCGATCTAGAAAGACAAATCTTTACCATCTTAGCTCATTTGCAGATTGAAGCTGCTGCTCACTCGAACAGCTAACCATCTCAGTTCTCAGATGAAATGATAAAAGAAACCAAGCTTCCTGACCACAAGCAGAATATTGTTTTATTATTAAAAAACTAGAACTTCAGCATACCTAGATGTTATCACTTCAGATACCGCAGGTAACAACAGTAAACACAATGCAAGGTCTTTGATATGGAAGAAAATCAGCCCGAGAAAGAAAAGAATGCACACACAAACACAAGAGGGAGGGAGAGGGAGAGGGAGAGGGAGAGCACTTACAATTAGCTGCAGGAAGAGTATGTCAACCCACAAGTGTGATGTCATAGTAACCAAACTCAGCATAAGAGACGGACAGTGAAATCAAGGGCTACCCAAAGGTGAAATTACGTTTACTGCGCTAAGAAGGCTTCACCACTTTGGACGATACATCAAAAAGGGGATTGACACAGTGGACAAGTTGACTTGTGTGAAGTAGAGAACCACTTGTAGAGGCAGGCTGAATGGAACTTGTGTTTGCAGGTTTTGCAAGCTAGCCGTGGGAGGCTATGATTTGAAGTATGAATTACACTGTAACATATGGGGCACTCCTCGACACCTTCAAATTCCTTATCAAAATTGCTCTTCCATATGCAAATTGCTTCAGCTAAGGCACCATTCTGCATTGTAGGAAAAATAGATCATCGACCTTAACCGCAAAGTGTAGGCACGATAATTATCAAAATGCTGGCAGGTCATTCAAGAAACAGAACTTGACATCAAAGATGGTAAAATACCAATACCTAAAAATCAGGCCATGGAACCTTGGTACATATAAAAGTGAAGGGTGACATTTTAAATTGAAAAGGTGCGCCCCAGATAGAAACATATGCATGATCAAAGAGCAGAATATTAAATGTAACAGCTTATGTCAAAGGCAATAAATTTAAATATGGCATATGGGAGACTGACAGATTACAGCAGGGAGCACAGACATATAGGAAATGATCAGCGTGGGATGGGAGAATGATGCACAAATCAGAAGCCAGTGGGAGACACCTGATTACGCAAAAATGACATCATTGACATTAACCACTTTCTCTGCTTAACCTCACTAATGCCAAGGCTCTTGGTACAATCTACATCCACAGGCCGCAGTGGGTAAGATGCCGGAAGACGAATTACTAGGTCCATTCCTGTTTCATCTTTTGTGTAGGTAGCCACCACTTCACTAGCAGATTTGCTCACGGTGACAGAGAAATTATCATCAGCAAAATTGGCTTTTTTAATCTGCATTTTTAGGTCACAAAGAGCATAAGACTCGCTGGGATAACAAATAAAGCTTATGCTGGAAGTAAGAATTACAAACACAAGCAAGTATAGGTACTTTATGTTCATCCGGGCTGGATTTTTTTAATTAAAATTTTATAGCAGCCGGTCACATTTCCACTTGGCTAGAAGAAATGTATGACCCTACCACGTTCAAGATAAAATGATTCATATTTTCAGGAAAACCCCTGGAATTCCCTTTATTTTGGTAACTCAATCTCTTAATTTTTGCTCTAGAGACTATTCAGTCATCTTAAATCTTTTGTCAATTTGGTCACTAGAGCCCAGATGGGTAAAACCTATGTTGCTAGGACTCTTCAAAAATGTGGTCGGGTGCGTGTCCGGTACTCCAAAAGTAGTGTATTTTTGGAGGATCCAACACGGTGCGGCAACATTTTTGGAGAGTCCGAGCAACATAGGGTAAAACAGACAAGTTTATTCTTGATAAACTTTGTAACCACCCAAGAAAAAGGGAAGCAAAATTTTAGAGTTGATGAATTCATTTCAATAAATGTTCAAGCATCTCCAGTGCGTAAGGACGACATTCGTACCTGAGAGAGTTCATTCATAATCAGAGGGGGGCTACAATATGCTCTAGTGAAAAATTCAATGGCAGATGAAGTAGAACGGTCACGTATATCGCTAAACCACCCGCGAACATAAGCAGGAAGAATACAAAGCATGAGGCCAAAAATTGCACCAGCAAGTGAAGCAACTTTTTCTGGTCCGACAGGCCAAAGCGATTCCAGGCAAAATAAAACAGAAGTAGAAGCGATGACATGGGTTGCAGATTTCGCTGCTTCTAACACTGAAGCTGGAAGTTCTGAATCCTTCTTTTTCAAGCTTGATGGCACACAAAATTCCAAAGGGATATGCTGGAAAAGGCAATCTAACACTGTTGAAGTAGCAAATTCTTGAATGTATTGAACCATTCTCTCCCTCAGGGGTGATGATGATGGTAGTGACACTACATGTGAAAGTAACAAAGACCAAGCTAGAAAGACCTTTATCTGAAAAAATTAAAAAATTTAGCAAACAGAAGTGGTTTATCAATGTTTCTCCATTAGCTTTGAAGTCTAAGCAAAGAGAAGCAAAGATCTAACCCGTTCAAATGCAAGTAAGTCCATTTGAAGAGCTTCATATGGTAGTTTTTCCAGCATGGGAGAAATTTCTGCCCTAAGACGAATACTTTCTTCAGTAGAACCGTCAGTATCCTGGTTGTTGGAGGAATCTCTACCAGAGGAACTTGTCTTGTCGACAGTGTACAAAGCCAAGTGAGACACAGGTTCAGTTGAAAGAATAACATAAGAAGCACATCTTAGGGAAGGAAGTGTCTTGGCAGAAAACAGCATTGCATACAAAGAGCTAACTGGCCCTTTACTTAGACCCCAGATTTCAACTGATTTTACTGCCTTATCTCTAGCAATTGAAGAGGACTCGACAACAAGTGACGCCACTGAGTCCCAGAACTGAGAATGCTCAAGGATAGATGATGATACAATGGAAGAAGCTTCATCACAATAAGAACTTGCCAATGCCTGGGTAGCAGCAGTAGAAAAGAACAACCGAAGAACGCCTTCTATGATTCGGTCTTTGGCCATCTCCCATCTGTCACTTTTCAAGGGATTAGAAACAACAGCAGGCTCTTTTGCTTCGAGGCCGCTTATGTTGCAAAACAAAGAAAATCCAATTAGAGCATTGCTTGCGAGTTTCATTCGAGTAGAGTCCTCCACTAAAACAGTATTGTTGACCCTCTTCAGCATAACTTCTAAATGCTCACAACTAGAACCATCTGTAATAACATCATTCACATTCTCAGCAACTTCCTCCATCACAACGACTGCTACTTCAATCCACCACCTAAAACGGTATAGAACAAACTCCCAATCATCCTCACTAAATTCTTCCCAGCAATAAGCAACTGCGACCAGAATCATTTTTGATAACAAAATCTGCACAACCGGCAGCTTGTTTATCACAGATAAGGCAGAACTCCTCCTCTGCTTCTGAAATAATTCTAACAGTCGCATTCTCTCAGTAAAGCCGACATCTCTTTCTGGTATTAACCCTTTCCCTCCTTCAATTGGTCGTAGAGGATAGCAGGATATAACAAGGTGAAACCAATCTGCCATATCTGAAAATACCAAATTCCATTACACCTAAGATCGGATAAATTGCAGATTTTTGTGAAAGAAGCTTAAGTCGAATGAATTGGAAAAAGAAATCAGACATTAGATGCATAAGCCAACACAGTAATAAACTATATCCCACAGGATAAAGCAAAGGCCATAAAAATAGCTCCCAGCCAAACATGACATGTATCTCTGCCACAAAGCAAGACACTAATTTAATTACTTCTTATGTTGTTTATATCCTTTAGAAAATTGACACACTGTAGACAGCAGTAATTTACCTTCTCTTGTTTGCCATGCATTTAAGGGTGGAAAAGATTGTGTTCGCTGGTGCCAGTCCGTGATAGCCTCTTGCACTTCACAACATTCAGAAGAAGCAGACTGCATGTTTGCACCGTCTTTGTCAAATGGAACACTCAACGGTCTAATGATTACGTCCATAACTGAAGGAAGTATCCTCAAACAATTTATATTTATTGTTTCACCAATATGGAATTTATTTAGAAGCAGATTAAAAAGAAACACTGCCTTGTCCTTTCCCCATACATCATCTACAAAAAGTCTAGACAGTAACGATACAACAGCTCTCAGGAAGGGTTCTTCAATACTCTCCATGTTTGTAACAGGAGATAAGTTTAAACGACTAAGTTCTGCAACTTTCCCGTGAATAAGTGCACCATCGAGCAAAATGGTGACAATAGAATCTGACAACTCATCCTCAAGCGTATAACATTCACTCTTCAAATATTCACAGAGATAAGGTAAGAAGGAGCACAAGGCATTGCCACCATTCCATTTCCAAGTGCATAAGATTTCAGCTGCCAGCCAGGCACGGGAATAATGACATTGAGGAGTTGCGATAAGTTGATCCTCAGTTGAAGATGGAGACACATTAGAAACAGCACCAGCAATAATTATATCAAATCCTATCTTTGCTATAAGTCTTTCTATCAGAGCAACAAATCTGGTGCCTCTTGGGGTCTGCAAAGGGTGAAGTACACAATTCTGAGATCTTATAATAGACATAATGTGAATGCATAATATGATGCAATTCACCTTGGTAAAGCTAAAACGATGCCACAAAATGTTACAAAACTAAATAGTTGAATGAGAAAGTCAACAAGAATATGTATACTTCCTCTGTTAAAAAAAAGTAAACAAGAATATGTATCAGTAATAAAACCTCACTGTAACTCCCACTTTCCCAACAAAAACATAGCAGTGAATAGAAAAGTAGACAAGATCATCACAAAACTGCTCAATATAAACTACTTAAAGGGAAGGGCACTCACATCAATTGGAGCACTCTCAGTTTTCACCAAAGCTGCTCCTTTCCTGTCTTTCATATCTGGTGCAACCCAAGAAGGCCAAGAATCATCCTGGCTTAGGAATCTGTCCAACAGCTTTTGTTCCTCAAACTGATCTTGACAGAGACATTCAAGAAGTTCAAGGATCCAATGACAGCATAAAGATGTGACTTTCGCAGCATCCAGATTTTCATCCTTGAGCACAGCATTCCTTATAGTCTGGACCAAGATGCTTCCCAGGATCTTTCGACTATCTATATTGATACTAAATAGGAACTGGTTACAAATTTTGCGATGGAGAGCATGCACTAGCTCATAAGAGGCCAACCTAGTCTTTATTTTTTCTGTGGATTCTTCACCGAGTTCATCACTGAAGACAGCAGCCATGCTGCATTCCCATTTAATTACAAACATTGCAGCTAAAATTCCCGAAAGTAGCTCAACTTCATGATGCAAACATTTCAATGCAGAAAAGCCACCATCAAGCACTTGTAAAGAAAAATTGACCATCCCATTCACATCCATAGAAGGTTCAAATCCCAGTTCAGTGTTGTTGTCTCTGATAAGTATCACCGAACACATGTCCTTGACCCATATGAAGGGCGAATCCATCATGAAAACTGTCAACTTCTTAAGAACCTCCCCAAATACTAGTACTAGTGTACTTTGGGACAGAAAGTTCGTTTCATCATCTCCTGCTATGCCACCCAGAACAGCACTGCAACAGAACAACAAAGCAATCATTAGGGTTAGTTAGTGTTTAGTGCTACTAACTGTAGTCTTAAGCAAATGATACTACACCTCCATACCACTGAAACCAAGATATTGAGATGGCAAACAAAAATAGACAGGCTATAACCAGAGGTGCCGAGATACAGAAAATAACCACGTCGTCATCCTAGCAAATAAAGTCTTTAAACTTAAAATGTTACTGTGTCCCATATTGGTTGAGGAAATGGGTTGTTGTCCCCTTATATGGTAGTGGACAATCCTCACCTAATGAGTTAACTTTTGTGGTCGAGTTAACCCTTGCAGTATCAATGTCAAACTCATCCTATCCTCGATGTATCCGATGTTGGGGCCTGTGTTGTTTTAATCATGCTTCAGATATCCAATTCTAGCATGTAGAGTAGTGTTCGTTGGTCGGTTTGGTATGGTTTTTAGACATTCCAGTTCGTGTATTCGGTTTCTTGAAATGCTATACCAATACCATACCTTGTAAAATTTGGTATGGTTTACTTTTTATCTTTTCGGTTCGGTAACTTCAATTATTCAGCTTGGATAGAGAATTACACTTTCTTATTTGTCTTTAAGAGGTAGATTTTGGACAAAGATAGTGCATTTTGGAACTACCAATTTTCTAGAGACTAAGTTAGAGGAAAGGTCTACCTAATCATATATGAACTTTTGAACTGGACCACCATCAGTTTTGAAATAAATATAGGAATTGAAAAACAACATACCCAGTTTAATTCCACAAGTGGAGTCTGAGAGGGTAACAACATACCTAGTGTAATTCAAAAAGTGGAGTCTGGGAGGGTAGGATGTACGCAAACTTTACCCCTGCCTCTGAAAAACAATGCAAAAAAAAAAAACTTGCACTTTAAGTGGTGGTAATGATCCGAATTGGATCGGATCTTTTATGTTGAGGAAAAAGAAAATTAAAGATAATTCAAAATCTTACTAATTTCTCATTATCACAATATTCCATCTGTGATTCACCAAGCAGTGACATGAGAACGACACTACTATTTCTGGTCAAAGGAAAGTAGGTAATGAAAAAAGGTGGGAAAGGTTAAAACAAAGTTGTAGAATCCGCCCGCTTCCTCACTTATCGCGAGAAGCGACGCGAGGCAGAGGGTATATCTCTTCACAAGCAAGAAGCGCAGCGACATGAAAGAAGCTCTCGCTTTAGGGGTAAGCGTGAAGCATGAAGTTGTAGGAAGTGTACGCTTCTAACTTTTATTTTAAAAGGGTGAGCCCTAAACTTTAAGAAGAAAAAGAAGCATTTCTCAAGCGACTGCAACTAGGGTTGCGACCTTCTGCACAGGTAGTGACTTTGTGCTTCTCTTCTTCAAGTTCCAAGTATGGCCACAACGTACAACAATTGAAATTTTAAATTATTCAATTGTTAATTTAATAATTGAAATTTTAAATTATTCTGTTCCTTTTTTTAGTTTTTTAAATTCAATGAATCTATTTATTTATGTCTCCTTCTCTCTGTTTGTTTTTCATGTGCTCTACTTTCTCTCCAGGTACTCAACTATTTCTTGTTTTCACTTTGTTAATTTAATTTAATTTGATATTCTTCTACAACAACATACCCCGTGTGATCCCACATGATAGGGTCGGAGAAGGATGGGATGTACGCAAAAGCGTTTGAAATTGCTTTTCTTGAGCCAAGGGTCTATTGGACACATTCTCTCTCTCTACCTAACAAGAAAAGGATAAAGTAAAAGCTATGGTGAAAATAACGTAGATAAGAAAAAGTACACAACAAAAATCAAAAGGGTAACACAAGTAAAAAGAAACAGCAGTTGTAATACAATTTCAAGAATCAGATATGAATAGAATAAAAATAATTATATTGATAAGTAGAAGCGAGAGCAGACAAGGTGCTCTAAGCTAGAGCCATGCTCTCCCACGAGACAGAGAAAATCGCCCGGCTACCAGTGTTGTCAAAGGCGCGCTTAAGCCCTGAAGCGAGGCTCAAAACACGTTGAGCGTTTCACCACACTTTATGTGCGCTTTAGTGTTAGCATCAAAGCTCTACGACATACTTTTCCGTGCAAATGAGCCTCTCTTGAAGAGGTGACACTAGATAATTGATATTACACTTTATCGAAATATTTTTTACAAGTTCTTTGTCCATATATTTATAATTCATGCTTATTATTATCGGTCTTGAACTAAACATATATATATATTTGTATTTTTGCACAATTGCACCTTTTTTCATTAAAGCCCACGCTTTATTTGCGCTTTGCGCTTTTGATAACATTGTCGGCTACCTACTAACCCTCTACCCTAATCTTCGACCTCCATACTTTCTTATCTAGGGTCATGTCCTTAGTGAGCTGAAGAAGAGTCATGTCATGTCTAATCATTGTCATCCTCTCGCACCTCGGGGCATCTATGCTCCTTCTCCTTATATTCTCCTTATATGCCTGAACCATCTCAGTCTCGCTTCCCACATCGAGTCCACCACTGTGCTCACACATCCAAGCATCCTCATCTCTGCTATACTCATCTTTTGCAAATGATGAATTCTTGATTGAACACTCTGCGTCTCTACCCCATACAACATAGTGGATCAACAATCACTCTTTAAAATTTACCTTTAGGTCTCGGTGACACCTTATCACATAGTACACCAGATGCGATCCTCTATTTTACCCACCTCGCTCCAATAAATAGTTTGCCGAATGCGATCCTCCATTTTACCCACTCTGCTCTAATATGATGTGTGGCATCCTCGAATCATTGACCCAAGATACTTAAAACTTTTTCTCGGGGATGACCTGTAAATCAATCCTCACTTCCACATCCGCCTCATGAGATGCAGCATTGAACTTGCACTCCATATACTCAGTCTTAGTTCTGCTCGAAATCTTTAAACTCTAGAGTCTGTCTTTAGGCCTCCAGTCTATCGTTAACTTCACCGCATGTCTCGTCAATCAATATTATGTCATATGCAAATAACATACACCATGATACCTCCCCTTGGATATGTCGTATTAGTCCATTCATCACGTAAATAAAAACGGGCTAAATGTTGATCCATGGTGCAACCCATCGGGAAGTGTTCCGAGTCTCCATTCAATGTTCTCACTCGTGTCTTGGCGCCATCATATATATGTCCTTAATCGCTCTAATGTAAGCCACAGACGCCTCTGGACTCCAAGCATTACCATAAAACAACCTTAGGGACTTTGTTGTATGCCTTTTCTAAGTCAATGAACGCTATATGTATGTCTATCCCTCTATCCCTATTGCTCCAACCCCTAAGAAGATGAATGGCTTATGTAGTTGATTGCCCCAACATGAATTCGAATTGGTTCTCAAAAATAGACACATCCCTCCTCATCTTCATCTCTATCACCCTCTCTCATGCTTTCATAGTGTGGCTTAGTACTTTAAACTCGTTGCAATTTTGAATATCGCCCTTGTTATTGTACCATGGGATCATTATACTCCACCTCTATTCTTCGAGCATTTTAATCTTCTCAAAAATGACATTAAGCAACTCAGTTAACCACTCAATACATACTTTGCTTGCGCTCTTCCAAAAATCCACAAGTATCTCGTCTTGCTTGATCGCCTCGTCCCTCTCATTTTACGAACTACCCATTTGCCTCAGTCAATCTTTATACACCTACAACATCCAAAATCCTGACGACTCTCAGAGTGTTCTTTTCTGATAACCAAAGGAAATCCATACAATACTTTTGTCCCCCTCATTTAAGAGTTTATAGAAGTATACTTGACATCTTAGTTTAATGTGTGCCTCTTCCTCCAATACTTTGTCATCCTTGTACGTAATGCACCGCACTTGGTCTAGGTCATGAGCTCTCTTCTATTTTGCCTTGGCGAGCCTATACAACTTCTCCTCCGTCTTTGTCCTCTAGTTCCTCATATAGGCGTCCAAATGCATCGTTTTAGCTACCGTAACCGTTATCCTTGCTTCATTCTACGCAGTCTTGAACTCTCCCTATTCGTCCTCTTTTCCTCCTCGTTAGTGATCTCTACTAGCTTCATGTAAGCAACCTTATTGTCTTCCACTTTCCCTTAAACCTCTCCATTCCACCACCCATCCCCTTTATGTCAACCAAAGTTACCCTTCGATACCCCTAACCTCTAGCCGTCTAGTTGCTTCCATAATACAATTAGATGTCCTAGTCCACATACTATCTACATCCACTAATCTCCCAAGCCGCCATAGCCATCAACTTCTCCCCCAACTCCTAAATTTTACCATTAGTTAACCCCCAACCCACTTAAACCTTGAATGGCCATATAAAGCCCTCTTCTTTCTAATCTCAGGATCCATTACTAAGAGCTTACGATGGGTTGTAAGATGCTTGCTTGGGATAACCTTTTTTTATAAGGTAAGATTTTATTAATAAAGTACCAAGCTGATACAAAAGAAAACAGGGTTCATACAAAGATCAAGCAAACAGGCTATCACTCTTTCCCTCCTAACAATTCCAAAAAATCCATGTGTTGTTACGTACAAACTAACAGATTCCTATTACACCAAAAAAGAAGATTATGCAAACACTTATTCTTGACTCTAAGAGATGTGAATCTTTACGTCCTTTAAAACATGCTTTGTTCCTCTCCAACCATAAGGTCCAAAAAACGCAAAGTGAGATGGTCTTCCAAATTTTCTTCAGCCTTATGGGAACCTTTTGAAATTTTCAACTATCTAACAAAGTCCTTACATCTCTGGGCATTACCCATAAGATGCCCCGAAGGTTTGAAAATAGTTCCCAGCATTGTCTAGAAAACTTGTAGTGAAGAAACAGGTGGGGGTGGCAGATGGGTTGTTTGGGTTGAAGTTGGGCGGGTCAAGATGGGCTGAAGTTGTAGATGGGTCAATACACAAAACTTACGTGGGCTAAGATGGGCGGATCAAGATGGGATAGGGTGGGGGTGTAGGTGGGTTAGGGTGGTAGGGGGAAGTAAGAAAAAATTCCATATTTTTTATAAAAGTTAAAAAAAATGAAATAGAAATTTGCGGCGGGGGTGGGGGTGAGAGGGGTAGGTGTGGGTATGGGGGTCAGAAAAAAATTCATATTTTTATAAATAATTTATAAAAGTAAAAAATATATAAAATAGAAATTTGATATTGGGGTAGGGCGGGGGGAGGGGGAGGGGTAGGGGGAGGTAAGATAAAATTTCATATTTTTAATATTTTGTTTCATAAAAGTAACATAAATATGAAATAGAAATTTGAGAATGGGGTGGGGGTAGGGTTAGGGCGGTAAAGGGAGGTAGGGCGGGGGAGGTAAGAAAAAAATTCATATTTTTTATAAATAAAAAATAAAGGATGACTGACCCTTTTAATCCAGTTCATATAATGTCTTTCTCGGGAGCTAGAGGAAATGCATCTCAGGTACATCAATTAGTAGCTATGAGAGGATTAATGTTGGATCCTCAACGACAATAGAAATTTGAGAATGTTGTAGGGCGGGGTAGGGCGGGAGGTGGGGGTAGGTAAGAAATTTGAGGATGGGGTAGGGAATGGGGTGGAGGGGGTAGGGCATGGGGTGGAGGTAAGAAAAAAAATTCATATTTTTAATAATTGTTTTATAGAAGTAAAACAATATGAAATAGAAGACTTGGGTAAACAATAGAATAGTAGATGGATTACTTTGGGCTAATGTAATGGGTTGATTTGGGCTGTTCAAGATGAATGAGTTAAGTTGGGCTAGCCCAAACTTAGCCCATTTAATAGTATGTCAATGCCCAAACCCATTAAAATCTGGGTGGGTCAATTGGGCTTGGGTCCAATTTGCCACCCCTACACATAAGTAACATCTGTTGCATAAAAAACCTCTTTTGCAAATTGTTTTGAGTTAAACATGCTTCCTGGGCTGTAGTCCATCCCAAACAAGCTACCTTCACTCGAGCTTTCATTTTCCAAATCATCTTCCAAGGCCAAGTATTATCCCAATTACCAGACTCCTTTAACAGTGTAGTGTAGCAACTTTTAACTGAAAATTGCTCATCTTTGTCCATATCCAAAAATCCACCCGACTCTAATCTAGCTGGACCAAGTACAATTGTTGAAGTATTTGACGAAAGTCTTCTATTTCCCAATCATTCAAATTCCTTCTAAAATTGAAATGTCAACCTGAATCTGAATGAAATTCAGCAATAGTACCACTCTTATTAATAGAACAATTAAACAAGATAGGGAACCTATATTAATAGAACAATTAAACAAGATAGGGAATCTATTCTTTAGGCTATCATCTCCCATCCAAATAATCTGTCCAGAAATTTATTTTGCACCCATTCCCAACCTCCAATTTAGCATATTTCATAAACTCCTCCCAAAGCCTACAAATATCCTTCCAGAGTCCACTTTTAGCATTTGATTGAAGCGGAGGAGAGCTCCACCCAACTTTTTAACCATATATAGCATAGATCAACTTCTTCCAGATATCATTACCATCCATGTAGAATCTCCAAAGCCGTTTGAGTAACAAGCTCTTATTGTGTAATTTTAAATTCCTGACCCCCAACCCTCCACCTTTCTTATCTCCTAGAACCACTTGTCATTTTACTAAGTGCATTCTCCTCCTGTTGGCATTGCCATCCCATAGAAACAGATCCCTCATGGAATTCAATTTTTTTCCCACCGCAACAGGCACTGAGAACAGGGACATCAGATAAGTTGGCAATCTATCCAAGACACTGTTAATGAGGGTGAGTCTACCCCCAAAGGATAAAAATTGTTTCTTCCATGGTTAGCTTACTAGCACATCTATCCAGTACCCCTTGCCAGATCCTTTGTTCATTCTTTTTTGCCCCAAGTGGAAAACCCAAATAAACAGTGAGAAACTGTTCCACCTTACAACCTAGATAACCTTACAGTCTTACATGAACCTCTATTGCTCTTCCTAAGGAGTAGGTAGTCTATTTGAGTTCTAGCCACCATATAGCGGAAGGTGATCAAGTGTTCTCCTTCGGGAAACTCAAGTCAGTTATCACTAAATCAAAAGCTCTAGCTATCAATAATTTTTTATATTATTCTATTTCATTTTTTAGTTTGTTAATTTAATTGAGTTTTGTTTATGTATTTGTCTTCTTCTATGTGTTTTCTAATGTGTTGTATTTATTTTGGTCTTTTTTAAAAAAAATATGCTTTACCTCGATGAAATGGGTCGTTTTCTCCTTATATTATTTTGGCCAACGCTCACCTCAAGAGTTAGCTTTTGGGGTTGAGTTAGGGCCAAGATTTATTTCTTATCAAGAATCCCAATGATCTAATGTGTAGAACTAAAAATTTAGCTTAGAATATTTTGATGTCAATAATTAACTCAAGCTTTTACTTGCTGTATTAGATTTCCCTCTTCCGAGGAGCACATTGAGATGTTTATTATACAATTTTGAGATAGGATTTCAAGGCAAAAGATAACTCATAGTCCCACCAATAGTTCAAATGATTTTTATAATATAAGAATGATGGAAATGACATCCACAACATTACTTATTAGATATCAAAGTTAGGCAAACGGGAAAATGCAACCACTTTAACGCTAGAGAATGTACACTATCTAGTAAAATGGAGTTAGAGCAAGACGTGTGTGAAGAAAATATTTCAGGTTTTTTCCACATACCGCATATATGAAACATTGGAAGTTCCAAAAGGCGGAAAAGCTCGAACAACAGAAATGGCAGCAAAATCCAAAAGATGGTGATGCCATTGGGCTGCATAGGGAACTTGCATAGTGCTTCTGTTGCTAGTTCTTACTGTTGCTTTTTCAATAAGCATAGCCAATAGAGAAAGGCAATCAGAGTCCACAATCCCATTCTCAGATTTCAGTTCTTCCAAATTTGTTGCATGCATAATGATGCTATCCCACTGTTCCGCTAAGCATTCATCATCAAGTAACGAAAGCAAAAGATCTATCCGCATGCTAGTAGTGGGACTGGTAACCTGCAAGCACCACGGGACAAAGGTCTCCTTGAAGACATGCAAAAATTGCCTTGCTTCGGGTTCGATGCAAAAGATCTCTTGAATTATCTTCCGCGGACCAAATATAGAGACAGCAGCCACCATAAATTTTACTGTATTAGGGGAATCCTAGAATTGACAAGCAATGTGAGAGAATGAATATGAAACTGAGACCATTTGATAAAATAGAAACAGCAGCCATAGTAATTATCACTGCAGGAACCCCAGAATCTTTTTTAGCTGAAGAAGGGAATCCTAGATAATACAACAAATCATATGAGAGAATCAAAGTGAAACTGAAAGATATAGGTAAAAAGAATCATCAAAGCAACTTTTGCTACCTTTTGGCAGGTCAGGTGTGAAAGTATTTTATTAACCAATTCCCAATACAAATGCATCCATAAATTTACTGACCAGGCAGAAACATGGTGAAAACCAGAAAAGAATCAGATGCGTCTAAGATGAGTTTGGGCTAACATTATTCCGGAAACTCAGTAATGAAACATAAACAAGCCAACTATATATGCAGCTACAGAATTCTTGGGTCTTCCTTTGAAAGCAATTAATTCCAGTGTTCTAAAAAACCCTACACGAAAGTTGTCCCTTTTTTATGGAGATTTACCCATCACAGAGATGCACAGAGGACCGCCTAGGCGCCCCAGACTGTCCCGCCTAGGAATATACCCGCCTAGGCGCTAGGCGCCCACTCCCCGCCCTGGTCCCGCCTAGCGTTTTTTAGAACATTGAATAATTCCCAAAATAGTGTTCTAAAAAGAAGGCTAAGCTCTAAATATTCACTAAAATAAGTGGTCAGCAACTTCTTGGAAGTTTATTGTCTTCAAAGTTCAAGAATAAAGAGAGAAAAGTAGTGTTAGATAGAAACAGGCATGTCAAACATATCCAAATTACCCTTTATCCCTCTCTCTCTCTGTCCTTCTCCCTTTTTTCTTTTTTTTGTTTGGGGTAGGGGGAGGGGAGCAGAGGCAGCCCATGGGTTTAGAAGCCAAATGATTTTCTACTCACAAAAACACGACCAAAAGAATGCATTACAAAGGAATATACTTACAAGTGTTTTAATAGAGGGGAATGACTTCGACAATGTTGGTCCAACCAAATAAACTAGAGGCCAAGTTTCACCTTTCATTACTGCCTGTTGATTCACTACTGACAAGAACTCAGTCACCCCTTCGCCATTCTCAACAGAACTGTCTGTTTGTTGAAATACACCAAGGCAGGTCTGTTGAAATGTTGAACAGAATTGCAAAAGCAAAGCAGGTTCCATAAAAAAGATATCCGAGAGGATTTCAACAATGCATTTCCCAAGATCTTGCACGTAACCCTCTGGAATTTTGAGATTAAGCTGTCTTGATCCCTGATGAGAAGGTTGAATACCATCAGAAGAGAAGACCCTCTCCTGGTTCTTTGAGCTGACAGAGAACATGTATTCATGCCACAGCAGTTTTAGGAGGATCTGATCTGTAAGTGTCTGCTGAAATCTGTAGGAGTCTGCTGCGTCAGAATACCTGAAAGACCAAAAACATATCTGAGCACAGAAACTAAAAGAAACAATTCTCTACATAACGATACAAAGCTGACGGGCCACAGAAGTTCAAAAGGAAAAGTTCAGTGGACTCTTCACCTATCAGTGTTTTTCAGGCCAAATAGAAAACATTCTTTCATTGCTTTAAAAAGTGCAAGACGGTCTAGATGTGAAGAACAACTCAAGATTCTTCCTGCCCACAGATTCTGGAAAACTTCAAGAAGAAACTTCTGTGCTTCAACTGCTTGTGCAGGTACAACATCCAAAAATAATAAGAGAGCAGGATATGATATTTGCTGCGATCCAAAACAGCCGTTTCGAAGAAATTGCCAGAATCTACTTAAAGCAGATTTTTTAATCTTCGAGATACTCCAACTCTCTGGAAATTTTTTGGAAAACAGTAAGATCGCATCCCACATTGATGAATGGCATGAGGGATCCTTTTCCTGGAAAGCTCCAAGTATTGCATCCGCGAGATGTATAATGTCTGTTTCTTTGATGGCATGAGGAATATTTTTTATTAGACTTCTCATGATTGAATATGTAGCTGAGCGAATAGCCGAGCTCTGAGATTTCAGAAATCCCAGAAATAACTTATGAGTAGATAACAAGTTCTCAGCACAGGAAATAGCTACGGCCTTGGCTTTAGAAGCGCGCTTTGACTCAGCTTCCGAAACAATCCGTTCAGATTGTGCACTGACCACAACATCAAGAAGTGTGGCCAACGCCAGTAATGATGAAGAAACTACCTGGAATCAATTAGAGTAAAAGAAAGAAAATAATTCAGGACCAGTACAACAGCAACAACAACAAAAAACACAGTGTAATCCCACTAGTGTGGTCTGGGGAGGGTAGTGTGTACGCAAACCTTACCCCTACTTTGTGAAGGTAGGGAGGCTATTTCTGATAGACCCTGGCTCAAGGAAAGATGAAGAAAGAAGTAGCAACAGCAAGATAATAAGATAAATCAGGATCAATGTGGAGTGAAAAAAAAAAGATTGTGAGAAGCAGCGAGAAGTCTAAATCTTTTGACAAGTAAGCAGTTTTTCTCCATCTGTCAGCACCAAAGAAATTATTCAGGCACCCGCTAAATGTTAACGGATATTACCTGCTTGTGCATCTCTTCCAGTTCATCTGATGCCACATTCTTATCTGACATGCTCTGGGGGTTAAGCTTCAGATTTTCCTCAATGTACCTGAATATCTCTGATGTGTATAAAATCAAGACATCTAGTCTCTTATCTTGTGCTGGAAAAGCAGCCTGTTAATTTTACACATATGGCAGTAAGGCACAGGATGAATAAACAGCCGAAAGTTTTGCTTTACTTTGTTACATCTTAACAGACAACTAAGTCAAGAAGTTCATCAACAAAACAGGTCACTGATTATAAATTCCACAGATTACATAAAATGCCATTGGATTCCGAAGGTGTAGATCAGAACACCTACCCATTCAGAAAAAGATTCAAATGGTGCATATTAACAGAGTATGTACTCCACATATCTGTTTTCTATGCCATGATGAGAAAAGCAGAGCTGGTCAAACATAAACCAAGTCTAACGCATACAAGTTATTATGAAGAAACTGTTACATGTAATGTAATTCGTTTATAATTTCACTTCACCACACTGATAGACTTGCATGTTGATCTTTAATTTCATTTTGGTGTCTAGTACAAATAGAAGAATTTATTTGATCCTTATGTTGCATGTGAAAAAACCACGCAATTAGCTAGTAAATCTACAGTTAGGTTACTTTCTGAGAAACACATGAACCTGAAATGATCTTTTTGCAGCTTGGGAAACTTCATAGGCAGAATCAAATTGGGAAAACCACCAGGGTCCCATCAAAGACTTCAAATATGGAGCTACGTCTCTTCTGCAAAAAGAGGAAAAGAAAAAGACCACGAAAATCACCTAAAGCAAAGGACGGGAAGCAATCAAATATTTGCAAGCTATAGATAGTATGATATGTGACAAAAGACTGAAAAAAGATACTATTCCATCCATTTCAAACTAAATGGACTGATTTGACTTGGGGCAGTTTAAATATGCTAGAGGTTGGAACAAAAAGAATATTTCCAAATTATGAATCAAGTTTCAACTAACGGAGAAGAAAGAGCTAATATTAACATACGTACTTTTTGCATCACCCAATCACTAAATGATATAAAGTCAACTTTAAGAAAATGGAAGTGTTTTCAAGACGGTGCTTAACTAATAACACTATCACTGGCAGCCGGTGCAATCTAATCTATAGAAGTTAACAAGGAGCTCAAAAACTATCCAGTTTTCATCAAAATAAAGGAAAATGGGGATAAATTAAGAAACTGTAGACAAGTCAGCATAGCTAATTTAGTCCTAAGATTGACTTTTGTCCGTGCAGCAGAAGCAAGAAACTAACTATATCTACTTCTGATTTATATAAGATAAGTACATACCCAACAACGCCAACAAGGTTTGTCATGGTGTCATGAGTTGCTCGTCGAACCTCTCTGTTATAATCCAGTAGCAGCTTCTTGTATTCAAATGCCTAACAGGAAGAACGGGGGAGTAAGGGCCACTTAAGTGACTGATAACTAGCAATTCTGTCACCCAAACCATAAAAAATCTAGTAAGATACTCCGCAGTTTCAACAATCCAACACCCAAATGGATGTGCCAACCTCACATGGACTCTATCTCTTTCAGAGCAGCACTATATATGAGTGAGCATATGTTTTTTTGATAAGCACTATACGGGTGAACATATTTAAAAATTCAAATTGTATTAATCTGAAACAGAAATTTAAAATGATTTCGAACTTAATCGACCTGATTCTTATTTCAATTTCTGGATAAGGTAAATATTTTTTATTCACATGGGCAAAAACTTATGTATGCAAAAGGTATACCAAGAAGCGGAGCCTTGGAGCAACGGTAAAGTTGTCTCTATGTGACCTATAGATCACAGGTTCGAGCCGTAGAAGAAGCAACTAATGCTTGCATTAGGGTAGGTTGTCTACATCACACTCTTTGGGATGCGGCCCTTCCCCGAACCCTGCTAATGTGGGATGCTTTGTGCACGGGCTGCCCATTTTATGCAAAAGGTAGAGAATCTACATCATAACATGATTCTCTATGAAATAGACTCAATCATCAATTCGAATAGGAATCTCAAGGGTGCACCAAAACACAATCAAAGACAAAAGGCTATTCCTCAAATGTATAAAATCATTTTCACTCCCCTCAAACACTCTCCTATTTCTCTCCCTCCAGATGACCCACATAAGGCTAGGGGAGCAACCTCCCATGCCCTTTGTCGTCTTCTCCTGCGTCTACCAGCCTAGCTATGCACATCTCTGACGGTATCTGACATCACCCATTGTATACCAAGACAATCCAAGACCGCCCTCCATAAACATGATACCACCTTAAAATGCAACAAAAGATGATCAACTTCATTGCCTGAACATTTGCACATATAACACCAACTAACATAAGTAATATTCTCTTCCTCAAATTCTAAGCCGCCAGAATCACTCCCCTCGTTGTCATTCATGCAAAACAAACCTTCCTAGGCGTCCTTGGAACCCAAACGGATAAGTGAAAAAAACGTGTCACCTCACTCACCAACAACTTCTGGTAAAAAAAATTACCTGTGAATAAGTCATCACTCCTTAGCTCCCATCTCCCTGAACCCTCATTAGAGGGAAATAGAATATGACTGTATAGTACCTCCAGCAACCTTTGAAACTCCCCGCCTCCCAATCTTATAGATTTCTCCTAAACCTAAGATCCCAAAGTGCTTCCCCCTCATGCACCCTTCGATTCTGTGGAACTGTCAAATAAATCTAATTCAAAGCCTTGAACACAGTAGAGAACGATATCCTTAGTGTGTCCTCCCCACACCACTTTCCAAAAGCTAATTCTTCTCTCATCCCCAATCGGGAAAGTAATATGACCATTGAAGTCTTATCATTCCTTCATGATACTCCTCCACATGTTGCACCTAAACGGAACTGTGATAGATCAAGTCCCCCACACCCCTTCCATAGTACCATATTCTCTACTACTACCTCCCTCCATAAGGCGCTCTCCTCCACTCCGTATCTCCACAACGATTTTCCTAACAAAACTTAGGTGAACACCCTAATATAGTTACCCCTATCCCACCTCACTTCCTCGGTGTTGTAAAAACCTCCTAGTAAGTGGATCTTTTTGGTACCAATTGTTGCATTCCATAAGAAATTTCTTTGAAGCCATTCCAATTTTTTTTTGCAACTCCCACTGGTGTTTGCAACAAAAGACTAGTATGTAAAAATACTCAATAACATACTTCTAATGAGAGCTTCTTTCCCCCCCCCCCTTTGGCAAGTACCATTTTTGTGAACCTGCTAATCTCACTGCAAAATCCTCATGCTAAGCAAGCATACCCAAGTAAATAGTAGATACTGCACCCACCTTGCAATTGAATACTTGTAGTAGGCATGTGATGTTATCTACCTCTTCCACCGAATAATCTCACACTTACTGAGGTTATTCTTAGGTTAACCTTGATCCCTGACACAATCTAGAACCACATTGAACATGTTTCAAGTATGACAATTGATCCATATCTGCATCACAAAAGACTAATGTGTCGTCCGCAAAAAGCAAGTGTGTAACACTGACATTACTTTGTTTCCCGATCGATGTCGTGAAGCCCCTCAACTATGCTCTTCCCACTACCATATAGCATCATCCTCAGTGCTTCCATCACTAGTATAAATAACATCCAGGATAAAGGATCCCCGCTCATTGAACTACGAAAAAAACCATACGGACTATCATTAACAACAATAGAGAATCTAACCGGAAAATGCATACCCTAATCAAACTCCTCCATCTCTCCCAAACCCATCTTCATCACAATGAAGTCTAGAAACTCTCTCTTACATTTTGTGAGGTAGACACTGTCTCATCCAAGATCTTCTTTAGTCTAATGGAAGCACCTTAGATATAATCTTATAGATGTTTCCCCTAGACCAATAGGTCTTTACTCTCTAATGCATGTAGTTCCCTCCTTTTTCGGCACGATAGTTCTAATAGATTCATTGAGACTTCTCTTAACCTCTCTGGACTCATTGAATACACCAATATCCTTCATCAGCTCCCCTATTCACTGCCCCTTAACTGTAAAACACTGTTGAAAGAAAGCCAATGTGAAGCTATCAAGTCCTCGGACTTTTTCACTAGCATTACTCTCAACCGCCTCCTCCCCAGTAGCCCTCTCCAACTACCCACTCTCTTCCTCCCCAGTAAGAAGCTTCACCTTACTCATTCGAAATTCACACTTCATGCCTCAAGATTGATAGCACTAGAAGCCATGTTATGCTTTCAAAGAACCTTGTTGCCAAACTGTTACGGAAATTGGGTGCAAAAGACAATGTCTCGTTGCTAAAAACAATTACTTTACTAATACATATGTGGTGGATAAATGAGGGTAATAACTATTGGCACTGCAAAATAGAGTATGAAGGGGCGGTCAGAATTTTAAACCAAACAGTTAAAGGCGAGGAGAGGGAGCCGAAATAAAATTATGGAAGCATCATAGATTATGAGAATGATCAAATAAGTTCTAGTTGTCCTCACTTATTAGACCTAGCCATATTTCAGGACCAGAAAGGATGAATTTTTGAAAATTTTGGATGGACTCAACGCTAAATCTTACCATATTAAAACACACTTTCAATCATTCTGTTTTAAAGGTAAAATTTGTTCCTATGAGTTGGTGAAAAGTTGCAGGGAACAAGCATGAAACCCATACATCACGACCTTATACCATAGGGATTTTTCTTTAAAAGGAGCACCAAATGTTTTTCCACCAACCGCAAAATTTGTAACATAAGATTTAGCATGCCTAATTGCCTAGACATTGTCCTATTTGGGTATTGACCAGCATCTAGGAAAGAGAAGTGAGCATACCCATTGTGGGATTATCGGTATTATCTCCTTTGCAGTCTTTTGATGGAATAACTGGGATAGTGATGCCAATGCTTTTAGCTGTTAGAAAAAGAAGAATTTAATGAGCTTTCTCAAAACATGAAAAACAAAGCATCGCCAAACTACATGCAAGTCTGACAATGAAAAAAAGAAATCAGATGACTAATGAATATGAATTTTAGCACATATACGGATACAAAAGTACACATCACTCAAAACTAGACATAAGGGGCAAAAAACAGGAAGGGCCGCTAAGCTCCCGCTATGTGCGGGGTCCAGTGAAGGGCCGGACCTCAAGGGTCAATTTTAGGCAGTCAGACCCTACAATTCTGCAAGAGGCTGTTTCCACGGCTCAAACTTGTGATGTCCTGGTCACTTGACGAGCAATCTTATCAGGATATAATCAAATAAATAAAGATGGAGCAGAAGAACCATCAATAAACACAGCTGTGACACTTAAAACCACCTCTTGCTACTTGCTGCGTATGTAGTTCTTAATTGTTTCCTAATTCACAACTCTCAAAGGAACCAATATTCTCCAAACTGGAAAAGATTTCCATTCTACAAATGAATAAGAAACTTTTCATATGAAATTACTTTAGTAGTATGGTCCTTTCTGGCAAGCCTCTTCAAGTGCTGTGCCACTTCACTGTCAATATCCTGCAAAAATAAAATATCATCACAATTGAGAGTGGAAACAAAGATACACTTTTTTCTATTTAAATTAGGTCGTCCTTGTGGCTCAGCCTTGTTATTAGGATAATTAGCATCACTTAAAACCATCAATTAGGAGACTTTGAAAAAAGAAAGAACAAACTTGGAAATTACAGAATCTAGTGCCCATCGATGTAATTCAAAATTAATAAGAAGTAAAATATGAGTACCAAGAAAGGGGGAGAATCTTCAGTTGACAATGAAGAATCAACACGGGAACAACCCATATAGCCTCCGAATCCCACAGGCGTAGAACCTTGGGGCAGTAAAGAAGCAGCAAGACTGCAATACCCAATATTTTTTATAAAAAAATATATTACTACAATAAAAACCAAGAAAACTGCAATCATGAAAAACAAGAAAGTGGACCTGCTGCTAGAGGGACGAGACTTGCTTCTAGCTCCATCTCCTTTCGGTCTCCCCATTGTTCTACTTCTACCTTATTTTTGTTGTACGCTAATTAATTGTACCAACGCCGATTACAGAGCTTAGAAGCTGTGCACTTGCCTGAGAACGACGACGGACTGCAAATTCACAATTTTGCCGTCTCAAACACCGCCTTTCTCTTTGTAGATGTTTGCCATATTTACTCTTTTGTCCCTTACAATTCCAATCATAAAGTTGTCATCGAAATTATTTGTTTGACTAGTGAAATGAGAGGCTAATAATTAAATTGCATAACATATTAAAAAGTAAAAAACTTTTAATGTGAACTTTTAATAAAAATAAAATCTTACAAAAAGTGTAAATTTTAGAGAGGACAAAAAGGAATGCTAATTTTATTTGTAATTTTTTAGGTACTCTTTTAATAAATTTTCTTTTTCTTACTTAAAAATCAACTTATACGAAATCAAATCAAATCAACTCTACTTTTATAACACAAAATGAAGACTTTAAAACCTAATAGAGTTCTAGTGGATGAAGGTTTTCTATTTCAACTTTGGTCACCTTATTGTTGTAGGGTATTGTCGGGTTCGTGTACGCAGCGAAATTTCAAAATTTGTGTTTCAAATCCAACAAACGAACGAACTGCAGGATTATTATGTAATAATAAACACATATAAACATACATGTAATATTAACCGTAATACTTCGACGAAAACTTACGATTTTGCAATCTGAAATCTTCGAGTGTAATCTGAGGGTGAGCACGCAACTATTCATTTGATTGCAAGTTCCAAGAACGGTGATGTAATTACTCTTTCGGAAAGCTAGAAAATCTGGCAGAGTTTCAGCATAGAATAATTCTTATGAATTGGGTGTAGTAAAATAATGATTGAACTCTTTATTTATAGCTGCAAAAAAGCAGTTAGGGTTCTCACGCCAGCGTGCCCGAAACCCAGCAAAGTGGCCACGGATCGCCCACTGCATACGAGGCGCCGCAAATTTAAACGGGAGGCGCGCCTCTAGTCCAATTTTGCCTCGTTTCTAATTTTAATTAAATCTGAAATTCTATCTCGATTTAATTAAATAATCATTATTTATTCTAATGTCTCGATCATAAATCGAACATTTATATTCTCTCTTATTACATCCTTGAATTGACGGAACAATTGACTTAGTGTTACCCTACATGCCTTCACATACCGACATTAATTATATTAGGTTCTACACGGAATTCCTAGACCGCGTCGGAAGACGAACTCAATATGTGAAGTATAGTTACACGAACTCAGAACCGAACCCCATGTAAGAGGGGTATTTATAGTCAAGCGGACGCCAAACCAATGGCCAAGATTATAAGCAGGCAAGCAGTGTGAGGCCAATTCGTGCTGTCCTGTACCAATTTACACAAACAAAATATCCAACTCCCCAACTCACCCAGGCCACAATCGTCAACATTCCGCCACCTATTCTCTTAGATAACCACTAAATGCAAGTCTCGTTGGTTGTCCAAAAAAAACTTCTCCTCTCGGAAAAAATCCATAAAACGATATAAGTCTGAAATTCTCACGAGTCGTGGAATTTGTGCCAAAAAAAACGACTCTAAAAACAAAGGGTGTTGTGTCTAAACGCCTCCGCCGCTTCCAACTAAAATGGTTCGAGAATTTCCGCCGATACGCAAATACGGGAAGTTAGAATCATTTCATTCACGACACACTCGATCAAGCTTAGAATCTGCCAAGTGTCTATCCAAATGGATTGAACATTATATCTCATCTATATTAGCTGACAACAAGACAATATCATAAATATGTCTATTGCGTTGGCCAACGACTTAGGCAACCTAATACCATATGAGAATCTGAGTGTTCTCTCGAAGATACATTCCCCTAGTTGGTCTTGGAACGAATTGGGCATGGATAAAATGGTCATTTGACCATTAATAAGATGACCAAGTCTTGCTAAGTCTAAGAGATTGATATTGTTGACTTAGTCAAGAGCCACTTGGCTTGATCTTTTAGTAGATTGGATCCAAACCATCCATATGTATTAATCTTGACCCTCCATGTTGTTATATAGTAACACTACTAGCAAGACAAGCTCCCACACTTAGCTAAATTTTCAAGAAAATTGGATGAACTCTTGAAGGAGCTCTCGGGTTCTAAGGTTTCAAAAGAAAAAACAATTGTTTGTTGTTCAATAAGCTCCACACTTTAAACCAAGGTTCATAAGGGTATCAAGGGTATCTCAATAGAAAGATCCCTAAAAGTGCTGCCAGATTAGTCGCAAAGTGAAAACCTAGTCACTTTCCTAGGTTTGATCGAAACTTAAGGAAAGTTGTTTGTGATCTTCTGGCGGCTTCGTGGTGGATCGAGTGTCGGAGAGACTCTAAGTTGCTATGGAGCGACTTCGATCTTGAAGTGGATTAAGGCTCGTAAGGTAACAATCTTGTTCTCTTTAGTATTATAAGATTACATATCATTGTAGCCTTACATTTTAACTAGCATGAAGTATATGTATCAAGATTGATAAGTGTTATGGATTGTAGCTTCAAATCCAAAATGACATCATGAGCCTTTTGAAATTGAAATACAATTTGGTCAGCAATTAGAATCGCCGACGTTATCTACTCAAGATCAGAGTGTTATAATTGATCGCGCTTGATATCATGTTATACTAAATACTTGGATTGAAAAGGAATTGGAAAAGACTTTGTATCATTGTCCCTCAAATCAGAAAATGATATTGTATGTTGACTAGTTTGATATCAATCGCGGAATTTTACACATCTCAGCGTGTAATCCCCATTATTAATGTCACGACCGACCGCACGCGTGATCGTGCCCTACCCGGCACCCCGCTGTATATATCGTAGAATAGCAATGAACATACACAACACACATAAAAACTAAGACAAGAATAAAGAACAAAGCCGAGATAAGGCCACCTCCCGTAAAATATACACAATCTAGAAATCGAACAAGACATCTTTTTTTTCTTTACAACCCAATCCACAATGTGACTACTGCACTTCTAAGAATAACAATCGTGACGACAGGCCCCGCCATACCCCGAATGTACAACAACCGACCATACCAGAGATAAGCTCCGAGTAACGGAGTTTCAACAAATTAACAGTGATCCTAAGCGCGAGGATCAAGAACTCAGATACTCTACTCATGCAGATTTAACGCACTTCAAGCGAGGTCGATAACATGTACCAAATATGTGAAATCAGCATCAGAATGAAATCATATGTCTAGAATAAAACTCGAGACATGTATGATAACTCAATTAATGAGATATCAGGTCTTACTAACAAATGAGTAAACAAGATATACTTTATCGCATAAAAATAGAGGCTCATGATCAAACAGGTCATTCGCCTGTAGATCAATAAGCAATCCTACTCCCGGGACTATTTCACCCGCACGGGTCCCGCGGACCCGCACGAGGTATTCCTCGTGATAGTCAGACTACCGCACGGGACTATTTCACCCGCATAAGCTCATAAGGACTCGCATTTAGGTATTTCTCCCATCACGGGTAGCAAATCCACTAACAGTGGTATAACGCCTTGGGGTTTACCCTCATTTATACTCTTACCCCAAGACGTGGTATAACGCCTCGGGGTTTACCCCTCATTTATACTCTTACCCTAGAGAAGGTGGTATAACGTCTTGGGGGTTTACCCCTCATTTATACTCTTACCCTAGCTCAACCGGCCATCATACATAACATAAGCCCTACCGGCTTATCATACATCACATAAGCACTACCGGCTTATCATACAATAAATAAGCAAGTTAAGAAATCCCCCTAACTTCTTATTAGTCTTATTCATATACACTCTCATTTTAGTTTACTTAAGGCACTAACATGTCATTATAAATCCGGGAATTTAACCCAAAGTACTACGTACTTCTATTCTTTTAAAATGACTCATTTTTTATATAAAACTTCCAAGATACTAATAACCATAGTATCAAGTCATAACTACTTTTCAAGACAAGTCACAATACCTTTTAGAAATACAATTAAAGGCTTCTAAATCAAGTGACTTCTTTCTTTTAAAACTTTAAGCAATTGATGCCTTTAAATCAATTTGCCTTTCATTATTTCAAGTCATTTATCATACTTATATTACTTAGAGTAAACCACTCTTTTTAACCTTCCATAAAGCTATTATAACCAACTTCCCATAAAGCCGTTATATTAGCTTTATACCTTAGGAACTTACATTCTTCTTTAAAACCAAGAGGCTTAAACTTTCCAACAAAACAAGTATCAAAAATACTTTCAACATACTTAAAGTCTCTTAACTTTTGAAAACCAAGATATCCTTAATATTTAAACAAGTGAGTTAATTACCTAACTCAACCAACTTGAACATTCTTAAGATAAACCAAGGATATCAAATGGACTAGATTTGTCAAAAACTCGTACGTCTACTGTACTATACATTTACAACTTATTCATGCTCAAGAGATAAGAAAGTTCCACATACCTCTTCGGTTTAATCCACATGCTAAGTCCAATACGTCGTACGTAGTATGTCAACCTATAATGACCATAGTACGTCTATTAACTTCTTACTTCAAACGTAGAATATTCTAAGTGCAAAGTCACTAAATTCTACGGAAAATCGGACAGCACTTCCTTTGTTTCTACATACTTTGCCACCTTTTTCAAGGCCGAATTCAATAACCAAACACGCCACATTTAAGGCTCAACAAAGTAGTTAACACAGGATTACACGCTTAATCAAGACGCAAAATTCCGCCACAATAACATCAAACTAGTCCAACATATAATGTCCATTCGGCAAAATAGGGACAACAATACAAATTTGTTTCCAATCTCTTTTCAATCCAAGTGGTTTAATATAACATGTTATCTAGTCACAATTGATTATAACTACTACATTCTTCAAGTAGGTAACATGCGACAATTCTAATTATCGACCAAATTGATTTCAATTTCATACGGATCAAGCCCAGTGGCACTTTGACAAGTCAACAATGTCAAGCTCTTTGTCTTAGCAAGACTCGTCATTTAAATTATGGTCAAACGACCATTTTAACCATGTCAATTTCGCCCAAGACCACTAAGGGGTGACACGTGTCTCTCCCCGCTCGCCGCAATATTTCGCTTTCCGACAATTCCATAATTCCGATAAATTTTTACTCGCCTCAAATCTTAACATTTACGAAGTTCTTACGCACGCCTTATAAACATATCCCGAATTCCGGGGTGTAACATTCTTCCCCCCTTAGAAACATTCGTCCCCGAATGTTCTTTTGGGAGTCAAACTTAAAGGTAGCGGCATAGTCTCCTTACAATCCCTACATACCAATAATGCCACACGTGGTCACATAACAATACTCATACCAAAATTTTAAGCTGAACCCCATGTGTCAACGCTGCTTATCCGCATAAAGTCACACGACTCTAAGCTTACTAATAATCTTTCCTGATAAGCTTCGCTTTATCCACGGCCCACAATCAAGTCTGGACCAAATAACTGAACCTCGCCTATGTCGAACCATCCAACCGACGATCTACACTTCCTTACATACAAGGCCTCATACAGGGCCATCTGAATACTGGAAGGATATCTTTTATAGTACGTAACTCAACAAAAGGCAAATAACCCTCCCAACTATTTCTGAAATCAAGAACACAGGCCCGCAACCTATCCTCAAGTGCCTGGATAGTACGCTATGCCTGTCGCTTGGCCCGAGGTGTAATGCAACACCGAGACTCACCGTGTCCCTAAAACCCTTCAAAAACCTCCGAAGTTATCTCAATCGAGCTCATCCGTTCGACATCATAAACGAGGAATCCTCGTGCAGCCTCACAATCTCCCGCTATATAAGCTAGATAATCCTCACCAGTAAGTGGTCCCAACTGAAGAACACTGGTTTCGCCACTTATTTACTACGACCCGTGGAGTCGACTTCCTCCGAAAGCGATGCCACCGTAACAAGATCCATATTAGTTACCTCCCATATCTAAGTCGATCTAAATCGCTCGCACAAATTTCACTGGCTTCGTGTTCAACTCGAGTTATCCTTTTACAAACTCCCCGCAACAAAATAAGGCACAGACCTCTAAGATTTTTATACAACTGAATTGATTCCAGGGATACCCCGCCCTTTATCCCTACAACAACCTCTCAATTGCAATGGTAACAAGTAAATAAGCAAAGGAAGGAAATAAGGAATCACGAAGGTGATAAAGAGTGAAATGTCCCTAACGAATGAATGACTTCAACACCTCTATGCAATCTGAGAGGCGAAGGCAAATTGATAAAGTATTAAACATAATCATAGTAAAATATCAAATATCAGAATGTCAATATTAAAAAGAGACAAAGCAAGAACGATAATTAAATATAACTAAACTACAAATAACGCCCAAGTAAGTTCTCAACAAGTCAACCCCGACTTCCATCGGAGACGCAGAGTAGTATAGAACACAATTTTTGCAACAAAGTGCTATCACAACAAAGATAGGCAGCACAACAACCATCAACAAGCGTAGGCAAGTTTTCAACAAATCAGCATAAGTGTTATACACAACTCTTAGTTTTATTTTTATGCCATAAAGTTTTTTAATTTCCTTTTAAGATAGCTTCTATTGCAGATGAGGTCTCTAATGTTTTTTTAAATACTTTATTCAATACATTTCCTTTATTAACGCTGGTTTGGTTTTTGTCGACTTCATTCGATTTAATCAAATCAAAAACATTATTCCTTTTAAAACCAAGACTCATTACCACTTACGAAGGTTTCACCATTAAACCATTCTTTTATCTTTTCTAAAGACGCACCTAACTTATCTTTAAAACCACAGCAAATTTATTTTCATTTACATGTAGTCATATAACTAACTTCCCATACGCTAGAACGTATAAGAGAGTTCACCCTCGCTCGCGACATCATCGACTAATAAAAAACGCCCAAGTTGCTCAAACCGAATGGTATTTTCTGGGCTTTTTGTATGTTGTAACTCATAATCACAAAAAGGGGGATATACTAAAACAAAACAAGGGTGGTGGTGTACCCCAACCCTCACAGCCTCTACAGGGGGGCTTGGGGCTTGGCAAACGTATAACATTTGACTCGCTACTAATTCGCCATTACAACAACTCACGCTCCTCTTCGCCATCTTACCAATACAACATCCGAGGTCACGACATAACTTAGCCGAACTCTAACAATTGGAGCAATAAGCACTGCGTGCCTCCCTAAAACTCCGACAAGTTCTGCAGCATCGCACACACAATCTATCCTCATCACAAAGACCCATCCTGCTACTCAAACAGCTCTTCTCTTCTGAGAGCCGATCTCGACCACATACTAATGATGAATCCTCATATTGTCGCCTCTTCACCTCCTCAACGAAGGAAGACTGCAACCTCTCGGATCCAAACTTCATTCACCTCGAAACAAATAATCGAACCCCTCGCCAGAGTGATGAATATCACGGACCACGCCCGTCTATCCGCTGCCGCTTTGACAATACCCATAGATCCACGACTAAGAGTATTCAGAATCGCTCGCTTTCCCGGATGGTATAGATATCAATATCACAATCTCGAGTAACTCTAACCACCGCCTCGCCGCAAATTCAATCGCGCCTCAAGATACACCGGAGGCTCTTGTGGTCTGTACAATTATCCATATGAAGTCTATATATACGTCATGCCCCCAATCTTCAAGGCATGATTTAACTGCCGCCAGTTCTAAATCATGAGTGGCGTAATTCCTCTCATGACTGTCGGAAAACATAGGTTCTAACATTATCGTGTTGCATCAGCACACAACCTAGCCCAACACCCAACGTGTTACAATAATAACCTAACCCTCTAGTCTCACAGGAGGGGTTAGAATCAGAGTCGTGGTCAACTTATCTTCCAATAATCGAAAGCCTTTCTCATTCTCGCGAAATATTCGTATCCTTAATCTCACTTATGGTTCCTGTTTCCTTTCTCTGTTGCAACCAAACTTGGTCACTAACTTAGATTTGATTCTTTGCTTGCCTCCCGGCTAAGACTTCACAATCACAATTTAGTGGGGATTTCCTTGATCTCGTCAAGTAGTAACCCGATTTTCCTTTCCCAGTTTGTAGAGCCTATAGCTAGGTGTTACCACATTTCCTCGAAATGTTCTTACTTCCTATTATTTACTAATGGTCTTTACACTAGTCTGGGGTAATCATATCTCGTGCAACTTTCATAACCATAGTCGTATTCTCTTTTATCATTCTGGTCATAACCTTACCTTATGCTTAATATTAGCAAAAGTATTTCTATCTTGATTCATAATCGTACAGTTTCATGCAAACGTACAACCTGCATTTATATCTTTACGATATTTCTTCAACCAATTCGTACGTCGTTCTTAATTACCCCATCACAACACTTTTCCCACGGTTATCTACAACTGTAACCTATGACATGACGATATCGAAGACCTTACCAGTCTCATATCCTTCATCGAACAACATGGGTACACGGAACCCCATAATATGTAAAATTGTCCTTTTACGTGGGGGAGAGAACTTATCTCCCTTTCTTAAACTTTCCTTGGAGTCACAACCCTAATCACAGGGTCCTCTCGCGGTCCAGTAAATATCTAATCATCACGCACCGCCTTAAAGTCATGTAGATTTTCAAAACCTACCAAAGTTGTCTTCTGTTTTCCGTAGGCAGCACTCATACTTATCTTATCCTTGCTTGCGCGCTATCCTGAACTTATCCGGAAGGTCGTGGCCCTGACCGCCACACCAAACCGACTCCAAGTACCTCCGATGGCACTTAACATAAATTCCTTCAAATTCAATTATTACTTACTTTCTGCGTCAATTTACCTCACATGAACAAGTTACACAGACTTATTAAAATCATCAATGTCAAAGAAGGAAGGATAATTCGTTGGTTACCACCACTTCTCTCCCTATCCGCTCGACAACCGACTTACCGGGAAAACTGGTACCGAATCAATCTCTCTCTATAGACCACGTTGGCATAACAAGGGGCCAACTAGCCCGCATCATACCCACTCGATGTCGCCATAACACCGCTAGTGGTCCAACGATCAGATCGTTACGAATTATTATCTAACCGCCACCTACCACCCAACACTCACGGTGTAGTCACCTCGAAGCGTCCTCATGGATTCGTGTTCCATTTCTTTACACTTGGTTGCTCTCTTTCATCGGGTCATACTCTTCCCGCATTTCCAAACTTATTGTAGATACGATATAGCCTTCATAATCGATTCGGGCCTCTAACCTTCGGAGTTACTATTCTAAAAACTTAAGGCCATTTCCGCCTTCTCAACTCCGGGTTCCGGTGGAATGCGCCCACGAACTCGTAAATGATCAACTAGAGTTGGGCCTTGCACCCTCGTGACCTGCCACGTAGCTGACTATCACAACCGATCTCATTCCATTACAAAGGCATGGGAGACCCTTAATAGGTCCTTAACCCGACTCGGCGTCATACTTAACTCTTATCCTTGGCCTGACTTAACTTTTTACCACCCGAGAAGGCCTTATATACCTAAGGTCTCGGCGGTTATCAACATTCTTAGGCTCACAATTTCCAGGCTCCTAGTCTACCTTATCACCCTCAGAACGTACAATAACTTTTCGTAATATCAGAACCGTGTTGTCGACCACAACAACCATACTTACCCCATACCGGATCTCACCTGCACTGCTTTCTTAATCATACCACGTAGCTTAATCTATTAACATAGTCTTCCATTAAGTCCCTTAATTAAACTTCTTAAGGGTGCATTTCCTTCTCAGACAGCTCATCATATCTTAATTATCTTAAATTAGCACGTAAAACCTTGCTGAGAGTCCATTAACTGTTCATACCTTCCCGGTATTTTTAGTCCTTACCAATTCCTGGTAATCCATAATCATTCTCGGCAACACATATGACTCTCAGACATAAACTGTATACCGTATGTCACAATACCAACTATACTACTAATATTACCAACCCGATACGCAATCCACATAATCTTTCCCGGTCATCACGCTTTCTCAGAATAAAACAACATAACTTGTTAGGGAGAGACAACCCTAACCACACAGCTCTATCACACGATCTCAGAGTGAGAAGAATGGAAACTAATCCTAAATGTCATGCAGCCTCCTGATTATAGATGTGGTGCACAACACACCGATGATCAAGACTCTACTAGACACGGTCTGTAGACACTTTCCGAGGACTAACTGCTTTGATACCACTTTTGTCACGACCCGACCCCGGGCACGTGACTGGTGCCCTACATGGGCACCACTGTCAGGTATATATCAGAGAATAGCAGCAGAACATACACAACACACATAAAAACTTAGACAATAAACAGCAACAGACTAGCCGATAAGGCCACCTCCCGTAAAATATACACAATCTAGAAATCGAACAGTACATCTTTTTTTTTCTTTACAACCCAATCCACAATGTGACTACAGACCTCTAAGAATAACAATCGTGGACGACGGGGCCCGCCATACCCATGAATGTACAACAACCGACCATACCGTGGATAAGCCTCGAGTAATCGAAGTTTCCCAACGGTGAACGGTGATCCTAAGCGTGAGGATCAAGAATCAGATACTCTCACTGCGGCGTGAACGCATCCGAAGGAGGTCAAGATGACATGTACCAAATATGTGAACCGAAATCATCAGAATGAAATCACAAGTCTATAATAAATCGAGACATGTATGATAACTCAATTAATGAAGACATCGTGCCTTACTAACAATGAGAGTAAACAAGTATATACTTTCTTCGCATAAAAATAGAGGCTCATGATCAAAACAGGTCTCTCGCCTGTAGTATCAATAAGCAATCCTACTCTCGGGACTATTTCACCGCACGGGTCTGCGGACCGCATGAGGTATTCTCGCATAGTCGCACTACCGCCCGCATGAGACTATTTCACCCGCATAAGCCCATAAGGACTCACATGAGGTATTCCTCGCATCATGGGTAGAAAATCCACGGAACATGTGGTATAACGTCTTGGGGGTTTACCCATCATTTATACTCTTACCCTGAAGCAGGTGGTATAACGTCTTGGGGGTTTACCCCTCATTTATACTCTTACCCTGGAGAAGGTGGTATAACGTCTTGGGGGTTTATCCTTCATTTATACTCTTACCCTAGCTCAACCGACCATCATACATAACATAAGCCCTACCGGCTTATCATACATCACATAAGCACTACCGGCTTATCATACAATAAGTAAGCAAGTTAAGAAATCCCCCTAACTTCTTATTAGTCTTATTCATATATACTCTCATTTTAGTTTACTTAAGGCACTAACATGTCATTATAAATCCGGGAATTTAACCCAAAGTACTACGTACTTCTATTCTTTTAAAATGACTCATTTTTCATATAAAACTTCCAAGATACTAATAACCATAGTATCAAGTCATAACTACTTTTCAAGACAAGTCACAATACCTTTTAGAAATACAATTAAAGGCTTCTAAATCAAGTGACTTCTTTCTTTTAAAACTTTAAGCAATTGATGCCTTTAAATCAATTTGCCTTTCATTATTTCAAGTCATTTATCATACTTATATTACTTAGAGTAAACCACTCTTTTTAACCTTCCATAAAGCTATTATAACCAACTTCCCATAAAGCCGTTATACTAGCTTTATACCTTAGGAACTTACATTCTTCTTTAAAACCAAGAGGCTTAAACTTTCCAACAAAACAAGTATCAAAAATACTTTCAACATACTTAAAGTCTCTTAACTTTTGAAAACCAAGATATCCTTAATATTTAAACAAGTGAGTTAATTACCTAACTCAACCAACTTGAACATTCTTAAGATAAACCAAGGATATCAAATGGACTAGATTTGTCAAAAACTCGTACGTCTACCGTACTATACATTTACAACTTATTCATGCTCAAGAGATAAGAAAGTTCCACATACCTCTTCGGTTTAATCCACTTGCTAAGTACAATACGCCGTACGTAGTATGTCAACCTATAATGACCATAGTACGTCTATTAACTTCTTACTTCAAACGTAGAATATTCTAAGTGCAAAGTCACTAAATTCTACGGAAAATCGGACAGCACTTCCTTTGTTTCTACATACTTTGCCACCTTTTTCAAGGCCGAATTCAATAACCAAACACGCCACATTTAAGGCTCAACAAAGTAGTTAACAATAGGGGATTACACGCTTAATCAAGACGTGTAAAATTCCGCCCCACAATAACATCAAACTAGTCCAACATATAATGTCCATTCGGCAAAATAGGGACAACAATACAAATTTGTTTCCAATCTCTTTTCAATCCAAGTGGTTTAATATAACATGTTATCTAGTCACAATTGATTATAACTACTACATTCTTCAAGTAGGTAACATGCGACAATTCTAATTATCGACCAAATTGGATTTCAATTTCACATGGATCAAGCCCAAGTGGCACTTTGACAAGTCAACAATGTCAAGCTCTTTGTCTTAGCAAGACTTGGTCATTTAAATTATGGTCAAATGACCATTTTAACCATGTCAATTTCGTCCAAGACCACTAAGGGAGGGGGGTGACACGTGTCGCCCTCCCGTTCGTTGCAATATTTCGTTTTCCGACAATTCCATAATTCCGATAAATTTTTACTCGTCTCAAATCTTAACATTTTCGAGTTCTTACGTACGTTCCTTATAAACATATCCTGGAATTCCGGGGTGTAACCGTTAACTACTTTGTTGAGCCTTAAATGTGGCGTGTTTGGCTATTGAATTCGGGCCTTGAAAAAGGTGGAAAAGTATGTAGAAACAAAGGAAGTGTTGTCCGATTTTCCGTAGAATTTAGTGACTTTGCACTTAGAATATTCTACGTTTGAAGTAAGAAGTTAATAGACGAATTATGGTCATTATAGGTTGACATACTACGTACGACATATTGGACTTAGCAAGTGGATTAAACCGAAGAGGTATGTGGAACTTTCTTATCTCTTGAGCATGAATAGTTGTAAATAAATAGTACGGTAGACGTACGAGATTTTGACAATCTAGTCCATTTGGTATCCTTGGTTTATTTTTAAGAATGTCCAAGTTGGTTGAGTTAGGGAATTAACTCACTTGTTTAAAAATATTAAGGATACCTTAGTTTCTAAAAGTTAAGAGACTTAAAGTATTTTGAAAGTATATGATACTTGTTTTGGTTGGAAAGTTTAAGTCTCTTGGTTATAAAGAAGAATGTAAGTATCTAAAGTATAAAGTTAATATAACGACTTTATGAGAAGTTGATTATAATAGCTTTATGGAAAGTTAAAAAGAGTGGTTTACTCTAAGTAATGTAAGTATGATAAATGACTTGAAATAATGAAAGGCAAATTGATTTGAAGGCATCAATTGCTTAAAGTTTTAAAAGAAACAAGTCACTTGATTTAGAAACCTATACATGTATTTCTAAAAGGTATTGTGACTTCTCTTAAAAAGTAGATATGACTTGATATTATGGTTATTAGTATCTTGGAAGTTTTATATGAAAAAGAGTCATTTAAAAGAATAGAAGCACGTAGTACTTTGGGTTAAATTCCCGGATTTTTAAAATGACATGTTAGTGCCTTAAGTAAACTAAAATGAGAGGGTATATAAAGAAGGTTAATAAGAAGTTAGGGGATTTCTTAACTTGTTTATGTTGTGATAAGCCGGTAGCGCTTATGTTATGTATGATAAGCCGGTAATGCTTATGTTATGTATGATAGCCGGTTGAGCTAGTTTATGTTATTCTTACGGGGTAAAGCCCCGAGTTACTACTAATTATATGGATTTGCTACCCATGATGCGAGTGCGGCGTTTGTACTCATTGCGGGCCCACCGGGCCTAAGCGGGTGAAATAGTCCTGTGCGGGTGAAATAGTCCTATGCGGAGCGCATCGCTCCATTGCGGGTCCGTAGGACCTATGCGGGTGAAATAGTCCTATGCGAAGCACATCACTCCATTGCGGGTCCGCAGGACCTATGCGGGTTAAATAGTCCCAGGAGTAGGACTGCTTAATGAAACTACGGGCGGGTCACCCTACTTTGATCATGAGCCTCCTATTTTTATGCAGTAAAGTATACACATGTTCACTCTCATTGTTAGTAAGGCACAGCGTACTGTAATTTGATTATCATACATGTCTCCAGCTTTATTTTAGACTTATGAGGTAAATTGCAGTATTTTCCAGTTTTACATACTTGGTACATTTGTTGTACTGACCCCCTTTCCCCGGGGGCTGCGTTCATGCCGCAGGTAGGGGTAAGCAGGTGGTGGATCCGCATTCCTAGGATCACTAATCAGGTGTCAGAAGCTTCATTTCTCGGAGGCTTGTCTTTCGGTATGGTTTTCCCTGATGTTGTAGATTTATGTACATTCAGGGGTATGGCGGGGCCCTGTTCCGTCACAGTTGTTATTCCTATAGGTCTGTAGTCATATTTGTGGATTGGGTTGTAAGAACAGAGTTGTAACTATTTTATTTTGGGGTTATGTATATTTCCCGGAAGGCGGCCTTATCGGCCAGCCTGTTGTTATTTGCTGTTATGTATTGTTTGAGTTTTGTATATTCCGCTGCTATTCTCTGATGTATACCTGTAAGGGGTGACCAGGTAGGGCACCATTCCCGGGCCCGGGGTCGGGTCGTGACAAATATGGCGTCTGATTTTCCAGAACAATAGCACCTCAAAACTGTCCATAAAATGACACAACAACGTCTAACAGTTTTTGGGCAGTTTTCGGCCAACAACAACTTCAACAATCCAAAGCCCTTTTCCATATTCTTTATAATCCAATTCACATTTCAACACTTATATATACTCCATATCATATATCAACAACAATATTACTTCATTTTAACATGCGACAAGTGTAAATAACAACAACAATAACCAACGAATCCAATGTCGCACAAAATGCCACTCTCGACCAAGACACCCTAAAATGGTCCAAACACTTTTTATTCTTCATTACTTTTAGCACAAGCTCATCTATACATTATAACAACATGTTATATCCAGGTAGGGCACCAATCATGGGACCGGGGTTCGGGTCGTGACACTGTCTCTCAGTTGCCACTGGAGACCACAGGATCTAGTAGAAACAGAAGACCTCCATCTTGGATGACAGATTTTGTCCAGCCTACAAAAGATGCATGTGGTGTCAAGTATCCATTATTGGATGTTGTTATCTATGTTAGATTATCTGCTTCCTATCAAAGTTTTATAGCCAAGAAGAAAGTAAACCACAATCATCTGCAGAAGCAACTAAGGATGTGAGATAGATTGAAGTAATGAAGGTAGAAATCAAAGCTCAAGAAGATAATAATACATGGGAGGTGGTTGACTTACCAAAAAACAAAGTAGTTATAGGCTGTAAATGGTTCTACAAGATAAAATACAAAGCTACAGGTGGGGTGGAAAGATACAAGGCACGACTAGTAGCAAAATGATACAACCAGAGAGAATGAGTGGATTATCAAGACACATTATCCCCTGTGGTGAAGATGGTGAAAGTGAGGTCAGTCATCTCAGTTGCTGCTACTCAAGGCTGGATTGTACATCAAATGGATGTGTTTAATGCATTCTTACAAGGGGACCTTAATGAGGAGATATATATGAAGTTTCCTCAAGGTTTCACACATGAAGAATGAAAGGCTTGTCGACTGCTCAAGTCACTATATGGGTTGAAGCAGGCTTCAAGGCAGTGGAACATTAAGTTAAATATTGTTTTGATGTCCTCGGGGTTCACACAAAGCCACTTGGATTACTCTTTGCTGACTAAAAAGGACAAAGACAAAGTTGTGGTAGTTTTGATATATGTGGATGACATATTGGTCACTGGGAATGATGTGAACCTGATAGAAGAAACTAATGGAATACTGCAACAGCATTTCAAAATCAAATACCTGGGGGAGCTGCGATATTTCCTGGGTTTTGAGTTTCCTAGAAGTAAAGATGGGATGGTGATGCACCAAAGGAAGTATGCCTTGGAGTTGGTTGCTGATATGGGACTAACAGGTGCAAAACCTGCTAATTATCCAATGGAGTTAAACATGAAGCTTACTTCTCATTTATATGATCAACACCTCAAAGAAGTTAAAAGGAATGCAGTCTCTGAAGATGATCATACAGGCTTTGAAGATGATCATTTGTTGACAGATGTTGCCAGTTATCAAAGGCTCATTGGTAGATTATTGTATCTAACCAATACTAGACTGGATATAGCCTTCACAGTACAGTGTCTAAGTCAGTTCATGCAGGATCCAAAGAGGTCACACTTGCTGGCAGCAGAAAGAGTAGTTCGATATATCAAACAGACACCTGACCTGGGTATTTTCATGGCAGCTAGGAGCAATGATAAACTATCTGCCTACTGTGATGCTGATTGGGCTTCCTGTCCTAACTAGATGATCTGTCACAGGGTATCTTGTGTTCTTTGGGTCGTCTTTGATCTCGTGGAAGTCGAAGAAATAGCACACCATATCCAGAAGTTCAGCCGAAACTGAGTATAGAAGCATGGCATCTGTCGTGGCTGAAGTTGTTTGGATCTCTGGTTTGTTTGCTGAGTTAAATATATGTTTGAAGTTGCCCATTTTAGTTTACTGTGATAGCAAGTCCGCAATTCAGATTGCTGCAAATCCGGTGTTTCATGAGCGTACAAAGCACATCCACATCGATTGTCACTTTATAAGGGAGAAGGTTCAACATGGTTTAGTCTCTACTGTGTATGTTCTAACTGCAGAACAACCGGCAGACATCTTGACTAAATGTTTGGTGCAGACTCAACATTCGTATCTATTATCTAAGCTAGGTGTTAAGAATTTGTTTAGTACCTAGCTTGCGGGGGGTGTTGAAGTATTGGTATACATCTGATATACTTCTCATATACTAGTTTATTATTGTGGGTTGTTGGAGGTTGTTGGGCTACAAGGTGTTGGGCCCAGATATTAGTATTAGTATTACTTGCTTCTCTATTAGTAGTATTATAATATTTTTCTTTTAGTATAAATGTTACACCCCGTAATTCCAGGGCAATGAAATGAGAACGTAAGTTAGGATATAAGATTTGAATGTTGGAAGGAAAGTATATTTACATTTTCTTATATGGAATTTTTTTGGATACAACGGAGGTGATGACGAAAATTTATTAACTAGTAGTTAAATTTCTTCCAATGAATTTATGGACTTAGTATTATATTATGAAGTCTTGGCATTGATAATATGAGGTCCACCGAAAATTTCACAATTTTGTGAGCCCATCAAAATATTAAGAATTTTGGGCTAAGTATGGAATTATTTTTGTGAAGAGATGGGCGAATTAGAGGGTGACACGTGTTCCTTCCCACTTGTGTAACAAAGCTCTAATTGTATATATGTATTGCAAGTTTGGCTAAGTGTGAGAGATATTATTGTGAAGAGAAGACACGTGGACTAGTGGGTCTACAAGGGTCCCCCCTCCACTTGTATATATCTACACATTGCAAGACTTTAGCTCACAAATATCTTCATCATCCAAACCTGTCTTCTCTCTTCCTTAGACTTCAAATTTCGAAATCTCCATAGCCAAGAAGAACAAGATTAAGTTATTTTCCAAGATTAAGCACCTTAACCAAGTTCTAAGCCAAGTTAACTTTCCAAAATAGTGGACACGGTTTTGGCCGAGATTTTGCCATGAAACCCTAAGCTGGGAGGTGAACTTTTTGGAAGGAAAACAAGAAAGCAAGATGGTTATAAGCTTGTAGAGGATACATGTGTGTTATTGTAACTTGAAGAAGTGGCAGCGGAAAGCGATGAGGTGTAATGTGGGTATTTTGGCTAAGATTAAGGTAAGAGTTCTTCTTCCAAGTAATTGGAAATTAAATGTTGTTATAGTTAAGGGATGAACTTGTGTTAAGTGAAATGGAGAATAAGAAGTGCATGTCACAGTTTTGGCATGTTAGCCGAATTGTGGACAGTTTTGTTATATTGGATTTGTTGGTTGTTATTGTTATTATCGTCACTTATTACATGTTAGATTGAAGGAAATCTTGATATTAAAATATGAAATGATTTATATTAAAGTGTTGAAACTTGAATTGGATAATAAGAAATTATGGAAAGGGTTATGGTATTAGTTGTTGGCCGAGAACTGCATGAAACTGTGAGACGTTGTGGTGTTATTTTGTGGGGTTATAATGCTGATTCAGTTACAATTATGCATGTTTAATGTGGTAAATTGCTAACGTATATCCTAAAGGAATAAAGGTGTAGAAAGGTGTAGAAAAGATTCATATCTTACCCTCATTTTGTTGGAATATGAACTATTTTTTTTCGTGGACTGTTTTAGTAAAGATTAAGGGGTTGTTTATGTGAGAAATAGGTATGTGAATCACATTGGTTAACTGTTTAGTTGTGCCCTTAATTGGTGGTCGGTTATTGGTGTATTTGGCCTTGTTTGTAAGTTCTAGATGGGAGCATTTATAGGGGAAGTGCTGCCCAATTTATTATATGAAAGGAGAACCATTACTTGGTATATGTCTTATACTAGTAAGCATGAAATTGATAGACGTATTATTGTTGTTATAGGTTGAAGTACATTGAGACGTATTCTACTTATCGTGTGGGTATAGCCGATAAGGTATGTGAACTATCCCTCCTTCTTTTGGCATGTTCTATGTACGAAATATACTTGTGGTATTGTTTCATAATTCATTCTACTCTTAGAAGTTAAGGGGTATTCATGTTATTGATTCTATGCTAAAATCATGTCTAAGTTGTTCATAAGTCCTTATTAAGGCATATGAGGAGAGATGTTAATATTCATAAGAGTTCTTAGTAAGCGATGGAGTCGGTTCGACCTTGCTAATTTAAAGTAACCGATAAATATCAAGAGTTGATACTGTTTTAATAATAATTGGGTATGTTCTAATAGACGTGTTGAAATAATCCATTGCAGCGTTAAATGAAAAAGGTATCGACAAGCAATTATATTAAAATGATTAGAACGCCATCTGTATAGAAACTAAGATATAACCAATTTGTTTTACATTTTCTAGTTCATAGCTAATTAGATAAGATTTCATGATATAATTACTCACGGCCCATATAAAAATTAATTAGGCAAATTCGGATCTGTTATCGCCATTCAGATGTTTCCATAATGTTAGCCAGAGGGGCGAGACGAATTTAGATTATCGAGTTGGCACAGACGACAAACGGTATGTGAAACTCTTCCTTCTTTCTTCTGGCATGATTTATATGAAGTGGGTGTACGGCGGGCGTACATGGTTCTATTGGATTCTAATTCCTAATGATACATGATATGAAAGTGCCTTTGATTTTTCAAATGATGATTTGAAAAGGATACATGATATGATAAGTGCCTTGATTTTCCAAAGGATGTTTTAAAAGGATATATGATATGATAGTGCCTTGGTTTTTCTAAAATGAAAGTTCATTTTAAATATTTTATTGAGAGTCAAAAAATGATTTAAATTGTACAAGGTTGCTCATGATAGCTATTCGTGCAAGTGTTATTATTCCATTTTACCGCGTCCCAAGAAGGGTCGGGCAGAATATGAGTATAAGTGTTTACCGCGTCCCAAGGAGGGTCGGGAAGTATAGGGTTAAGTGTTTGCCGCGTCCCAGAAAAGGTCGCGCAGTATATGACTATATGACTTTATCGCGTCCCAGAATGGGCCGGGCAGTATACCATATATAAAACACTGTGTCCTTCATTAGATGTCGGGTAGTATATGAAACACCGCGTCTCACAATGGGTCGGGCAGATTCGTGCGCATCTTCCCATATGTTCACCGTGTCCTTCACTAGAGGGTCGGGCAGTAGATGAATATGACTTTACACCGCGTCCCAGGAAGGGCCGGGTAGTATACCCTATGTATTTACAGCGTCCCAAAAAGGGTCGGGCAGTACATGACTTTACACCGTATTCCAGGAAGGGTCGGGCAGTATATGACTCTATGTTTACCGCGTCCCAGAAAGGGTCAGGTAGTATATGACCAAGTGTTCACCACGTCCTTCACTAGAGGGCTGGGCAGTTTATGACTAAGTGTTTATCGCGTCCCAAAAAGGGCTGGGCAGTATATGTTCACCGCGTCCTTCACTTGAGGGTTGGGCAGTATAGGTATATGTTTCCATGGACTTGTATCCATGAGGCGAGTATAGATACTCCTGAAAGTATATGATTATACGGACAGACAATTATGATTTGGATATGAATCTCACATCTTTATAAGGCATAGTTAAATCTCCATTGTTACAAGGTACAGTTGGGTTCTATTTTATATGTCACAGTTGGATCTGGTATTTGATTTTCATACTTGTCCCTGTCATCTTTTGGCCAGTTATGATCTTATTTACTATACTTTATGTTTACATACTTGGTACCTTGTTGTACTGACCCCCTTCGGGGGTTGCGTTCATGCCCGCAGGTATAGGTACTCAGTTTGGTGATCCACAGGCTTAGGATCATTGCTCAGCTTTTTGGGATAGCTCCATTGTTCCGGGGCTTGTCATTGGTACAGATTTGCTGTTATAGGTTTGTGTATAATCAGGGGTACGGCGGGACCTTGTCCCGTCATAGTTCATTGTCTTACTCTTAGAGGTCTGTAGTCATGTTACACCCCGTAATTCCAGGACATGTATACGAGAATAGACGCGAGAACACATGACTTAAAAATTTGAACGAAAGAAAGAATTGTTTTCCAAGGAAAAATCTTCTGAACCTCGTGAAGGAAAAATTGTTCGCTAATGAGAATTGGGTTCTCAGAATTTTTATTTGAGACTATTGGAATTTATCGAAACTATGGAATTTTATTTTCAGAGTTGGATACGTGGGGCCCACCCGAGAAATTTTACGTTTTTGTGGGGCCCACGAGGTTTCCGATATTTTGACCAATTATGGAAATTTCTGGAAACGAAATATTATGGACCAATGGGAGGGCGACACGTGTCACCCTCCACATGTTTGTTGGATGAATAAAAGAATTGACCAAGTCAAAGGGTCAAGTGGAAGCTTGATAATATTGACCATAATTGACTAAGATCCTAGCCACACATTTGTTTTAATCTTGGCCCTTGATTGTAGTATATATCTTATACTAGTGCAAGACAATTCTACAGTTAAAAAAAATTTAAGAAACATGAGCTAGTGTTAATGTTGCTCTCGGCAATAGCCCATTTTCACACAAAAAATTTTGCAATCTTGTTTCATAAATCCCAATACTTAAACCCAAGGTCCCTAAAGGCATTCTAAGGATATCTCAACACAAAAATCCCGGGAAAACTACGTTTTTACGTTAGTCGCAAGGTGAAAACCTAAGGTGTTCTTCAACTTTGAAGTTGGAAATAGAAGAGGAGTTCTTCACAATTTTCTAAGGGTTGCAAATAGCGGATTGGAACGTCAAGAAGAGGAGTTAAAGTTGCTAAGGATCGACTTTAGATTTTGGTTTGTATTGGACTTAAAGAGGTAATAATCTCCGTCTTGCTATTGTAATTCAAGATTTCATGTTGTAGTAGTTGATAGATGAGCATGTGAAATATGTTATGAAGATTGATAAGTGTTATGGAATTTGGAAGCTTAAATCCGAAATTGGCATGTTAGCCATAAAAATTGGAAATCAATTTGATCGATAGTTATAATCGTCGCATGTTGTATAAGAAAGGGATTATAGTTGTTATAATTGATTGCGACTATATAACATGTTATAATAACAACTTGGATTGAAAAGGAATTGAAAGAGAATTAATGTTGTTGTAGCCGAGAATGGCCATTGAATTATTGGACTGTTTTATACAATTGTGGGGTAGAATTGTACACGTCCTGTTAGGCGTGTAATCCCCTTTTGATTAGTTGATTGGTTGAGCCTTAAATGTGGCATGTTGGTTATTGATTTACGGGCCTTGAAAAGGTAGAAAAGTACGTAGAAAAAAAGAAAGTGCTGCCCAAATTTCTGTAGAATAAGAGACCTTACACTTAGTATGATTCTACGTTAAAAATCTAGGAGTTGATATACATGTTATGATTATTATAGGTTGATGTACTATGTGTAGCGTATTCTACTTGAAGGGTGGAATAGCTATCAAGGTTGAAGTACGTTGGAGCATTTTGCAACTTGTCGCTAGTCGTCGCGAGGTATGTGGACATCTTCCTTCTTTTGGCATGATCCTACGTATGAAATAGCCACGTGATATTCTTTCATGATTCCTTCTACTCTTAGAAGTTAAGAAGTATCCACGTTGTTGATTCTAAGTTCAAGCTATGTGCCTTGATTTATTTGAAGTAAGTAAGTTGATTTTATATTTGAAAATGACTTGAATTTATAATTGAAAAGGGACTTGTTTTTATAAGTGAAAGTTATATGATTTTAAAGAGGATAAGTTACTTGGTTTTGGAAGCATATGAAACTTTATTTTTCAAGTTATGGGACTTGATTTCTAAAGTATAGATGACATGATTTTACATGTATAAGTGACATGATTTTAAAGAGTATATGATACAAGATTTTAAGACTATAAGCCTTGATTTTATAAGTAGAAATGACTTGATTAAAAAGTATGGCTTCTTAATTTATTTCAAAAGTTAAGAAGATTGATTTCAAAAGAGTATGTGACTTGAGTTTTAAAAAGAAAAGAGTTTTATGATTCTTTTTAAGTATGCATGCACGTAGTACTTTTGGGTTTAGTCCCCAATGTGATAAGAATAAGTAAAAGGGTGGTTTAAAATGTTAAGTAAGGAAAATCACACCGAGCCCCACAGGCGGACCAGATTATGCTACATGATTCCACAGTACACCGAGCCCCACAGGCGGGCCGGATTATGCTACATGATTCCATAGTACACCGAGCCCCACAGGCGGGCCGGATTATGCTACATGATTTCACAGTACACCGAGCCCCACAGGCGGGCCGGATTATGCTACATGATTCCACGATGCAGGCGCGGCGGGCCGGATTATGCTACATGATTCCACAGTACACCGAGCCTCACAGGCGGGCCGGATTATGCCACATGATTCATCAGTACACCGTGTCCCGCAAATGGGCCGAATTACGTTATCATGTATGGATAATCAAAGTAAGCTCCCAAATAAGAAGTCCCTCCATAAAGGACCAGATTATGTTATGTAAGTTATGTGGAAAAACTTGATCGAATTCTTAAGTATGTATGTAAGAATATGATGTTAATTCTTATTGAAAGAAGGAAAAGAACGGTTAATGTACGATTAATTTCATGAGTTAAAATGGCACGGTAGGATCTGGTATTTCATTTTTATACTTGCCCCTGTCATTCTTTTATACAGTTATGATTTGGTTATTGTACCGTATTCCCGTTCCATACACGGTACCTGTTGTACTGACCCCCTTCGGTGGGCTGCGTTCATGCCCGCAGGTGTTAGGTACACAGGTTGGTGATCCTTGTTCTTAGAATCTATGTTCAGTCTTTGGAAAGAAGCTCCATTTACTTCGGAGGCTTGTCTTTTGGTATGAGTCCCTGTTGTTGTATATTTATGTACATTCAGGGGTATGGCAGGGCCCTGTCCCGTCACAGTTGTTATGTCAAATTCTTAGAGGTCTGTAGTCATATTTTGTGGGTCGGTTTGTAAAAGAAAAAAAAAGATGTAACTGTTTTTGGCTTTATATATATATATATGTCCAGGGAGGTAGCCTTATCGGTTGGCCTGTTGTTTATTTCCTGAAAATGTACGTTATGAGTTTCATGTGTGTTCCGCTGATTTTCTCTGATATATACCTGTAAGGGTGCCCAGGTAGGGCACCAGTCGCGGGTCCGGGGTCGGGTCGTGACAAAAGTGGTATCAGAGCAGTTAGTCCTCGGAAAGTGTCTACAGACCGTGTCTAGTAGAGTCTTGATTATCGGTGTGTTGTGCACCACATCTATAACCAGGAGGCTGCAGGACATTTAGGATTGGTTTCCATTCTTCTCACTCTGAGATCGTGCAGTAGAGCTGTGTTATTAGGTTGATCCATCTATGACGTATTCTTATGTATATGAATCAGCTATGCTTCCACGGAAGGCGACCAGGGCCCAGAAGGGCAAGTCAGCAGTAGGAGCTGCTAGTGGGACAGAGAGAGTTACTAGGAGCTCGAGCTCAGCGTTGCACGAGGTTGTGACAGCAAGTTCAGTTACCGACGGTATTAGATGGCCGAGGCGTGCGGCTCGGGAGTTACGATACCTGAGTCTCCAGTCCCTCATCCAGGGGCAGAGTATATAGATTATGGAGAGCAGATCAGGTTATTGACCAGCATAGTGGCAGAGCAATACCGACAGGAGCCGGTAGCGAACCATAGGGCAGATAGTTTTAGGGTTCGAGATTTTCTGGGTTGTGATCCGCCAGAGTTGTATGGGTCTAGACCTGAGGATGATCCTCAGGAGTTTATTAGGCAGATGCAGCGGACTATGCGGGTAATTAGGGCCTCGGAGGTCGAGTCAGTTGTACTAGCTTCTTACCGGTTACGCGATGTTGCAGTGAACTGGTTCGAATCGTGGGAACTGTCCAGGGGTGAGGGTGCTCCTCCAGTTTTGTGGGACGAGTTCACAGAGGCCTTCCTTGATCACTTTTTGCCTCCTGAGATGAGGAGAGCCCGTGTGGATAGGTTCTTGACGCTGAGGCAGAATGGAAGGACCATCAGAGAGTATAACACAGGTTTGACTCATTGGCTAGGTATCGCTCACTATTGTAATTGACATGGCCGATAGAGTTCATCGCTATGTTATGGGGCAAGACCCATTATGATCACTGCGTGCAGGATTGGCCCTTCACCAGTATGTATATTGCGGAGATGCAGCATACGCAGTGTATCGAAGCAGAGAGAGAGGACCCGGCCGGACGAGGCCATCAAGAGGTCGGGGCAGCGGGGTTTGTGGTAACTTTCGAGCGGGCGGCCTCAACAAAGCTAGGTCTACATTTCACAAGACGCAGTGCTCCTTCGATTTTACGGCAGGAGGTTTGATCAGCCGAGTTATTCATGAGCTGGTCAGAGCTCCAGAGTTTCGGATTCGCATGTGCACATGGGTTCTAGGTAGTCGGGACCACTCTTCCCTCAGTGTTCACAGTGTGGTAGCGTCACCGTAGAATGTCGTCGTCATCGTGCTGTTTTACCTGTGGCCGTCAGGGCCATATGATGATGGATTGTCCTAGTAGGAGGGTTACAAGTGGGATAACATAGTCTCTTTGGATCGATTCTTGGGTTAAATGCGCCTTGATAGCTAGGCAGATATTCATGCACGGCGTGTGCAGGTCGTGGTGGAAGTTCCCAGTTTTAGCGGTCCTTTGAATCGTCTATATGATTTTAGGTATATCTTTGACCCTTTAGAGACTTGTATGCATGATAAGGTTGTTGTATGATTAAGTGTCATAAACAGATAATATTGAGATTATGTACGTATGTTATATAAATAAACTGAGATGGTATCATGGAGGACTGCTTCAGTTCTTCACTTAGTCCTCCATGATACCATCAAGATATATAAGTTATCACGATGGTATCATGGAGGGAGGGTTTCGAGTAAGGGGATATTTGAATTAATGTTTTCCGCCAACTGGATAAAAGCGAAATTAGTTTATGAGGAAGCAAAACGGGTAAATATTTTTTATTTTATGGGTATTTTGGGTTGTTTTCCCTAATTTTTACCCATCAAATGGGTTCGTCTTTAAAAAAAATTCTTTTCAGCAATTAAACTTATGCGTAATGGAGTAAAAGTTCTTTAAGGGGAAAAGTCATACATTACATACTTGAGATGATGCGAAAATATAAACTTATGCCCTGCAAAAAACATTGTTAGTTACGAGGGCCAAAAGTTCAAATGACCCGCTGATACACCCTTGTTTGACATTAATAAAAAGTTTTGGCGTCATTCATTTCATTTCACTAGATATTATTTTAATGGATTGGATTGACTTACATATGTATTGGTGATAATGAAAGAATTGTGAGTTACAATGGATGTACAGGAATAATACACAACTATTACAAGTGCTTCGAAACGATAAACAATAATGAATTACAATACATAAGGCTTGAAGCCTAACAAGAGTTGTGACAGCATCAATAAGTTTTGTAATCTTGATCTTCTGTCTTGAATCAATCTTGGATCTGCCGTCCAGGATCTTCGTTCATATTGCAGCAAGCTCATTGATCTTGATAGCCTGAAACCAAAAGACACTAAATCTCTACTTGTTACAACTGTGCTGAGTCGAGTGTTAGCACTCTCTCCTTAAGACAGTATTGCCTCATATGTATCATTTTACGTTTATGGACAACTGTCTTCCAAGATAAAACAACATCAAACAAATGAGCAAAGAAAACTCAAGTGTTTACTAAAAGAAGAATATTTGAGTGTGTGAAAGAATGCTTAGAGAGGAAGTAGTTCAGAAAATCTAAGAATGAGTATGAGTGTAGTGTTCTTCAATTGAGCCAGGGGTCTCAATTTATGGTGTGAGAAAGATGACATCTCATCTAGCCAACTAATGGCAATCAATAGCCATGTAATGACACTTATTGAGAGGTTTCAATCAGCCAAATAATGGTTGAATTCATGAGACAAGTAATGGAGAATCAATGCCCCAAACCAGCCCAAAAGTCAAAAATAATTCAGCTTCCCGTCGACTATTCTGCCTCCGAAGCGCCGCGGTTCTGCCTGGGAGGCGCCGCGACGCCTGAATTCTAGTAGCCAAACCAATAATTAGCGTCGTGGCCCTTTGCGGCTCCGCGGAGTTTTCTGACTCGTTTCATTTTTTTACAAATCGTATTTCTTCTTTCATTTACCAACATGGAACACTCGACGTTTAACCAACAACCGTCCATCATTCTATGTCTCAAACATTTACTTACGTACCAATATCTCTTTCACTAATGAAATTTATGATATTTGGCACTACGTGTGCACATGTGTGGAAATAACGTTTCCGACGTGTGGGATCCCAATTATTCGAGTCACAAATAATAGGATAATTTTAATTCCACATTAGTAAATTTCCAACAATTCCCTCTTGAAAGAGAATTTAGCGCACTCACAAGGTGCCTTTCTAGCAATCTTTTGGTGGATCGATGTTGCATCTGGATAGGTAGTCGTAGCTTTGAACCTTCCATAGTTGAATACCATCGGCCTTACTTACTGCGCGGTGAACGTGATGTCTTGAACCGTCAGTGTTTAGTGTAAGCCAAGACAACGGTACCAACACAACAATTTTCCTTAGACTGTTTTTCTTAATGTTTTGTCTGTTGTGGTCGTGGACACACTTGGATTCTTAAGTGCGTTCATCTGAGGCGTCCAGTCTTCGCACTTAAATAGGTGGCCTCCTACAAGGTATCTTGCTATACCCCATTTCACAAGTGTTAGACACCATTAAAAGTTTCCCCAAACCTAACCTCAGCTGTTGAAAATCATTAAAGGTTTTGGAAACTTAACATTTACCTACCATGTAGGTAGCACGCTAAGGTCTATCACAGGAACGACTTTGGACTCATGTTTTTTTACATAAATCATCATCCGAAGTGCTCTTGCTTCCACCGAGCGTTCAACTGAACCTTTATGATTTAGTTTTCCCATTGAATATAATTCTTGGGATCTCCAGACAGTATGGTTGGGTTTCCACTGTATCAGTTCTTATAGTTTGGGTTTTACACCAATTCCCCTAGACCACTCTTGATCTTTGGGTAATCCTTTAATTAAAGGGTTTGCTATATCCTTTGATTAGTAATCAAGGAAGTGTCACCCATGATGATCAACTGTCATACGGTCTTATGTCTCCGACAGATATGTCCAAACGTCGTCATCCGTGCCCTTACAGTGTATAACTGACGAAGGCATGAGTTACTCCCAATGAGAGACATCCTCTAAAAGGTCGTGAAGTTACTCAACTTCTCATCATTCTCTGTACAAAGCGATAAACTCCGATTCCATCACGAATCGGCCGATGCAAGTTTGCTCATATGATTTTCAAAAGACACACCATACACATTTACTTGTGGATTTTGGTGTTCTTCAAATCTGATGTCCAGTTTGCATCACTGTGTTCTCCCAGAACCGTTGGACATCCAGAATACCATAATCCATAGATAAGCGAATATTTCAGATATCTTCATATCCTTTAACGCCTTATATTAATTATTTCTAGAATCACGAGTGAACATTAGTTCTACTTTGTAAGCCGATATCGGGTCATGTGTAGTGTGTAAAATATATTGAACTACATGTGACCTGCGCATATCGCTCCTGGTCTATGGGTGCACCATGATTCCAATCAGTTCTACGATTCATATCCATTGGTGCCTTTCAACGAGACTGCCAAACACTTCACAAATTAGTTTGGATCTAGACCAGTCTGTTAGATGTCTTAGAAATTCCAATTCCTAAGATGTCATCTGCAATACCCATATCATTCATATTGAAACATCGTTTCAACATACTCTTAGTCTCTAGGGTCAACCCAAGACTTCTCCTTGTGATCAACATGTCGTCTACGTAAAGGCACATCATGACGAATGAGACAGAATTACCTCTCACGTAGACACATTTGCCATACTCATTAATGGAGAAGCCTTTCGATAGTAGAGTACTATCAAGGTTTTTGTGTCATTGCTTCAGGGCCTGTTACAGCCGGCACAGAGATTTGACAAGTCAACAGACTTTCTTCTCTAGCCCTGGAACCACATACCCCTCGGGTTGTTCCATATAAATTTCTTATTCCACACTCAGACTGTTGGTTTTCCAACTGTTGGCTTTCCAATCTCAGAGTCAATTTTACAGGACCAAAATGTACACATTTCAGGGACCAACAAGGAAGTTCAGGAAGAAGCCCAACAATCCACTAAACCAACTCTCCAGTTAGGAAGGTTGTCTCAACCATCCATGTCACACAAGACTGTAATGACCCTGGATGTTAAGCCATTCACAGTGGAACACATATCCAAGTAGTCGAGGCCTTATACTTGTCAGTAGATCCATCTAATTTATTACTCGATTTGAGTATTCATTTTTACAACCCAAAGGTTTTTTCCCGAAGGAAGATGAACCATCACATAAGTATGGTTCTATCTGACGAAATCTATTTCTCTCTGTAGCTTTTTCCAAAACGATGCTTATAATTCTTTGTTAATTGTCCATGGTTTAATCTCAAGCATATAAGCTAGATGGTCTGGAACAAGTCGTTGTCCCCTCTTTTGCTCCGTCTCGGTTCAACATGTAGAATCTCCGAGTTCTGTAGATCTGGAACATTAAGTTTGTAATAGTTAGCAAATTCCGAGTCATGTAGATCTTGAACATCTAGTTCTGTACAATCAGGCACTCGCGAGTTCTTGTTAACCTTGAGCAATTACTTTTTTTTCATTCTTAAGGAAAGTTATCTTCAAAAAATTCAGCATTATTTGGCACCAAGATGCGATAAGAACTATTGTTCTTTGCAGATCCAGTGGATATACAATATACAGTCTTAGGTCCAATATTGACCTGATTTGTTTTAGGTACTTCAACCATTGTCACACTACCCCATATCACTATCACAACATTTGTAGATGGGATTCGTTCCATGTTTCACATGGAGGGTCATTCTTATCCTTATGTGGAGTTCTGTTGAGAATCGCATTAGCGGTAAGGATCTCCTTGCCCTACATATTTTTGGGCATTTGGTTTTGCGCTTGGCTAAACACCTTTAGACTAAGGTGAGTAAGGAGCAGTCGTTTGATGAACGATGCTTCGCATTCTCCCCTATATCACTACGAATTTCGCAATCCGTAGACTTGGTAGTTTTTCAAATTCTGCTTTGTAGCGCTCATCCGCTTCAACATATTTATTTCTGTTCTTCAACAAATGATGTAATATGTTGTATCATCGTCAATGAAGATCACAACGTACTTGTCTCCACTCTCTATTTGTACAAGCTTCAAATCACTCACGTAGGTGTGACTATGTTATAGAGGAGTGGTGCTTATTTCGCTATTCCTTTGACGGAATGGAAAGGTGATTTTGCCTCTTCGGCTACCTCACATTCATTTTGAGGGTTTATGTCGACAGAAGGCAACAATCTCAACTTAGTTAGTTTCTAACGTGTCTTAATCTATGATGGCATAGATGCACGAATTACAAATATATCATTCATTTGGCTACAGACATACTGTACCATTCTTAGTTATTATGGACCTGTTATACTAGTCTCAAATCAGCTTGACCAACAACGTTCCTGAAACCAAGTTTGGGACATGTATCACCTCTTTTTAGAGTGATCCCATTCCCAGAAGTCCTTTGAGGACAACCTCTTCAACTCTTTCTTCTTTGAGGTGGTGTTGCTTCACATGAACAACCTTTTTCCCGTGGTTAGGGCGTCGCCGAATCATATGTGATCTAGATGTTCTGGCCCACTCCAGTTATCTTGGCAGACTGAGTGTCCAATTTCTTTTCTGTCTTTCTCTTGGCCTTCAGATCGTTTAAGATCTGGAAAACTCTGGCCCACTCCAGTCGCTCGTAGTATTTGTATGACTGAGTGTCCAATACTATCTTGTCGAAAGACGGATCTTCTGTCGGAAACGGTGACAGGTTTGTCTCTAGTCCTCTTCCCTTATGATTGGTGCTCAGGAAAATTCCTGGCGCTTACTTAGGATAGTCCATAAATCCAATTTATTACAACCTAAGTCCATATCTTTTAAACCGTTGTTTACAATAGTTCAATATTTAATCGGGAATGTGAGTAATCCAATTTCTGAGTTTAGGGTGTAGGGAATATAAGTTTTAATGAAAACATTTCATATTCATTGTCTTGCTTTATTCCCTTGTATTTAAAAATTATATAAACACATTATGGACAAGGAAGAATTATTATCTTAGTCCTTTCGGATTCTAGCCCACTCCAGTCACTTTGTTCAAATCCTCCTTACCATAAGATGTAGGTTTTCTGCTACAAGATGGAACATCATTTTCAGCCTTCTCTTCATGTCTCAGTTGACATCATCAACCTCTTGTGGGCGCTTGTTTCCACCACTCTTGGGAGCGGTGACATCAACTCTTTCTTAACTCTTAGCCTTACTAGTATGACTATCAGCAGTATCTTGAAACTCCTCATCAGTGACAGAACTCTCACCTCTGACGAAAACAAATTTGTAACTGTAGTAAAAAAAGACCAAAACTAGGACCAGATTTGTTGACAGAGATTGGACTGTTTACAGAACTGGTTTCAACAGAAAAACACAGCCAAATTTGGGATCATATCTGCTGGCAAACATCTTTCTAGCACTAATACAAATAATATCTTAAGATAGTGAGTTACAATGGATGTACGAAAATAGTATACAATTATTACAAGTGCTTCGAAAGGATAAACAATAATGAATTACAATACACCAGGCATGAAGCCTAACAAGAGTTGTGACAACACCAATAAGTTTTGTAATCTTGATCTTCTGTATTAAATCAATCTTGGATCTGCCGTCCAGGATCTTCGTTCCTATTGCAATAAGCTCTTTGATCTTGATAGCCTGAAACCAAGAGACATTAAATCTCAACTTGTTACAATTGTGCTAAGTCGAGTGTTAGCACTATGTTCTTAAGACATTATTGCCCCGTATGTATTCTTTTACGTTTATGGGCAACTGTCTCTCAAGATAAAACAACATCAAACAAATGAGCAAAAGAAACTCAAGTGTTTACTAAAAGAAGAACATTTGAGTGTGTGAAAGAATGCTTAGAGAGGAAGTAGTTCAGAAAATCTGAGAATGAGTATGATTGTAGTGTTCTTCAATTGAGCAAAGGGTCTCAATATAGTGTGAGAAAGATGACCTCTCATCTAGCCAACTAATGACAATCAATAGCCATCTAATGACACTTATTGAGAGTAGAGATGACAACGGATCATGGACCCGGTGGATTCAGATCCATTTTATAGAATACGGATCTTCAAAATTTAGACCCGACAGATCCGGATCGGACCCGAATCCATTTATGATGGATAGGATCTGGATATGGATCTTGTCTTTGATATCCGTATCCGATCCAGATCCGACCCGTGGATCCGTTTTTTATTAAATACATTATACATTTATTATAATTAATGGCAGTGTATTATTCAGTTAAGGAGGTGTGGTAAAGGCTAATCGTTTCATTTTTTGAATGTTTCCAAGTGAAAGTGTAAATACAAATTCTTTTCCTTTTGAACTAAAACGTTCAAGTACTACTAGTTTTTGTAAAATTGAGAGTGAATTAATTAAGTTGATGAACTCAAATAGTAAAAAAATACCAAGTACAAATACTGCATAACAGCTGAGAAAGACCAAGAATTTTATAAATTTTATTTTTTCAAACTCAGTTTAAAAAAAATATGCAAGGCGGGGCGAGTTAATTTTTTTTTTTGCGGGGCGAGGTGTGTTTGTGTCTTCACATTGAATGTTAGAATATTATTCAAGGAAATTTTTTTTACATGTGGATCCAGATCCGATGGATCTAGATTTAGATCTGATTTTATGGATCCGAATACAGGTATGAAAAACGGATCTGGATCTGAATCTAGTAGGATCCAGTCCAAATTCTATCTGTTGTCATCCCTAATTGAGAGGTTTCAATCAGCCAAATAGTGGCTGAATTTATGTGACAAATAATGGAGAATCAATGCCCCAAACCAACCCAAAAGTTAGAAACTTTTCAGCTTCTCGTCGACCATTCTGCCTCCGAAGTGTCGTGGCTCTGCCTGGGAGGCGCCGCGACGCCTGAATTCCAGTAGCCAAACCAACAATTAGCGCCGCGACGCTCCGACGGTTCTGCGTCGCGACTCCGCGGCGATTTCTGACTCGTTTCATCTTTTACACGTCATACACTTCTTCCTTCATTTACCAATGTGGAACATTCGTCGTTTAACCAACAACTGATCCATCATTTTATGTCTCAAACATTTACTTACGTATCAATATATTTTCACTAATGAAATTTACAATACGTGTGCGGAAACGACATTTCCGAAGTGCGGAATCCCAATTGTTCGAGTCACAAATAATGGGATAATCTTAATTCCACATTAGTAAATTTTCAACAAGAAGAATAATGACGTTATGTTTGAAAAGTTAATTTGATAGACACATCCCGTCAAGATTTATAATTTGAATATTTTAATTATTGATAAATGCAGAATATATGTAAATACGAAATGATATCAAACATGTTAGAACTTTCCTATGATAAAAAGAATCACATATATTGCTAAAGGTAGAGTACTATTATTTTTCCTATCGAAAAAAGAGAGTAAAGGTCCTTAAATGAAAATTGACTAACATTTCGAGTTATTAGATAAAAAAATTGTAATCAAAGCATGTACGCCACCAATTGTTTTTATCATACCAAGTAATTTTGTCATATTCCATTGCCCGATATTTGGAATATGCCTGAAAAACTAGGCCAGGATATTGGAAAAGAACGAACATATCACAGTATCCAAGTTTACTATGTTCACAGCATACTACTTCAAAGGAAAATTCAAATCCACAGTTAAGCCTTTCGCTTACCTTACACATGTCTTCGCGCTAGCGATAACTTGGACCTTTTACGAAGATTCTTTTCATCTTCACTATCCTCACTGTCCAATACAATCACGGCTTCACATTTTGGTGATTCTATTTCCTGTTGCTTCATGTTCTTGTTATAGTTTTCATCCTCGTCTTGGTTGGGCTGTTTCTGATCACACAAGTCCTCATATGAAAGGGGATGCTTTACTTGAGCTGCGGAATGTTTTCCAGATTGAGAGGTCAACTGAAAGCTATTGTCCTTACCCTCTCCAAAGTACTCTACAGCTTGTAGTGGCAGCTTCTTGGAAGTCCCACATGGATTAGATGACTTCCTTGTCCACGCATCACAAGTATTACCAATTTGTGAAGTAAAAAGTAACCTGGACGCTGAATCAGAGTCTGAAACGGGTGGGCTATGAGATGGAGCTAAATTCTCTTTGTCACCCTTCTGCTGACGTTGAGATGAAGTGGATGTGCTGAAAGGATGTCTCCTGCAAGTTAAACCCAGCTTCTTATGCCTTGTGGAGAAACCATTTACGTTTTGATCAGAAGATTTTTTATGAGGTCGCTTATTGTAATGAGCAGGTGTCCCTGACAACGAAAGACTGTGACATGATGCAGTGGACTGAAGTTGGACTGACAGCTGAGGCATGAACTGCAACTTCTCAAGAGCCTCATGTTTTTGGCTGAAATCAGTTGACATTAGCAACAGCTCCTCTGTATTCCTACTTATGCTGACATTTCTCATGTCACTATTATTTGGATTGGCAGTTTTCCCTGGATTTCTTACCGCCTGTGGCAAGGGCTGTATATCCGCATCATTCAGAAAAATACTTTGGGGTTCCAAACTGGTAGAACATTGAGTTTGTGCCATATAATCCTTCTTCTCACCGTTTCCAACTTTAGATGGACTCACAATTTCTGAAGATAGTTTCTTGGTGCTCTGTTGTACTTTATCCTGATCCAATTTATACTCGATGGGCAATTCTTTCATATCTTGTTTGCTAACTTCCATCTGCTCATTTAAGATATGATCAATAGGCACTTCACTCACAATCTCATCATTATGTCTTTGTGTACGTCCAGCAGAGTGTAGCGACAACTTTCTGCTGAGTCCATATAATCTATTCTGGTTTACAAAATGATCAGGGACTTCAGATTTTGGTAAATTTAACTCTTTGGTTTCAACCTGCAGGGATCATGTGTAAGAATTGGTCAAAAATTAAAAAACATAATCACATTCATCTAAGCATCTGCTTACAATTCCTTCTCTTGCTTTTGTAAGAGTTTGAATTTCTTGGTCATGACCACCAAAATCAATTGCTCCAGCCGTGGCGTACTTTTGAGTCATTGATCTTGCCTTGTGGTCAAATGCTTGTCTATTATATTTGTACTCTGTGCTCTGCGCATAATAGGCATTACGACCACATTACAACAGGGTAAGTTGTACAAATCACCACTGCAAGAATATTGACTCACCGCGTCATGCATTAACCCATCATCAGGATTTGGTTCACTTAATAACAAACCAATACTTGTCAAGACAGTTGAAATGTTCAAAGATGGCTGCCATGCTCCCTGCTTTATTGAAATGACCACAATTATGAGCAATATTTATAAAGACATAAACTTTTGTTAATTTTACGAGAGTTATTATAGAATGGAAGATATTAAAGATTGCATGTACTCAGAAACGATAGATATCAGAGATCCAAAATCCAGTATAATAAACAGGGAAATTATTGTGTTAAGTTAAGCTATTATTCTGTAATAGTAAGTAGAGTTTTGGTATGTGAAGACTCTTAAACATTAGTTCCCTATGTGTGAAGTCCTATAAGATAATTCAAGCAGAATGAATATTATTACTTGATCAATAATATACAAGATTGCTTGAAAGCTTTCCCAGAGAGAAGGTTTGAGCCTTCGATGCATAACCAGAAAGCAGGAACTATTAGCAATTGTGACCATTGTCATGTGATAAAAAGGAATTCATTTGACTACAGCACATAGGGTAGATTCATCGGCAAAACATAAAAAGATCAAGAATGCATACTTTATATATTACAGTTTGAAATATTGTGTGAGCACAGTCTTTATACCTTATTCAGGAAAATAAGAAAATTAGTGAAAGCCACTAAGCAGTCCGACTGCTTGTAATGCTAGTTGCAGTGCAGGTCCCAAACTATTCCGTTCCATGTCAGATAATCTTAACCAAGGATTAATATATCAATTACAGCCTTAAAGAAAATTAACAATCATATGTTATGCACGATTGATCACTTGTACAAGCTCATAACTTAAGCTATTTTTTTTTTATGACAAGGGAACCAGTTGCTATCCTTCGGGTGCGCACAGGGTAAACCTGCTCTTGTGCAATAGCCCACAAACCACACGAGAAGATAACCCACACTAGGCAACCCCGTGCGACGAGCTAGACCTAGAAGGCAAATCCCTTGTTGTCGTCGGCAGGGAATTTCGAACTTGAGACCTCCATTATAAAAGCCCCAAGCTCAACCACTAAGCCACCTGCGGGTATTATGTTTCTGCCAACACTCTGAAACCGACGTGAAATGATATTTATACAGCCTCAGGAAGAAGGCAACTTGCAAATTCCCTTCACTTCTTACTGGATCATGGATTTGAGACAACTATGCTACTGCTCTATGAATAATATATGACAGTTGCAAAGCCACATCTAGAAGACAAAAGTGCAATATAAACAAAGACAAGGGCAAATCCTCAAGGCTCTAAGTGGTATTTTAATCCATGCATTTGATCATACAAGTGCTATTTAACTATTACATGTTTTCGACTCTCAATCGCACCCTTAAGGAATTCTACAACTGCTTTCAGATGCCCTTAACACAGGTATCTTTTAAAACTCTCATATATTAACAGTTGAAGTTTCTCATTACCAAATTTAGATGGTCATGAGGAATTCATTATTAATTATTTAAAACTAATACTAGTAATCTCACCAGAAACAAAAGCTCATTATTGTTATAAGTATAGGAAGACCGCAGTACAAAAGTTGCAATAATCATGGATTGGCTAACCTTTGGAGGAAGATTGAGAATATCCAAGCAAATACGGCCACCGTTATCAATATTTGGATGATAAATGGGCGTTACGAAAGTGACAATGGGGGGATGAAATGGGTACCTGCTTAAACAACCAAATAAAGCTCAACCACACACATAAAACTAGAAGAGAAGGGTAAAGGAAAAACCTTTCAGGTATCTGAACTTTGAGGTTAAAGAGTCCTTTAGCATAAACAGTTCCTTCAGGGCCTTCAATTTCTGGAAATGTTGAAACAAATTAAGATATTTGCAGAAATAATGAAAAGAGAGAGGGAAATAAGAAGAGAATTACGGGCGTGAATGGAGGAAAGAGAGGAAGAAGAAGTAAGAGAAGGAAAGGAGGAGCCGGGAGGTGGGTCGGTGAGAAGGAGCTTAAGCTCCCTTTGCATTCGGAGGTTTAGCCTTGCTTCTTGAGCCATTTCCTATCATCCAATTTTCGACTTTACTTTCCTTAGGGTGAGCTCACATTTAAATATCCCGCCGGCTTAAATCTCAAAATTGAGAAGGAGTGAAACTTTTGTTTTTCACTTCTTTTTGTATATTTTTTCGTTTTCCCAAACTCAAAATATGATAGAAACTCTATAAATTAATGATGTTGGGACCATCAAAATTTATTAATTAATCGATAAATTAATAATTATTAATATATAGATAAATTTATAATGAAATATCCAATTTACAAACACCTTTCAATCTTTCACTTCATTATTGTTCAATGTACTATATAATTCACGAATGCTTTTTCCATCAGAGGTTAATGAATTATGTACCAATTTAAAAGCACCCTTCAATCTTCCACTTTATTATGATTCTTCTGTTCAATGTACTACTTTATGAATATTAAAAAAAATCTATATAAACACAAGATGAAATCATGCTAACACAAACAAATCATACTTGTGTGAAAAAATCAACAATGACTGACGAAATTCGAAGAGCATTATGCAAGCAAAACAAGGATAATCCAAGTTGTCACGACCCGAGCCGACGGGCCGCGACTTGTGCCCTACCTGGGCACCCTTCTACCCACACATCACATATAATCAGCGGAAGCTAAGGAACAACTTAAAATCATATACCAAAAATGACAGTTGGTAGTGGCCACTAGTAAAGGGTTATGGTATATCCTACACACCACCTCCTAATCCATTCCCCCTTCAAAATACCCTATATGCCAAACATATGATTAAGAATATCATCTATATTCGCAAATTCACTCGTAATAATTCTGTCTCTGTTGATTTTAACCATTTTGATTTCACTGTGAAGGATCTTCATACGGGGACACCTCTTACGAGATGCAATAGCACGGAGATCTTTATCCATTCACTCTCACCTCCTCTGCCAGATCTAGCTCTCCCGTCTCTCTAGGGGTAATTTCTTCTTTAACATGACATAATAGGCTTGGTCATCCAGGAGCTCCAGGTTTTAATTTTCTTAGAGGCAATAATTTCATTACTTGTAATGGGAAGCTTGCCCAAAACTATGTTTCTTGTTCTTTAGTCAAACATACTCGTCTTCCGTTTAACTCATCTACTAGTGTTACTTTTGCACCCTTTGATATTATACATGCCGATTTATGGACATCACATGTTGTTAGTTCTCTCGGTCATAAATAATATCTTATCCTACTAGATGAATTTTCTCACTTTGTTTGGTTGTATCCTCACAAATTTAAATCAGAAGTGTTTGCCAAATTTCTTGAGTTTCGAACATTCATTCAAACACAGTTTGAAAAAGGTATAAAATATTTTCAGTGCGATAATGGTCGTGAATTCAACAACTATATGTTTCACCGTTTTTGTACTAATAATGACATGGTTTTTCGCTTCTCCTGCTCCCATACCTGCCCTCAAAACGGTAAAGCTGAAAGAATCATCCGCACTATTAACAATATGATTCGCACTCTATTGATTCATGTCTCCTACCTCTGTCCTTCTGGGTCTATGCTGCTAAAATGTCAGAATATGTTCTCAATATTCTCCCAACCAGCACTCTTCACAATATGACCCCTACCGAAATCCTCTATCATAGAGTCTCATCTTATGATCATCTCCGGATATTCGGTTGTCTCTGCTATCCTAACTTTGCCTCTACTTTCCCTCACAAACTAGCTCCTCGGTCCACTCCATATGTCTACCTAGGCTTTCCGCTGAACCATAGGAGCTATCTATGATATGACTTGTCCACTCGTCAAATTCACATATCTCGTCACGTCACATTCGACGAGACCACATTCTCATTTTCGAATCTTAAAAAGTTCCAAAAACTAGATTACTCTTTTCTTGACGAGCCTGCCATCTCTCCCATTATTCTTGAACAACTCATATTTGTCCCGTCGTCAGCTTCGCGGCGCCATCGACAGCTTCGCCCCCTCCTTCCCCTTACCCAACAATGCCTTCTATTTCGGATACCATCACTCAGACTCCGCAACCCACAAATGTCCCCACTCACCCAATGAAAACTCATGCGAAGCATGGAATCTTCAAACCTAAAGTACAATTTAACTTGTCTGCTCAAACCATTTCTCAAGAACCCTATATTGGCCAAACAAGACCCTAATTGGAATGCGGCTATGTCTGAGGAATTCAATGTTTTAACTAAACAGCACATATGAGATCTAGTACCTAGACCTGAGGGGGTGAATGTGATTCGTTGTTTGTGGCTATTTCATCACAAATTCAGAGACAGTGGAGATCTTGAGAGGTATAAGACACTACTTGTGGCCAATGGCACAAATCAGCAGGAGGGCATTGATTATGGTGAGACCTTCAGTCCGGTTGTCAAACCGGCTACCATTCGCACAGTTTTGAGCATTACCATGGGCAAACACTGGCCGATCCATCAGCTTGATGTGAAGAATGCATTCTTACATAGGGATCACGAGAGACGATCTACGTCATCGGCCGTGGTTCACTCATCCAGCAGTTCCTCACTATGTGTGTCATCTCCGTAAGTCACTATATGGCCTGAAACAGCCCCCCGTGCGTGGTATGATCGTTTTGTCAGGTATATCTTGCAGATTGGGTTTGTATGCAGCAAGAATGATACATCACTCTTCATTTTTCATCGAGGTAGTAACACTGCTTACTTATTACTTTACGTGGATGGTATTGTTCTTACTGCCTCCTCCGACGGGTTGAAAAATGAGATTATTGCCTTGCTTAAGTCCGAATTTGCAATGACTGATTTGGGGAAGTTGAGTTATTTTTTGGGGATATCAGTGACCAGGTCTGCCAATCACATATTCTTGTGTCAGCGTAAGTATGCAGAGGAGATCGTGTACAGGGCTAAGATGGCGAAGTGCAAAGTTTCACCTACTCCAGTTGATTCGAAATCTAAGCTCAGTGCTATGGATGGTGCTCCAGTCTCCGACCCTTCTCTGTATAGAAGTCTTGCAGGTGCACTTCAGTATCTCACATTTACAAGGCCTGACATTGCTTATGCTGTTCAGCAGGTATGCTTATTCATGCATGCCCCCAAAGAGTCTCATTTCACTACTCTTAAGCGTATCATACAATACATTAATGACACACTTGATTATGGTTTGAATACCCATCTGCACCAAACATGTTGCTCTCTTATACAGATGCAGATTGGGTAGAGTGTCCGGACACGTGACGCTCCACCTCCGGTTTTTGTAAATTTTAGGGGATAATCTGATTTCTTGATCTGTCAAGCGACAGGCTACCCTATCTCGTTCCAGTGACGAGGCTGAGTACAGAGGCGTTGCAAATGTGGTAGCTGAGATTTGTTGGCTCAGAAATTAATGTTAGAACTTCAGTGTCATTTGCGTCAGGCATCTATTGTGTACTGTGATAACATCTCTGCCATCTATCTTTCTCATAATTCGGTTCAACATCAGCGAACCAAGCACATTGAGATAGATCTACACTTCGTTCGTTAGAAAGTTGCGCTAGGCCATGTCAGAGTGTTACATGTTCCGTAATCCTATCAGTATGCAGACATATTTACCAAAGGACTTCCCAGATAGTTATTTCTTGACTTCAGATCCAGTCTCAGCGTCCGACCTCCTCCCGCTCCGACTGAGGGTAAACGTGTATATAGACATTATTCCATCCCTACCCCATAATTAAAATATATTCCATATATTGTGTAAATATAATTATGGTAAAACTAGGATTCCTATTTTGTATAGACTTAGGATTCCTATTGTATAAGGGATGAATATTATACTCTATATATACTTTGATATTAATGAGAAGACTCCCCAAAGGAAATTAATATCATGTTACAGTTTGTTTTGTTATCCTTGTTTTTTACATGAAGCACTAATAATCCTCCATATGTAAGAAATTAATACACTTTTAATGCTCTCTCATACGGCTGTTTATCAATTAACGAAATTTACCCGTTCATGTGGATTTCACGTGAGAAACTCCTGCCCTAAACCTTGATCTTCCCAAGTCCTCTTTCTTCTCCAAATAATATTAGCTCTCATCTTTAAAAATACAGCTTACTCGTTTAATTTCAACAATAATGGGTGAAACTTTAAATTATCAATACAGTTACAAATTCTTTACTTTGGGAAGTGAACATTTCACTTGACTATACTTTTCTAAATGTACGTAGTGGTAGAGAACATTTCAGTTTCTGCATTTATAAAGCTCTTTAATTTGAGAAGTGATCTGACATCTTTGTTAACTAAAGTTTTTGTATTCCAGTTTTGTATTGATAGTTATAGTCACAACGATTGGACATGGATTAGGGTAGTAGGTAGTCGAGCGTAGTCCTACTTACGCTTACAAACTGATTGTTGTAGTGCTATTATTGTAGGTCCGCTTAGTCTATCACACTAGTAGGCGTAGTATTGCTTTATACTATCGTTTGAATTTTACTACTATGTGTTGTTTAGTGTACTTTGTTTATCCTATTTACATGTGTTAGTTACTGCTTTTTTCTTAAAATGTGCTAGCATTGCTTATTCGTTTTTTATACCAGCATTTACGACTTTAAATTTTTTGTCCGGGTCTGACCGTTTCTCTTGCTTTGCTTGTACTTATGCTTTGTCTTGAGCCGAGGGTCTCTCGAAAATAGCCGTTCTACCTACCAATGTAGAGGTAAGGTCTGCGTACACTCTACCCTTCATAGACCCCACGTTGTAAGACTCACTGGATATGTTATTGTTGTTGTTGTAGTCACAACTGTTATTTGGCGGTATTATTCATAATAACATGATTTTTTTAATAAAAGAGCCATTTAGCCATGGCTAGATGGCATTATTATAAATAAAATCAATCAATGAGTGGTTTCTCTAATACAAAAAAACGTGTAAACATGTCCGGAGAGCTAATTTTGGAGAAGACAAGAGATACGATGAAACTTCTATACCCTCAACAACCTCCTGAGTCACAAATTTTCTCAAGGTTGGCTTGAGAAGTTCAAACTAAGACATGGTATCAAGTCATTTCGCCGCTTTGGAGATAGTGGTTCTGTTGACACAGAGGACATGGAGAACAAATTGGTGGCTCTAAGAGGAAAAATAAACCAATATCCTATGAAGGATATTTTTAATATGGATGAAACTGATTTGTTTTACAGGTTACAAGTTGATCATTCTCTTGCAACGAAACAACTTGAAGGAAGAAAACAAAGCAAAGAAAGACTTACAATTGTTATTTGTTGCAATGAGGATTGCTCTGAAAAAATTCCTTTATGGGTTATTGAAAAGTACGCAAAGTCACGTTGCTTAAGAAATGTCAACATGAACAGCTTGAATTGTCAATATCGTTCCAACACACGAGTATGGATGACGAGTGTGCTTTTTGATGAATATGTTCGTTGGCCGAACCAGAAAATGCATAGTAGAAGAATTTTGTTGGTGGTAGATAATTGTCCAACCCATCCAAAAATATTGAAGGGCTACATAATGTTGAATTATATTTTTTGCCACCCAACATGACATCAAAAATCCAACCATGTGATGCAGGGGTAATAAAAACTTTCAAGATGCACTACCGCAGGAGATTTTACCGTAAGGTATTAGAGGGCTATGAGTTGAGAGAATCTGATCTATAAAAGATTAATGTTTTAGATGTCATCAATCTTGCAGTCATAGCTTGGATGATAAATGTTCAGCAAGATACAATAGCAAATTATTTTCGACACTGTAAAATTCGTTTGCAGGATGAAGTAGCCTCAGGAATTTAAATGAATGAACTACTAAAGAAGACATTCATGAACTTGATACGATGATTAATGGTCTTGGGTACCGCAACAAAATGGATGTCAATCACCTAATGGATTGACCGGGTGAAAATGATAAATGTTCAGAGGTCCAAAATTTAGAAGAAATTGTAGTTAGTGTTGTTGAAAATCCTATTGAGGATGAGACTGAAGATAATACAATGCTTTGCAACCAATTACACAGAAGGAAACACTCATAGCTGCAACAACTTTTCGTAATTTTTTGTTGTAGTATGAGAACGCTACACCAGAGCTTTTGGATGCAGTAAGAAAAGTTAGAGATAAAATTTTAAAAAGAAGCAAACACCAATAGAATCATATTTTACTAGGTTGTCTTAGTTATATTTGTAATTTTATAGAATTATTAATTTATAATATTGAAGGGATCATAAATTTATATAGGGGTCTTCCGGAAAATTATTATCTTATTAATTTATAAAAATTATTAATTTAGACCTTGAAACCAAGTCGGGACCGAGAAATATTATTATTTTAGAGAAGTTATTAATTTATCGAATATTAATTTATAGAAGTTCTACTGTAGTCTTAAAATCAAAGTACAGAAAAGAAAAATAAGCAAGTTACAAAAGACCAGAAGTGTCTCTAATAGATGAAAATGAAAGTTAAATTGAAAGACTTCTTAATCAGATTCAGATGTGCAGCTAAATTCATCTTTCCTGGTTTGATGTCATTTAGGGCCCGTTTGGTACAACTTATTAAAAAGAGCTTTTCAAGTAGAGAAAAAAAAGTGCTTTTCGATTAAAAATAGGCAAATCCAAAAGTTATTTTGCCTCTACTGATAAAAGATTTGAGCTTCTCTCAGTAGAGGCCAAAAGTGCATTTTTGGCCAAAAGCACTTTTGGCAAAAACCACCAAACACTCCATTTTGTTTTTGTCAAAAATACTTTTGGCAAAAAAAGAAGACACTTTTGGCCATTTAAAAAGCCCAACCAAACACACACTTAAAGTCACCTCTATGCTCTCGTGGGTGATATGGAATCCATGACCATTAGAAGAAATCTTCACGTAAAATGGATGGTGCAACTTTCTTTTCTGTCAACTTCACTACAAAAAAGGCCTACTGTGACTGTTAAAAACCGTCACGAAAGAAGTTTTGTGATGGTTTTGTTAAGTGTCACGGTAGACACTCTCACAAATTCGTGACGGTTGTTGTGACAGTTTTTTGTGACGGTTATAAACCGTCACAAATTGTGGTGTTTGACTTTGACTATTTCCCTCCTATTTTTAAATTTTCCAGTGAAATTTATTAATTAAATAATATTTTTTGGCGGGAAATTTTAAATAAATTTATTTAAATTGGCAGAAATTTTTAAATAAATTTATTTAAATTGGCGAAAAAATTAATTTTGACATTTTCTTATATTTTAATTTTAATTTTTTAAATAAAAATAAATTAGAATTGTAAGTATTATTATAACTAAAATGTTACCCACATAATGAAATTGTTATAATACATTAAATCGAAACATTACAAATTGTTTTTCAAAACATCTAATGTCAACAAAAAAAATACAACAAAAAAAACATAATATTGTTTTAACTTCAAAAAGTATAAATATTGTCTAAATCATCATAAAAATGACGCAACTATGCAGCACGGAGAATCTTTGAAACATGTAGCGCCCACTCGATCCGAACTTCATCAGGTCATGTTGCGAAAAACATTATTTGTCATTGTACTGTAACACACAATAGAGATTAGTTAAATTTTCTAATCATAAATAAGTCATTATAGACAAATACATAAACAAAAATAATGTTAAATACTTACATTGTTATGAAGCAAAGACAAATCATTCATTAGTTCTTTAATGAAACGCAACATATAGTAAGCACACTCGTATCCATAAAATTATTGTGGTACCTTAAAATAAAATAACCAAAGCATTAACTTGACAGCTAAATTTAAACTTTCATTACATATCAATTAAAGACTTGAATAAATGAATTACCTTAACAAGTTTTACCATTCTTGAAAAAACCCACTTTAGTTTATAATCCATTTTGCCAAAAATAGCAAAATAAAAAGGACCAAAACTTGCCAAAAACAGCAGGCAGCCAAAAACAGTGTAAAAATGCAGCAAAAACAAGCCAAAAATAGTTGAAAATAGCAACAAAACAGGCCAATGAAATGCTTGTAAGGGCTGAAGTGTCACCAAGAAAATGAAATAGTATGACTTGATAGTTGATATTACCTCATCATAGAGCAATAATTCCCTGGGAATATATCAATTGAGTGTCAGGACAATCAAACAATGAACTAGAGATGTTTCTCTCACTAGGCGAAAATGCTCTCAACATTTTTTCCTAGTTGCTCTTCTACGTCTCCCTTCTGCTAGGATTTTCATCAACTGATTTTCTACGGATTGTTCTTTGATCTAATCTATTCTAAGAAGAAGTTTGTGTGTTCATTTCATGTTCACTCTAATTGATTTGTTATAGAGTAAGGTATCTTCCTTCTAGCCATGAGAAAGAATACAAAGATTTCAGCCAAAAGAATGAAAGAGATTATTTTAATTGTTCAAGATTACAAGATTCAAGATATGAATTTGAAGTTTGCATTTCAGGGCGACTTAGCGGTGGCGGTTGCTTCTCTGAATATTGTGGAGTATTCGGGACAGACGGGTGTTGCAGGGTTGCTAGCAGGTCAGGAGGGTGATCTTGGTGTGCAAGAGGGTCATGATGGTGGTCTTGGGTTGAGGATGCAGCTCTTGGATTCTCCCAACCTTCCGGTGGCAACCTCAGCTGGTGTTCCGGTTGAAAAACTTGACACTAGAAGGTTTACGGGTCTTGACGGATTTCCCGGGTCAAATGCGGGTAAGGTGGGTGGTCCCGGGTTGCAAGAGGGTCGTGATGGTGATAAGAGGTTGTGGTTGAAACCCATGGGTCACCGTTCTATAGTCTTTGAGTCCAAAGGGGCTTTTCCGGCATGCACCTTGGAAGTCGGAAAGGCAGCTGCGATTCCGGTAGACACTCTTGACTCTAGGGAGATTGCGGATCTTGGTAGGGATCCCGGGTCGAAAGTGGGTATGGAGGGTGGACCCGGGTTGCAGGAGGGTGGTGTTGATGTTCATGGTTTGTGGTTTGAACCCTTGGGTCTCCGATCCTTGGTTTCTGAGTACAAAGAGTTTTTTTCCGGCGGCCACTTTGAATGCCAAGGTGACAGCGGGTCTCGAGGTTAGTCACGGGTTGATTGCGGGTTAGGTGGGTGGGCATGGGTCTTGGGGAAAGTCCATGGGCCACCAGCCTTTGGTTGTTGAGTCCGAGAATATTTCTTTTCCAATTGGCCTTGGAAATGCTAAGGTTATGGAAGCCGAGGGGTTCTTTATCCAAAAGAGGTCTAGTAATTTGATGCATTCTATTGTTGCGGATGTCAATGGCACGCCTTATTCATTATGTGCTACAACCGAAGCTGCTCCTAATCCCATGGTTCTTGGGATTGTCGAGGCATCTCTTTTAAGGCGACTTAGAAGTTCGATTTCGGTGGGAACATGTTTTGACAATAGCACGCCTCTTTCAATGTGTGCGGATGTCAATGGCACGCCTCATCCAATTGTTGCGGTTGTCAATGGCACGCCTCATTCATTAGGTGCTACATTTGAAGTTGAGGATGTTGGGAATGCAAGTGTTGCGGTTTCCGAAACGTCACCCCTTCTCGAGGGGAAGACGGGTCGCATGGGTGGGCACCGGTCGATGGCGGATCTTGAGGGTGGTTCCGGGTCGAAGGAGGGTCAGAAGGGTGGTCATAGGCTGCTGATTGGTCATGATGGTGGTCGCGGGTCAAGGCTGCGCGGTCTTCGGTTCAAGTTTGTAGGGTCCGAAGTTGGTTCAATTCCCATGGCTTTTGGTATTGCAAATCGTGCGGGAGTTGAACAACCTACTCTTCAAACGAGACTTGGTAACTTGGGGAATTTAATTGCTGAGAGAACCAAGGAAACATCTCATTCAATGGGACATCGAAACTTGATAAGGGTGGGAACCGAAGAGTCAACTCTTCTAATGAATTCAAAGGTTGCGGAAAACAAAGGGGCAACTCGTCCAAAGAGGTATGAAAACTTGATGGCTACGGGAACCGAAGGGTCTACTCTTCAAACGAGTCTTGGAAGATCAACTAATGTGGAATTCGAAGGGTCGTTCTTTTCCAAGACGCCTAAGAATTCTGATCTTGTCTCGGCCAATGAAGCATTTAATGCCGAGGGACATGAGCCATTTATGGCAACCATTCCCAATGATGCACTAGTCTTGATTTCCCCCACGAATCCAACTATTGCACCTACTGAGCGTGCAAATGATACTCGGGAGCCACAACAAAATAAGGAGCCTAATCCAACGAATAAAAGTCCAAGTACGAAGATTGGAAGAGTATTTCACTACCCCCCCGATTACTTAAATGCAAATACTATCTTGGAATGTCCCGGATAGATAGCATTTAATTTTCATGTTGGAGTTTATTTTCCTGTATTATTTTGCTTTGTTTACGTTGAGGCTTGAGAACCCTCGATGATTGATCCCCATCCCTCCTCTCTTTCATTTCTTGTTCTTGCTTACGTTGAGGATTGAGAACCCTCAACGACTGATTGTAGCTCCCTGATTTTTCTTTTTTAGTAATAATATTTGCATTTATCCAAAAAAAATAATCAAACAATGAACTGGAAAATGCTCCTATAACACTTACTATTAGCCTTAGTGAAAAAAAAGGTAAAACTGCCAGATGTTCTTCCCTTGCTGGTCAGTGATTTGACACCAACCTTTTATAGCACATAATGTGAAAATCCAAGCAAGCCAACTAGATAAATTAGGGAACAATGCCATAGAAACCCAAATGAATCATGATATAATAGTGGCCCTTTCCGGACATGCTAAACTCCACCCCCACCCCAACCCCCAACCCACCCAGGAGCCCAACAGTGGCCCTTTCCCCATTTTGCTCCATTGGGACTCAAAACCCCAAATAGGTTATCCTCCCTTGTCATAACTATGATTATATCCCATAGCATACATTACAAATTGGAGCCAAGATAGATGCCAAAAGACTGGAAACACAGCTCTAAATGTGTGAGTTTGTGACAGTTGAAAGCAATCTAGTTACCGACAGTCATATGATAACTTTACACCTTCAAATAAATTCCTTTACCTGAGGTATGTATTCAAATACAGGAGTCAAGAATAATAGAGCACATCCCATTATAATTCGCATAACAAGCCCTGATAAGCCAGTTTTGCTCCACTTTCATGATTTACAGCTGATCAAGAAAAAGAGCCTTACAGCGCATTAGGTAAAGAGGAACTTTGTCAGAAACCAATTGGCAAAAACTGTCACGACCCGAACCGACGGGCCCGCGACTGGTGCCCTACCTGGGAACCCTTATACCCATACGTTACACTTAAACAACGGAAGCTAAGAAAAACTCATAATCTCATAAAATAAAACACAGGCAAGCCGACAAGGCCGCCACTTTACATAGAACCACAACGAGCTATAATTGTACATGTCCAACCCATACATGACTACATACCTCTAAGAGTATACATTAACTATGATGAGACAAGACCCCACTGTACCCTGAATATACATACGCCATAATGGAAGACCTGTACCAAAATGACAAGCTCCGGAACAATGGAGCTATCCCAAAAAGTTGGGCAAAAATTCTAAGCTCGCGGATCACCCAATTGAGTATCTATACCTGCGGGCATGAACGCAGCTCCCCGGAGAGGGGGTCAGTACAACAATGTACTAAGTATGTAAACAAGATCATAACTGTACAGAAGAATGACAGGGACAAGTATAAAAATCAAATATCAGATCCTACCGTGCCATATAAAATAGAGCCAACTGTACTTTGTATCGCTGTACCACTGTACCATTGTACCACTGGATCACTGTACTACTGTACCTTATAAAAATGAGAGTCATCGCATCTGTTTTCATATAACGTATCCCGGCCCTTTAGTGAGGGACTCGGCGAACTCACTATAACGTATCCCGACCCTTTAGTGAGGGACTCGGGGAAATGAAATAATAACACTTGCACGAATAGTTATCATAAGCAACCTTGTGCAATTTAACTCATCTTTTGACTCTCAAAGGAATAAAACCAAGGTACCAACATCTCTTGTACCAACCATTAAAATGAACGTTCCTTTTAGAAAAAAAACCCAAGGTACCAACATCTCATGTACCAATCACATATAAAAACTTTTCATTTTAGCTATGCCAAGGTACCAACATATCATGTACCAAACACATATAAAAGATTTCATTTTAGCTATGCCAAGGTACCAAAACATCATGTACCAAACACATATAAAATCTTTCATTTTAGCTATGCCAAGGTACCAACATATCATGTACCAAACACATATAGAATCTTTCATTTTAGCTATGTCAAGGTACCAAAACATCATGTACCAAACACATATAAATTTTTTCATTTTAGCTATGCCAAGGTACCAAAACATCATGTACCAAACACATATAAAATCTTTCATTTTAGCTATGCCAAGGTACCAAAACATAATGTACCAAACACATATAAAATCTTTCATTTTAAACAAACCTAGGTACCAACATTTCGTGTACCATTAAGGGTTAAGATCCAATAAAACTATGTACGTCCGCCGTACACTCACTTTATAAACTCAACTTTCATTTTAGATCCTCATTTGGAAAATCAAGGCACTTATCATATCATTGAGGATTAAGATCCAAAAGAACTACGTACGTCCACCGTATACTTACTTCATAAAACTCAACTTTCAAAAGAAGAAAGGATAGTTTCACATACCGCTTGTCGTCTGTACCAACTTGATAATCTAAATTCGTCTCGTTCCTCTGGCTAACATTTTGAAAACATTTGCATGGTGATAACCGATCCGAATTGCCAAATTAATTCATTTTATGAGCTGTTAGTAGGTTATATATTTATAATGATCTTATCTAATCAACTGTGAACTAGAAAATGTAAAACGAACTGGTTATATCTTAGTTTCTATGCAGATGGAAGTCTAATCATTCCAATAATTGATTGTCGATACTTTTTTTTTCATTTAACGCTGCAATGACTTATTTTAATACGCTTACCAAAATCAGTCTCAACGCTTAATACTTATTAGTGTTGTAACTTAGCAAGATCAACTCGACTCCAATGCTTACTAAAAACTCTTACCAACATCTCCCATAAGACTTGGCAAGGACTTGAGAATAATTTAGACATGCCTTTAGCATAGAATCAATAGCATGAATACTCCCTAACTTCTAAGAGTAGAATAATTTTTAAAACAATACCACATTTATGGTTCATACATAGAACACGCCAAAAGAAAGAAGGAAGAAGTTCACACACCTTATCGTCTTATTCCAACTTGATATCTAGGATACGTCTCAATGTACTTCAACCTATAACAACAATAACACGTATATCAACTCATGCTTACTAATGTAGGTCATATACCAAGTAATTGTTCTCTTTTCCTATAAACATTTGGACAACACTTCCCCTATTTATACGTACTTTTCCACCTTACAAATAAGGCCAATAACTTCAATAACCAAGCACCAATTAAGGGCACAACCAAACAACAACCAAAGGGGATTTACACACCCACATTCCACGTAATTTCAGCCTCATAATCTTGGTAAAACAGTCCACTAATCCAACAACTACGAGAGTAAAAAGTGAAGTCTTTCTACACCCTTATTCCTTTAGGACTTACATTAGCACTTACTACATTTGAACATGCATATTGGTGGCTGAATTTTCAGCATTTCAATACCTCAAAACAGTCCCTAAAACTGCACAACAATATCCAACAGTTTATAGGATTCTCGGCCAAACAACCCCAACTAAAGCCCTTTTTAATAATCCTTATAAACCAATTCAAATTTCAATACGCCATATAAACCATATCAACTTGTAATAACAATATTTCTTTCATTTTAACATGCAAGTAGTGACGTTAATAACAATAATAACCAACGAAATCCAAAGTAGTAAAACTGTCTCCACATTCGGCCAACACCCAAATTTGTCACATGTATTTATTATTCTCCTTTTTTCTTGATACAAGTTCATCTATCAACTATAACAACATGTAATATCCAATTACTTCAAGAGGAAGAAGAAGTCTTACCTTAAATCTTAGCCAAAATAGTCCACAAGTTTCGGCCAATAGCTTCACTTCCACACCACTTCTTCAAGCTCCATCAACATCCATGTATCCTCTACAAGCTTGTAACCATCTTGCCTTCTTATTTTACTTCCCAAAAGTTCATCTCCAAGCCTAGGTTTTCAAGGCAACTCTCGGCCACTCACTGTTTTGGAGAACCTTGGTTTAGCACTTAGTTAGGGAGCTTAATCTAGGAGGATATAAGGTAATCTAGGAGAAGTAATTTTTGTTCTTCACTTTGGTAGAGAAATCGAAAACCTAAGGCTAAGGAAGAGAGAAGTGTAAGTCTTGGAGGGGAAGATATTTGTAAAATGATCTAAGTCTTGTAATGTATAACTCTATATACTTGTCATCTTGCAAGACAAGTGGATGAGGGACACATGTCACCCTCCTATTGGCCATAATCCTTTCTTCACAAAATATCTTAACACTTGGCCAAAATATCTAAAATTCGAAGGGCCCCACAAAATTGTGAAATTTTTGGTGGACCCCATATTATCAATTCAAGACTTCATATTACATTACTAAGTCCATAAATCTAATTAGAAGAATTAAACTCCAAGCTTATAATTTTTCGTCGTCACATTTTCCAAAAATTTTCCATATAGAAATGTAAATATACTTTCCTTCCAACCTTCCAATCTTATTTCCTTACTTACGTTATCACTTATGTGCCCTGGAACTACGTGGTGTAACAAAAATTGTGAAAAGATACAAAAATGAAATTGATCAATCCACACACTACATTCAAACTCACCTGTCGTAGGGTAAATTGAAAAGAATGAGCCACAAATGTTGGCCACCCCAAGACCAAATAATCATTCTGATAATGAGAACGAAAGAAGTTTAGTAAGAAATGTTCTGATTAAGAGCATGAGACTTCTTGTGGTTGTTCAGTGACAAATAGGAGGAGGAGGAGAACGAAATTTGAGCAACCAGATGATGTTTATTATAATTTAAGTGGAAATTGGTCAAGAACTAGAGCGTGATCAGAAGCTCTAAAAAAACATTCAGCTAAATAATGAAATTAAGGGAGAAAAGAAAAAGGTAATATGTGCTAAATATGAACATCTAAAATGTAAACTATCCACATTACAAATATTTGCTGCAAAACATATCACTAAGTCTTATACATTAAACAATAAATCTTGTTCAATCTCACAAAAGACCATAGATATGAATAGCAGTTCTTGCTAGATCGTCAAAAGTCACACACCTCTTGATTTGAATCCAACTCATATCCATTCTTGTTGCGATTGCCTTAGCGATCCGCTGATTCCTTAATGTTGAAATTGGTATCACTATCACAAGCGGATAGTCTAGCCAAAAGAAGAAGCGAGAAAAGGACAAGCGATTCTGATGAATGATTAAATTCTTACTTACCAGGATAACCACACCAGTAATAAGAACTGTAGTAGGTATCAAAGACTTTACAATGAAATAGCAACAAATAGTTGGGTATGTCGTCGATTAGAACAACAACAAATCACAACGAAATATAAAAAAAATAGTAAATGGTCGATTAAAAATAGAAAAAAAAACATTCAACAATACCAATGAAATGCTCACAACGAAATTAGAAGTAAGAAATGCAAAACTTACAATGAAATGCTCACAAATGGTCGATTAAGGATGGGTGTTTTCGCTTGAAGAAATGCACAACCCAACGATTAGGGTTGTGTGTTGAACAAATCTGGTGTTGTTGATGAAGAATATGGTGTTGTTGATGAGGAAATTGGCGTTGTTGATGATAATTACACGATTTTCTTGCTTGAAATGAAGATTTTGTTGATGAACAATGAAGTTCTTTACCTAGGATTGAAGAAATGGATTTAAAATTGAAATGGGGTGAAAATCGACTGAGTGGATTATTAATTAGAATCGCGGGTTTAGAAATAAAATGGGTCGGGTATATATTATTTAAAAAAAAAATTAAATTCGTATTTTAAAAACCGTCACAAAAATATGTGACGGTTGCAATCAGCGTCACACCGTTGTCACAAAGTTGTGACAGTTATATTAACCATCACATATCTGTCACGAACAACCATTGACCAGAAAGTCAATGCAAAAATCGTCATAACGTGTGACAGTTTCTAAAACCGTTACACTCAAACTGTCACCGTATGTCATTTTTTTGTAGTGCTTCAATAAGCAACCTTTAATGCACGATAGTATTATGATCAAATGAACATTCTGTGATCTGAATGATGTACTACTGAGTTCGTTCTCTATTAGTCTTCTTCCAATGGGATGAACACAAGGTTAATACCACACATTGGACAGAAGAAGAATAGAAGATGTCTCAATAGTTTAGAATTACAACACAAAAAATGTTTCATTCTGCAGTGTTCATTTCAATCTAATGTATGTTTTGAACTTTTATTTGAACTGTTTGATGCCTGACTTCTTATAGTATTAGCAGTTGTAGTTAAGACTATTGTAGTAGTAATCCCTTGATGCTAATTTGGTTCTCTTCTCTTGATTGTATTGTGCCTCAAATTTGATATTTGAGATTTATCAACATTATCAATCTCTTTGTAGCAATTGGCAACTCCTGAAAAGATGTAAACTGAACTGTACCTGCAAAATCAGAAAGCCATATTAGTTAGAAAATCTTCTACTGCAATTCCTTCTCTCTGTAGATGAAAATGTGAATGTGTCATTTTCTTCTCCAATGATTTATAGCAGCTACTTCCATGATAATGCTCCAAGGTACATCCGAAATGTCGTGCAACACTTTCCGCATTGTAAGTGAATCAGTTTCAATCAATAAAGGCAACACCTTGATGCTCATACAAAACTCCATCCCCTGCTGAATTATTTTAGCCTCTGCACATATACTGGTAGTATCTGGTATTTGATTGGCACTTGCATACACAAAGTATCCTAGGTGGTTTCTTATGCAAAAAGCAATAGAGTTAAGGCCAGGGTTGCCTCTGGAGGCCCCATCAGTGTTAGAGCCTGTTTGACCATTTTTTTTAATGTTAGAAGCACTTTTTTCTCTAAAAGTACCTTTTTCTTAGATTTAAGGTGTTTGGCCAACAAAAAAATATTTTGAAAAGCAGAAGCAGTTTTTTTTACAGTTGGGAAGAAGCTAAATAATTATGCTTGAAGAAATACGTATGTATGTATTGATATTTTTGTAAATATGAGGAACTATGAACAGATCCTCAATACGTATTTTCTGACTCTTCGGGCCTTGTCGTAGCGAACGTAGTCTAACACGCAAGTACTACATATTACTATCAAAACAAGCATACGCAAAGACTTAGTCCTTCACCAAACGTAAGACACCTAAAACCAATCCCGGTACACGGTGTCAAAATCCAAGCTTTATTACAACAAAAGCTTTTAATCATGATTTCTAGATATAACCCGAAGTTAATTCGAACAACAACCTTATTTAGTCTCTCAATTTCACAAATCAACAAGAGCCCCGATTTCCAAACCCTAGGTTTCTTCCCCAAATAAGAAAGAGTTTTCTATAATCATTTTAAACCTTTCAACAAGGTCTTTTAATCTAAACATTAACTCATTTATAAGAAACCAAGGTTTACCATATCAGTTTACACTCCCTAGACATGATTCATTTTCACCCCACCACCAAAAAACTTTCAATTCATTTTCCCCGTTTCATTCTTTACCCCAAATACTAGAATTATGGAAGAATAATTAAAAGGGATGAAGAGGTTACCTTCCATGTAGGAATCTTAGGCTAAAAATAGTAGAAAAGCTCCTTAGACTAGACCCCAACTCGAGGCACACACTTTTAGGAAATGGGATATTTTAGGGCATTTAAGACCTACTGGTCAACCAATGCTTCCGCCCCTATAGGCTCGACTCCGCAGAAGTAGACGCGCTTCAATGCATTAAGGGACCACTGAGCCGCAAACATTACTTACTCACCAATTCTTCACTTTAAATAAATCTTCCTTCCAGATCGTACGAGCGACTTTACTCACAAAATCATTTAGCGCTATACCATCAGTCATACTATTATACATCACACCACATCATTTAGTATCAGTATTACGGGTTTCGTTGAAAGTATATGTATGTTCTAGAGACAATCTGTATTAGGACACAATGTACTTTATACACATTCATATTTATATTAATGATGATTAATATTATGACAATTTGCATTTGTTGAATTATTAATTGATTGTTTATGATATTCTATAAATGCATTCGTAGAGGTTACGTGTTTATTAATGATGTGAGAATTAATGTTATAATGTAACTCTTGAATTACCTCGACTAATGATCATCAAAATTGGGATATCGATGATATGCGATATGTCGACATGTGGTCTGCATCATATCCTTAGGGGATGTAGTATGTCTCACTTGCTATGAGTTGCCTTGATGGACACATGAATACTTGTTGAAGTATTGGTATGCCCTGCTGATGTACTGTTTTGTTATATGTCTATAATGTCATCGGCGTGTGGGAGATAAAAGTCCTTAGACTTGAGGTCAATATCATCTTGTTTACGGAATAATGTACTTTGATCATGTCCTAAGCTCAAATGTCTTATAGGCTGAGACGCAGCTTGTTTTGGGTGCATTACGAAGTAGATTAAAGGTGGTATGTGAGCCAAGAAAGGATTCATTCCTTGAATTTATATTCGAGTGAACACTCAGGTACTCATATAGTATTAGTTTGACTAAGTCATTGGCCAATGCAATGGACATGTCTGTGACATGGTCCTGTTGTCAACTAATATAGATGAGTTATAATAATCAAGCCATTTAGATAAACACTTGACAAATCCTAAGCTTGATTGAGTGTGTCATGAATGAAGGGATTTTATCTTTCCACATATAGGTTCAGTTCACATATTTTGTGTAGCTAAACTTTACATATTGAGTTCATCTTCCGGCGCAGTCTAGGAGTTCCGTGAAGATCCTAATGTAATTAGTGACGATATGTAAAGGCCTGAAGGGTAACACTAAGTCAAATGTTCCGTCGATTAAAGGATGTAATTAGAAGGAGATTATACCTATATATTCGGTTGATGACCGGGACATTAAAATGGGAAAAGACTGAAAAATAGGACAGGACCGCGGTGCCCTATTTTGGGACCGCCGTGCAAGAACACTGGGCAGCACCACGGTGCCTCTTTAGTGGGACCGCGGTGCCTGTACGGATTCTGGCAGTCTGAATTTTGCCAGTCTAATTTTCTGCTGGGCCCAGCCCACGGAAATCCTAAGCCTCTGTTTACAACTATAAATAAAGGACTTATCTCACATTCCAAAAACATACAAAACCTAAGAGAGGTAAATCTCTTCTAAAGCTCTGTCAGAATCCCTAGCATTCCTGACTTAGTAAATTACATCATAGTTTCAGAACTTACAAATCGAGGGACGTTTGCGTGTGCACCCTCGTACTACACAGAACACAAAGATTCAACTTCTTGGCTGATTGTTACAAAATGTAAGTCTTCTGTCGAAGTTTTACATTACTACTTTGTGTTTGTATTTTCATTACTTATCATACTGCAGTTCGACCGTCGTCGGGTTTGAAACATAAATTTTCAAATTTCGCTGCATGTACGAACCCAACGTAAACACTTACACTCGTAACATTGTCTGTCCATATAGGCTCATTTATTTAATTTCAGACAAAGAATACACAACTTAGAAGAATAGTGGGGCCTGACTCTTCGTGTGAATCAAATATAAGACTTGAAAGGTAGATTCTTATTTCAAACAAAAGGTACAAGATACACTCAAAAGACAACTAGTTTTCAGAAACATTACACACACGATAATTTTAAATCAGGGAATCATGCTACGGCAGAAAGACCATTCGCTGGAGCACACCCGTGCCCGTGCAACATATGTCATTGAAGTGATCAACTGGAAAAGGCAGACTTCGCAGGGGTGATCGTTTTTACACTCCGGAGGACGCGCTAGAGCGGATGGAATTCACTAAAGTAGAAATCATGGATAAACTCACCAAAATGGTTCCCCTCTGCTTTCCCGTACTTCCTCAACCCTCAAACTTCAAGAACAACTCCCCAAAGTTTCTCCCAACAGTACACTACAAAAATCATAACCACCCCCCCACGATTCACTCTCTCTTTCTCACAAACAACTTCCCACACCCACTGCCGGCCCTATTCTGACACGTCGGAGTCAAACCGATGGTGGTATGCATACCGAGACACACATGATTCCTTTGCAACACTCACAACTCGAGTTTTGCCCTTTGGTAAGTTCTAATCCTTCGTATCACACGATTGCATCATAAAAGTAGGGTAGAAATGAGATAGTGGGTTGAGAAATTCCATGAAATCTTGAAACTTTTAAGGTGGTGGTTATGGGGTTAGATCCATATATCGAGTGAGATAATGGTGTAAAAGGAGTATATACATCATGTATACTCATATAAGAAATACAGGGAGGGATTTTATGCCAAAATAAGGGTAAAATCATTCAGTTTTCTAGTTGGGTATGTATGGGATGATAACCTTTCTCCGACGGATAAGTTCCGCTAAAGCGAGTCTACTGAGGCGTAAAATGTATTTGCCGAAGCGAATGGGCAGGGACACAGAGACTTCCGCTGAAGCAGATGCTTTCCTTGTTAGAGCGGATCCAATCTAGTGAAAACCATCCCGCTGAAGCAGAAACATAACATAATTGGTGCTAAGATAGTAGCTTTGCGTCGGTTGACTTAGGTCAATTTTTATTAGTTTCTTTGGCTCTTCAGGCACGTAGTAATACATGTGCCTATATCATCGACCTGATGTATAATTGATAACTGCAGGTGTATTTGGATAGAACATAACATAATCTAATGGACAACCTTGCCTAGAACTATGGACTCGTCGATGAGGGGTACATTTTGGTTCATGTCTCGATATTGCCAAAACCGCTACTATACAAATTTGAGAGACAAAAAACTATTGAAATAGAGGGGCATAGACATGACTGGCATGGAATGGCTCATTCCTGATTTTTACAACCAGTTGATGCAAATAGACTGATATTGCTTTGCTCAAGCTCCCTACAAAGCTAACGAGGATTGGGTGAGAGAGTTCTATGCTAATTTGAAATGTGTGAGGCTGACAGAGCCTAATACAGAGATTAGAATTTGGGGCAAAATGGTACAAATAGGGGCTGAGGTAATTAATGTTATTTATGGGCTGCCAAACCATCCTCTAGAGGCTATGTATGTGAATGAGGCTTGTGGGAATGGGAAATGGTTGGTGTCATATCTGGTGGCTGAGGAGCATACGGGGGGAAATCATATGGGCAAACAGGAAATTTAGGATTACAAATAAGTACTTCACTACCGAGGCCAAGAGGTGGCAGATCATCATTACTAAAAGGGTGTGTCCCTCAAGTAATAAGTCTGATTGTGGGTACATTCGCGCTCTGATGGTAGCTTTCATTCTAGATGATATTCGTTCATCCAAGAGTGGATGTACTATCTGATTAAGAGAGGGTTGATTCTAATATTTCCTTCCTTGATTAATGAGTTGTAATGATGAGTGGGTTCCAGATAAGCCCGACGATGATTGGATTGATCCTGATGGGGTATTCCACTCTCTAAAAGTGTCAGGAGCGGGTACCTTAATGAAGAGTAAGAGGAGCAAGAAAACGGCTGCAACAAGAAAACGGATGCGCGTGAGCCCCTACACTGAGCAAGATAGCTTCCATTGAGAGAGATCGAGATGTGATAAAAAGCAGTTTTTCAGCTCTTATCTTTCAAAATCCTGTTCTCGAGGGTGACCTTAAGTGGAGTGACCAGACTCTGATATGATTGTTTTGCTTATATATGAGGTAGACCTGAACATGAGCGGGGATAATGATACTGATGATGGGTCTCAGTCGCAGTCACATCCACATGGGCCATTTGATTCCATGGGTTCTCAGTTGCAGGAGATTAGAGACTTGGTTTCTAGACTTCCTAGGCCTTTGATCGGGACTAGAACTTTGAGTGTCTCTGCCGACTACTTCTCTTGAGAGGAAATGAAATCATATTTTGAGTCACAGAAGGCCCTTCACATCTCAGTTGGTACTTTGGAGACGACGTACAACGATTTGGCCAAAGATCATGGTAATCTCTGCATGAGCTTCAATAAGGAGAATAACAGGAAAAAGTCCTAGGGAAAACTTCTCGTGAAGATATGGAAATGTATCAAGGGCTTGTTCAAGCATTTGGATTACAAGAACCCCCTTCCAGTGGAGGGTGAGCATGATGATGATGTTTATTCTTTCCTACGCAATACTGATGGTGGAGACAATAGTAGTAATAGTAAATGAGGTGAAAAAGTGGAAAGCTCGAATAGACAAGGTTGAGCTCATGTTTGATGTTGGTTTCTAGCCCATGTCAGGCTTTATTTCAAAATAATTTAACTTTCTATTCCTTGTTGGATGTTCGGATAATTTGATTTGACTTTGCTTGTCTTTATTTTATATTGTTCTTGGATTGATGAATGCTTTGGATGATTTAGGATATTTTTAGATATTCGTTTATTTGTGTCATGGTTGAAATTATCGGGTAATTAGGCATGGATATCTGAATTTTCCTTGCTCGTTTACTCTGTATTTAGAACTGTCGTGGTATAATTTGATAATGCACAGGTTGAGAAATGGAAAATAGGACAGAACTCACTAGTTTCTGCCTAGTGATTCTGCCAGTGCAAGAGCGTTATCCGCTGAGGCAGACTCGCCTCTGCGAGAAAATTCATGCAAGGGTGGAATGTAGATAAGACACGATTATTCACTATAGCAGAAGATGTTCTGCAGGTGCGATCTTCTCAAGGTAGACAACATTCGTTGAGGCGGACTCAGTAAAACAACAACACATTTACTCATGCGGCCCACCATTCGCTGGTACGTCTTCGCATGTGCAAAAATATTTTTGCTAGAGCGGAAATACCTGAACCATAACAAAATTCAAACGTAGACAATTTTTCAAACATTGTAATAACTTTTGTACATAATTTGCACACACGATCCACTCTAAAAGTGTGCCAGGATCAAATACCAATTGAAATCTTTTAGATACCAATTTGAATCAACCATGTATATAATTAAACAAGGAAGCACAGTAGGAGTGAAAGAATGGGAGAGTTTCTAAAAATGCTTCATAGCCTCTCTAGGATGGGTGCAAACGTCATCGTACCAATCCGTGAGATTCTACTACACATTGTCCTTCTATTCTTGAGATCGATGAACCTAGAGCTTTGATATTAACTTAGTCACGATTCAATTTAAGAGCGTCATGGTGTCACCTACACAAATCTCCCGGTAGGAGATCCAATTCCCGACACAACTTTAAGAAAGTTTAATACATGTAGAAGAGAAAGAAATTCAATATATATACATCAGATCCATTAACTCATATAAATAAACAATTTCATACAACAGCATTCCTTTCCCAAAAACATTATCTGACTGATACAAGGACACTACGATTACAATGAGTGAATGAGAAATACAATTGTTACACCCCGTATTTCCAAGGTAATGATATGAGAACGTACTTAAGGAAATAAGATTTGTATATTGGAAGGAAAGAATAATTACATTTTCTTAAGGGAATTTGGGGAAAATGTGAAGACAAAATTATTAACTTAGAGTTTAATACTTCTAATTGGATTTATGGGATTAGTATTGAATTATGAAGTATTGGAATTGATAATATGAGGCCCGTCAAAATTTCACGAGGCCCTTCGATTTTAAGATATTTTGGATAATATCTAGATATTTTATTTAAGTGGGAATTTTGGCCAATAGGAGAGTGCCATGTGTCTCATCCATTTGTCTTGCAAAGGGAAATATCTATATAGAGATAGAGATGCAAGACTTAGCCACATTTCACATATTTCATTCTCCAAAGCTCTGTCTTCTCTATTCTCTTCCTTGCAATTCTCTAAATCCCTAGAAAAATTCCAAGAACAAGAATTGATTATTTTCCAAGATTAAGAACAATAATCAAGTCTTAAGCCAAGTTAACTCTCAAATAATCTCCAAAAATCATTTGGGCCGAGAGTGGGGTATTGAAACCCTAGGCTTGTTCTTCAATTTTTCGGAAGTAAAACAAGAAGGAAAGTTGGTTAGAAGCTTGTAGAGGATGCATGGGTGTGATTGGAACTTGAAGAATAGGAGCTAAGACAAAACTATTGGCCGATATAGAGTGGACTATTTGGACGGTTTTTTGGGCAAAACTTAAGATAAAATTCTTCTTCTTCTTGAAGTAATTAGATAGTACATATTGTTATAGTTAATAGATGAACTTGTATTAAGAAGAATGAAGAATAAGAAGTTCTTGTGGTAGTTTAAGGTGTTGGCCGAAATCTAGGAAGTTTTGGTGTTATTGGATTTCGTTGGTTGTTGTTGTTGTTAACCCCACCTATTGTATGTTATAATGAAGTAATCTTATTGTTAATAAGTTGATATGACTTATATAAAATTATTGGAACTTGAATTGGATTATAAAGTATTGTGGAAAGGGTTATGGTATTGGGGTTGTTTGGCCGACACTTGCAAAACTGTTGGATATTGTTGTGCAGTTTTTAGGGACTGTTTTGTGGCATTAGAATGCTGGGAATTCAGCCACCAATATGCATGTTTGAGTGTAGTAATTGCTAACGAAAGTCCTAAGGGAATAAGAGTGTGAAAATGTGTTGAAATGAATCACATTTTATCCTTGTTGTTGTTGGATTGTGGACTGATTTTAGTGGACTGTTTTGCCGAGATTATGAAGCTATTTTACGTGAGAAATAGGTGTGTGAATCACCTTGGTTAACTGTTGGGTTGTGCCTTTAATTGTGGCTTGGTTGTTGATGAAATTGGCTTTCTTGAAAGGTGGAAAAGTACGTATAAATAGGGGAAGTGCTGCCCAAATTTTTGTAGAAAAAGAGAACCTTTACTTGGTATTGACCTACACTAGTAAGCATGGAGTTGATATACATGTTATTGTATTTATAGGTTGAAGTACTACATTGAGACGTATTCTAGATTGTCGAGTTGGTTAGTTCATCAATAAGGTATGGGAAATCTTTCGATCTTTCTTTGGGCATGAACTTTATAAAATGAGTGTACGGTGGAAGTACATGTTTTAAATGAATTCGGATTCCTTGTGGTATATAAAGGAAGTAAATTGATTTGAAAAGTATAAGTTACTGGATTTAAAAAGTATAAGTTGCTTGATTTGAAAAGTATGAGTTACTTGATTTGAAAAGTATAAGTTACTTGATTTGAAAAGAATAAGTGACTTGATTTGAATAGTATAAGTTACTTGATTTGAAAAGTATAAGTTACTTGATTTGAAAATAAAAGTGCCTTGGTTTTTCTAAAAAGGAAGGCATGGTATTGCCTTGGTTTTTTTCTAAAAAGGAAGGCATGGTATTGTCTTGGTTTTTCTAAAAAGGATGGCATGATAGTACGTTGGGTTTTGTAAAATGGAAGTTCATTTATAATAATATTATGGAGAGTCAAAAGATGATTATAAAAAGAATGGTTGTATTGATACCTCGAGTCCCTCAATAAAGGGCCGGGTTAGGTCATATAAAAGAATGGTTGCATCGATAAATCGAGCCCCAGAATGGGCCGGTTTTATGTCACACTTGCATTACATCGAGCCCTAGAATGGGCCGATTTTATGTCACACTTGTATTACATCGAGTCCCAAAATGGGCCGGGTTATGTCATATAGAGAAGCTTACATTTCATATAGATACATACATCGAGCCCCAAAATGGGCCGGGTTATGTCATGTAGATGCATACATCGAGTCCCATAACGGGCCAGGTTACGTTATATTGATGATCCTATGAGCAAGCATTCCACGACTTTAACATGACTATCATTTTTAAAGAAAGTACCGTGGGTACGGTTGAATCATTTTAAAAAGGCACAGTGGACCCATTTTAAAAGGATATAGTTGACTCTTATTTTAAAAAGGCACGATTGAATCTCATTTTGAAAAAGTAAAGCTGACTCTCATTTTTAAGAAGGCACAGTGTACTGTTATTTTGATTTTCATACTTGTCTCCTGTTATATTTTAAACTGTTATGATCTCATTTACAGTACTTATTAGTTCACATATTTGATACATATTTCTTACTGACCCCCTTTCCTCGGGGGGCTGCGTTTTATGCCGCAGGTGTAGGTACACAGTTTGGTAATCCGTGTTCCTAGGATCTCTACTCAGTTTTTGGGAAAGCTCCATTATTTTGGAGGCTTGTCTTTTGGTACAGGTCTTCCATTATGACTTATGTATATTCAGGGGTACGGCGGGGCCTTGTCCCGTCACATGTCTTTATCAAACTCTTAGAGGTCTTGTAGACAGGTGTGGGTTGTATATGTATTTGGACGTATGTGAGTTGTACTAGTTTTGGTTATATCTATATACAGTGGCGTCCTTTTCGTCCTGCCTATTTTTTTTATATAACATGAGTTTTCTTAGAGCTTCCGCTGGTTATATGTGATGTGTGGGTATAAGGTGCCCAGGTAGGGCACCAGTCGCGGACCCGAGGTTCGGGTCATGACAAGAGTGGTATCAGAGCAGTTAGTCCTCGAAATGTCTACAGACCGTGTCTAGTAGAGTCTTGGTTATCGGTGTGTTGTCGACCACACCTATAAACAGGAGGCTACAGGATATTTAGGATTGGTTTCTATTCTTCTTACTCTAAGATCGTGCGTGTTATACCCCGTATTTCCAGAGTATGTATGTGAGGACGTACGTACAATTGTATAAGCCCTAATTAGGTTAAGGATGAAATTGTGAATTTCCAACGGAAAAGATTCCGAACCTTGTGAAGGAAATTTTACGCTTTTAATATTTTAACCAATTACGAATTTTTCCGAGAGATGAAATATTTTGGACCAATAGGAGGGCGACATGTGGCACCCTTAGGTGGCATGTTTGGACGAAAATAGTGGGCTAGTGGCCAAGTCAAATAGTCAAGTCTTGGAAGATATTTTGTGGGCAAGTGGGAAGGGGTGCCTTGGACGTTTTCTTTGTTGCAAGTGGCTAGCCACATGTCTCTTTGTTGTGGGGGACATATGTCCCAAAGTTGTGGTGGACATATGTCCCAATGTTGTGGTGGACACTTGGTGGAAGACTCCACTCACACAAGCTACCTAATCTACACCCTCCACTTGCTTGAATCTTGGCCCTTGATTGTTCTATAAATACCCCCCTTAAGTGCAAGACTTCTTCATTCACTTAAACAAATTCCAAGTCTCCAAAATCCTCCCCCTTTGTTGTAGTATCTCGTCCAAAACTCCCTCCCCTCGAAGTCTCTCACAAACACCCCCATGGTAGAAAAATTGTCTTCAAGTATTGTTACTATTCCAAAATACCTTAGCCTAAATCCCTTGTAGTATTCCCAAGTTACCTCTATACTAAAAGCCCGGAAATACTACTTTATTTCCTTTAGTCACAAAACGAAACCCTAGGAAAATCTTCATAGTTGATTGAAGTATTAAGTAGAAGTTATTTAGAAACTTCTAAGGGTTTCTTGGAGCGAATTGGAGCGTACAGAATAGGAGCTAAACGTTGCTCAGGATCGACATATATCTTGGATAATTTTGGACTTATCGAGGTAATAATCTTTGTCCTTCTATTGTAATTGGAGATTACATATTGTAGTAGTTTAGAATGGAGTATAAGATATATAGAAGGATGGTATAAAAGAAGAGAATTGAACTGTACTTATATTGGGCTGTATTTACAGTAGACTTGTGTAGTTTGACGAGTAGGGAAATGCTGCCCAATTTTCCGTAGAATAAAGAACCTTCTGCTTAGAATATTCTACAGAGTAGTCTAGACGTTGATAGACGTATTTGACTATTATAGGTTGATACTCTGCGCGCGACATATTCGACTTGGCAGATGGATTTCGCCGATGAGGTATGTGATTCTTCCTATCCTCTTGAGCATGATATTTTTGATATATATATATAGTACGGTAGACGTACGTGTGTTAACTAAAATTGGTTTTACTCTGATGTCTTTTGACTTGAGTTTTAAATAATAAGAATCTTGAAATATTTCAAAAGAGTTATGAATCATTTTTGAAAGAAAAGTAATACTTGGTTTTTCAACAAGCTTAAGGGTTATACTAGCTTTATGGGAAGTTAGGTATAACGACTTAAGAAAGATAAGAGGAACGGTTTACTTATTTGTTTATAAAAGCCTTATAAATGATTTCTGAAGGTGTGGTAAGTTGGTTTGATAAGTAGACATATTATGATGCTACGTGTGTTAGTGTCTTGTAACGTTTGTGTAAAGGGGGTTCCCTTGTTGTGCTTATGTTGTTTAATGATAAGCAGTTGTGCTGATATTATATCACTTACCCCCCTGACTTGTTATGCCGAGGGTTAGCCGCCCCGTCGAGAATACCTCGTGCAGTGCAGGTGACCTATGCGGGCTGCGGGAGTTCGGGATGATCACTCGGGTGTGTTACCGTCACGAGGAATACCTCATGCGATGCAATGTGACTATGTGGACTGCGGAGTCGAGGTTGATCCGGGGTTAGCTACCCCGATCACGAGAATACCTCATGCGGACCTAGGTGGTCTACATGCGGTGCGGGAGTCGAGAATAGGCTCGCATAATGATACTATGGGCGATTGGCCTTTCTTCGATCATTAGCGGCCTAGAAAAGACCAGTTATATTATATCTATATTGCTCTTGTTTATGCTGTGGCACTATGTGCGGTTGAATTGGTTGTATTTGTAAGTGGTTTTAAAATGCTTTGATTTCATTTCGATACTTCTGATTTCACATACTTGGTACTGTTATCGACCTCCTTGAAGCCGCGTTACGCCGCGGTAGAGGTACTCGTTGTTGGTCCCGCTCCTAGGATCACCGTTTACGCTTTTGGGAAAGCCCGTTTCTCGGAGGCTTGTCTTTTAGGTATGATCTCCCGCCATTGTAGCTTTATGTACATTCGGGGTATGGCGGCCCTGTCGCCATAGTTGTTTACATTCCTAAGTGCGTAGTCCTGTTGTAAAGTTGGGATGTAACTGTTCACTCTTGATGTATATATACATGCCGAAAGACAATCTTTTCTTGGATAAACTGTATCTCATTTTACATATGTTTCATGTCTTGTTTTTATATTCCGCTGGTTACTCTGATGTATGTCTACTTGGGTGCTCGGGTAAGACACCAGTCACGGGCCCGGGATCGGGTCGTGACAAAAGTGGTATCAGAGCAGTTATCCTCGAAAAGTGTCTACAGACCGTATCTAGTAGAGTCTTGATTATCGGTGTGTTGTGCACCACACCAATAATCAGGAGGCTATAGGATATTTAGTATTGGTTTCCATTCTTCTCACTCTGAGATCGTGCCTTAGAGCTGTGTTTTAAGTTGGACCCCTCTAACGTATTTCTTTTACTGCGATTATGTCTCCACGCAGGCAACCGGGCCCGAGAAGGGCAAAGCGGTGAGGAGAGCTTCTAGTAGGACACCGGGTCACGAGGCCTGAGCCCGATCTTTACCCGGCGATACCTCGGTGGCGAGTTCCACGACGCCCGGCCCAGCGAGTTTAGAGCGCGGTAGCTCACGAGACCACGATACATGCGCCTCCATCCAGCGATGCAGGCGAGAGAGATGGGTTCTGAGAGATGGCGATTACTAGCGAGTTGTGGCGAACATGAGGATAAGTGGGCCAGCAGCGATTCGATGCACCGTGGTTCATCCCGGTCGGACGGCTTGAGACTACGGGATTTTTGAGTTGTAGCCCGCGAGTTCTATGGGTGAGGCACGAGGATGATCGCGAGGAGTTCATCAAGCGACTCTGACGGATCGTAAGTGATCGAGCTTGAGACCGAGTCGGTGGTCTTAGGTTCACATCGGCCGCGTGATCTGCGATCGATTGGTTTGATTCGTGGGCCGTCCCGGGAGAGCATGCACTTCAGCGGTATGGGGCGAGTTCTCGGAGGCTTTCTCGGCCTTCTTGCCTCGCGGATGAGGAAACGCGGGCGGCGGGTTTACGATCTTTGAGCGAGGAGGACGTACGGTTCGGGAGTACAACGTGGAGTTCGACTCGTTGGCTCGATATGTCCCTGCGTTAGTGGTAGATATGGAGGATAGAGTACACCGCTACGTCACGGGACTGGATGACTACTTCGCAGAGTCTTGCTCAGGTGTGGCTCTTCGTAGGGCATGGGCATTGCGTATTGACTCGTACGCACTTGGGTGCGAGAAGCGTAGAGGCCGACGGGTTGACCGATATCAGCAGAAGAATGCCAAGACGGTCGGATCTTTTGGTAGCTCTCGGGGTGGACGATCTCAGCAGCAGACTAGATTTGCGCCACAACCAGCTCAGAGCACTCCTACACCATCTTCGGGCGGTAGGGTATTGAGGCGGTCGGGGCCCGGGGCTTGGACTTCGAGGGTAGCGAGGTGCTAACCGATCGAGGTCCTCGGTGTGTCGGTGTGGTAGATTCCATCACTGAGTTGTGGTACTACTTCGAGTTTGCTACACTTGCGGCGGCAGGTCACTATCACGGTATCAGGCGAGCGGCGCGGATGGTAGGGTCACCTGTGGTCTTTCTGGGTCTTCTTCACTCTGATTTACTCGCCGGAGCGTGGTGCTCGAGGACCAGCAGTCGCGGCAGGTCGTGGCGGGGTCCTAGTTCTAGCGGTCCTCGTAAGCGCATTTATGCCTGTCCGGTAAGCGGGACGGGAGGCATCGCCGGATGTAAATCCGCAGTACCTTATCGGTTTCTTATTGTGGCGTGTATGCCTTGATAGATCCGGGTTCTACTTTGTCCTATATATCTCCCATATTGCTAGTAGGATAGGGATAGAGCACGAGTCCATAGACCGCACTTTTGAGGTAGCTACGCGATGGGTGATTCGGTGGTAGCTCGGCGGGTATATAGGGCTTGCCCGGTGTCTTTATGCGATCGTCAGACCCTAGACGACTTGATAGAGTTGGATATGGCTGATTTCGATGTGATAATGGGTATGGATTGGCTAGCTTCTTGCTACGCCATTGTGGACTGAGGCGAGGTTGATGCAGTTCGGTTTCTGAGGCCGGTTATTGAGTGGGAGGGGAACACTGTGTCGCCGAGGGGTAGGTTTATTTCTTACCTCAAGGCTAGGAAGATGGTGCAGAAGGGGTATATCTACCATCTCATTCGGGTATTTGATACTGAGGCTACGATACCAGATTTTGATCGGTTCAGTAGTCGAGAGTTCCCGGATGTGTTTCAGACGACCTCGGGTATCCTCCCGAGAGGAGATAAAGTTTTATGTCGATGTCTTTGCGGACACTCGGCCTATATCCATTCCGCCATACGAATGACACTGCCGAGTTGAGAGAGTTGAAGGACCAGGTGAGAGATTTCTTTGGAGAAGGGCTTCATCGTGCCTAGTGTTTCTCCCCGGAAGCGCCGGTATTGTTCGTGAAGAAGAAGGGCGGGGCCGCGCATGTGTGTTGATTCTGACGGTGAACAAGGTGACTATTAAGAACGAATACCCTTCCCGTGATTGATGATTTGTTCGACCAATTGCGAGTGCGAGATGTTTCTCAAGATTGATCTGCGATCGGGCTATCATCAAAGTGCGAGTTAGAGGCGGATGTCCACAGGACTTCATTCGGAACGATGCACGCACTATGAGTTCGAGTTATGTCTTTTGGTTTGACCAATGCTCGACGGTATTTATGGATTTGATGAACGAGTGTTCAAGCCATTTTGGATACGTTTGTGATAGTATTCATTGATGACATCTTGGTTTATTCCGCTCGAGGCGAGGAGCATGCGGAGCATTTGAGGCTGTCTTTGAGAGTTCTCGAGACCAGCCGGTTATGCGCCAAGTTTTCGAAGTGTGAGTTTTGGTTGGCTTCGGTGGCTTTTCTTGGGCACATTGTCGGGGCCGATGGTATTCGGGTGGATACGGCCAAGATCGAGGCGATCGAAGTTGGCCTAGACCTCTCTTACTCGGCAGTGCGCAGCTTTCTGGGCCTTGCAGGTTACTATCGGAGGTTCGTGGAGAAGTTTGCTTCTATTTCAGCACCCTTGACTAAGCTGACTCAGAAGACAACTAAGTTTCAGTGGACGGATGCTTGTGAGGAGGGCTTCCAGTTACTGAAGGAGAGGTTGACGACCGCCCCAGTTCTTACTCTTCCAGAGGGTCCAGACGGCTATGTGGTCTATTGTGATGCGTCAGGCATCGGGCTTGGATGTGTGTTGATGCAGCAGGGCAATGTTATAGCATACGCATCTCGGCAGCTCAAGAAGTATGAGAAGAATTTCCCTACCCATGATTTGGAGTTGGCAGCGGTGATTCACGCCTTGAAGATATGGAGGCACTATTTGTATGGAGTTCATGTGGATATTTACACAGACCACAAGAGCCTCCAGTATATCTTCAGCAGAGGGTGCTGAACTTACGACAGAGACGGTGGTTAGAGTTACTCAAGGATTATGATGTCGATATCCTGTACCACCCAGGGAAGGCCAATGTTGTGGCAGATGCCCTTAGTCGTAGGTCGATGGCACTATGTGCTGTTGAATTGGTTGTATTTGTAAGTGGTTTTAAAATGCTTTGATTTCATTTCGATTTTCTGATTTCACATACTTGGTACTGTTATCGACCTCCTTCGAAGTGCGTTCATGCCGCAGGTAGAGGTACTCATGTTATTGGTCCCCGCTCCTAAGATCACCATTTCTGCTTTTGGGAAAGCCCCGTTTCTCCGGAGGCTTGTCTTTTGGGTATGATCTCCCTGCCATTGTAGCTTTATGTACATTCAGGGTATGGCGGGGCCCTGTCCCGCCATAGTTGTTTACATTCCTGAAGTGCAGTAGTCTGTTGTAAAGTTGGGATGTAACTGTTCACTCTTGATGTATATACACATGCCGAAAGACAATCTTTTCTTGGATAAACTGTGTCTCATTTTACATATGTTTCATGTCTTGTTTTTATATTCCGCTGGTTACTCTGATGTATGTCTACTTGGGTGCCCGGGTAAGGCACCAGTCACGGGCCCGGGATCGGGTCGTGACAGTGCGATAGAGCTGTGTTGTTAGGGTAGTCCCTCCATAACGAATTATTGTAGTTGCAGCTATGCCTCCAAGCGACAGTGGCCCAGAAGGAATATATGGGCTTCAGATACAGGTTGGTAAGCTTGTTGTATAGTTGGTGTTATGATGATGTGAAACATGTTATAATTTTAGATAACATTTGGATAAAAATAGTGTGTTAGAGGTAATTGAGGACGAGAACTATGGAACAGTAGAAGAAGGGCTAAAGAGCATGAAAGCAGTAATGAGTATGAATGGAACTGTGTGATCGAGTATCAAGGTAGAAATATTTTAGGTTTAGTAATGAGTAGAATGAAGGATCATGACAAGAATGATAAAGGTGAACGAAACTATAGTTATGTAGGTTTCACAAGGTATGATTACTCCAGGATAGAGTAAGGACCGATAGTAGAGGATGTACGGTAGAAACACTTTGGCCAAAGGTGGCGAACCTGTAATGATCGGAAAGATAGTATGAGAAATACTTCGAGATAGGAGACCCCCGTGGCAACTTGAAATGGAAGTGTAAAGGTAAGACGACTGGGCACTCGGTCAATGAGAGACCTAATAATGATAAGACAAAAAGACTTGGCCATGAGGCAAGTGAAGGACTTTGAGTCTAAGTATAATGACCAAGTTTGGATATAGTAACGCCAAAGATCAGAAACAGGAGCCATATTTGAGATTACGTATATATACCAGAATATTTTGGAAGTATGAGAGAAGTATGGTAAGTAAGAAAAGGAATGAAGTTTTTTATAGTTATGAGTAATGAGAAGGTACGAAAAGAAAATCCTTTAAGACCATGAATGAGAGTTAATGGTAATGATACACACACTCTGGATTCGATGACATTATTCATAAAGTATGCACGTTGGAGATACTACGAATATAAGAGTTTTCATCAGTTAGTTAAGTGGGAGTCCCATTGAAAGGTTCAGATAGTGATAACTCTATGACTTAGAATACGACAGGGTCATCCCTCGTACGGGGAGAAAAAGGGGAATGTCTGAAGATCCCATTTTAGAAAGAACTGCAACCTTCGAGTATTATGAGAGAGGGACCTCAGATGGAAGGTCCATTAGTGTATTATGAATATAGCAGGATTACAGAACACGATTATGATGGAGGTCCATTATTCACAATATTTCATTCCCCATGAATCTGCTATGATGTATTATGATCTCAAAAGGTATGTATTGGTAGGATGAAATGAAGAAGAAGTACTTTCACTTGTTCCCTACGCCTATAAGTAATTCTATTCCTCGCTTGGCTTTTTGATTGATAAATATATGTGTGTTATTGTTACACCCCGTAATTCCAGGATATGTTTAAGAGAATGTACGTAAGGAATCAGGACTTTAAAAATTTGAACAAAAGAAAGAGTTGTAATTTCTAAGGAAAAATCTTCCGAACCTCGGGAAGGAAAATGTTTGTTAGTAAGAATTGGGTTCCCAGAATTGTTATTTGAGACTGCTGGAATTTTATTTTCGGATTTGATCACGTGGGGCCCACTCGGGAAATTTTACGTTTTGTGGGGTCCATAAGGTTTTCTATATTTTGACCAATTATGGAAATTTCGGAAAATGAAATATTTTAGACCAATCGGAGGGCGACACGTGTCACCCTCCACATGCCCATGTTGGGCGAAAATATCATGCCAAGTGGGCCAAGTTGTGGCTTGACATTGTTGACCTCAATCTTAGCCATCCATATGTTTTAATCCTAGCCATTGGTTGTATTATATATATCTACATACTACTAGTGCAAGACTAGAATTCCATACTTAGAAAAAAATCAAGAAAATTTGTTGTGCACTAGAGGTGCTCTCGGCCAAGGCTCCTAAATGATAGATTTTTTTTGCAATCTTGCTTCATGAATATCAATATTTAAACCTAAGATCCCTAGAGGTATTCTAAGGATATCCCAACACAAAAATCCCGAAAAAACTACGTTTTTACGTTAGTCGCAACATGAAAACCTAAGGGGTTTTTCATAGTTGGAGTTGGAACTTGAAGAGGAGTTCTTCATAAGCTTCCAAAGGTTGCTTGGCGTGGATTGAAACGTCAAGAAGAGGAGCTAAAGTTGCTAAGGATCGACTTTAGGTTTTGGATTGTATTTGGGCTTAAAGAGGTAACAATCTCCGTCTTGCTATTGTAATTCAAGATTTCATGTTGTAGTAGTTGATAGATGAGCATGTGATATTTAGAATGAAGATTGATAAATGTTATGGAATTTGGAAGCTTAAATCCGAGATTGGCATGTTAGCCATTAAAATTGGAAATCAATTTGGTCGATAGTTATAATCATCGCATGTTATATACGAAAGGAATTATAGTTGTTATAATTGATTGCGACTATATAACATGTTAGAATAACAACTTGTATTGAAAAGGAATTGGAAAAGAATAGATGTGGTGTTATCCTTGTGATTGCCGAAAATGGCTCAAGTTATTGGACATTTTTACTTTAATTGTGGGGCAGAATTTTACACGTCCAATTAGGCGTGTAATCCCCTTTGGTTAGCTGAATTGTTGAGCCTTAAATGTGGCATGTTGGTTATTGATTTCGGGCCTTGAAAAAGGTGGAAAAGTACGTAGAAACAAAGGAAGTGCTGCCCTAATTTCTGTAGAATAAGAGACCTAGCACTTAGTATTATTCCACGTTAAAAAGCTAGAAGTTGATAGACATGTTCTGGTTATTATAGGTTAAAGTACTACGTATAGCGTATTCTACTTGAAGGGTGGAATAGCTATCAAGGTTGAAGTACTTTGGATCATTTTGCTACTTGTCGATAGTCGTCGCGAGGTATGTGAACCTCTTCCTTCTTTTGGCATGTTCTACGTATGAAATATACATGTGGTGTTATTTCATGATTCCTTCTACTCTTAGAAGTTAAGAGGTACATATGTTGATTTACTCTATGTAAAAGGTATGTCTAAGTTATCCTGAGTTCTTACCAAGTCTTATGGGGGATGTTGGTAAGAGTCGTTAGGAAGTATTTGGAGTCGAGTTGACTTTGCTAATTTACTGCACTAATGAGAATAGGTATCGAACAAGCCATTGCAGCGTTAATAAAAATGTATCGACAATCAAATATATTGAAATAAGTAGAATTCTCCATCTGCATAGAAACTAAGATAAGACAAAATTATATTACATTTTCTAGATCATGACTGCTTTAATAAGATCGTTATAAACGAGTATAACCTATTCACATCTCATAAAAGTATATGTTACTTAATTTAAAGAGTTTATGTTATGAAGTTTTAAGACTACGAACCTTGATTTCTTAAAAGGTTATGAGACTTTATTTTTCAATTTATGGGACTTGATTCTTAAAGGAAGGAATGACTTGATTTAAAAAGTATGGTTTCCATGATTTATTTCAAAAGTTAAGAGGCTTGATTTCAAAAGAGAATGTAACTTGAGTTTTAAAAAGAAGAAGTTTATTGATTTAAAAGAGAAGGTGTGGCATGATTCTTTTATAAGTATGCATGTACGTAGTACTTTTGGGTTTAGTTTTCCCTAATGTTGTAAGAAATGAAAGTGCCTTAAGTTCTCCAAAATGAAAGGTTGTTACAATAACTTTATGGGAAGTTGTTATAATGACTTAAGAAGAAGCAAGAAAAGATGGTTTAAAATGTTATGTGATTCACCGCGTCCCACAAATGGGCCGGGTTATGTTATGTGATACACCGCGTCCTACAAATGGGCCGGGTTATGTTATTATCACGAACCGACCCCGGGCCCGCGACTGGTGCCCGACCTGGGCACCCTTACAGGTATACATCAGAGATAATCAACGGAACATACATGAAACTTATAAAATAAAACAACGAGAATTTAAACAACAACAGGTTAGCCGATAAGGCCACCTCCCTGGACACGTATACATATACATAAACAACCGCAGTTATATCCTTTTTTTTTTACAAACCGACCCACAACATGTGACTACAGACCTCTAAGAATTAAAACTGTGGCGGGACAGGGCCCCGCCATACCCCTGAATGTTCATAATCTACAATATCAGGGAAACCGTACCCAAAAGATAAGCTTCCGGAGTGAATGGAGCTTCTTGCCAAAAACTGAACAGAGATCACCAACCTGTGTACCTAACACCTGCGGGCATGAACGCAACCCCCGAAGTCGATCGCCACGACCCGACCGGGCGTGGCCGGTGCCCTACACAGGCACTTACGAGTAAACATCGAGAGATAATCGTGGAACATACATGAAACTTATAAAATAAAGCAGTAATAAAACAACAGGTTAGCCGATAGGGCTACCTTCCTGGACGTACATACATAAACGAAGCAGTTGCCTCCTTTTCTTTACAGACTGACCCACGATATGTGACTACAGACCTCTAAGAGTTTTAACATAACAACTGTGGCGGGACAAGGCCCCGCCGTACCCCTGAATAAACATAAACGTGACAACTCCGGAACACTGGAGCCATCTCGACTTGTGACCGGATCCTAAGCTCGCGGATCCACAATCATGTACCTAACTGCGGGCATGACGCGGCCCAGAAGAAGTCGATAACAACAGTACGAATATGGAAGCAGAAATATAACGTCTGATGGCGGATCATAACTGTACAAAAGAATGACAAGGACAAGTATAAAAATACATACCAGATCCTGCCGTGTCATTACCACTTATGAACTTAATCGTAGCTTATTATCTTTTCCCATTTTTCCATAAAAGTATAGTCAAATTCTTACGTACATACTTAAGAAGACTCATCAAGTTCATAAACATATAACTTACGTATCTTGCATAACCTAATCCGTCCCTTTATGGAGGAACGCCTATACTGTCGGCCCAATCTGGGACGCGATAAAATCACATAAGTCTGCCCATGAAGGTATACTGCATAAACATAGGAGGCTCATGATCAAGCAGGGCCACCCGCCCGCAGTATCATTAAGCAGTCCTACTCCTGGGACTATTTCACCCGCATAGATCCTGTGGACCCGCATGAGGTATTCCTCGCATAAGTGTACCGCACGGGACTATTTCACCGCGTAAGCCCATAAGGACTCGCATGAGGTATTCCTCGCATCATGGGTAGCAAATCCACGAACAGGTGGTATAACGTCTTGGGGTTTACCGCCGTTTATACTCTTACTGAAGAAGGTGGTATAACGCCTGGGGTTTACCTCATTTATACTCTTACCCTAACTCAACCGCCATCATACATAACATAAGCCCTACCGGCTTATCATACATAACATAAGCACCACCGGCTTATCATACATAACATAAGCACCACCGGCTTACCATACATAACATAAGCAAGTTAAGAAATCCCCTAACTTCTTATTAGCTTGTTCATATACACTCTCATTTTGTTTACTTCAGGCACCAATCATGTTATTATAAAATCCGGGAATTTAACCCAACGTACTACGTGCCTCTAGTCATTTAAAATGATTCTCTTTTAAATAATACTTGCTCGATACTAATAAACGTAGTATCAAGTCATATCTACTTTTCACGACCATTCACAATACTTTTAGAAATACAATTACGGAACTAAATCACGTGACTTCTTTATAAAAAAACCTTAAGCAATTGGTACCTTAAAACAATTTGCCCTTCCTTAATACTAGTTATTCCTTTGATTACGTTATTAGAAAACCATTCTCTTATCCTTCCATAAAGCGTTATAACCAACTTCCCATAAAGCCGTTATAACCTTTATGGTTTTAGACAAACTCATTCCTTTTATAACTAAGAGATTTATACTTTCAAATCAAATCTCTTAACTTTCAAAATACTTCAAGTCTCTTAACTTTTAAGAAAACAAGTTTCAAAGTCTTAAAAGCTTCATACGTAAACTCTTTTAAAATTTGTAACAAATCTTTGGTGCGTCGTGAATAAGTTATACTTATTTATAACGATCTTATTCAAGTAGCCATGATCTAGAAAATGTAATACAATTTTGTCTTATCTTAGCTTCTATGCAGATGGAGGATTTCTACTTGTTTTAACATAATGGATTGTCATTACATTTTCCTTTATTAACGTTGCAGTGGCTTGTTCGATACTTATTCTCATTTGTGCCGTAAATTAGCCAAATCAACTCGACTCCTTTTTATTATAAAACCTTAGGCAATTGATGCCTAAAAATCAAATTGCCTTTTCATTAAAACCAAGTCATTTATCTTTCCATAAAGCAAATATAACTAACTTCCCATAAAGCCGTTATATTCACTTTATACCTTAGCCATAAACAATTTCCTATCCAAGGGACTTATACGTTTAAAACGGAACAAGTATCACATACTTTAAAACTCTTCAAGTCCCTTAACTTTTAAAATCAACATAAGACATCCTTACTATTTTCAAAGAAGTGAGTTAATCTCCTAACCCACCCGACTTGGCATTACATAAAACAAGTAAAGAATGTCATAGTCTTGTACGTCTACCGTACTACATACGTGCAACTAGTCATGCTCAAAAGATAGGAAAAGTTCTACATAGGGTAAATCACATAACTACCTCTTAACTTCTAAGAGTAGAAGGAAACATGAAATGATACCACAAGTATATTCCATACATAGAACCATGCCAAAGGAAGGAAGAGGTTCACATACCTCGCGACGATTGTCGACAAGTAGCAAAATGCTCCAAAGTACTTCAACCTTGAGCTATTTCCATTCTTCAAGTAGGATACGCTAAACTTAGTACTTCAACCTATCATGGCCAATACGTCCATTAACCTCTTACTTTAAACGTAGAATATCCTAAGTGCCAAGTCACTAAATTCTACGGAAAATCGGACAGCACCTCCTTTGTTTCTACTCACTTTGCCACCTTTTTCAAGGTCGAAAACAATAACCAAACAGCCCCAATTGGCTCACAACAAAATAGAAGGTAGTCGATACAAATGAATAACTAAATGACCCAATTGGCTCACAATTTAGAAAGTAGTCCAAATTCGACCACTTAGAGTTCAACCATACCAATACTTATCAAATTTCCATTTCAATCCAATTTGTTAATCATAACATGATATCAAGTCGCATTTGGTTACAACTACTACAATCCTCAAGTAGGTCAACATGCGACGATTCTACATAACGACTAAAATTGTATTTCAATTTCAAAGGGCTAAACATGCCATTTCGGTTTTGAGCTCTTAAAATTCCATAACACTTATCAAACTTCATAACACATATCACATGATCATTTCTAACTTATAATAACATTGAATCTTCAACCACAAAAGTAAGACGAAGATTATACCTCATTTTAGCCCAAATATGATCCAAGACTACAAGTCGATCCTTAGCAACTTAGAGCCTCTTCAAGAAACTTCAATCCGCTACTTGAGACCCTTAGAACCACACCAACAACTTTCCTTCAAACATCCAATCCAAAACCTAGAAAGCCACTAGGTTTTCACTTTGCGACTAACCCGAAAACTATCTTTTTCCGAGATTTTTCTATTGAGATACGCTTACACTACCCTCAAGAACCTTGGTTTAAAGTGTGGAGCTTAAAGAACAAGCAACGAATTTTTTTTTTCTTCTCAGTGCATGAACCAGAGCAAGCTAGAGCTCTCTTCAAATTTTGTGAAATGTGGCTAAGTGTTAAGTCCTCTCTTGCTACTAGTATTATATGTAGTGTATAGGAGGGTCAAGATGCAAACAATTGGGTGGTTTGGATGATCTCTAATAAAATATCAAGACTTGGGACCTTTGACTTTGGTCAAGAAACTCAAGCTCATTAATAGGAAGACTTTGTCATCTAAAGACTATGGTAAATGACCATATTGGCCATGCCTAAATTCGACCAAGGCATCATAAGGGGGGTGACACGTGTCGCCCTCCCATTAAATCCTGATAATACGTTTTCCCGAAAATTTCATAATTCCGATAAATTTTTACAAGCCTCAAATCTTAACACTTGCGAGTTCTTACGTACGTTCTTAAAACATGTCCTGTAATTACGGGGTGTAACAAGTACAACAGGTACCGAGTATGAAACAGAAACAAGGTACAATAACCAAATCATAACTGTATAAAAAAAATGACAGGGGCAAGTATAAAAATGCAATACCAGATCCTACCGTGCCATTTTAACTCCTGAAATCAATCGTATATTAACCGTTCTTTTCCTTCTTTCAATAAAAATTAACATCATATTCTTACGTACTTACTTTAAGGATTTAGTCCAGTTTATCCACATAACTTACATATCTTACATAACATAAACCGGCCATTTATGGAGGAACTTCTTATTTGGGAGCTTACTTTGATTATCCATACGTGATAACGTAATCCGGCCCATTTGCGGGACACGGTGTACTGATGAATCATGTGACATAATCCGGCCCGCCTGTGGGGCTCGGTGTACTGTGGAATCATGTAGCATAATCCGCGCCGTGGAGCTCGGTGTCTTTGTGGAATCATGTAGCATAATCCGCCCGCTGTGGAGCTCGGTGTACTGTGGAATCATGTAGCATAATCCGGCCCGCCTGTGGAGCTCGGTGTACTTGTGGAATCATGTAGCATAATCCGGCCCACCTGTGGAGCTCGGTGTAAGATGACGTAACTCGGCCTGTGTGTAGGCTCGGGGTAATATGGCGTAATCCGGCCTATGTGTAGGCTCGGTGTATCTGTTATACGTATTTCGAAAATTTGAACTTGAGAAAGTGGCTTGGCGAATTTTATTTGTCATAACATTCGTAGGGAATTTGCTATGTCATTTTTATTTTTTTGCGGATTTTTAGAGACGAAACATTATGGACGGTGACAGAAATGGTGTTGGCGAAAGTGTGGCTTTTGTGGTCAAGGTTGGTAGGATATTTTGTGTTAGTTGGCTAGTGTGCACTTGGCAAGATCTTGGCCCTACACTTGCTATGCACTTGGCAAGATCTTGGCCAATAAATACCGGATGACTTCTTCATCCATTCCAAATATTTCCTAAGTGTTAAATCCTCCTCTCCCCTCTTGTTTGACTCTAGTTAGGCCTTTATGGCGAGAGCCTCCCTCTCCCCTGGGGTACCCACAGCCTAGTGTTTCGTATAAATACCCCTCTCTTGGTAGAAATACTCTCAAAGTATTGTTATAATGCCCATTACCTTAGCCATATACCTTGTTGTATTCTAAGGTTATACCTAAAAATACTATTATACTTCCGTCACTCACAAACCAAAACCACAGGAAAATCTCCATAGTTCGTTGGAGTATTGTGTAGAAGTTGGTTAGAACTTCTAAGGGTGGTTTAGCGAGTTGGAGCTAAACGATTGCCAGGATCGACTTTAAGCTAGGATAATTATGGGCTTATCGAGGTAAATATCTTGTCCTCTATTGTAATTGGAAATTACATGTTGTTAGATTATATAGTTGAAGTATCGTATATAATATGTCTTTTGACTTAAGCAATTTAAAGAAGAATCGTAATTACATAGGGTTGTATTGAGTAGAATTGTAGGTTAGTTGTATAACCCACGGTTGGCTTCGATAGAGGAGGAGAGTAGAATGTGGATCTAAGCGCCTTATAGGTTGAAGTACTACGTGTGGCGCGATCTACTTGGCGTGTTGGAAGTACTTGGGCGTTTTGCTATTAGTCGATACTCGTCGCGAGGTATGTGAACCTCTTCCTATCTCTTCTAGCATGATATGTGTGAACTATGTAGCTAAATGTATTTGATTGATTTAAAACATAAAGTGTTATAACGGCTTTATGGGAAGTTGGTTATTTTATGTTGGTAAGAAAATACATGTGGTTTTAAAAGGTGATTTGAACTATAAGCGGCTTGTTATGTGTTAATAAAGAACTTGAAGTATTTCAAAAGATTTTGAATCATTTTGAAAGAAGAAGTAATACTTGGTTTGTGAAAACTTAAGAGTTATACTAGCTTTATGGGAAGTTAGGTATAACGGCTTAAGAATGTTTCTTGATTTTCGACAAACCACGTTAATAAAAATGTTTTGACTAATTAAGTATTATTAAAACCATGAGACAAAATGATATTTCTAGATCAGTAATAAGATTGTTATAAACAAGAATGTCCTACTCACATATAAGACTTATGTTTCTCGGATAGTTTTAAGGAGAATTATATTCTTAAATGAATAAGACTATAAACTAAACCTTTCTAAAATGAGAAACTTGAACATTGGAAATTAGTCAAACTTGATCAATGGAAAAGAATGTTGCTACTTGATTTTACAAAGAGAAGTAATTGATTTACTTTAAAAGGATAGTCACTCTATTTTATACTATTGTGTGACATTGTGAAATTAACGATTAAGGAGTTAATGTATGAAGTACTTTGGGGATAAAAACCGATTTTGTTAATCATATAGTAGAAGGTACCGAACAACTTGATTGTATTGGTTTGTGATAGCCTTGTAATACTTTCTTGATTGCGTTGATAAGTAAGCGTGTTGGGATTGTTAGTGTCTTGTGATGTTTGTGTGAAGGGTTTCCCTTGATTGTGCTTATTAACTATCGTTATGATAGTATTGTGGCGAGATGATTCCGGGAGTTAGAGCCCTCCCTCGGGGTAGTCGATGGACCTATGATTCGAGAATACTTGTTGATGCGTATGGTTTTTAGTTATCGATGGTATAGTCCTATCATTCTTAAGTGCAGCAATAGCGAAATGCTGTGTGGTGGTTTGTAAAAAGGATTAAGCTCGTTGAAAAAGTTGCTATTTATATATATCTTTGAAGTAACCGTTTTTAGTTTGATTATCGGTGTGTTGTACACCACGCCCGATCGAGGCTATAGGATATTTAGTGCAAAGTAATTCTTGATTAGGCTTGAGCATGGCACGTGTGGGCTTATCGCGCGCCAGCCGGTAAGGGCGATGTAGAGATCGGAAGGACACGGAGAAGAGGGCAGGCGGGAGCGTCGAGTGGTAACTTTACACCTTCGCGCTGTCGCCTACGCTGCGGGTTTGATTAGGCGACTAAGGGGGGGAATGGCGATGACATAGATCTATCCTTAACCCTCAGAGTTTTGTATATGTGATGATAGCGGTGTGTTAGTTGTGATTTGAAATCATGGTTGTTTAGCAGTAAGATTTTGGGGATAGAAAGTGTGAGCCTTAGAGCTTTATAAAAGGTGTAGTGTTATGTTTGAGGTAGTTGAGCTAAGATAAGAAGCCGGCGTTTCGTGTATGATGCGCGTTTGGGTGGGGGTTGAGGGAAGGCGTGAGTTGCGACCAGCGGCGAGTTTGATGGTGGGAGGGTTGTGGTGGTCCGCTTGTGGTAGGAGTCCGGGGGTGTTAGGCCCGTAGGTTAGCTCTGAGTTCGGAGTTCGTGGATGCGTTCGACCGGTGTAGTGGGCGATGAAGCGACCATCGTCGTGTTGCCGGTCCGTTTACTGTTGTGTTGTGTTATAGCCCGAGTTGTGGCTAAAGTTTACGAGCGAGGTTGTCTCGAATCGCATTCGCCCTCGGGCGGTGCGTGGATTTGAAGCCTTGCGGGCGGAAGAGTAGTTACGGCGGCTCGGAATTGTGCGGATAGTTTGGAATCTGACTTTGGGCCTTTTGAGTTCATGTGAAGAATAGGCGGGTTGCCTATATGCGACTTAGGAAGCCAACGTCCGATCTTTCGTATTGTTATGATCAGTGTTCCCGATTAATGATGACCACGTTAGAGATAGTAACTCCGAGTTTGTCAGTTTTTTTTAGCGAGCGGGCGTAGTAGAATGTGGTGAGAGTTCGGTGTACGACATCCTCCGGATGTAAACGGCCGGTACCATTTGTTAATTGCGAGCAAGGCTCGCGACAAAGTGACAAAGTGGTATCTGGACTTGGATAGGTATTTTTGCTTGGGTGTTTCCGTGGCCGGCGAGTTTGTTTAGTATAGTAGTGAAGACTATCTTGGCGCGCGTCTGTTTGAGACTTGGACGAATGTTTCTAAGGAAGGAGAATGTTATACCGTATTTCAGTATGCGTGGGGCGCGAAAATTTGAACTTGAGAAAGTGGCTTGGCGAATTTTATTTGTGCATAACAAGTCGTTTTTTCGCGAAGCGTTTTTCGACTTTAGGGGAATTTCGGCTATGTCATTTTTATTTTTGCGGATTTTTAGAGGCGAAACATTATGGACCAAGAGCGGGTGGAAATGGTGTTGGCGAAAGTGTGGCTTTTGTGGTCAAGGGTTGGTAGGATATTTTTGTGTTAGTTGGCTAGTGTGCACTTAGATCTTGGTATAAATACCACTTGGATGACCTTCATCCATTCCAAATATTTCCTAAGTGTTAAATCCTCCTCTTGTTTGACTAGTTAGGCCTTTATGGCGAGCCTCCTCTCCTTTTGGGTGTGGCACTGGGGAGTAGCCTAGTGTTTTTCGTATAAATAGTAGAAATACTCTCAAAAGTATTGTTATAATGCCCAAATTACCTTAGCCATATACCTTGTTGTATTCTAAGGTTATACCTATCTGAAAAGCCCAAAATACTATTATACTTCGTGTCAGGTCAAACCAAAACCACAGGAAAATCTCCATAGTTCGTTGGAGTATTGTGTAGAAGTTGGTTAGAACTTCTAAGGGTGGTTTAGAGCCTCGAGTTGGAGCTAAGCGATTGCCGATCGACTTTAAGCTAGGATAATTATGGGCTTATCGAGGTAAATATCTTGTCCTCTATTGTAATTGGAAATTACATGTTGTTAGATTATATAGTTGAAGTATCAGCGTAGTTATCGGCAATGTCTTTTGACTTAAGCTGAATTTAAAGAAGAATCTAATTACATAGGGTTGTATTCGTAGAATTGTAGGTTAGTTGTATAACCCCTGGTTGGCTTGGTTCGATAGAGGAGGAGATTTCTGTTGGAATTTTACGTAGAATGTTCTCTGAAGGGATCTAAGCACTACGTAGGCCTTATAGGTTGAAGTACTACGTGTGGCGCGATCTACTTGGCGTCGGTTGGAAGTACTTGGGCGTTTTGCTATTAGTCGATACTCGTCGTCGAGGTATGTGAACCTCTTCCTATCTCTTCTAGCATGATATGTGTGAACTATGTATAAATGTATTTGATTGATTTAAAACATAAAGTGTTATAACGGCTTTATGGGAAGTTGGTTATAACGACTTTATGTTGGTAAGAAAATACATGTGGTTTTAAAAGGTGATTTGAACTATAAGCGGCTTGTTATGTGTTAATAAAGAACTTGAAGTATTTCAAAGATTTTGAATCATTTTGAAAGAAGAAGTAATACTTGGTTTGTGAAAACTTAAGAGTTATACTAGCTTTATGGGAAGTTAGGTATAACGGCTTAAGAATGTTTCTTGATTTAATCGAATGTGTGTCGACAAACCACGTTAATAAAAATGTTTTGACTAATTAAGTATTATTAAAACCAGTAGAAACTTCCATCTGCATAGACTAAGATGAGACAAAATGATATTTCTAGATCATGGGTTGTTGTAATAAGATTGTTATAAACAAGAATGTCTACTCACATATAAGACTTATGTTTCTCGGATAGTTTTAAGGAGAATTATATTCTTAAATGAATAAGACTATAAACTACGAAACCTTTCTAAAATGAGAAACTTGAACATTGGAAATTAGGCAAACTTGATCATTGGAAAGAATGTTGCTACTTGATTTTACAAAGAGAAGTAATTGATTTACTTTAAAAGGATAGTCACTCTATTTTATACTACGTATTGTGTGACATTGTGAGTTAATGTATGAAGTACTTTGGGGATAAAAACCGATTTTGTTAATCATATAGTAGAAGGTACCTTGTGTGAACAACTTGATTGTATTGGTTTGTGATAGCCTTGTAATACTTTCTTGATTGCGTTGATAAGTAAGCGTGTTGGGATCTACGTGTGTTAGTGTCTTGTGATGTTTGTGTGAAGGGTTTCCCTTGATTGTGCTTATTAACTATCGTTATGATAGTATTGTGGCATTCATCTCTTGAGATGATTCCCCTCCGTGCGGGGGTAGGCTCGGGTCGATGGACCTATGATTCGAGAATACCTGAGTTCGAGTTAGTGTCGTCCTTTATGGGCATGCGGTCCGTGTGGCCGTGCGGACTGCGAAGTCGGGGCGATGCGAGCCGATGCGGGAATACCTCATGCGGGCGATGAGATTGGCCTACGGGAGTTCGAGGTTGCGGTTAGAGGCCGTACATTGACATCGCAAGTGGCGGCTTGATCATGTGATGGTTCTTATAATCGATTCGACGACCTTGTTAGTGCTTAGTTTTTAGTAGTCGGCTATGCCTTACGTCCGTACGGAGATTTATTATGACAGTGGGACTGGTGTTCATGCTTTTATATCATAGGTATTCCACGCATGATTGGCGTCGTGGGCACGAGACCCGTTGTTATACTTGAGTGATGACTTGAGGCGTGAGTCACAACGACTAACGACATAATTTGCTTTGTTGTAAAGCGTAGTTTGGTTATCATACATGTCTCTGCTTTATATGATGCTATGATTTCATTTGTATTTTCGTTTCACATACTATTTTGTTGTTTATGCGCTCCTTAACAGGCGTTTCATGCCATTGAAGGTACACGATCGTTGATCCTAGCTCTTGGGAAGCTCCGTTTCTCCGAGGCTTATCGATGGTATAGTCCTGTCGTAAGTGTTTACATTCGGGGTTTGGCGAATACCCGCCATTGTTGTCGTATCATTCTTAAGGGGTTTGTAAAAAGTTCATGTTGAAAAAGTTGCTATTTATATATATCTTGAAGGTAACCTTTTTTTTGAGCCTGCTCTTGAGTAGCAGTTTTTTTTAGTTGTTCTCTTATTTCAGTCTTATTACCTTGGTTTCATGTATTGTCTTTATGTTCAATTACTCGATGTAGGTCGGGTAAGGCACGATCCACGTGATTATCTCATAACATAATCCGGCCTATTTGTAGGCTCGGTGTATTTCATAACATAATCCGGCCTATTTGTAGGCTCGGTGTGATGTTCCTTACATAACATTTTTAAACCATCTTTTCACTTCTTCTTAAGTCGTCATAACAACTTCCCATAAAGCTATTATAACAACCTTTCATTTTAGAGAACTTAAGACACTTTTATTCTTACAACAATAGGAAAAACTAGACCCAAAAATACTACGTACATACATACTTAAAAAGAATCATTAGACTCCTTTCTTTTTAAAGCTCAAGTCACACACTCTTTTGGAAACCATCTTCTTAACTTTCGAAATAAATTAGGAAGCCATACTTTTTAAAGTTTAGTCATTTCCACTCATAAAATCAAGGCTTATAGTCTTAACCCCTCGTAGCATACACTCTTTAAAATCATATCGCTTAAAACTTCATAATCCTTAAAAAACAATCAAAGTTCATAGTCTTAAAACTTCATACATACATTCTTTAAAGTCAATTTACTTATACTTAGAAAATCATATCATCAACACTTTAGAAATCAAGTCCCATAACTTGAAAAATAAAGTTTCATACACTCCCAAAACCAAGTAACTTATTCTCTTTAGAACCATATAACTTCCATCTTTAAAATCAAACCCCTTTTCACATATAAATTCAAGTCATTTTTAAACATAAAATCAACTTGCTTACTTTAAATAAATCAAGACACATAGCTTTAAATCAAATCTCATAACTTCCTAACCATTCTTACCAACATCTCCCATAAGACTTGGTAAGGACTTAGGACAATTTAAACATACTCTTAACTTAGAATCAACAATGTGAATACTTCTTAACTTCTAAGTGCAGAAGGAATCATGAAATACTATCACATGGATATTTCATACGTAGGATCATGCCAAAGAAAGAAGAGGTTCACATACCTCGCGACGACTAGCGACAAGTTGCAAAATGCTCCCAAGTACTTTATCCTTGCTAGCTTTTCCACCCCTTCAAGTAAAATACGCTACCCGTAGTACTTCAACCTATAATTTCCATAATACGTCCATTAACCTCTACCTTCAAACGTAGAATAATACTAAGTATTCGCTCTCTTAATCTACGGAAAATCGGGCAGCACCTCCTTTGTTTCTACATACTTTGCCACCTTTTTCAAGGCCGAATTCAATAACCAAACACGCCACATTTAAGGCTCAATACAACAACCAACCAAAGGGGATTACACGCCTTACAATACGTGTAAAATTCCGCCCCACAATTCATACTAAGTAGATCAATAACCAAAGCCATTCTCGGCTACTACATACAACAACACAAGTCCTTTCCAATTCCTTTCTATCCATAATGTCGTCCTAACATGTTATATAATCGCAAACAATTCAAACAACTATAATCCTTTCTTAATATAACAAGCGACGACTAAAACTAGTAACCAATTTGAATTACAATCTTAGGGTTAATCATGCAAATTTTGGATTAGGGTTTCCAATATCCATAACACTTATCAAACTTCATAATATATACCTCATGCTTGCTAATATCCATAGCTACAACAATAAGTAATCTTAATTACTAAAACGACAAGATTTGTTACCTTTATAAGCCCTTATAAATTCCAATATTCAAAGTCGCTCCTTAGCAATTCTTAGCTCCTTTCCTTATGTTCCAATCCGCTCCAAGCACTCCTTAGAAACTCATCAAGAACTCCTCTTCAAGTTCCATCTTCAAAGTTGAAGAACACCTTAGGGTTTCGCCTTGCGACTAACGTAAAAATGTTGTTTTTCCGAAATCTTTCTATTGAGATATCCTTACAATACCCTTAGGGACCTTGGGTTAAAGTCTTGTGAATAATGGATCAAAACTACAAAATTTTCTTGTGGAAAAGGGGACAAACACGAGAGCACTTACTTGAACAAGAATGTTGTGATTTTTTCTAAGTGTTGAAGACAAGTATTGCACTAGTGTAGTGTATATATAACACAATGGAGGGCTTAGATTATAACAAATGTGAGTCTAGGATGAAGAGCATTAATTAATTAGCCAAGTGGACAAGTTGACTTGGTCAATTTTCTCAAGCTTTGAAGACTTAATCTTCCACAGAGGTCAAAGACCATACTACCCTTGTATTATTTCGTCCAAGACCATTGGGGGGGGGGGGGGTGCCACGTGTCTCCCTCCCATTCGTCCATAAAATTTCGTAACCCTCGTGGGCCCCACAAAACCTAAAATTTCTCTGGTGGGCCCCAAGTGACCAAATCCGTAAAAAATAAATTTCCATAATGTTAATAAGTATCATACTCTTCAAATAATGCATTTTGAGAATCTAATTCTCATCAACGAATAATTTTCCTTTCCGACGTTCGGAAGATTTTCCTTCGGAAAGCAATTCTTCCTTTCGTACCCATTTTCAAGTCTTGTGTTCTCGTGTCTATTCTCGTATACTTGTCCTGTAATTCCGGGGTGTAACATTCTTCCCCCCTTAGAAACATTCGTCCCCGAATGTTCATTCGGAGCTCAATCTATCTTTTCTCGGCATAGTTTCATAAAACTGCACTTAGTGAAACCTAATTATGCCACATATGGCCCTAATACACCGCACTTGCATATTTATCCATCACAAACCAAACGAGGAAACAAATCCAAAGTGTGCACCATCACTATCTACTCACATTCATGGCCTAAAAGGATTATCTTTTCGTACTTCCAACTTACTTCTAGCATACATACATAATCTCGATATTATCCGTTCTTGATACTTAAACATACAACAACCTTATCATGCATACAAATCTCTAAAGGGTCGAAGATATACCTGAAATTATATAGGCGGTTCAAAGGACCGCTAAAACTGGGAACTTCCACCACGACCTCTGCCACGGCCTGCCGGTGCATGAATATCCTGCCTAGCTATTGAAGGCGAATAACCAGCAACTGATCCAATAGATTGTGCTATCCCTCCTGTAATCCTCCTACTAGGACAATCCCTCAACATATGGCCCTGACGGCCACAAAATAACATCGCGATGGCGACGACATTCCCCATGGTGATACCGGCCACACTGTGAACACTGAGGGAAGAGTGGTCCCGACTGCCTAGAACCCATATGCACGTGCGAATCCGAAACTCTGGAGCTCTGACCAGCTCCTGAATTACCCGGCTGATCTAACCTCCTGCCAGAAAACTGGGAAGGAGCACTCTGTGCTGGCTGAAATGTAGACCTAGTCTGCTGCTGAGGCTCACCTCCTCGAAAATCACCACAACCCTCGCGGCCCCGCCCTGGCCGGCGCCTTGTCCGCCGGTCCTCTCTCTCCCTGTCCTCAATCCCCTGTGCATATGTCTGCATCCTGGAAATATCCATACCTGGCTGAAGGGCCACTCCCAGGCAAGCAATGATCATATAACGGTCTAGCCCCATAACATAGCGATGAACTCTATCAGCCATGTCAGCCACAATAGTGTGCGCATACCTGGCCAACGAGTCAAACTCCAGGTTGTACTCTCTGATGGTCCTCCCATTCTGCCTCAATGACAAGAACCTATCAACACGGGCTCTCCTCATCTCAAGAGGCAAAAAGTGATCAAGAAAGGCCTCTGTGAACTCATTCCAAACAGCTGGAGGAGCACCCACATCCCTAGACAATTCCCATGACTCAAACCAGTTCAACGCAATATCGCGTAACCGGTAAGAAGCTAGCACCACTGACTCGGTCTCCGAGACCCTAAGCACCTGCATAGTCCGCTGTATCTGCCAAATAAACTCCTGAGGATCCTCCTCAGATCTCGAACCATAGAACTCGGGTGGACTACAAGCCAGAAAATCCCGAATCCTCAAACCGGCTCACAGGGTTAGCTACTCGCTCCAGTCACGCCTCTACCACTATGCTAGTCAATAACCTGATCTGCTCTTCATAATCTCTATACTCCGCCCCTGGCTGAGGTACTGGAGGCTCAGGTATCGGAACCCCTGGAGATGCGGTTGCTCTCCGCTCCTCTAATACTGCCAGAACTCGCCGCCTGGACCACAACCTCAGGCATAGTCTGGGCCTGAGTCCTAGTAACCCTCTGCGCACCACTAGCAGCTCCTGCTGCTGCCTTGCCCTTCTGGGCCCTGGTCGCCTTCCGTGGAGGCATAGCTGATTCATACACATAAGAATACGTCAGAGACGGATCAACCTAATAACACAACTCTATTGCACGATCTCAGAGTAAGAAGAATGGAAACCAATCCTAAATGTCCTGCAGCCTCCTGATTATAGATGTGGTGCACAACACACCGATAATCAAGACTCTACTAGACACGGTCTGTAGACACTTTCCGAGGACTAACTGCTCTGATACCACTTTTGTCACGACCCGACCCCGGGCGCGATCGTGCCCGACTGGGCACTTACGGTATACATCAGAGATAATCAACGGAACATACATGAAACTTATAAAATAAAACAACGAGAATTTAAACAACAACAGGTTAGCCGATAAGGCTACCTCCCTGGACACGTATACATATACATAAACAACCGCAGTTACATCCTTTTTTTTTTTACAAACCGACCCACAGCATGTGACTACAGACCTCTAAGAATTACAACTGTGGCGGGACAGGGCCCCGCCATACCCCTGAATGTTCATAATCTACAATATCAGGGAAACCGTACCCAAAAGATAAGCTTCCGGAGTGAATGGAGCTTCTTGCCAAAAACTGAACAGAGATCACCAACATGTGTACCTAACACCTGCGGGCATGAACGCGGCCACTGAAGTGTCGATAACAGTGCAAGTATGGAGCGAAACAAGGTACAATAACCAAATCATAATCGTATAAAAAATGGCGAGGCAAGTATAAAAATGCAATACCAGATCCTACCGTGCCATTTTAACTCCTGAAATCAATCGTATATTAACCGTTCTTTTCCTTCTTTCAATAAAAATTAACATCATATTCTTACGTACTTACTTTAAGGATTTAGTCAAGTTTATCCACATAACTTACATATCTTACATAACATAAATCGGCCCTTTATTGTTATACCCCGTAGTTCCAGGGTATGTATGCGAGGACGTACATACGAGAATACGACAGAAAGATTGGAAAGGAAGAAAGAGGTGATTTTTCCACGGAAAAGTTTCCGGTTTTTGTGAAGGAAAAAGGTTCGTTAATGGGAATTGGATTCCCAGATTTGGTATTCAGACTTCTTAGATTATATTAGAATTATGGAATTTTATTTTTGGAAATGGTCACGTGGGGCCCACGGGAGAAATTCTGATTTTGTAGGGCCGCTTTGATTTTGAGATTTTGGCCGTTATGGATATTTTCGAAGACGAAATATTTTGGGCGAATCGGGGCGACACGTGTCACCCCATGGCACCTCGGGCGAAATATGTTTGTCTGACACCCGGTTAGAGTCGTTTTTAAATGAAACGTTCTACCTAACTTACGAAGGGTAAATTACGGCTATGTCATTTAGTATTTTTGCGGATTTTTAGAGAGGCAAACGTTTTGGACCAGAGAGGGCAACACTTGGCACCTCTCGTGGGTGGACTTGAAGGGGCGTCAGGGCCGATGGGATGGGCAAGGGTTGCTAGATATTTGTGTAGATTTTTGTGAGCGTATTAAGGAGTAGGGTCTAGGGGGCACTTGGGCATATCTTGGCCTCCACTTGCCCCACTTGGCTAGATCTTGGCCCTTGGTTGGCCTTTGCTTGGCCTATAAATACCTCCCCTTGAAGACTTCTTCATCCATTCCATAAATTCAAGTCTTGAAAACCTCCCTCCTCCTTGTTGGTTTCGTCCTCCCTCTTCCTTTGTGAGGCCTTGGCCGAGGTGCACCCCTCCTGAGGCCTTGGCCGAAGTACACCACTCTCACAGTAGTGTGGTAGTGGGGTACCCCCTAACTCTAGTTGCTTTCGTATAATACCCCCTTTGTGGTATAGAAATACTCTCTAAAGTATTGTTATAATGCCCAAATTACCTTAGCCAGTATACCTTGTTGTATTCTAAGGTTATACCTATCTGAAAAGCCGTAAATACTATTATACTTCCGTCACCACAAAACCGAAACCCTAGGAAAATCTCCATAGTCCGTTGGAGTATTGTGTAGAAGTTGGTTAGAACTTCTAAGGGTGGTTTAGAGCGGGTTGGGCGCTCGGAGTTGGAGCTAAACGATTGCCCGGGATCGACTTTATACTTGGATAATTATGGGCTTATCGAGGTAAATATCTTGTCCTCTATTTGTAATTGGAAATTACATGTCGTTAGATTATATAGTTGAAGTATACTATATATAGAACTAAGCTTAATCTTTATGCAATGTCTTTTGACTTAAGCTCAAGAATCAATCAACTGTAATTACATAGGGTGTATTACATGAGACTTGTGTAGTAATCTTGTGGAGTAGAATTGTACCGTTCGGGTTAGATGTATAACCCCCGTTGGCTTGGTAGCCGGCCAGATTAGAGGAGATTTACTGTTGTGGGGAGTGCTGCAATTTCGTAGAATGTTCTACGATGAGATCTAAATGTTAATAAGCGCGCTTGTGGCCTTATAGGTTGAAGTACTACGTGTGGCGCGATCTACTCGCTTAGGAGTAGCGGCGGTTGGAAGTACTTGGAGCGTTTTGCTATTAGTCGATACTCGTCGCGAGGTATGTGAACCTCTTCCTATCTCTTCTAGCATGATATGTGTGAACTATGTAGTACGGTGACGTCGTGTGCTAAACGTATTTGATTGGTTTAACACGTAAAGTGTTATAACGGCTTTATGGGAAGTTGGTTATATGACTTTATGTTGGTAAGAAAATACTTGTGGTCTTTAAAAGGTAATCGATTTGAACTATAAGCGGCTTGTTATGTGTTAATAAAGGACTTGAAGTATTTCAAAGAGTTTTGAATCATTTTGAAAGAAGAAGTAATACTTGGTTTTGAAAAAACTTAAAGAGTTATACTAGCTTTATGGGAAGTTAGGTATAACGGCTTAAGAATGTTTCTTGATTTGGAAATCGTAATGTGTATCGACCAACCATCTGCGGCGTTAATAAAAGGAAATGTTTTGACTAATTAAGTATTATTAAAACGGTAGAAACTTCCATCTGCATGAAGCTAAGATGAGACAAAATGATATTTCCTAGATCACTACTTTGTAATAAGATTGTTATAAACAAGAATATCCTACTCACATATAAGACTTATGTTTCTCCGATTGTTTAAAAGAGAATTATATTCTTAAATGAATAAGGCTATGAACCACGAAACCTTTCTAAAATAAAAGCGTGAACATTTGAAATTAGGCAAACTTGGGCGTTTGGAAAATAATGTTGTTACTTGATTTTACAAAGGTAAGTGTTTTAGTTTATTTAAAAACAGATCACTCTATTTTATACTACGGGTATTGTGTGACTTATGTGAAAGCAACGGATCTTTTAAAAGATTTAATGTATGAAGTACTTTAGGGGTAGATACGAACTTGTTAGCTTAAAGTACCTTGTGTGTATAACTTGATTGTGTTGGTTTGTGATAGCCTTGTAATACTTTCTTGTTGATTGATAAGTAAACATGCTAGGATGCTACGTGTGTTAGTATCTTGTGATGTTGCGTAAAGGGGTTTTCCTTTGTTGTGCTTATGTTGCTTAACGATAAGTTGTGTTAGTATTTTACATCACTCATCTCTTGAGATGATTAGAGGTTAAGCCGCCTCCGTCGCGGGTAGACTCAGCGTCGATGGACCTATGATTCGAGAATACCTCATGCAGTCCCGAGGGCCTATCGCGAGCTACGAGAGTTCGAGGTTAGAGTCGTCCTTTATGGGCATGCGGTCCATGTGGCCGTGCGGGTGCGAAGTCGGGGCGATCGGGAGTAGCTACCGATGCGGGAATACCTCATGCGGGCGATGAGATTGGCCTATGCGGAGGCTGCGGAAAGTTCGAGGCTAGACGCGCGCATTAGATCTGCGGGCAAGTGGCGGCTTTGATCATGTGATGCGGACAGATCTTATGATCTGATTCATGACCTTGATGGTGCGTAGGTGTTAGTAGTCGGCTATGCCTTCGTACTTACCCTGTACGGTTTCATTATGGCACAGGTGGGACCTGGTGTTCATGTGTGTTCCTTGGTGCTTTTATATCATAAACTGCCGGCAGTGAGGAAGGTATTCCACGGGCATGATTGATATTGGGGGCGTGAGACCCATTGTTATATTTTAGTGATGACTTGAGGGCGTGAGTCACGACTTGATATATTTGCTTGTTTATTGTGAATCGTAGTTTTGTTATCATACATGTCTCCCTTTTATATAGATCGCTATGATTTCATTCTGATATTTTGGTTTCACATACTCGGTACTGTTATCGACCTCCTTGGGCTGCGTTCATGCCGCAGTAAAGGTACACGATCGTTGATCCTCGCTCTTAGGAGTCACGATTCGGTAGCTTAGGAAAGCTCCGTTTCTCGGAGGCTTGTCTTGGTATAGTCCCTGTTGTTGTAGGTGCTTACATTCGAGGTATGGCGAACCCGTCCGTCGTTGTTGTCATATCATTCGTAAGTGCAGTAATCTTGTTGTGGCGTGGTTTGTAAAAAAAGTTAAACTGCTCATGTTGAAAAAGTTGTTATTTACATATATGCGAAAGGCAAGTTTTTTCTCAGTTATTGTTTCATATTTCATAATATGTCTTGTATCGTTTATGTTCGTGATTACTCGATGTTGTATCACTAGGGTGCCCGGTAAGGCACGATCCGGGCCGGAATCGGTCGTGACAAAAGTGGTATCGAGCGATTAATCCTCGGAAAGTGTCTACGAGCCGTGTCGATAGAGTCTTGATTATCGGTGTGTTGTGCACCACACCAATAATCGTGAGGCTATAGGATATTTAGGATTGGTTTCTATTCTTATCACTCACGAGATCGTGCCTTAGAAAGTGTGTTGTAAGTTGGACCCTCGACGAAATTCATTCCCTTATCATTATGCCTCGCGTAGAACCCGCCCGGGAGGGCAAAGCGGCCGAGGAGCCGCGAGTTGAGTTCGAGGAGGTTGCGAGGGCACGGGCCCAATCATTACCTAGGGTAGTGCTTCATTCGGGATTTCTGCGACGTCACTAGCCCCAGGAGAATTTGCACAGCGACGGCGGTTCCTCTGCGTCCATGATATTTGAACCTTCGTTCCACGGCCAGGAAGTGAATATAGATTGCAAAGAGGCAACCTCATACTAGCTATGGATTTGGCTACGCAGATTATACCGATGTACCACGAGCCTTGATGACTACCTAAGAGAGGTTGTGTAAGAGTAATTCTTGATTGGGCTTGAGCATGGCACGTATGCGGGCTTATGTGCAGCCGAAAAGCGTAGAGATCGACGGGTTAACCAGGGCGAGAAGAGGGCGAGCGTGAAGGTCCTTGGTAACTTTCAAGGTGAGTATAACTTAAGTGCGATGTTCTGTTAGTAGTGTGTTATTTGTGATTAGAAATCATGGTGGGTTAACCAAGTAAGGTTTTGGGGAATAAAGAAAGTGTGAGCCTTAGAGCTTTATACGCAAAGACCTTAGAGGTAAGGCCATCTCGGGTAGAGACGTATGTTTATGTTTGACCCTTAGGAGTGCATAGTGCACGTGAGTGTGTTTGGGATAGGTCACTTAGTTGTGTGAAATGAAGAGGCTAGTTGAGCTAAGTAGACCGCTAGGTTTTCGTAACTTGTTTAGTGAGTTTGTTCCTTCGGGGTGATAGTATTTTGAGACTTGCCGAGTCGGGTTGAGGCCACGTTGCGGGTCAACCCGCGGCATGTTTGGTGGTGGGGTCTGGTTGTGGTGGTCCCGCTTGTGTTAGGGTCACGCGGGTGTTAGGCCCAGTTTAGTTGACCGTCTGAGTTCGTGGATCGTTCGACCGGTGGTCGGTCGATGGAGCAGCCATCGTGTTCTTGATCGGGACCGTTCACTCAGCGATGTTGATTTATCGTAAAGGTTGTAAAGGCTGCAGGGTGCCTACCTTCACCTTATGGCGACAGTGGAGCCCGAGTTCTGGCTGTTTTGTTTCCGGAAGTTTTACCAGCGGGGTTAAGGACTGGTGAGTCTCGAACCGCATTCGCCACTCGGGCGGTGTGTGGATTTCGGGTAGTTGTGTGGATTGTTGTCTCTGTGGAGAAGTGTTTAAGCTACCATTTCGATGTTCGGATATCGCCTTATGAAGCCTTGAGGCGGAAGTGTAAGTTCTTGGCCGATTGGTTCGATGTTGGCAAGGTTGAGCGTTAGTTCAGTTTGTTCGGATGTGGTTAGGGTGTGACGAGTTTGGAAAGCGAAGGAACTTAGCCCGAGTTACTTTGGGCCTTTTGAGTTCATGTGAAGAATAGGCGGGTTGCCTATATGTTAGCAATTGCCGTCCGACTTGTGAGGAAGCGTCGTCGATCTTCGTATTGTTATGTTCGGAGTGGCGTATAAAGAGGCGAGCCTCTACCACGAACAGAACCGGTGGCTCTCCGTATGGCACATCGAGAAGGCCGTAGGCATGCCTCGAGGATCGCAAGCGGCCGGTACCATTTGTTGGGTCGTCGGAGCAAGGCTCGCGACAAAGTGACAAAAGTGACTAAGAAGTATATTTTTAACCCGGAAGAGGTATTTGTGGTGATGTTAGAGGTGTTTCCTCGTAGACTTGGATATAAGTATGTTGCGCAGTATTTACGTGGCGGTATGGCAGATTGTTTCGTAAGTATAGTAGTGAAGACTATCTTGGCGCACGTTGTTTGAGACTTAGAAGGAACATTCGGACGAATGTTTCTAAGAGGAAGAATGTTATACCCGTAGTTCGTGGTATGTATGCGAGGGCGTGCGTGCGAGAATCTGACGTAAAGATTGGAAAGGAAGAAAGAGGTGATTTTTCCACGGAAAGTTTCGGTTTTGTGAAGGAAAAGGTTAGTTAATGGGAATTGGATTCCCATTTGGTATTCGACTTCTTAGATTATATTAGAATTATGGAATTTTATTTTTGGAAATGGTCACGTGGGCCCACGGGAGAAATTCTGATTTTGTGGGGCCGCTTTGATTTTGAGATTTTGGCGTTATGGATATTTTGGAAGACGAAATATTTTGATTTAATCGGGCGACACGTGTCACCCCATGTGGCACCTCGGCGAAATATGTTTGTGCACAACACGGTTAGAGTCGTTTTTAAATGAAGCGTTCTACCTAACTACGAAGGGTAAATTACGGCTATGTCATTTAGTATTTTTGCGGATTTTTCCGAGAGGCGAAACGTTTTGGACCAACGAGAGGGCAACTTGGCACCTCGTTGGTGGACTGAAGGCGTTAGGGCGATTGGATGGGCAAGGGTTGCTAGATATTTGTGTAGATTTTTGTGAGGTTTTAAGGAGTAGGGTCTAGGGGCACTTGGGCATATCTTGGCCTCCACTTGCCCCACTTGGCTAGATCTTGGCCTTGGTTGGCCTTTGCTTTATAAATACCCTCCCTTTGAAGACTTCTTCATCCATTCCATAAATTCAAGTCTTGAAAACCTCCCTCCTCCTCGTTGGTTTCGTCCCTCCTCTTCCTTTGTGAGGCCTTGGCCGAGGGTGCACCACTCCTAGAGGCCTTGGCCGAGGGGTACACCCCCCCTCCTAGTAGTGTGGCCGTGGGGTACCCCCCCTAGCCTAGTTGCTTTCGTATAATACCCCCCTTTGTGGTATAGAAATACTCTCTAAAGTATTGTTATAATGCCCAAATTACCTTAGCCGTATACCTTGTTGTATTCTAAGGTTATACCTATCTGAAAGCCAGGAAATACTATTATACTTCCGTCAGTCCACAAAACCGAAACCCTAGGAAAATCTCCATAGTCCGTTGGAGTATTGTGTAGAAGTTGGTTAGAACTTCTAAGGGTGGTTTAGAGCGGGTTGGAGCGCTCGGAGTTGGAGCTAAACGATTGCCCAGGATCGACTTTATACTTGGATAATTATGGGCTTATCGAGGTAAATATCTTGTCCCTCTATTTGTAATTGGAAATTACATGTCGTTAGATTATATAGTTGAAGTATACTATATATAGAACTAAGCTTAATCGCGGCAATGTCTTTTGACTTAAGCTCAAGAATCGAAGAGCAGTAATTACATAGGGTGTATTCTGATGGACTTGTGTAGTAGTCCTGTGGAGTAGAATTGTACCCGTTCGGGTTAGATGTATAACCCCCCCTGGTTGGCTTGGTAGCCGGCCCCGTTAGAGGAGGAGATTTACGCTGTTGCGGGGGGGGGGGAGGTGCTGCCGAATTTTCTGTAGAATGTTCTACGATGAGATCTAAATGTTAATAAGCGCCTTGTGGCCTTATAGGTTGAAGTACTACGTGTGGCGCGATCTACTTGGCTTAAGGAGTAGCCGACGTTTGGAAGTACTTGGAGCGTTTTGCTATTAGTCGATACTCGTCGCGAGGTATGTGAACCTCTTCCTATCTCTTCTAGCATGATATGTGTGAACTATGTAGTACGGTAGACGTACATGTGCTAAACGTATTTGATTGGTTTAACACATAAAGTGTTATAACGGCTTTATGGGAAGTTGGTTATAACAACTTTATGTTGGTAAGAAAATACTTGTGGTCTTTAAAAGGTAACTGATTTGAACTATAACTGGCTTGTTATGTGTTAATAAAGGACTTGAAGTATTTCAAAAGAGTTTTGAATCATTTTGAAAGAAGAAGTAATACTTGGTTTTTGAAAAAACTTAAGAGTTATACTAGCTTTATGGGAAGTTAGGTATAACGGCTTAAGAATGTTTCTTGATTTGAAATCGAATGTATCGACCAACCACTGCAGCGTTAATAAAAGGAAATGTTTTGACTAATTAAGTATTATTAAAACCAGTAGAAACTTCCATCTGCATAGAAGCTAAGATGAGACAAAATGATATTTCCTAGATCACGGCTGCTGTAATAAGATTGTTATAAACAAGAATATCCTACTCACATATAAGACTTATGTTTCTCCGATTGTTTAAAAGAGAATTATATTCTTAAATGAATAAGGCTATGAACCACTAAACCTTTCTAAAATAAGAAACGTGAACATTTGAAATTAGGCAAACTTGGACGTTTGGAAAATAATGTTGTTACTTGATTTTACAAAGGTAAGTGTTTTGGTTTATTTAAAAAGACAGTCACTCTATTTTATACTACGGGTATTGTGTGACTTATGTGAAAGCAACGGATCTTTTAAAAGATTTAATGTATGAAGTACTTTAGGGGTAGATACCCGAACTTGTTAGCTTAAAGTACCTTGTGTGTATAACTTGATTGTGTTGGTTTGTGATAGCCTTGTAATACTTTCTTGTTGATTGATAAGTAAACATGCTAGGATGCTACGTGTGTTAGTATCTTGTGATGTTGCGTAAAGGGGTTTTCCTTTGTTGTGCTTATGTTGTAACGATAATTTGTTGTGTTAGTATTTTACATCACTCATCTCTTGAGATGATTCCGGGTTAGCGCCTCCGACGCGGGTAGACTTCAGCGGTCGATGGACCTATGATTCGAGAATACCTCACGCAGTCCTGCGGGCCTATGCGAGCTACGAGAGTTCCGTGTTAGAGTCGTCCTTTATGGGCATGCGGTCCATGTGGCCATGCGGATTGCGAAGTCGGGGCGATGCGGGAGTAGCTACCGATGCGGGGAATACCTCATGCGGGCGATGAGATTGGCCTATGCGGAGTCTGCGGAAAGTTCGAGGCTAGACGCGCGCATTAGATCTGCGGGCAAGTGGCGACTTTGATCATGTGATGCAGGCGGATCTTATGTCTGATTCATGACCTTGATGATGCGTAGGTGTTAGTAGTCGGCTATGCCTTCGTACTTACTCATGCGGTTTCATTATGGCAGTGGGACTGGTGTTCATGTGTGTTCCTTGGTGCTTTTATATCATAAAGCTGGCGGTGAGGAAGGTATTCCACGGGCATGATTGATATTGGGGGCGTGAGACCCATTGTTATATTTTAGTGATGACTTGAGGGCGTGAGTCCCTGACTTGATATGACTGCTTGTTTATTGTGAACTGTAGTTTTGTTATCATACATGTCTCTTGTTTTATATAGCGCTATGATTTCATTTCTGATATTTTGGTTTCACATACTAAATTACTGTTATCGACCTCCTTGAAGCTGCGTTCATCTGCGCGAGTAAAGGTACACGATCGTTGATCCTCGCTCTTAGGAGTCCTGATTCGGCGCTTAGAAAGCTCCGTTTCTCGGAGGCTTGTCTTCGTATAGTCCCTGTTGTTGTAAGTGCTTACATTCGGGGTATGGCGAGGCCTGTCCGTCGTTGTTGTCATATCATTCGTAAGTGCGTAATCTTGTTGTGGGCGGGGTTTGTAAAAAAGTTAAAGCTGTTAATGTTGAAAAATTTGTTATTTACATATATGACGAAAGGCAAGTTTTTTTCTCAGATTATTGTTTCATATTTCATAATATGTCTTGTATCGTTTATGTTCATTGATTACTCGATGTTGTATCACTAGGGTGCGGGGTAAGGCACGATCCGGGCGGAATCGGGTCGTGACATTTATGGAGGACTTCTTTTGGGAGCTTACTTTGATTATCCATGCGTGATAGCATGTCCGCCCATTGCGGGACCACGGTGTCTTGATGAATCATGTGACATAATCCGCCCGCTGTGGGGCTCGGTGTCTTGTGGAATCATGTAGCATAATCCGCCCGCTGTGGGCTCGGTGTCTTGTGGAATCATGTAGCATAATCCGCCCGCTGTGGAGCTCGGTGTATTGTGGAATCATGTAGCATAATCCGCCCGCTGTGGAGCTCGGTGTAAGATGACGTAACGACTGTGTGTAGGCTCGGGGTAATATGGCGTGTCAGGCCTATGTGTAGGCTCGGTGTATCTCATAACATAATCCGGCCTATTTGTAGGCTCGGTGTATTTCATAACATAATCCGGCCTATTTGTAGGCTCGGTGTGATGTTCCTTACATAACATTTTTAAACCATCTTTTCACTTCTTCTTAAGTCGTCATAACAATTTCCCATAAAGCTATTATAACAACCTTTCATTTTAGAGAACTTAAGACACTTTTATTCTTACAACAATAGGAAAAACTAGACCCAAAAATACTACGTACATACATACTTAAAAAGAATCATAAAACTCCTTTCTTTTTAAAGCTCAAGTCACACACTCTTTTGGAAACCATCTTCTTAACTTTCGAAATAAATTAGGAAGCCATACTTTTTAAAGTTTAGTCATTTCCACTCATAAAATCAAGGCTTATAGTCTTAACCCCTCGTAGCATACACTCTTTAAAATCATATCGCTTAAAACTTCATAATCCTTAAAAAACAATCAAAGTTCATAGTCTTAAAACTTCATAACATACATTCTTTAAAGTCAATTTACTTATACTTAGAAAATCATATCATCAACACTTTGGAAATCAAGTCCCATAACTTGAAAAATAAAGTTTCATACACTCCCAAAACCAAGTAACTTATTCTCTTTAGAACCATATAACTTCCACCTTTAAAATCAAACCCCTTTTCACATATAAATTCAAGTCATTTTTAAACATAAAATCAACTTGCTTACTTTAAATAAATCAAGACACATAGCTTTAAATCAAATCTCATAACTTCCTAACCATTCTTACCAACATCTCCCATAAGACTTGGTAAGGACTTAGGACAATTTAAACATACTCTTAACTTAGAATCAACAATGTGAATACTTCTTAACTTCTAAGAGTAGAAGGAATCATGAAATACTATCACATTGATATTTCATACGTAGGATCATGCCAAAGAAAGAAGATGTTCACATACCTCGCGACGACTAGCGACAAGTTACAAAATGCTCCCAAGTACTTTATCCTTGCTAGCTTTTCCACCCCTTCAAGTAAAATACGCTACCCGTAGTACTTCAACCTATAATTGCCATAATACGTCCATTAACCTCTAGCTTCAAACGTAGAATAATACTAAGTATTCGCTCTCTTAATCTACGGAAAATCGGGCAGCACCTCCTTTGTTTCTACATGCTTTGCCACCTTTTTCAAGGCCGAATTCAATAACCAAACACGCCACATTTAAGGCTCAATACAACAACCAACCAAAGGGGATTACACGCCTTACAATACGTGTAAAATTCCGCCCCACAATTCATACTAAGTAGATCAATAACCAAAGCCATTCTCGGCTACTGCATACAGCAACACAAGTCCTTTCCAATTCCTTTCAATCCATAATGTCGTCCTAACATGTTATATAGTCGCAAACAATTCAAACAACTATAATCCTTTCTTTATATAACAAGCGACGACTAAAACTAGTAACCAATTTGAATTACAATCTTAGGGTTAATCATGTAAATTTCGGATTAGGGTTTCCAATATCCATAACACTTATCAAAATTCATAATATATACCTTATGCTTGCTAATATCCATATCTACAACAATAAGTAATCTTAATTACTAAAATGACAAGATTTGTTACCTTTATAAGCCCTTATAAATTCCAATATTCAAAGTCGCTCCTTAGAAATTCTTAGCTCCTTTCCTTATGTTCCAATCCGCTCCAAGCACTCCTTAGAAACTCATGAAGAACTCCTCTTCAAGTTCCATCTTCAAAGTTGAAGAACACCTTAGGGTTTCGCCTTGCGACTAACGTAAAAACGTCGTTTTTCCGAAATCTTTCTATTGAGATATCCTTACAATAACCTTAGGGACCTTGGGTTAAAGTCTTGTGAATAATGGATCAAAACTACAAAATTTTCTTGTGGAAAAGGGGACAAACCCGAGAGCACTTACTTGAACAAGAATGTTGTGATTTTTTCTAAGTGTTGAAGACAAGTCTTGCACTAGTGTAGTGTATATATAACACAATGGAGGGCTTAGATTATAACAAATGTGAGGCTAGGATGAAAAGCATTAATTAATTAGCCAAGTGGACAAGTTGACTTGGTCAATTTTCTCAAGCTTTGAAGACTTAATCTTCCACATAGGTCAAAGACCATACTACCCTTGTATTATTTCGTCCAAGACCATTGGGGGGGTGCCACGTGTCGCCCTCCCATTCGTCCATAAAATTTCGTAACCCTCGTGGGCCCCACAAAACGTAAAATTTCTCGGGTGGGCCCCACGTGACCAAATCCGTAAAAAATAAATTTCCATAATGTTAATAAGTATCATACTCTTCAAATAATGCATTTTGAGAATCTAATTCTCATCAACGAATAATTTTCCTTTCCGACGTTCGGAAGATTTTCCTTCGGAAAGCAATTCTTCCTTTCGTACCCATTTTCAATTCTAAAGTTCTCGTGTCTATTCTCGTATACTTGTCCTATAATTTCGGGGTGTAACAGTTATGTGATACACCGCGTCCCACAAATGGACCGGGTTACGTTATGTGATACACCGCGTCCCATAAATGGGCCGAGTTACGTTATGTGATACACCGCGTCCCAGAATAGGCCGGGTAGTATACCTTTATGGGCAGACTTATGTGACTTTACCGCGTCCCAGAATGGGCCGGCGATACCTGTGGCGGACTTATGTGACTTTCTGGCGTCCCGAATGGCGGGCAGTATACCTTTATGGGCAGACTTATGTGACTTTACCGCGTCCCAGAATAGGCCGGGAAGTATACCTTTATGGGCAGACTTATGTGACTTTACCGCGTCCCAGAATGGGCCGAGCAGTATACCTTTATAGGCAGACTTATGTGACTTTACCGTGTCCCAGAATGGGCCGGGCAGTATAACTTTATGAGCAGACTTATGTGACTTTATCGCATCCCAGAATGGGCCGGACAATATACCTTTATGGGCAAACTTATGTGACTTTACTGCGTCCCAGAATGGGGCAGGCAGTATACCTTTATGGGAAGACTTATGTGACTTTACCGCGTCCCAGAATGGGCCGGGCAGTATACCTTCGTGGAAAGACTTTTTATGAATTCACTGTGTCCCGCAAATGGGTCGGGTTACGTTATCACGTATGGATAATCAAAGTGAACTTCAAAATGAGACATCCCTCCATAAAGGGTCGGATTATGTTATGCAAGATACGTAAGTTATGTGTTTATGAACTTGATGATTTTTCCAAAGTATGTATGTAAGAATTTGATTATAACTCTTATTGAAAATGAGAAAAGATAATAATGTGCGATTAAGTTCATGAGTTGTAATGGCACGGTAGGATCTGGTATTTACTTTTTATACTTGCCCCTATCATTCTTTTGTACAGTTATGATTTGTTTACTATACCTTATTTCCGTTCCATACTCGGTACTGTTGTACTGACTCCCTTCGGGGGGCTGCATTCATGCCCACAGGTGTTAGGTACACAAGTTGGTGATCCTTGCTCTTAGGATCTCTGTTCAGTTTTTTTTTGGGAAAAAGCTCCATTTACTCCGGAGGCTTATCTTTTGGTACGGATCCCTGTTGATGTAGATTTATGTATATTCAGGGGTATGGCGGGGCCCTGTCCCGTCACAGTGGTTATGTCAAAATTCTTAGAGGTCTGTAGTCATAACTTGTGGGTCGGTTTGTAAAGAAAAAGGATGTAACTGCTTTTGGCTATGTATTTATATATCCAGAGAGGTAGCCTTATCGGCTAACCTGTTGTTTATTTCTTGTTGATTTACGTTATGAGTTTTATGTATGTTCCGCTGATTATCTCTAATGTATACCTGTAGGGTGCCCAGGTAGGGAACCAGTCGCGGGCCCGGGGTCGGGTCGTGACAGTTATATTGTGGCCATGTGAGGAATCTTTGGGTTTGTGTAGTATGGTTGGAACTTGTGGAATCAGAAAAGATTAAGCGAGAAATGCGAGCTGCGAATTCCAGAGCGACAGCGGTCTGACATCTGAGACAGTCTTTGAAACTTCGTAAATGTTGCGGGAATTACGGCAAGGGTGCCAAAGTGCGAGATCAGCGGTCTTTGAAGCTTTAGAGGGGCGACAATAATTCAGGGCCGCGGTGTCGACGCTATCGAGTATAGGTTGATAGGTATAGTTAACAGAGACTATACTGAATTTTTTTTAGCTTGAGACTAGTATGAACATTCGGGACGAATGTTTCTAAGGGGGAAGGATGTTACACCCCGTATTTCCAAGGCAATGATATGAGAACATACTTAAGAAAATAAGATTTGAATATTGGAAGGAAAGAATAATTACATTTTCTTAAGGGAAATTTGGGGAAAATGTGAAGACAAAATTATTAACTTAGAGTTTAATACTTCTAATTGGATTTACGGGATTAGTTTTAGATTATGAAGTATTGGAATTGATAATATGAGGCCCGTCAAAATTTCACAATTTCGCGGGGCCCTTTGATTTTTGGACAATATTTAGATATTTTATTTAAGTGAGAAATTTGGCCAATAGGATAGTGACATGTGTCTCACCCACTTGTCTTGCAAAGGGAAATATCTATATAGAGATATAGATGCAAGACTTAGCCACATTTCACATATTTCATTCTCCAAAGCTCTCTCTTATCTATTCTCTTCCTTGCAAGTCTCGAAATCCCTAGAAAAATTCCAAGAACAAGAATTGATTATTTTCCAAGATTAAGAACACTAATCAAGTCTTAAGCCAAGTTAACTCTCCAATAATCTCCAAAAACCATTTGGGCCGAGAGTGGGGTATTGAAACCCTAGGCTTGTTCTTCAACTTTTTGGAAGTAAAACAAGAAAGGAAGTTGGTTATAAGCTTGTAGAGGATGCATGGGTGTGATTGAAACTTGAAAAATAGGAGCTAAGACAAAACTGTTGGCCGATATAGAGTGGACTGTTTGGACGGTGTTTTGGGAAAAACTTAAGGTAAAATTCTTCTTCCTCTTGAAGTAATTGGATAGTACATATTGTTATAGTTAATAGATGAACTTTTATTAAGAATAATGAAGAATAAGAAGTGCTTGTGGTAGTTTAAGGTGTTGGCCGAAATCTAGGAAGTTTTGATGTTGTTGGATTTCGTTGGTTGTTGTTGTTGTTGTTAACCCCACCTATTGTATGTTATAATGAAGTAATCTTATTGTTAATAAGTTGATATGACTTATATAAAAGTATTGGAACTTGAATTGGATTATAAAGTATTGTGGAAAGGGTTATGGTATTGGGGTTGTTTGGCAGAGACTTGCAAAACTGTTGGATATTGTTGTGCAGTTTTTAGGGACTGTTTTGTGGCGTTAGAATGCTGGGAATTCAGCCACCAATATGCATGTTTGAGTGTAGTAATTGCTAACGAAAGTCCTAAGGGAATAAGAGTGTGGAAATGTGTTGAAATGCCTCACATTTTATCCTTGTTGTTGTTGGATTGTGGACTGATTTTAGTGGACTGTTTTGCCGAGATTATGAAGCTGTTTTACGTGAGAAATAGGTGTGTGAATCTCCTTGGTTAACTGTTGGGTTGTGCCTTTAATTGTGGCTTGATTGTTGATGAAATTGGCCTTCTTGAAAGGTGGAAAAATACGTATAAATAGGGGAAGTGCTGCCCAAATTTTTGTAGAAAAAGAGAACCTTTACTTGGTATTGACCTACACTAGTAAGCATGGAGTTGATATACATGTTATTGTATTTATAGGTTGAAGTACTACATTGAGACGTATTCTAGATTGTCGAGTTGGTTAGTTCATCAATAAGGTATGTGAAATCTTCCTATCTTTCTTTGGGCATGAACTTTATAAAATGAGTGTACGGTGGACGTACATGTTTTAAATAAATTCGGATTCCTTGTGGTATATGAAGGAAGTAACTTGATTTGAAAATGTCACGACCCGTTCCGGGGCCCGTGACCGGTGCCTTACCCGGGCACCCAAGCAGTCATACATCAGAGAAAATCAGCGGAAATATAAAACAAGACATGAAACAGTTTATAAAATAAGACACAGTTTATGTGAGAAAACGTCGCCTTTCGGCATATATATATATATAAACATGGTTTAGCAGTTACATCCGAAACTGTACAACATGGCTACAGACCTCTAAGGAAATATACAACTATGGCGGGACAGGGCCCCGCCATACCCTGACTGTACAAAACTATCTACAACAGGGAGATCATACCCAGTAGAGCCTCGGAAAAGATGGAGCTCCACACCAACGTAGAGATCCTAAGGATGTGGATCTAGCACTGCTTTGCCACCTGCGGCATGAACGCGGCCCCGAAGGAGGTCGATAACAAATTACTAAGTATGTGAAGCGTAAAGTACTTAAATGAAAACATATCATTTTAAAATCAGTTTACATAAATGCGTAAACAACGAGGTAACTGCGCATAAGTGCCACATCATAAACAAAAGCAACAATAGGTAAATCAGAATGCGTGTCTTTTCTAGGTGCGAATGATCGAGCGGGGCCAATTTCCGTAGTATCACCATGCAAGCCTAATCTCGGACTCCGTAGTCGCGTAGGCCACTCAGCGAGCCGCATAGGGTATATAACCCGCATCGAGGTAGCTACTCCTCGGCGTAAATCTGCCCGACTCGTGGTCGCGTGACCACATAGCCCGCATGAGGTATAACCCCGCACACTTACCTGGAACTGTCGGAGCTCCGCATAGGTCCCCAGGACCCGCATGAGGTATTCTCGAATCATTGTCCCAGACCGCCTGAGTCTACCACGCGTGGAGCGACTTAACCCCGATAACATGTCAAGAGGTGAGTGATATTACACTAACATAACATTATCGTTAAACAACATAAGCACAACAAGAATACTCTCTTACACAAAGCGTTACAAGATACTAACACACATAGCATCATATCATGTCTACTTATCAAACCATCTTATTATTCTTTTCACAAATCAATATAAGTCATTATAAACACATAGGTAAACTGTTCCTTTTATTATTCTTAAGTGGTTATACCTAACTTCCCATAAAGCTAGTATAACTCTTAAGCTTCGCTTAAAAACTAATTAGTTCTCTTACATTTAAAAAATGATTGAGATTCTTTTGAAATGTTTTGAGATCCTTATTATTCGTGCTTAAGTCGCGAGACATTGCCGTAAGTATTATTCAGCTTAAGTCAAAAGACATTGCCGTAGTTATTATTCGATTAACACGTATGCGTCACCGTACTACATATATATTGTAAAATATCATGCTTTAGGAAGAATCACATACCTTCTCATGAAAACCACGCGAGTTGAATATGTCGCGCGGAGAATCAACCTATAATAGTCACGGACATCTATCAAAGTCTAGACTATTAGAAGGTCATTCTAAGCAGAGGTTCACAATTCTACGGAAAGTCGGGCAACACTTCCCTACGGTGAGCTATATAAGTCTCATCAGAAAAGCAGTCCCATGTAAATCTGATTTGATTATTCTTCTTTAAACCCTTCTACGGTGATATGATTCAATTCTATTCTTTAATATCCTTCTAAGTATTTATACTTATTTCTATACTTCTACAGTATGTATTCTCTAATTACAAAGAAGGACAAGTTTATTTACCTCTGTAAGCCCAATAATATCCTAGATAAAAGTCGCGCTGAGCAAGGTTTAGCTCTAAGTCATGCGCTCAGAGTAGCTCGAAAACCTTAGAAGTTCTTCAACTTCTACTAAGGGCTAAGGGATTTGGGCTAGGGTATTTTGGGCATTATAACAATACTAGAAGGCAACTTTTCTACCAAGGGAGGGGGTAGATTTGGCTAGGCTGGGGAGGGCCTCGGCCAAACTTTACTCAAGGGGAAGGTGTTTGGACGAAATGGCTTTAAGGAGAGGAGAGGATTTTAGACTTGGAAAGCTTTTGTGGATGAAGAACTCTTCATCACAAGAGGGTATTTATAGGTCAAGGGATGGCCAACCAAGGGCAAGATTTGCCAAGTGCTAGGCAAGTGTAAGGCGAGATTAGGGCAAGTGTACCTAGCCAACTTGCACACAAAATATCCTACCAACTCCTTGACTTGTGCAAAGGCACAAAAAGCGTGCAACTCTATGTCAATTCGTCAATGGGCGATTTCAAATCCACCAATTGGAGGTGCCAAGTGTCGCCCTCGTTGGTCCAAAATGTTTCTCTCTCGGAAAAATCCAAAAATACTAAATGACATAGCGGAATTTTCCTACGAAAGCGTGGAAACGTTTCGTCGGAAAAGCGATTCTTTTAGTGAGTTGTGCACAAATAAAAGCGTCGAGGCTTAAACTTTTAAGGCCAAACTTTACGTCGTGCGCCGCCGTACATACTCGAAATACGGGGTATAACATTCTCCCCCAGAAACATTCGTCCGAATGTTCCTTCCCAAACGATTAACGATAAGATTCTTCATAACTTAAAGCGATTTGCAAATGCCACACACGCCCACAACAACACTTAGCATAAACGATAATGAAGATTTACAAGTAGGAAAGTGAATTACCGGAGGTGTGGGGAATAGGTGAGATACTTCGCCTCATGTCTTCCTCGGCTTCCCATGTCATCTCTCCGAGCTCGTTCGCCCACAAGACTTTGTGGAAGCCACGTCCTTGGTCGACGCCTAACGGACGATCGATTATCGCTATGGGAACCTCGCCATACGATAACCCGCCGGTCACTGGACATCGTCGATCGGGTGCACCTTAGATGGATCCCGATACATCTCGCCGGCGTAGATCGTGAAACAGGATCTGTTGCCTCGGATCGGACGACAGATCAACTCGTAGGCAACCTTGCCTACCTGCGGACAATCCGAAGCGGCCCAATATACCTTGGTGAGTTTCCCCTTCTTCCGAATCTCATCACACCGCCGTGGGTGACACCTTTAGGAAAACCCAATCATGAACCTCGAACTCAAGATCTGGCGACGATGATCTGCGTATGACTTTTGTCGACTCGAGTTGTCGACAACCTCTCTGGATAAGCGCCTTATCCCGCACTTTGCGCCAAATCTGGTCCCATCGCACCTCGCCCACATCGAACCAGCCTATAGGCGATCTGCACTTCCTCATACAAGGCCTCATGGCGCCATCGAATCTTTGGAGTGGTAGCTATTATTGTATGCAAACTCAACTAGAGGCAAATGATCCTCGGCTACCCACGAAGTCGATAACACGAGCTCGCGACATATCCTCGAGAGTGCGGATAGTCGCTCGGCTGTCCGTCTGTCACGTGGATGGAATGCGATGCTCGAGCTCACTGCGTCCTAAACCCTGCGGAAAGACCTCCGGAAGTTAGCGTAAGCCCAGGCTCCTGCATGCGATATGATCGAAATAGGGACTCCATGCGATCGACGATCTCTCGGATGTAAAGTCGGCATAATCCTCGGTAGAAAAAGTCGATCTGACGGGAAGAAAGTGGGCTGATTTCGTCGACATCAGCGATAACCCATATAGAATCATGTCTCCTGCGAGTGCGAGGTAATCTGTGATAAAGTCCATGTTGATTACCTCCCACTTCGGTCGGGATCTCGATAAATGCGTAACAAACCACGGGCCTCTGGTGCTCTGCTTCACCGCGACAACACGGGCGAGCTACGAACTCTGCAGCGTCCTCTTGAGCCATCCCACTAATACGGATCTAAGGTCGTGGTACATCTTGGTCGACCACGGATGGATAGAGTAGCGCTGTGTGCTTCCCCAAGAACCTGCTGCCAAGTCACGAAACATCTGGAACACACACGCCCTCAAACCTTAGCACCCATCGGTGCTACCTCAAAGGACCCTTGCCTCACGAAGAGGCGTATCACGATAACGTGTCAAAAGCTGGATCCTCGAGCTGTTGCCTCTTCACCTCGCCGGCGATGGAAGACTCGGCAACCTCGCGAACTCGAACCCAGCTGCTATCGGAATCAATCAAGCGGACACAAGGCTCGCTGGCGATGCAAATCACGAACCATGTATCCTCTCTCTGCTGCACATCGATGGGCTCCCATCGACCTACGACTAAGAGCATACGCCTGACATTGGCCTTCCCGGGTGGTACGGGATATCAACATCGTAATCCTTAAGCAACTCTAACCACCGTCTGCGTAAATGCGTTCGGCTCCTGCAGTGAAGATATCTGGAGGCTCTTGTGGTGCGTATAAATATCCACATGAACCCATACAAGTAGTGCCTCCGGATCTTGGCGTGAATCACGCCGACTCCAAATCGTGGGTGGGGTAGTTCTCTCGTGTTTCTTGGTGTCGGGATCATACGCTATAACCTTGCCATGCTGCGTCAACACATCCCAACCCGATGCGGCGCGTGCAATACACAACATAATGCGGACCTGCGGAAAGTAAGAGCGGGCGGTCGTCGATCTCTCTTTCAACAGCTGGAAACCACGCTCCAAGCATCGATCCGGCTGAAACTTGGTGCATACGAGTCGGCTAGTCAATGGTGCGAGAGATAAAGCAAACCTCTCTACGAACGCGATAATAACTGCGAGGCCCGAAAGCTGCGAACCTCTGCCGGAGTAGTAGGTGCAGGCCAACTCGATCGCCTCGATCTTGGCGTATCTACGAATACCATCAGCCGACAATATGCCCGAGAAAAGCCACGAAGTTAACCAAAACTCACATTTGGAAAACTTGGCGTACAAGCTGATCTGGAGAAGCGTCGGCCACGATCGCCAAATGCTCGCGTCTTACGCTCTGAGTGAGAATAAACCAAGATATCATCAATGAACACTATCACAAGCGTGTCCAAAAATGGTTTGAACACTCGGTTCATCAAATCCATGAATCTGACCGGAGCATTGGTCAACCCAAAAGACATGACCACGAACTCATAATGCGCGTCACGGGTCGAATGCGATCTAGGGACATCCACCTCTCGACTTCCACTTTGATGATAGCGATCGCGGATCAATCTTGAGAAACATCTACGCGCCCAGCTGGTCGAACAAATCATCAATCACAGGAAGGGGTATCATTCTTAATGGTCACCTTGTTCAGGTGCTATAATCAACACACATGCGCGGCGTCGTCCTTCTTCCACGAACAATCGGCGCTCCCGGGGGAGAAACACTAGGCTGATGAAGCCGCTTCTCCGGCAAATCCCTAAGCCGATCCTTCAACTCTCTCAACTCGGCGGGTGCCGTTACGTATGGCGGAATGGAAATAGGCGAGTGTGCAGCAATATGTCTATACAAAACTCAATCTCCTCGGGAGGAGGATACGGGAGGTCGTGCAAACACGTGCAGGAACTCTCGACCACTTTGAACCGGCGGAAAATCTGGTACCGCGGCTTGATATCAAACACGAGCGAGATGGTAGATATACCGCCTGCGCATCTTCCTAGCCTTGAGGTAGGAAATAAACCTACCACCAGCGTCTGGTGCTCCTCCCACTCAACAATGGCTCGCCGAAGCTGGAACCGTACTACTCTCTCTCTGCGGTCTACATTGGCGTAGCAAGAAGCTAGCCAATCCGTCCCGTGATCACGTCGAAGTCAATCATCTCGACTCTATCAAGTCGGCTGAGGTCCGGCGACTATAAATGGTCACAGACAAGCTCTATATACCGTAGAGCTACTGGCGAATCACCCAGGCGTAGCTACCTCGAAAGGGTCTATGGACTCGGGCTCTATCCCTATCCTACTAGCAACGAGGGAGATATATGGGGCAGTAGAACCGGATCTATCAAGGCATAAACATCAAACCCAGCCCGATAAGGTACTGTGGCGACATCGGTGAGGCCTCACGATCTGTCGGTGGACAAAGCATAAATGCGGTTACGAGGACCGCTAGGAAGCGAGCGCCACGACCTGCGCGACCTGCTGGTCCATGAGTACCTTGCCCTCGGGCGAGTAGGCTGTCGAGGATGAAGAAGACGTGAAAGAACGTGGTGACCCTACCGCCATCGGCCGCCCGGTGGGACAGTTCCTCGCATAGTGACCTGCGCCTGGCCCGAAACAAGCTCGTAGCACCACAACTCGAAGTGGGATCTACCGCGTCGGCCACCGAGGGGTGGTCCGTCGGCGATACCTCTGCTGCTGCGGGCGTCACGAAGTCACAGGGCCACAGTGCGCCCTCGAATATCCTGGTGTCTTGAGGGCGGTGCGAGAGTGCTCTGGTGGCGTGGTGCAAATCTAGGCTAGCTGCGAGCCGCCACCACGATAGCCACCAAAAGACCTGCCCGTCTGGTCTTAACCTGCTGCTGCTGTCGACGTCGGTCTACGCTCACTCGCCGCGTCAAGAGCATGAGCTGCGTGCGGGTAATGTCCATACGGTGAAGAAACACCCGCATGACTCGGCCATATAATCATCTAGCGGTGGCGTGGCGGTGTACCTATCCTCGTATCTGCTGCAATGGCCGGGACATATCGAGCCAATGAATCAAACTCGACATTGTACTCACGACGGTCGTCCTCTGCGCCTCGGCGGTAAAAATCTATCGGCCGCCCTCGCCATCCGGAGGCAAGAAGTGAGTGAGAAAGCCTCGAGAACTCATCCCAGTAGGCGGGGATGCGTGCTCTCCGGGATAACTCCAGTGAATCAAACCAATCATTGCGGTATCACGCGGCCTATGTGAACCAAAGATCACGGACTCGGTCTCCGGCCACGATCACCTCAAAATCCTGCGTTGACGGATGAACTCCTGCGGATCATCCTCGGCCTCGACCAGTAAAACTACGGCGGGCTCTGACTCGGGAAGTCTCGTAGCCTCAAACTCTGCGCCTCGGGTGAACGCGAGTACGATTGAAATTTGGGCTGGGCTGCGCATCGGCTGTCCTCGTATGCGGCCACGATCTGGCGATGGCGGGCCATCTCCTTGTACCTATCTCCTCCGCCCGGTGTGGGGCGGGAGGTGCGGTGCTGATAGTCTCTTTGGGGCCCGGCGGCGTCGTGGAACTCGCCGTCTGGTATAGGCGGGCGAGCCCTCGTGACTCTAGGTGTCCCACTAGCGACTCCCTCGGTGCCTTGCCATACAGGCCGGGTTGCCTTACGTGGAGGCATAAGCTATTCTGAGAAAAAGGGATACGTTAGAAGGTCCGACTTATAACCACGGCTCTAAGGCACGATCTCGGAATGAGAAGAATGAAACCAATCCTAAATATCCTATAGCCTCACGATTATTGGTGTGGTGCACACCGATAATCGAACTTCTACTAGATACGATGCGTAGACACTTTCAGGATTAAGCGCTCACGATACCACTTTTGTCACGACTGTTCGGGGCGTGTGGTCGTGCCTTACCCGCACCCAGCGATCATACATCGAGAAAATCAGCGGAAATATAAAACAAGACATGAAACGATTTATAAAATAAGACACAGTTTATGTGAGAAAAGCGTCGCCTTTCGGCATATATATATAAACATGGTTTAGCGATTACATCCGAAATCTTGTACAACATGACTACAGACCTCTGAAATATACAACTATGGCGGGACGGGGCCCGCCATACCACTCGTACAAAACTATCTACAACGGGAGATCATACCCAAAGTAGAGCCTCGGGAAAAGATGGAGCTCCCGACACCAACGTAGAGATCCTAAGGATGTGGATCTAGCACTGCTTGCCACCTGCGGCATGAGCAGCCCCGAAGGAGTCGATCTGCCAATTACTAAGTATGTGAATCAGTAAAGTACTTAAATGAAAACATATCATTTTAAAATCAGTTTACATAAATGCATGAAACAACCAAGTAACGCATAGTGCCACATCATAAACAAGAGCAACAATAGGTAAGCTAGCGAGTCTTTTCTAGTGCGAATGATCGAAGCGAGGCCAATTGCGTAGTATCACCATGCAAGCCTAATCACGGACTCCCGTAGTCCGCATAGGCCACTCACGAGGCCGCGTAGGGTATATAACCCGCATCGAGGTAGCTACTTCGGCGTCGTCTGGACTCGTAGTCCGCATGGCCACATAGACCGCGTGAGGTATAACCCGCACTAACACGGAACTCCGTAGCTCCGCATAGGTCCCTGGACCGCGTGAGGTATTCTCGAATCATGGTCCTGCATCGCTGAGTCTACCCGCGTCGGAGGCGACAACCCCGGTAACATGTCAAGAGGTGAGTGATATTACACTAACATAACAGCTTATCGTTAAACAACATAAGCACAACAAGAATACTCTCTTACACAAACGTTACAAGATACTAACACACATAGCATCATATCATGTCTACTTATCAAACCATCTTATTATTCTTTTCACAAATCAATATAAGTCTGTTATAAACACATAGGTAAACTGTTCCTTTTATTATTCTTAAGTGGTTATACCTAACTTCCCATAAAGCTAGTATAACTCTTAAGCTTCTGTTTTAAAAACTAATTAGTTCTCTTCTGTTAAAAAATGATTCAGTATTCTTTTGAAATGTTTTCAGATCCTTATTATTCAGGCTTAAGTCGCGAGACATTGCCGTAAGTATTATTCAGGCTTAAGTCAAAAGACATTGCCGTAGTTATTATTCAGTTAACACGTATGCGTCTACCGCACTACATATATTGTAAAATATCATGCTTTAGGAAGAATCACATATACCGTGAAAACCACGCCAAGTTGAATATGTCGCGTGTGAGAGAATCAACCTATAATAGTCACGAGACATCTATCAAAGTCTAGACTATTCGAAGGTCATTCTAAGCAGAGGTTCACAATTCTACGGAAAGTCGGGCAACACTTCCCTACCCGTGAGCTATATAAGTCTCATCAGAAAACGATCCTATAAATACGATTTGATTATTCTTCTTTTAAACCCTTCTACGGTGATAACAGTTCAATTCTATTCTTTAATATCCTTCTAAGTATTTATACTTATTTCTATACTTCTACAGTATGTATTCTCTAATTACAAAAGAAGGACAAGTTTATTTACCTCGGTAAGCCCAATAATATCCTAGATAAAAGTCGCGCCTGAGCAAGGTTTAACTCCTAAGTTGTACGCTCCGGTAGCTCCAAGAAAACCTTAGAAGTTCTTCACAACTTCTACTAAGGGCTAAGGGATTTGGGCTAGGGTATTTTGGGCATTATAACAATACTAGAAGGCAACTTTTCTACCAAGGGAGGGGGGGTATATTTCGGCTAGGCTAGGGGGAGGGGGGCCCTCGGCCAAACTTTACTCAAGGGGGGAAGGTGTTTGGACGAAATGGCTTTAAGGGAGAGGAGAGGATTTTTAGACTTGGAAAGCTTTTGTGGATGAAGAACTCTTCATCACAAGAGGGGTATTTATAGGTCAAGGGATGGCCAACCAAGGGCCAAGATTTAGCCAAGTGCTAGGCAAGTGTAAGGCCAAGATTAGGGCAAGTGTACCTAGCCAACTTGCACACAAAATATCCTACCAACTCCTTGACTTGTGCAAAGGCACAAAAAACGTGCAACTCTATGTCCAATTCGTCCAATGGACGATTTCAAGTCCACCAATTGGAGGGTGCCAAGTGTCGCCCTCCCGTTGGTCCAAAATGTTTCGTCTCTAGGAAAAATCCGCAAAAATACTAAATGACATAGCCGGAATTTTCCCTACGAAAGCTGTGGAAACGTTTCGTCGGAAAACGATTCTTTTAGTGAGTTGTGCACAAATAAAAACGTCCAAGGCTTAAACTTTTAAGGCCAAACTTTCGTACGTACGCCCTTACGTACATACTCCGGAAATACGGGGTATAACATTCTCCCCCCCTTAGAAACATTCGTCCCGAATGTTCCTTCCCAAGACAGTTAACGATAAGATTCTTCATAACTTAAACAATTGCAAATGCCACACACGGCCACAGAACAACACTTAGGCATAAACGATAATGAAGATTTACAAGTAGGAAAGTGAATTACCTGGAGGTGTGGGGAATAGGTGAGGATACTTCTGCCTCATGTCTTCCTCGGCTTCCCATGTCATCTCCTCCCTGAGCTCGTTCCGCCACAAGACTTTGACGGAAGCCACGTCCTTGGTCCGCAGACGCCTAACCTGACGATCGATTATCGCTATGGGAACCTCCTCATACGATAACCCCTCGGTCACCTGGACATCGTCAATCGGTGCACCCTAGATGGATCCCCGATACATCTCCTCAGCATAGATACGTGAAAAACCGGATGCACTGCCTCAAGATCGGTCGACAGATCCAACTCGTAGGAAACCTTGCCTAACCTGCGGACAATCTGAAACGGCCCAATATACCTTGAAATGAGTCTCCCTTCTTCCGAATCTCATCACACCCTTCATGGGTGACACCTTTAGGAAAACCCAATCATGAACCTCGAACTCCAGATGCCGACGACGATGATCTGCATATGACTTTTGTCGACTCTGAGCTGTCAGCAACCTCTCCTGGATAAGCTTCACCTTATCCACTGCCTGCTGCACCAAATCTGGTCCCACTACCTGCACTCGCCACATCGAACCAGCCTATAGGCGATCTGCACTTCCTCCCATACAAGGCCTCATAAGGCGCCATCCGAATCTGGAGTGGTAGCTATTGTATGCAAACTCAACTAGAGGCAAATGATCCTCCCAATACACACGAAGTCGATAACACGGGCTCGCGGATATCCTCGAAGTGCGGATAGTGCGCTCGGCTGTCCGTGCTGCGTGGATGGAATGCGATGCTCGAGCTCACTGCGTCCCTAAACCCTCTGGAAAGACCTCCGGAAGTTAGCCGTGGCGGGCTCCTGCATGCGATATGATCGAAATAGGGACTCATGCGATCGACGATCTCTCGGATGTAAAGTCTGGCATAATCCTCAGCCGAAAAAGTCGTCCTGACGGGAAGAAAGTGGGCTGATTTCGTCAGCCTGCCAACGATAACCCATATAGAATCATGTCTCATCTGAGTGCGAGGTAATCCTGTGATAAAGTCCATGTTGATTACCTCCACTTCGGTCGGGATCTCAATCGTCAGTAACAAACCACGGGCCTGCGGTGCTCTACCTTCACTGCGACAACACGGGCCGAGCTACGAACTCGCAACGTCCTCTTCAAGCCATCCCACTAATACACGGATCTAAGGTCGTGGTACATCTTGGTCGACCACGGATGGATGAGTAACGCTTGTGTGCTTCCCCCAAGAACCCTGCCGAAGTCACGAAACATCCGGAACACACAACGCCCTCAAACCTTAGCACCCCATCGTGCTACCTCAAGGACCCTTGCCCTCACGAAGAGTCGTATCACGATAACGTGTCAAAACTGGATCCTTGAACTGTTGCCTCTTCACCTCTTCGACGATGGAAGACTCGGCAACCTCACGGACTCGAACCCCACTGCTATCAGAATCAATCAAACGGACACCAAGGCTCGCTAACTGATGCAAATCACGAACCATGTCCCTCCTCTCTGGCTGCACATCTGATAGGCTCCCCATCGACCTACGACTAAGAGCATACGCCACAACATTGGCCTTCCGGGTGGTACGGGATATCAACATCGTAATCCTTAAGCAACTCTAACCACCGTCTCCGTAAACGTTCAACTCCTGCCGAAGATATACCGAGGCTCTTGTGGTGCGTATAAATATCCACATGAACCCCATACAAGTAGTGCCTCGGATCTTCAAGGCGTGAATCACCGCCGACTCCAAATCGTGGGTGGGGTAGTTCTCTCGTGTTTCTTGGTGTCGGGATGCATACGCTATAACCTTGCCATGCCGCATCAACACACATCCCAACCCGATGCCCGACGCGTCAATACACAACATAACCGTCTGGACCTCGGAAGAGTAAAGCGAAGCGGTCGTCGATCTCTCTTTCAAGAATCGAAACCCCGCCACAAGCATCGATCCATCAAACTTGCGCCTTCGAGTCGGCCTAGTCAATGGTGCGTAGATAGAAGCAAACCTCTCTACGAACCGCGATAATAACTGCAAGGCCCGTAAAACTGCGAACCTCTGCCGGAGTAGTAGGTCTAGGCCAACTCATCGCCTCGATCTTGGCGTATCTACGAATACCATCGGCCCACAATATGCCCAAGAAAAGCCACCAAGTTAACCAAAACTCACATTTGGAAAACTTGGCGTATAATCTGGTCTGGAGAAGCGCCGGACAGTCGCCAAATGCTCCGCATGCTTCTGCTCTGAGTGAGAATAAACCAAGATATCATCAATGAACACTATCACAAACGTGTCCAAAAATGGTTTGAACACTCGGTTCATCAAATCCATGAATACCGTCGGAGCATTGGTCAACCCGAAAGATATGACCACGAACTCATAATGCGTCTCGGTCGAATGCGATCCTAGGGACATCCACCTCTCTGACTCGCACCTGATGATAGCCCGATCGCAGATCAATCTTGGAGAAACATCTCGCGCCCTGCAACTGGTCGAACAAATCATCAATCACAGGAAGGGGTATTCGTTTAATGGTCACCTTGTTGGTGCCTATAATCAACACATGCGGCGTCCGCCCTTCTTCTTCACGAACAATACCGCGCTCCCGGGGAGAAACACTAGGCTGATGAAGCCGCTTCTCCGGAGAAATCCCTAAGGTGATCCTTGACTCTCTCAACTCGGCAGTGCCATTACGTATGGCGGAATGGAAATAGGCGAGTGTCGCAATATGTCTATACAAAACTCAATCTCCTCTCGGGAGGATACGGGAGGTCGTGCTGAAACACGTCTGGGAACTTCGACCACTTTGGAGGCCCGGAAAATCTGGTACCGCAGCCTTGATATCAAACACGAACGAGATGGTAGATATACCCCTCGCACCATCTTCCTAGCCTTGGTAGGAAATAAACCTACCCTCGGCGATACCGTGCTCCTCCCACTCAACAACCGCTCGCAGAGCGGAACCGTACTACTCTCTCTGCAGTCTACATTGGCGTAGCAAGAAGCTAGCCAATCCATCCCCATGATCACGTCGAAGTCAATCATCTCCAACTCTATCAAGTCGGCTAGGGTCCGACGACTATAAATGGTACCCGCCGAGCTACCACCGAATCACCCACTGGCGTAGCTACCTCGAAAGGGTCTATGGACTCAGGCTCTATCCCTATCCTACTAGCGAGGGAGATATATGGGGCCAGTAGAACCGGATCTATCAAGGCATAAACATCAAACCAGCCCGATAAGGTACACTGGCGACGACATCGGTGAGGCCTCACGATCTGTCGGTGGACAAAGCATAAATGCGGTTCGAGGACCGCTAGAATCGACCAGCGCCACGACCTGCCGCGACCTGCTGGTCCATGAGTACCTTGCCTCGGGCGAGTAGGTGTCGGGATGAAGAAGACGTGAAAGAACACATGGTGACCCTACCATCAGCCGCCCTTGGTCGGACGGTTCCTCGCATAGTGACCTGCGGCCTGGCCAGAAACAAGCTCCGTAGCACCACAACTCCGTGGGATCTACCGTCGGCCACACCGAGGGGTGGTCCGTCGGCGATGCCTCCGCTCACGGGCGTCAAGTCCTGGGGCCTGAGTTCGCCTCGAATATCTCGGCCGTCTTGAGGGCGGTGCGGGAGTGCTCTGGTGGCGTGGTGCAAATCTAGGCTAGCCGAGGCCGCCCACCACGATAGCCACCAAAAGACCTGCCGTCTGGTCTTCTGCTGCCTGTCAACCCGTCGGTCTCTACGCTCCTCACATCCAAGAGCATGAGCCTGCATGCGGGTAATGTCCATACCCGGCTGAAGAGAAACACCCGCACATGACTCGGCCATATAATCATCTAGCCCGGTGACGTAGCGGTGTACCCTATCCTCCATATCTGCTACCAACGCTGGGACATATCGAGCCAATGAATCAAACTCGACATTGTACTCCCTGACGGTCGTCCTCTCGCCTCGGCGAAGAAAATCTATCGGCCGCGCCCTCGCCGTCATGTGGAGGCAAGAAGTGAGTGAGAAAGCCTCGAGAACTCATCCCAGTAGGCTGGGGATCGTGCTCTCCCGGGATAACTCCCGTGAATCAAACCAATCGATTGCGGTATCACGCAACCTATGTGAACCAAAGATCACGGACTCGGTCTCCGACCTGATCACCTCAAAATCCTCAGTGGCGGCGGATGAACTCCTGCGGATCATCCTCCGGCCTCGACCGTAAAACTCGCGGGCTCTGACTCGGGAAGTCTCGTAGCCTCAAACTCTCGCCTCGGGTGAACCACGGTACGATTGGTGGGGCTGGAGCTGCGCATCGGCTGTCCTCGTGTGCGCCACGATCACGGCGATCGGGCCATCTCTCTTGTACCCTATCTCCTCGCCCGGTGTGGGACGGGAGGTGCGCGTCTGAGTTCTCTTTGGGATGGCGGCGTCGTGGAACTTCGCCGTCTCGGTATAGGCCCGGGCGAGCCCTCGTGACTCTAGGTGTCCACTAGCGCCTCCTCGCTGCCTTGCCCTTACGGGCGGGTTGCCTTACGTGGAGGCATAAGCGTTCTGAAAAAGGGATACGTTAGAGGTCCGACTTATAACACGGCTCTAAGGCACGATCTCGGAATGAGAAGAATGGAAACCAATCCTAAATATCCTATAGCCTCACGATTATTGGTGTGGTGCACAACACCGATAATCAAGAACTACTAGATACGGTGCAGAGACACTTTCCGAGGATTAATCGCTCGATACCACTTTTGTCACGACACATTCGGGGCGTGGATCGTGCCTTACGGGCACCCAGCGATCATACATCGAGAGAAAATCAGCGGAAATATAAAACAAGACATGAAACGATTTATAAAATAAGACACGATTTATGTGAGAAAACGTCGCCTTTCTGGCATATATATATATAAACATGGTTTAGCGATTTACATCCGAAATCTTGTACAACATGACTACAGACCTCTAAGAAATATACAACTATGGCGGGACGGGGCCCGCCATACCCCGATGCACAAAACTATCTACAATGGGAGATCATACCCAAGTAGAGCCTCGGAAAGATGGAGCTCCCGACACCAACGTAGAGATCCTAAGGATGTGGATCTAGCACACCTTTGCCTTACCTGCGGCATGAACGCAGCCCCGAAGGAGTCGATTACAATGTACTAAGTATGTGAAATCAGAAAGTACTTAAATGAAAACATATCATTTTAAAATCGGTTTACATAAATGCATGAAACAACTAGTAACCGCGCATAGTGCCACATCATAAACAAGAGCAACAATAGGTAAATCGTAATGTGTCTTTTCTAGGCCGCGAATGATCGAGCAGGCCAATTGCCCGTAGTATCACCATGCAAGCCTAATCTCGGACTCCGTAGTCCGCATAGGCCACTCACACAGCCCGCATAGGGTATATAACCCGCATCGAGGGTAGCTACTTCGGCATCGTCCCCGACTCGTAGTCCGCATGGCCACATAGACCGCATGAGGTAAAACCCCTCACACTAACCAGGAACTCCCCTAGCTCCGCATAGGACCCCTCGACCCGCATGAGGTATTCTCGAATCATGGTCCTGCATCACCGAGTCTACCCGCGTGGAGGCGACTTAACCCCTGTAACATGTCAAGAGGTGAGTGATATTACACTAACATAACAGCTTATCGTTAAACAACATAAGCACAACAAGAATACTCTCTTACACAAACGTTACAAGATACTAACACACATAGCATCATATCATGTCTACTTATCAAACCATCTTATTATTCTTTTCACAAATCAATATAAGTCTGTTATAAACACATAGGTAAACTGTTCCTTTTATTATTCTTAAGTGGTTATACCTAACTTCCCATAAAGCTAGTATAACTCTTAAGCTTCTGTTTTAAAAACTAATTAGTTCTCTTACATTAAAAATGATTGAGATTCTTTTGAAATGTTTTGAGATCCTTATTATTAGGGCTTAAGTCGCGAGACATTGCCGTAAGTATTATTCAGCTTAAGTCAAAAGACATTGCCGTAGTTATTATTCGATTAACACGTATGCGTCTACCGTACTACATATATATTATAAAATATCATGCTTTAGGAAGAATCACATACCTTCTCAGCGAAAACCACCTGCCAAGTTGAATATGTCGCGCGCAGAGAATCAACCTATAATAGTCACATACATCTATCAAAGTCTAGACTATTCTGAAGGTCATTCTAAACAGAGGGTTCACAATTCTACGAAAAGTCGGGCAGCACTTCCCTACCCGGTGAGCTATATAAGTCTCATTGAAAGCAATCCCATGTAAATCTGTTTGATTATTCTTCTTTTAAACCCTTCTACGGTGATAACAATTCAATTCTATTCTTTAATATCCTTCTAAGTATTTATACTTATTTCTATACTTCTACAATATGTATTCTCTAATTACAAAAGAAGGACAAGTTTATATACCTCGGTAAGCCCAATAATATCCTAGATAAAAGTCGCGCCTGAGCAAGGTTTAGCTCCTAAGTTGTACGCTCCGGTAGCTCCAAGAAAACCTTAGAAGTTCTTCACAACTTCTACTAAGGGCTAAGGGATTTGGGCTAGGGTATTTTGGGCATTATAACAATACTAGAAGGCAACTTTTCTACCAAGGGAGGGGGGGTAGATTTCGGCTAGGCTAGGGGGGGGGCCCTCGGCCAAACTCTACTCAAGGGGGGAAAGGTGTTTGGACGAAATGGCTTTAAGGGAGAGGAGAGGATTTTTAGACTTGGAAAGCTTTTGTGGATGAAGAACTCTTCATCACAAGAGGGGTATTTATAGGTCAAGGGATGGCCAACCAAGGGCCAAGATTTAGCCAAGTGCTAGGCAAGTGTAAGGCCAAGATTAGGGCAAGTGTACCTAGCCAACTTGCACACAAAATATCCTACCAACTCCTTGACTTGTGCAAAGGCACAAAAAACGTGCAACTCTATGTCCAATTCGTCCAATGGACGATTTCAAGTCCACCAATTGGAGGGTGCCAAGTGTCGCCCTCCCGTTGGTCCAAAATGTTTCGTCTCTCGGAAAAATCCGCAAAAATACTAAATGACATAGCCGGAATTTTCCCTACGAAAGCTGTGGAAACGTTTCGTCGGAAAACGATTCTTTTAGTGAGTTGTGCACAAATAAAAACGTCCAAGGCTTAAACTTTTAAGGCCAAACTTTCGTACGTACGCCCTTACGTACATACTCCGGAAATACGGGGTATAACAGAAAAGTATAAGGTACTTGATTTGAAAAGTATAAGTTACTTGATTTGATAAGTATGAGTTACTTGATTTGAAAAGTATAAGTTACTTGATTTGAAAAGAATAAGTGACTTGATTTTAAAAGTATAAGTTACTTGATTTGAAAAGTATAAGTTACTTGATTTGAAAAGAAAAAGTGTCTTGGTTTTTCTAAAAAGGAAGGCATGGTATTGCCTTGGTTTTTTTCTAAAAAAGAAGGCATGGTATTGTCTTGGTTTTTCTAAAAAGGAAGGCATGATAGTACCTTGGGTTTTCTAAAATGAAAGTTCATTTATAATGATATTATGGAGAGTCAAAAGATGATTATAAAAAGAATGGTTGCATTGATACCTCGAGTCCCTCAATAAAGGGTCGGGTTAGGTCATATAAAAGAATGGTTGCATCGATACATCGAGCCCCAGAATGGGCCGGTTTTATGTCACACTTGCATTACATCGAGCCCCAGAATGGGACGGTTTTATGTCACACTTGTATTACATCGAGCCCCAAAATAGGGCGGGTTATGTTATATAATGAAGTATTACATCGAGCCCGAAAATGGGCTGGGTTATGTCATATAAAGAAGCTTACATTTCATATAGATACTTACATAGAGCCCCAAAATGGGCCGGGTTATGTCATGTAGATGCATACATCGAGTCCCATAACGGGCCGGGTTACGTTATATTGATGATCCTATGAGCAAGCATTCCATGACTTTGACATGACTCTCATTATTAAAGAAAGTACCGTGTGTACGGTTGAATCATTTTAAAAAGGCACAGTGGACTCATTTTAAAAGGATATAGTTGACTCTTATTTTAAAAAGGCACGATTGAATCTCATTTTGAAAAAGTAAAGCTGACTCTCATTTTTAAGAAGGCACAATGTACTGTTATTTTGATTTTCATACTTGTCTCCTGTTATATTTTGGACTGTTATGATCTCATTTACAGTACTTATTGGTTCACATATTTGGTACATCTTTCGTACTGACCCCCTTTCCTCGGGGGGCTGCGTTTCATGCCGCAGGTGTAGGTACACAGTTTGGTGATCCGAGTTCCTAGGATCTCTACTCAGTTTTTGAGAAAGCTCCATTATTTTGGAGGCCTAACTTTTGGTACAGGTCTTCCATTATGACTTATGTATATTCAGGGATACGGCGGGGCCTTGTCCCGTCACATGTCTTTATCAAACTCTTAGAGGTCTTGTAGACAAGTGTGGGTTGTATATGTATTTGGACGTATGTGAGTTGTACTAGTTTTTGTTATATCTATATACAGTGGCGGACTTGTCGGCTTGCTTGTTTTTTTATATAACATGAGTTTTCTTAGAGCTTGCGCTGGTTATATGTGATGTGTGGGTATAAGGGTGCCCAAGTAGGGCACCAGTCGCGGGCCCGGAATTCGGGTCGTGACAATAATAATACTGCTCTGGATGAAGGAGACTGTCTGTTACACCCCATAGTTCGCACCTGATCGAGAGCATAGCTAGCTAACTTGAGTTTTGAGAACTTAAGATCATTTTAAGGGTTTATATGTCATGTAAGGATGCTAAGCAATGAATTTGGAAGCTTGGAAGTCAATAGGACCAAAGGAAGTATAATTCGACAAGATTGATGAAATTTTGATGATACACTAAGCATTTTTGCATCGTAGATGGGATCCGCCTTGCGTATTAGGTCACAGAAGAGGAGGATTTTTTTTGGAATTCTGGGAGCATATGTGGCCCCATATGCGTCTGCATATGGCCATATGTGACCGCATATGGTCTCGCATATTTGAGGCGGTGGCCGACATTTCTTTATTATTTAAGTGGTGCTTCACTTTGGCAATTCATTTTTCGACCCCCCTCAAGCCCTAAACTCCTCTAAACTCTCCCGAGAACATCCCTAAAGGGTCCTAAGTCAATACCAAGCTAAATTACTTCTATCTTTCATCAAAAGTGAAGTAGAAGTGGTAGAGATCACCAATATATTGTCATTGTGGTTGTGCACCTTCTTCTTAAGCAAATGAGAAGTTGTTGAAGAGGTTTATCTTTCTGGATAAAGGTATGTTTTCCATCCTTTTCTATGAAATTGATTATACATAAGTCTTCGCTAAGTTAGATGAGGATATATTACAAGATTAACACTTGAAGGAGTTAGGGTTGTTGTTATTGTTGTTGGAATGTTTTGGGGATATTTCTTGGTGTTGAAGTGGCTGGAATTTATGGAAAATAGTTGGTTGTGATGTTTTTATCGTTATTGATATTGTTGTTGGCTTGGATAAAGTAAGGAAATTGGGGAAGTACTATCCGATTAATCAAAAAGTAAGCTTATGCTTGTTGGTATGAGCCCCTTTCATTGATATTGATATTGTTTATCACTGTAGACAGATGGTGAAGAGGTGGATTGCATCATCGTCATCGGTGATTCTATTTCAAGGTATGTTAAGGTTAAACACTTCTTTCTTTTGGTATGTTTGTGAAATAATATTTATGGAGAACTGTCCACTCTATTCTTATGTAAGGAAGATATGATGGTTTCTCAACTCTAAGGGGATTCCCTAACTCATGTTGTCCTTTGTCGGGAGTGTGCTGTACTTTGTGATATCTCATCTATATTGACACCTTGTAGTTCCTTATGGGTTTCATGGAGGTTAGCAATGCGAGATCTTGACGTGTTAGTTCATATAAAAGAATGAAGTGATTATGGCTTTTGTAGGTGTCATGAAGGTTATAAATGAGGTGCCTCGTCTTATTGACTCTTATGAAAAAGTAGAAATGAATTAGTATGTTACCTCTTCAATGATAGTCGAAAGAATGAGGCCTTACCCTTGATGGATTAGAATATCGGGCTTATGACACATAGGGTGAACATATATATGTAAAAAGGACGATTGTAGGCTAAATATAAAGTGAGGAGTGTGATGGTAGGATCCGAACGCCAAATAAGAAGGTAACAAATGTAACGATCCTAAGTATTGCGATAAGTTCATAAACATAGAAGATTAGTACGACTTTTCTTGTATGTATGTATGTACGTACGAAATACCTATAAGGGGCATGTATAGGATAGTACGGATTACCACCGGGCGGTAGCCGATCAGGTAGACATATGATGTACCACCATATGGGCAGTTACACACAGTTAATTACCACCGGTTGGGCAGACACGTATTCACCACCGGGCTATGGCCGGTTGGCAGCTACCACCGATCAAGTGGGTAGTTGAATGGTTAAAATCCACGATATATATATTTAGTGATTCGAGGGTTTCTTTTATTAGTTTTAATAATAAGAATTTTGTTTAATTTAATTTAAATTCTGTTGATTCAGCGGCTGATTCATCAGTTGGGTATTCAGATGTTGTCGAATCATCTGGTCTTTCATCATCTCTACTGACCAAAGAATGAAAGGATAATTTCACTTGAAAGAGAGTTAGTGTGGAAATATGTTACACCCCATAATTCCAAGGCATTAATATGAGAACGTACGTAAGGAAATAAGATTGGAAGGTTGGAAGGAAAGTATAATTATGTTTTCTTATGGAAATTTTTTGGAAAAATGTGACGACGAGAATTAATATTAGTGGTTGAATTCTTTCCAAATGGAGTTATAAATTTTGGATAGTATTGTTAAATCTTGGGATTAAGAATATGAGCCAATTGAAAATTTCACAATTTTGGGGGGGGGGGGGGGGGGGGTTCCATCGAAAATACTATGATTTGGCTAAGTGTTGGATTGATATTTTGTGAAGAGATTAGTGTGGATTAATTAAGTCTTGGTATTGTGAAGGGAGGCTATCGAAAATATTGGGTGTATGACTAAGTGTGGGAGATATTTTTCATATTTTTCATACAAGTGGACAAGTGGGTTTGGCTTGCGCACACATTATATGTTCAAGTCTTGAAGACTTAAGCTCACAAATATCTATATTCTTCAACCTCTCTTATCCTTTCCTTAGCTCTAAGTCTCTGTCACGCACCGAACCCCGGGCCCACGACTGGTTCCCTACCTGAGCACCCTTCTAACCATACAACATAAGTAACCCGCGGAAGATAAATAACATTCATTTGTTTTCTTTTAACAACAAAGGCAAGGCCGTCAAGGCTGCCATAATATATATCACACCCGAATGGGTCTACAACTGTACAACAATGGAAATACAACTCTCGACAGTCCAACCCACAAATGAGTACATACCTCTAAGATTTTGATGACAACTATGACGGGACAAGGCCCCGCCGTACCCCTGAATATGCCTAGCCATAATGACAAGCTCCGGAACATCAGAGCTATCCCAAAATGCTGAACAAGGATCCTAACTCGCGGATCCACAACTGAGTACCTAATACCTACGGACATGAACGCAGCCCCCCGAAGGGGGTCAGTACAACAGGTACCAAGTATGTAAACATGAAGTAGAGTAAACAAAATCATAACTGTACAAAAGAATGACAGGGGCAAGTATGAAAATCAAATACCAGATCCTAGCGTTCCATATAAAAATCAGAGCCAACTGTACCCTTGTATCACCGTACCACTATACTACTGTATCACTTTTAAATATGAAAGCCATGTCAAGATCAGGGACACCTGCCCTCAGCATATAATATAACAGAAGCATGCTCGTGGAATACAACATCACTGTCGGCAGTCCATGATATAATATAAAATCAACTGTCATGTCTATATGCCTATAATGTGTCCCGGCCCTTTAGTGAGGGACTCGGTATAATGAGAGTAAACTGTACATTTTTAAAAATATAAAATCAACTCATGGGACTATTTCAACCGCATGAGACTATTTCACCCGCATGGATCTTGTAGACCCACAATGAGTATATATATAGATATACCCGCATCATGGAGTAGCAGTCCATGGAATAATCATGTGAATTGAACCCGCATGAGACTATTTCTCCCGCATGAGACTATTTCACCCGCATGAGACTATTTCACCCGCATGGATCTTGTGGACCCGCAATGAGCATATACGCAATACCGCATCGTGGAGAGCAAATCCACAGAATGTTAATGTCCCGGGGATTGACCCCGCAATAAATAATATAACACTTGCACTAATGGCTATCATGAACCACATATGCAAGTTAGGAAATCTTTAACTCTCATTAGATCAAATAGGATGTACTCTCATTTTTAGAAAAACTAAGGTAATACCATGCCTTCCTTTTTACCAAGACAATAACATGTCTTCCTTTCTAAAATAAACCAAACAATACTGTCATGCGAGGTACGACATGTCCCGACCCATTCTGGGACTTGGTGTAAATATAAAGGACTGTACACATATAGTTATCACAAGCAACTATGTACACTTTCAATCACCTTTTGACTCTCATTAGCACAAATAGAATGAACTATCATTTTTAGAAATACCAAGGTAGGTACATCTCATGTACCAAACACATATAATGAACTTCACTCTAGACAAACCTAGGTACCGACATCTCATGTACCATATTAATGATTTAATCATGGACATTCTCACATGATTTCCATATAACATTTTAAACCATCTCTTGACTTTCCATAAAACTGTTATAGCAAACTTTCCATAAAGCCGTTATAACAACTTTCATTTTAGAAAACTAAAGCACTACCACATCTTTCCTTTTAATACCACCAAGGCATTATCATGCCATGTAGAGTTTGGGAAAGTGAACCCAAATTACTATGTACATCTATTCTTATAAAAGAATCACATCATGCAATATAAGGGAGTTGAACCCCAAAGTACTACGTACACTCGCTCTTTATAAAAAGAATCATTTCATGAAGTATTAGGGTGTTGGACCCAAAAGTACTTTCACTATTAAAACCAAGTTACTTACTCTTTTAAACTCAAGTCATTTATTCTCTTTAAATCAATCAAGTAACTTATACCTTTTTAAATCAAGTTACTTCCCCTTTCAAAATCAAGTAACCTATACATTTAAATCAAGTTACTTGTACTCTTTAAATCAAGTAACATATACTTTTCAAATCAAGTTACTTATTCTCGTTAGTGTAGTAACTTAGCAAGATTAACTTGACTCCAATACTTCCTAACAACTCTCACCAACACCCCCCATAAGACTTGGTAAGAACTTAAGAATAATCTAGACATGCCTTTAGCATGAAATCAATAACATGAATACTTCCTAATGACAAGGAAAGCATACTTCAAGAAACAAGTCACGTATACTCCAAATAACAAGGCAAGTATACTTCAAGAAACAAGTCACGTATACTCAAAATAACAAGGCAATTATACTTCAAGAAACAAGTCACGTATACTCCAAATAACAAGACAAGTATACTTCCAGAAACAAGTCACGTATACTCCAAATAACAAGGCAAGTATACTTCCAGAAACAAGTCACGTATACTCCAAATAACAAGGCAAGTATACTTCAAAGATAATCATGTCGATAGAAGGAAGTAGTTCACATACCTCGTTGACGACTAACTCATACGACAAGTAGCAATACTCTCCAATGTACTTCAACCTTATCGTCTATTCCACATTCCAAGTAGAATATGCTACACGTAGTACTTCAACCTATAATAACGATAGCACTTCTATCAATTTCAAGCTTACTATTGTAAGACTTATACCAAATAATTGCCCTCTAATTCTACGGAAATTTGGGCAGCACTTCTTTTGTTTCTACGTACTTTTCCACCTTTTCCAAGGCCCGAATTCATCAATCAACAAGCCACATTTAAGGAACAACCAACAGTTAACCAAAGGGGATTACACGCCTAACTTGACGTGTAAAATTCTACCCCACAATCTATACAACACAGTCCGCAAAACAATCCATAAAACAATCCATAATAAACCAACATTAAGGGTACAATGTGAAGCCTTTAACACCTTTATTCCTTAGGACTTTCACTAGTCATTTTACCACATTAAACATGCATGTTAGGGGATGATTTTCCAGCATATATGCACCCCAAAACATTCCATAAAACGACATCACAACGTCTAACAATTTTGGGCAGTTTTCGTCCAACAATAACTACAACAATCCAAAGTCCTTTTCCTTAATTCCTTTAAATCCAATTCTCATTCCAACATTTCTATATATGACATACCAAATTATCAACAACCATATTACCTCACTTTAACATGCGACAAGTGTGGATAACAACAATAATATAACCAACGAAACCAATGGCACAAAATTGCCTCAAATCGGCCAACAACATATCTATCACATACACATCTTTTTTTCCATTTCTTTCTTAACACAAGTTCATCTACTAAACGTAACAATGAGTAATATCTAATTACTGCGAAGGAAGAAGAATCATTACCTCATTTTTGAGCCAAAAAATCGTCCAAAACAACCCTTACTATACTGGTCCGCAGTTTTCGTTTTGCTCCACTCCTTCAAGTTCCAATCACATATACATGACCCCTATGATCTTATACACAACTTCACTTTGTATTTTACTTCCAAAAAGTTGATAAAACTTAGGGTTTCCCACCCTCTATTCTCAACCAACACCTTGTTCTTGGGGTTTAAGGGGTCATCCTTGCTTAGCACTTCATTAGGGATCTTAGTCTTGAGTTTGAGGATTTATCATCAAAGGTTGAAGAATTTTTGTCTCCAAAAATGAGCCAAAACCGAGAGACCTTAAGAGGATAGCAATACTTGGTGTAGTGAAATGTTTCTAAGTGTAGATGAAGTCTTGCAAGCCTCTCACTTGCATAAATAATGTATCCAAGGGCTTGGATGATGACAAGTGTATGGCCTAAGTGTAGCAAGACAAGTGGAGTGGGACCCACATGGTCTACTTGTCTCTAAAATATCTAGCCAAGTCTTCCAAAAATATCTAAGTCAAGTCTTCCAAGACCAAGACAAGTGTGGGGAGGGGGGGGGGGGGTGTGCCACGTGTCGCCATCTCATTGGTCTAAAAATATTTCATCTCCCAAAATATCCATAATTGGCCAAAATATCTCTAAATATTGTGGGCCCCACAAAACCGTAAAATGTTTCGGTGGGCCCCACGTGACCAAATCCGAACTTAAAAATCCATAAATCCAATATATTCCAAAAGTCTCAAATACCAAATTTGAGAACCAAATTCCAATTTATAAACCTTTTCCTTCACGAATTTCTGAGATTTTTCCTTAAGAAAAAGTAATTCTTCTTTTCCTTCCAAAATTCAAATCTCGATTTCTTACGCACGTTCTCCTCTCATTCTCTTGGAAATACGGGGTGTAACAGTCTCGAAATTTCCTAAGCAAAAGTTAAGAACAAGAGTTGATTATTCTCTTAGATTAAGCACCTTGATCAAGTTCTAAGCCAAGTTAACTCTCCAAGTATTCTCCAAAAATAGTTTTGGCCAAAAAGGGTGTTGAGACCCTAAGCTTGTTTATGAACTTTTTGGAAGTAAAACAAGAAGGGAAGATGGTTACATGCTTGTAGAGGTTATATGTGTGTGATTGGAACTTGAAGAAGTGGAGCTAAGACAAAACTGTGGGCCGAAAGTTAGTGGACTGTTTTGGGCGAATTTGAGGTAAGATTTCTTCCTCCTTTTGAAGTAATTGAATATTACATGTTTTTTTGATGAAACGATAAATGTGTATTAATAATCATCAAAATGTACAGGTTTTGTGGGCGTACCTACGAGCATAATGACGATGTAAATCTAGTTCCCTGCTAGGCAGATCAACACAAGATTTAAGCTCGTCAATAACAAAAAGCTCAAGCTAACCCATAAGCCGGGTAGTCGTGAGTGCCCAAGCTAAGCACTAAAGAAATGCATCCCACAAAATAGTCTTAAACTATGGCAATTTCCTTATGTAGAGCATAAGGTTGTAGCCGTGGGCCTCATTAAACCCTTGCCATGGTAAACCCAAATGGGACAAACCCACGGTCAAGGGAAGAGTACATATTCGGACATGGGTAACGACCCACCCTCGTCACGTTATGCTGCTGAGAGTAATCGCTATAGTACCTACCATCCAGACAACCTACTATCTCATGCTTGCCCACAGGTCGGGAAGTCATGATGTACAAAGCAGAAATAACTCCCGCCGATCCCACATTCCGGGTGGTCGGGAGACTCCAGCTGATCCCACAAGTTGGGTAGTCTGGAGATTTGCAATAGGTGAGCCGAGAAGGCCACATGTCCGAACAAACCATCAATTGTCCTAGCTTGTGGCTAGAAAACAAATCTGTCCTGGAAAAGGGGGTATAATGCGAACAAAATTTTGTAAACGCGGGTCTTGATCCTAAAAAGAATAGCTTCCCTATCAAGTCTCGACCCGTCAAAAATAATCTTGTTCCTCTCAGTTCAAATGTGGTAGAAGGTTGTGGCCAGACCAACCCGCTTAGCTTTAGCTTGCCAACTTGTACCATGACCCTCTTTCTTAATATATTTCAAAGCGCTATCTATGGTGGTCATATCCCTCCGGATGCCAAGCCATATCTTGACCCTGGACCAAAGATAACTACTGACCGTGCAGCTGAAGAATAGATGCGCTATTGACTCATCAAAATGGCCGCAAAGGGAGCACCTTCTATCAATGTCCATATAAGTGACTCCATCCTTCGTTCGTAATCTCTTCCTCGCACAAAGCCATAGAATGAAAGACTGCTTTGGAGTGATACAGGGACTCCAAACATCCTTCGCCCAAATCACCGGCTGCCCATGTGTTCTGAAGTAATCATAGGAATTATGATTGCTTCTATACCATGCCGCCATGGTAGTAGCCGCCCGATCATAGGATCCTTCACGTTCAAGAATGATGTCACGAATAATGAGAAACCGCTCGATCAAAGGTGAGTTTTCATTCTTTGCAACCCACGTCCAAATGTTGTTGTTATTGCTAAGATACTTGTGATTGATCCATTTAATCCAGAGCGTGTCCATCTTTTGATGGATATTCCAAAGGCATTTAGCAAGCAAAGCAAGGTTCCAAGCCTTGAGTGATTCCGAGGCCACCCTCAGATTTTGGCCTGGTACACTCCTTCCAGGCTACAAGGGGGGTAGTTGGAACTCCATAGGAAGGTCCTACAAAGCTCGTAAACTTTTTTACAAACCGCTACAGGCACTGGAAACATAGATAACCAGAAGCATTCAACACCTTGGAGGACATAATTTATGAGCTCAAGCCTGCCCGCGTAAGATAAAGTAGCGCTCATCCACGAGTCAGTGTACCCTGCAATTTTGTTCACAAAAGGGTCATAGTGTACCAACCTCATCCTCTCCGCGGCTAGGGGAATGCCGAGATAGCGAAAAGGCATAGTGCCGGTGTCGAAGCTAGTAATCTGCTTAATATCATCAAGCTCGTGTTCCGTAATACCAACCGTGTACAAACTGGACTTAAGGGCATTAGAGCTGAGACCCAAGCATTTATGAAAATCTCGAAGGCATTCCATGAGGATCCAGACGGATGTAGTGTCCCCTCTTGACATAAGAAGCAAATCATCGGCGAAAGCAAGGTGGGTGATCCTTAAGCTTTTGCACTTGGGGTGGTAGTGGAAAATCGGCGTCCGTGTGTTTTTGTTGAACATCCTCAAGATATATTCCAGGCAAATAACAAACAAGGTAGGGGAGAGAGGGTCCCCCTGTCTGAGCCCCTTTCGGCCCTTAAAATGGTCGTGTAAACTCCCGTTGATAGAGATCGAATATGAAGTCATGGAGACGCACTCCATAATCCAAGCCACCAGCCTTTCTGGGAAATTCAAACCAATCAAAATAGCCGTAGGGAATTCCCAATTCACCGAGTCGAAGGCCTTTCGGAGGTCAACTTTGAGCATGCATCTACTTGAGACCCTCTTGTGGTTGTAACCCCTCAAAATCTCTTGAGCTAGGTTTATGTTGTCAGACATACTTCTATCTTGAACAAAAGCTTCCCGGGCTGGATCAATTAGAAAGTCCAAAATCGGCACCAACTGTGAAGGAATAATCTTGGTGATGACCTTGTACAAGATGTTGCAATATGAAATAGGTCTGTAGTCGCCCACCATTGAGCAGTGGGTAGATTTAGGAATAAGGGCGATAGTAGTGTGATTGATCTGTTTGAGAAGCTTTCCCGAACTGAAGAACTCTTTAACCGCCTCACAGAACTCCCCGCCGACAATATTCCAAGCTTTCTTGTAGAAACCCGAAGAGTAGCCATCCGGACCAGGAGCTTTGTCTTCCACTATACCAAATAAAGCTGTCACGCCCCGAACCCTGGGCCCGTGCCTGGTGCCCTACCTGGGCACCTTTCTATTCATACAACACAAGTAAACTGTAGAAGATAAATAACACTCATCATTGTTTTTCTTTAAACACAGGCAAAACCGATAAAGCTGCCATAATATATTACACCCGAATGGGACTACAACTGTACAACAATATAATTATAACTCACACCAGTCCAGCCCACATATGAATACAGACCTCTAAGATTTGGACAGTAAACTGCGACGGGACAAGGCCCCGCCATACCCCTGAATATACCTAGCCATAATTACATGCTCCGGAACATTGGAGCTATCCCAAAATACTGAAAAAGTATCCTAAGCTCACGGATCCACAACTGAGTACCTAGAACTGCGGACATGAACGCAGCCCCCCGAAGGGGGTCAGTACAACAGGTACTAAGTATGGAATGAAAGTAAAGTACAACAAATAAGATCATAACTGTACAAAGGGATGATAGGGGAAAGTATGAAAAACAAATACCAGATCATACCGTGTCATATAAAATCGAGCCAATCGCACTTGTATCAGTACTCAGAATAATCGCACCACTTTCAAATATAAAAGCCATATCAAAATCCGGGACACATGCCCTCAGCATATAATATCACAGAAGCATGCTCGTGGAATACAACATCACTGTCAGCATGTAACAAGTATAATATACAACCATCATCAGATAAGCATGCCCGTGGAATTCCCACATCACTGTCGGCATGTAATAAGTATAATAATCAACTAACAGTACACTGTGCCTTCTTAACAATGAGAGTAATAAGAGTAAACTTTTCCGTTTTAAAATATGAAGCTTATGATTAATTTAGGGCCGCAAACTTTCCCTTTCAATCAGAATCTTGAAAATAAGTCAGAAAATCTTGAGAAATTGTGGAAAGTATAAAATCTTCCATTTAACTATGCCAAGGTACCAAAACATCATGTACCAAACACATATAAAATCTTTCATTTAGCTATGCCAAGGTACCAAAACATCATGTACCAAACACATATAAAATCTTTCATTTAACTATGCCAAGGTACCAAAACATCATGTACCAAACACATATAAAATATTCCATTTAACTATGCCAAGGTACCAAAACATCATGTACCAAACACATATAAAATCTTTCATTTAGCTATGCCAAGGTACCAAAACATCATGTACCAAACACGTATAAAATCTTTCATTTAACTATGCCAAGGTACCAAAACATCATGTACGAAACACATATAAAATCTTTCATTTAGCTATGCCAAGGTACCAAAACATCATTGTCACGACCCGACCCCGGCCCCGCGACTGGTGCCCTACCTGGGCACCTTTATAGGTATACATCAGAGATAATCAGCGGAACATACATAAACTTAACAGGAAAATAAATAACAGGTTAGCCGATAAGGCTACCTTCCTAGATACATAAACTACGTAACACCAAAAGCAGTTACCTCTTTTTTTTTCTTTACACAACCCAATCCACAAGATATGACTACAGACCTCTAAGAATTTTTGGCATAACAACTGTGACGGGACAGGGCCCCGCCATACCCCTGAATATACATAAACCTACAACTTCAGGGAACCGTACTAAAAGACAAAGCCTCCGGAGAAATGGAGCTTTCCAAGAACTGAACAGTGATCCTAAGAGTGCGGATCAGCAAGCTATGTACCTCCACCTGCGGCATGAACGCATCCCCGGCGAGGTCGAGACGAAATATGTACCAAGTATGTGAAATCAAAATATCAGAATGAAATCATAACAATCATATAAAGTCGGAGACATGTATGATAACCAAAATAACGATAATCGTGCCTTGCCAAAGTGAAAGTAATGAAAGTCAGTTTTACCTTTTAAAGACTATTTCAACACATGAACAATAGTCACACAGGGCTACGAACGCAAGCCGTCAAATATCATAGCGTGCCCGTGGAATCCCCCATCACTGTCGACAACCATAAGTGTAAATATAACCATGTGACGCGCCCGTGGCATCCAACCTCACTGTCGGCGTACACATATACAATGCATATATATATATCTCCTGCCCGTGAAATCCCATATCACTGCTGACAGCCTTAAGTGTAACATATAACCATGTGACGCGCCCGTGGCATCCCACCTCACTGTCGACGTACACACATACAATACATATATATATATATATATATATATATATATATATATATATATATATATATATATATATATATATATATATATATATATATATATATATCTCATGCCCTTGGAATCCCACATCACCGTCGGTACGTCCAAGTATACTTACACCAAGACAACCGACCCTCCAACCGAGAGTCGCGGCAGCGTAAAAATATAATACTTGCACTCAAAGGCTATCACCAGCACACAGAGGCAAGTTCATAAAATCTTTAGACTTTTATTTTATATAATCAAGGCACTTTCTTATTACATAAAAAATCCGGGAATTTAACCCAAAGTACTATGTACTTCCATTCTTTTCAAAAGACTCATTTTCATATAAAATTCCAAGATACTAACACCCGAAGTATCAGAGCTTGTTTACATTTCACATAAGTCACTACACTTTTAGAAATACATTTCTCGGCTTCTAAATCAAGTGACCCTTACTTTAAAACTTAAGAAAGTGATACCTTTAAATCAAATTGCCCTTCCTTATTTCAAGTCATTCTTTGTTTACATTACTAGAGAAAACCATTCTCTTAACCTTTCATAAAGTTATTATAACCAACTTCCCATAAAGCCGTTATACTAACTTTATTCCTTAGACTAATTCATTCTTTTTATAACCAAGAGACTTATACTTTCAAATCAAGTTACATAACTTTTAAAATACTTCAAGTCTCTTAACTTTAGAAATCAAGTTTCTTAACTTAGAATTTCAAGTCTCTTATCTTAAGAATATCAAGAAATCCATACTTTCCAAATCAAGTATTCTATACTTTTAAATCAAGTCATTTCATCCTTTAAGAATCAAGTCCCATAACTTGAAAAAATAAAGTTTCTTAACCTTTTAAGAATTCAAGGTTCATAGTTTCAAAACTTCGTACGTAATCTCTTTAAATTACGTAACATATACTTTCATGCGTTGTAAATAGGTTATACTTGTTTATAACGATCTTATTAAAGCAGCCATGATCTAGAAAATGTAATACAATTTTGTCTTATCTTAGTTTCTATGCAGATGGAGGATTCTACTCATTTTAGTTTAATTGATTGTCAATACATTTTCTTTTATTAGCGCTGCAGTGGCTTGTTCGATACTTATTCTCATTTGTGCAGTAACTTAGCAAAGTCAACTTGACTCCAAATACCTCCTAACGACTCTTACCAATATCCCCCATAAGACTTGGTAAGAACTTAGGATAACTTAGACATAACTTTCACATAGAGTAAAACAACATACATACCTCTTAACTTCTAAGAGTAGAAGGAATCATGAAATAACACCACATGTATATTTCATACATAGAATCATGCCAAAAGGAGGAAGAGGTTCACATACCTCGCGACGATTATCGACAAGTAGCAAAATGCTCCAAAGTACTTCAACCTTGCTAGCTATTCCATCCTTTTTGTGGAATACGCTATACGTAGTACTTCAACCTATAATGGCCATAATACGTCTATTAACCTCTAGCTTCAAACGTAGAATATTCTAAGTGAAAAGTCACCAAATTCTACGTAAAATCGCCCAGCACTTCCTTTCTTTCTACATACTTTTCCATCTTTTTTAAGGCCCAACAATTCAGCAATACAAAGGGGATTACACGCCTAATAGGACGTGTAAAATTCTGCCCCACAATCAATATAAAACTGTCCATTCCTTAAGGCATATTTTCGGCAAAACACTATCCATAACAATATCAATTTCCTTACAATTCCTTTTTCAATCCAAGTTGTTATTCCAATATGTTATATACATAATAACAATTACAACAATTATAAATCCTTTCTTTCATAATGTTACACCCCGTAGTTCCAGAGTATGTATATGAGGACGTACATACGAGAATACGACACAAAAATTGGAAAGGAAGAAATATGTGATTTTTCGACGGAAAAGTTTCCGGATTTTGTGAAGGAAAAAGGTTCGTTAATGGGAATTGGATTCCCAGATTTGGTATTTGGACTTTTTAGAATATTTGAGTATTATGAAATTTTATTTCCGAAATTGGTCACGTGGGGCCCACGGGAAAATTTACGATTTTGTGGGGCCCACTTTATTTTCGGATTTTTGGAATTACGGATATTATCGGAAGATGAAATATTTTGGACGAGTAGGGGGGCGACACGTGTCACCCCCGTGTGGCCATGTTGGCCGAATTGGAGAAGGGCAAGTGGACGTTTTTTTAGGTGGACAAGTGGCCCATTTTTGTGGTGGCCACTTGTCCCATTTTTGTGGTGAACACTTGGTTGGCCAACTACCCACACACATGTACCCATCCTCACCACCCACTTGCATTAATCTTGACCCTTGATTCTTCTATATATACCCCCTTAGGTTGAAGACAATTTTCATCCCACACTTAAGCTTCCAAGGCAAAATACTCCTCCATTTGTAGTTGTTTTCGTCCCCCTTCCCCCACTTGAGTAGAAAATACTTTGGGTATTATTGTATAATCCCAAATACCTTGGCCTAGTATCCCTAGTAGTATTCCAAAGTTATTTCAATACTAGGAGCCCGGAAATACTACTTTATTCCAATAGTCGCAAAATGAAACCCTAGAAAATCTTCATAAGCTTGGTTGAAGTGTTAAGAGAAGTTGTTTAGAAACTTCTAAGGGTTGCTTGGAGCGAGTTGGGCAATGAGAATTGGAGCTAAACGTTGCTCAGGATCGACTTATAAACTTGGATAATTTTGGGCTTATCGAGGTAATGATCTTTGTCCCCCTATTGTAATTGGATATTACATGTTGTAGTAATGTATAGTTGAGTATACTATATGTAGAATGAATATGGATAAGAATTGAATCAGATTTACATAGGATCAGTATTCTGATGAGACTTGTAGTCGGATTGTGGAGTATAATTGTACACGTCCGGTTCGAAGTGTAACCCCCGGATTGTTGGTTTGGTAGCAGCCTCGTTAGAGAGGAGATTTATGTGGTTGAGGGGAGGTCGCGAATTGTCCGTAGAATAAGGAATCTTGTATCTAGAATTATTCTACGAAGAGATCTAGAGGTTGATAGACGTTTTGTGGCCTTTTTAGGTTGAAGTACTACGAGTAGCGTATTCTACTTGAAGGGTGGAAAAGGCGAGCAAGGTTAGAGTACGTGAAGCGTTTTGCTAATTGTCGATAATCGTCGCGAGGTATGTGAACCTCTTCCTATCTTTTCTAGCATGATTGTTGTGAACTATGTAGTACGGTAGACGTACATGTTCTAAGTGAATTTGGTTGGTTTACTGATTTTAAAAGATAAAGGACTTAACTTATATTTGACTTGATATGATATATGAAGAACTCGAATTGTGTAGAAAGTTGTGAAACCTCATTCGCGAGTAATGCGTATTTGGTCTTTAAAATGGTAACTTGATTTAAGTATAGGTTACTTGTTTTGAAAAGAGTAAGTATTTGAGTTTTAAAGAGTATACTTGATGTTGTTTTAAAAGAAAGGCACTTGGTTTAAAAAGTATAGAGTACTTGATTTTAAAAGTCTTGTAAAGGTTTTTACGAAAGTAAAGTAATTTGGTTTGAAAAGGAAATGTGTTTTTGATACTACGAGTATTAGTATCTTTTACGTAAAAAGAGGTCTTTTTGAAAGAATGAAAGTAGGTATTATTTTTGGGTTTGAAACCCGTATTGTTGACATAAAATGAAAGTACCTTGAGTTGTGTGTAACTTGCCTATGTTTGCGTGTGATAGCCTTGTCGTGCTAGTATTGTATTTCTATACCACCGCGTCTCTCGATGGAGGGCCGACTGATTTGTTATGATCTTACTTGGACGCATCAAAGTGACGAGGATTCCACGCGCGCGCTCGCTGATAGCGTTATTCCACGGACTAGCTCTCCATGAGGTTTTACCGATTCACCTTGGTATCCGTGGTTGGCTTTCGACTTGCCCCGCCTCGTGGTGATTCGGCCTCGTACTGTAGTTAGCCTTCACACTTGCCCTGCTCGGTTTAGTGGCGAAGTCTCATGATACGCCTTGGTATCCGGTAGTTAGCCCTCGTACTTGCCGGCCACACGTGACACGCTTTGGTATCCGTAGTTGGCTTCGACTTGCCGTGACGCCTTCGTGGTTTGGTTGTATAGTATTGTTGGTACGGCTTTGGTATCGGGTAGTTGGCTTTCGTACTTGCCCGGCCGATTGATGACGCGCTTTGGTATCGGTAGTTAGCCTTCGATTGCCCGTCACGGTTTTATAACACAGTGGGACTCGTGTTCATGTACTTCGTGTTGTTATATCATAGATCGCCAAGTGAGGAAGGTATTCCACGCATGATTGATGTTGTGGCGTGAGACCCATTGTTATATTTGAGTGATGACTTTGAGGCGTGAGTCCCCGACTTGACATGATCGCTACATATTATGTGATCGTAGTTTGGTTATCATATATGTCTCTGCTTTATATAGACTACTATGATTTCATTTACGTGATTTTCGCCACATACTTGGTACTGTTGTCTCGACCTCGGGCTGCGTTCATGCCGCAGTGTAGGTACACCGTTGTTGATCCTCGCCATAGGATCACGCTCATTTGGGAAGCTCCGTTTCTCCGGAGGCTTATCTTTGGTATAGTCCCCTGTCGTTGTAGGTGCTTACATTCAGGGGTATGGCGGGGCCCTGTCCCGTCATAGTTGTTATAAAATTCATAGAGGTCTGTAGTACTGTTGTGGGCAGGGTTTGTAAAAGGATTTAACTGTTCAGGTATATATATATGCAGAAAGGTAACCGTTTTGGTTAGCCTGTTTCTTATTTTATCTTATTTCATGTTTAAGTTTTTATTTCCGCTGATTTTCTCTGATGTTGTATCACTAGGGTGCCCGGGGTAAGGCACCAGTCGCGGGCCGAGATCGGGTCGTGACAAAAGTGGTATCAGAGCAGTTAGTCCTCGGAAAGTGTCTACGCATCGTGTTCAGTCGAGTCTTGATTATCGGTGTGTCGGCACCACATCTATAATCGTGAGGTCGCAGGATATTTAGGATTGGTTTCCATTCTTCTCACTCTGAGATCGTGCCTTAGAGCCGTGTTATAAGTTGGACTCTCTCTGACGTATTCTTTTCACTCGTTATGTCTCTACGCAAGGTAACCAGAGCCCAGAAGCGCAAGGCCAGAGGAGCCGCGAGTAGAGCACGTAGGGTTACGAGGCACGTGCCCGCCATTATCCGGCGCAGGAGTGCATTCAGGGAGTTCGCGACGCCGCTAGCCCGTGAGAGTTTAGAGCGAGCGAGAGCTACAGACCACGATACCGAGCCTCCGCCACGACCGTGAGCCGAGGATATGAGTTACAAGGAAATGGCCCGCCATCGCTAGGCTTGTGGCTAGGAATGAGGACAAACGAGAGTCGGAGGTTCCGGCAGTACCAGTAGTTCACCCTAGATCCGATAGTTGAGATTTCGGGACTTCTTGAGTTGCAGTCCACCCGAGTTCTATGGATCTATAACTGAGGAAGATCATCAGGAGTTTATTCGACAGTTGGTTGTCTTGATCACAACAACCATTACTTACTCCATACGGATCTCATCCGTACAATTCTCTTAAGCCTACCACGTAGCTTAATCTATTAACATGGCATTCCGTTAAGTTCCCTAACATGACTTCTTAAGGGTTCAAAACCTTCTGAAGCATCTCATCATTTCCCATTTATCTCAAAATATACGTAAAACCTCGATGAGAATTCATTAATTGTTTCATACCTACCCGGTATCTAGTTAACCCTTACCAACTCTTGGTAATCTAAAATCATTCTAGGCACCCCATAAATGACCCTCATACATAACTCCGTATAGCTGTATGTCATAATACCAACTATACTACAATCATTACCAACCTGGATACGCAATCCACATAGCCCTTCCTGGGTCACTGCTGCCTTTCTCATAGCTTCAATCAACATAACTCGTTAGGGAGAGACGACCCTAACAACACAGCTCTATCGCACGATCTCAGAGTGAGAAGAATGGAAACCACTCCTAAATGTCCTGCAGCCTCCTGATTATAGATGTGGTGCACAACACACCGATAATCAAGACTCTACTAGACACGGTCTGTAGACACTTTCCGAGGACTAACTGCTCTGATACCACTTTTGTCACGACCCGAACCCGGCTCGCGATCGGTGCCCTACCCAGGCACCTTTACGTATACATCGTAGATAATCACGAACATACATAAACTTAACAGGAAAATAAATAACAGGTTAGCCGATAAGGCTACCTTCCTAGATACATAAACTACGTAACACCAAAATCAGTTACCTTTTTTTCTTCTTTACACAACCCAATCCACAAGATATGACTACAGACCTCTAAGAATTTTTGGCATAACAACTGTGACGGGACAGGGCCCCGCCATACCCCTGAATATACATAAACCTACAACTTCAGGGAACCGTACTAAAAGACAAAGCCTCCGGAGAAATGGAGCTTTCCAAGAACTGAACAGTGATCCTAAGAGTGCGGATCAGCAAGCTATGTACCTCCACCTGCGGCATGAACGCATCCCCGGCGAGGTCGATTTAAATATGTACTAAGTATGTGAAATCAAAATATCAGAATGAAATCATAATGCTATATAAAGTCGAGACATGTATGATAACCAAAATAATAAAGACATCTGGCCTTGCCAAAGTGAAAGTAATGAAAGTCGCTTTACCTTTTAAAGACTATTTCAACACATGAACAATAGTCACATGCGGCTACTGACGCAAGCCCTCAAATATCATAGCGCGTCTGGAATCCCCATCACTGCCGACAACCATAAGTGTAAAATATAACCATGTGACGCGCCCGTGGCATCCCACCTCACTGTCGGCGTACACACATACAATACATATATATATATATCTCATGCCCGTGGAATCCCATATCACCGTCGGTACGTCCAAGTAAACTTACACCAAGACAGCCGGCCCTCCAACCGAGAGTCGCGGCAGCGTAAAAATATAATACTTGCACTCAAAGGCTATCACCAGCACACAGAGGCAAGTTCATAAAATCTTTAGACTTTCATTTTATATACTCAAGGCACTTTCTTATTACATAAAAAATCTGGGAATTTAACCCAAAGTACTATGTACTTCCATTCTTTTCAAAAGACTCCTTTTCATATAAATCCGAAGATACTAACACCCGTAGTATCAAGGCTTGTTTACATTTCACATAACTCACTACACTTTTAGAAATACATTTCTCGACTTCTAAATCAAGTGACCCTTACTTTAAAGCTTAAGCAAGTGATACCTTTAAATCAAATTGCCTTTCCTTATTTCAAGTCATTATTTGTTTACATTACTAGAGAAAACCATTCTCTTAACCTTTCATAAAGTTATTATAACCAACTTCCCATAAAGTCGTTATACTAACTTTATGCCTTAGACTAATTCATTCTTTTTATAACCAAGAGACTTATACTTTCAAATCAAGTTACATAACTTTTAAAATACTTCAAGTCTCTTAACTTTAGAAATCAAGTTTCTTAACTTAGAATTTCAAGTCTCTTATCTTAAGAATATCAAGAAATCCATACTTTCCAAATCAAGTATTCTATACTTTTAAATCAAGTCATTTCTTCCTTTAAGAATCAAGTCCCATAACTTGAAAAAATAAAGTTTCTTAACCTTTTAAGAATTCAAGGTTCATAGTCTTAAAACTTCGTACGTAAACTCTTTAAGTTAAGTAACATATACTTTCATGCGTTGTAAATAGGTTATACTTGTTTATAACGATCTTATTAAAGCAGCCATGATCTAGAAAATGTAATACAATTTTGTCTTATCTTAGTTTCTATGCAGATGGAGGATTCTACTCATTTTAGTTTAATTGATTGTCGATACATTTTCTTTTATTAGCGCTGCAGTGGCTTGTTCGATACTTATTCTCATTCGTGCAGTAACTTAGCAAAGTCAACTTGACTCCAAATACCTCCTAACGACTCTTACCAATATCCCCCACAAGACTTGGTAAGAACTTAGGATAACTTAGACATAACTTTCACATAGAGTAAAACAACATACATACCTCTTAACTTCTAAGAGTAGAAGGAATCATGAAATAACACCACATGTATATTTCATACATAGAATCATGCCAAAAGGAGGAAGAGGTTCACATACCTCGCGACGATTATCGACAAGTAGCAAAATGCTCCAAAGTACTTCAACCTTGCTAGCTATTCCATCCTTTTTTTGGAATACACTATACGTAGTACTTCAACCTATAATGGATATAATACGTCTATTAACCTCTAGCTTCAAACGTAGAATATTCTAAGTGAAAAGTCACCAAATTCTACGGAAAATCGCCCAGCACTTCCTTTCTTTCTACATACTTTTCCACCTTTTTCAAGGCCCGAATTTCAATAACCAAACGCCACATTTAAGGCCCAACAATTCAGCAATACAAAGGGGATGACACGCCTAATAGGACGTGTAAAATTCTGCCCCACAATCAATATAAAACTGTCCATTCCTTAAGGCATATTTTCGGCAAAACACTATCCATAACAATATCAATTTCCTTACAATTCCTTTTTCAATCCAAGTTGTTATTCCAATATGTTATATACATAATAACAATTACAACAACTATAAATCCTTTCTTCCATAACATGCGACGATTGTAACTATCAACCAAATTAATTACAACATTAATGGCTAACTTGTCCATTTTCGGTTTTAACACGTCGACATGATCCAAATCTTTTCAAACTTCATTCTATATACCACATGCTTATTTCTTAACTACTATAACATGTAATCTTTAATTACATTTAGAAGATAAATATTTTACCTCAATAAGCCCTAATAATGTCCAAGCGTAAAAGTTGATCCTTAGCGACTTTTAGCTCCTCTTCTTATGTTCCAATCCGCTCCAAGAACTCCTTAGAAGCTCATGAAGAACTCCTCTTCAAGTTCCATCTTCAAAGTTGAAGAACACCTTAGGGTTTCGCCTTGCGACTAACGTAAAAACATCGTTTTTACGAGATCTTTCTACTGAGATATCCTTGCAATACCCCTAGGAACCTTAGGTTAAAGTCTTGTGAATTATGGACAACAATTGGAAATTTTTTGTGTGGGAAAAGCCTTAAAGCCGAGAGCAACATCAAGAGCACAAGGTTTTCTCAATTGTTTTTGTTGGAAGACTTGTCTTGCTACTAGTGTGCTTATATAACACATTGGATGGTCTAGATTATAACACTTGTTAGGTTGGGATGAAAGAGATCAAGCCAAGTGGCTCTTTGACTTAGTCAATTATCTCAAGCTATTAGCTTGCAAGACTTGATCTTCTACATAGGTCAATGACCATAATACCCTTGGTCAATTTCGTCCAAGACCATATGGGGGGGGGGGGTGCCACGTGTCGCCATCCCATTTGTCCATAAAATTTCGTAACCCTCGTGGGCCCCACAAAACGTAAAATTTCTCGGGTAGGCCCCACGTGACCAAATTCGTAAAAATAAATTTCCATAATGATAATACATTCCATTATCCTCAAATAATGCATTTTGAGAATCAAATTCTCATCAACGAACATTTTTCCTTTCCGACGTTCGGAAGATTTTCCTTTGGAAAAACAATTCTTTCTTTCGTACAATTTTTCAAGTCTTGATTCCTCACGTCCATTCTCTTATACATGTCCTGAAATTTCGGGGTGTAACAATCATGTACCAAACACATATAATGAACCTTCGTTTTAGACAAACCTAGGTACCAACAAGTCATGTACCATACACATAATGAACTATCACTTTAAAACTCAAGGCACTTTCATTTCATGTACTATATTAAGGACTTAATCATGGAACCGTTATAACATCTTTCATTTTAGAAAACTAAAACACTACCACATCTTTCCTTTTAATACAACCAAGACATTATCACGTCATGTAAGGGAGTTGAACCCAAAGTACTACGTACATTCACTTCTTTACAAGAAGACTCAAATCATGAAATGTTAGGGGATTAAACCCAAAAGTACTACATACATCTATTCTTTATAAAAAGAATTATTTCATGAAATTTTAGGGAGTTGAACCCCAAGAATACTTTTGCTATCAAAATCAAGTTACATACACTTTTAAACTTAAGTAACTTATACCCTTAACACCAAGAACTTCTTCTTTCAACATTAAGTCATTTATTCTCTTTAAATCAATCAAGTAACTTATACCTTTAAATCAAGTTACTTCTATTCTTTAAAATCAAGTAAGCTTGTACCTTTCAAATCAAGTATTATAACTTTCAAAATAAATCAAATCTCTTAACTCTAGAAATCAGGTCCCATAACTTGAAAAATAAAGTCTCATAATCTTTTAAAGAAATCAAGTCCCATAACTTGAAAAATAAAGTCTCATAATCTTTTAAAGAAATCAAGTCTCATAACTTTAAATCAATTAATTTACTTCAAATAAATCAAGTCACATAGACTCACCAAAATCAAGTCACACAGGCTTTCCAAATAATCATGTCAAAAGAAGGAAGGATAGTTCACATACCTCGTGACGACTAACCAACACGACAAGTAGCAATACGCTCCAATGTACTTCAACTTTATCGGCTATTCCTCAAGCCAAGTAGAATATGCTATACGAAGTACTTCAACCTAAAATGACAATAACACTTCTATCAACTTCAAGCTTACTAGTGTAAGCCATATACCAAATAATGGCCCTCTAATTCTACGGAAAATTGGGCGGCACTTCCTTTGTTTCTACGTACTTTTACACCTTTTCCAAGCCCCGAATTCATCAACCAACAAGCCACATTTAAGGGAATAACCAACAGTTAACTAAAGGGGATTACACGCCTAACTTGACGTGTAAAATTCTGCCCCACAATCACATTAAAACAATCCACAATAATAGTCCATAAATAAACAACATTAAGGGTATAATGTGAAGCCTTTAACACCCTTACTCTTTAGGACTTTCATTAACCATTTATCCACATTAAACATACATGTTGGTGGATGATTTTCCAGCAGTTTTATACCACAAAACAGTCCATCAAAACTGCATAACGATACCCCACAGTTTTAGGCAAATCTCGGCCAATAACTACAATCCAACTACCCTTTCCGTAATCCCTTTTAATCTAATTCGAATTCCAAAATTTTCATATAAGTTATAACAACTTATTAAAAATAATATTACTCCATTATAACATGCAATAGGTGATGTTAATAACGACAATAACCAACGAAACTCGATAATCACCAAACCTGTCCATTCACGGTTTTAGCCCCAAAAATGGTTCAAACACTTTTTATTCTTCATTTTTTTAGCAAAATCTCATCCATACATTATAGCAATATGTAATAACCAATTACTTTAAAAGAAGAAGGACTTTTACCTCATTTTGTGAACAAAAACGCCCCAAAACAGTCCGGTCTTTATTGGTCCGCAGTTTTCGTTTCGCTCCACTTCTTCAAGATCCAATCACATATATGTATGCCCTACAACCTTAGGAGCAACTTCTCTTCACGTTTCGCTTCCAAAAAGTTGACAAAAACCTCTAGGGTTTCATCACCATTTTCGGCCAACACACAAACTAGGAGGTTCTTGGAGAGTTAATTTGGTTTAACACTTGGTTAGGGACCTTAATCTTGGAGATAAAATAATTTAATCACACTAGGTGTTCTTGAGCTCAAAGGAGAGAAATATGAGAGCAATATTTGGCTAAGTGTAAAGTAAATCCAAGTCTTTCAAGACTTGGATAGATATAACCAAGTGGAGTGGGCCCCACAAGCCACTTGTCCTCAAAATATCTAGAGAGAGTCAAAGTCTTCCAAGACATGTGGGGTGACACGTGTTACCCTCCTATAGGTCCATAATTAATAATTCTTCACAAAATAGTAATAAATCTCAAGACTTGGAGAAATCATCTTATTTCCGGTGGGCCCCGCGAAATTGTGAAATTTTGGCGGGCCCTATTTTATTAGCTCCAAGCCTTCATAATCATATACTAGGCCCACATATCAAATTTGGGTCGAATCCGACCCCTCGTGAAGAAATTACGACGTCACGTTCGTCGTGACCAAACTTTTTCCTTAACGAAAATGTACCTACACTTTCTTTCCGACTTTCAAACCTTATATTCTTAGTCACGTTCTCACTTATGAGCCATGGAATAACGGGGTGTAAAAAAAGCCCCTTTAATCTCAGCATCCGTGACATCTCTAATAAGATTATCCTCTTGATCCGCCGAAAGGCAATTTCCCCCGGAGATGACGCCAATATCAATAAGTTCACAAGCGTCACTAGTTCCAAGTAACCCATTATAGTACTTGATGAATTCCGCCGCAACTTGGTCACCATAGTTTGTAATAGAACCATCACTCTTGGTAGCGGCCGCAATGAATTCCTTTTGGAGTTGCGCTTGACCATACCATGAAAGAACTTAGTGCACCTATCACTGTGCTTGAGATGCTCGCATTTGGCAAGATGTTTAAGGAAGCTCATCTCGGCGTCAATAAAGACCATGGACTTGTTCCTGAGCTCGGTAACCCTCGTGTGTAAGTGGTCAAGATGCGGGTTGCTCAAAGAATCCTGTTGAGCAATATCCAGCTCATCCTTTGCCCTTTTGACCTGGGAAGAGATATGAGAGAAGTCCTTCTCATTGAGCTACTTCAAGGGTTCTTTGAGGCTAAGTAATTTCTGGCATACCCGGAATTAAGCATTGCTGTCAAAATTCTGCTCCCAAGCATCCGTCACAATCCTTCCAAAGTGCTCATGGGTAGCCCATATGTTGAAGAACTTGAAGGGTCTATTATACATTCTCGGACGATCCAAGATAGTGACTATGCACGGCGTATGGTCCGAGAAGGGCCAGGACCGACGGAAATGTGCATTTCCATATCAACCCGCTTGTAACCAATGGGTGTCATGACCCGACCTCGGACCCGTGACTGGTGCCTTACCCCGGGCACCCTTGTGATACAACATCAGAGAAAACCAGTGAAGTAAATCACGACTGACCAAGCTCGCGCGGGTGCCCTACAGGCACCCCTCTCGGTATACATCAGAGAATAGCAGCGGAACATACACAACTGATAAAATGCTTAAACATAAAATAACAACAGGCTAGCCGATAAGGCCACCTTCCGTAAACTATACAAATAAAATAGTACATTTTTTTTCTTTACAACCCAAACCACAATGTGACTACAGACCTCTAAGAATAACAACTCTGGCGGGACAAGGCCCCGCCATACCCCTGAATGTACAACAACCGACAATACCAGGGATAAGCCTCCGGAATAAAGGAGCTTCTCAACAGCTGAACAGTGATCCTAAGAGTGAGGATCAGCAACCTGTACTCTACCTGCGGCATGAACGCAGCCCCCCGAAGGAGGTCAGTACAACATGTACCAAATAAGTGGCCAGAAATCAGTAATGAAATCATAAGTCTATAATAAAACTGGAGACATGTATGATAGCTCAATTAACAGTACACTGTGCCTTACTAACAATGAGAGTAAATAAGAGTATACTTACAACATAAAAATAGGAAGCTCACGATCAAAGCAGGACCACCCGCCCGCAGTATCATTAAGCAATCCTACTCCTGGGACTATTTCACCCGCATAGGTCGTGTGGACCCGCATGAGGTATTCCTCGCATGGGACTATTTCACCCGCATAGGTCGTGTAGACCCGCATGAGGTATTCCTCGCATAGGCTGTATCCGCCCGCATGAGACTATTTCACCCGCATAAGCCCTTACGGACTCGCATGAGGTATTCCTCGCATCGTGGGTAGCAAATCCACGGAATATGCAAATGCCACAAACCCGGGTAATGACCCCGTAATGAATAACATACTACTAGCACAAACCGGCTATCACACATAACATAAGCACTACCGACTTATCATACATAACATAAGCACTACCGGCTTATCATACAATATATAAGCAAGTTAAGAAATCCCCTAACTTCTTATTAGTCTTATACATGTACACTCTCATTTTTAGTTTACTTAAGGCACTAACATGTCATTATAAAAATCCGGGAATTTAACCCAAAGTACTACGTACTTCTACTCTTTTAAAATGACTCTTTTTCATACGAAACTTCCAAGATACTAATAACCATAGTATTAAGTCATAACTACTTTTCGAGACAAGTCACAATACCTTTTTAGATAAAATACATTTTCAGGCTTCTAAATCAAGTGACTTCTTTCTTTTAAAACCTTAAGCAATTGATGCCTTTAAATCAATTTGTCTTTCGTTATTTCAAGTCATTTAACATACTTAAATTACTTAGAGTAAACCACTCTTTTTAACTTTCCATAAAGCTATTATAACCAACTTCTCATAAAGCTGTTATACTAACTTTATACTTTAGAAACTTACATACTTCTTTATAACCAAGAGACTTAAACTTTCCAACAAAACAAGTATCAACAATACTTTCAACATACTTAAAGTCTCTTAACTTTTGAAAACCAAGATATCCTTAATATTTAAACAAGTGAGTTAATTCCCTAACTCAACCAACTTGGACATTCTTAAAATAAGCCAAGGATATCAAATAGACTAGATTGTCAAAATCTTGTACGTCTACCGTACTATACATTTACAACTTATTCATGCTCAAGAGATAAGAAAGTTCCACATACCTCTTCGGTTTAATCCACTTGCTAAGTCCAATTCGCCGTACGTAGTATGTCAACCTATAATGACCATAATACGTCTATTAACTTCTTACTTCAAACGTAGAATATTCCAAGTGCAAAGTCACTAAATTCTACGGAAAATCGGACAGCACTTCCTTTGTTTCTACATACTTTGCCACCTTTTTCAAGGCCGAATTCAATAACCAAACACGCCACATTTAAGGCTCAACAAAGTAGTTAACAATAGGGGATTACACGCTTAATCAAGACGTGTAAAATTCTGCCCCACAAATGATATCAAACTAATACAAACTACTTAGGCCAATTCGGCAACATTGAGATACAATAACACCAATTCTTATCCAATTTCCTTTTCAATCCAAGTTGTTAGCATAACATGATATCAAGTCGCAATCGATTATAACTACTATAATCTTCAAGTAAGTAACATGCGACGATTCTAATTAACGACCAAATTGTAATTCAACTTCAAATGGCTTATATGACATTTCGGATTTTAGGCTACAACAATCCACAACACTTATAAAACTTCAACACATATACTTCATGCTAGCAAACCTGTAAGGCTAACAACAATATATAATCTTGTAACACTTTAAGAGACAAGATGATTACCTCAACGAGTCTTAGTCCAACTTCAAATCCGAAGTCGCTCCCTAGAAACTTAGAGCCTCTTCTTGACACTTCAATCTGCTACTTGAGACCCTTAGAATAACACAAACAAATTTCCTTCAATCTTCCCAACAAAACCTAGAAAAGCAACTAGGTTTCATCTTGCGACTAATACGAAAACTATCTTTTTTCGGGATTTTTCTATTGAGATACCCTTACAATACACTTAGGAACCTTTGTTTAAAGTGGGGAGATTATTGGACAACAATTTTTTTTTCCTTTTCATTCTTGATGAACCCGAGAGCACCTTGTATTGTTCATCCAATTTTCTTGAAAATTTGGCTAAGTGTGGAGCTTGTCTCACTACTAGTACTACTATATAGAACAATGGAGGGTCAAGATGTGCACAAATGTGTGTCTTGGATGAAGTTCTTTTAAATATCAAGACATGTGGTCCCATTGACTAAGTCAACATTGTCAAGCTTTACTACTTGCAAGACTTGTCTTTCTAACAATGGTCAAATGACCCTTTTGCCCATGCCTAATTTCGTCCAAGGCAACATAAGGGGGGGTGACACGTGTCACCCTCCCGTTCGTCGCAATATTTCATTTTCCGACAAATTCCAAAATTCTGATAAATTTTTACTCGTCTCAAATCTTAACATTTTGAGTTCTTACGTACGTTCTTATAAACATATCCTGGAATTTCCGGGGTGTAACATTCTTCCCCCCTTAGAAACATTCGTCCCCGAATGTTCTTTTGGGAGTCAAACTTAAAAATAGCGACATAATCTTTTTTTACAACCCCTACATACCAATAATACCACACGAGACCACATAACAATACTCATACTAAAAGGTCAAGCTGAACCCCATGTGTCAACGTCGGTTATCTGCATAAAGCTTCTGCTGACTCTAAGCTTACTAATAATCTTTCCCGGATAAGCTTCGCCTTATCCACGGCCAGAATCAAGTCGACCAAATAATCAACCTCGCCTATGTCGAACCATCCAACCGGCGATCTACACTTTCTTACATACAAGGCCTCATACAGGGCCATCTGAATACTGGAAGGGTATTTGTTATCGTACGTAACTCAACGAGAGGTAATTAACCCTCCCGGCTATTTCTAAAATCAAGAACACATGCCCGCAACCTATCCTCAAGTGCCTGGATAGTACGCTCTGCCTCGCTCGATGCGAGGTGTAATGAAACACGAGACTCACTGTGTCCTAAAACCCTTCTCAAAAACCTCGAAGTTATACATGTCGAGCTCATCTGCGACATCATAAACGTAGGAACCCGTGCGGCCTCACAATCCTCGCTATAAAAGCTAGCATGAACCTCGGTAGAGCAAGTGGTCCTAATCGGAAGAACACGGTGGTTTAAATCGACCTATTTACCATGACCCCCAGGGGGGGTCGCACTTCCTCTGAGTACGATGCCACCCTGTAACAAGATCCATTTTAATTACCTCCCATGTCTAAGTCGGGGTCTAAATCGCCTGTAATAGCCCACTGGGCTTCTGGTGTTCAACCATGACCTGCTACTAATTCGGATATTAAGCAACAACTCTGCTACGTCCCTTTTCCGGTCATCTTACCCATACATACATCTGAGGTCACGACACAACTTAGTCGACCCCGAACAATTTGAGCAATAAGCACTGCGTGCCTCCCCTAAAACCTGCTGACTAGTCCTGCAGCACCGGGTACACACAATCTATCCTCATATCACAGCACCTCATCCGGTGCTACTCAAACAGGCTCTTCTCTTCTCGGAGAGCCGTATCTCGATACCGTATCATAACTGGATCCTCATACTGTCGCCTCTTTACCTCCTCAACGACGGAAGACTCGGCAACCTCTCGGATCTAAACTTCATTAACCTTGGAAACAAATAATCGAACCCCTAGGCTCGGTAACTGAAGAATCTCACGGACCACGTCCAGTCTATCTGGATGCCCATCTGGCATACTACCCTTAGATCCGCGACTAAGAGTATCTTTAACTGTATTGGCTTTCCCTGGGTGGTATAGGATATCGATATCACAATCCTTGAATAACTCTAACCACCGTCATTGCCGCCAAATTCTCACGCCTCAGTCTGCAGATATACCGGAGGCTTTTGTGGTCTGCACAAATATCCACATGAAGTCTATATATACGTCATGCCCCCAAATCTTCAAGGCATGATTTAACTGCCGCCAACTCTAAATCGGAAGTGGCGTAATTTCCTTTCCTGCTTCCCTAACTACCGGGAAAACATATGCTCTATCCTTATCGGGTTGCGTCAGCACACAACCTAGCCCAACACCCAACGTGCTATCATAATAACCTAACCCTCTAGTCTTTCGGGAGGAGTTAGAACTGTAGTCGAGTCAACTTATCTTCCAACAACTGGAAGCCTTTCTCATTCCTGCGAAATATTCGGGTATCCTTAATCTCACTTATGGTTCCTGTTTCCCTTTCTCTGTTGCAACCAAACTTGGTCACTAAACTTAGATTTGATTCCTTTGCTTGCCCCATGGCTAAGACTTCCTGTCAATCACAATTTAGGGGGGGGGGGATTTCCTTGATCTCGTAAAGTAGTAACCCGATTTTTCCTTTCCCAGTTTGTAGAGCCTATAGCTAGGTGTTACCACATTTCCTCGAAATGTTCTTACTTCCCATTATTTTACTAATGGTCTTTACACTAGTCTGGGGTAGTCATATCTCGTGCAACTTACATAACCATAGTCGTATTCTCTTTTATCATTCTGGTCATAACCTTACCTTATGCTTATTATTAACAAAAGTATTTCTATCTTGTTTCATAATCATACAGTTTCATATATGCATACTACCTGCATTTTTATCCTTACGACACTTCCTCGACCATTTCGTAACGTCGTTCTTAATTACCCCAACACAATACTTTTCCCACGGTTATCTAAAACTGTAACCTATGGCATGACGATACTGAAGACCTTACCAGTCTCCTATCCTTCGTCTAACAATCATGGGTACACATAACCCCATAATACGTAAAACTGTCCTTATGTGGGGGAGAGAACTTATCTTCACTAAATAAACTTTCCTTGGAGGCGCAACCCTAATCACAGGGTCCTCTTGCGGTCCAGTAAATATCTAATCATCACGCACCGCCTTTAAGTTCGTGTAGATTTTCCAACCTACCAAAGATGCCCTCAGCTTTCCGCCGGCAGCACTCGTACTTATTTTATTCTTGCCTTGCACATTTTCCTGAAATTATCCGGAAGGTCGTGGCCCTGACCGCCATACCAAACTAACTCCAAGTACCTCCAAGGGCACTTAACATAAATTCCTTCAAATTCAATTATTACTTACTTTCTGCGTCAATTTACCTCAAATGAACAAGTCACACAGACTTATAAAGAAAAACAATGATGCCAAAGAAGGAAGGATAATTCACTGGTTACTACCACTTCTCTTCCTTTACACTGGATAATCAGCTTACCAGAAAACTGGAATCGAGCCAATCTCTCTCTGCAGTCAACGTTGGCATAACAAGAGGCCAACTAGCCCGTACTCATAATGACCTCAACGTCTGTCATAACAGCTCTGCTAGGTCTGCTAGGGTCCAACGACTGTATCGTTACCGGTAATTATTATCTACCCGCTCAGCTACCACCCAACACTCACGGGTGTAGTCACCACGAAAGGTCCTCATGGATTCAGGCTCCATTTCTTTACACTTGGTTGCTCTCTTTCTTACTGGTCGTACTCTTCCCGTACTTCCAAACTTATTCTAGCGTACGTACATAGCCTTCATACTGATTCGGGCCTCCAATCTTTGGAGTTACTATTCTAAACAACATAAGGCCATTTCCGGCTCTCACAACCTGGTTCCGGTGGAACACGTCCACGAACCCGTAAAATGATTAACTAAACTTGGGCCTTGCACCCTCGTGACCCTGTCACGTAGCGGGACTACTACCAACTGATCCCATTTCATTTCAAGCTATGGGGCGACCCTTAATAGGTCCCCAACCCGACTCGGCGTCGTATTTAACTCTTTTCCTTGGTCTGTCTTAACTTTTTACTACCCGAGAAGGCCTTATATACCTAAGGTCTCGGTGGTTATCACATTCTTAGGCTCGCAATTTTCATGCTCCATGCCTACCTTATCAGTCCCCCCGTAAACGGGTACAAAACTTATCGTAATACCATAATCGTGTTGTCTTGACCACAACAACCATACTTACTCCATACGGATCTCACCCGTACCATTCTCGAAATCCTACTACGTAGCTCAATCTATTAACATAGTCTTCCATTAATTCCCTTAATAATAACTTCTTAAGGGTCCCTTTTCTTCTCAGACAGCTCATCATTTCCTAATTATCTCAAATTAGCACGTAAAACCTTGCTGAGAGCCCATTAACTGTTCATACCTTCCCGGTATTTTTAGTCCTTACCAATTCCTGGTAATACATAATCATTCTAGGCAACACATATGTGACACTCATACATAAATCCGTATAGCTGTATGTCACAATACCAACTATACTACTAATATTACCAACCTGGATACGCAATCCACATAATTTTTCCTGGGTCATCACGCTTTACTCGTGTTGCAAACAACATAACTTGTTAGGGAGACGACCACTAACCACACAGTTTCTATCGCACGATCTTAGAGTGAAAAGAATGAAACCAATCCTAAATGTCCTGCAAACCTCCGGTTATAGATGTGGTGCACAACACACCGATAACCAAGACTCTACTAGACACGGTGCAGTAGACACTTTCCGAGGACTAAGCGCTCGATACCACTTTTGTCACGACCGACCCGGGCGATCGTGCCACTACAGGCACCCTCTCAGATACATCGAGAGAATAGCAAATGAACATACACAATGATAAAATGCTTAAACATAAAATAACAATGACTAGCCGATAAGGCCACCTTCCGTAAACTATACAAATAAAGCAATACATTTTTTTCTTTACAACCCAAACCACAATGTGACTACAGACCTCTAAGAATAACAACTCTGGCGGGACAGGGCCCCGCCATACCCCTGAATGTACAACAACCGACAATACCAGGGATAAGCCTCCGGAATAAAGGAGCTTCTCAACAGCTGAACAGTGATCCTAAGAGTGAGGATTAGCAACCTGTACTCTACCTGCGGCATGAACGCAGCCCCCCGAAGGAGGTCAGTACAACATGTACCAAATATGTGAAGCCCGAAATCGTAATGAAATCATAAGTCTATAATAAAGCGGAGACATGTATGATAGCTCAATTAACAGTACACTGTGCCTTACTAACAATGAGAGTAAATAAGAGTATACTTACAACATAAAAATAGGAAGATCACGATCAAAGCAGGACCACCCACCCGCAGTATCATTAAGCAATCCTACTCCTGGGACTATTTCACCCGCATAGGTCGTGTGGACCCGCATGAGGTATTCCTCGCATGGGACTATTTCACCCGCATAGGTCGTGTAGACCCGCATGAGGTATTCCTCGCATAGGCTGTATCCGCCCGCATGGGACTATTTCACCCGCATAAGCCCTTACGGACTCGCATGAGGTATTCCTCGCATCGTGGGTAACAAATCCACGGAATATGCAAATGCCACAAACCCGGGTAATGACCCCGTAATGAATAACATACTACTAGCACAAACCGGCTATCACACATAACATAAGCACTACCGGCTTATCATACATAACATAAGCACTACCGGCTTATCATACCATATATAAGCAAGTTAAGAAATCCCCTAACTTCTTATTAGTCTTATACATGTACACTCTCATTTTTAGTTTACTTAAGGCACTACCATGTCATTATAAAAATCCGGGAATTTAACCCAAAGTACTACGTACTTCTACTCTTTTAAAATGACTTTTTTTTCATACGAAACTTCCAAGATACTAATAACCATAGTATCAAGTCATAACTACTTTTCAAGACAAGTCACAATACCTTTTTAGAAAAATACATTTTCAGGCTTCTAAATCAAGTGACTTCTTTCTTTTAAAACCTTAAGCAATTGATGCCTTTAAATCAATTTGCCTTTCGTTATTTCAAGTCATTTAACATACTTAAATTACTTAGAGTAAACCACTCTTTTTAACTTTCCATAAAGCTATTATAACCAACTTCCCATAAAGCTGTTATACTAACTTTATACTTTAGAAACTTACATACTTCTTTATAACCAAGAGACTTAAACTTTCCAACAAAACAAGTATCAACAATACTTTCAACATACTTAAAGTCTCTTAACTTTTGAAAACCAAGATATCCTTAATATTTAAACAAGTGAGTTAATTCCCTAACTCAACCAACTTGGACATTCTTAAAATAAGCCAAGGATATCAAATAGACTAGATTGTCAAAATCTTGTACGTCTACCATACTATACATTTACAACTTATTCATGCTCAAGAGATAAGAAAGTTCCACATACCTCTTCGGTTTAATCCACTTGCTAAGTCCAATTCGCCGTACGTAGTATGTCAACCTATAATGACCATAATACGTCTATTAACTTCTTACTTCAAACGTAGAATATTCCAAGTGCAAAGTCACTAAATTCTACGGAAAATCGGACAGCACTTCCTTTGTTTCTACATACTTTGCCACCTTTTTCAAGGCCGAATTCAATAACCAAACACGCCACATTTAAGGCTCAACAAAGTAGTTAACAATAGGGGATTACACGCTTAATCAAGACGTGTAAAATTCCGCCCCACAAATGATATCAAACTAATACAAACTACTTAGGCCAATTCGGCAACATTGAGATACAATAACACCAATTCTTATCCAATTTCCTTTTCAATCCAAGTTGTTAGCATAACATGATATCAAGTCGCAATCGATTATAACTACTATAATCTTCAAGTAAGTAACATGCGACGATTCTAATTAACGACCAAATTGTAATCTAACTTCAAATGGCTTATATGACATTTCAGATTTTAGGCTACAACAATCCATAACACTTATAAAACTTCAACACATATACTTCATGCTAGCAAACATGTAAGGCTAACAACAATATATAATCTTGTAACACTTTAAGAGACAAGATTATTACCTCAACGAGTCTTAGTCCAACTTCAAATCCGAAGTCGCTCCCTAGCAACTTAGAGCCTCTTCTTGACACTTCAATCCGCTACTTGAGACCCTTAGAATAACACAAACAAATTTCCTTCAATCTTCCCAACAAAACCTAGAAAAGCAACTAGGTTTTCATCTTGCGACTAATACGAAAACTATCTTTTTCCGGGATTTTTCTATTGAGATACCCTTACAATACACTTTGGAACCTTGGTTTAAAGTGGGGAGATTATTGGACAACAATTTTTTTTTTCCTTTTCATTCTTGATGAACCCGAGAGCACCTTGTATTGTTCATCCAATTTTCTTGAAAATTTGGCTAAGTGTGGAGCTTGTCTCACTACTAGTACTACTATATAGCACAATGGAGGGTCAAGATGTGCACAAATGTGTGGCTTGGATGAATTCTTTTAAATATCAAGACATGTGGTCCCATTGACTAAGTCAACATTGTAAAGCTTTACTACTTGCAAGACTTGTCTTCCTAACAATGGTCAAATGACCCTTTTGCCCATGCCTAATTTCGTCCAAGGCAACATAAGGGGGGGGGGTGACACGTGTCGCCCTCCCGTTCGTCGCAATATTTCATTTTCCGACAAATTCCAAAATTCCGATAAATTTTTACTCGTCTCAAATTTTAAGATTTTGAGTTCTTACGTACGTTCTTATAAACACATCCTGGAATTTTCGGGGTGTAACATAAACTCATAAACAAGAAACAATATAAAATGTGAAACAGGCTAACCCAAAATGGCTACCTTTCCGTAAATATAACTATAGCAAAAACTGAACAGTTACATCCCTAACAACCCAATTTATAACAGGACTACAGGCCTCTAAGAGTGTGTAACCACTATGACGGGACAGGGCCCCGTCATACCCCTGAATGTACATAATATCTACAACATCAGGGAGAACTGCATACCAAAGTCAAGCCTCCGAGAAATGGAGCTTCCGACACCTGAGCAAAGATCCTCAGACTGAGGATCCACCACTGCTACCACTACTGCATGACGCAGCGGCAGGAAAGTCGATTACACAATATGTACCAAGTATGTAAAACTGGAAAATACTATAATAATATCATAAGTCTAAAATAAGCTGGAGTCAGGGATGAAAATCAAATTACATTGCACTGTGCCTTACTAACAATGAGAGTAACAAGTATAAACTTTACTGCATAAAAATAGGAGGCTCATGATCAAAACAGGGTCCCTCGCCCGTAGTATCATTAAGCAATCCTACTCCTGAGACTATTTCACCCGCATAGGTCCTGTGGACCCGCATGAGGTCATCCGCCTCACATGGGACTATTTCACCCGCATGAGACTATTTCACCCGCATGGACCCAGTGGGCCCGCATGAGTACAAGCGCCGCACTCGCATCATGGGTAGCAGATCCATGGCATAAGTAGTAACCCGGGGTCTACCCCGTAATAATAATAATAATACGTAACCTAGCACAACCGGCTATCATACATAACATAAGCGCTACCGACTTATCATAACATAAGAAAGTTAAGAAAATCCCCTAACTTCTTATTAACATTATTAATATATCCTCTCATTTTAGTTTACTTAAGGCACTAACATGTCATTTAAGAGAAAATCTGGGAATTCAACCCAAGTACCACATACCTCTAACCTTTTAAGAAAAGACTCATTTCTATATAAAACTTCCAAGATACTAATAATCGTAGTATCAAGTCACGACTACTTTTCAAGACAAGTCACATTTCCTTTTAGAAATATAATAGGCTTCTAAATCAAGTGACTTCATTTCTTTTAAAACCTTAGGCAATTAATGCCTTAAAATCAATTTGCCTTTCACAAATTCAAATCATTTATCCGTACTTATTTTACTTAGAGTAAATCTTTCTTTATTAACCTTCCATAAAGCTAATATAACCACTTCCCATAAAGTCGTTATATCAACTATATACATTAGTCAAATACATTTCCCTATATCCAAGAGACTTATACTTTTAAAACGAAACAAGTATCATATACTTAAAACACTTCAAGTCCCTTAACTTTGAAAACTTAAGACAGCCTTAATACTTTTTAAAGAAATGAGTTAATCCCCTTACTCACCAAAATTGGCCATCCTTAAAAAAAGTAAGGGATATCAAAGCCTTGTACGTCTACCGTACTACATAAGTGCAACTATTCATGCTCAAGAGATAGGAAAGTTTCACATACCTCTTCGGGTCAATCCACTTGCAAGTCCAATATACCACGCGTAGTATGTCAATTTATAATGACCATAATACGTCCATTAGCCTCTATCTTCAACGTAGAACATTCTAATTGAAAAGTCCCTTATTCCTACGGAAAATTGGATAGCACTTCCTTTGTTTCTACATACTTTGCCACATTTTTCAAGGCCGAATTCAATAACCAAAAACGCCACCTTTAAGGCTCAACAATCCAATCAACACAAAGGGGATTACACACCTAACTTGGACGTGTAAAATTCTGCCCCACAATGCTTAATAACTAATACAAACTACAAGGTCCAATTTGGCAATTTTGAGGTATAACAACATAAATTCTCATCCAATTCCTTTTTAATCCAACTTCTTATCCAATTCCTACATGCAATATATCTAAAGGCAACATTGACAACTACATGTCCTTTCTTCCACACATGCAACACAATTTACTAGCAAAAGAGAAAGGATTGTTACCTTAGAGCTTACCCAAATTAGTCCAACAAATTTCACTTGTCTTCTTTCCACAATCACCTCCACAAACCTCCTACAAGCTTGTCAACATGTTTCCTTCTTGCCACATTTTCTGAAATTTTCTCTAGGCTTTGGTTTCTTCTTGAATTTCTAGAGAGAAGGGAGAGGAATTTTAGAGAGAAGGAAGAGCTTTTTTTTAGAGAGAAGAAGAAGCTTTGAAGAATGACCAAGTCTTCAAGACTTGGTCAATAAATAGGACATGCACAAAATCAAATGGGGGGGACACTTGTCACCCACCCATGGCCTCTTTTTTTAAAAAACAGTTCTGTTTTTTCCCAGATTCGCAGAAAACCCGCCACGGCGCGCGGCACTGCGGTAGGCGCGACTCAAACCTCTGCGAACTTTGAACTTCCGGCCAGCGCTGCTTCCGGCGCGCGTACTGCAACTTCAGCGATTTTCCAGATTATCCGCGCGCGACCACTGCGCGGCCGTGGCCTCGACCGATGTTGCTTTTCTGCTCGACTGCGCACAAAACTTGTAACTCCCATAACTTTCTACTCCGATGTCTTATCGACGAACGGTTGGTTGCGTTGGAAACTAGACTCAACGAACTACGTACTAGGCCTTTGAAACACCTAGGAACTCTCAATGTAACGGGAAATAAACCGCCTCAAAGTTGACTAACAACCCGTCCGAAACATTCCGTCAACCCATCATTCTAAAATTTAAGTCTCAATTCCTTTCGTATGTTCTCAAAAGCATGACCTGAACTACGGGGTGTAACATTCTCCCCCCCTTAGAAACATTCGTCCCGAATGTTCCTTCTAGGCTTACTCAAATCACAATATCGACATAGACCCTCTTAACTATTCTTCTTGCAAATAAAGACGCTCCACATGGCCACAACAATACTTAAGCATAATTGCTAAATTTAAAAACTAACAATCAGGAAAGTGGGTTACCTGGAGGTGTAGGGAACAAGTGAGGATACTTCTTCATCATGTCCTCCTCTGCTTCCCATGTCATTTCCTCCCTGTTCTCGTTCCGCCATAAGACCTTGACGGAAGCCACATCCTTTGTCCGTAGTCGCCTAACCTGACGATCGAGTATCGCTATGGGACTCTCCTCATATGATAGCCCCTCTGTCACCTGGACATCACAAATCGGGTGCACTCTAGATGGATCTCCAATACACTTCCGCAACATAGACACATGAAAAACTGGATGTACTGCCTCCAGATCGGATGACAGATCCAACTCATAGGCAACCTTGCCTACCCTACGGACGATCTGGTAAGGCCCAATGTACCTTGGGCTAAGTTTCCCCTTCTTTCCAAATCTCATCACGCCCTTCATGGGTGATACTTTCCGGAAGACCCAATCATCCACCTCAAACTCCAAGTGTCGACGCCGATGATCTGCATACGACTTCTGTCAACTCTGAGCTGACAATAACCGCTCCTGGATAAGCTTCACCTTATCCACTGCCTGCTGAATCAAGTCTGGCCCGACTAACTGAACTTCTCCCACCTCAAACCAGTCTAACGGTGACCTACACTTCCTCCCGTATAAGGCCTCATAAGGCGCCATCTGGATACTAGAATGGTAGCTGTTGTTATATGCAAACTCCACAAGAGGTAAATGATCCTCCCAGCTACCCCTGAAATCAATAACACAGGCCCGCAACATATCCTCAAGTGTCTGGATAGTACGCTCGGCCTGTCCGTCGGTCTGAGGATGAAATGCAGTACTGAGACTCACCTGTGTCCCTAATCCCTTCTGGAAAGACCTCCAAAAGTTAGCTGAGAACTGGGCTCCCCTGTATGAAATGATCGATATAGGCACTCCATGCAGTCTCACTATTTCTCTGATATACAATCTAGCATAATCCTCGGCCGAAAAAGTCGTCCTGACTGGAAGAAAGTGGGCTGATTTCGTCAGCCTGTCGACAATAACCCAGATGGAATCATGCTTCCTCTGAGTGTGAGGTAACCCTGTAATAAAGTCCACATTGATCACCTCCTACTTCCATGTCGGAATCTCTATCATCTGCAACAACCCACCAGGATTCTGGTGCTCCACCTTGACCTGCTGACAATTCGGACACTGCGCCACAAACTCCGCAACATACCTTTTCAGGCCATCCCACCAATATATACACCTGAGGTCATGGTACATCTTAGTCGACCCCAGATGAATAGAGTAACGAGCACTATGTGCTTCCCCCAGAATCTGCTGACGAAGTCCTGCTACATCGGGTACACATAACCTGCCCTCAAATCTTAGCACCCCATCAGGTGCTACCCCAAATAGACTCTTCTCCTCCCGAAGAGCTGTATCTCGATACCGCACCATAATCGGATCCTCATACTGTCGCCTCTTCACCTCCTCGACGATGGAAGACTCGGCGACCTCTCGAACCGGAACTCCATTACTATCAGAACCAACCAAACGGACCCCAAGGCTCGCTAGCTGATGTAACTCGTGGACCATGCCCCTTTTCTCTGGCTGCACACCTGACAGACTACCCATCGATTTGCGACTAAGGGCATCTGCAACTACATTGGCCTTCCCTGGGTGGTATAGGATATCGACATCATAATCCTTAAGTAGCTCCAACCACCGTCTCTGCCGCAAGTTCAGCTCCCTCTGACTGAAGATATACTGGAGACTCTTGTGGTCTGTGTAAATATCCACATGAACTCCATATAAATAATGTCTCCAGATCTTCAAGGCATGAATCACTGATGCCAACTCTAAGTCATGTGTGGGGTAATTCTTCTCATGCTTCCTGAGCTGTCGAGATGCGTGAGCTATAACTTTACCGTGCTGCATCAGCACGCACCCGAGCCCGACACCCGATGCATCACAATAAACCACATATCCGTCTAAACCCTCCGGAAGAGTAAAAACTGGGGCGGTCGTCAATTTATCCTTCAGTAACTGGAAACTCTCCTCACAAGCATCCGTCCACCGGAACATAATCGCTACGAGTCGGCTAGTCAAAGGTCTTTGAAATGGAAGCAAACTTCTCCACAAATCTCCGATAATAACCCGCAAGGCCCAAAAAGCTACGCACCTCCGTTGGTGTAGTGGGTCTAGGCCAAGTCTTGACTGCCTCAATCTTTGTTGTATCAACCCGAATACCATCGACCCCGATAACATGCCCTAAGAAAGCCACTGAAGCCAACCAAAACTCGCATTTCGAGAACTTGGCATACAACTGTCGGTCCCGGAGGACTCCCAATACCGCCCTCAAATGATCTGCATGTTCCTGCTCTGTGCGCGAATAAACCAGGATATCATCAATGAATACTATAACGAACATATCCAAGAATGGCTTGAACACCCGGTTCATCAAATCCATGAATACTGCTGGGGCGTTGGTCAACCCGAAAGACATCACCCTGAACTCATAGTGCCCATACCGGGTCCTGAATGCAGTCTTTGGGATATCTGCCTCTCTAACTCGCACCTGATGATAACCAGACCGCAGGTCTATCTTGGAAAAACACCTCGCCCCCTGCAACTGGTCAAACAAATCATCAATCCTGGGGAGGGGGTATCTGTTCTTGATAGTTACCTTATTCAGCTGCCTGTAATCAACACACATACGCAGCGTCCCATCCTTCTTCTTTACAAATAAAACTGGCGCTCCCCAGGGAGAAACACTAGGCCTGATAAAGCCTTTTTCCAGCAAATCTTTCAGCTGGTCTTTCAATTCCCTCAACTCAGCAGGTGCCATCCTGTATGGTGGAATAGATATCGGTCGAGTGTCTGGCGACATATCAATGCAAAACTCAATCTCCCTCTCAGGAGGGATACCCGGAAGCTCGTCTGGGAATACGTCTGGAAACTCTCTAACAACCGGAACTGACTGAAGGTCTGGTATCTCGGCCTCAGTATCGAATACCCGAACCATATGGTAGATATACCCCTTCCGCACCATCTTCCTAGCCTTGAGGTAAGAAATAAACCTACCCCTCGGCGACGCAGTATTCCCCTTCCACTCGATAACCGGCTCACCAGGAAACTGGAACCGTACCAATCTCTCTCTACAGTCCACATTGGCATAGCAAGACGCTAGCCAGTCCATACCCATAATCACATCGAAGTCCGTCATATCCAACTCTATCAAGTCGGCTAGAGTCTGACGACTGTATATAGTCACTGGGCAAGCCTTATATACCCGCTCAGCTACCACCGAATCACCTACTGGCGTAGCCACCTCAAAAGGTTTTATGGACTCGGGCTCTATCCCTATTCTACCAGCAATATGAGGAGATATATAGGACAAGGTAGAACCTGGATCTATCAAAGCATATACATCACAACATGAAACCAATAATGTACGTGGCGACATCCGTGACGCCTCCCGGTCTCGGCGGTGGACATAACATAAATGCGGTTACGAGGACCGGCTGGGCTGGACCCCCACCACGACCCTGCCGCGGCTGCTGGTCGTGAACACCGCACCTCGGGCGCGACCACCAAGACGAAGATCCAAAGAATCGACTCGCCACCGGTGAACCATAACACTCCCGCTGCCTCTGGTCGGGCAATCTCTCTTCAAATGGCCCTGCTGGCCACAAGAGTAACAAGCTCCTGGAGACACACGACACCCCCTATGATGGTAATCACCACATCGACCACACCGAGGCATAGGTGGCCTCGTCGATCGAAACTCGTTCTTACGGGAACCGAAGCCACGAGCCACTGTCCTACCCTCAATACCACGGGCACGGAAGACGGTGGAGGAGCGCTCTGGACCGGCTAAGGTGCAAATCCGGTCTGCTGCTGAGGTTGTCTACCTCGAAAACTACCAGAGGACCCTGCTGTCCTGGCCCTCTTCTGCTGATATCTATCAATCCGTCGGCCCCTACGTTCCTCACACCCAAGTGCATAAGCCTGCATGCGGGCAATGTCCATGCCCGACTGAAGAGCTACTCCCGTGAAACTCTCTGCTAAGTAATCATCGAGCCCTGTGACATAGCGGTGTACTCTGTCCTCCATGTCTGCCACTAAAGTGGGTACATACCGAGCCAACGAGTCAAATTCTACGTTGTACTCCCGGACCGTCCGCCCACTCTGTCTCAACGTCAGAAATCTATCGGCCCGAGCTCTCCTCATATGCGGAGGCAAGAAATGGCTAAGAAACGCCTCTGAGAACTCGTCCCAAACAGCTGGAAGCGCATGCTCCCCCCGGGACAGTTCCCATAAATCAAACCAGTCAACTGCAGTATCACGCAGCCGATGTGAACCCAATACTACCGAATCTGTCTCCGAGGCCTTGATCATTCTCATGATCCGCTGTAACTGTCGGATAAATTCCTGAGGATCATCCTCAGGCCTCGACCCATAGAACTCTGGTGGGCTGCAACTCAAAAAGTCCTGAAGTCTCGAGCTATCAGATCTGGGGTGAACTACGGGTACAATCGGAACCGCTGTCTCCCGTCTGTCCTCCTGCCTAGCCACGATACTGGCCAATAACTGGGCCATCTCCTTGTAGCCCATATCATCGCTTCCAGTCGTGTATCGAGGCTCAGGTACCGCGGTCTCAGTAGCCGCTGCTGCTGCCCCGAACTCTGCTGGGGCTGGCGACGTCGTGGAACTCGCCGTCTGAAACATCACCTCAGGTAAAGACTGGGCCTGTGCCCTCGTAACCCTCTGCGTCCTACTAGCAGCTGCCTTGCCCTTCTGGGCCGCGGTTGCCTTGCGTGGAGGCATAACTGATACATAAAAATATGTCAGAGGGAGTTCAACCTATAACACAACTCTATTGCACGATCTTAGAGTGAAAGAATGGAAACCAATCCTAAATATCCTGTAGCCTCCTGATTATAGATGTGGTGCACAACACACCGATAATCAAGACTCTACTAGATACGGCCTGTAGACCCTTTCCGAGGATTAACTGCTCTGATACCACTTTTGTCACGACCCGACCTCGGACGTGGATCGTGCCTTACCCCGGGCACCCTTGTGATACAACATCAGAGAAAACCAGCGGAAGTAAACTCATAAACAAGAAACAATATAAAATGTGAAACAGGCTAACCCAAAATGGCTACCTTTTCGTAAATATAACTATAGCAAAACTGAACAGTTACATCCCTAACAACCCAATTATTAATAGGACTACAGGCCTCTAAGAGTGTGTAACCACTATGACGGGACAGGGCCCCGTCATACCCCTGAATGTACATAATATCTACAACATCAGGGAGAACCATACCAAAAGTCAAGCCTCCGGAGAAATGGAGCTTCCGACACCTGAGCAAAGATCCTAAGAATGAGGATCCACCACCTGCTTACCCCTACCTGCGGCATGAACGCAGCCCCCGAGGAAGGGTCGAGACACATATGTACCAAGTATGTAAAATCGAAAATCAGTAATAATATCATAAGTCTAAAATAAGCCGAGTCGTGATGAAAATCAAATTACATTGCATCGTGCCTTACTAACACCGAGAGTAACAAGTATAAACTTTACTGCATAAAAATAGGAGGCTCGTGATCAAAACAGGTCCTCGCCCGTAGTATCATTAAGCAATCCTACTCCTGGGACTATTTCACCCGCATAGGTCCTGTGGACCCGCATGAGGTCATCCGCCTCGCATGGGACTATTTCACCCGCATGGGACTATTTCACCCGCATGGACCCAATGGGCCCGCATGAGTACAAGCGCCGCACTCGCATCATGGGTAGCAAATCCATGGTATAAGTAGTAACCCGGGGTCTACCCCGTAATAATAATAATAATACGTAACCTAGCACAACCGGCTATCATACATAACATAAGCGCTACCGGCTTATCATAACATAAGCAAGTTAAGAAAATCCTCTAACTTCTTATTAACATTATTAATATATCCTCTCATTTTAGTTTACTTAAGGCACTAACATGTCATTTAAGAGAAAATCCGAGAATTCAACCCAAGTACCACGTACCTCTAACCTTTTAAGAAAAGACTCATTTCAATATAAAACTTCCAAGATACTAATAACCGTAGTATCAAGTCACGACTACTTTTCAAGACAAGTCACATTTCCTTTTAGAAATATAATAGGCTTCTAAATCAAGTGACTTCATTTCTTTTAAAACCTTAGGCAATTAATGCCTTAAAATCAATTTGCCTTTCACAAATTCAAATCATTTATCCGTACTTATTTTACTTAGAGTAAATCTTTCTTTATTAACCTTCCATAAAGCTAATATAACCACTTCCCATAAAGTCGTTATATCAACTTTATACATTAGTCAAATACATTTCCCTATATCCAAGGGACTTATACTTTTAAAACGAAACAAGTATCATATACTTAAAACACTTCAAGTCCCTTAACTTTGAAAACTTAAGACATCCTTAATACTTTTTAAAGAAATGAGTTAATCCCCTTACTCACCAAAATTGGCCATCCTTAAAACAAGTAAGGGATATCAAAGCCTTGACGCTCTCGCACTACATAAGTGCAACTATTCATGCTCAAGAGATAGGAAAGTTCCACATACCTCTTCGGGTCAATCCACTTGCAAGTCCAATATACCACGCGTAGTATGTCAACCTATAATGACCATAATACGTCCATTAGCCTCTATCTTCAACGTAGAACATTCTAATTGAAAAGTCCCTTATTCCTACGGAAAATTGGACAACACTTCCTTTGTTTCTACATACTTTGCCACATTTTTCAAGGCCGAATTCAATAACCAAACACGCCACCTTTAAGGCTCAACAATCCAATCAACACAAAGGGGATTACACACCTAACTTGGACGTGTAAAATTCTGCCCCACAATGCTTAACAACTAATACAAACTACAAGGTCCAATTTGGCAATTTTGAGGTATAACAACATAAATTCTTATCCAATTCCTTTTTAATCCAACTTCTTATCCAATTCCTACATGCAATATATCTAAAGGCAAAATTGACAACTACAAGTCCTTTCTTCCACACATGCAACACAATTTACTAGCAAAAGAGAAAGGATTGTTACCTTAGAGCTTACCCAAATTAGTCCAACAAATTTCACTTGTCTTCTTTCCACAATCACCTCCACAAACCTCCTACAAGCTTGTCAACATGTTTCCTTCTTGGCACCTTTTCTGAAATTTTCTCTAGGCTTTGGTTTCTTCTTGAATTTCTAGAGAGAAGGGAGAGGAATTTTAGAGAGAAGGAAGAGCTTTTTTTTTAGAGAGAAGAAGAAGCTTTGAAGAATGACCAAGTCTTCAAGACATGGTCAATAAATCGGACATGCACAAAATCAGATGGGGGGGACACTTGTCACCCACCCATGGCCTCTTTGTTAAAAAAACAGTTCTGATATTTCCCAGATTCGCAGAAAACCCGCCTCGGCACCGCGGCCCTGCAGCCGGCGCCGCGGCGCTGAAACCTCTGCGAACTATCGGAACTTCCGGCACCGCGGCCCTGCTTCCCGGCGCCGTGGCGCTGCAACTTCAGCGATTTTCCAGATTATCCGGCGCCGCAACCCTGCATCCGGCGTCGCGGCGCTGTGTCCCCTGACCGATGTTGCTTTTCTGCTCGACTGCGCACTGAACTTGTAACTCCCATAACTTTCTACTCCGATGTCCTATCGACGAACGGTTGGTTGCGTTGGAAACTAGACTCAACGAACTACGTACTAGGCCTTTGAAACACCTAGGACCTCTCAATGTAACGGGACATAAACTGCCTCAAAGTTGACTAACAATCCGTCCGAAACATTCCGTCAACCCATCATTCTAAAATTTAAGTCTCAATTCCTTTCGTATGTTCTCAAAAGCATGACCTGAACTATGGGGTGTAACAATGGGCGTTAATGAGGGCCCTGTCAAGCTTGCTCAAAGTATTGCTACGGCTGAACGTGAACTCGCAACCCGTCGAAGACAAATCCGTGAGGCTCAAATCCCGACAATAATCAACAATGTCCTTCGTGTCGTAGCTGGAGATGGGTTCCATGTTGAAACGCTCGTCCTCTTTCATAATCATGTTAAAATCACCAAGTACTATAGAAATGTATTCTACAAAGATCGTTATAATGCCCAAAATACTTAGCTAAAATACCTTTGTACTTTCCAAAGACTAGCCACTCGATCACGGGGTCCGTACTCCTCAACTTCTCCCATAACCCCGCCTATCAACAATCGTGAAGCGGTACGAAGGTGACATGGAGCTTCTTGGAGGAGATATCACAAGTAACACCGCAATGAATGGCTTGCGGGTTGATGTCAAGCACATTTAGTAAGACTTTGGCCGGGTTGAATAAAATAAATATCCTCCCCACCGGATGATGGGCAAAGTTATCCAACACCTCCCAGTTGCAAAATTTGGAAGACCAGAAACGATCAAGCAACGTGTTGTTGAGCTTTGATTCCAGGATACCAAAAATGTCAATGTTGTTCTCATGCACCACGGAGCAAATCTCCTTTTGCTTGGAGGAGCGGTACAAAACCCTTATATTCCAAGAAGCAATGATCATTTTGATAACGGAGGGGGAATAGTCCCCTTCGTGCTATCTTCATTAGTGTTAATAGAGCTGGTGCCACCATAAGGTCCCTTTTTTTTTAGTGGGAAGGGTCGTCATTCTTCTCAAAGGTATGGGCAAGCTTTGTCCGCCATTGTTAGCCTTAGATTTCACCCTCGTCCTCACGCCCTCGTGCCCCTCCTCCTTTTTGGTACCTACAGAGTTCCCACCTTTCCCAACCTTAGCCGATGGGCCGAAAGGTTGAGCTTCCAAATCTGTCCGACCCATGCCAACTTCGGTCTGTGTCCTCGCAAGCTGGCCACCAATATCCGCAACTATTGGACTAACCGCTTTGTCCGCAGATTGTCCTACACCTTCAGTATCAATAGGCAGTCCTATGCTAGCCACAATTTGTATCCCCACTGGATGGCCCCCATTTCTGATCGAAATCCCTCCGGCATTCCCCCTTTCTATCCTAGGTTTAGTCCGACATTTGCCAGCCTAGGTTTGGGGCCCCGAAGACTGGCCACCATCAGTCTGAGGATCAAGAATCTGAGCATGTGCGGGCTGATCATCACGGATACAACTCCCAACTGTACCCGCGTCCTTCACAGAAGAGTTCAAATAGGTGTGCACCCCTTGGCCTTCACTATACCGGTACTGGGCTCTCGTTTGCGGTCCTGTACTAGGCGCGGTTTGTGACCCCGTGCTAGTTTTCACCTTCCCTCTCCTCTTTACTTCCGTGAACCCATCATCTGTCATGGCACCCTTATCTTTGCCCGCCCCTGTCTGTGTACCCGAGGGCTGACCTCCCTTATGCTCATCCGAAATAGTAGAGAAATCATAACCTTGCGCAAGGACTGCCTTAATGGCTGATTTAGCTTTGCCATCGACTGCATTTTGCACCAAGATATTACCGTGCATGTCCACAAGCTTCCGGAAGATCGCGGATTATTTAACGACCAGGCTCATGGTGCCCGTGTCATTAGCCATGGAGAATTGTGCCTTCACGTCCTTCACACACGTACCAGCCCCGGTTTGTGGTTCCGATGGTCGGTCATCCGCATAATTAGGATTCCCTTTAGCACCAATTACAATATGAGCATCCACGGGTTGGCCTGAGGGTTGCCGGGTCTCGTCATTGCTTCCCATAGATTCCGGGAGACCCTTATGGTCTCTCGGTGCTGAGTTCCGACCTTTGTCAACCCTGGTTTGTGTCCCCGAAGGTTGACCTCCCAAATCCGCTTTCGCTCCCAAGCACATACCTAAGCCAACCTCTCTCTAAATCACGGGATGACTCTCCATTATTCTTGTCTCGCCAACACTCCCTTTAGTACCAGCGGGGGCCCTAAAGTCACCCGCAATAAAGTTCCAACCTTTTTCAACCCCGGTTTGTGTCCCCGAGGGCTGACCACCCGAATCCGCTATCGCTCCCAAACTCATACACAAGACAACCTCTCTCTGAATCACGGGTTGGATCTCCATTATGCGCGTCTTGCCAACACTCCCTTTCATACCCGCGGGGGCCCTAAAGTCACCCGCAATAAAGTTCCGACCTTTGTCAACCCCGATTTGTGTCCCCGAAGGCTGACCACCCGAATCCGCTACCTCTCCCAAACTCATACCCAAGCCAATCTCGCTCTAAATCATGGGTTTGATATCTAATATGTGTGTCTCGCCAACACTCCCTTTAGTACCCGCGGGGCCCCTATAATCACCCTCAATAAAGTTCCGACTTTTGCCAGCCTTGGTTTGTGCCCCAGAAGACTGGCCACCCACACCCGCAATATCCAAAATCCGACATGTGTCAACCACGGTTTGTGGTGCAAATGGTTGACCCCCTCCTTCTGCATCCTCCAAAATCCGACTTGTGCCAGCCCCGGTCTGTGCCCCCGAAGGCTGGCCACCACATTTAGCATGGCTATAATTCCCGTTAGTATCCGTAGTCACATCTTCCACCTCGGGTGAGTCTAAGTAGGTGTGTACCCCCTTTGCCTTCGCATTGGGGGTTTGTGTCACGCCTTTCCCTTGTACCCGCCTATTAGTGTCGGCGTAATGCTTCTCACAACCCGTAGTGGAGTGCCCAATCATATGGAATTTCTCACAGTAGTCTGGTAGATTTTCATAAACAAGCTTTTGGTCAATGATGATTCCGTCCCAAAGTTTGAGTTCAATAGAATCAAGTGTACCTTTGGAGAGGTCTATCTCAACTAGAGCCCGTGCATATGAGAGAAGATCTTTTTCACTAGTGAGCTTATCGGTTCCAATAGGTTTGCCAATACGTGACAAGATATGACTTAAAGCGTTAACGTTCCAAAGCTCTAATGGAAGGGACGATAGCCTTACCTATATTGGAATTGTACATATCTCATGTTTGTCAAAGGTGAAGCACTGAGGCATGTCCTTCAGTAGAAGTGGAGTGCTATAAACAAAATGTGGCCCATTGGCCATGACCTTCTCTTTGTCAACTTTCGTGCTAAACTTAAAGACGATCCAACCTGAAGCGTGGACATTAAAGCGGTATGCAACTCCCCATGAACGACATAGATTCCTTAATGCCAAGCTCCCCAGGTAGGACCCTGCGAAGTAGCCAACCAAAAGATGCCCAACAGTTTCCGTAAGATCATCCAAATCACCCCTAGGTAAGTCTAGATGGCCCACATTATGGCAATCAGCACCAAAATGTAGACGTTTTCCATTCGAAACATCATGGTTTCCTTTGACTATGTGTTACACCCCGTAGTTACAGGACATGTGTATGAGAGCATACGTGAGAAAACAAGACTTTAAAGTTGGAACGAAAGAAAGAATTGTTTATCCTAAGGAAAATCTTCCGAACCTCGTGAAGGAAAAAGGTTTATTAATTGGAATTTGGTTCTCAAATTTGGTATTTGAGACTTTTTTATTATATAAGAATTATGGAATTTTATTTTCAGATTTGGTCATGTGGGGCCCACCCGGGAAATTTTATGATTTTGTGGGGCCCACAAGGTTTTCGATATTTTGACCAATTATTGAGATTTTGGGAAGATAAAATATTTTGGACCAATATGAGGGTGACACGTGTCACCCCTACATGGGCCCATGGTGGGCGAATTTGACCAAGGTCAAGTGGCCAAGTTGGACACAAGATATTTGTGGGAAGAAATCTTAGCCACACATTTTTTTGAATCCCCACCATTGGTTACTTTATATATATCCATACTAGTAGCAAGACTTCTATTACACTTAGAGAAAAATTTCAAGAACTAGTGTGCATATTGAGAGGCTCTTGGCCAAGCTCCCCTTTGAACAAAAAAATTCTTCATTTGTTGTTGATTGTTACGCCCCGTAATTTTAGGACGAATATACAAGAATGTACGTAAGGAATCAGGACTTTAAAAATTTGTACGAAATGAAGAATTGTTTTTCCGAAGGAAAATCTTCCGAACCTCGGGTAGGAAAAATGTTCGTTAAATGAGAATTGGATTCTCAAATTTGTATTTAAGACTTTTAGAATATCGGAATTTTATTTTCAGAGTTGGATACGTGGGGCCGACCCTGAAAATTTTACACGAGGTTTTCGATATTTTGACGAATTATGAAAATTTCGGGAAATGAAATATTTTAGACCAATGGGAGGGCGACACATGTCACCCTCCACATGGGCTTGTTGGATGAAAATAAATGGACCAAGTCAACTAGACAAGTGGGAGCTTGATATAATTGACCTCATCCTAGCCTTCCATTTGGATTAATCCTAGCCCTTGGTCTCTTTATATATTACTACTACTAGTGCAAGATTAGATCATTTCAACACTTAGAAAAAATTGGCAAGACTTGTGTGCTTGTAGAGGAGCTCTCGGCAATACACATTCCCACACAAACAAATTTTGCAATCTTCCTTCATAATTCACAATACTTAAACCTAAGATCCCTAGAGGTATTCTAAGGATATCCCAACACAAAAATCCCGGAAAAACTACGTTTTTACGTTAGTCGCAACATGAAAACCTAAGGTGTTCTTCAACTTTGAAGTTGGAACTTGAAGAGGAGTTCTTCACAAGCTTCTAAAGGTTGCTTGGAGTGGATTAGAACGTCGAGAAGAGGAGCTAAAGTTGCTAAGTATCGACTTTTGGTTTTGGACTTTATTTGGGCTTAAAGAGGTAATAATCTCCGTCTAGCTATTGTAATTGAAGATTACATGTTGTAGTAGTTGATAAGTGAGCATGTGTGATATAGAATGAAGTTTGAAAAGATTTGGATCTTGTTGAGATGTTAAAACCGAAAATTGGCATGCTAGCCATTAAAGTTGTTAGTCATAATCGTCGCATGTTATTTAAGGAAAAGAATTTAGTCGTTATAATTGATCATGACTTGTATAACATGTTCGAATAAAAACTTGGATTGAAAGAATTGAAAAAGGACGATATGTTGTATTGAATTGATTATTGCCGAAAATGGCCAAGAATATTGGACAGTTTTACTTTAATTATGGGGCAGAATTTTACACGTCCTGTTAAGGCGTGTAATCCCCTTTGAGTTGCTGATTAGTTGCGCCTAAAATGTGGCATGTTGGTTGTTGATTTCGAGCCATGAAAAAGGTGGAAAAGTATGTAGAAACAAAGGAAGTGTTGCCCAAATTTCCGTAGAATAAAAGACTTTACACTTAGTATTATTCGACCTTAAAAAGGCTAGGAATTGATAGACGTATTATGGTTATTATAGGTTAAAGTACTACGTATAGCGTATTCTACTTGAAGGGTGGAATAGCTATCAAGGTTGAAGTACTTTGGAGTATTTTGCAACTTGTCGCTAGTCGTCGCGAGGTATGTGAACCTTTTCTTTCTTTTGATATGATCCTACGTATGAAATAGCCATGTGATATTATTTCGTGATTCCTTCTACTCTTAGAAGTTAAGAAGTATCCACGTTGTTGATTCTAAGTTAAAGATATGTCTAAGTTATCCTAAGTCCTTACCAAGTCTTATGGGAGATGTTGGTAAGAATGGTTAGGAAGTTATGAGGTTTGATTTAAAGCTATGTGCCTTGATTTATATGAAGTAAGTAAGTTGATTTTTATATTTAAAAATGACTTGAATTTATAATTGAAAAGGGACTTATTTTTATAAGTGAAAGTTATATGATTTTAAAGAGTATATGATACGAGGTTTTAAGACTATAAGACTTGATTTTATAAGTGGAAATGACTTGATTTAAAAAGCATGTCATCTTAATTTATTTCAAAAGTTAAGAAGATTGATTTCAAAATAGTATGTGACATGAGTTTTAAAAAGAAAGGAGTTTATGATTCTTTTTAAGTATGTATGTACGTAGTACTTTTGGGTTTAGTTCCCCAATGTGATAAGAAATAAAAGTGCCTTAAGTTCTCTAAAATGAAAGGTTGTTATAATAGCTTTATGGGAAGTTGTTATAACGACTTAAGAAGAAGTGAAAGGGTGGTTTAAAATGTTATGTAAGGAAAATCACACCGAGCCCCACAGGCGGGCCGGATTATGCTACATGATTCCACAGTACACCGAGCCCCACAGGCGGGCCGGATTATGCTACATGATTCCACAGTACACCGAGCCCCACAGGCGGGCCGGATTATGCTACATGATTCCACAGTACACCGAGCCCCATAGGCGGGCCGAATTATGCTACATGATTCATCAGTACACCGTGTCCCGCAAATGGGCCGGGTTACGTTATCACGTATGGATAATCAAAGTAAGATCCCAAATAAGAAGTCCCTCCATAAAGGGCCGGATTATGTTATGTAAGATATGTAAGTTATGTGGAAAAACTTGATCGAATTCTTAAGTATGTATGTACGAATATGATATTTAGTCTTATTGAAAGAAGGAAAAGAATGATTAATGTACGATTGATTTTATGAGTTAAAATGGCACGGTAGGATCTGGTATTTTAATTTTTTACACATGCCCCTGTCATTCTTTTATACAGTTATGATTTGGTTACTGTAACTTATTTCCATTCCATACTCGATACCTGTTGTACTGACCCCCTTCGGGGGGGCTGCATTCATGCCCGCAGGTATTAGGTACCCAGGTTTGTGATCCTCGTTCTTAGGATCTCTGTTAAGTTTTTGGGAAGAAGCTCCATTCATTCTGGAGGCTTATCTTTTGGTACGGATCCCTGTTGTTGTAGATTATGTATATTCAGGGGTATGGCGGGGCCCTGTCCCGTCACAGTGGTTATGTAAAAAAATCTTAGAGGTCTGTAGTCATATCTTGTGGGTCGGTTTGTAAAGAAGAAGGATGTAACTGCTTTTGGTTATATATATATATATATATATATATATATATATATATATATATGTCGAGGAGGTAGCCTTATCGGCTAACCTGTTGTTTATTTCCTATTAAATGTACGTTATAAGTTTCATGTGTGTTCCGCTGATTTTCTCTGATGTATACATGTAAGGGTGCCCAGGTAGGGTAGAGGGTCGCAGACCCTGGGTCGGGTCGTGACCAAAGTGGTATTAGAGCAGTAAGTCCTCGGAAAGTGTCTACAGACCGTGTCTAGTAAAGTCTTGGTTATCGGTGTGTTGTGCACCACATCTATAACCAGGAGGCTGCAGGATATTTAGGATTGGTTTCCATTCTTCTTACTCTGAGATCGTGCAGTAGAGCTGTGTTATTAGGTTGATCCGTCTCTGACGTATTCTTATGTATATGAATCAGCTATGCCTCCACGGAAGGCGACCGAGGACGAAGGAAAGTCGCGATGGGAGGCGCTAGTGGGACACAGAGTTACTAGGACTCGTGCTCGGCGGTGCACGAGATTGTAGCCAGACGGCGGTTCATTACCGCAAGATGCCGAGGAGTCGAGAGCACCGCGGCTCGGGAGTTCGATCACGAGTCTCCATTCCCTCAGCCAGGGGAAGAGTATAGGGATTATGGAGAGCAGATCAAGTTATTGACCAACATAGTGGTAGGGAAACGCCGACAGGAGCTGGTAGCGAACCCTAGGGCAGATAGTTTGAGGGTACGAGATTTTTTGGGTTGTGATCCGCCAGAGTTCTATTGGTCTAGACCTGAGGATGATCCTCAGGAGTTTATTAGGCAGATGCAGCGGACTATGCGGGTAATTAAGGCCTCGGAGTCCGAGCCAGTTGTACTAGCTTCTTACTGGTTAAGCGATGTTGCAGTGAACTGGTTTGAATCGTGGGAACTGTCCAGGGGCGAGGGTGCTCCTCCAGTTTTGTGGGACGAGTTCACATAGGCCTTCCTTGATCACTTTTTGCCTCCTGAGATGAGGAGAACCCGTGTGGATAGGTTCTTAACGCTGAGACAGAATGGAAGGACCATCAGAGAGTATAACCTGGAGTTTGACTCATTGGCTAGGTATGAACTCACTATTGTAGCTGACATGGCGGATATAGTTCATCGCTATGTTATGGGGCTAGACCGCTATATGATCACTGCATGCCTGGGATTGACCATTCATCCAGGTATGGATATTGCCAGGATGCAGGCATACACACAGGGTATTGAAGATAGAAAGAGAGGACCAACCGGTCAAGCCCGGCCCGAGGCGGGGCGGCGAGGTTTCGTGGTAACTTTCGAGGTGGGCGGCCTCGGCGATCTAGGTCTATATTTCAGCCAGCACAGAGTGCTCCTTCCCAGTTTTCTGGAAGGAGGTTTGATCAGCCGGGTTTTTTAGGAGCTGGTCAGAGCTCCAGAGTTTCAGATTCGCGTGTACACATGGGTTCTAGGCAGTCGGGACCACTCTTCCCTCAGTGTTCACAGTGTGGCCGGCATCACCATGGGGAATGTCGTCGTACTACTGGTGCCTGTTTTACCTGTGGCCGTCAGGGCCATATGATGAGGGATTGTCCTAGTAGGAGGGTTACAGGTGGGATGACTCAGCCTGCTGGATCAGTTGTCGGTTCTTCACCATCCGTAGTTATGCGCCCTGCAGGGCAAGATTACGAACAACAGCGATAAAGGGGAAATGAAGCAATAGTTACAGGTATATCTTTGACCCTTTAGAGACTTGTATGTATTGATAATATTGTTGTATGTTTAAGTATTATGTACGGGTAATATTGAGTTTTGTGATTAAGACAACCTGGTTATGTGGAAATGTAATTTTGGGACATAGAATATTAAGGACCTTAGAATATTGATAACCGTAGAGACCTTAGATGTACAAGGCCTTCTCGGGTAGTAAGGTTTATTTCAGGCTAAGAATAAGAATTAAGTGCGAGGATGGGCCAGGTGTGGCATATGTGATTATGTTGGGTGTAGTTAAGAGGGACTATGCGATATCCGTTTAGATTGAACCTCGAAAGAACATTCGGGGACGAATGTTTCTAAGGAGGGGAGCATGTTATGCCCCATAATTTCAGGACGAATATATAAGAATGTACGTAAGGAATCAGGACTTTAAAAATTTTTACGAAAGGAATAATTGTTTTTCCGAAGGAAAATCTTCCGAACCTCGGGAAGGAAAAATGTTCGTTAAATGAGAATTGTATTCTCAAATTTGTATTTAAGACTTTTAGAATATATCAGAATTTTATTTTCAGAGTTGGATACGTGGGCCCACCCTGGAAATTTTACACGAGGTTTTCGATATTTTGACGAATTATGGGAATTTCTGGAAATGAAATATTTTAGACCAATGAGAGGGCGACACGTGTCACCCTCCACTTGGGCTTGTTGGATGAAAATAAATGGACCAAGTCAACTAGACAAGTGGGAGATTGATATAATTGACCTCATCCTAGCCTTCCATTTGGATTAATCCTAGCCATTGGTCTCTTTATATATTACTACTACTAGTGCAAGACTAGATCATTTCAACACTTAGAAAAAATTGTCAAGACTTGTGTGCTTGTAGAGGAGCTCTCGGCAACACACATTCCCACACAAACAAATTTTGCAATCTTGTTTCATAATTCACAATACTTAAACCTAAGATCCCTAGAGGTATTCTAAGGATATCCCAACACAAAAATCCCAGAAAAACAACGTTTTTACGTTAGTCGCAACATGAAAATATAAGGTGTTCTTCAACTTTGAAGTTGGAACTTGAAGAGGAGTTCTTCACAAGCTTCTAAGGGTTGCTTGGAGTGGACTGGAACGTCGAGAAGAGGAGCTAAAGTTGCTAAGGATCGACTTTAGGTTTTGGATTGTATTTGGCTTAAAGAGGTAATAAATATCCGTCTTGCTATTGTAATTGAAGATTACATATTGTAGTAGTAGATAAGTGAGCATGTGTTATATAGAATGAAGTTTGAAAAGATTTTGTGTCACGACCCGAACCTGGGCCCGTGACTGGTGCCTTACCCCGGGCACCCTAGTGATACAACATCAGAGTAATCAGCGGAACATACAACGATACAAGACATATTATGAAATATGAAACAATAATCTGAGAAAAACTTGCCTTTCGGCATATATATAAATAACAACTTTTTCAAAATGAACAGTTTAATCCTTTTACAAACCACACTTGTGTACTACAAGGACTCACTAAGAATGATACGACAACGATGGCGGGGCGGGGCCAAACCACGAGTGTAAACACTTACTACGACAGGACCATACACCGATAAGCCTCGGAGAAACGGAGCTTCCCAATGGCTGTGACCACGAGCTAGGATCAACGGCGGTGTACCTCAACTGCGGCATGAACGCGGCCGAGGAGGTCGATCTAACAGTGCAGAGTATGTGAAACTAAAAATACTATAAATGAAATCATAATAGTCTATAAAGCAGAGACATGTATGATAAGCAAACTACGATTCACAACAAATAGCGATCATGTCAAGTCGTGGACTCACGCCTCAAAGTTATCACAATAAAACCGTGCGGGGCAAGTGCGAAGGCATAGCCGACTACTAAGACCAGCATGCCAAAAATACCACTCGTATCCCGAGGTCTTTCTAGACCGCACCACATGTCGAAGTGGCCACTGCGCCCAATATCAATGTCGCGCGTCTATCCACTGGAACTCTCGCAGCTCGCGCATAGGTCACACACGGACCCGCGTGAGGTATTCCTCGAATCATGGTCCTGCATCACTGAGGTATACCGCATCGAAGCGGTAACCCTCGGTATCCGCCTAGGCTCCGCAACCCGCATAGTCTCAAAAGACCGCATAGTCTCAACGGACCGCGCAGAATCCCCGCATCGGGCTAAACACCCGGAATGATCAATCCACGGAGCTACCGCGCTCCGCGTAGTCACGAGGACCGCATAGCCGTAAAGACCGCGTCGAGGTGGCAAGCCCTCGGTATAATAAGTCAAAGGGGTATGTGATACAATAACAGTACAACGGGCTTAACGTTTAACAACGTAAGCACAACAAGAATGACCCCCTTACATCACGATCACACAAGATACTAACACACGTAGCATCCTAACATGTTTACTTATCACATCAACAAGAAAGTATTTACAAGGCTATCTCAAACCAACACAATCAAGTTATTCACACAAGGTACTTTATGCTAACAAGTTCGTATCTATCCCTAAAGTACTTCATACATTAAAGCTTTTAAAAGATCCATTGCTTTACATAAGTCACACAATACGTAGTATAAAATAAGTATTTGTCTTTTAAGTAAACCAAAACACTTACCTTTGTAAAATCAAGTAACAACATTATTTTCCAAACGTTCAAGTTTGCCTAATTTCAAATGTTCACGTTTCTTATTTTAAAAAGGTTTCGTAGTTCATAGTCTTATTCATTTAAGAATATAATTCTCTTTTCAACAATAACTGGAGACATAAGCCTTATATGGAAGTAGGATATTCTTGTTTATAACAATCTTATTACAAAGACCATGATCTAGGAAATATCATTTTGTCTCATCTTAGCTTCTGCAGATGGAGGTTTCTCTTGGTTTTATTAATACTTAATTAGTCAAAACATTTCCTTTTATTAACGCTGCGATGGTTTGTCGATACATTCGATTTCCAAATCGATAAAACATTCTTAAGCCGTTATACCTAACTTCCCATAAAGCTAGTATTACTCTTAAGTTTTCAAAACCAAGTATTACTTCTTCTTTCAAAATGATTCAAAATCTTTTGCAATACTTCAAGTTCTTTATTAACACATAACAAGCCGCTTATAGTTCAAACCGATTACCTTTTAAAACCACATGTATTTTCTTACCAACATAAAGTCATTATAACCAACTTCCCATAAAGCCGTTATAACACTTTATGTTTCAAACCAATCAAATACATTAAACACGTACGTCTGCGTACTACATAGTTACACACATATCATGCTAGAAGAGATAGGAAGAGGTCCACATACCTCGCGACGAGTATCGACTAATAGCAAAACGCTCAAGTACTTCAAACCGTCGGCTACTCCTTAGCCAGTAGATCGCGCCATACGTAGTAATTCAACCTATAAGGCCACAAGGCGCTTATTAACATTTAGATTCCTTCGTAGAACATCCTACAGAAAATTCGGCTACTCCCCATGGCAGCGTAAATCTCCTCTCTATCGGCGGCTATCAAGCCAACCGAGGGTTCATACATCTAACCCGACGGGTACAATTCTACTCCACAAGACTACACAAGTCTCATCAGATACCCTATGTAATTACGATTGATTCGCTTCTTGTGCTTAAGTCAAAAGACATTGCCAACTAACTACGTTCAGTTCTATATATAGTATACTTCAACTATATATTCTAACAATATGTAATTTCCAATTACAATAGAGGGACAAGATAATTACCTCGATAAGCCCATAATTATCCAAGTATAAAGTCGATCTGGCAATCGCTTAGCTCCAACTCGTGCGCTCAACCCGCTCTAAACCACCCTTAGAAGTTTTAACCAACTTCTACATACTACTCTAACTAACCATGGAGAATTTCCTTAGGGTTTCGGTTTGGTGACAGACGGAAGTATAATAGTATTTACGGGCTTTTAGATAGGTATAACCTTAGAATACTACAAGGTATACGGCTAAGGTATTTGGGCATTATAACAATACTTGGGGAGTATTTCTATACCACAAAAGGGGGGGGTATTATACGAAAGCAACTAGGCTAGGGGGGGTACCCCACGGCTAGCACCACTAGGAGGGGGGGAGTGTACCCCTCGGCCAAGGCCTCTAGGAGAGGGGGAGGCCTCTTGGCCGAACTCAACACAAAGGGGAGGGAGAAGGAGAGCTTTCAAGACTTAGGCAAATTTGTGGATGAATTTGTCTTCCAAAGGGGTGGGTATTTATAGGTCAAGTGAAGGCCAACCAATGGCCAAGATCATGCCAAGTGCAAGGCAAGTGTAGGGCCAAGATTTAGACAAGTGTGTGTGGGTCCCACTTATCAATCAACACACAAAAATATCCTACCAACTAATGCACACCTTTCGGCCAAGCTACCGCCCATCACTCCACCAACTTGAGGGTGACAAGTGTCGCCCTCTCGTTGGTCCAAAATGTTTCGTCTCTCGGAAAAATCCGCAAAAATAAGAAATGACATAGCCGGAATTTTCCCTACGAAAGCTGTGGAAACGTTTCGTCGAAAAACGACTCTAATCGGGTGTTGTGAACAAAAAGAATTCGGCCAAGCCTAAATCACAAGTTCAAATTTTCTACGTACGTCCTGACGTACATACTCTGGAAATACGGGGTATAACATTCTCCCCTCCTTAGAAACATTCGTCCCGAATGTTCCTTCTAAGTCTCAAAACAAACGCGCGTCGGTATAGTCCTCACTGCTATACTTACGAAAACAATCCTGCCACGCATGGCCACGGAACCAACTTGAGCAAAATACTTACCTCCAAGTCCACGAGGACACACCTCTAACACCACCAAAATGATACCACTTTTGTCACTTTGTCGCGAGCCTTGCTCCGACGACCCAACAAATGGTACCGGGCCGTATGCGATCCCTGAGGCTGTCGTACACTCGAACTCTTACCACATTCTGATACGGCGCTTTCCAAAACTCGGGGTTACTATTTCTAACGTGGTCATCATTAAAAGGGAACACTCTGGATGGATCTCCGATACTTTCCCGATCATAACAATACGAAAGACCGGACGTACTGCCTCCTAAGTCGGACGGCAAAAGCTAACATATAGGCAACCTGGCCTATTCTTCACAAGAACTCTAAAGGGCCCAAAGTAACTCGGCTAAGTTCACTCTGTTCTCCAAAACTCGTCACACCCTGTCCGGGGTGGTACTTTCAAGAAGACCGACCGTCAACCTGAACTCTAAGCGTCGTCGCCGATTATCCGCACGATTTCCCTGGTGCGAACTTCTTCTAGACAAGCTTCACTATCCATCTGTGGAACAAGCTGAACCAATCATGCGAACGCGCCAACATCGAACCAATCGATCAAGACTTACACTTCGCCGCCTGAGGCTTCATAAGGCGACATCAGCACCGAAATGGTAGCTTAAACGCTCCTCTACGGAGACAACAATCCCACAACTACCCCGAAATCCACTTGCGGCGAGGCGAATGCGGTCTGAGACTCACTGAGTTCTTAACCTTGCACAGTAAAACTTCCAAAACAAAAACAGCGCAACACAGGCTCCATGCGCCATAAGGTGAAGGTAGGCACCGTGCAGCCTTACAACCTTTACGATGTACCAACATGCCGAGTGAATGGTCGATCAAGAACACGATGGGCTGCCCCCATCGACCCGACCACCGGTCGAACGTATCCACGAACTCGTATGCTGGTTAACTAAACTTGAGCCTAACACCCTCACAACCCTAACACCAGGCGGGACCACCATAACCTGACCCCACCACCAAAACTACGCGGGTTGACGCAGCGGGGCCTCAACCCGACCCGCAACGCGACAATACTAGCTCCCGATCCGAACAATCTTACTAATCACGTTTGAAAACCTGGCGGTCTTCTTAGCTCAACTAACCTCTTTCATTCCACACTACTAGGACCTATCCCAAACATAGCTCACGTGCACTAGGCACCCGATAAGGATCAACATAACCATCGTCTTTTACTCTAGATGACCTTACCTCTAAGGTCTCTGCGTAACAAAACTCTAAGGTTCACACCTTCTATCCCCCAAATCTTACTTGGTTAACTAACCAAGATTTCTAATCACAACTAACACCGCTATCGAACATAGCACTTAAGGTATACTCACCTTATCACATAAACAATACTCTGAGGGTTAAAGATATATCTATATCTCTTGCTACACTCCTTAGTCGTTCTAATCAAACTGCCTGTAGGCGCAAAGTGAGGAGATGACAAACTACCCACCGATCACGAAGGCTAAGTCCTCCTGAGGACACTCTTCGACACGGACCACGGCGGTCATAGTACAACAAGTACCAACCTAAAGATGACATTCCCGGGATGGCGTCATTACACTGTGAACGGAAGCCACAGGTTCTAACCAACTCCTGCATACCCCGAATGTCCTGAACTCCGTGGAAGACCACTCTGCACTGGCGGAGGTGCATAATCTAATCTGCTGGTGAGGTGACTCGCCTCGAAAGTTACCAAAGGACCTTGCTGCTCTGGCCCTCTTCTGCTGTCCTTCGTTAACCCGTCGATCTCTACGTTTCTCGGCCTGCTGCGCATAAGCCCGTACACAGGCCATGCTCAAGCCTAACTGAAGGATTACTCTTGCACAACCTTCTCTTAGGTAGTCATCAAGACTCGCGATACATCGGTATACTCTCTGGTAGTCAAATCCATAGTTAATGTGGTCGCCTCTGAAATCTATATTCACTGTTCGGCCGTGGGCGAAGGTTCAAATATCATGGCGCGATGAGCTGCCGCCGTGCTAAACTCTGCTGGGGCTAGTGTCGTCGCAGAACTCCCCGAATGAAGCACCACTCAAGGTGACAATTGGGCCTGTGCCCACGTAACCCTGCAGACTGCTCGCGGCTCCGCCTTGCGCGCCTCACAGGCGGGTTGCCCTGCGGGCGCATAACCATAAGGAAATAATTTCGTCGGAGGGTCCAACTTACAACACGGCTCTAAGGCACGATCTCAGTGAGAAGAATAGAAACCAATCCTAAATACCCTATAGCCTCACGATTATTGGTGTGGTGCACACCGATAATCAAGACTTCCTTGGATCTGATGCGTAGACACTTTCAGGATTAATCGCTCGATACCACTTTTGTCACGACCGAACATGGGCGTGGTGGTGCCTTACCGGGCACCTAGTGATACAACATCAGAGTAATCAGCGGAACATACAACGATACAAGACATATTATGAAATATGAAACAATAATCTGAAAAACTTGCCTTTGGCATATATATAAATAACAACTTTTTCAAAATGAACAGTTTAATCCTTTTTACAAACCACCGCCAAATTACTACGGACCTCTAAGAATGATACGACAACAATGGCGGGACGGGGCCCAAACCCCGAGTGTAAACACTTACTACGACAGGGACCATACGTGATAAGCCTCCGAGAAGCGGAGCTTCCCAACGTAAATCGTGACCACGAGCTAGGATCAACGGCGGTGTACCTCAACTGCGGCATGAACGCAGCCCGAAGGAGGTCGATTACAGTCCGAGTATGTGAAACTAAAAATCGTAAATGAAATCATAATAGTCTATAAAGCGGGAGACATGTATGATAAGCAAACTACGATTCACAACAAATAGCGATCATGTCAAGTCGTGACTCACGCCTCAAAGTTATCACAATAAAACCGTGCGGGGCAAGAAATGCGAAGGCATAGCCGACTACTAAGACCCACGATCCAAAAATACCACAAATCGTATCCGAGGTCTTTCTAGACCGCACATGTCGAAGGCGGCCACTCGCCGCAATATCAATGTCGCGTCTATCCTCGAACTCTCGCACTCCGCATAGGTCACACACGGACCGCATGAGGTATTCCTCGAATCATGGTCCCGCATCGCCGAGGTATACCCGCATCGGCGGCTAACCTCGGTATCCGCCTAGGCTCCATGACCGCATAGTCTCAAAAGACCGCATAGTCTCAGCGGACCGCATAGGAATCCGCGTCGGGCTAAACACCCGGAATGATCAATCCTGGAGCTACCGCACTCCGCATAGTCACGAGGACCGCATAGGCCGTAAAGACCCGCATCAAGGGTGGCAAGCCCTCGGTATAATAAGTCAAAGGGGTATGTGATACAATAACAGTACAACGGGCTTAACGTTTAACAACGTAAGCACAACAAGAATGACCCCCTTACATCACGATCACACAAGATACTAACACACGTAGCATCCTAACATGTTTACTTATCACATCAACAAGAAAGTATTTACAAGGCTATCTCAAACCAACACAATCAAGTTATTCACACAAGGTACTTTATGCTAACAAGTTCGGGTATCTATCCCTAAAGTACTTCATACATTAAAGCTTTTTAAAAGATCCATTGCTTTCACATAAGTCACACAATACCCGTAGTATAAAATAGAGTGACTGTCTTTTTAAGTAAACCAAAACACTTACCTTTGTAAAATCAAGTAACAACATTATTTTCCAAACGTTCAAGTTTGCCTAATTTCAAATGTTCACGTTTCTTATTTTAAAAAGGTTTCGTAGTTCATAGTCTTATTCATTTAAGAATATAATTTTCTTTTCAACAACTGGGAGACATAAGCCTTATATGGAAGTAGGATATTCTTGTTTATAACAATCTTATTACAGCAGCCATGATCTAGGAAATATCATTTTGTCTCATCTTAGCTTCTATGCAGATGGAGGTTTCTACTGGTTTTATTAATACTTAATTAGTCAAAACATTTCCTTTTATTAACGCAGTTGGTTTGTCGATACACATTCGATTTCAAAATCAAGAAACATTCTTAAGCCGTTATACCTAACTTCCCATAAAGCTAGTATTACTCTTAAGTTTTCAAAACCAAGTATTACTTCTTTCAAAATGATTCAAAAATCTTTTGCAATACTTCAAGTTCTTTATTAACACATAACAAGCCAGTTATAGTTCAAACCAGTTACCTTTTTAAAACCACATGTATTTTCTTACCAACATAAAGCTGTTATAACCAACTTCCCATAAAGCCGTTATAACACTTTATGTTTCAAACCAATCAAATACATTAAACACATGTACGTCTACCGTACTACATAGTTACACACATATCATGCTAGAAGAGATAGGAAGAGGTCCACATACCTCGCGACGAGTATCGACTAATAGCAAAACGCTCCAAGTACTTCAAACCGTCGGCTACTCCTTAGCCAGTAGATCGCGCCATACGTAGTACTTCAACCTATAAGGCCACAAGGCGCTTATTAACATTTAGATTCCTTCGTAGAACATCCTACAGAAAATTCGGCCATCCCCGCAACAGTAAATCTCCTCTCTATCGGGTAGCTATCAAGCCAACCGTGGGTTCATACATCTAACCCGACGGGTACAATTCTACTCCACGATTACTACACAAGTCTCAGAATACAATCCTATGTAATTACTGATTCGATTCGATTCTTGAGCTTAAGTCAAAAGAGATTGCCAAATAACTACGTTCAGTTCTATATATAGTATACTTCAACTATATATTCTAACAATATGCAATTTCCAATTACATTAGAGGGACAAGATAATTACCTCGATAAGCCCATAATTATCCAAGTATAAAGTCGATCCCGGCAATCGCTTAGCTCAACTCCGTGCGCTCCAACCATCTAAACCACCCTTAGAAGTTTTAACCAACTTCTACATACTACTCTAACTAACCATGGAGAATTTCCTTAGGGTTTCGGTTTGGTGTGACGGGAAGTATAATAGTATTTACGGGCTTTTCGTATAGGTATAACCTTAGAATACTACAAGGTATACGGCTAAGGTATTTGGGCATTATAACAATACTTGGGAGTATTTCTATACCACAAAAGCAGGGTATTATACGAAAGCAACTAGGCTTGTGGGTACCCCACGGCTAGCACCACTAGGAGGGAGTGTAACCTCGGCCAAGGCCTCTAGGAGAGGAGGCCTCGGCGAACTCAACACAAAGGGAGGGAGAAGGAGAGCTTTCAAGACTTAGGCAAATTTGTGGATGAATTTGTCTTCCAAAGGGGTGGGTATTTATAGGTCAAGTGAAGGCCAACCAATGGCCAAGATCATGCCAAGTGCAAGGCAAGTGTAGGGCCAAGATTTAGACAAGTGTGTGTGGGTCCCACTTATCAATCAACACACAAAAATATCCTACCAACTAATGCACACCTTTCGCCAAGCTCACCATCACTCGCAACTCGAGGGTGACAAGTGTCGCCTCTCGCTGGTCCAAAATGTTTCGTCTCTCAAAAATCCGCAAAAATAAGAAATGACATAGCGGAATTTTCCTACGAAAGTCATGGAAAGCGTTTCGTCGAAAAACGACTCTAATCGGGTGTTGTGAACAAAAAGAATTCGGCCAAGCCTAAATCACAAGTTCAAATTTTCTACGTACGTCCTGACGTACATACTCTGGAAATACGGGGTATAACATTTTGGATCTTGTTGAGATGTTAAAACCGAAAATTGGCATGCTAGCCATTAAAGTTGTTAGTCATAATCGTCGCATGATATTTAAGGAAAGGAATTTAGTCGTTATAATTGATCATGACTTGTATAACATATTGGAATAACAACTTGGATAGAAAAGAATTGAAAAAGGACGATATGTTGTATTGAACTGATTATTGCCGAAAATGGCCAAGAATATTGGACAATTTTACTTTAATTATGGGGCAGAATTTTACACGTCCTGTTAAGACGTGTAATCCCCTTTGAGTTGCTGGTTTGTTGCGTCTAAAATGTGGCATGTTGGTTGTTGATTTCGGGACTTGAAAAAGGTGGAAAAGTATGTAGAAACAAAGGAAGTGCTGCCCAAATTTCTGTAGAATAAGAGACTTTACACTTAGTATTATTCGACCTTAAAAGGCTAGGAATTGATAGATGTATTATGGTTATTATAGGTTAAAGTACTACATATAGCGTATTCTACTTGAAGGGTGGAATAGCTATCAATGTTGAAGTACTTTGGAGCATTTTGCAACTTGTCGCTAGTCGTCGCGAGGTATGTGAACCTCTTATTTCTTTCAGCATGATCCTACGTATGAAATAGCCATGTGATATTATTTTATGATTCCTTCTACTCTTAGAAGTTAAGAAGTATCCACGTTGTTGATTCTAAGTTAAAGGTATGTCTAAGTTATCCTAAGTCCTTACCAAGTCTTATGGGAGATGTTGGTAAGAATGGTTAGGAAGTTATGAGGTTTGATTTAAAGCTATGTGCCTTGATTTATATGAAGTAAGTAAGTTGATTTTTATATTTAAAAATGACTTGAATTTATAATTGAAAATGGACTTGTTTTTATAAGTGAAAGTTATATGATTTTAAAGAGTATATGATACGAGATTTTAAGACTATAAGCCTTGATTTTATAAGTGGAAATGACTTGATTTAAAAAACATGACATCTTAATTTATTTCAAAAGTTAAGAAGATTGATTTCAAAAGAGTATGTGACTTGAGTTTTAAAATGAAAGGAGTTTATGATTCTTTTTAAGTATGTATGTACGTAGTACTTTTGGGTTTAGTTTCCCCAATGTGATAAGAAATAAAAGTGCCTTAAGTTCTCTAAAATGAAAGGTTGTTATAATAGCTTTATGGAAAGTTGTTATAACGACTTAAGAAGAAGTGAAAGGGTGGTTTAAAATGTTATGTAAGGAAAATTACACCGAGCCCTATAGGCGGGCCGAATTATGCTACATGATTCCACAATACACCGAGCACCACAGGCGGGCCGGATTATGCTACATGATTCCACAGTACACCGAGCCCCACAGGCGGGCCGGATTATGCTACATGATTCATCAGTACACCGTGTCCCGCAAATGGGCCGGGTTACGTTATCACGTATGGATAATCAAAGTAAGCTCCCAAATAAGAAGTCCCTCCATAAAGGGTCGGATTATGTTATGTAAGATATGTAAGTTGTGTGGAAAAACTTGATCGAATTGTTAAGTATGTATGTAAGAATATGATGTTAATTCTTATTGAAAGAAGGAAAAGAATGATTAATGTACGATTGATTTTATGAGTTAAAATGGCACGGTAGGATCTGGTATTTTAATTTTTTACACTTGCCCCTGTCATTCTTTTATACAATTATGATTTGTTTCAGACCTTATTTCGCTCCATACTTAAATTTTGTTATGCGACCCTTCGGAAATGCATTCATGCCCGCAGGTATTAGGTACCCAGGTTGGTGATCCTCGTTCTTAGGATCTCTGTTCAGTTTTTGAGAAGAAGCTCCATTCACTCCGGACGCTTATCTTTTGGTACGGATCCCAGTTGTTGTAGATTATGTATATTCAGGGGTATGGCGGGGCCCTGTCCCGTCATAGTGGTTTTGTCAAAAATTCTTAGAGGTCTGTAGTCATATCTTGTGGGTCGGTTTGTAAAGAAGAATTATGTAACTGATTTGGTTATATATATATATATATATATGTTCAGGAAGGTAGCCTTATCGGCTAACCTGTTGTTTATTTCCTGTTAAATGTACGTTATGAGTTTCATGTGTGTTCCGCTGATTTTCTCTGATATATACCTGTAAGGGTGCCTGTAGGGCACCATGCGAGCTTGGGTCGGTCGTGACAAAAGTTGTATCAGAGTAGTTAGTTCTCGGAAAGTCTCTACAGACCGTGTCTAGTAGAGTCTTGGTTATCGGTGTGTTGTGCACCACATCTATAACCAGGAGGCTGCAGGACATTTAGGATTGATTTCCATTCTTCTCACTCTGAGATCGTGCAGTAGAGCTGTGTTATTAGGTTGATCGGTCTCTGACATATTCTTATGTATATGAATCAGCTATGCCTCCACGGAAGACGACCAGGGCCCAGAAGGGCAAGTCAGCAGTAGGAGCTACTAGTGGGACACAGAGAGTTACTAGGGCTCAGGCTCAGGCGGTGCCTGAGATTATAGGCGAAGTTGATTAACCCGACGGTACTAGAGAGTCGAGAGCGTGCAACTCCGGAGTTCCGATACGAGTCTCGGTCCCTCGGCCCGGCAGAGTATAGGGATTATGGAGAGCAGATCAAGTTATTGACCAGCATAGTGGCAGGGTAACGCCGACAGGAGCCGGTAGCGAACCCTAGGGCACATAGTTTGAGGGTTCGAGATTTTCTGGGTTGTGATCCGCCACAGTTCTATGGGTCTATACCTGAGGATGATCCTCAGGAGTTTATTAGGCAGATGCATGCGGGTAATTAAGGCCTCGGAGGTCGAGTCAGTTTTACTAGCTTCTTACCGGTTACGCGATGTTGTAGTGAACTGGTTCGAATCGTGGGAACTGTCCAGTGGTGATGATGCTCCTCCAGTTTTGTGGGACGAGTTCACAGAGGCCTTCCTTGATCACTTTTTGCCTCCTGAGATGAGGAGAGCCCGTGTGGATAGGTTCTTAATGCTGAGGCAGACTGGAAGGACCATCAGAGAGTATAACCTGGAGTTTGACTCATTGGTTAGGTATGCACTCACTATTGTAGCTGACATGGCGGATATAGTTCATCGTTATGTTATGGGGCTAGACCGCTATATGATCATTGCATGCCTGGGAGTGGCCCTTCAGCCAGGTATGGATATTGTCAGGATGCAGGCATACACACAGGGTATTGAAGACAGAGAGAGAGAGGACCAGCCAGACCAAAGCCAGCCCAAGATGTAATAATCTCCGTCTTGCTATTGTATTTGAAGATTACATATTTTAGTAGTTGATAAGTGAGCATGTGTTATATAGAACGAAGTTTGAAAAGATTTGGATCTTGTTGAGATGTTAAAACCGAAAATTGGCATGCTAGCCATTAAAGTTGTTAGTCATAATCGTCGCATGTTATTTATGGAAAGGAATTTAGTCGTTATAATTGATCATGACTTGTATAACATGTTGGAATAACAACTTGGATTGAAAAGAATTGAAAAAGGACGATATGTTGTATTGAATTGATTATTGCAGAAAATGGCCAAGAATATTGGACAGTTTTACTTTAATTATGGGGCAGAATTTTACACGTCATGTTAAGACGTGTAATCCCCTTTGAGTTGCTGGTTTGTTGCGCCTAAAATGTGGCATGTTGGTTGTTGATTTCGGGACTTGAAAAAGGTGGAAAAGTATGTAGAAACAAAGGAAGTGCTGCCCAAATTTCCGTAGAATAAGAGACTTTACACTTAGTATTATTCGACCTTAAAAGGCTAGGAATTTATAGATGTATTATGGTTATTATAGGTTAAAGTACTACGTATAGCGTATTCTACTTGAAGGGTGGAATAGCTATCAAGGTTGAAGTACTTTGGAGCATTTTGCAACTTGTCGCTAGTCGTCGCGAGGTATGTGAACCTCTTATTTCTTTCGGCATGATCCTACGTATGAAATAGCCATGTGATATTATTTCATGATTCCTTCTACTCTTAGAAGTTAAGAAGTATCCACGTTGTTGATTCTAAGTTAAAGGTATGTCTAAGTTATCCTAAGTCCTTACCAAGTCTTATGGGAGATGTTGGTAAGAATGGTTAGGAAGTTATGAGGTTTGATTTAAAGCTATGTGCCTTGATTTATATGAAGTAAGTAAGTTGATTTTTATATTTAAAAATGACTTGAATTTATAATTGAAAATGGACTTGTTTTTATAAGTGAAAGTTATATGATTTTAAAGAGTATATGATACGAGGTTTTAAGACTATAAGCCTTGATTTTATAAGTGGAAATGAATTGATTTAAAAAACATGGCATCTTAATTTATTTCAAAAGTTAAGAAGATTGATTTCAAAAGAGTATGTGACTTGAGTTTTAAAATGAAAAGAGTTTATGATTCTTTTTAAGTATGTATGTACGTAGTACTTTTGGGTTTAGTTTCCCCAATGTGATAAGAAATAAAAGTGCCTTAAGTTCTCTAAAATGAAAGGTTGTTATAATAGATTTATGGAAAGTTGTTATAACGACTTAAGAAGAAGTGAAAGGGTGGTTTAAAATGTTATGTAAGGAAAATTACACCGAGCCCTATAGGCGTGCCGAATTATGCTACATGATTCCACAATACACCGAGCCCCACAGGCGGGCCGGATTATGCTACGTGATTCCACAAGATTGCAAGGCCGGGCGGGCCGGATTATGCTACATGATTCATCAGTACACCGTGTCCCACAAATGGGTCGGGTTACGTTATCACGTATGGATAATCAAAGTAATCTCCCAAAAAAGAAGTCCCTCCATAAAGGGTCGGATTATGTTATGTAAGATATGTAAGTTGTGTGGAAAAACTTGAACGAATTTTTAAGTATGTATGTAAGAATATGATGTTAATTCTTATTGAAAGAATGAAAAGAATGATTAATGTACGATTGATTTTATGAGTTAAAATGGCACGGTAGGATCTGGTATTTTAATTTTTTACACTTGCCCTGTCATTCTTTTTATCTGATTATGATTTGGTTCAGACCTTATTTAGCTCCATACTCGGTACTGTTATCTTGACCGCCCTTCGGAGAGCTGCATTCATGCATGGTATTAGGTACCCAGGTTGGTGATCCTCGTTCTTAGGATCTCTGTTCAGTTTTTGAGAAGAAGCTCCATTCACTCCGGAGGCTTATCTTTTGGTACGGATCCCTGTTGTTGTAGATTATGTATATTCAGGGGTATGGCGGGGCCCTGTCCCGTCATAGTGGTTATGTCAAAAATTCTTAGAGGTCTGTAGTCATATCTTGTGGGTCGGTTTGTAAAGAAGAAGGATGTAACTGATTTGGTTATATATATATATATATATATATATATATATATGTTCAGGGAGGTAGCCTTATCGGCTAACCTGTTGTTTATTTCCTGTTAAATGTACGTTATGAGTTTTATGTGTGTTCCGCTGATTTTCTCTGATATATACTTGTAAGGGTGCCCAGGTAGGGCACCAGTCGCGGGCCCGGGGTCGGGTCATGTCAAAAGTTGTATCAGAGCAGTTAGTCCTCGGAAAGTCTCTACCGACCGTGTCTAGTAGAGTCTTGGTTATCGGTGTGTTGTGCACCACATCTATAACCAGGAGGCTTCAGGACATTTAGGATTGGTTTCCATTCTTCTCACTCTGAGATCGTGCAGTAGAGCTGTGTTATTAGGTTGATCCGTCTCTGACGTATTCTTATGTATATGAATCAGCTATGCCTCCACGGAAGGCGACCAGGGACCAGAAGGGAAAGTCAGCAGTAGGAGCTGCTAGTGGGACACAGAGAGTTACTAGGACTCAGGCTCAGGCGGTGCCTGAGATTGTGGCCCAGGCGAGTTGATTACCAGGTACTAGAGAGTCGAGCGACGCGGCTCCGGGAGTTACGATACCGAAGTCTCGATCCACCGGCCGGCGAGTATAGGATTATGGAAGCGGTCAAGTTATTGACGGCATAGTGGCGGCAACGCCGACAGAGGCCGTGCGAACCACAGGCGAGATAGTTTGAGGGTTCGAGATTTTCTGGGTTGTGATCCGCCAGAGTTCTATGGGTCTAGACCTGAGGATGATCCTCAGGAGTTTATTAGGCAGATACATGCGGGTAATTAAGGCCTCGGAGGCCGAGTCAGTTTTACTAGCTTCTTACCGGTTACGCGATGTTGTAGTGAACTGGTTCGAATCGTGGGAACTGTCCAGGGGTGAGGGTGCTCCTCCAGTTTTGTGGGACGAGTTCACAGAGGCCTTCCTTGATCACTTTTTGCCTCCTGAGATGAGGAGAGCCCGTGTGGATAGGTTCTTAATGCTGAGGCAGAATGGAAGGACCATCAGAGAGTATAACCTGGAGTTTGACTCATTGGCTAGGTATGCATTCACTATTGTAGCTGATATGGCGGATATAGTTCATTGCTATGTTATGGGGCTAGACCGCTATATGATCATTGCATGCCTGGGAGTGGCCTTTCAGCCAGGTATGGATATTGTCAGGATGCAATCATACACACAAGGTATTGAAGACAGAGGGAGAGAGGACCAACCAGACCAACCAGACCAAAGCCAGCCCAAGAGGTAATAATCTCCGTCTTGCTATTGTAATTGAAGATTACATATTGTAGTAGTTGATAAGTGAGCATGTGTTATATAGAATGAAGTTTGAAAAGATTTGGATCTTGTTGAGATGTTAAAACCGAAAATTGGCATGCTAGCCATTAAAGTTGTTAGTCATAATCGTCGTATGTTATTTATGGAAAGGAATTTAGTCGTTATAATTGATCATGACTTGTATAACATGTTGGAATAACAACTTGGATTGAAAAGAATTAAAAAAGGACGATATGTTGTATTGAATTGATTATTGCAGAAAATGGCCAAGAATATTGGACAGTTTTACTTTAATTATGGGGCAGAATTTTACACGTCCTGTTAAGACGTGTAATCCCCTTTGAGTTGCTGGTTTGTTGCACCTAAAATGTGGCATGTTGGTTGTTGATTTCGGGACTTGAAAAAGGTGGAAAAGTATGTAGAAACAAAGGAAGTGCTGCCCAAATTTCCGTAGAATAAGAGACTTTACACTTAGTATTATTCGACCTTAAAAGGCTAGGAATTGATAGATGTATTATAGTTATTATAGGTTAAAGTACTACGTATAGCGTATTCTACTTGAAGGGTGGAATAACTATCAAGGTTGAAGTACTTTGGAGCATTTTGCAACTTGTCGCTAGTCGTCGCGAGGTATGTGAACCTCTTATTTCTTTCGGCATGATCCTACGTATGAAATAGCCATGTGATATTATTTCATGATTCCTTCTACTCTTAGAAGTTAAGAAGTATCCACGTTGTTGATTCTAAGTTAAAGGTATGTCTAAGTTATCCTAAGTCCTTACCAAGTCTTATGGAAGATGTTGGTAAGAATGTTTAGGAAGTTATGAGGTTTGATTTAAAGCTATGTGCCTTGATTTATATGAAGTAAGTAAGTTGATTTTTATATTTATAAATGACTTGAATTTATAATTGAAAATTGACTTGTTTTTATAAGTGAAAGTTATATGATTTTAAAGAGTATATGATACGAGGTTTTAAGACTATAAGCCTTGATTTTATAAGTGGAAATGACTTGATTTAAAAAGCATGACATCTTAATTTATTTCAAAAGTTAAGAAGATTGATTTCAAAAGAGTATGTGACTTGAGTTTTAAAATGAAAGGAGTTTATGATTCTTTTTAAGTATGTATCTACGTAGTACTTTTGGGTTTAGTTTCCCCAATGTGATAAGAAATAAAAGTGCCTTAAGTTCTCTAAAATGAAAGATTGTTATAATAGCTTTATGTGAAGTTGTTATAACGACTTAAGAAGAAGTGAAAGGGTGGTTTAAAATGTTATGTAAGGAAAATTACACCGAGCCCCACAGGCGGGCCGGATTATGCTACATGATTCCACAGAACACCAAGCCCCACAGGCGGGTCAGATTATGCTTCATGATTCCACAGTACACCGAGCCCCACAGGCGGGCCGGATTATGCTACATGATTCATCAACCGACACCTGTCCCGCATGGTAGGGTTACGTTATCACGTATGGATAATCAAAGTAAGCTCCCAAATAAGAAGTCCCTCCATAAAGGGTCGGATTATGTTATATAAGATATGTAAGTTGTGTGGAAAAACTTGATCGAATTCTTAAGTATGTATGTAAGAATATGATGTTAATTCTTATTGAAAGAAGGAAAAGAATGATTAATGTATGATTGATTTTATGAGTTAAAATGGCACGGTAGGATCTGGTATTTTAATTTTTTACACTTGCCCCTATCATTCTTTTATACAGTTATGATTTGGTTACTGTACCTTATTTAGCTCCATACTGGCAAATTTTTGTTCTTGGGCTACATTTATGCCCGCAGGTATTAGGTACCCAGGTTGGTGATCCTCGTTCTTAGGATCTCTGTTCAGTTTTTTAGAAGAAGCTCCATTCACTCCGGAGGCTTATCTTTTGGTACGGATCCCTGTTGTTGTAGATTACGTATATTCAGGGGTATGGCGGGGCCTTGTCCTGTCATAGTGGTTATGTCAAAAATTCATAGAGGTCTGTAGTCATATCTTGTGGGTCAGTTTGTAAAGAAGTAGGATGTAACTGATTTGGTTATATATATATATATATATATATATATATATATATATATATATATATATATGTTCGAGGTAGCCTTATCGGCTAACCTGTTGTTTATTTCCTGTTAAATGTACGTTATGAGTTTCATGTGTGTTCCGCTGATTTTCTCTGATGTATACCTGTAAGGGTGCCCAAGTATGGCACCAGTCGAGGGACCGGGGTCGGGTCGTGACAAAAGTTGTATCAGAGCAGTTAGTCCTCGGAAAGTCTCTACAGACTGTGTCTAGTAGAGTGTTGGTTATCGGTGTGTTGTGCACCACATCTATAACCAGGAGGCTGCAGGACATTTAGGATTGGTTTCCATTCTTTTCACTCTGAGATCGTGCAGTAGAGCTGTGTTATTAGGTTGATCCGTCTCTGACGTATTCTTATGTATATGAATCAGCTATGCCTCCACGGAAGGCGACCAGGGCCCAGAAGGGCAAGTCAGCAGTAGGAGCTACTAGTGGGACACAGAGAGTTACTAGGGCTCAGGCTCAGGCGGTGCCTGAGATTATGGCCCAGGCGGCGAGTTCAGTTACCCCGACTGTACTAGAGGAGTCGAGAGCAGCCGCAGCTCCAGGAGTTCCGATACCTGAGTCTCCAGTCCCTCAGCCAGGGGCAGAGTATAGGGATTATGGAGAGCAGATCAAGTTATTGACCAGCATAGTGGCAGGGCAACGCCGACAGGAGCCGGTAGCGAACCCTAGGGCAGATAGTTTGAGGGTTCGAGATTTTCTGGGTTGTGATCCGCCAGAGTTCTATGGGTCTAGACCTGAGGATGATCCTCAGGAGTTTATTAGGCAGATACATGCGGGTAATTAAGGCCTCGGAGGCCGAGTCAGTTTTACTAGCTTCTTACCGGTTACGCGATATTGTAGTGAACTGGTTCGAATCGTGGGAACTGTCCAGGGGTGAGGGTGCTCCTCCAGTTTTGTGGGACGAGTTCACAGAGGCCTTCCTTGATCACTTTTTGCCTCCTGAGATGAGGAGAGCCCGTGTGGATAGGTTCTTAACGCTGAGGAAGAATGGGAGGACTATCAGAGAGTATAACCTGGACTTTGACTCATTGGCTAGGTATGCACTCACTATTGTAGCTGACATGGCGGATATAGTTCATCGCTATGTTATGGTGCTAGACCGCTATATGATCATTGCATGCCTGGGAGTGGCCCTACAGCCAGGTATGGATATTGCGAGATGCGAGCATACACGAGTGTGAAGACGAGAGAGAGAGGACCAACGGACAAAGCCGGCCCAAGAGGCCGGGCAGCGAGGTTTTAGGGTAACTTTCGAGGCGGACAGCCTCGGCGAGCTAGGTCTATATTTCACCAAGATGCAGTGCTCCTTCCCGATTTACGAAAGGAGGTTTGATCAGCCGGGTTTTTCAGGAGCTGGTCAGAGCTCCAGAGTTTCGGATTCGCGTGTGCACATGGGTTCTAGGCAGTCAGGACCACTTTTCCCTCAGTGTTCACAGTGTGGCTGACATCACCATGGGGAATGTCGTCGTACTACTGGTGCCTGTTTTACCTGTGGCCGTCAGGGCCTTATGATGAGGGATTGTCCTAGTAGGAGGGTTACAGGTGGGATGACTCATTTCTTTGGATCGATTCGGTTCTTCACCTTCCGTAGCTATGCGCCCTGCAGGGCAGGATTACGAACAAGAGCGATAAAGGGGAAATGAAGCAATAGTTACAGGTATATCTTTGACCCTTTAGAGACTTGTATGTATTGATAATATTGTTATATGTTTAAGTATTATGTAAGGGTAATATTGAGTTTTGTGATTAATACAACCTGGTTATGTGGTAATGTAAGTTTGGGACATAGAATATTAAGGACCTTAGAATATTGATAACCGTAGAGACCTTAGATGTACAAGGCCTTCTCGGGTAGTAAGGTTTATTTTAGGCTAAGAATGAGAATTAAGTGCGAGGATGGGCCAGGTGTGGCATATGTGATTATGTTGGGTGTAGTTAAGAGGGACTATGTGATATCCGTTTAGATTGAACCTCGAAAGAACATTCGGGGATGAATGTTTCTAAGGAGGGGAGAATGTTACGCCCCGTAATTTCAGGATGAATATATAAGAATGTACATAAGGAATCAGGACTTTAAAAATTTGTACGAAAGGAAGAATTGTTTTTCCGAAGGATAATCTTCCGAACCTCAGGAAGGAAAAATGTTCGTTAAATGAGAATTGGATTCTCAAATTTGTATTTAAGACTTTTAGAATATATCGGAATTTTATTTTCAGAGTTGGATACGTGGGGCCCACCCGGGAAATTTTACGTTTTGTGGGGCCCATGAGGTTTTCGATATTTTGACGAATTATGGAAATTTTGGGAAATGAAATATTTTAGACCAATGGGAGGGCGACACGTGTCACCCTCCACATGGGCTTGTTGGATGAAAATAAATGGACCAAGTCAACTAGACAAGTGGGAGCTTGATATAATTGACCTCATCCTAGCCTTCCATTTGGATTAATCCTAGCCCTTGGTCTCTTTATATATTACTACTACTAGTGCAAGACTAGATCATTTCAACACTTAGAAAAAATTGGCAAGACTTGTGTGCTTGTAGAGGAGCTCTCGGCAATACACATTCCCACACAAAAAAAATTTGCAATATTGCTTCATAATTCACAATACTAAAACCTAAGATCCCTAGAGGTATTCTAAGGATATCCCAACACAAAAATCCCGGAAAAACTACGTTTTTACGTTAGTCGCAACATGAAAACCTAAGGTGTTCTTCAACTTTGAAGTTGGAACTTGAAGAGGAGTTCTTCACAAGCTTCTAAGGGTTTCTTGGAGTGGATTGGAACGTCGAGAAGAGGAGCTAAAGTTGCTAAGGATCGACTTTAGGTTTTGGATTGTATTTGGGCTTAAAGAGGTAATAATCTCCGTCTTGCTATTGTAATTGAAGATTACATGTTGTAGTAGTTGATAAATGAGCATGTGTTATATAGAATGAAGTTTGAAAAGATTTGGATCTTGTTGAGATGTTAAAACCGAAAATTGGCATGCTAGCCATTAAAGTTGTTAGTTATAATCGTCGCATGTTATTTAAGGAAAGGAATTTAATCGTTATAATTAATCATGACTTGTATAACATGTTGGAATAACAACTTGGATTGAAAAGAATTGAAAAAGGACGATATGTTGTATTGAATTGATTATTGCCGAAAATGGCCAAGAATATTGGACAGTTGTACTTTAATTATGGGGCAGAATTTTACACGTCCTGTTAAGGCGTGTAATCCCCTTTGAGTTGCTGGTTTATTGCGCCTAAAATGTGGCATGTTCGTTGTTGATTTCGGGCCTTGAAAAAGGTGGAAAAGTATGTAGAAACAAAGGAAGTGCTGCCCAAATTTCCGTAGAATAAGAGACTTTACACTTAGTATTATTCGACCTTAAAAAGGCTAGGAATTGGTAGACGTATTATGATTATTATAGGTTAAAGTACTACGTATAGCGTATTCTACTAGAAGGGTGGAATAGCTATCAAGGTTGATGTACTTTGGAGCATTTTGCAACTTGTCGCTAGTCGTCGCGAGGTATGTGTACCTCTTCTTTCTTTTGGCATGATCCTACGTATGAAATAGCCATGTGATATTATTTCATGATTCCTTCTACTCTTAGAAATTAAGAAGTATCCACGTTGTTGATTCTAAGTTAAAGGTATGTCTAAGTTATCCTAAGTCCTTACCAAGTCTTATGGGAGATGTTGGTAAGAATGGTTAGGAAGTTATGAGGTTTGATTTAAAGCTATGTGCCTTGATTTATATGAAGTAAGTAAGTGGATTTTTATATTTTAAAATGACTTGAATTTATAATTGAAAAGGGACTTGTTTTTATAAGTGAAAGTTATATGATTTTAAAGAGTATATGATACGAGGTTTTAATATAAGCCTTGATTTTATAAGTGGAAATGACTTGATTTAAAAAGCATGGCATCTTAATTTATTTCAAAAGTTAAGAAGATTGATTTCAAAAGAGTATGTGACTTGAGTTTTAAAAAGAAAGGAGTTTATGATTCTTTTTAAGTATGTATGTACGTAGTACTTTAGGGTTTAGTTTCCCCAATATGATAAGAAATAAAAGTGCGTTAAGTTCTCTAAAATGAAAGGTTGTTATAATAGCTTTGTGGGAATTTATTATAACGACTTAAGAAGAAGTGAAAGGGTGGTTTAAAATGTTATGTAAGGAAAATCACACCGAGCCCCACAGGCGGGCCGTATTATGCTACATGATTCCACAATACACCGAGCCCCACAGGCGGGCCGGATTATGCTACATGATTCCACAGTACACCGAGCCCCACAGACTGGCCGGATTATGCTACACGATTCATCAGTACACTGTGTCCCGCAAATGGGTCGGGTTACGTTATCACGTATGGATAATCAAAGTAAGCTCTCAAATAAGAAGTCCCTCCATAAAGGGCCGAATTATGTTATGTAAGATATGTAAGTTATGTGGAAAAACTTGATCGAATTCTTAAGTATGTATGTAAGAATATGATGTTAATTCTTATTGAAAGAATGAAAAAAATGATTAATGTACGGTTGATTTTATGAGTTAAAATGGCACGGTAGGATCTGGTATTTTAATTTTTTACACTTGCCCCTGTCATTCGTTTATACAGTTATGATTTGGTTACTGTACCTTATTTCCGTTCCATACTCGGTGCAAATGCTTGACCCCTGGGGCTACGTTCATGCCCGCAGGTATTAGGTACCCAGGTTGGTGATCCTCGTTCTTAGGATCTCAGTTCAGTTTTTGGGAAGAAGCTCCATTCACTCCGGAGGCTTATCTTTTGGTATGGATCCCTGTTGTTGTAGATTATGTATATTCAGGGGTATGGCGGGGCCCTGTCCCGTCACAGTGGTTATGTCAAAAATTCTTAGAGGTCTGTAGTCATATCTTATGGGTCGGTTTGTAAAGAAGAAGGATGTAACTGCTTTTGGTTATATATATATATATGTCCAGGGAGGTAGCCTTATCGGCTAACCTGTTGTTTATTTCCTGTTAAATGTACGTTATGAGTTTCATGTGTATTTCGCTGATTTTCTTTGATGTATAACTGTAAGGGTGCCCAGGTAGGGCATCAGTCGCGGGCCCGGGGTCGGGTCGTGACATTGATAATCCCCATATTCAAACCAAAGATCCCTAGTGGTATACTAAGCATAAACAACCACTTAAACCCCGAAAATACTATGTTGTTCCGTTAGTCGCACCTTGAAAATCTAAGGTTTCTTGGACTTTTGTGTTGTAACTTGAAGAGAAGATGGTTATGAACTTCTAAGGGTTATATATTGTGGATTGGAACGTAAAGAAAAGGAGTTAAACATGCTAAGGATCGACTTTAAACTTGGATTATTTTGGGCTATATTGAGGTAATGATCATCTTTCTCTTAATGTAATTAGATATTACATGTTGTGGATATATGTAGATGACCTTGTGCTAGAAAGAATGAATATTAGAAATGGTTTGGACCACATTTGGATGTTGAGGTCGAGAGTTAGTTGATATTGGCCATTGGAAATTGTTGACCATTTTGTTGTTAATATCACTTGTCGCATGTTATATAATGAAGGAAATATTGTTGTTGATAGTTAATATAACTTATATAACATGTTGGAACTTGATTTGGATTAAAAAGGAATTAAGGAAAATGGATTTGGATTTAAAGTATGTTGGCCGAGAATGGCCCTTAATGTTGGTAAATAATGGATTGTTTTAATATAGATTGTGGGCGTAATTTTACACGTCCAGTTAGGCGTGTAATCCCCTTTGGGTAACTTTTGGTTGCTCCTTAGATGTGGCCTGTTGGTTGATGAATACGGGCCTTGGAAAAGGTGGAAAAATACGTAGAAACAAAGGAAGTGCTGCCCAAATTTCCGTAGAATTAGAGGGCCATTATTTGGTATAAGTATTATACTAGAAATTTGATATTGATAGAAGCGCTATCATCATTATAGGTTGAAGTACTACGTGTAGCATATTCTACTTGGAGGGTGGAATAACCAATGAGGTTGAAGTACATTGGAGCGTATTGCTACTTGTCGTTTGGGTTAGTCGCCAACGAGGTAAGTGAACTTCTTCCTTCTATCGACATGATTATCCTTGAAGTATACTTGCCTTGTTTTGGAGTATACATGACTTATTCTTGAAGTATACTTGCCTTGTTAGTTGGAGTATATGTGACTTGTTTTCTTGAAGTACTTTCCTTGTCATTAGGAAGTATTAATGTTATTGATTTTTATGCTAAAGGTATGTCTAAAATATTCCTAAGTTGTTACCATATCTTATGGGGGATGTTGGTAAGAGACATTAGGAAGTATTAGAAACGGGTATAACCTATTCACGGTTCAAATGAGTGTTAAATTTAAATGTATGAGTGACTTGGTTTGATATGAATAAGTTACTTGAATTACTATAAAGTTATGAGATTTGATTTAAAGTTGTCACGACCCGACCCCAGGCCCGCGACTGGTGCCCTACTTGGGCACCCCTTACAGGTATACATCAGAGAATAGCAGCGGAACATACATAAAATACTTAGACAAACAAATATCAACAGGCTAGCCGATAAAGCCACCTTTCGTGAAATATACATAACCCAAAAATAAAACAGTTACATCTTTGTTCTTACAACCCAATCCACACGATATGACTACAGACCCCTAAGAATAACAACTGTGATGGGACAGGGCCCCGCCATACCCCTGAATGTACATAAATCTTCAATATCAGGGAAACCGTACCAAAAAGACAAGCCTCCGGAGAAATGGAGCTTCTGAGAATTGATCAGTGATCCTAAGAATGAGGATCCACCACCTGCTTACCCCTACCTGCGGCATGAACGCAGCCCCCGAGGAAAGGGGGTCAGTACAACAGATCTACCAAGTATGTAAAACTTGAAAGTACTGAAATGAAATCATAGAGTCTAAAATAAAGCTGGAGACAGGTATGATAACTCAAATAACAGTACACTGTGCCTTACTAACAATGAGAGTAATCAAGAGTATACTCTACTGCATAAAAATAGGAGGCTCGTGATCAAAGTAGGGCCACCCGCCCGTAGTATCATTAAGCAATCCTACTCCTGAGACTATTTCACCCGCATAGGTCCTGTGGACCCGCAATGAGGTCATCCGCCTCGCATGAGACTATTTCACCCGCATAGGACTATTTCACACGCATGGGCCCAGTGGGCCCACAATGAGTACAAACGCCGCACTCGCATCATGGGTAGCAAATCCATGGAATAAGTAGTAACCCGGGGGTTTACCCCGCAAGAATAACATAACCTAGCACAACCGGCTATCATACATAACATAAGCACCACCGGCTTATCATACATAACATAAGCACCACCGGCTTATCATACATAACATAAGCAAGTTAAGAAATCCCCCTAACTTCTTATTAGACTTATTCATATACACTCTCATTTTAGTTTACTTAAGGCACTAACATGTCATTTTAAAATCCGGGAATTTAACCCAAAGTACTATGTACTTCTATTCTTTTAAAATGACTATTTTTCATATACAACTTCCAAGATACTAATAACCGTAGTATCAAGTCATATCTACCTTTCAAGACAAGTCACAATACATTTTAGAAATACATTTATAGGCTTCTAAACCCAGTGACTTTTTACTTTAAAACTTTAAGCAATTGATGCCTCTAAATCAATTTGCCTTTCTTCATTTCAAGTCATTTATCTTTATTTACATCACTAGAGTAAACCATTCTTTTAACTTTCCACAAAGTTATTATAACCAACTTCCCATAAAGCCGTTATACTAATTTTATGCTTAAGACACTTACATTTTTTTTATAACCAAGAGACTTATACTTTCAAAAACAAAGTATCATATACTTTCAAAATACTTCAAGTCTCTTAACTTTAGAAATCAAGTTTCTTAACTTTTGAAACTAGGATATCTTTAACCTTTAAAACAAGTGAGTTAATTCTCTAACTCAACCAACTTGGACATTCTTAAAACAAGTCAAGGATATCAAATGAAACTAAATTCATTTAAATCTCGTACGTCTACCGTACTATACATTTACAACTACTCATGCTCAAGAGATAAGAAAGTTCCACATACCTCTTCGGTTCAATCCACTTGCTAAGTCCAATATGCCGTACGTAGGATGTCAACCTATAATGACCATAATACGTCTATTAACCTCTAGCTTCAAACGGAGAATATTCTAAGTGTAAAGTCACCAAATTCTACTGAAAATCGGGCAGCACTTCCTTTGTTTCTACGTACTTTTCCACCTTTTTCAAGGCCCGAAAATCAATAACCAAATGCCACATTTAAGGCTCAACAATTCAGAAATTCATGGGATTACACGCCTAACAGGACGTGTAGAATTTTGCCCCTTAATTAATATAAAACTGTCCAACAAGTTAAGCCATTCTCGGCTTCCATCCATATCAACAACAATGTCAATTTCCGTTCAATTCCTTTTTAATCCAAGTTGTTATTCCAACATGTTATATACATAATAACAATTACAACAAATATAAATCCTTTCTTCCTTAACATGCGACGATTGTAACTATCGATCAAATTGATTACAACATTAATGGCTAACATGCCCAATTTCGGTTTTCAACATGTCAACATGATCCAAATATTTTCAAACTTCCATCTATATACCACATGCTCACTTATTAACTACTATAACATGTAATCTTTAATCACATTAAGATGTTGAAGATTTTACCTCTATAAGCCCTAATAATATCCAAGCGTTAAAGTCGATCCTTAGCAACTTTTAGCTCCTCTTCTTACGTTCCAATCCGCTCCAAGCACTCCTTAGAAGCTCATAACCAACTTCTCTTCAATTCCCAACTTCAAAGTTGAAGAACACCTTAGGTTTTCATCTTGCGACTAACGTGAAAACGTAGTTTTTCCGGGATCTTTCTATTGAGATAACCTTACAATACCATTAGGAACCTTGGGTTAAAGTATTGGGATTATTGAACCAAAAATGAATTTTTTTCTTCTTTCATAAGGGCTATGCCGAGAGCTCCCTCAAGGGCACTCAATTTTTCTTGAAAATTTTCTAAGTGTGGAGACTAGTCTTGCACTAGTAGTAGTATATATAAATAAATCAAGGGCTAGGATTCATCCAAATGGAAGGCTAGGATGTGGTCAATATTATCAAGCTATCTTGACTTCTTGACTTAGTCAATATTATCAAGCCAATTTGGCTATTCTATACTTCTCTTTTTCGACCAAGATGACCATGTGGAGGGTGACACGTGTCGCTCTCCCATTGGTGCATAATATTTCATTTCCCGAAATTTCCATAATTGGTCAAAATATCGGAAACCTCGTAGGCCCCACAAAAACGTAAAATCTCTCGGGTGGCCCCACATATCCAACTCTGAAAATAAAATTACATAACTCCGATAAACTCTTAAAAGTCTTAATAACAATTTCGAGACCCAATTCTCATTAACAACCATTTCTCTTTCCCGAGGTTCGGAAGATTTTTCCCTAGGAAAACAATTCTTTCTTTCTTCCAAATTTTTAAGTCTTGTGTTCTGCCGTCTATTCTCTTATACATGTCCTGGAATTACGGGGTGTAACATTCTCCCCTCCTTAGAAACATTCATCCCCGAATGTTCCTTCGAGGTTCCATCTAAACGGATATTGGCATAGTCCCATGACTACACCTAACATAATCATACTTGCCACACATGGCCACATAACAATACTTATACTAAAACATCAACCTGAAATCCAAGTGTCGACGTTGGTTATCTGCATAAAGCTTCTGCTGACTCTGAGCTTACTAATAATATTTCCTGGATAAGCTTCGCCTTGTCCACAGCCTGCTGAATCAAGTCTGGGCCAGTTAACTGAACCTCGCCTGCGTCGAACCAACCAACCGACGATCTACATTTCCTTTCCTACAAAGCCTCATACAGGGCCATCTGAATACTGAAAGGGTATCTATTATCGTACGTAACTCAACAAGAGGTAAATAATCCACCCAGCTATCTCTGAAATCAAGAACACAGACCCACAGCCTATCCTCAAGTGCCTGGATAGCACGTTTTGCCTGTCCGTTGGTCTGAGGGTGGAATGCAACACTGAGACTCACCTGTGTCCCTAACCCCTCCTGGAAAAACCTCCAGAAGTCAGCCGTAAACTGGGCTCATCTATCTATCATAAATAAATGTAGGGACCCCGTGCAGTCCCCCACCCTTTCTGCTATATAATCTAGTATAATCCTCAGCCGAGTAAGTGGTCCTGACCGGAAGAACATGGGTTGGTTTCGTCAGCCTGTTTACTATGATCCTCAGGGAGTCGCACTTCCTCTGAGTATGATGCAACCCTGTAACAAAATCCATATTAATTACCTCCCATATCTAAGTTGGGATCTCAATCGCCTATATTATCCCACTGGGCTTCTGGTGTTCAACCTTGACCTGTTACTAATTCGGACAGTAAGCAACAAACTCTGATACGTCCCTCTTCAGGCCATCTTACCAATACATACATCTGAGGTTATGATACATCTTATTCAACCCCGGATGAATAGAGTAACGAGCACTGTGTGGCTCTCCCAGAATCTGCTGACGAAGTCCTGCAACATCGGGAGCACACAATCTTCCCTCGAATCTTAGCACCCCATCAGGCTCTACCTCAAATAAACTCTCCTCCTATCGAAGAGTCGTATCTCGATACCATATCATAACTGGATCCTCATACTGTCGCCTCTTTACCTCCTCAATGACAGAAGACTCGGCAACCTCTCGGATCTAAACTTCATTAACCTCGGAAATAAATAATCGAACCCTTCGGCTCGGTAGCTGATGAATCTCACGGACCACGTCCTGTCTATATGGCTGCCCATCTGACAGACTACCCATAGATCTACGACTAAGAGCATTTGTAATTGTCTCGGCTTTCCCCGAGTGGTATAGGATATCAATATCACAATCCTTGAGTAACTCTAACCACCGTCTCTGTCGCAAATTCAGCTGCCTCTGTCTGAAGATATACCGGAGGCTCTTGTGGTCTGCAAAAATATCCACATGAAATCTATATAAGTAATGCCTCCAAATCTTCAAGGCATGATTGACTGCTGCCGACTCTAAATCGTGAGTAGCGTAATTCCTTTCATGCTCCCATAACTGTCGGGAAATATAGGCTCTAACCTTAACGTGTTGCGTCAGCACACAACCTAGCCCAACACCCAAAGTGTTACAATAATAACCTAACCCTCTAGTCCCTCAGGAGGGGTTAGAACTGTAGTCGTGGTCAACTTATCTTCCAATAACTGGAAGCCTTTCTCATACTTGTGAAATATTCGGGCATCCTTAATCTCGATTATGGTTCCTGTTTCTAATTCTCTGTTGCAACCATACTTGGTCGCTATACTTAGATTTAATTCATTTGCTTGTCTCATGGCCAAGACTTCGTGCCAATTACAATTTTAGTGGGAGATTTCATTGATCTCGTCAAGTAGTAATCCTATTATTCTCTCCCAGCTCATAGAGCTTATAGTCAGGTGTTCAACCTCAATTCATGGTATTACATAATCCAATGGCTTGCCAAGATTTCTTATCGTTCGAGTGTCTACTCGTCTTACCTTTATTTTTTTTCATTTCAAGTTGCCCTGGGGTCTCTTACCTCCTCATATATATACGGTCTGGCCTGTCATTACAGGATTGCCACCTTTCGTCGAGGTGTTCCTAACTGCCCATCATTTTCTAATGGTCTTTACACTAGTCTGGGTAACTATGCCTTGGGAAACCTTCATAACTGTAATTGCATTCTCCTTATTATTCTGTTCATAACCCTTCATCTTACTAATTACTAACCCAAAATATTTCTACCTCGCTCATGGGTCATACATTTCCATTTATGCTTATTACCAGCATTTATATCCTTAAGACACATCATCGACCATTTCGTAATGTCGTTCTCAATTACCCCAAAATAATACTTTTCCCACGGTTATCTAAAATTGTAACCTATTGTATGACGAAACTGAAGAATTTACCAGTCTCATATCCATCTCCTAATAATATGGGTACGCATAACCCTCAATAATACGTAAAACTATCCTTTTACATAGGGGAGATAGCTTATCTCCCTTTCATAATCTTTCCTTGAAGTTACAACCTAATCACAGGGTCCTCTTGCGGTCCTGTATATATCTAATCACCAAGCACCGTGTTACACCCCGTATTTACAGGACATGTTCTAAGAACGTACGTAAGAACTCACAAGTGTTAAGATTTGAGACTTGTAAAAATTTATCGGAATTATGAAATTGTCGGAAAACGTTTCATTATGACGAATGGGAGGGCGACACGTGTCACCCCCCCTAAGAGATGCCTTGGACGAAATAGGCATGGCCAAGATGGTCATTGACCATAGTCTTAAGATGAAAAAGTCTTGCAAGTGTGAGTTTGAGAAAATTGACTAAGTCAAAGGTCCCACATTAGTCTTGATATTTAACTAGAGCTCATCCAAACCACCCATTTGTTGGTATCTTGACCCTCCAATACACTATATTATACTTGTTACACCCAGTAAGTACAAGACTTGTAAAAGAGAATTTACGTAAGGAATAGAGACTTGGAAATTGGTACGAAAGGAGGAATTGTTTTTCGGACGGAAAAGCTTCCGGACGTCGGAAAAGAAAAATGTTCGTCGTTGAGAATTGGATTCTCAAAATGTATTTATTTGAAGAATAAGGAACTTATTAATATTAGGGAAGTCTATTTTTACGGATTTGGTCACGTGGGGCCCACCCGAGGAATTTTACGTTTTGCGGGGCCCACGAGGGTTACGGAATTTTATGGACGAATGAGAAGGCGACACGTGGCACTCCTTCCACATGGCTTGGTCGAATGGTGTAAGGGCAAAATGGTCATTGACCATGGTAGAAGATAAGTGTTCCAAAGCTTGATATTGTTGACAAGTCAACTTGTCCACCTAGGCTTGATCCAAGTGAAACTCATCCTAACCTCACATTTGTTTAAGTCTAAGTCCTCCATTGTGTTATAAGTATACTACTAGTGCAAGACTAGCTCATTTAACACTTAGAAAAATTGAGAGAGCTTGTGTGTGCCCATTGTTGCTCTCGGGTTTGCTAAGAAAGAGAGGAGAAAAATTTGTAGTTTTGATCCATTAGCCACAAGACTTAAACCCAATGTCCCTAAGAGTGTTTCAAGGATATCTCAATAGAAAGATTTCGGAAAAGCGGCGTTTTCGTGTTAGTCGCAAGGCGGAAACTTAAGAAGTTCTTCAACTTTGAAGTTGGAACTTGAAGATGGGTCCTTCATAGGCCTCTAAGGAGTGCTTGGAGCGGATTGGAACCTAAGGAAAGGAGCTAAGAATTGCTAAGGCGCGACTTTGGAATCTTGGAAATTTTAAGGGCTTATAAAGGTATATTCTTGTCGTTTTAGCAATTAAGGTTTACTTATCATTGTAGCTATGGTTATTAGCAAGCATGAGTTATATAGTATGAAGTTTGATAAGTATTTTGACTATTGGAACCCTAATCCGAAATCTAGCATGTTTAGCTTTAAGATTTCAATTCAAGTCGATTATTAGTTAAGTCATCACATGTTGTATAAAGAAGGAAATTGTAGTTGTTGAAGTTGTTTATGACTAAATAACATGTTGACCTAAGAACTTGGAATTGGAAAAGTATTGGAAAAGACGTAGTGTTGTTGGTTATATGTTGGCCGAGAATGGCTAGTGAAGTATTAAACTATTTGGTATGAATTGTGGGGCGGAATTTTACACGTATTGTAAGGCGTGTAATCCCCTTTGTTTGGTTGTTGTTTGGAGCCTTAAATGTGGCGTGTTGGTTATTGTATTCGACCTTGAAAAAGGTGGCAAAGTGAGTAGAAACAAAGGAAGTCTTTGCCGATTTTCCGTAGAATTAGAGACCGTACACTTAGTTTTATTCTCGTTAGAGACTAGAAGTTGATAGTATTGTTGTGACTATTATAGGTTGACACTTCTACGTGCAGCGTATTGAACAGCTTGTGGATTAGCCGAAAAGGTATGTGAACTATCTCCTCTTCTAGCATGATTCCTTAAGATAAAGAAAGTATGTCCTACTCCTTAAATGATCCATTCCTTGGTTGTATTTGGATTGCCTAAAATAGAATTCGTTCTATGTACTCCCTTGATTGTACTTTGATGTTTAAATTGTAAGTTGTATAATCCATTTTCCTTAGTGAAGTTTGGATTCTTAAAAGTGAAAGTATTTTACTTAAAGTACATGGAGTCTTAAAAAGGAAGTGGTTTCCAAACCTTTTGGCTAGTGCCTTAGTTCCAAAACCTAAAGGTCATTATAATGACTTTAGGGGAGTCAAAGAGTGATTTACTTAATTGTTTTAAAGAGGAGAAATGACATGATTTAAGAGAAGTAACTTGTTTTAAAGGAGTGAGTTACTTGAGGTTTAAAAGTAGAAGAAACTTGTTTTCTATATATTAAGAGACTTGAAGTGTTTTGAAAGTTAAGAACTTGTTTTGTAAGTATGTGATACTTGGTTTTAATGGTATAAGTCTCTTGGTTATAAAAGGAATGGATATGTCTAAAACCATAAAGGGTTATAACGGCTTTATGGGAAGTTGGTTATAACGGCTTTATGGAAGGTTTAGAAAGTTGTCTATTTTGATTAATCGGCATAAGTTGCCTAGTTTGTGAAAATTTGAAGTTACTTGGTTTCAAGCTTCGAAATGAGTTTCAAAAGTATAGTAACTTACTTTGAAGAATAGACACGCCTTGATACTACGTGTTAGTATCTTGGGATTTTACATAAAAAGGAGTCTTTTGAAAAGAATGTACGTACGTAGTACTTTGGCCTGATTAATTGAGAATTAGTCTAAGTGTGCCTTGATAAGTACTTTGGCTTGATTAATTGAGAATTATTCTATTTGTGCCTTGATAAGTACTTTGGCCTGATTAATTGAGAATTAGTCTAAGTGTGCCTTGATAAGTACTTTGGCTTGATTAATTGAGAATTATTCTATTTGTGCCTTGATAAGTACTTTGGCTTGATAAATTGAGAATTTGTCTAAGTGTGCCTTGATAAGTACTTTGGCTTGTTAATTGAGAATTATTCTATTTGTGCCTTGATAAGTACTTTGGCTTGATAAATTGAGAATTTGTCTAAGTGTGCCTTGATAAGTACTTTGGCTTGTTAATTGAGAATTATTCTATGTGTGCCTTGATAAGTACTTTGGCTTGTTTAGTTGAGAACTGCCTATGTGTGCTGGAAATAGCCGGTTGTGTGCTATTGGTATATCAGTCGTTTCGGGGTCATTCCCCGGGTTTGTGGCATTCGCAGATTCCGTGGAATTGCTACCCACGATGCGAGGAATACCTCATGCGGGTCCGTAAGGACTTATGCGGGTGAAATAGTCCCATGCGGGCGGGTCCAGCCTATGCGAGGAATACCTCATGCGAGTCCGTAAGGGCTTATGCGGGTGAAATAGTCCCATGCGAGGAATACCTCACGCGGGTCCACGCGCCTATCACGGGTGAAATAGTCCCGCGAGTAGGATGGTTAAATGATCTGCGCGCGGATGGTCTGTTTGATCATGAGCTTCCTATTTTATATTGTAAAGATACTACTGTTTACTCTCATTGTTAGTAAGGCACAATGTGTTGTAATTTGATTATCATATATGTCCCCGGATTTGGTTGTGTTACCCTATCGTCATGCTTTTACGATGTGGGATTCCGGGGCATGAGACCACGAGGCATTTAGGACACAAGTGGGACTTGGTGTTCATGTATCCTTAGTGGTGTTATTACATCATGGACTGCCGGCAGTGAGGAAGGATTCCACGGGCATGATTGATATTATGGGCGTGAGACCAATAGTTATATTTGAGTAGTGACTTTGAGGGCCTGCGTCCCTGACTTGATATGACTGCTTATGTGTTATGTACTGTAGGTTGGCTATCAGACATGTCTCCTGTTTTGTTTAGACTGTTATGATTTTGTTACTGATTTCATTCACATACTTGCATTCTTGTCTTGACCTCGCCCGGAAGTGCGTTAAATCTTTGCAGTTTAGGTACGCGATTTGGTGATCGGCAGTGTAGGACCGCCTTTCGAAGTTGTTGGATAGCTCCTTACATTCGGAGTTTATCTTTTTGGTATAAGTTCTTTCGATGCAGGCTTTTGTACGATTATGGATGCAGCGGGGCCTTGTCCCGTCATAATTCAGTTTAACTCTTAGAGGTCTGTATTCATATGTGGGATTGGACTCATGTACGGTGTAGTGTCTTTTGTTATGTATATTATATGGCAGCCTGGTCGGCTTTGCCGTTGCACGTACGATTGGTTTTATAAAAAAAAAAAAAGGGTGTTATTAAATTTTCCGCAGTTTACTTAGTTGTTAAGGTAGAAGGGTGCCCAGGTAGGGCACGATCCTGAGCTTGAGGTTGGTCGTGTGAGTGGTATCGAGCGATCGGTCCTCGGAATGTCTACTGACCGTGTCTAGTAGAGTCTTGATTATCGGTGTGTTGCGCGCCACACCCATAAGCGAGGCTACAGGACATTTAGGAGTTGGTTTCTATTCTTCTCACTCTAAGATCGTACCATAGAAGTGTGTTAGTAAGATAATTCCTCTCTGCGTATTGTTGTGTATTCTGATTATGCCTCGAGAGGAGCAGCGGCCTTGAAGGGCAAAGGAGTAGCGGAGCTACTAGTCGACTCGAGAGTTGATAGGGCTTATGCGGAGTTATCTGGATGTTGTTCGCGATCGGTGAGTTCTTCTGCCGAGTTTTGAGACCCAGCACGAGCCTCCAGTTTCTCAGTTAGGAGAAGACTATAGGGTCATGAGGGAAGCAGTTATGTTATTGACTAAGATAGCGGTGCTACAGTTTCATCAGCAGGATGTTATTCGGCGGTCTGACAGTGTACGAAGGCGAGAAGGCAGCGCGGGATCAGCGTAAGAGGGCTAGACCGGTTGGTTATCCCGGTGAGTTTTTGGACGATCTGCCTCAGCAGCGAGTAAGATATTCGTCCCAGCCTACCCAGTACATACCCCGCGATTCCACGGTGGGATTTTGGACCCAAGGTATTTAGGAGCGGTCAAGCTCCAGTCGGGGTTCGAGGAAGCGGAAGGATTTTTGGTCGAGGCCACATATTCCTCGATGTATCGGATGTAGTAAGCGTCATTCGGAAATGCCGTTATGGCACAGTGTTTGTTTTTATTGTGGCGTCGGGCCATATCTTTGAGTATGTCCTTTTAGAAAAACCTTTGAAGTGGCTCGACTATGAGGCCGTAGTTAGTTCCCTTCTCCACGCGATTGTGCGTTCGAGTAGGGTGTTGAGATGTTAGCGGTGTGGTAGAGGTCGAGTGGAGTTTATATTCTGGCGGTCCTTGAACCGCGAGATGGCGTGACTCTGAGGCAGATCGGAGGCGACATCGCGGGGTTACGGTATATGTCGATTCTTTGGAATCATCGTGCATTGTTAGATTCAGATTTTACCACTAGCGTATATGTTTTCCCTTTATTGCTAGAGTTGTAAAGTGATAGTACCCAGGTAGGGATACTTTGATTAGTAAAGTGAGAAGTTAAGAATATTGACAAGAATGATAAGTGAACTGAGACTATAGTTGTGTAGAGTTCACAAGTTGTAATTACCCCATATAAGTGTAAGACCGATAGGGAAGATTATCTGATGAAATATTTTGGCTTATGTGACGAACCTCTAGTAGATAGGGGATAGGGTAAGAAGTACCTTGAGATAAGAGTGAGATTTATTTCAGACTAGGAATGAGAAGTTAAGTGTGACGATGAGTCGGGTTATGGACTCATTTCGGGTCAGCCGGTAGTATAGAATGGGGTGATGTCAGTTGGTAGTGGTCCGTATGTGATAGGGTCACGAGGATGCCAGCCCAAGTTTAGTTAATCGTTATGCGAGTTTGTGGGCCAGCGTTCCAGGTCGTAAGGACCAAGAAGAGCCTTAACGGGAATGTAAGTAACTATATGGCTAAGTTTGGATAGTAACTCCAAGGATGGGAGAAGAGAAACAAAATTTGAGATTTTGTACGTATACTAGATGAGTTTGAAAGTACGAGAAAGTATGACAAGTAAGGAAAGAAAGGAACCTCTAAGGATTCCGTGTTTGGGAAGACTGTAACCTTCGAGTTTTGTGAAAAGGGACCACAGACGGAAGGTCCATTATTATGTTCACGTATGTTGTGGTGGCCATGTGTGGCATCGTTAGTCGTGTGCATGTTTTGATTGATAGGCATAGTATAGAGTTTATGCCGGAGTTTGTATAGCTGGGCAACCGACTAAGAACATTCGGGGACGAATGTTTCTAAGGGGGGAAGAATGTTACACCCCGTAAGTCCAAGACTTGTAAAAGAGAATGTACGTAAGGAATAGAGACTTGGAAATTGGTACGAAAGGAGGAATTGTTTTTCGGACGGAAAAGCTTCCGGACGTCGGAAAAGAAAAATGTTCGTCGTTGAGAATTTGATTCTCAAAATGTATTTATTTGAACAATAAGGAACTTATTAATATTAGGGAAGTCTATTTTTACGGATTTGGTCACGTGGGGCCCACCCGAGGAATTTTACGTTTTGCGGGGCCCACGAGGGTTACGGAATTTTATGGACGAATGAGAAGGCGACACGTGGCACTCCTTCCACATTGCTTGGTCGAATGGTGTAAGGGAAAAATGGTCATTGACCATGGTAGAAGATAAGTGTTCCAAAGCTTGATATTGTTGACAAGTCAACTTGTCCACCTAGGCTTGATCCAAGTGAAACTCATCCTAACCTCACATTTGTTTAAGTCTAAGTCCTCCATTGTGTTATAAGTATACTACTAGTGCAAGACTAGCTCATTTAACACTTAGAAAAATTGAGAGAACTTGTGTGTGCCCATTGTTGCTCTCGGGTTTGCTAAGAAAGAGAGGAGAAAAATTTGTAGTTTTGATCCATTAGCCACAAGACTTAAACCCAATGTCCCTAAGAGTGTTGCAAGGATATCTCAATAGAAAGATTTCGGAAAAGCGGCGTTTTCGTATTAGTCGCAAGGCGGAAACTTAAGAAGTTCTTCAACTTTGAAGTTGGAACTTGAAGATGGGTCCTTCATAGGCCTCTAAGGAGTGCTTGGAGCGGATTGGAACCTAAGGAAAGGAGCTAAGAATTGCTAAGGCGCGACTTTGGAATCTTGGAAATTTTAAGGGCTTATAAAGGTATATTCTTGTCGTTTTAGCAATTAAGGTTTACTTATCATTGTAGCTATGGTTATTAGCAAGCATGAGTTATATAGTATGAAGTTTGATAAGTATTTTGTCTATTGGAACCCTAATCCGAAATCTAGCATGTTTAGCTTTAAGATTTCAATTCAAGTCGATTATTAGTTAAGTCGTCACATGTTGTATAAAGAAGGAAATTGTAGTTGTTGAAGTTGTTTATGACTAAATAACATGTTGACCTAAGAACTTGGAATTGGAAAAGGATTGGAAAAGACGTAGTGTTGTTGGTTATATGTTGGCCGAGAATGGCTAGTGAAGTATTAAACTATTTGGTATGAATTGTGGGGCGGAATTTTACACATATTGTAAGGCGTGTAATCCCCTTTGTTTGGTTGTTGTTTGGAGCCTTAAATGTGGCGTGTTGGTTATTGTATTCGACCTTGAAAAAGGTGGCAAAGTGAGTAGAAACAAAGGAAGTGCTGCCCGATTTTCCGTAGAATTAGAGACCGTACACTTAGTTTTATTCTCGTTAGAGACTAGAAGTTGATAGTCTTGTTGTGACCATTATAGGTTGACACTTCTCGTGCAGCGTATTCGACTTAGCTTGTGGATTAGCGAAAGGTATGTGAACTATCTCCTCTTCTAGCATGATTCCTTAAGATAAAGAAAGTATGTCCTACTCGTAAATGATCCATTCCTTGGTTGTATTTGGATTGCCTAAAATAGAATTAGATTCTATGTACTCCATGATTGTACTTTGATGTTTAAATTGTAAGTTGTATAATCCATTTTCCTTAGTGAAGTTTGGATTCTTAAAAGTGAAAGTATTTTACTTAAAGTACATGGAGTCTTAAAAAGGAAGTGGTTTCCAAACCTTTTGGCTAGTGCCTTAGTTCCAAAACCTAAAGGTCATTATAATGACTTTAGGGGAGTCAAAGGAGTGATTTACTTAATTGTTTTAAAAGAGGAGAAATGACATGATTTAAGAGAAGTAACTTGTTTTAAAGGAGTGAGTTACTTGAGGTTTAAAAGTAGAAGAAACTTGTTTTCTATATATTAAGAGACTTGAAGTGTTTTGAAAGTTAAGAACTTGTTTTGTAAGTATGTGATACTTGGTTTTAATGGTATAAGTCTCTTGGTTATAAAAGGAATGGATATGTCTAAAACCATAAAGGGTTATAACGACTTTATGGGAAGTTGGTTATAACGGCTTTATGGAAGGTTTAGAAAGTTGTCTATTTTGATTAATCGGCATAAGTTGCCTAGTTTGTGAAAATTTGAAGTTACTTGGTTTCAAGCTTCGAAATGAGTTTCAAAAAGTATAGTAACTTACTTTGAAGAATAGACACGCCTTGATACTACGGGTGTTAGTATCTTGGGATTTTACATAAAAAGGAGTCTTTTGAAAAGAATGTACGTACGTAGTACTTTGGCCTGATTAATTGAGAATTAGTCTAAGTGTGCCTTGATAAGTACTTTGGCTTGATTAATTGAGAATTATTCTATTTGTGCCTTGATAAGTACTTTGGCCTGATTAATTGAGAATTAGTCTAAGTGTGCCTTGATAAGTACTTTGGCTTGATTAATTGAGAATTATTCTATTTGTGCCTTGATAAGTACTTTGGCTTGATAAATTGAGAATTTGTCTAAGTGTGCCTTGATAAGTACTTTGGCTTGTTAATTGAGAATTATTCTATTTGTGCCTTGATAAGTACTTTGGCTTGATAAATTGAGAATTTGTCTAAGTGTGCCTTGATAAGTACTTTGGCTTGTTAATTGAGAATTATTCTATGTGTGCCTTGATAAGTACTTTGGCTTGTTTAGTTGAAGCGCCTATGTGTCTGAAATAGCGGTTGTGTGCTATTGGTATATCGGTCGTTTGGTCATTCCGGGTTTGTGGCATTCGCGGTCTGTGGAATTGCTACCCACGATCACGAGGAATACCTCGTGCGGGTCCGTAAGGACTTATGCGGTGAAATAGTCCCGTGCGGCGGGTCCGACCTATGCGAGGAATACCTCGTGCGAGTCGTAAGGGCTTATGCGGGTGAAATAGTCCCGTGCGAGAATACCTCTTGCGGGTCCACGCGGCCTATGCGGGTGAAATAGTCCCGAGAGTAGGATGGTTAAATGATCTCTGCGGGCGGATGGTCTGTTTTGATCATGATCTTCCTATTTTATATTGTAAAGATACTCATTTACTCTCATTGTTAGTAAGGCACAATGTGTTGTAATTTGATTATCATATATGTCCCGGTTGGTTGTGTTACCTATGGTCATGCTTTTACGATGTGGGATTAGGGCATGAGACCACGAGGCATTTAGGACACGAGTGGGACTTGGTGTTCATGTATCCTTAGTGGTGTTATTACATCGTGGATCGCCGGATGAGGAAGGATTCCAGGCATGATTGATATTATGGGCGTGAGACCAATAGTTATATTTGAGTAGTGACTTTGAAGGCTGCGTCACGACTTGATATGGCCTTATGTGTTATATCGTAGGTTGGCTATCAAACATGTCTCTGTTTTGTTTAGACTTATGATTTTATTACAGTACTTATTGTTCACATACTTGGTACATTCTTCGTCTTGACCTCGCCCGAGGCTGCGTTCATCTGCCGAGTTTAGGTCTGTGATTTGGTGATCGGCGTATGTAGGACCTGCTCGAGTTGTTGGATAGCTCATACATTGGAGTTTATCTTTTTGGTATAAGTTCTTTCGATGTGAGGCTTTTATCTGATTATGGGTACGGCGGGGCCTTGTCCGTCATAATTGATTTAACTCTTAGAAGTGCGTATTCATATGTGGGATTGGACTCATGTACGGTGTAGTGTCTTTTGTTATGTATATTATATGGCAGCCTGGTCGGCTTTGCCGTTGCACGTACGATTGGTTTTATAAAAAAAAAAAAAGGGTGTTATTAAATTTTCCGCAGTTTACTTAGTTGTTAAGGTAGAAGGGTGCCCAGGTAGGGCACCAGTCACGGGCCCGGGGTTCGGGTCGTGACAATACTACTAGTAGCAAGAGAGATGCCAACACTTAGAAAATTTTCAAGAGAAATTGGAAGACACACCACATTGCTCTCGGGTTCTACAAGCTTGAAAAAGAAAAAAATTTGTTTGTGATCCATTTAGCTCCACACTTTAAACCAAGGTTCATGAGTGTAGTGTAAGTGTATCTCAATAGAAAAATCCCGGAAAAAGAGAGTTTTCGTATTAGTCGCAAAGTGAAAACCTAGTTGCTTTCTAGGTTTTGGATTGGAAGTTTGAAGGAAAGTTGTTGGTATGGTTCTAAGGGTCTCAAGTAGCGGATTGAAGTGTCTTGAAGAGGCTCTAAGTTGCTAAGGAAGCGACTTCGGATTTGGAGTTGGATTGAGATTTGTTGAGGTATAATCTTGTCTCTTAATAGTGTTACAAGATTATAAATATATTGTTGTTGTTAGCTTTACATGTTGCTAGCATGAAGTTGATGTGTTGAAGTTTATAAGTGTTATGGATTGCTTGTAGCCTTAGAATCCGAAATGTAATGTAAGCCATGTGAAGTTGGATTACAATTGGTCGTTTATTAGAATCGTCGCATGTTAATTACTTGGAGATTATAGTAGTTATTATCGATTGCGACTTGATATCATGTTAGGCTAATAACTTGGATTGAAATGGAAATTGGATTAGAATTGATGTTGTAGTACTTCAAGTTAGCCGAATTGGCCTAGTAAGTTGTATTAATTTGTTATCTATTGTGGGGCGGAATTTTACACGTCCAGTAGGCGTGTAATCCTGTGTTGATTTCATTGTTTGGGGCCTTAAATGTGGCGTGTTTGGTTATTGTATTCGGCCTTGAAAAAGGTGGCAAAGTGAGTAGAAACAAAGGAGGTGCTGTCCGATTTTCCGTAGAATTTAGTGGCATAGCACTTAGAATATTCTACGTTTGAAGTAAGAGGTTAATGGACATATTGTGACCATTATAGGTTGAAGTACTAAGTATAGCGTATCCTACTTGGAGGGTGGAATAGCTATCAAGGTTGAAGTACTTTGGAGCATTTTGCTACTTGTCGATAATCGTCGCGAGGTATGTGAACCTCTTCCTTCCTTTGGCATGATTCAATGTATGGAATATACTTGAGGTATCATTTCATGTTTCCTTCTACTCTTAGAAGTTAAGAGGTAGTTGTGTGATTTACTCTATGTAGAACTTTTCCTATCTTTTGAGCATGACTAGTTGCACGTATGTTTACGGTAGATGACCATCGTATGAGTTCGTGGATATGTTCGACCTGAAGCGGATCGTGAAGGCCGGAAGTGGCCTTAAGGAAGATTGAGGCTAGTAAGATAACCAAGTTGGAGGTGGTGACTCCAAGGTTTGGAGAAGCTGAGCGATGGCGAAGTGTGATGCATTATCTTGGAAGAGTTCAAGAGTTCGAGAAGAGTACGACGAGTAAGGGTAGAGGCAAGCATGTATTGCGAGCATAGATATGATCATTTCTTGTAAAGGGAGAAGGTGCGAAGGATGTATATTTTAGACCTCAGGAATCGCATGCAGTCCGGTACCATTTGTTGGGTCGCCGAAGTGACACTAGAACCTCGCGGCAAAGTGACAAAAGTTTGTGATGTTAGAGGTTTTTCCTCGTGGACTTGGATATCAGTATTTGCGTGCATGTGTTGTTTAAGTGGCGGTTGTGGCGTTGGCAACTTATTAGAAGAACTTTATCGTTATCCGTCTTGAGAAGGAACATTCGGGACGAATGTTTCTAAGGAGAGAGAATGTTATACCGTATTTCCGTAGTATGCGTGGTAGCGTCGTATTATAATTTGAGCCTTAAAGTTGGCTAGTTTCGAAATTTGTACACAACACCCGATTAGAGTCGTTTTTAAATGAAGCGTTTCCACGACTTTCGTAGGAAAATTCGGCTATGTCATTTATAATTTTGCGGATTTTTAGAGGCGAAACATTTTGGACCAACGAGAGGCGACACTTGTCACCTACAATTGGAAGGAGTGGACGGACGAAATGGGAGAGTTGGCACGTTTTTGTGCATTGTTTTTGGTCAAGGAGTTGGCGGGATATTTTGGGTAGATGGATAAGGTTGCACATGGCTTAATCTTGACCTTACACTTGCCTAACACTTGGATGGATCTTGGCCGTTGGTTGGCCTTCACTTGATCTATAAATACCCTCTAGTTGAAGACTTTCTTCGTCAAAACTTGAGCAATATAACTAAGTCTCAAAATACTCCCTCTCCCTTGAGCTTTCGTCCACCACACCTCCCCTTTGAGAGCCATGGCGAGAGCCACCTCCCTCCACTTTGTGGTGTTTTGCGTAGGTACCCACTAGCCTAGTTGTCTCGTATAATACACCCCCTCTTGGTAGAAATACTCTCAAAAGTATTGTTATAATGCCCAAATTACCTTAGCCATATACCTTGTAGTATTCTAAGGTTATACCTATCTGAAAAACCGAAATACTATTATACTTCCCTTAGTCACAAAACCGAAACCACTAAGGAAAATCTCCATGGTTAGATGGAGTAATAAGTAGAAGTTGGTTAGAACTTCTAAGGGTTGTTGGAGCGGTCGGGCGCCGGAGTAGGAGCTAAACCTTGCTCGGGATCGGCATATAAACTCGGATAATTTTGGGCTTATCGAGGTAAACATTCTTGACCTTACATTTGTAATTGGAAATTACATGTTGTAGGAGTATATAGTTAAGTATACTATATATAGAACTGAACATAGTTGTGCGGCAATGTCTTTTGACTTAAGCTGAATAATACTTACGGCAATGTCTTGCGACTTAAGCTGAATTTAAAGAAGAGAAGCTGACGTAACTACATGGGTGTATTCTGATGAGACTTGTGTAACATTCTTGTGTAGTAGAATTGTACACGTCGGTTAGGCGTGTTAACCCCACTGGTTGGCTTGGTAGCGGCCTCGATAGAGGAGGAGATTTCTGTTGTTGCGGGAAAGTCTTCTTGAATTTTACGTAGAATATTCTACGGGATCTAAAGATATTAATAGGCGCTTTGTGGCCTCTATAGGTTGTAGTACTACGTGTGGGTGATCTGCTTGGTGAGTGTGGCCAAGCGGTTTGAATTACTTGGAGCGTTTTGCTATTAGTCGATAATCGTCGCGGTATGTGAACCTCTTCCTATCTGTTCTAGCATGATATGTGTATAACTATGTAGTACGGTGAGCGTCATATGTTTAATGTATTTGATTGGTTTGAAACATAAAGTGTTATAACGGCTTTATGGGAAGTTGGTTATAACGACTTTATGTAGGTAAGAAAGTACTTGTGGTTTTTAAGAGGTGGCGATTTGAACTATAAGCGGATGGCTATGTGATAATAAAGAACTTGAAGTATTTCAAAGATTTTTGAATCATTTTGAGAAGAAGTAATACTTGGTTTTGGAAACTTAAGAGTTATACTAGCTTTATGGGAAGTTAGGTATAACGGCTTAAAAATGTTTCTTGATTTGAATCGAATGTGTATCGACAAACCACTGCGGCGTTAATAAAAGGAAATGTTTTGGACAGATTTAGTATTATTAAAACCGGTAGAAACTTCCATCTGCATAGAAGCTAAGATGAGACAAATGACATTTCTAGATCATGGTTGTAATAAGATTGATTATAAACAAGAATAACCTACTCACTTATAAGACATAGGTTTCTCAAAGCGTTTAAAGGAGAATTATGTTTTAAAGGATTTAAAACTATGAGCTACGAAACCTTTTTCTAAAATGAGAAACTTGAGCATTCGAAATTAGGCAAACTTGAATGTTTGGAAAATAAGGTTGTTACTTGATTTTACAAAGGAAAGCATTTTGGTTTACTTAACAATGTTAGTCACTCAAATTTTATACTACGGTATCGGGTGACCTTTGTAAAAGAAATGGATCTAAAAGGAATTTAACGGACGTAGTACTTTAAGGTTAAAATCGGACTTTGACATAAAATGAAAGTACCTTGAGTCGTGTGTAACTTGCTTATGCTTGTTGTTATGAAACTTGACCATGTTACGTGTGATAGCCTTGTTGTGCAATGCGTGTTCTACTCGACTCGGTTCATCAGGAATGTATTTCACTTGATTCTGGGTCATCAGGGAATGTATTTCACTTGATTCAAGGGTCATCAGGAATGTATTTCACTTGATTACCGGTCATCAGGAATGTATATCACTTGACTAGTTCATCCGAATGTATTTCACTCGACTAGGTTCATCCAGGGAATGTATATCACTTGACTACGGTTCATCCGAATGTATTTCAGCGACTCTTAGTCATCCAGAATGTATTCCACGTTTCTATATTGGGTCCATAAGATGGGCGAGACACATTATACGTATCACATGATTTGTACCTAGGCTGGCGGTGATGAAGAAGTTCCACGGGCGTGAGGATGACTTTGAGGCGTGAGTCACGACTTGACATGACTACTTCTATGTTGTGAGCGTAGTTTGGTTATCATACATGTCTCTGCTTTATATAGACTATTATGATTTCATTTCTGATTTCTGATTTCACATACTTGGTACTGTTATGACCTCCTTGAAGTGCGTTCATCTGCGAGTAAAAGGTACATTTGTCGATCCAGCTTTTAGGATCACCTTTCGGCGTATTGGGAAGCTCAGTTCCTTGGAGGCTTATCTTTTGGTATGTTACCACAGTCAGTAGATTCTTATACATTCGGGGTATGGCGGGAACTGTCCGTCATAGGCATTGTAAAAATCTTAGAGTGCATGCTTGTTGTGGCGGGGTTTGTAAAAGGATAATTGTTGGTATTTATGTATATATGATGAAGGCAACTGTTTTGGTTGGCTTTATTTATTTATCTTTTCTCTTAATTCATGTTCATGTTTTTATTTAGCCGATTTTCTCTCGATGTTGTATCACTAGGGTGCGGGGTAAGGCACGATCCAGGCGAGTTAGTCGTGACAAAAGTGGTATCGAGCGATTAGTCCTCGGAAAGTGTCTACGAACCGTGTCTAGTAAGTCTTGATTATCGGTGTGTTGTGCGCACATCTATAATCGGGAGGCTGCGAGACATTTAGGATTAGTTTCCATTCTTCTCATTACGAGATCGTGCGTTAGAGTGTGTGATAAATTGGACCCTCGGCGTATTCCTTTCCTTTACGATTATGCCTCGCGTAAAACGCGAGCCCAGATAGGCAAGAAAGCGATCGAGGCTGTTAGTGAATCTGAAGAAATGCGAGCGCGAGCGGTCGATACACGAGCAGTATGCCGCGGCGGGTTTCGCGGCCGCCCGGCCTGAGTTTAGGCGCAGCGGTGGCTGCGAGACTCTGATACTGAGCCTCGATCCGCGGCACAGGCCGATGAGATAAGTACAAGGAGATGGCGATTCTTGGCGAGTCGTGGCAGATATGAGATAAGTGAATCGGCGATTCCGGCCAGCGGCGCGTAGTTCACCCGGCGAGCGATTTGAGGCTACGGGACTTCACGAGTTGTAGCCCTCGGTGTTACATGGATTGAGAGGCGAGGCGACCACTCGGGGAGTTTATCGCGACTCTGACGGATCGTAAAGTGATCGAGCCTCGAGCGAGTCGGTGGTATTGGGTTCGCATCAGTGCGTGATCTGCGATTGGTAGTTTGATTCGTGGGGCTGTCGGGAAGAGCATGCACTTCCAGCCGATTTGGGGCGAGTTCTCGAGGCATTTCTTGCACATTTCTTGCCTCGCGAGATGAGAGGGCTCGGGTAAACAATTTTTGGCGTTGAGGCGAGGATGGCGCCGCAGTTAGAAATACAATGTGGAGTTCGACTCATTAGCTCGGTATGTTCCGTTGTAATAGCGGATATGGAGCGAGTACACCGCTACGTCAGGTGGGCGATTACTTGGCGAAGGCTTATGCGGGTGTAGCTCTTGGTAGGGCATGGACATTGCCGCGTCTGGCTTCATGCACTAGGATGTGAGGCACGGAGAGGTAGGCGGAATGGCCGAGATCGGCGAAGAGGGCGAATAGCGAGTCCTTTGGTAACTTTAGGCGGACCGCCTCGGCCGGCCGATCTAGTTATGTACCTCCGCCCGGATCTGAGTGGTCCTCGCGATCTTGGTCGTTCGGGGTATTGAGCTGGTCGAGCTCGGGGCTTACAGTTCCACGAGTTTACGTGAGTGCTAGCGGCAGGATTCATGTCCCCACCGGTGTGCGATGTGTCAAACATCATCGGAAATGTCGTCTTTTCTTGGTGCTTGTTTCACTGCGTAAATCGAGCCATGTGAAGCGTGCTTATAGGAGAGAATGCGGCTTAGCGCGACTCTGCGGATCGATGGCGGGTTAATCGCGCCCTGCGATTATGCGCCTGCAGCGGACTTATGATTAGAGTGGGCGGTAGCTTCGGGTATATCATAACCATCTAGAAGGCTTGTATGTTTTGATGTTATGATTAATATGTTAAGTGTTATGTTCGGATAGCTTTGTGCTAAAATGTGATTTAGGAACAGTTGGGGAAAAAGGGTAAGCACAGGGGTGAAAATGATGAACCTTAGAATATTACAGTTGAGACCTTAGATGTAAGGCGTCTTGAGTACAAGATTTTGAGTGATCCTTGTCGAGTGCATTTTATGCCTAGAATATATTGTGTGATAAGTCTGCAGGTTGGGTAAATGAAAGTGGTATCTTTCATGATGTGATTTAGCAAGGTTGTTCGGATCGAAAGCGAGAGAGTCGGCGTGTGAGCTCGAGTTGAGGGCGTGTTGCGTGTCAACCGTGGCCGGAATGAGGTGGGGTCGGCTACGGGTGGTCCGCGAGCGGTAGAGTCACGAGGGTGCTAGGCCCAAGTTTTGATGACCATCGTATGAGTTCGTGGATATGTTCGACAGGCGGATCGTGAAGGCGGAAGTGGCCTTAAAGAAGATTGAGGCTAGTAAGATAACCAAGTTGGAGGTGGTGACTCCAAGGTTTGGAGAAGCGGCGATGGCCCGAAGTGTGAATGCATTATCTTGGAAGAGTTCAAGAGTTCGAGAAAGTACGGCGAGTAAGGGTAGAGCGGCATGTATTGCGAGCATAGATATGATCATTTCTTGTAAAGGGAGAAGGTGCGAAGGATGTATATTTTAGACCTCAGGAATCGCATGCAGTCCGGTACCATTTGTTGGGTCGCCAGAGTGACACTAGAACCTCGCGGCAAAGTGACAAAAGTTTGTGATGTTAGAGGTGTTTCCTCGTGGACTTGGATATAAGTATTTGCGTGCATGTGTTGTTTCGTGGCCAGTTGTGGCGTTGGAAACTTATTGAAGAACTTTATAGTTATCGTCTTGAGAAGGAACATTCGGGACGAATGTTTCTAAGGAGGAGAATGTTATACCCAGTATTTCAGTATATGCGTGGTAGCGTGCGTATTATAATTTGAGCCTTAAAGTTGGCTAGTTTCGAAATTTGTACACAACACCCGATTAAGTCGTTTTTTTGAAAACGTTTCCACACTTTCGTAGGAAAATTCCGGCTATGTCATTTATAATTTTTGCGGATTTTTAGAGGCGAAACATTTTGGACCAGCGAGAGGCGACACTTGTCACCTCAATTGGAAGAGTGGACGGACGAAATGGGAGAGTTACGTTTTTGTGCATTGTTTTGGTCAGGAGTTGGTAGGATATTTTGGGTAGATGGATAAGGTTGCACATGGCTTAATCTTGACCTTACACTTGCCTAACACTTGGATGGATCTTGGCCATTGGTTGGCCTTCACTTGACCTATAAATACCCATACAGTTGAAGACTTTCTTCATCAAAACTTGAGCAATATAACTAAGTCTCAAAATACTCCTCTCTTGAGCTTTCGTCCACCACACTCCTTTGAGAGCCCTTGGCGAAACCCTCCTCCCTTTGTGGTGTTTTGCCGTGGGTACCCACTAGCCTAGTTGTCTCGTATAATACCCCCTCTTGGTAGAAATACTCTCAAAGTATTGTTATAATGCCCAATTACCTTAGCCGTATACCTTGTAGTATTCTAAGGTTATACTATCTGAAAAACCGGAAATACTATTATACTTCCTTCCGTCACAAAACCGCAACCCTAAGGAAAATCTCCATGGTTAGATGGAGTAATAAGTAGAAGTTGGTTAGAACTTCTAAGGGTTGTTTGGAGCGGGTCGGAGCTCACGGCGTAGGAGCTAAACCTTGCTCAGGATCGACATATAAACTCGGATAATTTTGGGCTTATCGAGGTAAACATTCTTGACATACATTTTAATTGGAAATTACATGTTGTAGGAGTATATAGTTAAGTATACTATATATAGAAGAACTGAACATAGTTGTGCGGCAATGTCTTTTGACTTAAGCACGAATAATACTTACGCAATGTCTTGCGACTTAAGCTGAATTTAAAGAAGCGAGCTGTAACTACATAGGGCGTATTCTGATGAGACTTGTGTAACATTCTTGTGTAGTAGAATTGTACGTCCGGTTAGGCGTGTTAACCCCCTGGTTGGCTTGGTAGCCGGCCTCGATAGAGAGGAGATTTCTGTTGTTGCGGGAGGTCTTTGCGAATTTTACGTAGAATATTCTCGTCGGGATCTAAAGATATTAATAGCGCTTTGTGGCCTCTATAGGTTGTAGTACTACGTGTGGAGTGATCTGCTTGGCGAGAGTGTAGCCGACGGTTTGAAGTACTTGGGCGTTTTGCTATTAGTCGATAATCGTCGCGAGGTATGTGAACCTCTTCCTATCTGTTCTAGCATGATATGTGTATAACTATGTAGTGCGGTAGGCGTCCATATGTTTAATGTATTTGATTGGTTTGAAACATAAAGTGTTATAACGGCTTTATGGGAAGTTGGTTATAACGACTTTATGTAGGTAAGAAAGTACTTGTGGTTTTTAAGAGGTAATCGATTTGAACTATAAGCGGGTGGCTATGTGATAATAAAGAACTTGAAGTATTTCAAAAGATTTTGAATCATTTTGAGAAGAAGTAATACTTGGTTTTGGAAACTTAAGAGTTATACTAGCTTTATGGGAAGTTAGGTATAACGGCTTAAAAATGTTTCTTGATTTGGAAATCGAATGTGTATCGACAAACCAACTGCGGCGTTAATAAAAGGAAATGTTTTGGACATATTTAGTATTATTAAAACCGGTAGAAACTTCCATGCATAGAAGCTAAGATGAGACAAAATGACATTTCCTAGATCATGGTGCTTAATAAGATTGATTATAAACAAGAATAACCTACTCACTTATAAGACATAGGTTTCTCAAAGCGTTTAAAGGAGAATTATGTTTTAAAGGATTTAAAACTATGAACTACGAAACCTTTTTCTAAAATGAGAAACTTGAGCATTGAAATTAGGCAAACTTGAGCGTTTGGAAAATAAGGTTGTTACTTGATTTTACAAAGGAAAGCATTTTGGTTTACTTAACAATGTTAGTCACTCAAATTTTATACTACGGTGTATCGGGTGACCTTTGTAAAAGAAATGGATCCTAAAGGAATTTAACGGACGTAGTACTTTAAGGTTAAAATCAGGACTTTGACATAAAATGAAAGTACCTTGAGTCGTGTGTAACTTGCTTATGCTTGTTGTTATGAAACTTGACCATGTTACGTGTGATAGCCTTGTTGTGCAAGTCGTGTTCTACTCGACTCGGTTCATCCGAATGTATTTCACTTGATTCACGGGTCATCAGGAATGTATTTCACTTGATTACTGGTCATCCGAATGTATTTCACTTGATTCCGGGTCATCAGGAATGTATATCACTTGACTACCGGTTCATCAGGAATGTATTTCACTCGACTCTGGTTCATCAGGAATGTATATCACTTGACTCTAGGTTCATCCGGAATGTATTTCAGACTCTGGGTTCATCAGAATGTATTCCACACGTTTCTATATTGGGTCCATAAGATGGGCGAGACACGTTATACGTATCACATGATTTGTACCTAGGCTGCGGTGATGAAGAAGTTCCAGGCGTGAGGATGACTTTGAGGCGTGAGTCACGACTTGACATATGGCTTCTATGTTGTGAGCGTAGTTTGGTTATCATACATGTCTCTGCTTTATATAGACTATTATGATTTCATTTCTGATATTTCTGATTTCACATACTTGGTACTGTTATCTTGACCTCCTTGAAGTGCGTTCATCTGCAGTAAAATACATCATTTGTCGATCCAGCTTTTAGGATCACCTTTGCGTATTGGGAAGCTCGTTCCTTGGAGGCTTATCTTTTGGTATGTTACCACAGTGCAGATTCTTATACATTCGTGGTATGGCGGGGCCACTGTCCGTCATAAACTATGTAAAAATCTTAAGTGCATGCATTTGTTGTGGCGGGGTTTGTAAAAAGGATAAATGTTCGGTATTTATGTATATATGATGAAGGCAAGCTGTTTTGGTTGCTTTGTTTATTTATCTTTTCTCTTAATTCATGTTCATGTTTTTATTTTTGATTTTCTCGATGTTGTATCACTAGGGTGCAGGGTAAGGCACGATCCACGGCCAGGTTGGTCGTGTGATTTGGAGTTGGATTGAGATTTGTTGAGGTATAATCTTGTCTCTTAATAGTGTTACAAGATTATAAATATATTGTTGTTGTTAGCTTTACATGTTGCTAGCATGAAGTTGATGTGTTGAAGTTTATAAGTGTTATGGATTTCTTGTAGCCTTAGAATCCGAAATGTAATGTAAGCCATGTGAAGTTGGATTACAATTGGTCGTTTATTAGAATCGTCGCATGTTAATTACTTGGAGATTATAGTAGTTATTATCGATTGCGACTTGATATCATGTTAGGCTAATAACTTGGATTGAAATGGAAATTGGATTAGAATTGATGTTGTAGTACTTGAGTTAGCCGAATTGGCCTAGTAAGTTGTATTAATTTGTTATCTATTGTGGGGCGGAATTTTACACGTCCAGTAGGCGTGTAATCCCCTATTGTTGATTTCATTGTTTGGGGCCTTAAATGTGGCGTGTTTGGTTATTGTATTCGGCCTTGAAAAAGGTGGCAAAGTGAGTAGAAACAAAGGAGGTCTTTGTCCAGATTTCCGTAGAATTTAGTGGCATAGCACTTAGAATATTCTACGTTTGAAGTAAGAGGTTAATGGACATATTGTGACCATTATAGGTTGAAGTACTAAGTATAGCGTATCCTACTTGGAGGGTGGAATAGCTATCAAGGTTGAAGTACTTTGGAGCATTTTGCTACTTGTCGATAATCGTCGCGAGGTATGTGAACCTCTTCCTTCCTTTGGCATGATTCAATGTATGGAATATACTTGAGGTATCATTTCATGTTTCCTTCTACTCTTAGAAGTTAAGAGGTAGTTGTGTGATTTACTCTATGTAGAACTTTTCCTATCTTTTGAGCATGACTAGTTGCACGTATGTAGTACGGTAGATGTACAACACCTTGATATCCTTTACTAGTTATTGAATAGCCAAGTCGGGTGAGTTAGGAGATTAACTCACTTCTTTGAAAGTATTAAGGATGTCTAATGATTTATTAAAGTTAAGGGACTTGAAGAGTTTTGAAGTATGTGATACTTGTTCCGTTTTAAACATATAAGTCCCTTGGATAGGAAATTATATTTTTGGCTAAGGTATAAAGTGAATATAACGACTTTATGGGAAGTTGGTTATATTTGCTTTATGGAAAGATAAATGACTTGATTTTAGTAAAAGGGCAACTTGTTTTTAAGGCATCAATTGCCTAAGGTTGTATAACAAAAGGAGTCACTTGATTTCTAAGGTTAAGAGACTAATTGTATTTTTGAAAGTTAAGTGAATTGATTTGAAAGTATTTAATACTTGGTTTCATAAAGTAGAAGTCTCTTGGTTAGAAAAGGAATGAGTTTTGTCTAAAACCATAAAGGGTTATAACGGCTTTATGGGAAGTTGGTTATAACGGCTTTATGGAAGGTTAAGAGAATGGTTTTCTCTAATAAAGTAATCAAAGAATTAACTTGTTTTAAGGAAGGGCAATGTGATTTAAAGGTATCACTTGCTTAAAAGCTTTAAAGTAAGGGTCACTTGATTTAGAAGCCTAGACTTGTATTTCTAAAAGTATCGTGACTTATGTGAAGTGTACACAAGCCTGGATACTACGGGTGTTAGTATCTTGGGGTTAAATTCCCGGATTTTGATGTGTAAAACGAAAGTGCCATGAGTTTATAAAAATGGAAGTCTAAAGGGTTAATGAACTTGCATAGGTTTGCTTGTGATAGCTTTGAGTGTAAGTATTATATGTCTACGTTGTCGTGTCTCTCAGTTGGAGGGCCGGCTGTCTTGTTGTAAGTTTTACTTGGACGTACCGACAGTGATGTGGGATTCCACGGGTATGCTTCCATTATGATTGATCCTTGGACATGCTTATACGACGTGGGATTCCGGCACGTGACCGAGGATGAGGTTAGATGCGGACATTTTGTTGGGCGTCACCGGCGATGTGAGGATTCCACGGGTATGCTTCCATTGTGATTGATCTTGTCCATGCTTATCGATGAGGATGCGGGCATGCGGCGGAGATGCGGGTTAGATGCCGCGTGTTTTATTACTCGAGCCATGCTTATCGATGTGGGATTCCGGCATGCGACCGTGTTATACTTTACTCCGTGGGCTAGCTCCCCGTGAAGACATGTACCAGCGATGAGGATTAGGGGCATGTTATATTATTACTCCGTGGGCTAGCTCCCCGCGAAGACTGCACTACGATGAGGATGCGAGGCGCGTTATGGCCATGCTTATACGATGTGGGATTAGGGCATGCGTCGAGTATATATATATATATATATGTTGTGTATGTATGCGCCAGCGGTGAGGTGGGATGCCACGGCGCGTCACGTGGTTATATTTTACAACATAGGTCGGCGGTGATGTGAGATTCCACGGGCGGGAGATATATATATATGTGTTGTGTATGTATGCAAGCGGTGAGGTGGGATGCCACGGGCGCGTCACATGGTTATAATTTACCCTTATAGCTGTCGACAGTGATGGGGGATTCCACGGACACGCTTTGATATTTGTGTGACTTGATCGCGTCCCAGATTGGGCCGGGTAGTATATGCGCCCTCCTTAAAGGGCCGGATTATACTTATGAAAGATAAGTAAGTTATATAGTAATGAACTTAATGATTTTTCCTAATCATGTGCGTAAGAATGTGGCTATAACCTTTATTGAAAATGGGAAAAGATAATGATGTGAAATTAAGTTCATAAGTGGTAATGACACGGCAGGATCTGGTATGTATTTTTATACTTGTCCCTGTCATTCTTTTGTACAGTTATGATCATTTCTTGTCGTTATTTACATTCCATATTAAATTTTTGTTATCTTGACCCGCCGAAGCTGCGTTCATGCCCGCAGGTTTTAGGTACCCAGGTTGGTGATCCTTGCTCTTAGGGTCTCGATTCAGTTTTTGGGAAAAAAGCTCCATTTGCTCCGGAGGCTTATCTCTTGGTACGATTTTCCCTGAGGTGGTAGATTCATGTATATTCAGGGGTATGGCGGGGCCCTGTCCCGCCACAGTTGTTATGTTAAAACTCTTAGAGGTCTGTAGTCACATATTGTGGGTCAGTTTGTAAAGGAAAGGAGGCAACTGCTTCGGTTGTTTATATATGTCCAGGAAGGTAGCCCTATCGGCTAACCTGTTGTTTTATTTCTGTTGTTTTATTTTATAAGTTTCATGTATGTTCCGCTGATTATCTCTGATGAATACCTGTAAGGGTGCCCAGGTAGGGCACCAGTCGCGAGCAGGTTGGTCGTGACAAAAGTGGTATCGAGCAGGTTGTCCTCGGAAAGTGTCTGAGGCAGTGTCTAGTAGAGTCTTGATTATCGGTGTGTTGTGCACCACATCTATGTCGTGAGGCTGCGGGACATTTAGGATTGGTTTCCATTCTTCTCTCTTTGAGATCGTGCGATGGCGTCTAGTAGGTTGAATCCTCTCGACCCGCTTCTTATGTATGATTATGCCTCACCGGAAGGCGACCGGGGCCCGAAGGGCAAAGCGGCGGCGAGGCTGCTAGTGGTGCGAGAGGTTACGGGACTCGGCACAGACTATGCACGAGTAGTAGGCGGATTAGCGAGCTTCGGCCACACGGCGGTATTAGAGAGCCAAGAGCGGCGATAGCTCGAAGGTTCGTGCAGAGCCTCGATTCCGCACCAGGCGAGTTTAGAGATTATGGAGAGCGGTCGGACTTTTGACTAGCATAGTGGTAGGCGGCAAGCGGAAGCGGGTAGCTAACCACTGGCCGATAGTTTGAGGATTCGGGATTTTCTGGGTTGTAGTCCACCCGAGTTTTATGGTTCGAGATCTGAGGATGATCCTCAATAGTTCGTTCGGCAGCTACAACGGACTATGCCGGTGCTTAGGACCTCGGAGACTGAGTCAGTTGTGTTAGCTTCTTACCGGTTACGCGATATTGCGTTGAACTGGTTTGAGTCTTGGGAACTGTCGAGAGGTGTGGGTGCTCGTCCGGCAGTTTGGGATGAGTTCACGGAGGCCTTTCTTGATCACTTTTTACTTCCTGAAATGAGGAGAGCCCGTGTTGATAGGTTCTTGTCATTGAGGCAAAATGGGAGGACCATCAGGGAATACAACCTGGAGTTCGACTCGTTGGCCATGTATGCGCACACTATTGTGGCTGATATGGCGGACAGAGTTCACCGCTATGTGATGGGGCTAGACCGTCATATGATTACCGCATGCTTGGGGGTGGCCGCCCGACTGGTATGGATATTGCCAGATGCAAGCTTATCTTGCGAGGATAGAGGGCGAGAGAGAGAGTCATCTAGGCTCGAGGCCCGGCCCAAGAGGCGGGGCGGCGAGGTTCGGGGTAACTTTGGCGGGCGGCCTCAGGCGAACTAGGTCTACATCTCGTGCGCGCGAGTGCCGCTTCCGAACTTCCGGCGGAGGTTTGGTCGCCGAGGATATTCGGGGCGGTCGGGCTCGAGCGGCGAGTTCACGAATGTCAGAAATAGTAGCTGGGGAAGCCACCTTTGCCCGGTGTGGTCGCATAGTAGATTCCATTTTGGGAGTGTCGTACTCGCCGGCGGCTTGTTATGCTTGCGGCCGTGGCCATTTCGTGAAGCGTCCGAGGAGGTGGCACGGGTGGGATAAGCGCGATCTCTTTGGATTAGTTGCGGGTTCTTCGCCTTCCAGCTAGGCGGGATGTTTATGCCGGCGGCCGTGGCGAGGTCGCGGTGGAAGTTCCCGATTTTAAGCGGTCCTTTGAACGCCTTTATATGATTCGGTATGCCTTTGGCCCTTTAGAAACTTGTATGCATGATAAAGTTGTGGTATGTTTAAATGTCACGAACAGATTATATTGAGACTATGTATATGCTAGGAAGAGTTGGAAGTATGAAAAGATAATCTCTTTTGGGCTTATGATGGACAGATATGCGTGTGCGAGGCATTAGGGCCATGTGTGGCATTGTTGGTTTGTCGGGGTTGTGAAAGGAAGCTATGTCGCTAATTATAAGTTTGACTCCGAAAGGACATTCGGGGACGAATGTTTCTAAGGGGGGAAAAATGTTACACCCCGTATTTACAGGACATGTTCTAAGAACGTACGTAAGAACTCACAAGTGTTAAGATTTGAGACTTGTAAAAATTTATCGGAATTATGAAATTGTCGGAAAACGTTTCATTATGACGAATGGGAGGGTGACACATGTCACCCCCCCTTAGAGATGCCTTGGACGAAATAGGCATGGCCAAGATGGTCATTGACCATAGTCTTAAGATGACAAAGTCTTGCAAATGTGAGCTTGAGAAAATTGACTAAGTCAAAGGTCCCACATTAGTCTTGATATTTAACTAGAGCTCATCCAAACCACCCATTTGTTGATATCTTGACCCTCCAATACACTATATTATACTACTAGTAGCAAGAGAGATGCCAACACTTAGAAAGTTTTCAAGAGAAATTGGAAGACACACCATATTGATCTCGGGTTCTACAAGCTTGAAAAAGAAAAAAATTTGTTTGTGATCCATTTAGCTCCACACTTTAAACCAAGGTTCATGAGTGTAGTGTAAGTGTATCTCAATAGAAAAATCCCGGAAAATGAGAGTTTTCGTATTAGTCGCAAAGTGAAAACCTAGTTGCTTTCTAGGTTTTGGATTGGAAGTTTGAAGGAAAGTTGTTGGTATGGTTCTAAGGGTCTCAAGTAGCGGATTGAAGTGTCTTGAAGAGGCTCTAAGTTGCTAAGGAAGCGACTTCGGATTTGGAGTTGGATTGAGATTCGTTGAGGTATAATCTTGTCTCTTAATAGTGTTACAAGATTATAAATATATTGTTGTTGTTAGCTTTACATGTTGCTAGCATGAAGTTGATGTGTTGAAGTTTATAAGTGTTATGGATTGCTTGTAGCCTTAGAATCCGAAATGTAATGTAAGCCATGTGAAGTTGGATTACAATTGGTCGTTTATTAGAATCGTCGCATGTTAATTACTTGGAGATTATAGTAGTTATTATCGATTGCGACTTGATATCATGTTAGGCTAATAACTTGGATTGAAATGGAAATTGGATTAGAATTGATGTTGTAGTACTTCAAGTTAGCCGAATTGGCCTAGTAAGTTGTATTAATTTGTTATCTATTGTGGGGCGGAATTTTACACGTCTAGTAGGCGTGTAATCCCCTATTGTTGATTTCATTGTTTGGGGCCTTAAATGTGGCGTGTTTGGTTATTGTATTCGGCCTTGAAAAAGGTGGCAAAGTGAGTAGAAACAAAGGAGGTGCTGTCCGATTTTCCGTAGAATTTAGTGGCATAGCACTTAGAATATTCTACGTTTGAAGTAAAAGGTTAATGGACATATTGTGACCATTATAGGTTGAAGTACTAAGTATAGCGTATCCTACTTGGAGGGTGGAATAGCTATCAAGGTTGAAGTACTTTGGAGCATTTTGCTACTTGTCGATAATCGTCGCGAGGTATGTGAACCTCTTCCTTCCTTTGGCATGATTCAATGTATGGAATATACTTGAGGTATCATTTCATGTTTCCTTCTACTCTTAGAAGTTAAGAGGTAGTTGTGTGATTTACTCTATGTAGAACTTTTCCTATCTTTTGAGCATGACTAGTTGCACGTATGTAGTACGGTAGATGTACAACACCTTGATATCCTTTACTAGTTATTGAATAGCCAAGTCGGGTGAGTTAGGAGATTAACTCACTTCTTTGAAAGTATTAAGGATGTCTAATGATTTATTAAAGTTAAGGGACTTGAAGAGTTTTGAAGTATGTGATACTTGTTCCGTTTTAAACATATAAGTCCCTTGGATAGGAAATTATATTTTTGGCTAAGGTATAAAGTGAATATAACGACTTTATGGGAAGTTGGTTATATTTGCTTTATGGAAAGATAAATGACTTGATTTTAGTAAAAAGGCAACTTGTTTTTAAGGCATCAATTGCCTAAGGTTGTATAACAAAAGGAGTCACTTGATTTCTAAGGTTAAGAGACTAATTGTATTTTTGAAAGTTAAGTGAATTGATTTGAAAGTATTTTATACCCGTGGAATGCCTAGGTTTGCTTGTGATAGCTTTGAGTGCAAGTATTATATGTCTACGTTGTCGTGTCTCTCAGTTGGAGGGCCGGCTGTCTTGTTGTAAGTTTTACTTGGACGTACCGACAGTGATGTGGGATTCCACGGGTATGCTTCCATTATGATTGATCCTTGGACATGCTTATACGACGTGGGATTCCGGGGCATGTAACCAGGATGCGGGTTAGATGCCCGGACATTTTGTTGGATGTACCGGCAGTGACGGGGGATTCCACGGGTATGCTTCCATTGTGATTGATCTTGGCCATGCTTATACGATGAGGGATGCGGGCGTGCGGCGGAGATCTGGGTTAGATGCGCGTGTTTATTACTCAAGGCCATGCTTATACGATGTGGGATTTGGGCATGCGACTATGTTATACTACTCCATGGGCTAGCTCCCGTGAAGACATGTACCATCGATGAGGATTAGGGGCATGTTATATTATTACTCCATGGGCTAGCTCCCCATGAAGACCTACACCTACGATGAGGGATGCTGAGGGCACGTTATGGCCATGCTTATACGATGTGGGATTCTGGGGCATGCGGCCGAGTATATATATATATATATATGTTGTGTATGTGTACGCCGACAGTGAGGTGGGATGCCACGGGCGCGTCACATGGTTATATTTTACACTTATAGCTGTCGGCAGTGATGTGGGATTCCACGGGCAGGAGATATATATATATATATGTTGTTTATGTATGCGACAGTGAGGTGGGATGCCACGGGCGCGTCACATGGTTATAATTTACCCTTATAGCTGTCGACAGTGATGGGGGATTCCACGGACACGCTTTGATATTTGTGTGACTTGATCGCGTCCCAGATTGGGCCGGGTAGTATATGCGCCCTCGCCAAAGGGCGGATTATACTTATGAAAGATAAGTAAGTTATATAGTAATGAACTTAATGATTTTCCTAATCATGTGCGTAAGAATGTGGCTATAACCTTTATTGAAAATGGGAAAAGATAATGATGTGAAATTAAGTTCATAAGTGGTAATGACACGGCAGGATCTGGTATGTATTTTTATACTTGTCCCTGTCATTCTTTTATGCGATTATGATCATTTCTTGTCACGTTATTTATGTTCCATATTAAATTTTTGTTATCTTGACCCCCGAGGCTGCGTTAAATGCCCGCAGTTTTAGGTACCAGTTGGTGATCCTTGCTCTTAGGATCTCGGTTGATTTTGGGAAAAAGCTCCATTTGCTCGGAGTCTTATCTCTTGATACGATTTTCCACGAGGTGGTAGATTCATGTATATTCGGGGTATGGCGGGGCCTGTCATCCACGATTGTTATGTTAAAACTCTTAGAGGTCTGTAGTCACATATTGTGGGTCAATTTGTAAAGGAAAGGAGGCAACTGCTTCGGTTGTTTATATATGTCCAGGAAGGTAGCCCTATCGGCTAACCTGTTGTTTTATTTCTGTTGTTTTATTTTATAAGTTTCATGTATGTTCCGCTGATTATCTCTGATGAATACCTGTAAGGGTGCCCAGGTAGGGCACCAGTCGCGGGCCCGGGGTCGGGTCCTGACACACCGCCTTAAAAAATCGTGTAGATTCTCAAAACCCACCAATGATGTCTTCGGTTTTCCGCAGGCAGCACTTGTACCTATCTTATTCTTGCCTTGCGCATTTTCCTGAAATCATTCGGAAAGTCGTGGCCCTGACCACCACACTAGACAACTCCAAGCACCTCCAAGTGCACTTAATCATAAAATCCTTCAATGATCGTACGTTTTTATCTCCGTCTCTTAGCTTTCAAATTCACGTACTACATACTTCTAACATCAATTTATTTACTTCAACCGAACAAGTCACATAGACTTACTAAAATCAAGTATGTCAATTGTATATCATTACCGGGCAATCCTTATGTACCCCATTTCTGACCCAACACCCACTGGTGTAGCTACCTCGAAAGGTCATTATGGACTCGGCTCTATTCCTTTACACTTGTTTGCTCTCTTTCTTACTAGTTGTACTCTTCCCGTACTTCCAAACTTATACTAGTATACATACATAACTTCCATACTAATTCTGGCCTCCAATCTTTGGAGTTACTTACATCGAACAATTTAAGGCCATTTCCGGCTCTCACACAGTTTTAGGTGGGCAACGTCCACGAACCTGTAAAATGATTAACCAGACTTGGGCCTTGCACCCTCGTGACCCTGTCACATAGCGGGACTACTACCAACTGATCCCACTCCATTTCAGGCTATGGGGAGACCCTTAATAGGTCATCAACCCTACTCGGCGTCGCACTTAACTCTTATCCTTGGTCTGACTTAAATTTTTACTACCCGAGAAGGCCTTATATACTTAAGGTCTCGGCGATTATCAATATTATTAGGCTCAAAATTTCCATATTCCAAGCCTACCTTATCCTTCCCCGCATACGGGTAAGATAGCTTCTCATAAGATCTTAATCGTGTTGTCTTAATCATAACAACCATACTTACTCCATACGGATCTCAACCGTACCATTCTCTTAATCATACCACGTAGCTTAATCTATTAACATAGTATTCCATTAAGTCCCTTAATTATAACTTCTTAACGGTCCATTACCTCTTAGACAGCTCATCATCTCCTAATTATCTCAAATTAGTACGTAAAACCTTGATGAGAATTCATTAAACTGTTTCATACCTTCCCGGTATCTATTTAATCCTTACCAATCCTTGGTAATCCAAAATCATTCTAGGCAACATGCGTCTGACCCTCATACATAAATCCATATAGTTGTATGTCATTATACCAACTATACCACAATTATTACCAACCTGGATACGCATTCCACAAAATCCTTCTGGTCGATGCCTTTCTGTAGGCAATCAACATAACTCGTTAGGGAGAGCGACCACAACCACACGGCTCTGTCGCGCGATCTCGAGTGAGAAGAATGAAACCAATCCTAAATGTCCTGCGACCTCCGGTTATAGATGTGGTGCACAACACATCGATAACTAAGACTCTACTGAACGATCAGTAGAACCTTCCAGAGACTAAGCGCTCGATACCACTTTTGTCATGACCCGGGCCGGGCATGGCGGTGCCACTACAGGCACCGCTTCAGTATACATCAGAGAATAGCAGCGGAACATATATAAAATACTTAGACAAACAAATATCAACAGGCTAGCCTATAAGGCCACCTTCCGTAAAATATACATAACCCAAAAATAAAACAGTTACATCTTTGTTCTTACAACCCAATCCACACGATATGACTACAGACCTCTAAGAATAACAAGTGTGACGGCGAACCCACCATACCCAGAATGTACATAAATCTACAATATCGGAAATCGTACTAAAAGACAAGCCTCCGAGAAATGGAGCTTCGACAATGATCGGTGATCCTAAGAATGAGGATCCACCACCGCTTTACCCTACTGCGGCGTGAACACACGGCCAGGAAAGGGTCGATGCAACAGATGTACCAAGTATGTAAAACTTGAAATCGAAATGAAATCATAGAGTCTAAAATAAAATTTGGAGCGGTATGATAACTCAAATAACGATAATCGAGCCTTACTAACAATGAGAGTAATCAAGAGTATACTTTACTGCATAAAAATAGGAGGCTCATGATCAAAGTAGGGCCACCCGCCCGTAGTATCATTAAGCAATCCTACTCCTGACACTATTTCACCCGCATAGGTCCTGTGGACCCGCAGTGAGGTCATCCGCCTCGCATGAGACTATTTCACCCGCATAGGACTATTTCACCCGCATGGGCCTGGTGGGCCCGCAATGAGTACAAACACCGCACTCGCATCATGAGTAGGAAATCCATGGAATAAGTAGTAACCCGGGGGTTTACCCCGCAAGAATAACATCACCTAGCACAACCAGCTATCATACATAACATAAGCACCACCGTCTTATCATACATAACATAAGAACCGCCGGCTTATCATACATAACATAAGCAAGTTAAGAAATCCCCCTAACTTCTTATTAGCCTTATTCATATACACTCTCATTTTAGTTTACTTAAGACACTAACATGTCATTTTAAAATCCGGGAATTTAACCCAAAGTACTATGTACTTCTATTCTTTTAAAATGACTATTTTTCATATACAACTTCCAAGATACTAATAACCGTAGTATCAAGTCATATCTACCTTTTAAGACAAGTCACAATACATTTTAGAAATACATTTATAGGCTTCTAAACCCAGTGACTTTTTACTTTAAAACTTTAAGCAATTGATGCCTCTAAATCAATTTGCCTTTCTTCATTTCAAGTCATTTATCTTTATTTACATCACTAGAGTAAACCATTCTTTTAACTTTCCACAAAGTTATTATAACCAACTTCCCATAAAGCCGTTATACTAATTTTATGCTTAAGACACTTACATTTTTTTATAACCAAGAGACTTATACTTTCAAAAACAAAGTATCATATACTTTCAAAATACTTCAAGTCTCTTAACTTTAGAAATCAAGTTTCTTAACTTTAGAAACTAGGATATCTTTAACCTTTAAAACAAGTGAGTTAATTCTCTAACTCAACCAACTTGGACATTCTTAAAACAAGTCAAGGATATCAAATGAAACTAAATTCATTTAAATCTCGTACGTCTACCGTACTATACATTTACAACTACTCATGCTCAAGAGATAAGAAAGTTCCACATACCTCTTCGGTTCAATCCACTTGCTAAGTCCAATATGCCGTACGTAGGATGTCAACCTATAATGACCATAATACGTCTATTAACCTCTAGCTTCAAACGTAGAATATTCTAAGTGTAAAGTCACCAAATTCTACGGAAAATCGGGCAGCACTTCCTTTGTTTCTACGTACTTTTTCACCTTTTTCAAGGCCCAAAAATAAATAACCAAATGCCACATTTAAGGCTCAACAATTCAGAATTCAAAGGGGATTACACGCCTAACATGACGTGTAAAATTCTGCCCCATAATTAATATAAAACTGTCCAACAAGTTAAGTCATTCTCGGCTTCCATCCATATCAACAACAATGTCAATTTCCGTTCAATTCCTTTTTAATCCAAGTTGTTATTCCAACATGTTATATACATAATAACAATTACAACAACTATAAATCATTTCTTCCTTAACATGCGACGATTATAACTATCGACCAAATTGATTACAACATTAATGGTTAACATGCCCAATTTCGGTTTTCAACATGTCAACATGATCCAAATATTTTCAAACTTCCATCTATATACCACATGCTCACTTATCAACTACTATAACATGTAATCTTTAATCATATTAAGAAGATGAATATTTTACCTCTATAAGCCCTAATAATATTCAAGCGTCAAAGTCGATCCTTAGCAACTTTTAGCTCCTCTTCTTACGTTCCAATCCGCTCCAAGCACTCCTTAGAAGCTCATAAACAACTTCTCTTCAATTCCCAACTTCAAAGTTGAAGAACACCTTAGGTTTTCATCTTGCGACTAACGTGAAAACGTATTTTTTCCGGGATCTTTCTATTGAGATAACCTTACAATACCCTTAGGAACCTTGGGTTAAAGTATTGGGATTGTTGAACCAAAAACAAAAAAAAAAATCGTCTTTCATAAGGGCTATGCCGAGAGCTCCCTCAAGGGCACTCAATTTTTCTTGAAAATTTTCTAAGTGTGGAGACTAGTCTTGCACTAGTAGTAGTATATATAAATAAATCAAGGGCTAGGATTCATCCAAATAGAAGGCTAGGATGTGGTCAATATTATCAAGCTATCTTGACTTCTTGACTTAGTAAATATTATCAAGCCAATTTGGATATTCTATACTTCTCTTTTTCGACCAAGATGACCATGTGGAGGGTGACACATGTCGTCCTCCCATTGATCCATAATCTTCCGTTTCCTGAAATTTCCATAATTGGTCAAAATATCGGAAACCTCGTAGGCCCCATAAAAACGTAAAATCTCTCGGGTGGCCCCACGTATGCAACTCTGGAAATAAAATTACATAATTCCGATAAACTCTTAAAAGTCTTAATAACAATTTCGAGACCCAATTCTCATAAACAACCATTTCTCTTTCCCGAGGTTCGGAAGATTTTTCCCTCGGAAAACAATTCTTTCTTTCTTCCAAATTTTTAAGTCTTGTGTTCTCCCGTCTAGTCTCTTATACATTTCCTGGAATTACGGCGTGTAACAAAAGTAATGAGACTTGATTTTCAAGGTTAAGAGACTTGTTTTAATTAAAAGATTGTGAGACTTTATTTTCAAGTTATGGGACTTGATTTTGAAGTACATGATACTTGGTTTTGAAAGTATAAAGTCACTTGATTTTTTAAAGTTATAATACTTGAATTGAAAAGTACAAGCTTACTTGATTTTAAAGAAGAGAAGTAACTTGATTTAAAGGTATAAGTTACTTGATTGATTTAAAGAGAATAAATGATTTGGTTTGGAAAGAGTAAGTGACTTGATTTAAAGAGAAGTTACTTGATTTTAAAACCTTGAATTGAATTTCTAAAGGTGTAGTAACTTGATTTGGAAAGTATAGATTACTTGATTTGAAAAGGTATGGATTACTTGATTCGGAATGAATAAGCAACTCGATTTGAAAAGTATGGATTACTCGATTTAAGGAGAATAAATGACTTGAGGTTGAAAGAAGAGGTTCTTGGTTTTAAAAATTATAAGTTACTTAAGTTTAAAAGTGTAAGTAACTTGATTTTGATAGCAAAAGTATTTTGGGATTCATTTTCCCTAACATTTCATGAAAAGATTCTTTTTATAAAGAATAGATGTACATAGTACTTTTGGGTTTATTTCCCTAACATTACAGGATTTGAGTCTTATTATAAAGAAGTGAATGTACGTAGTACTTTGGGTTCAACTCCCTTACATGACGTGATAATGCCTTGGTTGTATTAAAAAGAAAGATGTGGTAGTGCTTTAGTTTTTCTAAAATGAAAGATGTTATAGCAGCTTTATGGGAAGTTGGTTATAACAGTTTGTGGAAAGTCAAGATATAGTATAAAAGGTTATAAGGAAATCATGTGAGAATGTCCATGATTAAGTCCTTAATATAGTACATGAAATGAAAGTGCCTTGAGTTTATAAAGTGAATGTACGACGGACGTACAATTGTTGTAGTGGATCTTAATCCTTAATGAACTATGTGATAGCGCCTTGGTGTATAAAATGAACGACTTGTTAGTGGCTTGGATTTTCAAAGAAAATGATAGGTCATTCTATTTGGGCTAATGAGAGTCAAAAGGTAATTTAAAGTGTACATAGTTGCTTGTGATAGATTTATGGGTACAATCCTTTATGTTTACCCCGAGTCCCAGAATGGGCCGGGACATGTTGTACCTCGTATGGTATTGTCTTGGTTATTTTAAAAAGTAAGTCATGGTATGGTCTTTTTTGTTTTAAAAGGAAGGCATGATATTGCCTTGGTTGTTTAAAAAGATGGTGCATTCATTTTGTCTAAAGAGAGTTAAAGATTACTTAACTTGCATATATTGTTCATGATAGCCATTAGTGCTAGTGTTATAGGTATAATTACGGGGTAAACCCCCAAGACATTATACATTTCCGTGGATTTGCTCCCCACGATGCGAGTATTGCGTATATGCTCATTGCGGGTCCGTAGGGCCTATACGGGTGAAATAATCCTATGCGAGGCAAATTGCCTCATGCGGGTCCACACGACCTATGCCGATGAAATAGTTCCAGGAGTAGGATTGCATAATGATACTACGGGCGGGTGGCCCTAGATTGATCATGTCACACCCCGAACCCCGGGCCCGTGACTGGTGCCCTACCTGGGCACCCTTCTACCTTAACAACACAAGTAAACTGCGGAAATAAAATAACACCTCACTTTTTTTTTTTAAAACCAACGTACGTGCAAGGGCAAAGCCGACAAGGCTGCCATATAATATACATAATAAAAGTCACTACACTGTACATGAGTCTAATCCCACATATGAATACAGACCTCTAAGAGTTATACTGAACTATGACGGGACAAGGCCCCGCCGTACCCATGCGTACAAAAGCACATCTTGAAAGAACTTATACCAAAAGATAAACTCCCGAGCGAAGGAGCTATCCAAAACTCGAGAAGGGTCCTACACTGCACTGTCACGACCGAACCGGGCGTGATCGTGCCTTACCCCGGGCACCCAAGTAGTCATACATCAGAGTAATCAGCGGAACATAAAACAAGACATGATAAAATATGAAATGTGAAACAGTTATCTGAGAAAAACTTGTCTTTCGGCATATATATATACAACTTCAAAACCGAACAGTTACATCCCTCTTACAAATTACGCCCCTGGCGATTTTCTGCACCTCTACGAAAGATACGACAACAATGGCGGGACAGGGCTCCGCCATACCCCTGAATGTAAATACCTACAACGACAGAGGACTATACCACTGATAAGCCTCCGGAGAAACGGAGCTTCCCAAAGCTGAATGACCACAAGGCGAGGATCAACGGCGGTGTACCTTTTACTGCGGCATGAACGCGGCCCCGAAGGAGTCGATCTGACAGTGCAGGTATGTGAAACTGAAAATCAGTAAATGAAATCATAGCAGTCTATATAAAACAGGAGACATGTATGATAACCAAACTACAGTTCACAATAAATAAACAGTCATGTCAAGTTAGGGATTCACGCCCTCAAAGTCATCACTCAAGTATAACTATGGGTCTCACGCCCACAACATCAATCATGCCCGTGGAATACCTTCCTCATCGCCGTGATTTATGATATAAAAGCACCAAGGAATACATGAACACCGGGTCCCACGTGTCCTAATAAAATAGTGCGGGGTAAGTGCGAAGGCATAGCCGACTACTAACACCACAATACTAGCAAGGTCATAATCGTATCATGATATCTGTCTGCATCGTCACATGATCAAAAGCGGTCACTCGCCCGCGATATCAAATGTGCGCGTCTAGCCTCGAACTCTCGCTGACTCCGCGTAGGCCAACCTCATAGGCCCGCATGAGGTATAACCCGCATCGAGGTAGCTACTCCGGCGTCCGCTGGACTCGCGATCCGCGTAGCCACATAGACCGCATGACCATATAGGCCGCACACTAACACGGAACTCTCGTAGCTCGCATAGGTCACACTGGACCGCGTGGTATCCTCGAATCATAGTCACCGCATCGCTGAGTATTACCCCGCGTGGAGGCGGCAACCTCCGGAAACATGTCAAGGTGAGTGGTACAATACCAACATAACGGCTGATAGTTAAACAACTTAAACGCAGTCGAAGGGAAACCCCTTTACACAACCATCACAAGATACTAACACACGTAGCATCCTAGCATGTTTACTTAACAAATCAACCAGAAAGTATTACAAGGCTATCACAAACCAACACAATCAAGTTATATACACAAGGTACTTTCTACTATATGATTAACAAGATCGGGTTTTTATCCCCGAAGTACTTCATACATTAACTCTTTAAAAGATACGTTACTTTCACAAAAGTCACACAATACCCGTAGTATATGAAAATAGAGTGATTATCTTTTGAAGTAAATCAAAACACTTCTCTTCGTAAAATCAAGTAGCAACATTATTTTTCAAACGTTCAAGTTTGCCTAATTTCAAATGTTCACGTTTCTTATTTTAGAAAGGTTTAGTAGTTCATAGTCTTATTCATTTAAGAATATAATTCTCTTTTAAACAATCTGAGAGACATATGACTTATATGTGAGTAGGTTATTCTTGTTCATAATCAATCTTATTAAGCAGCCATGATCTAGGAAATGTAATATCATTTTGTCTCATCTTAGCTTCTATGCAGATGGAGGTTTCTACTGGTTTTAATAATGCTTCATTAATCAAAACATTTCCCTTTATTAACTTTGTGGTTTGTCGATACTCATTCTGATTTCCGAAATCAGTAAAACATTATTCCTTTTTTTTAAAAACCAAGTACTCATTACTCACGAATGAGGTTTCACACAAAATTCATATTAATTTAATTAAGTCAAGTCTCTTATCTTTTAAGATCAATAAATCATTCATTTTATCTCTCTTAAGCCGTTATACCTAACTTCCCATAAAGCTATTATAACTCTTAAGTTTTTAGAACCACAAAGCATTTTCTTACCTACATAAAGATGTTATAACCAACTTCCCATAAAACCGTTATAACACTTTATGTTTTAAACCAATCAAATACATTTAACACATGTACGTCTACCGTACTACATAGTTATACACATATCATGCTAGAAAAGATAGAAAGAGGTTCACATACCTCGCGACGATTATCGACTAATAGCAAAACGCTCCAAGTACCTCAAACCGTCGGCTACTCCTTAAGCCAAGTAGATCACGCCATATGTAGTACTTCAACCTATAAGGCCACAAGGCGCTTATTAACATCTAGATCTTATCGTATAACTTTCTCTGAGAAAATTCGAAGACCTCCCCACATGACGCGTAACTCTCTCTCTATCGAGGCTATCAAGCCAACCAGGGGGTTTATCGTCTACCGGACGTATACAATTCTAGTTCACAGTAAAGCTACACAAGTCTCTTATGTCTAATACACTATGTAATTCTGATTCGATTCTCTTTCTTTAAATTCAGCTTAAGTCAAAAGACATTGCCGCAAGACTATGTTCATTCTATATATAGTATACTTCAACTATATATTCCTACAACATGTAATTTCCAATTACAATAGGGACAAGATTATTTACCTCGATAAGCCCAAAATTATCCGAGATAAAAGTCGATCTGAGCAAGGTTTAGCTCGACTCCGTGCGCTCGATTCGCTCCAAACAACCCTTAGAAGTTCTAACCAACTTCTACTTAATACTCCAACTAACTATGGAGATTTTCCTTAGGGTTTCGTTTTTGTAGTGTGGAAAGTATAATAGTATTTACGGGCTTTTAGATAGGTATAACCTTGGAATACTACAAGGTATTAGGGCGAGGTAATTTGGGTATAAGTAACAATACTATGGAGAGTATTTCTACCAAGAGGGGGTATATTTATACGAGACAACACCACAAGGGGGTGTATACCACTCGACCCACTAGGGGTACTCTCGGCCAAGGGGAGGAACTCGGCCACGGGGCCTCTCAAAAGGGGGGAGGGGGAGGCTAGACGAGACCTCAAACACAAAGGGGGGGAACGCTCTCAAGACTTAGAGATTTTTGGATGAAGAAGTCTTCCAAGGGGAGGGGTCTTTATAGGTCAAGCCATGGCTAACCAATGGCCAAGATCATGCCAAGTAGTAGGCAAGTGTAGGGCTAGGATGTACCCATGTGTACCTTATCCATCTACCCTACCAACCAACACAAAATATCCTACCAACTACATAGCCCAAATCGTCCAAAGGGACGCCCACAATTTCCGCCAATGAGAGGGTGCCAAGTGGCGCCCTCTCGTTGGTCCGACACGTTCCGCCTCTCGGAAAAATCCGCAAAAATTAAAAATGACATAGCCGGAATTTTCCGCCGCAGTTATGTGTAAAGCGTTTAGTCGAAAAACGACTCTAACCGGTGTTGTGCACAAAATAAATCGTCGAAGCCAGCACTTTAAAGTTCAAATTTTTCTCGTGCGTCTTACGTACATACTGGAAATACGGTATAACATTCTCCTCGCCAGAAACATTCGTCCGAATGTTCCTTCTAAGTCTCAAAACAAACGTGCGCCAGTATAGTCTTCACTACTATACTTACGAGAACAATCCTGCCACACCTGGCCACAGAAAAACCTGCGCAAGATACTTACATCCAAGTCCATGAGGAAACACCTCTAACATCACAAAAGCTCTTATACGAGGTCTAAACTATAAACTTCCTTCGCACCTTCTCCTTACAAAAGAAATGATCACATCTATGCTCGCCATACATCGCTTCTTCCTTTACGTGTCGTGCCGCTTCGTACACTCGAACTCTTTCTCATAACTTTCCATGTTTCATTCGCATCAATTTCAAAAAAAAGTCTGCAGGTTCTTGCCTCGACTTGATCATCATAATCGGGAAAACTCGGATGGATCTCGATACTTTTCGAACCTAACAACATGAAGGGCCAGGACATCTGCCTCCCAGGGCGACAAAAGCTAATATATAGGCAACTGGCCTACTCTTGCATGACCTAAAAAGGCCCAAGTAACTCGGGCTAAGTTTATCTGTTTTCCAAAACTCGTCACGCCCGTTCAGGTGGTACCTTGAAGACCCACCGTCACTGAACTCCAAGCGTTGTCGCAGATTATCCGCACGACTTCGTTGACTCGAGTTGCCAATTACCTCTTACGGATAAGCTTCACTTTATCCCGTCTGCTGAACACATATGAACCAACTATCTGAACCTTGCCAACGTCGAACCAATCGGCCAGACAACTTACACTTCCGCCCCACAAAGGCGTCACGGCGATATCAGAACACCGAAATGGTAGCTAAAAACACTCCTCAACAGAGACAACAATCCTCACGACTACCACGAAATCAAAACAACGGCGGGGCGAATACGATACGGAAACTCACTGAGTTTCTAACCTGCTGGTAAAACTTCGAGCGAAAATAGCCACAACACGGCTTCATGCATCATAAGGTGAAGGTAGGCACCCGTCTGACCTTACAACCTTTACGATGTAACAACTCGCCTAACCTCTGCCGAGTAACCGGTCGACTAGAAGACGGATGGGTGACCATCGGCGACTCTTCGGTTGAGCATCCACGAATTATGCGATGGTTAACTAAACTTGGGCCTAACACCCTCGTGACCTACCACGGCGGGACCACCACCCGACCCACCATAAAGCAGTCGCGGGTTGACGCGCGTATGGCCTCAACCCGACCCACTCGCGTCTGCAACACTTGCTCCCCGATCCGGAACAATCTCACTAATCCATGTTACGAAAACCTAGCGGTCTTCTTAGCTCAACTACCCTCTTTCATATCACGCTACTCAGGGACTTATCCCAAAAACATAGCTCACGTGCACTATGCACTCGATAAGGGTCAAACATAAAATACTTCTTTTACTCGAGATTGCCTTGCCTCTAAGGTCTCCACGTATAAAGCTCTAAGGCTTACACTTTCTCTATCCCCCAATCTCACTTGGTTAACTAACCACGATTTCTAATCACAACTAACACACTGCTATCAGAACATAGCACTTAAGATATACTCATCTTATCACCCAATACTAATCTCTAGAGGGTTAAGGATACACCTGTATCTACTGCTTCACTCCCCTTAGTCGTTCTAATCAAACGCACCTTGTGGGGCGCACAGCTAGGGAAGGTAACGAACTACCCACCGATCCTGAAGGCTGAGTCTTCCCACTTGCATCCTTCCTACAAGGACATCCTTTCGACACATGGCCCTGACGGCCGTCGGTAAAACGAGCACCAACAAAAGACGACATTCCCCGGGATGACATCGCCAGTTGTGAATGCGAGGAAAAATCGAATCATTGGTGGAGCCTACGTGTAGCTGTGAACCGGAAACTCTGGAGCTCTGACCAACTCCGGCTTACCCCGAACGTTCTGAACCCTTTGGAGGAACACTCTGCACTGGTGGATGTGCATCCAGTCTGCTGCTGAGGCGATTTGCCTCGAAATTTATCAAAGGACCCTGCTGTCCTGGCCTTCTTCTGCTGTCCTTCGTTAACCCGTCGATCTCTACGTTTCTTGGCCTGCTGCGCATAATCCCGTACACAGGCCATGCTCAAGCCTAACTGAAGAATTACTCTTGCACAACCCTCTCTTAGATATTCATCAAGACTCGCGGTACATCGGTATACTCTCTGGTAGCCAAATCCATAGCTAGTAACAGGGTCGCCTCTTTGAAATCTCTATTCTCTGTTCGGTCGTGGGCGAAGGTTCAAATATCATGGCGCGATGGAGCTGCCGCCGCCGTGCTAAACTCTGCTGAGGCTAGTGACGTCGCAGAACTCCCCGAATGAAGCACTACCCTAGGTAATGATTGGGCCTGTGCCCTCGTAACCCTCTGAACTCTACTCGCAGTACCTCGGCTGCCTTGCCCTCCTGGGCCCGGGTTTGCCCTACGCGGGGGCATAACGGTAAGGGAAAGAAATACGTTAGAGGGGTCCAACTTATCACACAGCTCTAAGGCACGATCTCAGAATGAGAAGAATGGAAACCAATCCTACATATCCTATAGCCTCCTGATTATTGGTGTGGTGCACAACACACCGATAATCAAGACTCTACTAGATACGGTCTGTAGACACTTTCCGAGGATTAACTGCTCTGATACCACTTTTGTCACGACCGAACCGGGCGTGGTGGTGCCTACCGGGCACCCAGTAGCCATACATCAGTGTCGGCGGAACATAAAACAAGACATGATAAAATATGAAATGTGAAAGCGATTATCTGAGAAAAACTTGCCTTTCGGCATATATATATACAACTTCAAAACCGAACAATTACATCCCTCTTACAAATTCTGCCCACAACAGTACTACAGACCTCTACGAATGATACGACAACAATGGCGGGACAGGGCCCCGCCATACCGCGAATGTAAATACCTACAACGGCGGGGACTATACGGCTGATAAGCCTCGAGAAAGCGGGCTTCCCAAAAGTGTTGTGACCTAAGAGCGAGATCAACGGCGGTGTACCTTTTACTGCGGCATGAGCGCGGCCCGAAGGAGGTCGATCTGACAGTGCAGAGTATGTGAAACTAAAAATCAGTAAATGAAATCATAGCGATCTATATAAAGCGAGAGACATGTATGATAACCAAACTACGATTCCTGATAAATAAGCGATCGTATCAAGTTAGGGACTCACGCCTCAAAGTCATCACTCAGTATAACTATGGGTCTCACGCCCACAACATCAATCATGCGTGGAATACCTTCCCACCGCCAGCTTTATGATATAAAAGCACCAAGGAATACACATGAACACCAGGTCCCCCATGTGTCCTAATAAAATAGTACAGGGTAAGTACGAAGGCATAGCCGACTACTAACACCCACAGTACTAGCAAGGTCATAACTGTATCATGATATCTGTCTAGACCGTCACATGATCAAAGCTGGTCACTCGCCCGCAGTATCAAATGTGCGCGTCTAGCCCTGGAACTCTCCGCAGCTCCGCATAGGCCAACCTCATAGGCCCGCATGAGGTATAACCGCGTCGGTAGCTACTCCCGGCGTCCGCTGGACTCGCGATCCGCATGGCCACATGAACCGCGTGACCATATAGGCGCTAACACGGAACTCTCGTAGCTCGCGCATAGGTCACCAGACCGCGTGAGGTATCCTCGAATCATAGTCACCTGATTGCTGAGTATTACCCGCGTGGAGGCGACAACCTCGGAAACATGTCAAGGTGAGTGGTACAATACCAACATAACGACTGATAGTTAAACAACTTAAGCGCAGTCGAAGGGAAACCCCTTTACACAACCATCACAAGATACTAACACACGTAGCATCCTAGCATGTTTACTTAACAAATCAACCAGAAAGTATTACAAGGCTATCACAAACCAACACAATCAAGTTATATACACAAGGTACTTTCTACTATATGATTAACAAGATCGGGTTTTTATCCCCAAAGTACTTCATACATTAACTCTTTAAAGATCGTTACTTTCACAAAAGTCACACAATACGTAGTATATGAAAATAGAGTGATTATCTTTTGAAGTAAATCAAAACACTTCTCTTCGTAAAATCAAGTAGCAACATTATTTTCCAAACGTTCAAGTTTGCCTAATTTCAAATGTTCACGTTTCTTATTTTAGAAAGGTTTCGTAGTTCATAGTCTTATTCATTTAAGAATATAATTCTCTTTTAAACAATCTGAGAGACATATGCCTTATATGTGAGTAGGTTATTCTTGTTCATAATCAATCTTATTAAGCAGCCATGATCTAGGAAATGTAATATCATTTTGTCTCATCTTAGCTTCTATGCAGATGGAGGTTTCTATTGGTTTTAATAATGCTTCATTAATCAAAACATTTCCCTTTATTAACGCTGCTGTGGTTTGTCGATACTCATTCGATTTCCAAATCGGAAACATTATTCCTTTTTTAAAAAAACCAACTACTCATTACTCACGAATGAGGTTTCACACAAAATTCATATTAATTTAATTAAGTCAAGTCTCTTATCTTTTAAGATCAATAAATCATTCATTTTATCTCTCTTAAGCCGTTATACCTAACTTCCCATAAAGCTATTATAACTCTTAAGTTTTAAGAAACACAAAGCATTTTCTTACCTACATAAAGCTGTTATAACCAACTTCCCATAAAGCCGTTATAACACTTTATGTTTTAAACCAATCAAATACATTTAACACGTATGCGTCTACCGTACTACATAGTTATACACATATCATGCTAGAAAAGATAGGAAGAGGTTCACATACCTCGCGGCGATTATCGACTAATAGCAAAAGCGCTCCAGTACCTCAAGCGTCGGCTACTCCTTAAGCCAAGTAGATCACGCCATCGTAGTACTTCACTATAAGGCCACAAGCGCTTATTAACATCTAGATCTTATCGTAGAACTTTCTCTGAGAAAATTCGCAAAGACCTCCCCCCACATGGCCGCGTAACTCTCTCCTCTATCGAGGCGGCTATCAAGCCAACCGGGGTTTATCGTCTACCGGACGTATACAATTCTACTTCACATTAAAGCTACACAAGTCTCTGTAATAGAGTCTATGTAATTCTGATTCGATTCTCTTTCTTTAAATTCAGCTTAAGTCAAAAGACATTGCCCAAGACTATGTTGATTCTATATATAGTATACTTCAACTATATATTCCTACAACATGTAATTTCCAATTACAATAGGGACAAGATTATTTACCTCGATAAGCCCAAAATTATCCGAGATAAAAGTCGATCTGAGCAAGGTTTAGCTCCGACTCCGTGCGCTCGATTCGCTCCAAACAACCCTTAGAAGTTCTAACCAACTTCTACTTAATACTCAACTAACTATGGAGATTTTCCTTAGGGTTTCGTTTTTGTATTGTGGAAAGTATAATAGTATTTACGGGCTTTTAGATAGGTATAACCTTGGAATACTACAAGGTATTAGGGCGAGTAATTTGGGTATAAGTAACAATACTATGGAGAGTATTTCTACCAAGAGGGGTATATTTATACGAGACAACACCACAAGGGGGTGTATACCTCGGCCAACCCCAGGGGTGGGGGTACTCTCGGCCAAGGGGAGGAACTCTCGGCGAGGGCCTCTCAAAGGGGAGGAGGCTAGACGAGACCTCAAACACAAAGGGGGGGAAAGCTCTCAAGACTTAGAGATTTTTGGATGAAGAAGTCTTCAAAGGGGAGGGGTATTTATAGGTCAAGCAAAGGCCAACCAATGGCCAAGATCATGCCAAGTAGTAGGCAAGTGTAGGGCTAGGATGTACCCATGTGTACCTTATCCATCTACCCTACCAACCAACACAAAATATCCTACCAACTACATAGCCCAAATCGTCCAAAGGGACGCCCACAATTTCCGCCAATGAGAGGGTGCCAAGTGGCGCCCTCTCGTTGGTCCAACACGTTCCGTCTCTCGGAAAAATCCGCAAAAATTAAAAATGACATAGCCGGAATTTTCCCTTCGCAAGTTGTGTAAAACGTTTCGTCGAAAAACGACTCTAACCGGGTGTTGTGCACAAAATAAATCGTCCAAGCCACTTTAAAGTTCAAATTTTTCTACGTACGTCCTTACGTACATACTCTGGAAATACGGGGTATAACACAGCCGATCACCAAACAGCGTACCTAAACCTGCGGCATGAACGCAGCCCCCCGAAGGAGGTTAGTACGAAGAATGTACCAAGTATGTGAGCGATGAAATGCGTAATAAAATCATAACGATCTAAACAAAGCGGGAGACATATGCGATAGTCAACCTACGATACATAACACATAGCGGTCATATCAAGTCGGGGACGCGGGCCTCAAAGTCACTACTCAAATATAACTATGGGTCTCGCCCATAATATCAATCATGCCCGTGGAATCCTTCCTCGCTGTGGCGATCCGTGATGTAATAACACCAATAAGGATACATGAACACCAAGTCCCACTGTGTCCTAAATGCCTCGTGGTCTCGTGCCGGAATCCCACATCGTAAAAGCATGACCATAGGGTAACACAACCAAATCGGGGACATATATGATAATCAAATTACAACACATTGTGCCTTACTAACAATGAGAGTAAGCGATAGTATCTTCTGATATAAAATAGGAAGCTCGTGATCAAAATAGGACCATCCGCGCGGTATCATTTAACCATCCTACTCGCGGGACTATTTCACCGCATAGGCGCGTGGACCGCGTGAGGTATTCCTCGCATGGGACTATTTCACCGCGTAAGCCCTTACGGACTCGCGTGAGGTATTCCTCGCATAGGTGGACCCCGCATGGGACTATTTCACCCTCATAAGTCCTTACGGACCCGCATGAGGTATTTCTCGCATCGTGGGTAGCAATTCCACGGAATCTGCAAATGCCACAAACCCGGGGAATGACCCCGAAACGACTGATATACCAATAGCACACAACCGGCTATTTCCAGCACACATAGGCAATTCTCAACTAATCAGGCCAAGTACTTATCAAGGCACCCATGGAAATAATTCTCAATTAACCAAGCCAAAGTACTTATCAAGGCACACATAGAATAATTCTCATTTGACAAGCCAAAGTACTTATCAGGGCACAAATAGAATAATTCTCATTTAACAAGCCAAAATACTTATCAGGGCACAAATAGAATAATTCTCATTTAACAAGCCAAAGTACTTATCAGGCACTCTTAGACAAATTCTCAATTTATCAAGCCAAAGTACTAATCAAGGCACACTTAGACAAATTCTCAATTTATCAAGCCAAAGTACTAATCAAGGCACACTTAAACAAATTCTCAATTTATCAAGCCAAAGTACTAATCAAGGCACACTTAGACAAATTCTCAATTTATCATTCCAAAGTACTAATCAAGGCATCACATAGAATTATTCTCAATTAAATAGGCCAAAGTACTACGTACGTACATTCTTTTCAAAAGACTCCTTTTTATGTAAAACCCCAAGATACTAACACCCGTAGTATCAAGGCATGTCTATTTTTCAAAGTAAGTTACTACACGTTTAGAAAACTCATTTCAAGGCTTGAAATCAAGTAACTTCAAATTTTCACAATCTAGGCAACTTATGCCCTTTAATCAAAATAGACAACTTTCTAAACCTTCCATAAAGCCGTTATAACAAACTTCCCATAAAGCCGTTATAACCCTTTATGGTTTTTAGACAATTTCATTCCTTTTATAACCAAGAGACTTATACTTTTAAAACCAAGTATCACATACTTACAAATCAAGTTCTTAACTTTCAAAATACTTCAAGTCTCTTAACATTTAGAAAACAAGTTTCTTCTACTTTTAAACCTCAAGTAACTCACACCTTTAAAACAAGTTACTTCTCTTAAATCATGTCATTTCTCCTCTCTTAAAACAATTAAGTAAATCACTCTTTTAACTCCCCTAAAGTCATTACAACAACCCTTAGGTTTTGGAACTAAGGCACTAGCCAAAAGGTTTGGAAACCACTTCTTTTTTCAAGACTCCATGTACTTTAAGTAAAATACTTTCACTTTTAAGAATCCAAACTTCACTAAGGAAATGGATTATACAACTTACAATTTAAACATCAAAGTACAATCAAGGGAGTACATAGAACGAATTCTATTTTAGGCAATCCAAATACAACCAAGGAATGGATCATTTAAGGAGTAGAACTTACTTTCTTTATCTTAAGGAATCATGCTAGAAGAGGAGATAGTTCACATACCTTTTCGGCTAAATCCATAAGCTGCGAATACGCGTGCGTAGAAGTGTCAACCTATAATGGTCACAACAAGACTATCAACTTCTAGTCTCAACGTAGAATAATACTAAGTATACGATCGCTAATTCTACGGAAAATCGGGCGACTTCCTTTGTTTCTACTCACTTTGCCACCTTTTTCAAGGTCGAATACAATAACCAACACGCCACATTTAAGGCTCCAAACAACAACCAAACAAAGGGGATTACACGCCTTACAATACGTGTAAAATTTCCGCCCCACAATTCATACCAAAAAGTATAATACTTCACTAGCCATTCTCGGCCAACATATAACCAATAACACTACGTCTTTTCCAATCCTTTTCAAATTTCAAGTTCTTAGGTCAACATGTTATTTAGTCATAAACAACTTCAACAACTACAATTTCCTTCTTTATTCAACATGCGGCAACTTAAACTAATAATCAACTTGAATTCCAATCTTAAAGCTAAACATGCTAGTTTTCGGATTAGGGTTCCAATAGCCCATAAACATATCAAACTTCATACTATATAACACATGCTTGCTAAAATCCATATCTACAACAATAAGTAAGTCTTAACTACTAAAACGACAAAATTTATACCTTTCCAAGCCCTTAAAATTTCCAAGATCCAAAGTCGCGCCTTAGAAATTCTTAGCTCCTTTCCTTAAGTTCCAATCCGCTCCAAGCACTCCTTATAGGCCTATGAAGAACCCATCTTCAAGTTCCAACTTCAAAGTTGAAGAACTCCTTAGGTTTCCGCCTTGCGACTAATACGAAAACGCCGTTTTTCCGAAATCTTTCTATTGAGATATCCTTACAATACCCTAAGGGACATTGGGTTAAAGTCTTGTGGCTAATGGATCAAAACTACAAATTTTTCATGTGGAAATGGTAGTGAACCCGAGAGCTAAGCTACAAGAACAAGAATGTGTGATATTTTTTCTAAGTCTTCAAGACCTTGTCTTGCTACTAGTAGTATACTTATAACACAATGGAGGGCTTAGACTTAAACAAATGTGAGGTTAGGATGAGTTTCACTTGGATCAAGCCTAGGTGGACAAGTTGACTTGTCAACAATATCAAGCTTAGAAGACTTATCATCTACATAGGTCAAATGACCATAACACCCTTGCAATATTTCGTCCAACATCATGGAGGGGTGCCACGTGTCGCCCTCTCATTCGTCCATAAAATTCCGTAACCCTCGTGGGCCACAAAATGTAAAATTCCTCGGGTGGCCCCACGTGACCAAATCCGTAAAAATAAATTTCCATTAGGTTAAGAGTTCCATACTCTTCAAATAATGCATTTTGAGAATCCAATTCTCAACAACGAACATTTTTCCTTTCCGACGTTCGGAACATTTTCCGTCGGAAAACAATTCCTCCTTCGTACTAATTTCCTAGTCTTGTTTCATTACGTACATTCTCTTTTACATGTCCTGGACTTACGGGGTGTAACAGATCATAAGCTTCCTATTTTAAAGCATGTAAAGTTTACTCTTATTACTCTCATTTTTAATAAGGCACAGTGTACTGTTAATTTGGTTATCATACTTGCATCACCTTTATATTTAGTATGCGATCTCCTTTCTGATTTACGATTTTACATGACTTTATTGTGTCCTTCACTAAAAGCCAGGCAGTATATTGTACAATGTTACAGTGATACAGTGATACATTAGTACATTGAGACAATGTACAGTTGGCTCTCATTTTATATGACACGGTAGGATCTGGTATTCGATTTTCATACTTGCCCCTGTCATTCTTGTGTACACTATGATTTTAATACTGTACTTTATTTCCGTTCCATACTTGTACATTGTGCGGCCCCGCCGGAGGCTGCGTTAAATGTCACGCGAGTCTAGGTACTTGGTTGTGGATCCGTGAGCTTAGGATCCTTGTTCAGCATTTTGGGATAGCTCCAATATTCCGGAGCTTGTCATTATGGTTAGATATATTCAGGGGTACGACAGGGCCTTGTCCCGTCACAGTTTACTTTCTAAATTCTTAGAGGTATGTATTCATATGTGGGCTGGACTGACTAGAGTTGTATTTATATTGTTCTATAGTGTAGACCCATTCGGGTGTGATATATATTATGGTGGCAGCCTTATCGGCTTTGGCTTTGTTTAAGAAAAACAATTTGAGTGTCATTTACCTTCCGCAGTTTATTTGAGTTGTGTAAATAAAAGGTTGCCCAGGTAGGGCACCAGTCGCGGGCTCGGGGTTCAGGGCGTGACACTATAGATGCATAAGCCTTCTTGTTGTTCTAACTTACGTGATCCATAGTCTTGTTCTTTCCATCATCGCTATTCCTTACGACTGGTTCACAATTGTTGCCACTCGAAGCTGAAGCAGTGTCTTGAGAACCAAGGGTGCAAGAGGAGGGAATGAAGTCTGAAGTTCCCTTGTTGGTAGATAACTCATTGTTTCCCGCGTGAGTGTCCCCCACTTGAAGACCATTGCTCACAAGCCCGGGTGTGGTGGGTTCGTGAGAAATCGGGGGGAACTCGACGGTGTTATTGATCTTAATAGAAGCTTACCCCATCCGGATAGGTAGTGGCGTGAAGTTCTCATGAGTCCGCTTCTTTTTCTTTTTCGCCATCCTCAAAGTTATCAAATACGATTACAAGCAAGAGATGAATATGATTGAGAAATGCGTTAATTTAAATCCGGACAGGCTCGGTTTATGAATTACAACGCTTCTACTAATTATACAAACACTTGCCTATTTCTATAAATAAACTAGAAAATACCATAATGTATGTAGTCCGGACAGGCCCGGAGTTTGAATTACAAGGCTTTCTAATTTATACAAGGTTTATCTAATGTTGTAGTAAACATTCATTCAAACAATATATCGTAATCCTAATATTTTGCCTATCGATACTCTTAGGTTTTCCTAGTGAATATAGATAGTAAAATACAAATTTAAGGAATGAAATGTAATCCGCAAGGATTTAGGAATACCTCGTTGTCGCGTGCCTCATTGGTTCAAACGGTTTTATCCGTGAACAGATAAGGACGCTGTGCTACTGCGTGCATGTAGAAATCCTTTTTCCAATAAGTAATAATATCAGAATAACCCTTGAAAAGTAAGACTCGCCTTGTATCTTTTATAACGTGCGCATCCAAGTCTAGCCAAGCCAAGGCAAGATCACGTGTATACAAAGGAACATATACGAATATGTATATATATATATATAATGCTTATAATACATGATATATATATAAGTACGTAAATACAAATATATAAAATATAATATATGGTAAATGTATAAAATATAAAGTAAATGTTGGACAAGGCAAATCAATCAAACAAAGAGTATACAAGGCACTTGCTTTAAATACCGAGAGTGGTAAAAACAGGCTTGTACAAGGCAGTCAACACAAAAGTAAGCACATAAAAGACAAATATTGAAAACCAATCGGTAAGACTACAAGAAGGGCCAGATAAACGTGCAAAATAGGTGTCCTATTAAACAGATGAATAAGAGCCTATGTGCGCTCAAATGGACCGCTTGTTGAGAGTATCGCCAAAATGGTAACAAAGTACAATGGGCAGTGTGCAATCCCAAATGGGTAAGGCGTATGAATGGCTAAGTGTTGGATTAGTATTTTTTGAAGAGATTAGTGTGGATTAATTAAGTCTTGGTATTGTGAAGGGAGGCTATCAAAAATATTGGGTGTATGACTAAGTGTGGGAGATATTTTTCATACAAGTGGACAAGTGGGTCCCCCATCCACTTGGCTTGTGCACACATTATATGTTCAGCTCACAAATATCTATATTCTTCAACCTCTCTTATCCTTTCCTTAGCTCTAAGTCTCGAAATTTCCTAAGCAAAAGTGAAGAACAAGAGTTGATTATTATTCTAGATTAAGCACCTTGATCAAGTTCTAAGCCAAGTTAACTCTCCAAGTATTCTCTACAAATAGTTTTAGCCGAAAAGGGTGTTGAGACCCTAAGCTTGTTTATGAACTTTTTGGAAGTAAAACAAGAAGGGTAGATGGTTGGAACTTGAAGAAGTGGAGCTAAGACAAAACTGTGGGCCGAAAGTTAGTGGACTATTTTGGGAGAATTTGAGGTAAAATTTCTTCCCCCTTTTGAAGTAATTGGATATTACATGTTGTTATAGTTAATATATGAACTTGTTCTAAGAAGAATGGAGAATAAGAAATTCATGTGACATTTTTGGTGTGTTGGCCGAGAATGGACAGTTTTGGCATCGTTGGATTCGTTGGTTATTGTTGTTGATATCTTCACCTATTGCGTTTTAAAATGAAGTAATCTTGTTGTTGATAAGTTGATATGGTTTGTATAAAAGTATTGGAACTTGAATTGGAATATAATGGATTATTGAAAAGGGCTTTGGTTGTAGTTGTTTGGCCGAGACTTGTATAAAACTGTTGGATATTGTTATGTAGTTTTAAGGGACTTTTTTGTGGCGTATACTGCTAGAAATTCAGCCAACTATATGAATGTTTAAATGTGGTAAAAGCTAATGTAAGTCCTAAAGGAATAAGGGTATAGAAATGTGTTGAAAGGCCTCACATTTTACCCTCGTTATTGTTGGATTGTGGACTATTTTGTGGACTGTTTTTATGGAATGTTTTTCCAAGATTGTGGACTGTTTTTACGTGAGAAATAGGTGTGTGAATCACCTTGGTTAACTGTTAGGTTGTGCCCTTAATTAGTGCTTGGTTATTGATGAATTTGGCCTTCTTGAAAGGTGGAAAAGTACGTATAAGTAGGGGAAGTGCTGCCCGAATTTTTAGAGGAAAAGAGAGTCATTATGTGGTATATGTCTTATACTAGTATCATGAGGTTGATAGACGTGTTGTTGTCATTATAGGTTGAAGCACCTATTTGGGACATATTCTACTTGTCGTGTTGGTTAGTCGTCAATAAGGTATGTGAACTTCTTCCTTCCTTCTTTTGGCATGTTCTACGTATGAAATATACATGTGGTATTGTTTCATGATTGATTCTACTCTTAGAAGTTAAGGAGTATTCATGTTATTGATTCTATGCTAAAGGCATGTCTAAATTATTCCTAAGTCCTTACCAAGTCTTATGGGAGATGTTGGTAAGAGTTTTTAGGAAGTATTGGGGTCGAGTTGATCTTGCTAAGTTACAACACTAATGAGAAAAGGTATAGACAAGCCATTGCAACGTTAAATAAAAAAGGATTCGACAATCAATTATATTGAAATGAGTAGAATTTCCATCTGCATAGAAGTTAATATATCCAGTTCGTTTTACACTTTCTAAATTCATAGCTGATTAAATAAGATCATTATTAATATATAACCTGCTAAAGGCTCATAAAATGGATTATTTTGGAAATTTGGAACGGGTATCACTATGCAAATGTTTCCATAATGTTAGCCAGAGGAGCGAGATGAATTTAGATTATCGGGTTGGTACAGACGACAAGTGGTATGTGAATTATCCTTTCTTTTTTTGAAATTTGTTTATTTGAAGTAAGTGTGCGGTGGACGTACATGTTTTAAATGAATTAGAAATCCTTGTGGTATATAAGGTGGTAGTGTCTTGATTTGAAAAGTATAAGTTACTTGGTTTGAAAAGTATAAGTAACTTGATTTGAAAAGTATACTTGTCTTGATTAGAAAAGTATAAGTTACTTGGTTTGAAAAGTATAAGTAACTTGATTTGAAAAGTATACTTGGCTTGATTTGAAATGTATAAGTTACTTGGTTTGAAAAGTATAAGTAACTTGATTTGAAAAGTATACTTGTCTCGATTTGAAAAGTATAAGTTACTTGGTTTGAAATGTATAAGTAACTTGATTTGAAAAGTATACTTGTCTCGATTTGAAAAGTATAAGTTACTTGATTTGAAAAGTATAAGTTACTTGATTTGAAAAGAGTAAGTAACTTGATTTAAAGTGATACTTGATTTGATAAGTGTCTTGATTTTCCAAATGAGGATTTAAAACGAAAGGTATGAGAGTGCCTTGGTTTTTCTAAAAAGGAAGGCATGGTATTTTCTTGGTTATTCTAAAAGGAAGGCATGGTATTGTCTTGATTTTTTTTTAAAAGGAAGGCATGGTATTGTCTTAGTTTTTCTAAAAAGGAAGGCATGGTATTGTCTTGGTTAATCTAAAAAGGAAGGCATGGTATTGGTTTGGTTATTCTAAAATGAAAGTTCGTTTTAAAGATGATGTTATTGAGAGTCAAAATGTGATTTAAATTGCACAGGGTTGCCATGAAAGTTATATGTATATATATTGGGACGGGTTGCACGATCCACAACACGTATATACATATTAGGACGGGTTGCACGTTCCGCAACACTATTATATATTGGGACTGGTTGCACGATCCGCAACACTATTATATATTGGGACGGGTTGCACGATCCGCAACATTATTATATTATTTACATGGACATGCTTACATGATGCAGGAATTCCATGGACATGCTTATACCCCGGAATTACAGGATATGTTTATAAGAACGTACGTAAGAACTAAAAAATGTTAAGATTTGAGACGAGTAAGAATTTATCGGAATTTTGGAATTTGTCGGAAAACGAAATATTGCGACGAACGGGAGGGCGACACGTGTCACCCCCTTAGTGGTCTTGGAAGAAATGGCATGGATAAAATGGTCATTTGACCATAATTTAAATGACCAAGTCTTGCTAAGACAAAGAGCTTGACATTGTTGACTTGTCAAAGGGCCACTTGGGCTTGATCCTTGTGAAACTCATCTAGGCCACCCATTTGTTCTAATATTAACCCTCCATAGTGTTATATATATGTACTAGTAGCAAGACAAGTTCTACACTTAGCTAAATTTTCAAGAAATTGGAAGAACTCATTGAGAGGCTCTCGGGTTAGGCATCCATTTGGAGAGAAATTTTTTTGTTTGTTGTCTAATAAGCTCCATACTTTAAACCAAGGTACCTAAGGGTATTGTAAGTGTATCTCAATAGAAATATCCCGGAAAAGTGGTGTTTTCGTATTAGTCGCAAGGCGAAAACCTAAGGAGTTCTTCAACTTTGAAGTTGGAACTTGAAGAGGAGTTCTTCATAAGCTTCTAAGGGTTGCTTGGAGTGGATTGAAACGTCGAAAGGAGGAGCTAAAGTTGCTAAGGATCGACTTGTAATCTTGGATCATATTTGGGCTAAGTGAGGTAATAATCTTCATCTTACTTTTGTAATTGAAGATTTCATGTTATGATAAGTTAGAAATGATCATGTGATATGTGTTATGAAGATTGATAAGTGTTATGGAAGTTTAGAAGCTAAAAACCGAAAATGACATGTTGAGCCATTTGAAATTGAAATCCAATTTGGTCGATAATTAGAATCGTCGCATATTACCTACTTGAAGATTGTAGTAGTTATAATCAATTGCGGCTTGATAACATGTTATACTAAACAACTTGAATTGAAAAGGAAATTGGAAAGGTTGATATGTTGTTACACCTTTGGCCGAATTGACATTTGTAGTTTGGACTAGTTTGATATAAATTGTGGGGCGGAATTTTACACGTCTTGTAGGCGTGTAATCCCCTATTGTTAACTTCATGTCACGACCCGAACCGGGCCGTGGATCAGTGCCTACCCGCACCCAGTAGACATACATCAGAGTAACCAGCGTAAAATAAAACAAGACATGAAACAATATGAAGTGAGAAACAATTTTTACGAGAAAAGTTGCCTTTGGCATATATATATAAACTTGAGCGATTACATCCGTTTTACAAACCACGCCAACATTACTACTGGACCTTAGGAATGTTATAACAACAATGGCGGGGACGGGGCCACGCCATACCACGAATGTAAGTACTACAACGGCGGGGACTATACCAAAGATAAGCCTCGGAGACATGGAGCTTCTCAAAGCGCTGCTGTGACCACATGAGCGAGGATCAACAATCGGTGTACCTCTGCGGCATGAGCGTAGCCCCGAAGGAGGTCGATAACAGTACAGTATGTGGCGAAAATCAGTAAATGAAATCATAATAGTCTATATAAAGCAGAAGACATATATGATAACCAATTTACGATACACATATGTGATCATGCCAAGTCGTGACTCACGCCTAAAGTCATCACTCAAATATAACTATGGGTCTCATGCCCACAATATCAATCATGCGTGGAATTCCTTCCTCACTTCCTGATCCATGATATAAAAACACCACGAATACCACATGAACACGGGTCCCACTGTCATAATAAAATCGTATGGGGTAAATGCGAAGGCATAGCCAGCTACTAAAACCACAGTACCAACAATGCTATAAAAGCGTATCACGAGGTCTTTCTAGACGCGCCACGTGATCGGCGGCCACTCGCCCTCGGTATCAATGTGCGCGTCTAATCCTCGAGCTTCTGCGACTCGCGATAGGCCACCTAGGCGCGTAGGTATTCCCGCGTGAGGGTAGCTACTCTCCCGGCATCGTCCCGGACTCTCGTGGTCGCGTAGCCACATGTAGACGCGTGAGGTATTCCTGCACACTAACACGGAACTCTCGTAGCTCGCGCATAGGTCCCCTGGACCCGCGTGAGGCATCCTCGCGTCGAGCGGCTTAACCCCCGGTATAACATGTCAAGAGGTGAGTGGTACAATACTAACATAACGGCTTATCGTTAAACACCATAAGCACAACAAGGGAAACCCCTTTACACAAATATCACAAGACACCAATACACGTAGCATCCTAACATGTTTACTTATCAAACCAACAAGAAAGTACAAGGCTATCACAAACCAACATAGTCAAGTTATTCACACAAGGTACTTTCTATTTTATGTCAACAAGTTCAGGTTTTTATCCCCAAAGTACTTCATACATTAACTCTTTAAAAAGATCCATTTCTTTCACAAGAGTCACGCGATACCCGTAGTATCAAAATAGAGTGACTATCTTTTTAAGTAAACCAAAACAATTTCCCTACCTTCTTTTTTAACCAACTTAAGACAAAAGCATGCCTTCCTTTTTAAACGAAAACACTTCAAATTTTCAAGTCTTTGTCTTTTATAAATCAAGTCCTTACTTTGAAATTTTAAGAAAATCAAAACTTATTTATTAATGATCTTATTAAAGCAGCCATGATCTAGAAAATGTAATACAATTTTGTCTTATCTTAGCTTCTATGCAGATGGAGGTTTCTACTGGTTTTAATAATACTTAATTAGTCAATACATTTTCCTTTATTAGCGCTGCAGTGGTTTGTTCGATACTTATTCTCATTTCCGAAATCAATACAAGGCTTTCATAAACAATTAAGTAAACCGTTCCTTTTATCTTTCTTAAGTCGTTATACCTAACTTCCCATAAAGCTAGTATAACTCTTAAGCTTTTAAAACCAAGTATTACTCTTCTTTCACAAACGATTCATAATTCTTTTGAAATACTTCAAGATTCTTATTATTTAAAACTCAAGTCAAAAGACATCGAAGTAAAACCACGTTCGATTAACACGACGTCTCTGGTACTATATATAGTCTTTTAAAATATCATGCTCACGAGGATAGGAAGAATCACATACCTCCTCGGCGAAATCCACCTGCCAAGTCGAATATGTCGCGCGCAGAGTATCAACCTATAATAGTCAAATACGTCTATCAACGTCTAGACTACTCTGTAGAATATTCTAAGCAGAAGGTTCTTATTTCTACGGAAATTTGGGCAGCACTTCCCTACCCGTAAAGCTACACAAGTCTACTGTAAATACAGCCCAATGTAAGTACAGTTCAATTCTCTTCTTTTATACCATCCTTCTATATCTTATACTCAATTATAAACTACTATATGTAATTTCCAATTACAATAGAAGGGCAAAGATATTTACCTCGATAAGCCCAAAATTATCCAAGATTAAAGTCGATCCTGGGCAAGGTTTAGCTCCTATTCTGTACGCTTCAATTCGCTCCAAGAAACCCTTCGAAGTTCTAAACAACTTCTACTTAATACTTCAACCAACTATGAAGATTTCCCTAGGGCTTCGTTTGTGACTAAAGGATATAAAGTAGCATTTAGGGCTTTTTGTATAGAGGTAACTTTGGAATACTACAAGGTATTTGGGCTAAGGTATTTTGGAATAACAACAATACTTGGAGAATATTTTTCTACCAAGGGGGTTTAGTGAGACCAACAGGAAGGGGAAGGGGTTTGGACGAGAGCTCTCAAAGGGGGAGGGAGTTTTTGAGACTTGGAAATTGTTGAGTGGATGAAGAATAAGTCTTGAACTTAAGGGGTATTTATAGGCCAATCAATGGCCAAGATCAAAGCAAGTGGATGGTGGAGATTTGGACAAGTGTTGTGTGGGTCCCACTTATCCATCTACTACACAAATATCTAGCAAAACATTGACCAAATGTTTAAGGCCTTTTCCATGTAAAAAACGTGCCAACAACTCCCTCACCAAACCGTCCACTTGAGGGTGACACATGTCGCCCTCTCGTTGGTCCAAAATCTTTCATCTCTCGGAAAAATCCAAAATAAATAAATTCCTGAAAACGTAAAATTCCTTTACAAGGTTCGAAAAATTTTCCGTCGGAAAAACAAATCTTTTTCGTGGATGTGCACAATTTCGTCCTTAACAATAATTCGGGCTTACAAAATTGTACGTACGTCCTCACATACATACTCTGGAAATACAGGGTATAACATTCTTCCCCCCTTAGAAACATTCGTCCCGAATGTTCCTTCTAAGTCTCAAAACACGCTAGCATCGGTATAGTCTTCACTAATATACTTACGAAACCGATCATGCCGTACCTGGCCATAACATAACACACGCGCAAATACTTAACTCCAAGTCCACGAGGAATCACCTCTAGCAGCACAAAAGCTCCCACCCAAGGTCTAAAAGATATTCCCTTCGCACCTTTTCTTCACAAAAGTAATGATCACTTCTATTCTCTTACTCGTCGTACCCTCCTCGTACACTCGAACACTTCCTAAATAAACTTACCACCTTTCTGTTATTGCTTCAGTTTCCAAAATCTCGGGGTTACTATCTCCAACTTGGTCATCATTAACCGGGAACACTCTGGATGGATCTCTGATACTTTTCCGAACATAGCAACATGAAAGACCGGACGTACTGCCTCCTAAGTCGGACGTCAATGCTAACTTAGAGGCAACCTGGCCTATTCTACAACCGATCTGAAAAGGCTCAAAGTACCTCGGGCTAAGTTTCCCCTGCTTTCCAAATCTCGTCACACCCTTCCGGGGTGGTACCTTCAAGAAGACCGACCGTCAACCTGAACTCCAAGTTTCGACGCAGATTATCTGCCCGACTCCTATTGACTCTGAGCTGTCAATAACCTCTCCTGGATAAGCTTCACCCTATCCACATCCTGCTGAATCAAGTATGAACCGACAATCTGAACCTTGCCAACATCGAACCAATCGACCGGCAACCTATACTACCGCCCATACAAGGCTTCATAAGGCACCCTCCGAATACTGAAATGGTAGCTAGTATAATACTCCCTCAACAAGAGGCACATAATCCTTACAGCTACCCCTGAAATCAAAACCACCGGCCCGAGGGTGAATGCACATCGAGACTTACCTGAGTCCCTTACCCTGCCTGGTAAAACCTCCAGAAAAAGAAATAGCCGTAAACTGGGCTCCACTGCCTGTCATAAGTAAAAGTAGGAACCCCGTGCAGTCTTACAACCTTCCTGATATATAACATCTCGCATAACCCTCTGCCGAGTAAACCGTCCTGACTGAAAGACAAGATGGGCTGACCTCATCGGCCCGACTACTGGTCGAACGCATCCACGAACTCGTACGTTGGTTAACTAAACTTGGGCCTAACACCCTCGTGACCCTATCACAAGGCGGGACCACCACCGTTTTTCCTTACTTCAAACCGGGCTGCGGGTTGACCCGCAATCTGGCCTCAACCCGACCCATTTATTGCGCCAAGCTCTTGTTTCCCGATCCGGAACAATCTCACCATCAAGTCACGAAAACCTAGTGGTCTTCTTAGCTCAACTACCCTCTTTCATTTCACACTACTCAGGGACTTATCACACAAATAAATCTCACGTATACTATGCACTCCGATAAGGGTCAAACATAGAAATAAATCTTTTACTCAAGATGGCCTTGTCTCTAAGGTCTCCACGTATAAAACTCTAAGGCTCACACTTTCCCTATCCCCAATCTTACCCTTTTAACTAACCATGATTTCTAATCACAATTAACACAATGCTATCTGAACATAACACTTAAGATATACTCATATTATCACACATACTAATCTCTAGAGGGTTAAGGATATACCTGTATCTACTGCTTCACTCCCCTTTGTCGTTCTAATCAATCACCTTACTGTTGGGCGCATAGCTAGGGAAGGTGATGAACTAGCCACCGCTCACCGAAGGTGAGTCTCTACATCCGCGCCACCTGCAGTCGGATAATTTCTCAAAATGGCCACGATGGCCGCAAGCATAACAAGTCGAAGAAATCGACACTCACAATGACACCTACCACAACGGCCACACCGAGGTGGGGTGGCCTCTCAACTAACACCCCTTCCTCTCCGAACCACTGAATCCACAACTGATCTGGTAGGCTGAGTCCTCCTGCTTGCATCCCTCCTACTTGAACATTCTCTCGTCACATGGCCCTGACGGCCGCAGGTAAAACAAGCACCAACAAAAAGATGACATTCCTCGGGATGACGCCTGCCACACTGTGAACACTGAGGGAAAACTGAACCCGGCTGGCTAGAACCTACGTATAGCTATGAACCAGAAGCCCAGGAGCTCTGACCAACTCCTGCATACCGAGCGTCACGAAGTGCGGAGGACCACTGCATCTTGGCGGAGGCGCATAACCAGTCTGCTGCTGAGAAGGTCCGCCTCAAAAGTTACCAAAGGACCCTGCTGTTATGACCCTCTTCTGCTGATCTCGGTTAACCCGTCGATCCCTACGTTTCTCGGCCTGCTGCGCATAAGCCCGTACACAGGCCATGCTCATGCCTGACTGAAGAGCTACTCTTGTACAACCCTCTCTTAGATAATCATCAAGACCCGTGATAAATCGGTACATAATATACTCTCTGGTTGCTAAACCCCTAGCTAGTAACAGGGTCTTCTCTTTGCAATCCATACTTTCTGCTACTAGTCGTGGAACTGAAGGTTCAAATATCATGGCCGCAGTAGGAACTGTTGCCGCTGTGCTAGACTCTGCTGGGGCTGGCGACATCGCAGAACTCCCCGAATGAAGCACCACCTCAAGTGATGATTGGGCCTGTGCCCTCGTAACCCTCTGTGCTCTACTCGCAGCTCACTCACGCCTTGCCATACGGGCGGGTTGCCTTGCGTGGAGTCATATCTGGTTAGGGAAAGAAATACATGAGAGGGGTGCAAATTAGAACACAGCTCTTAGGCACGATCTTAGAGTGAGAAGAACGGAAACCAATCCTAAATTTCCTATAGCCTCCACGATTATTGGTGTGGTGCACAACACCGATAATCAAGACTACTAGATACGATGCGTAGACACTTTCCGAGGATTAATCGCTCGATACCACTTTTGTCACGACCGAACCGGGCGTGGTCGTGCCTACCCGGCACCCAGTAGACATACATCGAGTAACCAATGAAAATAAAAAAGACATGAAACAATATGAAGTGAAAGCAGTTTTTAGAGAAAAGTTGTCTTTCGGCATATATATATATAAACTTGAGCAGTTACATCCCTTTTACAAACCACACTTGATTACTACGGACCTGCAGGAATGTTATAACAACAATGGCGGGACGGGGCCCGCCATACCCCGAATGTAAGTACCTACAACGACGGGGACTATACGAGATAAGCCTCCGAGACACGGAGCTTCCCAAAATGAACTGTGACCCTATGAGCGAGGATCAACAACTAGTGTACCTCTACCTGCGGCATGAACGCAGCCCCGAAGAAGTCGATCTAACAATACCAAGTATGTGGCCCGAAAATCAGTAAATGAAATCATAATAGTCTATATAAAACAGAAGACATATATGATAACTAATTTACGATACACAATATGTAAGCAGTCATGCCAAGTCAGGGACTCACGCCCTTAAAGTCATCACTTAAATATAACTATGAGTCTCATGCCCACAATATCAATCATGCCCGTGGAATTCCGTCCTCACTGCCAGATCCATGATATAAAACACCCAGAATACACATGAACACGTGGTCCACCTGTGTCATAATAAAACCGTGCGGGGTAAGTCTGAAGGCATAGCCGACTACTAAAACCACGCAGTACCAACAATGCTATAAAAGCGTATCGCGAGGACTTTCTAGGCACCGCGCATGATCGAAGGCCGCCACTCGCCTCGGTATCAATGTGCGTCTAATCCTCGAGCTTACGCGACTCGCGATAGCCACCTAGGCCCGCGTGAGGTATTCCCGCGTCGAGGGTAGCTACTCTCGGCATCGCCCCGACTCGTAGTCGCGGCCACATAGACCGCGTGAGGTATTCCCGCACACTAACACCGAACTCTCGTAGCTCCGCATAGGTCCCTGGACCGCGTAGGCATCCTCGGGGCAGCTTAACCCCCGGTATAACATGTCAAGAGGTGAGTGGTACAATACTAACATAACGGCTTATCGTTAAACAACATAAGCACAACAAGGGAAACCCCTTTACACAAACATCACAACACACCAACACGCGTAGCATCCTAACATGTTTACTTATCAAACCAACAAGAAAGTACAAGGCTATCACAAACCAACATAGTCAAGTTATTCACACAAGGTACTTTCTATTTTATGTCAACAAGTTCGGGTTTTTATCCCCAAAGTACTTCATACATTAACTCTTTAAAAAGATCCGTTTCTTTCACAAGAGTCACGCGATACCCGTAGTATCAAAATAGAGTGACTATCTTTTTAAGTAAACCAAAACAATTTCCCTACCTTCTTTTTGAACCAACTTAAGACAAAAGCATGCCTTCCTTTTTAAACGAAAACACTTCAAATTTTCAAGTCTTTGTCTTTTATAAATCAAGTCCTTACTTTGAAATTTTAAGAAAATCAAAACTTATTTATTAATGATCTTATTAAAGAAGCCATGATCTAGGAAATGTAATACAATTTTGTCTTATCTTAGCTTCTATGCAGATGGAGGTTTCTACTGGTTTTAATAATACTTAATTAGTCAATACATTTTCCTTTATTAGCGCTGCAGTGGTTTATTCGATACTTATTCTCATTTCCGAAATCAATACAAGGCTTTCATAAACAATTAAGTAAACCGTTCCTTTTATCTTTCTTAAGTCGTTATACCTAACTTCCCATAAAGCTAGTATAACTCTTAAGCTTTTAAAACCAAGTATTACTCTTCTTTCACAAACGATTCATAATTCTTTTGAAATACTTCAAGATTCTTATTATTTAAAACTCAAGTCAAAAGACATCGAAGTAAAACCACGTTCAGTTAACACACGTACGTCTACCGTACTATATATATTCTTTTAAAATATCATGCTCAAGAGGATAGGAAGAATCACATACCTCGCCGTGAAATCCACCTGCCAAGTCGAATATGTCGCGTGCAGAGTATCAACCTATAATAGTCAAATACGTCTATCAACGTCTAGACTACTCTGTAGAATATTCTAAGCAGAAGGTTCTTATTTCTACGGAAATTTGGGCAGCACTTCCCTACCCGTAAAGCTACACAAGTCTACTGTAAATACAGTCCAATGTAAGTACAGTTCAATTCTCTTCTTTTATACCATCCTTCTATATCTTATACTCAATTATAAACTACTATATGTAATTTCCAATTACAATAGAAGGACAAAGATATTTACCTCGATAAGCCCAAAATTATCCAAGATTAAAGTCGATCCTGAGCAAGGTTTAGCTCCTATTCTGTACGCTCCAATTCGCTCCAAGAAACCCTTAGAAGTTCTAAACAACTTCTACTTAATACTTCAACCAACTATGAAGATTTCCCTAGGGCTTCGTTTTGTGACTAAAGGATATAAAGTAGCATTTCCGGGCTTTTTGTATAGAGGTAACTTTGGAATACTACAAGGTATTTGGGCTAAGGTATTTTGGAATAACAACAATACTTGGAGAATATTTTTCTACCAAGGGGTTTCATGAGACCCAACAAGGAAGGGGAAAGGGTTTGGGCGAGAGCTCTCAAAGGGAGGAGTTTTGAGACTTGGAAATTGTTGAGTGGATGAAGAATAAGTCTTGAACTTAAGAGGTATTTATAGGCCAATCAATGGCCAAGATCAAAGCAAGTGGATGGTGGAGATTTGGACAAGTGTTGTGTGGTCCCACTTATCCATCTACTACACAAATATCTAACAAAACATTGACCAAATGTTTAAGGCCTTTTCCATGTAAAAAACGTGCCAACAACTCCCTCACCAAACCGTCCACGAGGTGACACATGTCGCCTCTCGTTGGTCCAAAATATTTCATCTCTGAAAAATCCAAAATAAATAAATTCTGAAACGTAAAATTCCTTTACAAGGTTCGGAAAATTTTCCGTCGGAAAAATAAATCTTTTTCGTGGATGTGCACAATTTCGTCCTTAACAATAATTCGGGCTTACAAAATTGTACGTACATCCTCACATACATACTCTGGAAATACGGGGTATAACACTTCATTGTTGAGCCTTAAATGTGGCGTGTTTGGTTATTGAATTCGGCCTTGAAAAAGGTGGCAAAGTATGTAGAAACAAAGAAAGTGATGTCCAATTTTCTGTAGAATTTAGTAGCTTTGCACTTGGAATATTTTACGTTTGAAACTAGAAGTTAATAGACATATTATGGTCATTATAGGTTGACATACTACGTACGGCACATTGGACTTAGCAAGTGGTTTGAACCGAAGAGGTATGTGGAACTTTCTTATCTCTTGAGCATGAGTAGTTGTAACTATATAGTACGGTGAGCGTAGATTTTGACAATCTAGTCCATTTGATATCCTTGGCTTATTTTAAGAATGTCCAAGTTGGTTGAGTTAGGGAATTAACTCACTTGTTTAAAAATATTAAGGATATCTTGGTTTCTAAAAGTTAAGGGACTTGAAGTATTTTAAAAGTATATGATACTTGTTGCGTTTTAAAAGTGTAAGTCCCTTGGATATAAGGAAGAATGAAATTGTCTAAAGCATAAAACTAGTATAACGGCTTTATGGGAAGTTGGTTATAATAGCTTTATGGAAAGTTAAAAAGAGTGGTTTACTCTAAGTAATGTAAGTATGATAAATGACTTGAAATAATGAAAGGCAAATTGATTTGAAGGCATCAATTGCTTAAGGTTTTTAAAAGAAAGAAGTCACTTGATTTAGAAGCCTAAATGTATTTCTAAAAGGTATTGTGACTTGTCGTGAAAAATAGATGTGACTTGATACTACGGTTATTAGTATCTTGGAAGTTTTATATGAAAAAGAGTCATTTTAAAAGAGTAGAAGTATGTAGTACTTTGGGTTAAATTCCCGGATTTTTTATAATGACATGTTAGTGCCTTAAGTAAACTAAAATGAGAGTGTATATGAATAAGACTAATAAGAAGTTAGAGGGATTTCTTAACTTGCTTATGTTATGTACGATAAGCCGGTAGCACTTATGTTATGTTAGGATAAGCCGGTAGCGCTTATGTTATGTATGATAAGCCAGTAGTGCTTATGTTATGTATGATAGCCGGTTGTGCTAGTTTATGTTATTCTTACGGGGTAAAGCCCCGAGTTACTACTAATTCCATGGATTCGCTACCCATGATGCGAGTGCGGCGTTGGTACTCATTGCAGCCCCACCGGGCCCAAGCGGGTGAAATAGTCCTGTGCGGGTGAAATAGTCTCATGCGGAGCGCATCGCTCCATTGCGGGTCCGTAGGACCTATGCGGGTGAAATAGTCCCAGGAGTATGATTGATTAATGATATTACGGACGGGTGACCCTACTTTGATCATGAGCCTCCTATTTTTATGTAGTAAAGTATACTCTTATTTACTCTCATTGTTAGTAAGGCACAGTGTATTGTTATTTGAGTTATCATACATGTCTTCAGCTTTATTTTGACTTATGATTTCATTACAGTACTATCAGTTTCACATATTTGGTACATGTTGTACTGACCTCCTTGAGCGGCGTTAAATCGCCAGTAGAGTATCTGAGTTCTTGATCCTCACTCGTAGGATCACTGTTCAGCTGTTGAGAAGCTCCTTTACTTCGGAGGCTTATCTCTGGTATTGTCGGTTGTTGTACATTCAGGGGTATGGCGGGGCCCTGTCCCGCCACAGTTGTTATTCTTAGAGGTCTGTAGTCACATTGGTGGATTGGATTTGTAAGAACAGAGATGTACTGTTTTAATTTTGTATTATGTTTATGTTACGGAAGGTGGCCTTATCGGCTATCCTGTTGATGTCTTCTGTCTAAGTATGATTTTTATTTTATGAGTTGTGTATGTTCCGCTGCTATTCTCTAGTGTATACCTGAAAGGGGTGCCCAGGTAGGGCACCAGTCGCGGGCCCGGGGTCGGGTCGTGACAATTATTGTTACACCACGGAATTCCAGGACATGTATATAAGAACGTACGTAAGAAAACAGGACTTTAAGATTTGAGACTTGTAGAATTTATCGGAATTATGGAAATGTCGGGAAACGAAATATTCTAACGAATGGGAGGGCGACACGTGTCACCCCCTCCCCCCACATGGGCTTGATCAATTTTTTGTGACCAAAGTTAAGTGGTCAAGTGGATGACAAACTTGAGATAATTGACCAAGTCAATGAGCCCACTTGACTAGATATTTAATCTTCTTCACCCAAACCCCACAAGTGTTTTAATCTTGACCCTCCATTGTATTATATATTCATCCTAGTAGCAAGACAAGCTCTCCACACTTAGAAAAATTTCACACTTGTTCTTGCTCATTCTTGAGCTCTCGGGTTTAGCCTCTCCCTCACACAAAAGATTTTTGTTTGTTGTTCATAATTCACAATACTTAAACCCAAGGTTCCTAGGGGTATTATAAGGATATCTCAATACAAAGATCCCGGAAAAGCTACGTTTTTACATGAGTCGCAAGATGAAAACCTAAGTTGTTTTCATAAGTTTTGATTGGAAATTGAAGGGAAGTTGTATGTGAACTTCTAAGGGCTTCAAATAGCGGATTGGAGCGTGAAGGAAATGAGCTAAGTTTCTAAGGAGCGACTTTGAATCTTGGAGTTATATAAGGGCTTATCAAGGTAACAATCTTGTCGTCTTAGTGATTAAAGATTACTTATTGTTGTAGTTATAGATATAAACAAGCATGAGATATATATTATGAAGATTGATAAGTGTTATGGATATTGGAACCACTAATCCGAAACTAGCATGTTTAGCCTTTGAGATTGAAATTCAATTTGGTTATTAGTTTAGTCGTCGCATGTTATATAAAGAAGGAATTATAGTTGTTAAAGTTGTTTACAACTATATAACATGTTAGACTTAACAACTTGGATTGAAAAGGAATTAAGGAGAAGGACTTAGGATTGGTTGTTGTTGTGGCCGAATGCCCTTAATAATATTTGGATTGTTTTATATGAATTGTGGGGCAGAATTTTACACGTCCTGTAAGGCGTGTAATCCCCTTTGATTGGTTGATGTGTTGAGCCTTAAATGTGGCATATTGGTTATTGATTTCGGGCCTTGAAAAAGGTGGAAAAGTACGTAGAAACAAAGGAAGTGCTGCCCAATTTTCCGTAGAACAAGAGACCTTATACTTAGTATCATTCTACGTTAGAAACTAGAAGTTGATAGTCGTGTTGTGGTCATTATAGGTTGACAATTCTACGTGCGGCGTATTCGACTTAGCGTGTGGATTAAGCCGAAAAGGTATGTGAACCATCTCCTCTTCTTCTAGCATGATTCCTTATGGTAAAGTAAGTAAATCCTACTCCTTAAATGATCTACTCCTTGATTGTACTTGGATTTCCTAATATAGAAGTTGTTCTATATACTTCCTTGATTGTACTTGGATTGCCTAATATAGAAGTTGTTCTATATACTTCCTTGATGGTACTTTCGATGTTTTAAATTAGAGGTTGTTATAATCCATTCCCTTGATAATATTTGGATTTTCAAAAGTGAAAGTTGTTTTACTTGAAGTACTTAGAGTCTTAAAAAGGAAGTGGTTCCTAATCTGTTAGATAGTGCCTTAGTTCCAAAACCTAAAGGTTGTTATAATAGCTTTATGGAAGTTAGTTATAACGGCTTTAGGGGAGTCAAATGAGTGATTTACTTAATTGATTTAAAAGAGGATAAATGACATGATTTAAAGAGAAGTCACTTGTTTTAAAGGTGTGAGTTACTTGGGATTTAAAAGTAGAAGCTACTTGATTTCAAAACCTTGAATTGAAGTTTTAAAAGTGTAGTTTGATTTGAAAAAAATAGAAGTGGCTTGATACTACGAGTGTTAGTGTATTAGGGGTCATAAATGAATTTGGCTTCATTGTAGTACATAAAAGAAGTGACTAGAGTATAAAGAGTGTAAGCAACTTAATTTGAAGAATATGTAACTTGATGTTGCAAGGCTAGGGCCTTGGGATTTTATGAAAAAGGTAAAGAACGTGCGGCGGACGTACGTAGTACTTTGGCTTGTTTAAATGAGAACTATTCTATTTGTGCCTTGATAGTACTTTGGCTTGCTTAAATGAGAATTATTCTATTTGTGCCTTGATAGTACTTTGGCTTGCTTAAATGAGAATTATTCTATTTGTGCCTTGATAGTACTTTGGCTTGCTTAAATGAGAATTATTCTGTTACACCCCGTAGTTCCAGGACATGTGTTTAAGAGAATGTACGTGAGAAGATACGACCTTAAGATTTAAACGAAAAAAGGATTGCTTTTTCCTACGAAAAATTATTTCGAGCCTCGGGAAGGAAAAATTGTTCGTTAATGAGAATTGAGTTCCCGAATTTGATATTTGAGACTTATAGAATTTATCGGATTTTCGGGAGATGAAATATTTTAGACCAACCGGAGGACGACACGTGTCACCCTCCACATGCCAAGTAGGACGAAAATTGTGGACAAGTCAAGCTAGACAAGTGGAGCTTGACATTCTTGACTAAATCCTAGCCCTTCAAGTTTTTTAATCCTAGCCTTTGATTCTCTTATATATCCATTACTAGTGCAAGACTAGTGAACACTTAGAAAAAATTTCATAAACTTGTCTTGTTGAAAAATTGCTCTCGGCTTTGTGCCCTTTTGAAGGAATTTTTTTTTCATTTGTGGTTCATTATTCACAAGACTTTAACCCAAGGTTCCTAGGGGTATTGTAAGGATATCTCAATAGAAAGATCCCGGAAAAACGACGTTTTTACGTTAGTCGCAAAGCGAAAACCTAAGGTGTTCTTCAACTTTGAAGATGGAACTTGAAGAGGAGTTCTCCAGTGTTCTATGGATCGAGAGCTGAGGACGACCCTCAGGAGTTTATCCGACTCTACAATGATCATGAGTGATCGAGCCTCGAGGCGTAGTCGGTGGTATTGGGTTCGCATCACCGCGTGATCTTGCGATTGGTAGTTTTGATTCGTGGAGGCTGTCGGGAAGAGCATGCACTTCAGCGATTTGGGACGAGTTCTCGAGGCATTTCTTGCACATTTCTTGCCTCACGGATGAGAGGGCTCGGGTAAACAGATTTTGACATTGAGGCGGGGCGGGCGGGCGGTTAGAGAGTACAATGTGTTCGACTCATTAGCTCGGTATGTTCCAGAGTAGCGGATATGGAGGACGAGTACACCGCCACGCCACCGGCTGGACGATTACTTGGCGAGGCTTGTGCAGGTGTAGCTCTTGGTAGGGCATGGACATTGCCCGCGCATACAAGCTCATGCGCTAGGATGCGAGGCACGCGGAGGTCGGCGGAATGGCCGAGATCGTGAAGAGGGCGAGCAGCGGGGTCCTTTGGTAACTTTCGAGGCGGACCGCCTCGGTAGATCTAGTTATGTACCTCCGCCCGATGCAGTGGTCCTCGCGATCTTGGTCGTTCGGGGTATTCGGAGCTGGTCGAGCTCGTGGCTTCGTTCACGAGTTTACGTGAGTGCTAGCGCCAGATTCATGTCCCCTCGGTGTGCGATGTGGCAAACATCATCCCGAAATGTCGTCTTTTTCGGTGCTTGCTTCACTGCGGCCGTCGGGCCATGACGAGGCGTGCTTATAGGAAATGCCGGCAGCGCGACTCTGGATCGATGGCGAGTTCATCGCCTACGATTATGCGCCTGCGAGGACTTATGATTAGAGTGGGCGGTAGCTTGTGTATATCTTAACCATCTAGAGGCTTGTATGTTTTGATGTTATGTTAATGTGTTAAGTGTTATGTTGGATAGCTTTGTGCTAAAATGTGATTTAGGAACCCGGTTGGGGAAAAGGGGTAAGCTGGGGTGAAAATGATGAACCTTAGAATATTACAGTTGAGACCTTAGATGTAAGCCGTCTTGAGTACAAGATTTTGCGAGTGATCCTTGTCGAGTGCATTTTATGCCTAGAATATATTGTGTGATAAGTCTCAGGTTGGGTAAATGAAAGTGGTATCTTTCATGACGTGATTAGCAAGGTTGTTCGGATCGAGAAACGAGAGTCGGCGTGTGAGCTCGGGTTGAGGGCGTGTTGCGTGTCAACCCGTGGCCGGAATGAGGTGGGGTCGACTCGTGGTCCCGCCAGCGGTAGGGTCACGCAGGTGCTAGGCCCAAGTTTAGATGACCATCGTATGAGTTCGTGGATATGTTCGACTGAAGCGGATCGTGAAGGCGGAGTGGCCTTAAGGAAGATTGAGGCTAGTAAGATAACCAAGTTGGAGGTGGTGACTCGAGGTTTGGAGAATCAAGTGATGGTAGTGTGGTGCATTATCTTGGAAGAGTTCAAGAGTTCGAGAAGAGTACGACGAGTAAGGGTAGAGGCGAGCATGTATTGCGAGCATAGATATGATCATTTCTTGTAAAGGAGAAGGTGCGAAGGATGTATATTTTAGACCTCGGGAATCGCATGCGATCGGTACCATTTGTTGGGTCACGGGTGACACTAGAACCTCGCGCAAAGTGACAAAAGTTTGTGATGTTAGAGGAGTTTCCTCGTGGACTTGGATATAAGTATTTGCGTGCATGTGTTGTTTCGTGGCGGTTGTGGCGTTGGCAACTTATTAGAAGAACTTTATCGTTATCCGTCTTGAGAAGGAACATTCGGACGAATGTTTCTAAGGAGGGAGAATGTTATACCGTATTTCCAAGTATGTATGCGTGAGCGTCGTATTATAATTTGAGCCTTAAAGTTGGCTAGTTTCAAATTTGTACACAACACCCGATTAGAGTCGTTTTGAAAGCGTTTCCACTTTCGTAGGGAAAATTCCGGCTATGTCATTTATAATTTTTGCGGATTTTTCCGAGAGACGAAACATTTTGGACCAACGAGAGGCGACACTTGTCACCTCTAATTGGAAGAAGGAGTGGACGGACGAAAGTGGGAAGGTTGGCACGTTGTTTGTGCATTATTTTTGGTCAAGGAGTTGGTAGGATATTTTGGGTAGATGGATAAGGTTGCACATGGCTTAATCTTGACCTTACACTTGCCTAACACTTGGATGGATCTTGGCCATTGGTTGGCCTTCACTTGACCTATAAATACCCTCTAGTTGAAGACTTTCTTCATCCAAAAACTTGATCAATCTAACTAAGTCTCAAAATAATCCCTCTCCCTCAGGCTTTCACCACACCCCTCCCCTTGAGAGCCCTGGCGAGAGCCACCTCCCTCCCCTTTGAGGTGTTTTGTGGGGTACCCAGCCTAGTTGTCTCGTATAAATACCCCTTTTGTGGTATAGAAGTACTCTCCAAGTATTGTTATAATGCCCAAATACCTTGGCCCAAATACCTTGTAGTATTCCCAAGGTTACACTTTTACAAAAGCCCGAAAATACTATTATACTTCCTCGATCACAAAAACGAAACCCTAAGTAAATCTTCACCCGTAGTTGAAGTCATAAGTAGAAGTTGGTTAGAACTTCTAAGGGTTGGTTGGAGCAGTTGGGCGCCGGAGTAGGAGCTAAACGTTGTTCAGATCGACATATAAACTCGGATAATTTTGGGCTTATCGAGGTAAACATTCTTGACCTTACATTGTAATTGGAAATTACATGTTGTAGGAGTATATAGTTAAGTATACTATATATAGAACTGAACATAGTTGTGCGGCAATGTCTTTTGACTTAAGCTCGAATAATACTTACGGCAATGTCTTGCGACTTAAGCCCAATTTAAAGAAGAAATCGAATGTAATTACAAAGGACTGTATTACATTAGACTTGTGTAAAATTACTGTGTAGTAGAATTGTAAACGTCAGGTTATACGTGTTAACACCCCCTTGTTGGCTTTGTAGCCGGACTTGTTTGAGGAGGAGATTTCTGCTGTTGCGGGAGAGTCTTTGAATTTTTCGTAGAATATTCTACGTCGGGATCTAAAGATATTAATAGGCGCTTTGTGGCCTCTATAGGTTGTAGTACTACGTGTGGAGTGATCTGCTTGACTGAGAGTGTAGCCGACGGTTTGAGGTACTTGGAGCGTTTTGCTATTAGTCGATAATCGTCGCGAGGTATGTGAACCTCTTCCTATTTGTTCTAGCATGATATGTGTATAACTATGTAGTACGGTGACGTACATATGTTTAATGTATTTGATTGGTTTGAAACATAAAGTGTTATAACGGCTTTATGGGAAGTTGGTTATAAACTTTATGTAGGTAAGAAAGTACTTGTGGTTTTTAAGAGGTAATCGATTTGAACTATAACCGGTCAAGCTATGTGATAATAAAGAACTTGAAGTATTTCAAAAGATTTTTGAATCATTTTGAGAGAAGAAGTAATACTTGGTTTTGGAAACTTAAGAGTTATACTAGCTTTATGGGAAGTTAGGTATAACGGCTTAAAATGTTTCTTGATTTGGAAATCGAATGTGTATCGACAAACCAGCTGCAGCGTTAATAAAAGGAAATGTTATGGACAGATTTAGTATTATTAAAACCGGTAGAAACTTCCATCCGCATAGAAGCTAAGATGAGACAAAATGACATTTCTAGATCATGGCTGCTTAATAAGATTGATTATAAACAAGAATAACCTACTCACTTATAAGACATAGGTTTCTCAAAACGTTTAAAGGAGAATTATGTTTTAAAGGATTTAAAACTATGAACTACGAAACCTTTTTCTAAAATGAGAAACTTGAGCATTCGAAATTAGGCAAACTTGAACGTTTGGAAAATAAGGTTGTTACTTGATTTTACAAAGGAAAGCATTTTGGTTTACTTAACAATGTTAGTCACTCAAATTTTATACTACGGGTATCGGGTGACCTTTGTAAAAGAAATGGATCTTAAAGGGAATTTAACGGACGTAGTACTTTAAGGTTAAAATCTGGACTTTGACATAAAATGAAAGTACCTTGAGTCGTGTAACTTGCTTATGCTTGTTGTTATGAAACTTGACCATGTTACGTGTGATAGCCTTGTTGTGCAAATCGTGTTCTACTCGACTCTGGTCATCCGAATGTATTTCACTTGATTAAGGTCATCCGAATGTATTTCACTTGATTAACGGGTCTCATCCGAATGTATTTCACTTGATTCTGGGTCATCCGAATGTATTTCACTTGATTCTGGGTCATCCGAATGTATTTCACTTGATTACCGGTTCATCCGAATGTATATCACTTGACTCTGGCTCATCCGAATGTATTCACCGACTCGGTTCATCCGGGAATGTATTCCACACGTTTCTATATTGGGTCCATAAGATGGGCCGAGACCTGATATACGTATCACATGATTTCTACCTAGACTGCCGGCAGTGAGGAAGAAGTTCCACGCGCATGAGGGATGACTTTGATGGCGTGAGTCCCTGACTTGACATGATCGCTTTATGTTGTGAATCGTAGTTTGGTTATCATACATGTCTCTCCGCTTTATATAGACTATTATGATTTCATTTCTGATATTTTCTGATTTCACATACTTGGTACTGTTGTCTTGACCTCCTTGAAGTGCGTTCATCCGCAGTAAAAGGTACATCATTGTCGATCCCAGCTTTAGGATCACCTTTCAGATTGGGAAGCTCCGTTCCTTCGAGGCTTATCTTTTGGTATGTTACCCACAGTCCGTAGATTCTTATACATTCAGGGTATGGCGGCCCCGTCCGTCATAGTTGTAAAAAATCTTAGAGGTGCAGCTGTGTTGTGGGCGTGGTTTGTAAAAAGGATAACTGTTCGTATTTATGTATATATGATGAAGGCAACTGTTTTGGTTGGCCTGTTTATTTATCTTTTCTCTTAATTCATGTTCATGTTTTTTATTTCCGCTGATTTTCTCTGATGTTGTATCACTAGGGTGCCCGGGGTAAGGCACCAGTCACGGGCCCGGGTTCGGGTCGTGACAACTTTGGGTTAAATTCCCGGATTTTTACATGACATGTTAGTGCCTTAAGTTTAAATAAATGAGAGCACATGCTACTTAAGTCTAATAAGAAGTTAAGGGGTTTCGTAACTTGCATACGTATTTATGATAGCCGGTTGCGCTTGTCACGACCGACCCGGGCGCGACGGTGCCCTACAGGCACCCTTACAGTATACATCGAGAGAATAGCAATGAACATACAAAACTCATAAAATACTTAACAACAAATATCAACAGGCTAGTCGATAAGGCCGCCTTCCGGGAAATATACATAACCCAAAATAAAAAAAAAACAGTTACGTCCTTGTTCTTACAACCCAATCCACAAGATATGACTACAGACCTCTTAGAATAACAATTGTGACGGGAAAGGGCCCCACCATACCCCTGAATGTACATAAATCTACAACATCAGGGAAACCGTACCAAAAGACAAGCCTCCGGAGAAATGGAGCTTCTGACACCTGATCAGTGATCCTAAGAATGAGGATCCACCACCTGCTTAACCCTACCTGCGGCATGAACGCAGCTCAGAGAAAGTGGTCTGACAACAGATGTACCAAGTATGTAAAACTGAAAGTACTGAAATGAAATCATAAAGTCTAAAAATAAAGCTGGAGACATATATGATAACTCAAATAACGATAATCGTTCCTTACTAACAATGAGAGTAAACAAGGGTATACTTTACTGCATAAAAATAGGAGGCTCATGATCAAAGTAGGGCCACCCGCCCGTAGTATCATTAAGCAATCCTACTCCTGGGACTATTTCACCCGCATAGGTCCTGTGGACCCGCAATGAGGTCATCCGCCTCGCATGGGACTATTTCACCCGCATAAGACTATTTCATCTGCATGGGCCCGGTGGGCCCGCAATGAGTACAAACGCCGCACTCGCATCATGGGTAGCAAATCCATGGAATAAGTAGTAACCCGGGGGTTTACCCCGCAAGAATAACATAACCTAGCACAACCGGCTATCATACATAACATAAGCACTACCGGCTTATCATACATAACATAAGTAAGTTAAGAAATCCCCTAACCTCTTATTAGCTTTGTTTACATACACTCTCATTTTAGTTTACTTAAGGCACTAACATGTCATTATAAAATCCGGGAATGTAACCCAAAGTACTACGTACTTCTATTCTTTTAAAATGACTCTTTTTCATATAAAACTCCAAGATACTAATAACCGTAGTATCAAGTCATATCTACTTTTCAATACAAGTCACAATACCTTTTAGAAATACATTTATAGGCTTCTAAATAAAGTGACTTTTTACTTTAAAACTTTAAGCAATTGATGCCTTTAAATCAATTTGTCTTTCTACATTTCAAGTCATTTATCCTTATTTACATCACTAGAGTAAACCATTCTTTCAACTTTCCATAAAGCTATTATAACCAACTTCCCATAAAGCCGTTATACTAACTTTTATGCTTTAGACACTTACATTCTTCTTTATAACCAAGAGACTTATACTTTAAAAAACATCAAGTATCATATACTTTCAAAATACTTCAAGTCTCTTAACTTTAGAAACTAAGATATCCTTAATCTTTAAAACAAGAGAGTTAATTCCCTAACTCAACCAACTTGGACATTCTTAAAACAAGTCAAGGATATCAAATGAAACTAGATTCATCAAAATCTCATACGTCTACCGTACTATATATTTACAACTACTCATGCTCAAGAGATAAGAAAGTTCCACATACCTCTTCGGTTCAATCCACTTGCTAAGTACAATATGTCGTACGTAGTATGTCAACCTATAATGACCATAATACGTCTATTAACTTCTAGCTTCAAACGTAGAATATTCTAAGTGTAAAGTCACCAAATTCTACGGAAAATCGGACAGCACTTCCTTTGTTTCTACGTACTTTTCCACCTTTTTCAAGGCCCGAATTCAATAACCAAACATGCCACATTTAAGGCTCAACAATGTAGCTAACAAAAAAGGGGATTACACGCCTAATAGGACGTGTAAAATTCTGCCCCACAATTGATATCAAACTAATCCAAAAAGGCAATGCCATTCACGGCCAAGAGGTGCAACAACATATCATCATTTCCAATTCCTTTTCAATCCAAGTTGTTTAGTATAACATGTTATAAAGCCACAATCGATTATAACAACTACAATCTTCAAGTAGATAACATGCGATGATTCTAATTATCGACCAAATTGTATTTCAATTTCAAATGGCTAACAATGTCATTTCGGATTTAGGCTTCCAATATCCATAACACTTATAAACCTCCAATACATATATCTCATGCTTGTTAAAATGTAAGGCTACAATAATATGTAATCTTATAACACATAAGAAAACAAGATTGTTACCTTGACGAGCCTTAATCCAACTTCAAGATCCGAAGTCGTTCCCTAGCAACTTATCTCCTCTCCTAGACACTCCAATACTCCACTTGAAGCCCTTAGAAGTTCACAAACAACTTTCCTTCAATTTTCAATCCAAACCTATGAAAGTGACTTAGGTTTTCACCTTGCGACTAATGAAAAAATGACATTTTTTTGGGATCTTTCTATAGAGATACACTTAAAATACCCTTAGGAACCTTGGTTGGAAGTATTGAGATTATTGAACAACAAACAAAAATTTTTGTCTTGCAATTTGACCCAAACCCGAGAGCTATGTAGACAAGAACAATATTTCTTGAATTTTTTTCTAAGTATGGGAACTTGTCTTGCTAGTAGTATGCTTATATAACCATATGGAGGGTCAAGATTAGAACAAATGGGTGGCTTGGATGCATTTCATTAAAAGATCAAGTCAAGTGGGCTCTTTGACTAAGTCAATAAACTCAAGCTCTTAGCTTGCAAGACTTGGTCATCTTACATTGGTCAAATGACCTTTCTAATCTTGGTCCATTCGACCATGACCATCCAAGGGGGGATGACATGTGTCACCCTCCCGTTCGTCGTAATATTTCGTTTCCCGACATTTCCATAATTCCGATAAATTTTTACTAGTCTCAAATCTTAACATTTTTGAGTTCTTACGTACGTTCTTATAAACATGTCCTAGAATTACGGGGTGTAACAGCGCTAGTGTTATATTATTTATTACGGGGCCAATCCCCGGGTCATGTTGTATTTTGCATTTCCGTGAATTTGCTCCCCACGATGCGAGGAAACTACCTTATGCGAGTCTGTAGGGCTCATGCGGGTGAAATAGTCCCATGCGGGTGAAATAGTCCTATGCGAGGAAATTACCTCATACGGGTCCACACAACCTATGCGGGTGAAATAGTCCCAGGAGTAGGATAACATAATGATACTACGGGCGGGTGGCCCTAGATTGATCATAAGCTTCCTATTTTAAAACCGGCAAAGTTTATTCTTATTTACTCTCATTATTAATAAGGAATAGTATACTGTTAATTTGGTTATCATACATGTCTCCAACTTTATTTTAGACTATATGATTTCGTTATAGTACTTTCAGTTTCACATACTTGATACATATTTTGTACTGACCCCCTTCCTCGAGTGCTGCGTTCATGACGCATGTAGAGGTAAACAGGTTATTGATCCTCACTCTTAGGATCACTGTTCAGCTTTTGAGAAGCTCCATTACTCCGGAGGCTTAACAGTAAATTATTGAAGGCCTGGCCCAAATCAGTGGGAGCCGTCGAGCGGGCATCGAACGGCCTTGCATAAAATGGGCTTCTTCTTTGATCTGGTGGCCGGTGGGTGAGCTGGGCCCAACAACCCTTGTTGAGCATACGAGTTGAAGGCTGTTGTTGGTACTGTGGAGGCGCCGCGACGCTCTGCTGGTACTGTTGAGGCGCCGCGGTCCAACCAAACTGGGGACTGGGCAGTGGCTGCTGCTGTTAGTTCAGTTGGCCGCGACCCTTGCCACGATCACGACCTCCTCTGCCACCGTGGACTTTGCCACCTCTGTCATCGCGACCCTTGCCACCTCTGCCGCCGCGGCCCTGCCGCGGTTGGGAATTTTCCGGCGAGGTTTGGCCGGCGGGAGTTTGACTTTGGGGTTGCGTTTCGACAGCCAACACCATCTGATTGTGCTCATCCTGTTTAGCACGACGGATTTCCTCCAATAGTAATTGCGAGCGGGCTTTGTTTAAACTGGAAAGAGGGTCAGCCTGCTGAATCATCGTGGCTAGGGTGTCGTATTCCCCTTTAGGAAGGCCTGCAATCAATTGAATGATGGTGATTGGTGGATTAGAAGTAGTATTTGCTTCATGCAAATTAATGAAAAAGGTAAATGACCAATCATCACTATATAAATGTAAATATGAACTCCTAATGATTTTTATTTGATATTAAATTTGAACTAATTAGTTTCTTGTTGAAACTTTTTGTGGCAGATTGATGTTGATGGTGTAAGGATTTCATTAGTATCATTATTGTTCAAGATTTGAGGAATTTTTTTAATTTTTAATAGCCTTGGATTCAATATTTCTAGTAATTTAGTTTTGAGATTATTTTTGGACATGAAGTTATAATATGTGACTTAGTTCTTCTTATTTTCTTATACTTTAATTGCATTTTTTTTGGATTTCTACTGCCCATGAACCGTATATGTATGGTCCGTAGTGATAAATATTCAAGTACTTTAAGCTTCAATAATGAATTTTGATCAAATTACTTCAACGTATCAAATTTATAACAAAGGTAATGCAAAATAAATTGAACTTTCTTTAAAACCGGTTCGAGTTTTAGATCAGGCCTGCCGGTCCGGTCCAAGACCTATAATTTCCGGTCCGGTCTTGGGTCTTCCATTTTATAATTTTCGGTCTTCGGTCCGGTCCGGATTTGTACCGGTGAACAGCCCTACCTGGTTGAAAAGTTCAGAATACATTTCCATGAAAAAGCTGTCAACAATTTCAAGATAAGCCAGGCAAGTGAGACGCGAGTAATAATAAAGAACTTCTTCAATATCCAAAGCGTGCTCTTCGTTATAAGTACTCTTGTCTAACATTTTCAATTCCTTTAGCTTCTGAGCCACCAAATAACTCCTTTCCTCTAAGTGATCTCTCGAACTCGAAAAGTCTTGGTATTTCTTCTTTCCTTCATACATAATCTCCTTCCTGTTTAAACCATCCTTTGAGCCAAGTACTTGATAATCTTCACCTTGTTTTTCCAAAGCATGATAATTACCCTTTCTTGGGCTCAGGCTAACCATCATTTGGTCTTCCTTTGCCATTATTTTCTTCTTGTTTTTCTTCTTGTGTTTGTCCCAGTGGGTGCTGAAGCCTGTGTAAACTTTGTCCAGCTCTGTATAGCTTTGGCTGACACTGGTATTGGCTCCGCCAGCACAAGAAAATAAGGGGCTGCATGGAGGGCTTTTCGGAATCTTTTGGTATCCACTGGAGAATAAATATTTCACACTGTCTAAGGTTTTCTGGAAGAGCTTTTTGGTAGTGGAAATGGATGTTTTTAGAAACATTGGTAACTGATTAATTCAGAGAAAAGTATATCTCGCTTTCTTGTTCTGATCCTGAAACTATCCTCATAGAGATTTGGAGGAGAACAAAACACAATGGAAATCGTTTTAAGTACAATAGAAAGGGGTAGAAAAGAGAGGAATGGAAAGACAGAAAGTTTAAGCTTTCTCTTTTTATGATTCACCCTATCTTTTCTGTCTCTACACGCTCCCAATTCGTTTCCTTTATTTATTTACTCCCTCGAGACACTTTCTTTTAGTTTTTCAAGAGTCAATTTAATTAAACTTTGAATCTAAGTTAAATTAGATTAATTAAATATTATAACATGAAAATTTATGTATTTGAAAACGACATGAAAGGTATTATAAGTTGTAACTTTTCTCATATCAATTTGATGGAAAGATGTATCTTAAAATGTTGGTTAAAGTTTATTGAATTTCGGAAAACTATATTAAATATTACATAAATTGAGGCATAAAGAGTATATTCTTTTAACGAATTTTTTTGTATTGTGTTATTGAAAGGTTGATACTCCCTTGTTCTCCCTCCTTATATTCAAATTATTAATTGTATATATTAATTAGAACTAAAAGAAGAAAGGTAATGACTGCCGTTTAATGAAAATCATTTGTTTGTGGAGTATAAAATAGTTTCTTTACCTTTTACTTTAGAAAGTGGGGGTTGGTGTGTGTTACCCTCTTTAGGAAAATGAAAGGAGAGGTGGTGGTTGAAATGTATCCTTGTCAATTCATATTCTTAATAAGCACAGCAACTACAGTTTGCTCGCTTGTTTATATCCATTTGATGTGAACTTCCAAATATACTAGCATGTTCTTTTTATTTTTAATTATTTCTATAAAATAAGCATGTTTTTTGGTCTGGAAGTAGGTTAACAATTGGGGCTTGTTGTCAAATTTATATTGACAAGAAGGGAAATATTACGCACTTTTGTCTTCGATCGCATTCAACGATAATGCTCAGTTAGGCCGTGATTATGGGGCGGACAATAATATCTATGGTCAAATTACGTTTTTTTTCGTCTAAATTTCTTTTTGAAACGCCGGTGATGAATATTTGTAGTATGAGAAAAAGAGATTTAAGGGAAAAAAAGTTAACCAAAATTTTGAAGAAAAAACTTCAGACAAAAACTAATGGCGAACTGAAAGTCTGAAACAGACAAACTCTATATTTTTAGTATGAATAATAGATTTAGTAAGCCGATATCCCTATTTGGAAGACTGAGATAAAGGTTATACCTTGAAGTCAAGGAATGATTTTACCCTTCGTTCACTTCATTTCTCCTCGCACGCACACCCGCCAACTCTCTATTTGAAAAAGTAAGAAGTGCTCCATCCACCTCAAACATATGAAGCACCTTCCATTGGGAAATGTGGTAAACACAATTTTGTCTAACTTATTGTCACAGCCCAGAATTTGTATTTGTGTCCTGAGGGCACTGTAACACCTCGTAACTTCGGGCTATGATTTGAACCATACGATGAAAAAATGATGGAATCAAGATAAGGAGTGTGGGAAGTGTTTTGAAAACTAATCAAGGCATAAGAAGAGTCTTAGAAAAAATTATAGACGGAAGCTACTCTACGGAGCATGTTTTAAAGTGAGTTTGCAGCAGACCTCATTTAAACCGATTTTACAAAACAATCTATAAGGAATTTTGTAACACTTCCTTCATAAAAGTTGTATCCCATTGAAATACCTTTCCATCCATATAAGGACCATGTACAACAGAGTTCTATACAAAAGGTTATGACCACTTTACTGAGGACATGTAAAATGAGAATCTCAATTCTTGTAGGATTAGGTTTTACGGCCCAAGCCTTTATGATAACATATAAATAGAGCCCTAAAATATTTTATGTAAGGATTTTCTACCAGAGCAACTACCTGCTCTACCAAACACCTAGGGTGAGTTCTTATTCAAACCCCTATGTAAATTATATTAAGTTAACACTAGATTAACATCGAATCATTATTTGAAATCTGTTACACCCCGTAACTCCAGGGCATATAAGTGAGGAAAAATGCGTCTTTGTGAATTTGAGCACACGGCGATCTTGAAAGCAGTGCATGAATTCGAGCCGCGGTGCCATTCTGCAATCTGCGCGGTCTTGCGTCGCGAATTTACAAATCAGATATTTTGAGAAGGGAAACACAAGTGGACAAGTGGGGTTCATGGGTCCCCCTCCACTTGTGCTATATACACATGGTATTATACAAGTGTAGCAAGACTTTAGCTCACAAATATCTTCTCCCTCACAAATATCTTCAAACTCTTTTCTCTCTACCTTCTCCTACAAGGTTTTCGAACCATATTTAAGTGAAGGACAAGGTTAACTTATTTTTCCAAGTCTAAGCTCTTTGATTAAGTTCTAAGAAAAGTTGTTAATATACCAAAAACAGGGGGGTCATGGTTTTGGCCAAGAAAACTGTCTTGAAACCCTAAGCTTAGAAATGAACTTTTTGGAAGAGAAACAAGAAAGTAAGATGGTTACAAGCTTGTAGAGGATACATGTGTGTTGTTGCAACTTGAAGAAGTGGAGCAAAGAGAAAACTGTGAGCCGAAACTTGTGGACTGTTTTGGGCTAAAAATAAGGTAAGATTTCTTCTTCCTCTTGAAGTAATTGAAAATTACATGTTGTTATAGTTAAGGGATGAACTTGTGTTAAGTGAAATGGAGAATAAGAAATGCATGTGACAGTTTTGGCAAGTTAGCCGATTTATGGACTGTTTTGTTTATATTGGATTCGTTGGTTGTTATTGTTATTATCGTCACTAAGTGCATGTTATAAATTGAAGGAAATCTTGTTATTGAAAGTTGAAATGGTTTATATGAAGTGTTGAAATATGAATTGTATTTTAAGGAGTTATGGAAAGGGCTTTGGTTTTGGTTGTTGGCCGAAACTGCATGAAACTGTTGGATATTGTTGTGCTGTTTTAGGGACTGTGTTGTGAAGTTATAATGCTGGAAATTCAGTTACAATTATGCATGTTTAATGTGGTAATTGCTAACGTATGTCCTAAAGGAATAAGGGTGCAGAATGAGGTAGAAAGGCTTCACATTCTACCCTCGTTGTTATTGGAATATGGATTGTTTTAATGTGTGTTAAGTGGCCAGATTAACATAAGAAGTAGGTGTGTGAATCACCTTGGTTGCTGTTTTGAACTACCCTTAATTGGTACTTGGTTATTGATGTTATTGGCCTTGTTTGAATGTTGTGGATGTGTATACATAGGGGAAGTGCAGCCAAAATTTTTATATAAAAGGAGAGTCATTATGTGGTATATGAATTACACAGGTATTCATGAAGTTGATAGATGTGTTATTGTTGTTATAGGTTGAAATACCTATTTGAGGCGTATTCTACTTATCGTGTTGGTATAGCCGCTAAGGTATGTGAACTATCCTTTCTTCTTTTGGCATGATTTGTATAAAGTGAGTGTACGGCGGACGTACATAGTTTTATTGGATCTTAATCCTTAATGATACATGATATGATAGTGCCTTATTTTTTCTAAAAGGAAAGATATGATAGTGTCTTGGTTTTTCTAAAATGAAAGTTCACTTTAATGAGTTGTACATGATATGATAGTGTCTTGATTTTTCTAAAATGAAAGTTCATTATAATGATTTTATTGAGAGTCAAATGATTATTTAAATTGCACAAGGTTGCTTATGGATAGCTATTTGTGCAAGTGTTATCAGTTCATTCATCAAGTCCCATAATGGGCCGGGTATGGTATATGATACACGGATATGGTTCATTCATCGAGTCCCATAATGGGTCGGGTACGGTATGATACACATATACGGTTCATTCACCGAGTCCCATAATGGGTCGGGTACGGTATATGATATACGGATATGGTTCATTCACTGAGTCCCATAATAGGCCGGGTACGATATATGATACACGAATATGATTCTTTCACCGAGTCCCAAAGTGGGATGGGTACGGTATATGATCACATGGACATGTATCCATGGTGCGGGTATAGATACCTATGACATATATGATTACATAGACATGTATCCATGATGCGAGTATAGATATTCACGACAGTATATGATTCCATGGACATGTATCCATGATGCGGGTATAGATACCTATGACATATATGATTCCATGGACATTATCCATGATGCGAGTATAGATACTCACGACAGTATATGATTCCATGGACATGTATCCATGATGTGGGTACAGATACCTATGACAGTATATGATTATATGGACAAACATTCATGATTTTAAAATGACTCTCACTTTTTAAAAGGCACAGTTGACTCGCTATTTTATATGGCACGGTTGGATCTGGTATTAGATTTTCAAAGTTGTCCCTGCCATCTTTTGGCCAGTTATGATTTTGTTTACAGTACTTTATGTTTACATACTTAGTACCTTATTGTACTGGCCCCCTTCTCTGGGGCTGCGTTCATGCCCACAGGTATAGGTACTCAGTTTGGTGATCCTCGAGCTTAGGATCCATGCCTAGCTTTTTGAGATAGCTCCACTGCTCCGGAGCCTGTCATTTTGGTACAGATCTTTAACTATAGGCTTATGTATATTCAGGGGTACGACGGGGCATTGTCCCGTCACATTTCATTATCAAATTCTTAGAGGTCTGTAGACAGGTATGAGTGGTAAATGTGTATTTGGATACATGTGGGTTGTATATGTTGTAACTCGTTTTGGAAAATTCTGTATACAGTGGCAGCCTTGTCGGCTTGCCTGTTTTTATTATATGAGTTTTTCTTAAGCTTCCGCTGGTTATATGCGATGTATGGGTATAAGGGTGCCCAGGTAGGGCACCAGTCACGGCCCGTCGGTTCGGATCGTGACAAAATCGCTAGATATTGAAAAATCCATTCAAGGTCGAATTTGGAATGAAGCTTTGAGATTTATTAAAAAAGAAAAGCCCATCACACATTAATGGATTATATGAAGTTACTATTATATTTTAGACATTTAATGGTTGGTAAAATCATGAAATATGATTGATTTAGATGCACTCCATCAAACATAATACCCTAGTAATTTTGCTGTAGATTTTTCCTCCGACCAGCCAGCTCCCGTTGGAGTTTTTTGATAATTTAATTATTGGATCGATCTCAACTTCTAACTGAGTGGTTAAAACATATAGGTCTTTTGGGAGTTACACAGATTACCGTGACGGCTCAGACAGCCTGAAACTACGTATGCCAACGTAGGATAAGGATCGCTCTGCCCAGAGAACGATACCTTCATGTTTTGCCTTGTGGTATTATTGGATCTATCATGTTCATGTCTCGTACCCCGGCAAGGTATGAGATGACGTAGCTGATCGGACATAGATCAGACATCACATTCACACGTGGTGGTTTCATGTCGGTTTTGGTAATGCTCTCCCACGGTAATGGTTTCATTGTTCAATTTCAGTTTTATGTTCCTATAATTTCATGTGCATGCTTATTCTTTCAGTTGCTTTACATTCAATATAATTCAAATGTACTAATGTCTCTTTGTACGGAGCCTGCACTTCACGGTGCAGATGCTGAGATTCAGGACCATGGATCTTCTTAGTAGTATTGCTTCAGTATCAGTTATTTGGTGAGCCCCATCTCATTCAGGGTGTCAGTCTAGTTACTTTTAAAATTATGTTTTATGATAGAGGTTAGTCAGGGCCTTGTCCTGGTAAAACAGTTTTGCAGTCAGACTCACGTTTAAGAGGTTTCTTACACTAGACTAATTTAACATGTCATGTCAGTATTAGTTTTCAGACTTACTATGTTTTTAGATAATTCCGCAATACATTTTCAGACTATATTTCAATATTCAGTTTACATGTTTTAAATCAGTATTACTGCATACTTTTGATGCTCATGTTGATTCAACAAGTCATGTGGTTCGATTGGTCACATGCAGTCAGACACCGAGTGTTGTGTTTCGCCCAGACCATAGTCTAGGGTGTTATAAAACTTGGTATCAGAGCCTAGGTTCAAGTGTTTTAGGGAGTCTGTGAAACAATATCCAGTGGGGTCACCTTTATATGTGTGTGCGCGCCACACATATAAATGGTTGACCACAAAGAAATTTAGAATTGTCTCACTTCTTTCATACTCTAGATCATGCAATTAGAGCAGTACTTATAGAAATTCGTTTAAGCGACGAGAAGAAAATTCAAGGTCCATGTCACGACCCGACCTCGGGCCCGTGAATGGTGCCCTAGCTGGGCACCCTTATAGGTATACATCAGAGAATAGCAGTGGAACATACAAAACTCATAAAATACTTAAACAGTAAATATCAACAGGCTAGCCGATAAGGCCACCTTCCGGGAAATATACATAACCCAAAATAAAAACAGTTACATCTTTGCTCTTACAACCCAATCCACAAGATATGACTACAGACCTCTAAGAATAACAATTGTGACGGGACAGGGCCCCACCATACCACTGAATGTACATAAATCTACAACATCAGGGAAACCGTACCAAAAGACAAACCTCCGGAGAAATGCAGCTTCTGAAACCTGATCAGTGATCCTAAGAATGAGGATCCACCACCTACTTACCCCTACCTGCGGCATGAACGCAGCCCCCGAGGAAAGGGGTTCAGTACAACAGATGTACCAAGTATGTAAAACTGAAAGTACTGAAATTAAATCATAAAGTCTAAAACTAAAGCTGGAGACATGTATGATAACTCAAATAACTGTACACTGTGCCTCACTAACAATGAGAGTAAACAAGAGTATACTTTACTGCATAAAAATAGGAGGCTTATGATCTAAGTAGGGCCACCCGCCCGTAGTATCATTAATCAATCCTATTCTTGGGACTATTTCACCCGCATAGGTCCTGTGGACCCGCAATGAGGTCATCCGCCTCGCATGAGACTATTTCACCCGCATAGGACTATTTCACCCGCATGGGCCCGGTGGGACCGCAATGAGTACAAACGCCGCACTCGCATCATGAGTAGCAAATCCATGGAATAAGTAGTAACTCGAGGGTTTTACCCCACAAGAATAACATAACCTAGCACAACCGACTATCATACATCACGTAATCCTTCAATAACTCTAACCACCGTCTCTGGCGCAAGTTCAGTTCCCTCTACCTGAAGATGTACTGGAGGCTCTTGTGGTCTGTATAAATATCCATATGAACCCCGTATAGATAATGTCTCCAAATCTTCAAGGCATGAATAACTGCGGCCAACTCTAAGTCGTGAGTAGGGTAATTCTTCTCATGTTTCCGTAGCTGCCGGGAAGCATACATTATTACCTTGTCTTTGCGTCAATCGCACCTGGCGATGCAGGCATCACAATAAATCAGGTAGCCCTCTAACCCCTCGGGAAGAGTAAGAACTGGAACCGTTGTCAACTTTTCCTTCATTAACTGGAAGCCCTTCTCACAAGCTTCTGTCTACTGGAAATTAGCTGCTTTCTGAGTCAGCCTAGTCAATGGTGCTGATATCGAAACAAAATGCTCCACAAACCTACGATAATAACACCGTCGAAACAAGCGCACTCCGTCGGAGTAGTAGGTCTCGGCCAAGACTTGACCGCCTCTATCTTTGCCGTATCAACCTGAACACCGTCATCCCCAATAATGTGCCCCAATAATGCCACTGAGGCCAACCAAAACTCACACTTGGAGAACTTAGCGAACAAGCGCGACTCGGAGGACCCAATCACGTCCTCAAGTGATCTGCATGCTCCTGCTCTGTGCGCGAATAAATCAGGATGTCATCAATGAATACTATAATAAACGTATCCAAAAATGGCTTGAACACCCGGTTCATCAAATCCATAAATACCGTTGGAGCATTAGTCAAACCGAAAGACATCACCCTGAACTCATAGTGCCTATACCGGGTCCTGAATGCAGTCTTTGGGATATCTGCCTCTCTAACTCGCACCTGATGATAACCAGACCGCAGGTCTATCTTGGAGAAACACCTTGCACCCTGCAACTGGTCAAACAAATCATCAATCCTGGGGAGGGGGTATCTATTCTTTATGGTTACCTTATTCAGTTTCCTGTAGTCAACACATATACGCAGCGTCCAATCCTTCTTCTTTACAAACAAAACTGGCGCTCCCCAGGGAGAAACACTAGGCCTGATAAAGCCTTTTTCCAGCAAATCTTTCAGCTGGTCCTTCAACTCCCTCAACTCAGCAGGTGCCATCCTGTACGACGGAATAGATATAGGCCGAGTGTCTGGCAACATGTCAATACAGAACTCTATCTCCCTCTCGGGAGGAATGTCTAGGAGATCATCTGGGAATACATCCGGAAACTCTCTAACCACCGAATCGATCAAAAAGCGGCACCTCGGCGTTGTATCAAATACCGAACGGATGATAGATGTACCGCTTCTGCACCATCTTCATAGCCTTGAGGTAAGAAATAAACCTACCACCGGCGTACGTGTTGCCCTTCCACTCGATAACTGGCTCACCAGGAAACTGGAACCGGACCAACCTGTCTCTACAGTCAACGTTGGCATAACAAGAAGCCAACCAGTCCATACCCATAATGACGTCAAAATCTGTCATCTCCAACTATATCAAGTCTGCTAGGGTCTGACGACTGTATATAAACACCGGGCAATCTTTGTACACCCGCTCAGCTAACACCGAATCACCCACTGGCGTAGCTACCTCAAAATGCTCTATCGACACCGGTTATATCCCTATTCTACCAGCAATAAGAGGGGACACTTAGGACAAGGTAGAACCTGGATCTATCAAAGCATAAACGACACAACATGAAATCAATAATGTACCTGTGACGACATCCGGGGAAGCCTCCTGATCTTGCCGGCTGGCTAAGGAATATATGCGGTTCTGTGGACCGCTAGAACTAAGACCTCCACCACGACCTCTGTCGCGGCCTGCGATCGTGAACACCACGCCTGCAGGCGCGTAACTACGTAAGAAGACCCAACAATCGACCGCATCGGTGAACCATACCACCCATGCGCCTGCGGTGGACAATCTCTCTTCAAATGGACTCGCGGCGCGAGTAACAAGCTCCTGGAGGTATACGACACCCCCCACGATGGGAACCACCACATCGACCACACCGAGGTAAAGGTGGCCTCATCTGACTGGAACCCTGGTTCCTCTGGGAACCCGAAGCCCTAGAGCCCTGACCTGCTCCTGAATAACCCGACTGATCAAACCTCCTACTAGAAAACCGAGAAGGAGCACTTTGTGCCGGCTGAAATGTGGACTGCTGCTTCAAATTTGTCGCCTCGAAAATTACCACGAAACCTGTTGTCACAGCCTCTTGGGCTGGCCTGAGTCTGGCTGATCCTCTCACTCTCTGTCCTCTATCCCCTTTGCATAAGCCTGCATCCTGGTAATATCCATACGGGTGAAGGGCGCTCGAGCATCTGATAATCATATAACGGTCTAGCCCATCACATAGCGATGAACTCGCATGCGCCGTATCGGCCACAATGGTGAGCGCATACCTGGCCAATGAGTCAAACTCCAGGTTGTACTCTCTGATAGTCCTCCCATTCTATCTCAATGTCAAGAATCTATCCACGCGGGCTCTCCTTCATCTCAGGAGGCAAAAAGTCATCAAGGAAGGCCTCTGTGAACTCATCCCAAACAGCTGGAAGAGCATGCATGTCACCACCCGACCCCGACCCCGCGACTGGTGCCCTACCTGGGCACCCCTTTCGGTATACATCAGAGAATAGCAGCGGAACATACACAACTTATAAAATGCTTAAACATAAAATAATAACAGGCTAGCCGATAAGGCCACCTTCCGTACAATATACGCAATAAAAGCAAGACATTTTTTCTTTACAACCCAATCCACAAATGTGACTACGCACTCTAAGAACAACAACTCGCGGGACGGGGCCCACCATACCCCGAATGTACAACGACCGACAATACCGAGATAAGCCTCGGAATAAAGGAGTTTCTCAACGGTGAGCAGTGATCCTAAGAGCGAGGATCAACAACATGTACTACTACTGCGGCGTGAACGCGGCCCAAGAGGTCGACAACATGTAGCAAATATGTGGCGAAAATCAGTAATGAAATCATAAGTCTATAAAAAAGCGGAGACATGTATGATAACTCGATTAACGATTACGGTGCCTTACTAACAATGAGAGTAATCAAAAGTATAGGTAGCAAATCCACGGAAGCAGTGGTATAACGATCTTGAGGATTTACCTCATTTATACTCTTACCCAGGCGGTGGTATAACGATCTTGGGGATCTACCCCTCAGATATACTCTTACCCTGAAGAAGGTGGTAAAGCAGGTGGTATAACGATCTTGGGGAGCTACCCCTCAGATATACTCTTACCCTGGAGAAGGTGGTAAAGCAGGTGGTATAACGATCTTGGGGAGCTACCCCTCAGATATACTCTTACCCTGGAGAAGGTGGTATAACGATCTTGGGGATTTACCCCTCAGATATACTCTTACCCTATCTCAACTGGCCATCAAACATAACATAAGCCCTACCGGCTTATCATACATAACATAAGCACTACCGGCTTATCATACAATAAATAAGCAAGTTAAGAAATCCCCCTAACTTCTTATTAGTCTTATTCATATACACTATCATTTTAGTTTACTTAAGGCACTAACGTGTCATTATAAATCCGGGAGTTTAACCCAAAGTACTACGTACTTCTATTCTTTTAAAATGACTCATTTTCATATAAAACTTCCAAGATACTAATAACCGTAGTATCAGGTCATAACTACATTTTAAGACAAGTCACAATACCTTTTTAGAAAATACATTTTCGGGCTTCTAAATCAAGTGACTTCTTTCTTTTAAAACCTTAAGCAATTGATGCCTTTAAATCAATTTGCCTTTCGTTATTTCAAGTCATTTAACATACTTAAATTACTTAGAGTAAACCACTCTTTTTAACTTTCCATAAAGCTATTATAACCAACTTCTCATAAAGCTGTTATACTAGCTTTATACATTAGCAACTTACATACTTATTTATAACCAAGAGACTTAAACTTTCCAACAAAACAAGTATCAATAATACTTTCAACATACTTAAAGTCTCTTAACTTTTGAAAACCAAGATATCCTTAATATTTAAACAAGTGAGTTAATTCCCTAACTCAATCAACTTGGACATTCTTAAAATAAGCCAAGGATATCAAATGGACCTAGATTGTCAAAATCTTGTACGTCTACCGTACTATACATTTACAACTTATTCATGCTCAAGAGATAAGAAAGTTCCACATACCTCTTCGGTTTAATCCACTTGCTAAGTCCAATTCGCCGTACGTAGTATGTCAACCTATAATGACCATAGTACGTCTATTAACTTCTTACTTCAAACGTAGAATATTCCAAGTGCAAAGTCACTAAATTCTACGGAAAATCGGACAGCACTTCCTTTGTTTCTACATACTTTGCCACCTTTTTCAAGGCCGAATTCAATAACCAAACACGCCACATTTAAGGCCCAACAAAGTAGTTAACAATAGGGGATTACACGCTTAATCAAGACATGTAAAATTCCGCCCCACAATATAAAACAAACTAGTCTAAACTACAATGTCAATCGGCAATTAGGGCAACAATACCAATTCTTCTTCCAATTTCTTTTCAATCCAAGTGGTTTAATATAACATGTTATCTAGCCACAATTGATAATAACTACTACAATCCTCAAGTATGTAAACATGCGACGATTCTAAATATCGACCAAAAATTGTATTTCAATTTCAAATGGCTTAACATGTCATTTTCGGATTTGAGCTTCCAAATTTCCATAACACTTATCAATCTTCATAACACATATCACATGATCATTTCTAACTTATAATAACATGGAATCTTCAATTACAAAAGTAAGACGAAGATTATACCTCATTTAGCCCAAATATGATCCAAGACTACATGTCGATCCTTAGCAACTTTAGCTCCTCCTTTCGACGTTCCAATCCACTCCAAGCAACCCTTAGAAGCTTATGAAGAACTCATCTTCAAGTTCCAACTTCAAAGTTGAAGAACTCCTTAACTTTCCGCCTTGCGACTAATACGAAAACACCACTTTTCCGGGATCTTTCTATTGAGATACCCTTACAATACACTTAGGAACCTTGGTTTAAAGTATGGGAATTATTGGACAACAATTTAAATTTTTTCCCTTGAAAACCTAGCATTGCCATGAGCTTCATAGTGCACAAGAACAAGATTTCAAAATATTTTCTAAGTGTGGAGAATGACAAAGTCTTGCACTACTAGTGTACATATTTAACATAATGGAGGGTCTAGATTAGTACATATGGATGGCTTGGATGAGTTTCACATGGATCTTGCCCAAGTGGCCCTTGGACTTTAGTCAACAATGTCAAGCTTCAAGACTTTAGCAAGACTTACTCATCAATTTAATGGTCAAATGACCCTTTTGCCCATGGTAAATTTCGTCCAAGACAACCTAAGGGGGGTGACACGTGTCGCCCTCCCATTCGTCGCAATATTCGTTTTCCGACAATTCCATAATTCTGATAAATTTACTCGTCTCAAACCTTAACATTTTTTAGTTCTTACGTACGTTCTTATAAACATATCCTGAAATTCCGGGGTGTAACATTCTTCCCCCCTTAGAAACATTTGTCCCCGAATGTTCTTTCGGGAGTCAAACTTAAAGATAGCGACATAGTCTTCTTTTACAACCCCTACATACCAATAATACCACACGAGGCCACACCACAATACTCATACTAAAATGTCAAGCTGAACCCCATGTGTCAACGTCGGTCATCTGCATAAAGCTTCTGCTGACTCTAAGCTTACTAATAATCTTTCCCGGATAAGCTTCGCCTTATCCACAGCCCGCTGAATCAAGTCTGGACCAAATAACTGAACCTCGCCTATGTCGAACCATCCAACCGGCGATCTACACTTTCTTACATACAAGGCCTCATACAGGGCCATCAGAATACTGGAAGGGTATCTGTTATCGTACGTAACACAACAAGAGGCAATTAACCCTCCCGGATAGTTCTGAAATCAAGAACACAGGCCCGCAACCTATCCTCAAGTGCCTGGATAGTACGCTCTGCCTGTCCTTCGGTATAAGGGTGTAATGCAACACTGAGACTCACCTGTGTCCCTAAAACCCTTCTGAAAAACCTCCAGAAGTTATCTGTAATCGAGCTCATCTGTCTGACATCATAAGCGTAGGAACCCCGTGCAGTCTCACAATCTCTCTGCTATACAAGCTAGCATAATCCTCAGCCGAGTAAGTGGTCCTAACCGAAAGGACACGACTGGTTTCGCCAGCCCATTTACCATGACCCCCAGGGAGTCGCACTTCCTCCGAGTACGATGCCACCCTGTAACAAGATCCATATTAAATACCTCTCATATCTAGGTTGGGATTTCAATCGCCTGCAATAGCCCACTGGGCTTCTGGTGCTCAACCATGACCTGCTACTAACTCGGACACTAAGCAGTAAACTCCGCTATGTCCTTTTCCGGTCATCTTACCCATACATACATCTGAGGTCACGACACAACTTAGTCGACCCCGAACAATTAGAACAATAAGCACTGTATGCCTCTCCTAAAACCTGCTGACTAGTCCTGCAGTACTGGGTACACGCAATCTATCCTCATATCACAGCACCCCATCCGGTGTTACTCAAACAGGCTTTTCTCTTCTCGGAGAGCCGTATCTCGATACCGTATCATCACTAGATCCTCATATTGTCGCCTCTTTACCTCCTCAACGACGGAAGACTCGGCAACCTCTCGGATCTAAACTTCATTAACCTTGGAAACAATAATCGAACCCCTCGGCTCGGTAGCTGAAGGCTCTCACGGACCACGTCCTGTCTATCTGGCTGCCCATCTGGCAGACTACCCTTAGATCCACGACAAGGAGTATCTGTAACTGTCTTGGCTTTCCCTGGATGGTATAGGATATCAATATCACAATTCTTGAGTAACTCTAACCACCATTGCTGTCGCAAATTCTACTGCCTCAGTCTGCAGATATACCGAAGTCTTTTATGGTCTGCACAAATATCCACATGAAGTCTGTATATACGTCATGCCCCCAAATCTTCAAGGCATGATTTAACTGCCTCCAGCTCTAAATCGTGAGTGGCGTAATTTCCTTTCCTGCTTCCCTAACTACCGGGAAAACATAGGCTCTATCCTTATCGGGTTGCGTCAGCACACAACCTAGCCCAACACCCAACGTGTTATCATAATAACTTAACCCTCTAGTCTCACATGAGGGGTTAGAACTGTAGTCGTGGTCAACTTATCTTCCAATAACTGAAAGCCTTTCTTATTCCTGCGAAATATTCGGGTATCCTTAATCTCACTTATGGTTCCTGTTTCCCTTTCTCTGCTGCAACCAAACTTGGTCACTAACTTAGAATTGATTCTTCTGCTTGCCTCCTGGCTAAGACTTCCTGTCAATCATAATTTAGGGGGGGAGATTTCCTTGATCTCGTCAAGTAGTAGCCCGATGCTACCACCTTTTCTCGAGGTGTTCTTACTGCCCATTATTTACTAATGGTCTTACACTAGTCTGGGGTAATCATATCTCGTGCAACTTACATAACCATAGTCGTATTCTCCTTTATCATTCTGGTCATAACCTTACCTTATGCTTATTATTAGCAAAAGTATTTCTATCTTGGTTCATAATCGTACAGTTTCATATATGCGTACTACCTGCATTTTTCCTTACGACATTTCCTCGACCACTTCGTAACGTCGTTCTTAATTACCCCAACACAATACTTTTCCCACGGTTACCTAAAACTGTAACCTATGGCATGACGATTCTAAAGACCTTACCAGTCTCCTATCCTTCGTCTAACAACATGGGTATACACAACCCCATAATACATAAAACTGTCCTTTTTCGTGGGGGAGAGAACTTATCTCCCTATCAAAATCTAAATTATCAAGCGCCACCTTAATCGTATAGATTTTCAAAATCTACCTAAGATGCCCTCAACCTTCCGCCGGCAGCGCTCGTACTTATTTTATTCTTGCCTTGCACGTTTTCCTGAAATTATCCGGAAGGTCGTGGCCCTGACCGCCACACCAAACCAACTCCAAGTACCTACTAGGGCACTTAACATAAATTCCTTCAAATTCAATTATTACTTACTTCCTGCGTCAATTTACCTCAAATGAACAAGTCACACAGACTTATAAAAAAAAACAATGATGTCAAAGAAGGAAGGATAATTCATCGTTACCACCTTCTCTTCCTTTACCTTTGGATAATCACCACGGAAAACCAAATCAAGCCAATCTCTCTGCGATCAACGTTGGCATAACAAGAGGCCAACTAGCCCGTGCTCATAATGACCTCGATATGCGTCATAACAGCTCTGCTAGGTACGCTGGGGTCGATATGTATCGTTATCGGCAACTATTATCTACCCGCTCAACTACCACCCAACACTCACGGTGTAGTCACTCGAAAGGTCCGTGGATTCGGGCTTTATTTCTTTACACTTGGTTGCTCTCTTTTCACTTGGTCGTACTCTTTCCGTACTTCCAAACTTATACTAGCATACGTCATAAATTCCATACTAACTCGCCTCACTCTTTGGAGTTTACTAAATTAAACAACATAAGGCGATTCGGCTCACAACCTGGTTCCGGTGGAATCGTCCACGAACCCGTAAAACGATTAACTAGACTTGGGCCTTGCACCCGTGACCACACGCGTGGCGGGACTACTATCAACTGATCCCATTCCATTTCAGGCTATGGGGCGACCCTTAATAGGTCCTCAACTCGACTCGGCGTCGTATTTAACTCTTTTCCTTGGTCTGTCTTAACTTTACTAGCCGAGAAGGCCTTATATATCTAAGGTCTTGGTGGTTATCAACATTCCTAGGCTCACAATTTCCATGCTCCAAGCCTAACTTATCGGTCCCGTAGCGGGTACAAAAACTTCTCAATATACTATAATCGTGTTGTCTTGACCATAACAACCATACTTACTCCATACGGTTCTTACCCGTACCATTCTCTAAATCATACCACGTAGCTTAACCTATTAACATAGTCTTCCATTTAGTCCCTTAATTATAACCTCTTAAGGGTCCATTACATTCTCACACAACTCATCATCACCTAATTATCTCAAATTAGCACGTAAAACTTTGATGAGAGTTCCTTAACTGTTCATACCTTCCCGGTATTTTTAGTCCTTACCAAGTCCTGGTAATCTAAAATCATTCTAGGCAACACGCGTCTGACCCTCATTCATAAATCCGTATAGTTCTATGTCACAATACCAACTATACTACAAACATTACCAACCTGGATACGCAATACACATAATCTTTTCTGGGTCACTGCTGCCTTTCTCGTAGCTGCAAACAACATAACTTGTTAGGGAGAGACGACTCTAACCATACAACTCTATCGCACGATCTCATAGTGAGAAGAATGGAAACCAATCCTAAATGTCCTGCAACCTCCTGATTATAGATGTGGTGCACAACACACCGATAATCAAGACTCTACTGAACCGCGATGCGTAGACACTTTCGAGGACTAAGCGCTCGATACCACTTTTGTCACGACCGACCGGGCGCGGCGGTGCCCTACACAGGCACCCCTTTGATATCGTCAGATAATAGCAGCGGAACATACACAACTTATAAAATGCTTAAACATAAAATAATAACAGGCTAGCCGATAAGGCCACCTTCCGTACAATATACGCAATAAAACAGTACATTTTTTTTCTTTACAACCCAATCCACAAATGTGACTACAGACCTCTAAGAACAACAACTCTGGCGGGACAGGGCCCCGCCATACCCCTGAATGTACAACGACCGACAATACCAGGGATAAGCCTCCGGAATAAAGGAGCTTCTCAACAGCTGAACAGTGATCCTAAGAGCGAGGATCGGAACTGTACTCTACTGCGGTATGAGCGGCCCGAAGGAGGTCGATAACATGTACCAAATATGTGGCCCGAAAGATCGTAATGAAATCATAAGTCTATAAAAAAGCGGAGACGGTATGATAACTCAATTAACGATACGATTGCCTTACTAACAATGAGTAATCAAAAGTATAGGTAGCAAATCCACGGAAGCAGTGGTATAACGATCTTGAGGATTTACCCTCATTTATACTCTTACACCAAGCGGTGGTATAACGATCTTGGGGATCTACCCGCCGGATATACTCTTACGAAGAAGGTGGTAAAGCGGTGGTATAACGATCTTGGGAGCTACCCCTCAGATATACTCTTACCCTGAAGAAGGTGGTAAAGCAGGTGGTATAACGATCTTGGAGAGCTACCCCTCAGATATACTCTTATCCTGGAGAAGGTGGTATAACGATCTTGGGGATTTACCCGCCGGATATACTCTTACCCTATCTCAATGGCCATCAAACATAACATAAGCCCTACGCTTATCATACATAACATAAGCACTACCGCTATCATACAATAAATAAGCAAGTTAAGAAATCCTAACTTCTTATTAGTCTTATTCATATACACTATCATTTTAGTTTACTTAAGGCACTAACGTGTCATTATAAATCAGAGTTTAACCCAAAGTACTACGTACTTCTATTCTTTTAAAATGACTCATTTTCATATAAAACTTCCAAGATACTAATAACCGTAGTATCAGGTCATAACTACATTTTAAGACAAGTCACAATACCTTTTTAGAAAATACATTTTCGGGCTTCTAAATCAAGTGACTTCTTTCTTTTAAAACCTTAAGCAATTGATGCCTTTAAATCAATTTGTCTTTCGTTATTTCAAGTCATTTAACATACTTAAATTACCTAGAGTAAACCACTCTTTTTAACTTTCCATAAAGCTATTATAACCAACTTTCCATAAAGCCGTTATACTAGCTTTATACATTAACAACTTACATACTTCTTTATAACCAAGAGACTTAAACTTTCCAACAAAACAAGTATCAATAATACTTTCAACTACTTAAAGTCTCTTAACTTTTGAAAACCAAGATATCCTTAATATTTAAACAAGTGAGTTAATTCCCTAACTCAATCAACTTGGACATTCTTAAAATAAGCCAAGGATATCAAATGGACCTAGATAGTCAGAATCTTGTCGTCGTCTAGTACTATACATTTACAACTTATTCATGCTCAAGAGATAAGAAAGTTCCACATACCTCTTCGGTTTAATCCACTAGCTAAGTCCAATTCGCCGTACATAGTATGTCAACCTATAATGACCATAGTACGTCTATTAACTTCTTACTTCAAACGTAGAATATTCCAAGTGCAAAGTCACTAAATTCTACGGAAAATCGGACATCACTTCCTTTGTTTCTACATACTTTGCCACCTTTTTCAAGGCCGAATTCAATAACCAAACACGCCACATTTAAGGCCCAACAAAGTAGTTAACAATAGGGGATTACACGCTTAATCAAGACATGTAAAATTCCGCCCCACAATATAAAACAAACTAGTCTAAACTACAATGTCAATTCGGCAATTAGGGCAACAATACCAATTCTTCTTCCAATTTCTTTTCAATCCAAGTGGTTTAATATAACATGTTATCTAGCCACAATTGATAATAACTACTACAATCCTCAAGTAGGTAATCATGTGACGATTCTAATTATCGACCAAAAATTGTATTTCAATTTCAAATGGCTTAACATGTCATTTTCGGATTTGAGCTTCCAAATTTCCATAACACTTATCAATCTTCATAACACATATCACATGATCATTTCTAACTTATAATAACATGGAATCTTCAATTACAAAAGTAAGACGAAGATTATACCTCATTTAGCCCAAATATGATCCAAGACTACAAGTCGATCCTTAGCAACTTTGTCTCCTCCTTTCGACGTTCCAATCCACTCCAAGCAACCCTTAGAAGCTTATGAAGAACTCATATTCAAGTTCCAACTTCAAAGTTGAAGAACTTCTTAACTTTCCGCCTTGCGACTAATACGAAAACACCACTTTTCCGGGATCTTTCTATTCAGATACCCTTACAATACACTTAGGAACCTTGGTTTAAAGTATGGGAATTATTGGACAACAATTGAAAATTTTTCCCTTGAAAACCTAGCATTGCCGTGAGCTTCATAGTGCACAAGAACAAGATTTCAAAATATTTTCTAAGTGTGGAGAATGACAAAGTCTTGCACTACTAGTGTACATATATAACATAATGGAGGGTCTAGATTAGTACATATGGATGGCTTGGATGAGTTTCACATGGATCTTGCCCAAGTGGCCCTTGGACTTTAGTCAACAATGTCAAGCTTCAAGACTTTAGCAAGACTTACTCATCAATTTAATGGTCAAATGACCCTTTTGCCCATGGTAAATTTCTTCCAAGACAACCTAAGGGGGGTGACACGTGTCGCCCTCCCATTCGTCGCAATATTCATTTTCCGACAATTCCATAATTCCGATAAATTTACTCGTCTCAAACCTTAACATTTTTGAGTTCTTACGTACGTTCTTATAAACATATCCTGAAATTCCGGGGTGTAACAATGCACACCTCTAGACAGCTCCCATGACTCAAACCAGTTCAACGCAATATCGCGTAACCGGTAAGAGGCTAACACAACTGACTCTGTCTCCGAGGCCCTAGCACTGCGTAGTCCATCAGATCTGCCGAATAAACTCCTGAGGATCCTCCTCAGATCTCGAACCATAGAACTCGGGTGGATTACAACCCAGAAAATCCCGAATCCTCAAGCTGTCGGCTCTAGGGTTAGCTACCTGCTCCTGTCGGCGCTGCCCTGCCACTATGCTAGTCAATAACCTGATCTGCTCTCCATAATCTCTATACTCTGCCCCGGGCTGCGGAACTGGAGGCTCAGGTATCGGAACCTCTGGAGCTACGGCCGCTCTCGGCTCCTCTAATACTGCCGGCGTGGCTGAACTCGCCGACCCGCCCACAACCTCAGGCATAGTCTGGGCCTGAGTCCTAGTAACCCTATGCATACCACTAGAAGCTCCTGTTCTTTGCCTTGCCGCCTAGGCCACAGTCGCTTCCGTGGAGGCATAACTGATACATAAGAATAGGTCAGAGAGGATTCAACCTAATAAGATAGCTCTACTGCACGATCTCAGAGAGAAAAGAATGGAAACCAATCCTAAATGCCCTATAGCCTCTTGATTATAGATGTGGTGCACAACACACCGATAATCAAGACTCTACTAGACATGGTGTGTAGACACTTTCCGAGGACTAACTGCGCTGATACCACTTTTGTCACGACCCGACCCCGGGCCCGCGACTGGTGCCCTACATGGGCACCCCTTTCAGGTATACATCAGAGAATAGCAGCGGAACATACAAAACTCATAAAATACTTAAACAGTAAATATCAACAGGCTAGCCGATAAGGCCACCTTCCGAGAAATATACATAACCCAAAATAAAAACAGTTACATCATTGCTCTTACAACCCAATCCACAAGATATGACTACAGACCTCTAAGAATAACAATTGTGACGGGACAGGGCCCCGCCATACCCCTGAATGTACATAAATCTACAACATCAGGGAAACTGTACCTAAAAACAAGCCTCCGGAGAAATGGAGCTTCTGACACCTGATCAGTGATCCTAAGAATGAGGATCCACCACCTGTTTATTCCTACCTACGACATGATCAGTGCCTCACTAACAATGAGAGTAAACAAGAGTATACTTTACTGCATAAAAATAGGAGGCTCATGATCAAAGTAGGGTCACTCGCCCGTAGTATCATTAAGCAATCCTACTCCTGGGACTATTTCACCCGCATAGGTCTTGTGGACCCGCAATGAGGTCATCCTCCTCGCATGAGACTATTTCACCCGCATAGGACTATTTCACCCGCATGGGCCCGCAATGAGTACAAACGCCGCACTCGCATCATGGGTAGCAAATCCATAGAATAAGTAGTAACCCGGGGGTTTTACCCCGCAAGAATAATATAACCTAGCACAACCGACTATCATACACAACATAAGCACTACCGACTTATCATACATACCATAAGAACCACCGGCTTATCATACATAATATAAGCAAGTTAAGAAATCCCCTAACTTCTTATTAGCCTTATTTATATTCACTCTCATTTTAGTTTACTTAAGGCACTAACATGTCATTATAAAATCCAGGAATTTAACCCAACGTACTAGGTACTTCTATTCTTTTAAAATGACTCTTTTCCATATAAGACTCCAAGATACTAATAACCGTAGTATCAAGTCATAACTACCTTTCAATACAAGTCACAATACCTTTTAGAAATACATTTATAGGCTTCTAAACCAAGTGACTTTTTACTTTAAAACTTTACGCAATTGATGCATTTGAATCAATTTGCCTTTCTTCATTTCAAGTCCTTTATGTTTATTTACATCACTAGAGTAAACCATTCTTTTAACTTTCCATAAAGTTATTATAACCAACTTCCCATAAAGTCGTTATACTAACTTTATGCTTTAGACACTTACATTCTTTTTATAACCAAGAGACTTATACTTTCGAAAACCGAGTATCATATACTTTCAAATATTTCAAGTCTCTTAACTTTAGAAATCAAGAATATCTTTAACCTTTAAAACAAGTTAGTTAATTCTCTAACTCAATCAACTTGGACATTCTTAAAACAAGTCAAGGGTACCAAATGAAACTGAATTCATTTAAATCTCGTACGTCTACCATACTATACATTTATAACTACTCATGCTCAAGAGATAAGAAAGTTCCACATACCTCTTCGATTCAATCCACTTGCTAAGTCCAATATGCCGTACGTAGTATGTCAACCTATAATGACCTTAATACGTCTATTAACTTCTAGCTTCAACATAGAATATTCTAAGTGTAAAGTCACTAAATTCTACGGAAAATCGGACAACACTTCCTTTGTTTCTACGTACTTTTCCACCTTTTTCAAGGCCCGAATTCAATAACCAAACATGCCACATTCAAGGCTTAACAATGTAGTTAACAATAGGGGATTACACGCCTAACAAGATGTGTAAAATTCTGCCCCACAATTAATACCAAGCAATTCAATAACCAATGCCATTTCGGCCATAAAGTACCACAATGCAAAGTCTTATCCAATTCCTTCCTCAATCCAAGTTGTTTAGTCTAACATGTTATATAGCCGCAATTGATTATAACAACTACAATCTTCAATTAGATAACATGCGACGATTCTAAATATCGACCAAATTGTATTTCAATTTCAAATGGCTAACAAGGTCATTTCGGATTTTAGGCTTCCAATATCCATAACACTTATCGATCTTCAATATGTATACCTCATGCTTGTTAAAATGTATAACTATTACAATATGTAATCTTATAACACTAAGAGAACAATATTGTTACCTTGACGAGCCTTAATCCAACTTCAAGATGTGAAGTCGCTCCCTAGAAACTTAGCGCCTCTCCTTGACACTCCAATCCGCCACTTGAAGCCCTTAGAAGTTCACAAACAACTTTCCTTCAATTTCCAATCCAAACCTATGAAAGCGACATAGGTTTTCACCTTGCGACTAATGCAAAAATGACACTTTTCCGGGATCTTTCTATTGAGATACCCTTACAATACCCGTAGGAACCTTGGTTTAAAGTATGAAGATTATTGAACAACAAACGAAAATTTTTCTTGTTGGAACCCTAGCAAACCCGAGAGCTATGTAAACAAGAACAAGATTTCTTGAATTTTTTTCTAAGTATGGGAACTTGTCTTGCTAGTAGTATGCTTATATAACAATATGAAGGGTCAAGATTAGGATAAATGGGTGACTTGGATGCATTTTATTAAAAGATCAAGCCAAGTGGGCTCTTTGACTAAGTCAATAAACTCAAGCTCTTAGCTTGCAAGACTTGGTCATCTTTACATTGGTCAAATGACCTTTCTATCCTTGGTCCATTCAACCATGACCATCCAAAGGGGGGGGGGAGTGACACGTGTCACCCTCCCATTCGTCGCAATATTTCGTTTCCCGACATTTTCATAATTCCGATAAATTTTTACTAGTCTCAAATCTTAACATTTTAGAGTTCATACGTACGTTCTTATAAACATCATCTGGAATTATGGGGTGTAACAGTCCAAGTGAGAATGATTGCCCATCAGGGTGTAAATTGTGATGTACATATTGGTAACAAATGATACATGAAATGATATGAAAAGTGGGACAAAAAACATAGTTACTACAGACTAGAGCATAACCCTTAACAGAAAATGCAAATGCAGTTATCATTATTTATGGTTATCAGTTAACCTTAGTTCTGATTGTCACGACCCGTTCGGGCGTGGAGTGCCTACCCGCACCCAGTAGACATACATCGAGTAACCAATGAATATAAACTTGCAAACATGAAACAGTGTAAAATAAGAACAGTCTATCCAAAGAAAAGTTGCCTTTCGGCATGTATATAAATACCAAAAGTGAACAGTTACATCCCAACTTTACAACAGGACTACAGACCTCTAAGAATGTGTAAACACTATGACGGGACAGGGCCCCGTCATACCCCTGAATGTACAAAACATCTACAACACCAGGGAGAACCGTACCAAAAGTCGAGCCTCCGGAGAAATGGAGCTCACGACGCAGTAAAGATCCTAAGAATGAGGATCCACCACTGCTTTCCCACCTGCGGCATGAACACGGCCGAAGGAGGTCGATTACAACAGTACCAAGTATGTGAAAGCGTAAATCTTGATATATATAATTATAACATTTTAAAACCAATTCACAAATATGCGAAACAACTAAGTTAACGCACATAGTGCCACATCATAAACAAGAGCAAAAATAGATATAATGTATCGGTCTTTTCTAGGCGCTAATGATCGAAGCAAGGCCAATCGCCCATAGTATCATTATGCGTGCCTAATCTAGAACTCCATGATCCGCATAGGCCCTAGGCCACGCGAGGTATTCTCGCATCGGGGTAGCTAACGCGACATCGTCTGGACTCGCGGTCCGTATGGCCACATGTAGACGCGTGAGGTATTCCTCGCATCACATTCTGGAACTCCGCGACTCGCATAGGTCCCATGGACCTGCATGAGGTATTCCTCGTATCGGTGGCGGCTAACCCACGACATCATAACAAGTCAGGAGGGTGAGTGATATAATACTAACACAACAGCTTATCGTTAAATAACATAAGCACAACAAGAATAACCTCCTTACACAAGCGTCACAAGATACTAACACACGTAGCATCACAACATGTTTATCAAACCAACTTACCATACCTTCAAACATCATTTCAAGCATTTGATAAACAAATAGTTAAACCGTTTTTCTTATCTTTCTTAAGTCGTTATAGCTAACTTCCCATAAAGCTAGTATAACACTTAAACTTTTTATGAAAACCAAGTATTACTTTTCTTCCAAAAATGATTCATAACTCTTGTTGAAATATTCAAGATTCTTATTATTTAGAACTCAAGTCAAAAGACATCAAAGTAAAGCCAAATTTAGTTAAACACACGTACGTCTACCGTACTATATATATTTCACAAATATCATGCTCAAAGAGATAGAAAGAATCACATACCTCCTCGGCTAAATCCACTTGCCAAGTCGGATATGTCGCAGTAGATGTCAACCTATAATAGTCAAAACACGCCTATCAACTTCTAGTTTTACGTGGGATTCTTCTAAGTAAGATTCCTCTTAGTCTACGAAAAATTGGGCAGCACTTCCCCCGTTTCTACTCAATTCTTCACCTTTACCAAGGCCCGATAATAGTAACCAACATGCCATAAATAAGGCGCAATAATTACGATAATTTAAAGAAGGGGATAACACGCCCAAACGGAACGTGATTAACAATCTCTCCTTCATAACAACAATAATTAAAGAAGGGGATAACACGCCCAAACGGAACACGATTAACAATCTCTCCTTCATAACAACAATAATTAAAGAAGGGGATAACACGCCCAAACGGAACGCGATTAACAACCTCTCCTTCATAACAACAATGTAAATACGGTCCAAAGTAAATACAGTCCAAAGTAAATACGGTCCAAAGTAAATATGGTCCTTAAGTTGGGGTCCTTGGACAACTTTTACAATTTTACTTATCCAATTACTTCATTAGTCCTTCAACTTATATTCCAATCTTTATATAAGTTATAGTTTCTTTGTTGTTAACTTCTTAGTCAAGTAATGGATACATTTTTACCATTTTAATGGCTAATATGCCAATTCTTCTTTTAACATCTTAACAAGATCCAAATCTTTCCTTATTATATCATACTCCATAATATACTTCCAATATATGTATAATATCCAATATACATAATAATCAACTTCACAAAGAGGTTAAGGTTCATTACCTCAATAATAGCCCAAAAATATCCAAGAACTTAAAGTCGTTTCAAAGCAAGTCTTAGCTCCAAATCTTTGTGTTCCAAACCACCACAAGTCACCCTTAGAAGTTCCTAACCAACTTCTATTCAAGAATTAACTCCAAAAAGTGAAGAACACTAAGGTTCCAAATAAATTAGCTCTCGGCTTTGTGGGGTTTTTGAGGCTAGGGGTGTGAAATCTTGTCTAACTCTTGGTTAATAATCTTCCTAATACATTAAGGAAGAACACTTAGAAGTTTAAGAATTTTTGGACAATATTTGCTCAAGAAAGGGGGGCTTTGGACGAGAACTAGCTAGAAGGGAGAGGGAAATATTTTCAAGTCTTGAAATGTTCTAAGTGTGGATGATTTTCATCAACTAGAGGGGTTTATATAGTACAACCAAGGGTTAGGATTGAAACATGTGTATGGTATAGATGGTTTGTGTAGGTTCCTTTCTCCACTTGTCCCACAAATGCCATGCAAGACTTTGACCATTTGACTTGCCCACTAATTCTTGCAAAAACCGTGTACTACCATGCAAATGCCATGCAAGACTTTTGGCCACTTGTCTTGCCCACTAGTCTTGAAAAATCATCCAACACGGCTCTTGGGTGACACATGTCGCCCTCCTATTGGTCCAAAATATTTATCTCTCGAAAAAATTCCATAATCGGTTAAAATATTGAAAATGTAAAATTTCCTTCACAAGGTTCGGAATAATTTCCGTCGGAAAACAATTCTTTCATTATTACCCTAATTAGGGCGTATACATTTGTACGTACGTCCTCACATACATACTCCGGAACTACGGGGTATAACATTCTCCCCCCCTTAGAAACATTCGTCCCGAATGTTCCTTCAAGATTTAATTAATTCGGATAACGGCATAGTCCTTCATAACTTGAACAATTTGCAAAATGCCACATATGGCCACAATAGAACACTTAAGTACATATGACAATTTAAAAATAACCAGTAGGAATGTGAGTTACCTTGAGGTGTGGGGAATAAGTGAGGATACTTCTGCCTCATGTCCTCCTCTGCTTCCCACGTCATCTCCTCTCTATTCTCGTTCCGCCATAAGACCTTGACGGAAGCCACATCCTTTGTCCGCAGTCGCCTAACTTGACGATCGAGTATCGCTATGGGAATCTCCTCATACGATAATCCCTCTGTCACCTGGACATCATCAATCAGGTGCACTCTAGACGGATCTCCGATACATCTCTCAAAGATAGAAACATGAAAAGCGGATGTCGCCTCCAGATCGGACGGCAGATCCAACTCATAGGCAACCTTGCCTACCCTACGGACAATCTGATAAGGCCCAATGTACCTCGGGCTGAGCTTCCCTTTCTTCCCAAACCTCATCACACCCTTCACGGGTGACACCTTCAGAAAAACCCAATCAGCAACCTCAAATTCTAAATGTCGATGCCGATGATCTGCATACGACTTCTGTCGACTCTGAGCTGTCAATAACCGCTCCTGGATAAGCTTCACCTTATCCACCGCCTGCTGAACCAAGTCTGGCCCGACTAACTGCACCTCACCCACATCAAACCAGCCTATCGGTGACCTGCACTTCCTCCCATATAAGGCCTCATAAGGCGCCATCTGGATACTGGAGTGGTAGTTGTTGTTATATGCAAACTCTACTAGCGGCAAATGATCCTCCCAGCTACCCCTGAAATCAATAACACAGGCTCGCAGCATATCCTCAAGTGTCTGGATAGTACGCTCTGCCTGTCCGTCGATGCGAGGATGGAATACGATCGAGGCTCACTGCGTCCTAATCCCTTCTGGAAAGACCTCCAGAAGTTAGCCGTAAACTGGGCTCCTCTGTCCGATATGATAGAAATAGGGACCCCATGCAGTCTCACGATCTCTCGGATGTAAAGTCTAGCGTAATCCTCGGCCAAAAGTCGCCCGACGGAAGAAAGTGGGCTGATTTCGTCGACCGTCGTCGATAACCCAGATAGAATCATGCTTCCTCTGAGTGCGAGGTAACCCTGTAATAAAGTCCATATTGATCACCTCCCATTTCCATGTCGGAATCTCTATAGCCTGCAACAACCCACTGTGCCTCCGGTGCTCCACTGACTGGCGACAACTCGGGCGAGCAACAAACTCGCAACGCCCTCTTCGTGCCGTCCCACCAATACACAGATCTGAGGTCGTGGTACATCTTTGTCGACCCCGGATGGATAGAGTAACGCGCGCTGTGTGCTTCCCCTAGAACCTGCTGTCGAAGTCCTGCAATATCTGGAACACACAACCTGCCCTCAAACCTTAGCACCCCATCAGGTGCTACCTCAAAAGGACCCTTCCCCTCACGAAGAGTCGTATCACGATACCGTGTCATAATCGGATCCTCATACTGTCGCCTCTTCACCTCCTCGATGATGGAAGACTCGGCAACCTCTCGAACCCGAACCCCACTACTATCAGAATCAATCAATCGGACTCCAAGGCTCGCTAGCTGATGTAACTCGCGGACCATGCCCCTTCTATCTGGCTGCACATCTGATAGACTACCCATCGACCTACGACTAAGGGCATCTGCCACTACATTGGCCTTCCCTGGGTGGTATAGGATATCGACATCATAATCCTTGAGTAGCTCTAACCACCGTCTCTGTCGCAAGTTCAGCTCCCTCTGGATGAAGATATACTGAAGGCTCTTGTGGTCTGTGTAAATATCCACATGAACTTCATACAAATAATGTCTCCAGATCTTCAAGGCGTGAATCACTGCTGCCAACTCTAAGTCATGTGTGGGGTAGTTTTTCTCATGCTTCTTGAGTCGAGATCGTGTAGCTATAACCTTGCCCTGCTGCATCAACACACATCCAAGCCCGATGCCCGATGCATCACAATAAACCACATAGCCGTCTGGACCCTCTGGAAGAGTAAGAACTGAGGCGGTCGTCAATTTCTCCTTCGATGGGAAGCCCTTCGCAGTATCCGTCCATTGAAACTTAGTCGCTACGGGTCAGCTTGGTCAAAGGTGCTGAAATAGAAGCAAACTTCTCCACAAACCTCCGGTAGTAACCCGCAAGGCCTAAAAAGCTGCGCACCTCTGTCGGGGTTGTAGGTCTAGGCCAACTCTTGATTGCCTCGATCTTTGCCGTATCCACCCGAATACCATCGGTCCCGACAATGTGCCCTAAGAACGCCACCGAAGCTAACCAAAACTCACACTTCAAAAACTTGGCATACAACTGCTGGTCCAGGAGAACTCTCAGCACCGTCCTCAAATGCTCCGCATGCTCCTGCTCCGAGCGAGAATAAATTAAGATGTCATCAATGAATACTATCACAAACGTATCCAAAAATGGCTTGAACACTCGGTTCATCAAATCCATAAATACCGCCGGAGCATTGGTCAAGCCGAAAGACATGACCCTGAACTCATAGTGCCCCTCTGGTCCGAATGCGATCTAGGGACATCCGCCTCCTAACTCGCACTTTGATGGTAACGGATCGCAGTCTATCTTGGAGAAACACCTCGCGCCACCGCTGGTCGAACAAATCATCAATCACGGGAAGGGTATCGTTCTTAATAGTCACCTTGTTCACCGCCTGTAATCAAAACACATAAGCGGCCCCATCCTTCTTCTTCTTCACAAACAATACCGGCCTCCCGGTGAGAAACACTAGCTCGATAAAGCCCTTCTCCAAAGAAATCTCTCGGTGGTCCTTCAACTCTCTCAACTCGGCAGTGCCATTCGTATGGCGGAATGGATATAGGTCGAGTATCGGTAATATCAATGCAAAACTCTATCTCCTCTCGGGAGGGATACCCGAGATCGTGCGGGAACACATCCGAAACTCTCTCGACTACTGAATCGGCGAAGGTCCGTGTCACCGCCTCGATGTCAAATACGAATGAGATGGTAGATATACCCTTCTCGAACCATATTTCGCCTTGAGGTAAGAAATAAACTTACCTCGGCGACACGGTGTTCCTCCCACTGATAACCGGCTCCCAGAAATCGAACTGCACTCAATCGCTTCCTACGCCTACATTGGCGTAGCAAGAAGCTAACCAATCCATACCCATGATCACATCAAAATTGGTCATATCCAACTCTATCAAGTCGGCTAGGGTCTGACGACTGCATATAGTCACTGGGCAAGCCCTATATACCCGCTCAGCTACCACCGAATCCCCTACTGGCGTAGCTACCTCAAAAGGGTCTATGGACTCAGGCTCTATCCCTATCCTACTAGCAATAAGGGGAGATATATAGGACAAGGTAGACCTGGATCTATCAAGGCATATACGTCACAACAAAAAACTGATAAAGTACTTGTGATGACATCTGGTGACGCCTCCTGGTCCTGGCGGCTGGACATGGCATAAATGCGGTTCTGAGGACCGCTGGAACTAGGACCCTTGCCACGACCTCTACCGCGACCTGCTGGCCCATGAGCACCCCGCCTCGGCGAGTAATCGTAGGAGATGAAGACGAAAGACCACAGAGGTCAACCCTACCATCTGCGCTGCCTCTGGTCGGACAGTCTCTCACAAAGTGACCCTGTTGGCCGCAAGTGTAACAAGCTCCCGCAATAGTACCACAATTCCCGTAATGAGATCTACCACATCGAACACACTGAGAGGAAGGTGGTCTCGATCGGTTAGCACTCGCTACCGAAGTCCAAGTCTGGGGCCCGACCGCCCCCGAATACCTCGCCACGCTCAAGATGGTGTAGGAGTGCTCTGAGATGGCTGAGGTGCAAATCTAGTCCGCTGCTGAGATCGTCCACCCCGAGAGCTACCAAAGACCGCCGCCCCGCCTTCTTCTGGCGATATCGGCAACCCGTCGGCCTCTACGCCTCACACCAAGTGCATGAGCTCGCACGGCAATGTCCATGCCCGGCTGAAGAGCTACAACCGAGCAAGACTCTTCCAAGTAGTCATCAAGGCCTGTGACGTAGCGGTGCACTCGGTCCTCCATATCTGCCACTAACGCGGGGACATACCGAGCCAACGAGTCGAACTCCACATTGTACTCCCGAACTGTGCGCCCGTGCTGTCTCAGCATCAAAAATCTGTTGGCTCGTGCTCTCCTCATCTGCGGAGGCAAGAAGTGCGTGAGAAACGCCTCTGAGAACTCGTCCCCAAATAATCGGAGGCGCTGCTACCCGGGACAGCTCCTATGAATCAAACCGGTCATCGCGGATCACGCACCGATGTGAACCTAAGACCACCGACTCGGTCTCGGCCTCGATCACTCTACGATCCGTCAGAATCGCTGGGATGAACTCCTGCGGATCATCCTCGTGCCTCGACCCATAGAACTCGCGGTGCGACTCGAAAGTCCCGAAGTCTCAAACTATCCGACCTCGGGTGAACCACGGTACCATCGAATCGAATCGATGATCCGGCCTATCCTCGTGCCTCGCCACGACCACGGCTAATAATCGGGCCATCTCTCGTAACCCATCTCCTGCTCCGGTGTGGGATGGAGGCTCGGTGTCGTGGCCTCGTGAGCCACCGCTGCGCGCTCTAAACCTGCTGGGGCGGCGGCGTCGTGGAACTCGCCGTCTCGTATCACTGTAAAGGCGGGCTCGCCTCGTGACCTCTGTGTCCTACTAGAAGCTCCATCGCTTCCTTGCCGCCTTCGGGCGGGTTGCCTTGCGTGGAGGCATAACTGGTAGACAAAAGAAATTCGTCAGAGGGGTCCAACTTATAACACAGCTCTAAGGCATGATCTCAGAATGACAAGAATGGAAACCAATCCTAAATATCCTGCAGCCTCCTGATTATTGGTGTGGTGCACAACACCGATAATCAAGACTCTACTAGATACGGTCTGTAGACACTTTCCGAGGATTTAACTGCTCTGATACCACTTTTTTCACGACCCGTTCCCGGGCCCGTGACTGGTGTCTTACCCGGGCACCCAAGTAGACATACATCAGAGTAACCAGTGGAATATAAACTTGCAAACATGAAACAGTGTAAAATAAGAAACGATATCCAAAGAAAAGTTGCCTTTCCGCATGTATATAAATACCAAAAGTGAACGATACATCCCAACTTTACAACAGACTACAGACCTGCAGAAGGTGTAACCACTATGACGGAAAGGGCCGCCATACCCCGAATGTACAAAACATCTACAACACTGTGGAGAACTGCACTAAAAGTCGAGCCTCCGAGAAATGGAGCTCACGACACTGCAGTAAAGATCATAAGAATGAGGATCCACCACCTGTTTTCCCTTACCTGTGGCATGAACGCAGCCCCCCGAAGGAGGTCAGTACAACAGGTACCAAGTATGTGAAACTGTAAAGTACTGAAATATATATAATTATAACATTTTAAAACCAATTCACAAATATGTACGAGACAACCAAGTTAACCGCACATAGTGCCACATCATAAACAAGAGCAAAAATAGATATAATGTAACTGGTCTTTTCTAGGCCGCTAATGATCGAAGCAAGGCCAATCGCCCATAGTATCATTATGCGCGCCTAATCCTGGAACTCCCGCAGTACGCATAGGCCCCCTAGGCCCGCATGAGGTATTCCTCGCATCGGGGGTAGCTAACCCGCGACATCGTCCTGGACTCCCGCAGTCCGCATGGCCACATAGACCGCATGAGGTATTCCTCGCATCACATTCCTGGAACTCCCGCAGCTCCGCATAGGTCCCATGGACCCGCATGAGGTATTCCTCGCATCGGGGGCAGCTAAACCACGACATCATAACAAGTCAGGAGGGTGAGTGATATAATACTAACACAACAACTTATCGTTAAACAACATAAGCACAACAAGAATAACCTCCTTACACAAGCGTCACAAGATACTAACACACGTAGCATCACAACATGTTTATCAAACCAACTTACCATACCTTCAAACATCGTTTCAAGCATTTGATAAACAAATAGTTAAATAATTTTTCTTATCTTTCTTAAGTCGTTATAGCTAACTTCCCATAAAGCTAGTATAACACTTAAACTTTTTATGAAAACCAAGTATTACTTTTCTTCCAAAAATGATTTATAACTCTTGTTGAAATATTCAAGATTCTTATTATTTAGAACTCAAGTCAAAAGACATCAAAGTAAAGCCAAATTTAGTTTAACACACGTACGTCTACCGTACTATATATATTTCACAAATATCATGCTCAAAGAGATAGGAAGAATCACATACCTCCTCGGCTAAATCCACTTGCCAAGTCGGATATGTCGCGCGCAGAGTGTCAACCTATAATAGTCAAAACACGCCTATCAACTTCTAGTTTTACGTGGCATTCTTCTAAGTAAGATTCCTCTTAGTCTACGAAAAATTGGGCAGCACTTCCCCCGTTTCTACTCAATTCTCCACCTTTACCAAGGCCCGATAATAGTAACCAACATGCCATAAATAAGGCGCAATAATTCTGATAATTTAAAGAAGGGGATAACACGCCCAAACGGAACGCGATTAACAATCTCTCCTTCATAACAACAATAATTAAAGAAGGGGATAACACGCCCAAACGGAACGCGATTAACAATCTCTCCTTCATAACAACAATAATTAAAGAAGGGGATAACACGCCCAAACGGAACGCGATTAACAACCTCTCCTTCCTAACAACAATGTAAATACGGTCCAAAGTAAATACAGTCCAAAGTAAATACGGTCCAAAGTAAATACGGTCCTTAAGTTGGGGTCCTTGGCCAACTTTTACAATTTTACTTATCCAATTACTTCATTAGTCCTTCAACTTATATTCCAATCTTTATATAAGTTATAGTTTCTTTGTTGTTAACTTCTTAGTCAAGTAATGGATACATTTTTACCATTTTAATGGCTAATATGCCAATTCTTCTTTTAACATCTTAACAAGATCCAAATCTTTCCTTATTATATCATACTCCATAATATACTTCCAATATATGTATAATATCCAATATACATAATAATCAACTTCACAAAGAGGTTAAGGTTCATTACCTCAATAATAGCCCAAAAATATCCAAGAACTTAAAGTCGTTTCAAAGCAAGTCTTAGCTCCAAATCTTTGTGTTCCAAACCACCACAAGTCACCCTTAGAAGTTCCTAACCAACTTCTATTCAAGAATTAACTCCAAAAAGTGAAGAACACTAAGGTTCCAAATAAATTAGCTCTCGGCTGTGTGGGGTTTTTGAGGCTAGGGTTGTGAAATCTTGTCTAACTCTTGGTTAATAATCTTCCTAATACATTAAGGAAGAACACTTAGAAGTTTAAGAATTTTTGGACAATATTTGCTCAAGAAAGGGGGGCTTTGGACGAGAACTAGCTAGAAGGGAGTGGGAAATATTTTCAAGTCTTGAAATGTTCTAAGTGTGGATGATTTTCATCAACTAGAGGGGTTTATATAGTACAACCAAGGGTTAGGATTGAAACATGTGTATGGTATAGATGGTTTGTGTAGGTTCCCTTCTCCACTTGTCCCACAAATGCCATGCAAGACTTTGACCATTTGACTTGCCCACTAATTCTTGCAAAAACCGTGTACTACCATGCAAATGCCATGCAAGACTTTTGGCCACTTGTCTTGCCCACTAGTCTTGAAAAAATCGTCCAACATGGCTCTTGGGTGACACATGTCGCCCTCCTATTGGTCCAAAATATTTATCTCTCGGAAAAATTCCATAATCGGTTAAAATATTGAAAACGTAAAATTTCCTTCACAAGGTTCGGAATAATTTTCGTCGGAAAACAATTCTTTCATTCTTACCCTAATTAGGGCGTATACATTTGTACGTACGTCCTCACATACATACTCCAGAACTACGGGGTATAACAACAGTTATATAGTATTTCAATTAGCATGATTATGGTTATTCAGTACACCAGTGTTCAGTTATGTAGTTATCACATTTCCAATTTTTAGTGTATCGAGATTCTTATGACTTGTGAGATATAGTAATGCCTATGGGTGCTAAAAAAATTGTAAGTGACGATGACTATAGAGAAATCTTTGCGTGTTTTATCTCCGGGTTAAGACCCAAGACTCTCCAAATGGCGCATGAAGTAATTTATCAGGTGATAGTACTCTATGAAGGACAAGTTTGTGCATGGTAGTATATGTATGGTCCATACTTTACATAATAAGTTTAATTGGATTTCTGGACCTTGGAGCTACAAGTATGAGGATGATAGTTCATATTTAAGACCCTACAAGTTAACTTAATTATAAAGTTAGCAATAGTAGGCATAAACTGCCCACGATAGTTTTGAACAGAAAATAACCTAAGAGAAAATCACATGTGATTCTAGAATATCTTGAGTTTTCAAAGATGTATATTTTGTCGTATGACCCATGCACATGACTAAGAAGAGATTGTGTAAAACAAGAGAACCATGAGTAGAAGATATTGAGTTTTTGGGTATATTTTTTAATTATTTAAGTTTATTTAGATCAGAACCAGATAGTATGACGTTAGTAAGTTACTACAAGAAGTACATACTACTATAAGATGATAAGATGTGACAATTCCCTTTAAGGTTATGTGATTTAAATATTTATCCAATGCCTGTATAATTTGACATGAACTTAAGGTGTATAAGATGGTCCGATGATAAGACAAGTTAGAAATAATCTTACCATTCACTTTAGTATTCAAAACAGAACTAGAGAACATGATGCTAGTAGGTGGTTAGTACAGAACAATAAGTAAGTTTTGAGTAGATACAGTAAATTAGCAATTTCAGCAGAGCTATTAGAGGTACACTTTAATTTTCTTAGTTAGGTTATAAGTGGTGAGTCAGTAGCAGTTTGAATATGCCGATTATGTGTTAGAATCCATGGTGTTGTTCAAATACTTACTGCACAATAGTACTATGAGTATTTCAGGAAGTATCTAAGAAAGTGTTACACCCCATAAGTTTTGAGTTTTGTTCTGTCATCAATGTATATCGAAGTCATGGGATAAGGTACAGCCTTACGAAAGAATAATGAAGGTTTGTAGATTGTTTATGGAGGTACTAGATTGTTTGAGAGTTAAACGGATGAAAACAAGTATATTTCGACAAAAACGGAAAACTGGCAACAGACGGGACAAATGACGGACCGTCAAACTATTTGATGGACCATAAAATAACTAGCATGAGCCATCAATCTTACAGGAAGTTTGACGAGAAAGATTGACGGACCGTCGGAAGTTTGCCGATCCGTCAAGTGTACCATCGAATTACAGCGGAGTAGAATTTTTGACGAGTTTATATTGGGATTTTCTGATTTATAATTCATTTCTCCTCCTTACAAACCCTAACTTATCCTTAACCTCTCAATCATACCCCAACAACCTATGTTGGAATTGAAGCCATAATCTGCAAGAATTTCGTGATAAGCCCCTTAATTATCAAAGAAACTTCCATATTCTTGAGGAGTTGGTTCTTGATAACCTTTGGAGCAAGATACTCAATTGTTTAGAGGATATTTGGATATGTAAAGGTATCTTTTAACCATCTCTATTTATAATTATGATTAATTGTCTGTCACGACCCAAACCCCGGGCCCGCGACTGGTGCCCTACCCGGACACCCCCCTCTTATACCCTCACATCCCATACAAGACATAGGCCAAATAATAAATGAAAAACTATATATGTAGCAACAAGGCAAGCCGATGAGACAACCGCTATATATAAAGGGGAATAACCCGACAATACAGTAGTACAAATGACCAACAGTATATACAACTCCCGCAAGTCCAGCCCACATATGAATACAAACCTCTAAGATTTTGGGACAATAAAATATGACGGGGCAGGGCCCCGTCGTACCCCTGAATGATAAGCCTACAATACAAGGGTCCGTACCAAAATGACAAGCCTTCGAAATAATGGAGCTTTCCCAAAAACTAAGTAGAGATCCTAAGAGTGAGGATCACCAAACTGTGTACCTACACCTGCGGCATGAAACGCGGCCCCCCCGAGGAAAGGGGATCAATACGAAAGATGTACCAATTATGTGAAACAATAAGTACTGTAAATGAGATCATAACAGTCCAAAAGATAACAGGAGCCAAATATGATAATCAAACTACCAGTACAACTATGCCTTATGAAAAATGAGAGTAATGAGAATCAACTTTACCTTTTCAAAAGACTATTTCAAAATATAAAATCAACTGTACCATTTTATCATATGAAAAGTCATGTCAAAATCAGGGACGCCTGCCCTCAGGATCATTATGCATATCCTATTCATGAGACTATTTCACCCACATGAGACTCGAACCCGCATGAATCTTGTAGACCCGCAATGAGTATATATATATACCTGCATCATGGAGAGTTATTCCATGGAATATTCATGAGACTGTTTCACCCGCATGAGACTATTTCACCCGCATGGGACTATTTCACCCGCATGGGACCCGCAATGAGTATCTATACGCGATACCCGCATCATGAAGAGCTAGTCCACGGAATAATATCATGGGAGTTGAACCCGCATGAGCTCTTTAGACCCGCAATGAGTATACCTACTCACGTCATATGAGCTAATCCATGAAATATATATATAATGTTGTCGGCCCTCTAGTGAGGGATGCGGTGATGTGGAAATATAACACTTGCACAAATAGGTATCATGAGCAACCATATGCAAGTTAAATCATCTTTGACTCTCATTAGAACAAATAGAATGAACTATCATTTTAGAAAAACCAAGGCACTATCATATCTTTCATTTTAGAAAACCAAAGGCAATACCATGCCTTTCTTTTTAGAACAACCAAGGCAATACCATGCCTTCCTTTTTAGAAAAACAAAGACAATACCATGCCTTCATTTTTAGAAAAACCAAGGCAATACCATGCCTTCCTTTTTAGAATAACCAAGACAATACCATGCCTTCCTTTTTAGAAAAACCAAGGCAATACCATGCCTTCCTTTTTTTAGATTAATATCCAATAAAACCATGTACGTCCTCCGTACACTTACTTTATCTAAATATCATGTAATATTAGGGACTTGAACCCAATAGCATCATGTACGTCCGTCGTACATCCTTTCTTTTATAAAACTCCAAGATACTAGCACTTGTAGCATCACGACATTTTCACTTTCAAAATCAAGTTACTTACACTTTTAAACTCAAGTAACTTACACTTTTAAAATCAAGGCACTCACACCTTTAAAATCAAGTCACTTATTCTTTTCAAATCAAGTCACTTATACCTCTTAAAATCAAGTCACTTATTCTTTTCAAATCAAGCAACTTATACTTTTCAAATCAAGTAAACACTACAATGAAATGTGAATTCATTTAAAACACGTAAGTCCACCGTACACTCATTTTATAAGGTTCATACTCAAAGAAAGATAGGAAGAGTTCCACATACCTCTTCGGCTAATCCACACGCTAAGTAGAATACACCACAAGTAGTACTTCAACCTATAATGAGAATAACACTTCTATTAAATTCGTTCTTTCTAGTATAGGTTAATACCAAGTAATGGTTCTCTTTTCCTACAAAATTTGGGCAGCACTTCCCCTGTTTATACGTACTTTTCCACCTTTCAAGAAGACCAATTTCAACAATAACCAAGGCACCAATTAAGGGCACAACAAAGCAGCAACAAGGTGATTCACACACCTATTTCTCATGCCAAAACAGCCTCTTAATCACGTAAAATAGTCCACAAAAATTAGCCCACAATCCAACAGTTTGCACAAGTCTCGGCCAAAACAACCCTAACACAATAACCTTTTTCGTAATCCTTTTTAATCCAATTCAAGTTCCAATACTTTTATACAAGTCATATCAACTTATTAACAACAAGACTACTTCATTATAACATGCAATAGGTGAAGTTAAAAACAACAATAACCAACGAAACCAATGTCCCGAAAAACTGTCAACTCTCGGCCACTTCACCAAAACTGCCCCTACACTTCTTATTCTTCATTCTTCTTAATCACAAGTTCATCTATTAATTACTAAAACATGTAATATTCAATTACTTCAAGTGGAGGAACAATCCTTACCTTATATATGGCGAAAATAGTCCACTTAAAGTCGGTCCATAGTTTTGTCTTAGCTCATATTCTTCAAGTTCCAATCACACACATGTATTCCTTAAAATCATATAACTATCTTCCTTTCTTGTTTTACTTCCAAAAAGTTCATAAACAAGCTTAGGGTTTTTAGACAAAATTGGCCAAAACCGTGGCTACCACCTTGGAGAGTTAACCTTGGCTTAGAACTTAATCAAGGTGCTTAATCTAGGAGAAATTAGGTTAATTTTGGTCTTATTAGGCCATGGATTTTCAAAATTTAGTGCCCTTGGAGGTGCTTGGAGTTGTTTAGTGTGGTGGCCAGGGTCACGACTTCCCGAATGATTTCTGGAAAATGCGCAAGGCAAGAATAAGATAAGTACGAGTGCTGCCTGTGGAAAACCGAAGACATCATTGGTGGGTTTTGAGAATCTACACGATTTTTAAGACGGTGCTTGATGATTAGATATGTACAGGACCGCAAGAGGACCCTGTGAACAGGGTTGTAACTTCAAGGAAAGATTATGAAAGGGAGATAAGCTATCTCCCCTACGTAAAATGATAGTTTTACGTATTAATGAGGGTTATGCGTACCCATATTATTAGGCGATAAATATCAGACTGGTAAAGTCTTCAGTTTCGTCATACAATAGGTTATAATTTTAGATAACCGTGGGAAAAGTATTGTGTTGGGGTAATTGAGAACGACATTAGGAAATGGTCGAGGATGTGTCTTAAGGATATAAATGCTGTTAATAAGCATAAATGGAAATGTATGACTCAGGAGTGAGGTAGAAATATTTGGGTTAGTAATTAGTATGATGAAGGGTTATGACCGGAATAATAAGGAGAATGCAATTACAGTTATGAAGGTTTCCCAAGGCATAATTACCCAGACTAGTGCGAAAACCATTAGAAATGATGGGAAGTTATGAACACCTCGAAGAAAGGTGGCAAGCCTGTAATGACGGGCCAGACCGTATATACGGGGAGGTAAGAGACCCCAGGGCAACTTGAAATCAAAAATAAAGGTAAGACGAGTAGACACTCGAACGATAATGAATCTTGGCAAGCCATGGGATTATGTAATACCATGAATTGAGGTTGAACACCTGACTATAAGCTCTATGAGCTGGAAGAGAATAATAGGATTACTACTTGACGAGATTAAGGAAGTCTCCCACTAAATTGTGATGGGCAGGAAGTCTTAGCCATGGGACAAGCAGAAGAATTGAATCTAAGTATAGTGACCAAGTTTGGTTGCAACAGAGAAATGGAAACATGAATCCTAATTGAGATTATATCCCCGACTATTTCGAAAGTGTGAGAAAGGCTTCCAGTTATTGGAAGATAAGTTGACTATGACTACAATTCTAACCCCTTCTAGGGGACTAGAGGGTTAGGTTATTATGGTAACACTTTGAGTGTTTGGCTGGGTTGTGTGCGGATGCAACACGATAAGGTAACAACCTATATTTCCCGGCAGCTACGGGAGCATGATAGTGGAGCTTAGATTCGAGAGGTTGCCGAGTCTTCCCTCGTTGAGGAGGTGAAGAGGCGACAGTATAAGGATCCAGTTCTAGGGCGAATTTGAGATACGACCCTCCAAGAGGAGAATAACATGTTTGGATAGCAACAAATAAGGTGTTGTGATATGAGGAAAGATTGTGTGTGCCCGATGCTGCAGGACTTGTCAGCATGTTTTAGGGTAGGCACGCAGTGCTTATTGCCCTATTTGTTCGGGGTCGACTAAGATGTATAATGACCTCATATGTATGTATTGGTAAGATGGCCTGAAGAGGGACGTAGCAGAGTTTGTTGCTTAGTGTCCGAATTAGTAGCAGGTCAAGGTTGAGCACCAGAAGCCCAATGGGCTATTATCAACGTTTGAGATCCCGACTTGGTAGTGGGAGGTGATTAATATGGATTTTGTTATAGGGTTGCATCGTGCTCAGAGGAAGTGCGACTCCTTATGGGTCATAGTAGACAGGCCGACGAGGTCAACCCATTTTTCTTCCGGTTAGGACTATCTAATCGGCTGAAGATTATGCGAGATTATATATCAGGAAGAGTATGAGACTGCACGGGGTTCCTATATTTATGATGTCAGACGGATGAGCTCAGTTTACGGATAACTTCTGGAGATTTTCCAGAAGGGATTAGGGACACATGTGAGTCTCAGTGTTGTATTACACCCTCAGACCGACGGACAGGCATAGCGTACTATCCAGGAACTTGAGGATAGGTTGCGGGTATGTGTTCTTAATTTCAGAGATAGCTGGGGGGATTATTTGCCTCTTGTTGAGTTACATACGATAACAGATACCCTTTCAGTATTCAGATGACCCTGTATGAGGCTTTGTATGAAAGGAAGTGTAGATCGCCGATTGGTTGGTTCAGCGCAGGCGAGGTTCAGTTAATTGGCCCATACTTGATTCAGCTGGCTGTGGATAAGGCAAAGCTTATCCAGAAAAGATTATTTGTAAGCTCAGAGTCAACAGAAGCTTTATGCAGATAACCGACGTCGACACTTGAAATTCAGGTTGACGTTTTAGTATAAATATTGTTATGTGGCCATGGGTGGCATATTTTGTATGAAGGGTGTAGTAAAAGGAGACTATGTCACTATTTAATTAGATTGGACTCCGAAAGAACATTCGGGGATGAATGTTTCTAAGGGGGGAAGTATGTTACACCCCGTAGTTCCAGGACATGTGTTTACGAGAATAGACGTGAGAGCAAAAGACTTATAAATTTGAACGAAAGAAAGAGTTGTAAATTCTAAGGAAAATCTTCGGAACCCCGGGAAGGAAAATGGTTCGTTAAGGAGAATTGGATTCTCAAATTGTTATTTAAGACTTTTAAGAGTTTATCGGAATTATGGAATTTTATTTACAGAGTTGGATACGTGGGGCCCACCCGAGAAATTTTACTTTTTGTGGGGCCCACAAGGTTTCCGATATTTGACCAATTATGGAAATTTTGGGAAACGGAATGTTATGGATCAATGGGAGGGCGACACATGTCACCCTCCACATGGTCATCTTGGGCGAAAAAAATGAGTTAATAATAGCCAAATTGGCTTGATAAAAATGAACCAAGTCAAGGGAAAAGTTGAGCTTGATATTGTTGACCAATCTTAGCCACACATTTGTGATGATCCTAGCCATTGGAGGGTATTATATATTACTACTACTACTACTAGTAGCAAGATATTCCACACTTAGAAAAAAAATTAAATGTTGGATGAGCATTAGTGAGCTCTCGGCAATGCCCCTATTCCCACACAATTTTTTTGCAATCTTGCTCCATAATTCCCAATATTCAAACCCAAGGTTCCTAAAGGTATTCTAAGGTTATCTCAATATAAAGATCTCGGGAAAACTACGTTTTCACGTTAGTCGCAAGATGAAACCTAAGGTGTTCTTCAACTTTGAAGTTGGAATTTGAAGAGAAGTTGGTCATGAGCTTCTAAGGAGTGCTTGGAGCGGATTGGAATGTTAGAAGATGAGCTAAAAGTTTCTAAGGATCGACTTTTACGCTTGGACATTATTAGGGCTTATTGAGGTAAAATCTTCATCTTCTTAATGTGATTAAAGATTACATGTTATAGTAATTGATAAATGAGCATGTGGTATATAGATTGAAGTTTGAAAATATTTGGATCATGTCGACATGTTAAAAACAAAAAATGAGCAAGTTAGCCATTTATGTTGTAATCAATTTAGTCGATAGTTACAATCGTCGCATGTTAAGAAAGAAAGGATTTGTAGTTGTTATAGGGTATATAACATTTTGGAATAACAACTTGAATTAAAAAGGAATTGAACGGAAATTGATATTGTTGTTGATATTGATAGTTGCCGAGAATGAGGCTTAAGTTGTTGGATTGTTTTGTATAAATTGTGGGGCAGAATTTTACACGTCCTGTGCGGCGTGTAATTCCCTTTTGATTGGTTGATGTGTTGAGCCTTAAATGTGGCATATTGGTTATTGATTTCGGGCCTTGAAAAAAGTGGAAAAGTATGTAGAAACAAAGGAAGTGCTGCCCAATTTTCCGTAGAACAAGTGACTTTACACTTAGAATACTCTACGTTTGAAGCTAGAAGTTAATAGACGTATTATGGTCATTATAGGTTGACATAATACATACGGCGTTATTGGACTTAGCAAGTGGATTGAACCGAAGAGGTATGTGGAACTTTTCTTATCTCTTGAGCATGAGTAGCTATAAATGTATAGTACGGTGGACGTACGAGATTTAAATGAATTTAATTTCATTTGGTACCCTTGACTTGTTTAAGAATGTCTAAGTTGGTTGAGTTAGAGAATTAACTCACTTGTTTTAAAGGTTAAAGATGTCTTGGTTTCTACATCATAAAGTTAGTATAACGACTTTATGGGAAGTTGGTTATAACAACTTTATGGGAAGTTAAAAGAATGATTTATTCTAATAAGGTAAACAAAGATTTCTTGACTTGAAAATGTATAGAATACTTGGTTTGGAAAGTATTGATTACTTGAACTATTCTAAAGTTAAGAAACTTGATTTCTAAAGTTAAGAGACTTAAGTATTCTGAAAGTTATGAAACTTGATTTGAATGTATATGATACTTGGTTTTAAAAGTATAAGTCTCTTAGTTTAAAAAAGAATGTAATTGTCTAAAACATAAAGAGTTATAACGGCTTTATGGGAAGTTAGTTATAACAGCTTTATGGAAGGTTAAGAGAGTGTCTACTTGATTTATAGGCATGAGTTGCCTAGGTTGTGAATGTAGAAGTTACTTAGTGTCAAAGCCTTGAAATGAATTTCTAAAGGTGTAGTAACTTGTTTTGAAAAGTAGACAAGCCTTGATACTACTGGTGTTAGTATCTTGGGGTTTTTATATAAAAAGGATTCTTTTTTTTAAAGGAACGGAAGTACGTAGTACTTTGGGTTAAATTCCCGGATTTCTAATAACATGTTAGTGCCTTAAGTTAAATAAAATGAGAGTGCATGATAATTAAGGCTAATAAGAAGTTAGGGGATGTCTTAACTTGCTTATGATAATTATGATAAGCCGGTGGTGCTTATGTTATGTATGACAAGCTGGTGGTGCTTATGTTATGTACGATAGCGGGTGGTGCTAGTGATGTATTGTTCATTACGGGGTCATTCCCCGGCTTGTTGCATTTGCATATTCCGTGGATTTGCTCCCCATGTTGCGAGGAAGACCTCATACGAGTCTGTAGGGCTCATGCAGGTGAAATAGTCCCATGCGGGGCGGACCAGTCCTATGCGAGGAGATTACCTCATGCGGGTCCATACGACCTATGCGGACGGATACAGTCTATGCGAGGAAATTACCTCATGCGGGTCTATACGGCCTATGCGGGTGAAATAGTCCCAGGAGTAGGATTGCAAAATGATACTATGGGCGGATGGCCCTAGGTTAATCATGAGCTTCCTATTTTAAAACCGACAAAGTTTATTCTTGTCCACTCTCATTGTTAGTAAGGCATATTGTACTGTTAATGTGGTTATCATACATGTCCCCAGCTTTATTTTAGACTATTATGATTTCATTACGCATTTCTGGCCACATACTTGGTACATGTTGTATCGACTCTCCTTCGCGGCCGTCACGCCGCAGTAGAGTTATACAGGTCCTTACTCTTAGGGTCACTGTTCAGCTGTTGAGAAGCTCCATTACTCCGGAGGCTTAGCTTTGGTTCAGATCCCTGGTATTGTCAATTGTTGTACATTCAGGGGTATGGCGGGGCCCTGTCCCGTCACAGTTGTTATGTAAAAATTCTTAGAGGTCTGTAGTTATATCTTGTGGATTGGGTTGTAAAGAAAAAAGAGGTAACTGCTTTTTGGGTTATGTGTATACTTTTGGAAGGTGGCCTTATCGGCTAACCTGTTATTTATTTCTTTTTGAGTTGTATGTATGTTCCGCTACTATTCTCTGATGTATACCTGTAAGGAGTGTCTAGATAGGGTACTAGTAGCGGGCCCGGGGTCGGGTCGTGACAAAATATGACCTAGAATTATATATAGGACACATGAATAGTGATCCGCCCCAGCGAAATCGACTTTGCTGGAGCGGACCCGCTGCGGTGGAAAATCCTTCGCTATAGCGGATGTCACTTGACACCTCATACCTCACCATAGCGGACTCGATTCCGCTGTGGTGGAACTTTCTATTTCCTATACTTCCACCACTTTAGTGAGCCAACCTTCCACCGAGGTAAACCCACCAGAGTAGATGCTGGTTCCACCGTAGAGGACACTAGACACCAACAGTGAAATATAGCCAAAAACCTCAATCCGACACCTGAAACACTCCCTGAATCCCCCGAACACAAATCAAATATGCTCATCTATGATAAATAGTGCTACGAACTCGCTCGTACCCTAAGATTTCATAAATAATGGAGCCAAAGCATACTTTTCTAAAAAATCATCCGGGACAAAATCAAAATCTAAACTTTACATATAAGGACACAAAATACATCTGATTGCATCGGAAAGTGAACATATAACTCGACTGAGTCATAAATGACCTTCCAGAACTACTAGAAATGATGGAACCCGGAAACAAACATATCTAGTCAAAAGTCAACTTTGAGTCAAACTAACCAACTCTAAGTTTCCAACTTAGGCTTGTTCATCTGAAACTCATATAAATTGTTACACCCATTAATTTTCAAGGCAATAATATGAGAACGTACTTAAGAAAATAAAATCTGAATATGGGAAGGAGAGAATAATTATGTTTTTCTTATGGAAATTTTTTGAAAAAATGTGAAGACGAAAATTTATTAACTTGGAGTTAGATTCCCTAATATAGTATGGTGAAGTCTTGGCATTGATAATATGGGGCCCACAGAAAATTTCACAATTTTGTGGGGCCCTTCGATTTTAAGATATTTTGGCCAAGTATATAGATATTTTGGTGAAAAGAAAATCTGACCAATAAGAGGGTGACATGTATCCCTCATCCACTTGTCTTGCAAAGAAATATCTATATAGAGGAGTGGAGAGAAAGACTTAGCCATTTCATAATATCTTTTCCTTCAAATTTCTATTCTCTCTTCCTTAGCCTTGAGTCTCGATATTTCTTTAAGCAAAAGTGAAGATCAAGAGTTGATTATTCTACTAGATTAAGCACCTTAATCAAGTTCTAAGCCAAGTTAACTCTCCAAGAAACTTAAACCACGGTTTGGCCGAGAGTTGTGATTGAAACCCTAAGCTTGTTTATGAACTTTTTGGAAGTAAAACAAGAAGGGAAGATGGTTAGAAGCTTGTAGAGGATACATGGGTGTGATTGGAACTTGAAGAAGTGGAGCTAAGACAAAACTGTGGGCCGACTTTAAGTGGACTGTTTTGGGCAATATTTAAGGTAAGACTTCTTCCTCCTCTTGAAGTAATTGGATATTACATGTTGTTATAGTTAGTAGATGATCTTGTGTTAAGAAGAATGGAGAATAAGAAGTGTGCGCTTGGTTGGCAAATAAACGGCGCTTCGTATATTGGTTTCGTTGGCTATGTTGTTGTTATTAACGTCACCTATTGCATGTTAAAATAAAGGAATCTCGTTGTTGATAAGTTTTTATGATTTATATAAACGTGTTGAAACGTGAATTGGATTATAAGGGATTATGGAAAGGGTTATTGTATTGGGGTTGTTAGCCGAGAATACTATAAAATTGTTGGATATTGTTGTGTTGTTTTAGGGACTGTTTTGTGGCGTTGGAATGATGGAAATTCAGCCACCAATATGCATGTTTAAATGTAGTAATTGCTAATGAAAGTCCTAAGGGAATAAGTGTGTGGAAAGGTGTTGAAAGGCCTCACATTTTACCCTTGTTGTTGTTGGATTGTGGACTGATTTTAGTGGACTGTTTTACGTGGATTATGAGGCTATTTTTACGTGAAATGTAGGTGTGTGGATAAAATTGGTTAACTGTTGGTTGTGCCCTTTATTGTGTCTTGGTTGTTGATGAAATTGGCCTTCTTGAAAGGTGGAAAAGTACGTATAAATAGGGGAAGTGCTGCCCAAATTATTTTAGAAAAGGAGAACTGTCACGACCCGAACCCCGGGCCCGAGACTGGTGCCCTACCTGGGCACCCCCTCTTATACCCTCACATCTCATATAACACACAAGACATATAACATATGGAAACTGTATATGTAGCAACAAGGCAAGCCGATGAGGCTACCGCTATATATATATATAAACGGGAACATTCTAACAATACACTAGTACAACTGACCAACAATAATACAACTCCCGCAAGTCCAGCCCACATATGAATACAAACCTCTAAGAGTTCGACAGTAACTATGATCGGAAAAGGCCCCGCCGTACCCCTGAATATACATAAGCCATAATGGAAAACCTGTACCAAAATGACTATACTCCGAAATAGTGAAGCTATATCAATCAAAGCGGAGTGGAGATCCTAAGCTCGCGGATCACCCAACTGAGTACCTAATACCTGCGGGCATGAACGCAGCCCCCCAGAGAAGTCAGTACAACAATGTACTAAGTATGTAAATATAAAGCACAGTAAAATAAGGTCATAAATGGCCAATAGATGACAGGGACAAGTATGAAAATCAAATACCAGATCCAACCGTGCCATATAAAATAAGAGCCAACAGTACCTTGTAAAGGATAGGGAGTCCACTGTTCCTTATAACAAATAGAGAGGCAACCGTACCAGTTCAAAATATGAAATCAACCGTACCATTTCAAAATATGAAATCAGCCGTACCATTTCAAAATATGAAATTCATGTCAAAATCAGGCACGCCTGCCCTCAGGATCATTATGAATATCTTATTCTTGGGACTATTTAACCCGTTGGGGACTCGAACCCGCATGGATCTTGTAGACCCGCAATGAGTATATATACCCGCATCATGGAGAGCTAGTCCATGGAATATTCATGGGACTGTTTCACCCGCATGAGTCCTTAGACCCGCATGAGTATACCTACTCGCATCATGGATCGCAAGTCCATCGAATAATATAAAAATGTTGTCGGCCCTCTAGTGAGGGACGCGATGATGTGGGAATATAACACTTGCACGAATAGCTATCATGAGCAACCATATGCAAGTTAAATCATCTTTGACTCTCATTAGAACAAATAGAATGAACTATCATTTTTAGAAAAACCCATGGCATTACCATGTCATGTAATATTAGGGACTTGAACCCAATAGCACCATGTACGTCCTCCGTACATCCTTTTTTATAAAAAGAATCATATCATGTAATATTAGGGACTTGAACCTAATAGCACCATGTACGACCGCCGTACATCCTTTCATTTATAAACCCCAAGACACTAGTACTTGTAGCATCAAGGCACTTTCACTTTTAAAATCAAGTTACTTACACTTTTAAAATCAAGGCATTTACACTTTTAAAATCAAGGAACTTACACTTTTAAAATCAAGTAACTTATACTTTTAAAATCAAGTCACTTCCACCTCATGTACCACATGAAATCTAGATTAATTTAAAATACGCACGTCCACCGTACACTCTATAAAGTTCATGCCAAAAGAAGAAAGAAAGAGTTCACATACCTTATAGGCTCTACCAACTTGACAACTAGAATACGTCTAAAGTAGTACTTCAACCTATAATGACAATAACACATCTATCAACTTCATCATACTAGAATATACTTATACCACATAATGAATCTCCTTTCTTATAAAAATTTGGGCAGCACTTCCCCTATTTATACGTACTTTTCCACCTTTCAAGAAGGCCAATTTCATCAACAACCAAGGAACCAATTAAGGGCACAACCAACAGTTAACCAAGGTGATTCACACATATATTTCTCACATAAAAACAACCTCTTATTCACGTAAAATAGTCCACTAAAATCAGTCCACAATCCAACAACAACAAGGGTAAAATGTGAGGCCTTTCAACACCTTTCCACACCCTTATTCCCTTAGGACTTTCATTAGCAATTACTACATTTAAACATGCATATTGGTGGCTGAATTTCCATCATTCCAACGCCACAAAACAGTCCCTAAAACAGCACAACAACATCTCACAGTTTCATGCAGTTTTTCAGCCAACTACTACAACCAAAGCCATTTCCATAACTTCTTATAATCCAATTTACATTCCAAAACTTATATGTAAAACACATCCACTTGTAATAACAAGATTTACTTCATTTTAACATGCAAGTAGTGATGATAACAACAACAATAACCAACGAATCCGACAACACCAAAACTATCCAATTTTCGGCTAGCATGCCAAAACTGTGACATGTATTTCTTATTCTCATTTTTAATTAACACAAGTTCATCTATCAATTACACTATCATATAACTTTCAATTACTTCAATATGAAGAAGAAATCTTACCTTAATCTTTGCACGAAACAACCCTTAAGTTTCGGCCAACCTTCACCTTTTCCACACCACTCCTTCAAGTCACAATCACAGACACGTATCCTCTACAAGCTTGTATCCATATTGCTTTCATGGTCTTCTTTCATAAAGTTCATAACAAGCTTAGCGTTTCAAGATAGTTTTTGGTCCATAATCGTGATCACTAAACTTGGAGAGTTAACTTGGCTTAGAACTTGATTATGGAACTTAATCTTGGAAAATAACTTAATTTTGTTCTTCACTTTGGCTAGGTTTTCGAGAGCTTGAAGAACAAGGGAGAGAGAAGAGAGTTTGGATGATGAAAATATCTTTAAGCTAAGTCTTGCAAAACTTTGAGTAATATAGATGAATATCTCACAAGTGGAGGGGGATCCATGAACCCCACTATTCCACTTGTCTCACAATTCCTTTTTAATCCAAATCAAGTTCCAACATGTTATATAAGTTATATTAACTATCAATAATATTTCCTTAATTATATAACATGTGACAAGTGTTATTAACAACAAAATTATCACGCCCCGAACCCCGGGCCCGTGACTGGTGCCCTACCTGGGCACCCTTCTACCTAATTGACACAAGTAAACTGCGGAATTTAAATAACACCTCATTTTTTTTAAAACCAACATACGTGCAAGGGCAAAGCCGACAAGGCTGCCATATAAAATACATAATCAAAAGACACTACACTGTACATGAGTCGAATCCCACATATAAATACAGACCTCTAAGAGTTTTACTGAACTATGACGGGACAAGGCCCCGCCGTACCCATAATTGTACAAAAGCGCATCAAGGATCTATACAAAAGATAAACTCCGAATGTATGGAGCCGTCCAAAAACTACGAGCGGTCCTACACTGCAGATCACCAAATCAAGGCACCTAAACTCGCGACATGAACGCACCCCGGCGAGGTCAAGACGGGTTAATGTAAATCATAACACTAAACAAAACAGAGACACGTATGATAGCCAACCTACAGACGCAATACATAAGGCCTTATCAAGTCGTGACACATGCCCTCAAAGTCATTACTCAAATATAACCACGGGTCTCACGCCATAATATCAATCACGCCCGTGGAATCCTTCCTCATCGCCGATACCCATGATATAATAACATCGCGAAGCACACCGAACCTGCAATCATGAGAGTAATGAAATTCTTTTATCTTTTAAGTTATGTCTTTAACAATGAGAATTTATCGTCTCCACTTTAAATCACGCCACACCGCACCTTTCATTAATGAAATCACTACCGCTTTCAAAACACGGCGTCGTACAATGCCAGGTCAACCACCCTCGTGTTATAATGCAACCTATCATGAGACTATTTCACCCGCAGCGGACTATTTCACCCGCTTAGGTCATGGACCATGATGAGTCATCGGTACACGATACTCGCATCACGGATAGCTAATCCATGGCTTATATATATCCCGGGAATTTAACCCGCCCAAGTCAAATACCGACTCGCCGTGTGTGTGTACCACTCACCTCCATGGGGAGCTAACCCATGGTATCCTTGAAACAAGTTGCCGGCCCTTTATGGAGGGACGCGGAGATGTGGAGATATGACATTTGCACGAATGTCTATATGAGCAACCCATATGCAAGCAAACCAAGACAATACCATGTCTTTCCTTGTTACATAAACCAAGACAATACCATGCCTTTACACAAACCAAGACAATTACCATGCCTTCTTTTTACATAAACCAAGACAATTACCATGCCTTCTTTTTACATAAACCAAGACAATACCATGCCTTTACACAAACCAAGACAATTACCATGCCCTCTTTTTACATAAACCAAGAGAAATACTTATTCAAGCAAGCCAACATACTATCAAGGCGCAAATATAATAGTTCTCATTTAACAAGCCAAAGTACTTATCAAGGCACAAATAGAATAATTCTCATTTAACAAGACAAAATACTTATCAAGGCACAAATAGAATAATTCTCTTTTATCAAGCCAAAGTACTACGTACGTACATTCTTTTCAAAAGACTCATTTTTATGTAAAATCCCAAGATACTAACACCCGTAGTATCAAGGCGTGTCTATTTTTCAAAGTAATTTACTATACTTTTAGAAACTCATTTCAAAGCTTGAAACCAAGTAACTTCAAATTTTCACAATCTAGGCAACTTATGCCCATTAATCAAAATAGACAACTTTCTTAACCTTCCATAAAGCCGTTATAACCCTTTATGGTTTTAGACCAATTCATTCCTTTTTATATCCAAGAGACTTACACTTTTAAAACCAAGTATCACATACTTATAAATCAAGTTTCTTAACTTTCAAAATTCTTCAAGTCTCTTAATATTTACAAATCAAGTTTTTTCTACTTTTAAACCTCAAGTAACTCACACCTTTAAAATAAGTTACTTCTCTTAAATCATGTCATTTCTCCTCTTTTAAAACAATTAAGTAAATCACTCCTTTGACTCCCCTAAAGTCATTATAACGACCCTTAGGTTTTGGAACTAAGGCACTAGCCAAAAAGATTTGGAAACCACTTCCTTTTCAAGACTCCATGTACTTTAAGTAAAATACTTTCACTTTTGAGAATCCAAACTTCACTAAGGAAATGGATTATAACAACTTACAATTAAAACATCAAAGTACAATCAAGGAAGTATATAGAACAAATTCTATATTAGACAATCCAAGTACAACCAAGGAATGGATCATTTAAGGAGTAGGACATACTTTCTTTATCTTAAGGAATCATGCTAGAAGAGGAGATAGTTCACATACCTTTTCGGCTTAATCCGCAAGCTAAGTCGAATACGCCGCACGTAGAATTGTCAACATATAATGGTAAAAACATGACTATCAATTTCTAGTTTCTAACGTAGAATAATACTAAGTATACGGTCTCTTATTCTACGGAAAATCGGGCAGCACTTCCTTTGTTTCTACATACTTTGCCACCTTTTTCAAGGCCGAATTCAATAACCAAACATGCCACATTTAAGGCTCAACATACCAACCAATCAAAGGGGATTACACGCCTTACAATACGTGTAAAATTCCGCCCCACAATTCATACCAATTAGTTTAATACTCAAAGTCATTCTCCGCTAACCATATAACAACACAAGTCCTTTCCAATTCTTTTTCAATCCAAGTTCTTCGGTCAAATATGTTATATAGTCATAAACCACTTAACAACTAATATTCCTTCTTTATATAACATGTGACAACTTAAACTAATAATCAACTTGAATTGTAATATTAAGGCTAAACATGCTAGTTTTCAGATTAGGGTTCCAATAGCCAATACACTTATCAAACTTCATACTAAATACCTCATGCTTGCTAATATCCATAACTACAATGATAAGTAAACTTTAATTACTAAAACGACAAGAATGTTACCTTTACAAGCCCTTAAAATTTCCAAGATTCAAAGTCGCTCCTTAGCAATTCTTAGCTCCTTTCCTTTACGCTCCAATCCGCTATTTGAAGCCCTTAGAAGTTCACAACCAACTTCTCTTCCATTTCCAATCCAAAACTAGGAAAACGACTTAGGTTTTCGCCTTGCGACTAACGTGAAAATGCCGTTTTTCCGAAATATTTCTATTGAGATATCCTTACAATACCCTTAGGGACCTTGGGTTAAAGTCTTGTGAATAATGGATCAAAACTACAAAATTTTCTTGTGTGGAAAATGCCAAAGCCGAGAGCACACTTGCAAGAACAAAGTGTTGTGAAATAATTCTAAGTGTTGAAGAGCTAGTCTTGCACTAGTGTAGTATATATAACACAATGAAGGGTCAAGATTATAACAAATGTGTGGCTTGGATGAAGATCATTAATTAATTAGCCAAGTGGACAAGTTGACTTGGTCAATATTATCAAGCTAGCAAGACTTATCATCCACAATGGTCAAATGACCATTCTAACCTTGTATATTTCATCCAAGACCATGTGGGGGAGGTGCCACGTGTCGCCCTCTCATTCGTCCATAAAATTTCGTAACCCTCGTGGGTCCCACAAAACGTAAAATTCCTCGGGTGGGCCCCACGTGACCAAATCCGTAAAAATAAATTTCCATAATGATAATAAGTTCCATATTCTTCAAATAATGTATTTTGAGAATCTAATTCTCCTCAACGAATATTTTTCCTTTCCGACGTTCGGAAGATTTTCCGTCGGAAAAACAATTCTTCCTTTCGTACCAATTTCAAGTCCTGTGCTCCTTACGTACATTCTCTTATACATGTCCTGGACTTAAGGGGTGTAACAAAAATGGTCAACAATTTCCAATGGCCAATATCAACCAACTCTCGGCCTCAACATCCAAATGTGGTCCAAACCATTTCTAATATTCATTCTTTCTAGCACAAGGCCATCTACATATATCCACAACATGTAATTTCTAATTATATTAAGCGAAAAATGATCCTTACCTCAATATAGCCCAAAATAATCCAAGTTTAAAGTCGATCCTTAGCATGTTTAGCTCCTTTTATTTACATTCCAATCCACAATATACAACCCTTAGAAGTTCATAACCAACTTCTCTTCAAGTTCCAACACAAAAGTCCAAGAACACCTTAGATTTTCAAGGTGCGATTAACGGAACAACATAGTATTTCCGGGGTTTAAGGAGTTGTTTATGCTTAGTATACCACTAGGGATCTTGGGTTTGAGTATGAGATTTATCAACAAGGATTGAAGAAATTTTGTTCTCCAAGTTTAGCCTTGGCCGAGAGCAACATAGGAGTGGAGTATATTTGTCTTGAAATTTTACTAAGTGTTGAAGTCTTGCACCTCTATGTGGATATATATAGAGCAACCAAGGGTTGAGATCAATCCAAGTGTAGTGTCAAGATGGTGGAAAAGTGTGGGTGGGACCCACAAGTCCACTTGTCTTCAAAATATCTCAAGACAAGCCAAAGTCAAAGTCAAAGGGGAGAGGTGACACGTGTCACACTCCTATTGGTCCGAAAATATTTTATCCTCCAAAAACGTTCATATTGGCCAAAATATCGAAAAATATTGTGGGCCCCACAAAACCGTAAAATTTTCCCGTGGGCCTCACGTGACCAAATCCGAACTTAAAAATCCATAATTCTTATATATTCAAAAAGTCTCAAATACCAAATTTGAGAACCAAATTCCATTTAATAAACCTTTTTCCTTCACGAGGTTCGGAAGATTTTCCTTAGGAAACACAATTCTTTCTTTCGTTCCAACTTTCAAATCTTATTTTCACGCGTATGCTCTCATCTCATTGCCTTGGAATTACAGGGTGTAACATCCTTCCCCCCTTAGAAACATTCGTCCCGAATGTTCATGCTAAATATATCTTGGTATAGTCTCCTTAAACTACACTCAATGAAACCAATTATGCCACATATGGCCACAATACCTCGCACATGTATAAACATCAATCACAAGCCAAACAAGGAATCAAATCTAGGGTGTATCACCACTACTAACTACCATCCATGGCCTAAAAGGATTTTCCCTCTGTATCTTCATTACTCATAACTATAATCACTTCCATTCTTTTAACACTTGTTCGGTCCTTTTCATACTTGTCGTACTCTTCTCGTACTTCCAAACTTATTCTAGTACACGTACATAATTTCAAACACTGCTTCTGTTTATAAATCCTTGGGGTTACTATATCCAAACTGGGTCATTATACTTAGATTCAATTTTCGTTAAGGCCCTTCTCTACCTCACTACCCGCTCGTGGAACGCGCCCACGAACTTCGTGGATCGTGCCTTACCCGCACCCAAGTAGTCATACATCGAGTAATCGCGAATATAAAACAATACATGAAACTTGTAAAATGAGACACGCTTTATGTGAGAAAATGTCGCCTTTTCGCATATATATATAAACATAGTTTTGCGCTTACATCCCAACTGTATAATAGACTACGCACTTCTAAGAAGATAACAACTATGGCGGACAGGCCCCGCCATACCGAATGTACAAAACTATATACAATAACAGTGAGATCATACCTAAAAGTCGAGCCTCCGAGAAGATGGAGCTCACGACACCAAAGCAAAGAGATCCTAAGGATGTGGATCTAGCACTGCTTGCCCTTACCGCGGCATGAACGCACCCAAGGAGGTCAAGATAACAGTACCAAGTATGTGAAATCGTAAAGTACTCAAATGAAATCAAAGTATTCAAAACCATTTGCAAATACAATCGCTCAATTGCACGTAGGTCATATCACAAACAAGAACACTAATAGGTATAATGTAACCGGTCTTTCCTAGGCCGCGAATGATCGGGCAAGGCCAATCGCCCATAGTATCATTATGCGTGCCTAGTCCTCGACTTCCCGTAGTCCGCATAGGTCACACATGCACCGCGCAGGTATTCTCGCGTCGGGGTAGCTAACCCCTGCATTCTCCCGGACTCCCGCACCGCATAGTCTCAATAGACCGCATAGTCACATTGCACCGCATGGCATCCACCGTGACGGCTAAAAACACCCGAATGATCAATCACGAACTCCCGCTTCGCATAGTCTCACAGACCGCAGGCCATATAGACCCGCATCAAGGGTGGCAAGCCCGGTATAACAAGTCGAGGGTAGGTGATATAATAACAAGATAACCGACTTACCGCTTAGCAACGTAAGCACAACAAGAATGACTCTTCACAACATCACAAGACACTAACACACGTAGCATCATAATATGTCTATTTATCAATCAATCTTACTATACCTTACAGAAATCAATACAAGGTTTTTATAAGCAAATAATTAAACAGTTCTTTTTATCTTTCTTAAGTTGTTATACCTAACTTCCCATAAAGCTAGTATAACTCTTAAGCTTTTTTAAAAACCAACTGTTTCTCTTCTGTTAAAAATGATTCAGTATTCTTTTGAAATGCTTCAAGATCTTTTATTATTCAGGCTTAAGTCAAAAGACATTGCCGTAGTTATTATTCGTGCTTAAGTCAAAGACATTGCCGTAATTATTATTCGCTTAACACTGCACGCCTACCGTACTATATATATATTTAAAATATCATGCTCAAGAGTATAGGAGGATCACATACCTTCTCTACAAAACCACCGCCAAGTTGAATATGTCGCGCAGAGTATCGACCTATATCACCAAATACGTCATCAACGCCTAGACCAGATCGTATAAAGCTCTAGCAGAGGTTCTCTATTCTATGGAATTTGGGCAAGACTTCCCTACCCTAAGCTATACACCATCAGAATACACCCTATGTGAGTACAATTCAATTATTCTTCTTTTATACCCTTCTACTGTGATAACAGTTCAATTCTATTATGTAATATCCTTCTAAGTATTTATACTTATTCCTATACTTCTACAGTATGTATTCTCTAATTACAAAAGAAGGATAAGTTTATTTACCTCGATAAGCCCAAAATTATCCAAGTATAAACGTCGATCCTGAGCGAGGTTTAGCTCCTAATTTGAACGCTCCGATAGCTCCAAGAACCCTTAAGTTCTTCACAACTTCAACTAAGTACTAAGGGATTTGGGCTAGGTAATTTGGGCATTATAACAATACTAGAAGGCAACTTTTCTACCAAGGGAGGGGGAGGGGGTAGGTTTCGGCTAGGCTAGGGGGGGTAGCTTCGGCTAAGCTTCACTCAAGGGGGGGGGGGGGAGGCTTGGACGAAAAAGGCTCACAAGGGAGAGGGGAGGATTTTCAAGACTTGGAGAAAGATTTGTGGATGAAGAACTCTTCATCTTAAGGGGGGTATTTATAGGTCAAGCCATGGCCAACCAATGGCCAAGATGATGCCAAGTGCAAGGCAAGTGTAAGGTCAAGATTTGGGCAAGTGTCCTTATCCATCTACTACACAAAATATCCTACCAACTACTTGACAAACAAGGCCATCCAATCGGCCCTATTGCCGTCCCACATCCATCAATGAGAGAGTGACAAGTGTCGCCCTCTCGTTGGTCCAAAATGTTTCGTCTCTCGGAAAAATCCGCAAAAATTAGAAATGACATAGCCGGAATTTATCCTACGTGAGTCTTGTTAAACGTTTCGTTGGAAAACCATTCTTTTAGTGAGTTGTGCCCAAAAAAACGTCCCATGCCTAGACTTTAAGGCTAAACTTTCGTACGTACGCCCTCACGTACATACTCTGGAAATACGGGGTATAACATTCTCCCCTCCTTAGAAACATTCGTCCCGAATGTTCCTTCCCAAGACAGTTAACGATAAGGTTCCTCAAAACTTAAACAGTTTGCAAATGCCACACACGGCCACAAAACAACACTTAGGCATAAACGATAATCTAAAATTTACAAATAGGAAAGTGAATTACCTGGAGGTGTGGGGAATAGGTGAGGATACTTCTGCCTCATGTCCTCCTCAGCTTCCCACGTCATCTCCTCCCTGAGCTCGTTCCGCCACAAGACTTTGACGGAAGCCACGTCCTTGGTCCGCAGACGCCTAACCTGACGATCGACTATCGCTATGGGAATCTCCTCATACGATAACCCCTCGGTCACCTGGACATCGTCAATCGGATGCACTCTAGATGGATCCCCGATACATCTCCTCAAAGATAGAAACATGAAACACCGGATGCATCGCTTCCGGATCGGACGGCAGATCCAACTCATAGAAACCTTGCCTACCTGCGACAACTGATACGCCCAATGTACCTTGGCCGAGTTTCCTTCTTCCCGAATCTCATCACACCCTTCATGGGTGACACCTTCAGAAAACCCAATCATCAACCTCGAACTCGGATGCCGACGACGATGATCTCGTGATATGACTTCGCCGACTCGAGCCACAAGAATCGCTCTGGATAAGCTTCACCTTATCCATCGCTGCTGCACCAAATCGTCCCACTAATCGCACTCGCCTCATCAAACCATCCTATCGCGATCTGCACTTCCTCTCATACAAGGCCTCATAAGGCGCCATCCGAATCTTTGGAGTGGTAGCTATTATTATATGCAAACTCAACTAGAGGCAAATGATCCTCCCTACCACGAGTCGATAACACAGCTCGCGGATATCCTCAAGAGTGCGGATAGTGCGCTCGCTGTCATGCCTGTCATGCGTGGATGGAATGCGATTGTGCTCACCTGCGTCCCTAAACCCTTCTGGAAGGACCTCCACAAGTTAGCCGTAAACTAGGCTCCTCTGTCTGATATGATCGAAATAAGGACTCCATGCAGTCTGACGATCTCTCGGATGTAAAGTCTGGCATAATCCTCAGCCGAAAAAGTTGTCCTAACGGGAAGAAAGTGGGATGATTTCGTCAGTCTGTCGACGATAACCCAAATAGAATCATGCTTCCTCGGAGTGCGAGGTAATCCTGTGATAAAATCCATGTTGATCACCTCCCATTTCCAAGTCGGGATCTCTATCGCCTGCAACAAACCACCAGGCCTCTGGTGCTATATCTTCACCTGCTGACAACACGGGCACTGAGCTACGAACTCTGCAACGTCCCTCTTCAAGCCATCCCACCAATACACAGATCTAAGGTCGTGGTACATCTTGGTCGACCCCGGATGGATAGAGTAATGTGCGCTGTGTGCTTCCCTAGAACTCGCGCCAAGTCACGAAACATCCGAACACACAACTCGCCTCAAACCTTAGCACCCCATCAGGTGCTACCTCAGGACCCTTCCTCACGAAGAGTCAGATCACGATACCAATCAAACCGGATCCTCAAATCGCTGCTCTTCACCTCGACGATGGAAGACTGACAACCTCACGAACTCTAACCCTCTCGCTATCGTAATCAATCAAGCGGACACCAAGGCTCGCTAATCGATGCAAATCACGAACCATGCCCTCCTCTCGCCGCACATCCGATAGGCTCCCATCGACCTACGACTAAGAGCATCCGCCACAACATTGGCCTTCCCGGGTACGGGATATCGACGCCATAATCCTTAAGCAACTCTAACCACCGCTCTCGCCGTAAGTTCACTCCTCTGGTGAAGATATACCGAGGCTCTTGTGGTCTATAAATATCCACGTGAACCCCATACAAATAGTGCCTCTAGATCTTGGCGTGAATCACCGCCAACTCCAAATCATGGGTGGGGTAGTTCTCTCGTGTTTCTTAAGTCGTCGGGATGCGACGCTATAACTCTACCTGCCGCATCAACAAACATCCCAGCCCGATGCGCCGACGTCACAATACATGACATAACCATCCGACCCTCCGGAAGAGTAAGAACGGGCGCTCGCCTCTCCTTTGCAATCGAAACCTCGCCACACGCATCAGTCCATCAAACTTAGCCGCCCGAGTCACCTAGTCAATGGTGCAGATAGAAACAAACTTCTCTACGAACCGATAGTAACTGCAAGGCCCGTAAAACTGCGAACCTCTCGCCGGAGTAGTAGGTTCAGGCCAAGTCCTGATCGCTCGATCTTGCCGATCCACTCAATTCCATCACCACAATATGCCCAAGAAAAGCCACCGGCTAACCAAAACTCACATTTGGAAAACTTGGCGATAATCGCTGGTCCGGAGAATCACAAGACGCCTCAAATGCTCGCGTGCCTCGCCCGGCGAGAATAAACCAAGATATCATCAATGAACACTATCACAAACGTGTCCAAAAATGGTTTGAACACTCGGTTCATCAAATCCATGAATACCGCGGAGCATTGGTCAACCCAAAGACATGACCACGAACTCATAATGCCCGCATCGTCCGAATGCACCCTAGGGACATCCGCCTCTCGACTCGTGCACTGATGATAGCCCGATCGCAGATCAATCTTGAGAAACATCTCGCACTGCGCACTGGTCGAACAAATCATCAATCCCGGGAAGGGGGTATCTCGTTTAATGGTCACCTTGTTCACCGTTCTGTAATCAACACACATGCGCAACGCCCCGCCCTTCTTCTTCACGAACAATACCGCGCTCCCGGGAGAAACACTAGGTCCGATGAAGCCGCTTCTCCAGAAATCTCTCACCGGTCCTTCAACTCTCTCAACTCGGCAGTGCCATTCTCGTATGGCGTAATGGAAATAGGTCGAGTGTCCGCAACACATCTATACAAAACTCGATCTCCTCTCGTGAGGATACCCGAGGTCGTCTGAAACACGCCTGGGAACTCTCTCGACTACTAGAATCGATCAAAATCTGGTACCGCAGCCTCAGATCAAACACCCAACGAGATGGTAGATATACCCTTCTCGCACCATCTTCCTAGCCTTGAGGTAAGAAATAAACCTACCACCTACGATACATGTTCCTCCCACTCGACAACCGGCTCTCGAGAAATCGGAACCGTACTCTCTCCCGCAGCTACATGGGTGTAGCAAGAAGCTAGCCAATCCATACCCACGATCACGCCGAAATCGGCCATATCCAACTCTATCAAGTCCGCCAGTGGTCCGACGATCAGATATGGTCACCGGACAAGCTCTATATACCCGCCGAGCTACCACCGAATCACCCATGGCGTAGCTACCTCGAAAGCGGTCTATGGACTCGTGCTCTATCCCTATCCTACTAGCAACAAGGGGAGATATATAGGACAGTAGAACCCGGATCTATCAAGGCATACACATCATAATCTGAGATCGATAAGTGTACCGTGACGACATCGTGTGAGGCCTCCGTCCTGCCGGCAGTCTGAGGCATAAATGCAGTTCGGGACCGCTAGAATCGACCCGCACCACGAAATCTGCCGCGACTGCCGCCCACGAGTACCTTGCCCTCAGGGTGAGTAATCGCGGGGATGAAGAATCAAGAATCGACCGCAGTGACCCTACCATCGGGCCACGCCTCTGCCGACATTTCGCAAAATGACTGGCCGCCACAGTGTAGCAAGCTCGAGTAGTATCGCAACTCGAATGGAACTCGCCACACGGACACACCGAGCGGACCTCGATCGGTTAGCACTTTCTACCCCGAAATTAAGTCCGGGCCCCGACCGCCCGAATACTCGTTAGACCGACAATGATGGGAGTGCTCGAAATGTGGCTGGGTGCAAATCTAGATCACGCTGAGGCCGCCCACCCCGAGAACCACCAAAAGAACCGGCCGCTCGACTTCTTCTGCCGCGATATCGGTCTACCCGGTCTCTACGCCTCGTGATCCCGCATGAGCTGCATCACGTAATGTCCATGCCGTGAAGAGACACACCCGCACAAGACTCGCCATATAATCATCTAGCCCGGACGTAGCGATGCACCCGGTCCTCCATATCCGCTACCAATGCAGTGGACATATCGAGCCAAAGAATCGAACTCGACATTGTACTCTAACCGTAAGGCGTCCTTCTGCCTCATTAACAAAAATCAACCGCGTGCCCTCCTCATCCGCGAGGCAAGTGCGTGAGAAAAGCCTCAAAACTCATCCCATACTGCCGAGGTGCATGCTCTCCTGAAAGCTCCACGAATAAAACCAATCGATGGTATCACGCACCGATGCAAACCGAAGATCACGGACTCGGCCTCTCGACGCCCGATCACCTCATAATCCTTCAGAATCGACGGATGAACTCCTGCGGATCATCCTCCGCCTCGACCAAAACTCGCGGGCTACAACTCAAGAAATCTCGTAGCCTCAAACTATCTCGCCTGGGTGAACCACGGTACGAAGCCGCCTTCGACCAACCGGCCCGTGGTAGTGCCTTACCCTGCACCCTAGTGATACAACATCGAGAAAATCAGCGGAAATAAAAACATGAACATGAATTAAGAGACAAGATAAATAAACAGCAACCAAAACAGCTTGCCTTTCATCATAAATACATAAATACCCGAACAGTTATCCTTTTACAAACCCCGCCACAATAAAGCTGCACTCTAAGATTTTTACAATGGCTATGACGACAGGCCCCGCCATACCTCAGATGTATAAGAATCTGCACTCGTGGTAACATACCAAAAGATAAGCCTCCAAGAAAATGGGCTTCCGACACGCTGAATCAGTGATCCTATGAGCGAGATCCACCACCGATGTACCTCAACTCGCGGATGAACGCACTCAAGCGAGGTCAAGACAACAGTACTAAGTATGTGAAATCAGAAAAGATCAGAATGAAATCATAATAGTCTATATAAAGCAGAGACATGTATGATAACCGGATGAAATACGTGTCCTCGCCATCTCGTGGGACTCGGTGTAAAATCGGTGAAATACGCGACCGCCATCTCGTGGGACTCGGTGTAAATCGGATGAAATCGTGACCGCCCATCTCGTGGGACTCGGTAAAATCGATGAAATACGTGACCGCCATCTCGGGACTCGGTGTAAAATCGGATGAAATCGCGACCGCCATCTCGACCTTGTAAAATCGGATGAAATACGCGACCGCCATCTCGGGACTCTGTAAAATCGGATGAAATACGTGACCTCGCCATCTCGTGGGACTCGGTGTATAATCGTTCATAACAAATCAACCGCCTCCTCGAGATGCGGTACAGAATACAACAAAGGCTATCACAACAAGCATAGGCAGTTTCACAACAACAAACATAGGCAAGCTTCACAACAACAAGCATAGGCAAGCTTCACAACAACAAGCATAGGCAAGTTATACACAACTCAAAGTACTTTCATTTAATGCCAAAGTCTGGGTTTTAACCCTAAAGTACTACGTACGTTAAATTCCTTTTAAAGATCCATTTCTTTTACGAAGGTCACCCGATACCCGTAGTATAAAATAGAGTGACTAACATTGTTAGTAAACCAAAATGCTTTCCTTTGTAAAATCAAGTAACAACCTTATTTTCCAAACGTTCAAGTTTGCCTAATTTCAAATGCTCAAGTTTCTCATTTTAGAAAAGGTTTCGTAGTTCATAGTTTTAAATCCTTTAAAACATAATTCTCCTTTAAACGCTTGAGAAACATATGTCTTATATGAGTAGGTTATTCTTGTTTATAATCAATCTTATTAAGCGATATGATCTAGGAAATGTAATATCATTTTGTCTTATCTTAGCTTCTATGCAGATGGAGGTTTCTACTGGTTTTAATACCATACTTCATTATTCAATACATTTTCCTTTATTAACGCTGCAGTGGTTTGTCGATACTCATTCTGATTTCCAAAATCAGTAAAACATTATTCCTTTTAAAACCCAGTACTCATTACTCACGAATTAGGTTTCACACCTTTAACAAAATTCATATCAATACCATTAAGTCAAGTCTCTTATATTTAAAAAAAATCAGTAAACCATTATTTTTATCACTCTTAAGACGTTATACCTAACTTCCCATAAAGCTAGTACAACTCTTATGTTTTCAAAGCCAAGTATTACTTTTCTTTCAAAAAGGTCTTTTTGAAACACTTCAAGTTCTTTATTACTACACATCAAATCCGTTATAAGTCAAATCAGTTACCCTTTGAAACCACAAAGCATTTTCTTACCTACATAAAGCTGTTATAACCAACTTCCCATAAAACCGTTATAACACTTTATGTTTCAAACCAATCAAATACATTAAACACATGTACGTCTACCGTACTACATAGTTATACACATATCATGCTAGAACAGATAGGAAGAGGTTCACATACCTCGCGACGATTATCGACTAATAGCAAAGTGATCCAAGTACCTCAAACCGCTTCCACTCCTTGCCAAGTAGATCACGCCATACGCAGCGATTCAACCTATAGAGGCCACAAGGCGCCTATTAACAACCTAGATCTCAATGTAGAATATTCTACGTAAAATTCAAAGACTCTCCCGCAACAACAGCGTAAATCTCCTCCTCTATCGAGGCCGGCTACCAAGCCAACCAGGGGGGGGGGGGTTTGCACGTCTAACCGGACGTGTACAATTCTACTCACAGAATACTACACAAGTCTACTGTAATACAGTCCTATGTAATTACAGTTCAGTTCTCTTCTTTAAATTCAGGCTTAAGTCGCAAGACATTGCCGCACAACTATGTTCAATTCTATATATAGTATACTTAACTATATACTCCTACAACATGTGATTTCCAATTACCACAGAAGGTTAAGAATGTTTACCTCGATAAGCCCAAAATTATCCGAGTTTATATGTCGATCCTGAGCAAGGTTTAGCTCCTACTCCGCTCAGGCGCTCCAACCAACCCTTAGAAGTTCTAACCAACTTCTACTAATAACTTCAACTACGGGTGAAGATTTACTTAGGTTTTGTTTTGTGGATCGAGGAAGTATAATAGTATTTTCTGGGCTTTTGTAAAAGTGTAACCTTGGGAATACTACAAGGTATTTGGGCCAAGGTATTTGGGCATTATAACATACTAGGAGAGTATTTCTATACCCCAAAAAGGGGGGTATTTTACGAAAACAACTAGGCTAGGGGGGGGTACCCCACGGCTAACCACTACAAAGGGGGAGGGGGAAGCTCTCGCCAAAGTGGCCTTCTCAAAGGGGAGGGCTTGGACGAGATCAAACAAGAGGAGGAGTATTTGAGACTTAGAAAGATTGCTCAAGTTTTTGACGAAGAAAGTCTTCAACTTAGAGGGGTATTTATAGGTCAAGTAAAGGCCAACCAATGGCCAAGATGAAGACAAGTGTGGTGCAAGTGTAGGGCTAGATTTCAACCATGTGGACCTTATCCATCTACCACACCAACTTGCACAAATATCCTACCTAACCAAAGGCACAAAAACGTGCCCTCGACTTGCCCACTTGCCGTCCACTTGCTCCCAATGTGAGGTGACACATGTCACCCTCCCGTTGGTCCAAAATGTTTCGCCTCTCTAAAAATCCGCAAAATTAAAAATGCCATAGCCGGAATTTTCCTACGAAAGTCGTGGAAACGCTTCGAAAACGACTCTATCGGGTGTTGTGTACAAATTTCAAACTTGCCTAACTTAAGGCTCAAATTATTATACGACGCCTCACGCACATACTGGAAATACGGTATAACATTCTTCCCCCCTTAGAAACATTCGTCCCGAATGTTCCTTCTCAGTCTCAAAACAAACACGTGCCGGTATAGCCTTCACTACTATACTTACGAAACCAAACATGCCACACCTGGCCACAAAAAAATAACATGTGCGCGAAAACCCAAATCCAAGTCCACGAGGAAACACCTCTAACATCACAAACTTTGTCACTTAGCCGCGAGGTTCTTGTGTCACTCTGGCGACCCAACAAATGGTACCGGACTGCATGCGATCCCTGAGGTCTAAAATATACATCCTTCGCACCTTCTCTCTTCACAAGAAATGATCATATCTATGCTCGCAATACATGCTCGCCTCTACCCTTACTCGCCTTACTCTTCTCGAACACTTGAATTCTTCTAGTATACGTACCATACTTCAGTTTCCAACACTTTGGAGTCACTACCTCCAAACTTGGTCATCTTACTAGCCTCGATCTTCCTTAAGGCCATTCCCGGCCTTCACGATCCGTTTCTGGTCGAACATATCCACGAACTCATACGATGGTCATCTAAACTTGGGCCTAGCACCCTCGTGACCTACCACCGGGCGGACCACCAGAGCCGACCCACCTCGAAACAGCCGCGGTTGGCCCGCAACATGGCCCCAACCCGACCCACTTAACGCGTCACGCTCTTGTTTCCGATCCCAACGATCTTACCTATACAAGTCATGAAAGCTACCACTTCCATTTTACACTACTCAAGGAATTATCCCAGAACACATTTATACGCAAACCAAGTATTTCAACAAAGACTAACCGTAAAATCTTTTATTCAAGATGACCTTACCTCTAAGGTCTCAACACGAAATATTCTAAGGTTCACACTTTCCATGCCCCCATACATAACCTTTCAACTAACCATGCTTTCTAACTCATAACCAACATAACGCTATCCGAACGTAGCACACAATAAGAAGGTCATTATATCATGCATACAAATCTCTAGGGGGTTAAGGATATACCTGAATCTACCGCTCCACTCTAATCATAAGCTCACTGCAGGCGCATACCGTAGGCGCGATGAACTCGCCATCGACCCGTGGTCGAGCCATTCTGTTTGCATCCTTCCTACTAGATGCGTCACATGGCCCTCGACCGCAGAAAACAAGCACCGAAAAAGACGACATTCCCGATGACGCTCGCCACATCGTACACCGAGGAAAACTCAACCCGATCGCTAGAACCCATGTATATCTGCGGAACTAAGCCCCGAGCTCGACCAGCCCCGAATACCAACGCCCCGACGATCGCGGGGACCACTGCACGGGTGGAGGTACATAACTAGATCGCCGAGGCGGTCCGCCTCGAAAGTTACCAAAGGACCTGGCATTGCTCGCCTCTTCTCGCCGATCTTGGTCATTCCGTCGACCTCTCCGTGACTAAAATCCTAGTGCATGAGCATGCATGCTGGCAATGTCCATGCCCGCCAAGAGCTACACCCGCATAAGCCTCGCCAAGTAATCATCCACCGGTGGCGTGGCGTGTACTCGCCCTCCATATCACTACCACAAGCACATACCGAGCTAATGAGTCGAACTCACATTGTACTTCTAACCGCCCGCCCGCCCCGCTCAACGCCAAAAATTGCCGCCCGAGCCTCTCATCCGCGGGGCAAGAAATGTGCAAGAAAATCCTTGAGAACTCGTCCCATACGGTACGGGAGTGCATGCTCTTCCCGACAACTCCCACGAATCAAACGATCAATCGCAGATCACGCACTGATGCGAACCAATACCACCGACTGCGCCCGAGACTCGATCACTCTACGATCCGTAGTCGGATAAACTCCCGAGGTCATCTCGCCTCGATCCATAGAACATCGCGGCTACAACTCGTAAAGTCACGATCCTCAAACTGCTCGCCGGGGTGAACTACGGTGCTACTGGGCCGGAACTGCATCTAGCCTATCCTCATATTCGCCATGACCGCCAAGAATCGCCATCTCCTTGTACCCCATCTCATCCGCTTCCAGCCGGGACCGAGGCTCGTATCAGAGTCTCGGCAGCCACCGCGCTCTAAACTCACTGGTGCCGGGCGGCGTCGCGAACTCCCCGCTTGGCACTGCCTCGTGCATCGACCGCTCGCGCTCGCACTCTCGTATCTCACTAATGACTCCTTCGATCGCTTTGCCCATTCGGGCTCGGTTTTACGCGGGCATAATCGTAAAGGAAAGGAATACGCGGAGGGTCCAACTTATCACACATCTCTGTGGCACGATCTCGTAATGTGAAGAATGGAAACCAATCCTAAATGTCCTATAGCCTCCTCGATTATAGATGTGGTGCACAACACACCGATAATCAAGACTCTACTAGACACGGTGCAGAGACACTTTCCGAGGATTAATCGCTCGATACCACTTTTTCACGACCAACCCGGCCCGTGGATCGTGCCTTACCCCGGCACCCTAGTGATACAACATCGTAGAAAATCAGCGGAAATAAAACATGAACATGAATTAAGAGACAAGATAAATAAACAAAGCCAACCAAAATAAATTGCCTTCATCATAAATACATAAATACCCGACGCTTATCCTTTTTACAAACCCCGCCACAACAAGGCATGCACTTTAAGATTTTTACAACAACTATGACGGACAGGGCCCCGCCATACCCCGAATGTATAAGAATCTGCACTGTGGTAACATACCAAAATATAAGCCTCCGAAGAAAATGGCTTCCGACACGAATCGTGATCCTATGAGCGAGGATCCACCACCGATGTATTTCAACATGCGGCATGAACGCAGCCCCGGCGAGGTCAAGACAACAGTACCAAGTATGTGAAATCAGAAAAGATCAGAAATGAAATCATAATAGTCTATATAAAGCGGAGACATGTATGATAACCGATGAAATACGTGTCTCGCCATCTCGCGACTCGTAAAATCGTGAAATACGTGACTCGCCATCTCGGGACTCGTAAAATCGATGAAATACGTGACCGCCCATCTCGCGACTCGTAAAATCGGATGAAATACGTGACTCGCCATCTCGCGACTCGGTAAAATCGATGAAATACGTGACCGCCCATCTCGTGGACCTTGTAAAATCGGATGAAATACGCGACTCGCCATCTCGTGGACCTTGTAAAATCGATGAATACGCGACCACGCCATCTCGTGGGACTCGGTGTATAATCGTTCATAACAAATCAACCGGCCCTCCCTCGAGAGATGCGGGGGTACATAAATACAACAAAGGCTATCACAACAAGCATAGGCAGTTTCACAACAACAAGCATAGGCAAGCTTCACAACAACAAGCATAGGCAAGCTTCACAACAACAAGCATAGGCAAGTTATACACAACTCAAAGTACTTTCATTTAATGCCAAAGTCTGGGTTTTAACCCTAAAGTACTACGTACGTTAAATTCCTTTTAAAGATCCATTTCTTTTACGAAGGTCACCCGATACCCGTAGTATAAAATAGAGTGACTAACATTGTTAGTAAACCAAAATGCTTTCCTTTGTAAAATCAAGTAACAACCTTATTTTCCAAACGTTCAAGTTTGCCTAATTTCAAATGCTCAAGTTTCTCATTTTAGAAAAGGTTTCGTAGTTCATAGTTTTAAATCCTTTAAAACATAATTCTCCTTTAAACGTTTTGAGAAACATATGTCTTATATGTGAGTAGGTTATTCTTGTTTATAATCAATCTTATTAAGCAGCCATGATCTAGGAAATGTAATATCATTTTGTCTTATCTTAGCTTCTATGCAGATGGAAGTTTCTACTGGTTTTAATACCATACTTCATTATTCAATACATTTTCCTTTATTAACGCTGCAGTGGTTTGTCGATACTCATTCTGATTTCCAAAATCAATAAAACATTATTCCTTTTAAAACCCAGTACTCATTACTCACGAATGAGGTTTCACACCTTTAACAAAATTCATATCAATACCATTAAGTCAAGTCTCTTATCTTTTAAAAAAAATCAGTAAACCATTCTTTTTATCACTCTTAAGACGTTATACCTAACTTCCCATAAAGCTAGTACAACTCTTATGTTTTCAAAGCCAAGTATTACTTTTCTTTCAAAAAGGTCTTTTTGAAACACTTCAAGTTCTTTATTACTACACATCAAATCCGTTATAAGTCAAATCAGTTACCCTTTGAAACCACAAAGCATTTTCTTACCTACATAAAACTGTTATAACCAACTTCCCATAAAGCCGTTATAACACTTTATGTTTCAAACCAATCAAATACATTAAACACATGTACGTCTACCGTACTACATAGTTATACACATATCATGCTAGAACAGATAGGAAGAGGTTCACATACCTCGCGACGATTATCGACTAATAGCAAAGTGATCCAAGTACCTCAAACCGCTGGCCACTCCTTAAGCCAAGTAGATCACGCCATACACAAGATTTCAACCTATAGAGGCCACAAGGCGCCTATTAACAACCTAGATCTCAATGTAGAATATTCTACGTAAAATTCGCAAAGACTCTCCCCGCAACAGCGTAAATCTCTCCTCTATCGAGGCCGGCTACTAAGCCAACCGGGGTTTGCAGACGCCTAACCGGGCGTGTACAATTCTACTCACGTAATCTACACAAGTTCATCTGAATACACCCTATGTAATTACAGTTCAGTTCTCTTCTTTAAATTCAGGCTTAAGTCGCAAGACATTGCCGCACAACTATGTTCAATTCTATATATAGTATACTTAACTATATATTCCTACAACATGTGATTTCCAATTACCACAGAAGGTTAAGAATGTTTACCTCGATAAGCCCAAAATTATCCGAGTTTATATGTCGATCCTGAGCAAGGTTTAGCTCCTACTCCGTGCGCTCCGACCCGCTCCAACCAACCCTTAGAAGTTCTAACCAACTTCTACTAATAACTTCAACTACGGGTGAAGATTTACTTAGGGTTTTGTTTTTGTGACTGAGGGAAGTATAATAGTATTTTCTGGGCTTTTGTAAAAGTGTAACCTTGGGAATACTACAAGGTATTTGGGCATTATAACATACTAGGAGAGTATTTCTATACCACAAAAAGGGGGGTATTTTACGAAAACAACTAGGCTAGTGGTACCCACCTAACCACTACAAAGGAGGGGGAAGCTCTCACAAAGGGCCTTCTCAAAGGGGAGGGCTTTTGGACGAGATCAAACAAGAGGGAGGGAGTATTTGAGACTTAGAAAGATTGCTCAAGTTTTTGGATGAAGAAAGTCTTCAACTTAGAGGGGTATTTATAGGTCAAGTAAAGGCCAACCAATGGCCAAGATGAAGACAAGTGTGGTGCAAGTGTAGGGCTAGATTTCAACCATGTGGACCTTATCCATCTACAAGACCAACTTGCACAAATATCCTACCTAACCAAAGGCACAAAAACGTGCCCTTGACTTGCCCTTGCCGTCCACTTGCTCCCAATGTGAGGTGACACATGTCACCCTCCCGCTGGTCCAAAATGTTTCGTCTCTCTAAAAATCCACAAAAATTAAAAATGCCATAGCCGAATTTTCCCTACGAAAGTCGTGGAAACGCTTCGTCGAAAACGACTCCTATCGGGTGTTGTGTACAAATTTCGAAACTTGCCTAACTTAAGGCTCAAATTATTATACGATGCCCTCACGCATATACTGGAAATACGGTATACCGTAACCACCGTACGATCGGGCCGAACCGAATTGCCGTGATCCAAATTTATCCTCATGTTCGCCACGATCTCGCCAATAGTCAAGTTATCTCTCAGACCTAACTCTCCGCCCAGCCGTGGGACGAGGCGGTACCGTGGTTCGCTGGGGCCGACGGCGCCATGGAACTCCCCGTCCGAGGTATCGCCTCGGTAAGAATCGGCCTGTGCCTCAGAATCCTCGATGTCCTACTAGCGCTCTCTACGCTTGCCTGTCTGGGCCCGGTTGCCTTACGGAGGCATAATCATTACGAAAGGAATACGTTAGAGGGGTCCAACTTATAACACAGCTCTAAGGCACGATCTCAGAGTGAGAAGAATGGAAACCAATCCTAAATATCCTATAGCCTCCTGATTATTGGTGTGGTGCACAACACACCGATAATCGTGACTTACTAGATACGGCTCAGACACTTTACGAGGATTAATCGCTCGATACCACTTTTGTCACGACTGCCCGGCTCGTGGATCGTGCCTACCCGCACCCAAGTAGTCATACATCGAGTAATCGAATATAAAAACAATACATGAAACAGTTGTAAAATGAGACACAGTTTTATGTGAGAAAATGTCGCCTTTCGGCATATATATATAAACATAGTTTTGCAGTTACATCCCAACTGTACAATAGGACTACAGACCTCATGAGGTATGCGTCCTATTAGGCGTGTAATCCCCTTTTGTTATCTATATTGTTGAGCCTTAAATGTGTCATGTTTGATTATTGAATTCGGGCCTTGAAAAAGGTGGAAAAGTACGTAGAAATAAAGGAAGTGATGTCCGTTTTTTCATAGAATTTAGTGACTTTACACTTAAAATATTCTACGTTTGAAGCTAGAGGTTAATAGACGTATTATGGTCATTATAGGTTGACATACTACGTACGGCGTATTGGACTTAGCAAGTGGATTGAACCGAAGAGGTATGTGGAACTTTCCTATCTCTTGAGCATAAGTAGTTGTAAATATATAGTACGGTAGACGTACGAGATTTTGATGAATCTAGTTTCATTTGATATCCTTGACTTGTTTTAAGAATGTCCAAGTTGGTTGAGTTAGGGAATTAACTCACTTGTTTTAAAGATTAAGGATATCTTAGTTTCTAAAGATAAGAGACTTGAAGTATTTTGAAAGTATATGCTACTTGGTTTTTGGAAAGTTTAAGTCTTTTGGTTATAAAGAAGAATGTAAGTGTCTAAAGCATAAAGTTAGTATAACGGCTTTATGGGAAGTTGGTTATAATAGATTTATGGAAAGTTGAAAGAATGGTTTACTCTAGTGATATAAATAAGGATAAATGACTTGAAATGCAGAAAGGCAAATTTATTTAAAGGCATCAATTGCTTAAAGTTTTAAAGTAAAAAGTCACTTGATTTAGGAGCCTATAAATGTATTTCTAAAAGGTATTGTGACTTGTCTTGAAAAGTACATATGACTTGATACTACGGTTATTAGTATCTTGGAGTTTTATATGAAAAAAAGTCATTTTAAAAGAATAGAAGTACGTAGTACTTTGGGTCAAATTCCCGAATTTTATAATGACATGTTAGTGCCTTAAGTAAACTAAAATGAGAGTGTATATAACAAAGCTAATAAGAAGTTAGGGGATTTCTTAACTTGCTTATGTTATGTATGATAAGCCGGTAGTGCTTATGTTACGTATGATAGCCGGTTGTGCTAGGTTATGTTATTCTTGCGGGGTAAACCCCCGGATTACTACTTATTCTATGGATTTGCTACCCATGATGCGAGTGCGGCGTTTGTACTCATTGCGGGGCCACCGGGCCCATGCGGGTGAAATAGTCCTATTCGGGTGAAATAGTCCTATGCGGGTGAAATAGTCTCATGCGAGGTGGATGACCTCATTGCGGGTCCACAGGACCTATGCGGGTGAAATAGTCCCAGGAGTAGGATTGCTTAATGATACTACGAGCGGGTGGCCCTACTTTGATCATAAGCCTCCTATTTTTATGCAGTAAAGTATATACTTGTTTACTCTCATTGTTAGTAAGGCACAATGTACTGTTATTTGAGTTATCATACATGTCTCCAGCTTTGTTTTTAGACTTTATGATTTCATTTCAGTTTTACATACTTGGTACATCTGTTGTACTGACCACCTTTCCTCGGGGGCTGCGTTCATGCTACAGGTAGGGGTAAACAGGTGGTGGATCCTCATTCTTAGGATCACTGATCAGTTGTCAGAAGCTCCATTTCTCCGGAGGCTTGTCTTTTGGTACGGTTTCCCTGATGTTGTAGATTTATGTACATTCAGGGGTATGGCGGGGCCCTGTCCCACCACAGTTGTTATTCTTAGAGGTCTGTAGTCATATTTGTGGATTGGGTTGTAAGAACAGAGATGTACTGTTTTATTTTTGGATTATGTATATTTTATGGAAGGTGGCCTTATCGGCTAGCCTGTTGATATTTAATGTCTAAGTATTTTTATGAGTTATATATGTTCCACTGCTATTCTCTGATGTATACCGGAAAGGGGTGCCCAGGTAGGGCACCAGTCACGGATCCGGGGTCGGGTCGTGACAAAAGTGGTATCAGAGTAGTTAGTCCTCGGAAAGTGTCTACAGACTGATCGGTGTATTTTATATACACTTTTTGAGTCATTTTTAGTGAGTCTTTTGTCCCTTTTTGTACAAATACGTGTCGTCTTAGGATAGATTTTCTTTCTTTTGAGTCAAATTGGTTAAAATGGCTCTTTGGCGGAAAAGGAGCGAAAAGAGGGAAAAAACGGAGGTTCCAGAGCTTAAAATACGAGAAAGTGGCGAACCAGGCAGAGACACCGTGCAGCCATGAGCCTCCACCAGGCAGGGCGCCCCGGCGCCCAATATCCAGAGGCCTTCAGAAGTTCCAGCGCGCGCCTGCATGCCAGAGCCGCAGCCGCGCGCCATCATCGAGAGCTTGAACTTCCAGGCGCGGCAAGAGCAGGCCGCGGCGCCGACGCGGGAAAAATCATGTCTTTGACGATTTTATGGGTCAGGCCTGAAGGAAAACCTTAAGGGCGGTTTTGAAGCTATAAAAAGAGAACCCTAGGCAGTTTGTAAGGGTTCATTTTCTTGCACAAACACAACACATCTTGGAGCTCAAGATTGGAGACCATTCTATTGTAATATTCTTTCTTTCTTTTACTTTATTTCAGTTTTTATGTTGGATATTGAATTAGTTCTTGTCATGTCAATGGCTAGGAACTAATTCTAATATAGGGCTTTTCATGTCAATTCACTTGAACCTTATTTTATGAGTTAATGCATGTTTATGGTTGTTCTTCTTATTGTTGAGATTTATTCCAATAATGTTTTGAATGCTTGGTAATTACTTGATCACTAATTATCATTATTTATATGATTTCTAATCAAACTTTGAAAGAAGGAGGTTGTGACTATGCTGTAGTTGGGTAATCATAGGTCGAATTGGGGATGAAAATACCTCAATTACTTGTGTAGCATTAACGGGGGTTTAAATACCTAGATTACTTGCGTAAACGTTAACATGGTTTTTGTTCTTAATCCTCCTATAGAGTCATCCTTATCACCGAAAGGTAGAAAGGAGCGCACTGGGTTGAGTGTTTATATAGCCTTAACGGAGTATAAAGCAGTTAGTAAACTCGCTATCTCCAAAAGAAGAAGAACCATAATTTATTGCATTAATGAGTAATATAAGCGGATAGTTGAGGCGACTTGGAAGCCCTATTTCCATCACTACTGAAGTAAACACATAGTTAATTAGTCTTTATAATTATTAGTCATAATCAACAACTCAAATATCGGTTACCAAATAGATAACAAATGATAGATAATTGGTACTTGAGCACAAATCCCTGAGGACGATAACTCGGTCTTCAAGACTATATTACTTGAGTCGACAACGTGCACTTGCGTTAAAGTGTGTGCATTAAATCACGCATTAAGTTTTTGGCGCCGTTGCCGGGGATTAGGCATAGTTCAATATCAATTTTATCTATTCTTAATTTCTAATTTGGTTTTATTTCTATTTTTATTTATGTTTTTATTTGTTTTTAATTTTTTTTTGTGAAAACAAGTGTGCCGTGATCCGTTGTTGGTTTTGTTTCATCTCAGGGATCCTGAAGACATGGATTACTACTGTCAATATGATAAAGCTCCAACCCCACGGGAAGAGAGGGAGGAGTTACGAGCAGCCATACTCAGTTTTACTAGGTATCAAACTCAGTTTATGGACGAAACGAGAATGGTCATGAAGAAGTTGGAAACGCAAATAGGACAACTCGCGATCACGTTGAACAGCGAAATGCAAGAAAAGCAATCTGCACATGTAGGAGGAAATATGGAAGCACAATGTCAGGCAATTGACCTGAAGAATGCCGAATCAGTGGAGATGGAAAGTTCGCAGCAGCAGCGGCCAGGCGGCGCTATGAGCGCGGTCGTGGCGCCTAACCCGTGGTTTAAAAGTTAGTAGAAGTCAGAGTGAATGCACCCCAGGTGAAGATACCATATCCCCAGAGGCTAAAAACATGTTCTCTTGACAAGCAATTCTCTAAATTTGTGGAAATTCTCAAACAATTGCAACTCAATATCCCATTTGCTGAAGCATTAGAGCAGATGCCGAGCTATGTAAAGTTCATGAAGGATATTCTTAGCAAAAAGAGGAGGATAGAGGACTACAAACAGTGGTGTTGATCAAGAATGTAGTGTCATCCTACAGTGAAAACTACCTCAGAAATTACAAGATCCATGGAGCTTCACCATCCCATGCACCATTGGAAAGTTTGAATGTCAGAAAGCATTGTGCGATCTGGGGACATGCATAAATCTGATGCCTTATCTAGTTTTCTGCAAACTTGGAATGGGAGAAGTCAAACCTACAAACATCACCTGCGTTAGTCGACTCTCCATAGTTTATCCTATGAGTCATCAAGATGTATTGGTGAAGGTGGACAAGTTCATCTTTCCCGCTGATTTCGTTATCTTAGACATAAAAGATAACGACATAATCCCCATCATACTCGGCAGACCCTTCTTAGCCACAGGACAGACTCTCATCGATGTTCACAAAGGTGAGTTGAAGTTTCGGGTAGATGAAGAAGAGGTAATTTTTAATGTTTTTCGGGCAGCAACTTTTCCAGATGTCAATGATAACTGCTCAGCCATTGATATTATCGAAGATGCAGTGTCAGCCAAAGGGTTCAGACATGATGATACGCTTGAAAAAGTACTGACCAAATGGGATGATAATAGTGGAAACGACCCAGGGCTGATGGAGTATGCAAATTGGATGAATGCTTATGAGAAATGGGATAAGAGGAGGTATGAAGAGCTTGGGCAGATGCCATAAAGATCAATACCATCCACAGAGAAGGCTCCAGAGTTAGAGTTAAAAATCCTACCCAATCATTTACAATACCAATATCTAGGTGAAGATAAAACTTTACCAGTGATCATTTCACGCCACCTATCCACAGCAGAGACTGATAAACTGCTGAGAGTGCTGAGGGATCACAAGCGTGCCATTGGATGGACATTAGCAGACATAAAGGGGATAAGTCCGTCAACAGTAATGCATAAGATTCTTCTAGATGAGGAGAGCAGACCAACCATCGAGGCACAAAGGCGACTAAACCCAAACATGAAAAAGGTAGTCAGAAAGGAAATCCTGAAATGGCTCGATGCAGGAGTAATTTACCCTATATCCGACAAATGCACGGGTCACCCAGACAAGTGGTGCCCAAAAGGGTGGAATAACAGTGGTGACCTACGAGAGGAACGAACTCATTCCCTCTAGAACAGTCACTGGTTGGAGAATCTGCCTTGACTATCACAAGTTGATCAAGGCAACCAGAAAAGACCACTTCCCGCTGCCATTTCTAGATCGATGTTGGATAGACTCGCAGGCACAACTACTACGCTTTTTGGATGAGTACTGTGGTATCACCAGATTGCAATAGCGCGTAAGATCGTGAAAAGACGACATTCACTTGTCCTTTTGGTACATTTGCATTCAGAAGGATGCCATTCGGACTTTGCAATGCACCTGCAACCTTTCAGAGGTGTATGATGGAAATTTTCTCAGACATGGTGGAGAGGACTATAGAGATCTTTATGGATGATTTTTCGGTCTTTGGAGCATCGTTCGATGAATGTTTGAGGCACTTAGAAGCAGTGTTAAGCCGATGTGAATAATCTAACCTTGTGCTAAACTGGGAGAAGTGTCATTTCATGGTAACAGAAGAGATTGTCCTGGGACATAAAATATCAAACCAAGGTATTGAGGTAGACAAAGCAAAGATTTCAGTAATCGAAAATCTCCCACCACCAGTATCAACAAAAGGAGTCATAAGTTTCCTTGGGCATGCGGGTTTCTATAGAAGATTCATCAAGGATTTTTCAAAGGTTTCAAAACCCCTTTTCACCTTGCTAATGACGGGGGTTGCTTTTGACTTCAATAAGGAATGCTTGTCCGCATTTAAGACACTCAAGGAGAAGCTTATTTCAGCACTCATAGTCATTGCACCAAACTGGGAGCTCCCATTTGAAGTAATGTGTGATGCAAGCAATTATGCAGTAGGAGCAGTGCTTGGATAGAGAATCAACAAGGTATTTAGATCCATTTACTATGCTAGTAAAACTCTAAATGACGCACAGTTAAATTACGCGACTACATAAAAGGAATTACTAGCAATAGTATATGCATTTGAGAAATTCAGGCCATACTTGATTGGAAATAAGGTGATAGTATACACTGACCATTCTGCCATAAAGTACTTGATGACAAAGAAGGATGCAAAACCTCGCCTCATTCGATGGGTCTTGCTACTATAAGAATTCGACGTGGAAATTCGTGACAAGAAAGGGACAGAGAATTCAGTTGCAGACCACTTGTCAAGACTGGAGAACACAGAGAGCCAGAACACCAAGGATGTGCAAATAAATGATCACTTTCCAGACGAGCAACTGTTTCAAGTAAGTGCAAATTTTAATTTACCTTGGTACGTTGATTTTGTTAATTTTCTTGCAGCTAAGGTAATACCCTGCACTGACAAGACAAAGAAGTGAAGAGGTTTTACTCCGAAGTAAAAAACTACTATTGGGAGGAGCCTATGTTATACAAACACTGTGCCGATCAAGTCATCAGGCGATGTATACCAGAGGTGGAGATGCACCAGGTCCTCACTCATTGCCACACCATATCATGTGGTGGACACTTTGGGGCATCAAGAACAGCGGAAAAGGTACGCGAAACGTTCTATCGCCAACACTTTTAAGGATTCCCATGCCTTTGTGAAGAGATGTGATAGTTGTCGAGAACAGGAACATTTCAAGACGAAACGAAATGCCTTCGCAAGGATATTGGAAGTGGAACTATTTGATGTGTGGGGAATCGATTTCATGGGTCCATTCCCGCCGTCCTTTGGAAATCAATATATCCTTCTGGCAGTGGACTATGTGTCCAAATGGGTAGAAGCAGTAGCCACAAAAGAAAACGATAGCAAGACTGTTCAAAGATTCCTTCAAAAGAATATTTTCACAAGGTTCTAAGACTCTGCGCCATCATCGCGATTTAAGGAAGTCACTTTTGCAACAAGCAACGAATTCATTACTTTCCAGATGAAGTCTACCATCAAGACCACAACCGCCTACCACCTCGCCGAATGGGCAAGGTAAGTGTCAAATAGGGAAGTGAAGAGAATACAAGAAAATACGGTGAATGGCTCAAGGAAGGATTGGTCTATCAAACTGGATGACACACTGTGGGCATACAGAACAACATTCAAAACACCAATAGAAATGTCACCATATAAGTTAGTTTTTGGTAAGGCATGTCACTTTCCAGTAGAGTTGGAACATAGAGCGTATTGGGCGATGAGGAAGCTTAACATGGATGCCAAAGCAGCAGGGCAGAAGAGGCTACTACAGCTGAGCGAGTTAGATGAATTCAGGCACAACGCTTATGAGAATGCAAAGATCTACAAGGAACGGACGAAAGTATGGCACGACAAGAGGTTGATACCAAAAGACCTCCAAGAAGGACAACAAGTGCTTTTATTCAACTCAAGGTTAAAATTGTTTCCAGGAAAGTTAAAATTGCGTTGACTGACTGCATACTGCGGTAAAGAGTATTCCCATATGGTGCAGTTGAAATGAAAGGGAGAGGGGGAGCCTCATTCAAGGTAAACGGACAGAGGTTAAAACCATATTTGATCAATGAAATGGAATATATGAACTTAGTAACCTCTCTCACCCTAGAATGATAATGAACTTGCGTCCGGCTAAAAGACGTAAAAGACAGTGCTACTTGGGAGGCAACCCAAGGTATTTCAATTTATTTACTTTAATGCAATTAATCTTTACTTAGAACAGTCTCACGGAGGTAGTGCTATGTGTTGTGAGGACAGGTGCAAGGCCAAGAACTTAGAGGGCGAAAACTGAAGATAAGCCACGGATTTCCAGAAAATCGGCAGAGCGCCCGCGCCTGAGGTGGCATGCGCGCCAAAAGATCGAAGAAGTCCAGTTTGAGCCGCGCGCCCATTTGCGTGTCATGTGCCACAACGGAAAAATCCAAATTTTTGGACAACGCCCTAATCCGACGACCCTTTCTCCAAATCAAAAATCCTGAGCCCCTCTCCTCTCACGGGATTCAATGCACTATCCACCGCCACCGCCGCCGCCATCATTTTAAACCAAGTTTGTAAGTGTCGTGTCTCTTTTATTGTATTTGAGTCTTGCACACATTGGGGACAATGTGTGATTTAAGTTTGGGGGGGTGTCTTATTGTTATAGTATGTTTGAGTCTTTTTGATTTATTTTGTGTATTTTTGAGTCATAAATTTTTTTCTTTTTGAGTCATAATTGTCTGTCAAAGATCATGCATGATGTAGTTACTAGAAACACCTAGTGAAGTAAGGTGGAATAATGTAATGGAATTAGAAGCAACTATCTAAACACTTAGGTTAGATATGCCAAAAACTCATAAAATCTGTCTATTTGAAATTTCTTGCTTGAATTGTGCATGATAAATGATTAAAACCTATGTGTTATGATTGCTTGCTATTTGAGGCGAAATAGTTAGGATGTGCATATTAGGGAGATGATTCAGGCGTTTCTTTGTTAGCCAATTCTTACCACTCTTTTCTATCCCTGACATTAAAAATATCCCTAGTCAGCCCCGTTGAGCCTAAAAATGAAACTTTTTCTTTGACACCCTATATTTCTATACTTGTGCCATAAGTAAAAATGTGAAATAGTTGGAATAGAATGGGTTAAAAAAGAGACAAAAAGAGCAAACAAGATTGATGCACCCCAGTAAAAAAGTAATAAGAAGTAGGCAAAAGCCTAAGTTTGGGGGTGCTTGTTATTATGATACACTTCACGCTCTCAAAACAAAAGAGGGGAAACATAGATTTAAAGTGAAGAAAAGAAATCAAAAGAGAAGGGAAACATTGAAAAGCTAAAGAGCTTATGGTACACGAAATGAGCGTAAATGTCTATTTTTACCTACCTATGCCTAAGCCTACATTACAACCCTGAAAAGTCCTGAAGATCTCTTATATGCATATCCATGATTAGTGGAGAATAACAAGTAAAAATGTCATAGGATTGTTGAAATTAACATGCATGATTCAGTATTTTGACCTCCATTAAGCATGATAAAAATGAGTTTGCGAAATATCTAGTTTAATGTGTTTAGAATGCTAAAATTTCATGCTATATGTTCCTGCATATTATTCTGCTAATCTTCATGTTTTTCTAAGTAACACTAATGCAGCAAAGTGATCAATGTCATTTAGTCTTTTATTTTTCTTCTCCTTTGGGTCTGTATTTCTTTCTTTTTATCTTTGCTCGAGGGCGAGCAAATGTTAAGTTTGGGGGTATTTGATCGGTGTATTTTATATACACTTTTTGAGTCGTTTTTAGTGAGTCTTTTGTCCCTTTTTGTACAAATACGTGTCTTCTTAGGATAATTTTTCTTTCTTTTGAGTCAAATTGGTTAAAATGACTCTTTGGCGGAAAAGGAGCGAAAAGAGGGCAAAACGGAGGTTCCAGAGCTTAAAATACGAGAAAGTGGCGAACCAGGCAGAGACACCGTTGCAGCGCCGCGACGCCCAAATATCAGGCTGCCCGCCGCCTAATATCCAGAGGCCTTCGAGTTCCAGCACATGGCGCTGCAGCCAGAGGCAGCCGCGGCGCCTCATCATCAGAGAGCTTCAGAACTTCCGGCGCCAGTAGAAGGGTCGCGGCGCCGACGCGGGAAAAATTAGGTCTTTGACGATTTTATGGGCCAGGCCTGAAGGAAAACCTTAAGGGCGGTTTTGAAGCTATAAAAAGAGAACCCTAGGCAGTTTGTAAGGGTTCCTTTTCTTGCACAAACACAACACATCTTGGAGCTCAAGATTGAAGACCATTCTATTGTAATTTTCTTTCTTTCTTTTATTTTATTTCAGTTTTTATGTTGGATATTGAATTAGTTCTTGTCATGTCAATGGATAGGAACTAATTCTAATATAGGGCTTTCCATGTCAATTCACTTGAACCTTATTTTATGAGTTAATGCATGTTTATGGTTGTTCTTCTTATTGTTGAGATTTATTCCAATAATGTTTTGAATGCTTGGTAATTACTTGATCACTAATTATCATTATTTATATGATTTCTAATCAAACTTCGAAAGGATGAGGTTGTGACTATGCTGTAGTTGGGTAATCATAGGTCGAATTGGGGATGAAAATACCTCAATTACTTGTGTAGCGTTAACGGGGGTTTAAATACCTAGATTACTTGCGTAAACGTTAACATGGTTTTTGTTCTTAATCCTCCTATAGAGTCATCCTTATTACCGAAAGGTAGAAATGAACGCTACTGGGGTTGAGTGTTTATATAGACTTAACGGGAGTATAAAACGGATTAGTAAACCTGCTATCTCCAAAAGAAGAAGAACCATAATTTATTGCATTAATGAGTAATATAAGCGGATAGTTGAGGCGACTTGGAAGCCCTATTTCCATCACTACTGAAGTAAACACATAGTTAATTAGTCTTTATAATTATTAGTCATAATCAACAACTCAAATATCGGTTACCAAATAGATAACAAAGGATAGATAATTGGTACTTGAGCACTAATCCCTGAGGACGATAACTCGGTCTTCAAGACTATATTACTTGAGTCGACAACGTGCACTTGCGTTAAAGTGTGTGCATTAAATCGCGCATCACAGACCGTGTCTAGTAGAGTCTTGATTATCGATGTGTTGTGCACCACATCTATAATCAGGAGGCTGCTGGACATTTAGGATTGGTTTCCATTCTTCTCTCTCTGAGATCGTGCAGTAGAGCTGTCTTATTAGGTTGAATCCTCGCTGACCTATTCTTATGTATCAGTTATGCCTCCACGGAAGGCGACCAGGGCCCAGAAGGTTAAGGCAGAGCAGGAGCTGCTAGTGGTACGCAGAGGGTTACTAGGACTCGTGCCCGCATCGCCTCGAGGTTGTGGCGGTCGGCGAGTTCAGCCACGCCGCAGACAGAGGAGCCGAGAGCGACCGTAGCTCCAGAGGTTCCGATACATGAGTCTCCAGTTCCGCAGCCAGGGGCAGAGTATAGAGATTACGGAGAGTATATCAGGTTATTGACTAGCATAGTGGCAGGGCAGCGCCGACAGGAGCAGGTAGCTAACCCTAGAGCCCACATTTTGAGTATTCGGGATTTTTTGGGTTGCAATCCACCCGAGTTCTATGGTTCGAGATCTGAGGAGGATCCTCAGGAGTTTATTCGGCAGTTACAGCGGACTATGCAGGTGTTTAGGGCCTCGGAGACAGAGTCAGTTGTGTTAGCTTCTTACCGGTTACGCGATATTGCGTTGAACTGGTTTGAGTCATGGGAGTTGTCTAGAGGTGTGGATTCTATTCCATCTATTTGGGATAAGTTCATAGAGGCCTTCCTTGATCACTTTTTTCCTCCTGAGATGAGGAGAGCCCGCGTAGATAGATTCTTGACATTGAGACAGAATGAGAGGACTATCAGAGAGTACAACCTGGAGTTTGACTCATTGGCCAGGTATGCACTCACCATTGTGGCTGACATGGCAGACTGAGTTCATCGCTATGTGATGGGGCTAGACCGTTATATGATTACTGCATGCCTGGGAGTGGCCCTTCAGCCAGGTATGGATATTTCCAGGATGCAGGCTTATGCACAGGGGATAGAGGACAGAGAGAGAGAGGATCAGCCAGACTCGCCACCAAGAGGCCGTGACAACAGGTTTCAGGTAATTTTCGAGGCGAACAGCCTCAAGAAGCCAGTCCACATTTCAGCCGGCATAAAGTGCTCCTTCTCGGTTTTCTGGTAGGAGGTTTGATCGGTCAGGTTATTCAGGGGCAAGTTAGGGCTCTAGGACTTCGGGTTTGTAGAGGAACCGGGGTTCCATTCAGATGAGGCCACCTTTACCTCGGTGTGCTCGATGTGGTGATTCCTATCGTGGGGGGTGTCGTATTTTTCCAGGAGCTTGTTACTCTTGCGGCCAGCAGGGCCATTTGAAGAGAGATTGTCCGACCAGAGGCAGCATGGGTGGTATGGTTCAGCCGACAGGGTCAGTTGTTGGGTCTTCTTCTTCTGTGGTTATGCGCCCCGGAGGGCAGGGTGTTCACGGACCGACAGGCCGCGGCAGAGGTCGTGGTGGAGGCCCTAGTTCTAGCGGTCCACAGAACCACATATATTCCTTAGCCAGCCGGCAGGATCAGGAGGCTTCCCCGGATGTCGTCACAGGTACATTATTGATTTCATGCTGTGACGTTTATGCTTTGATAGATCCAGGTTCTACCTTGTCCTATGTGTCACCTCTTATTTCTGGTAGAATAGGGATAGAGCCGGTGTCGATAGAACCTTTTTGAGGTAGCTACGCCAGTGGGTGATTCGGTGTTAGCTGAGCGGGTGTACAAAGATTGCCCGGTATTTATATACAGTCGTCAGACCCTAGCAGACTTGATAGAGTTGTAGATGACAAATTTTGACGTCATTATGGGTATGGACTGGTTGGCTTCTTGTTATGCCAACGTTGACTGTAGAGACAGTTGTCCGATTCCGCTTTCTGGTGAAAGCGTTATCGAGTGGAAGCGGCAATACAGCCGCCTTCCACTCGATAACTGGCTCACCAGGAAACTGGAATCGGACCAACCTGTCTCTACAGTCAACGTTGGCATAACAAGGTAACCATCAAGAATAGATACCCCATCCCCAGTATTGATGATTTGTTTGACCAGTTGCAGGGTGCGAGGTGTTTTTCCAAGATAGACCTGCGGTCTGGTTATCATCAGGTGTGAGTTAGAGAGGCAGATATCCCAAAGACTGCATTCAGGACCCGATATGGGCACTATGAGTTCAGGGTGATGTCTTTCGGTTTGACCAACGCTCCAGCGGTATTTATGGATTTGATGAACCGGGTGTTCAAGCCATTCTTGGATAGGTTTGTTATAGTATTCATTGATGACATCCTGGTTTATTAGCGCACAGAGCAGGAGCATGCAGATCACTTGAGGATGGTACTTGGGGTCTTCCGAAGCCGGCAGTTGTTTTCCAAGTTCTCCAAGTGTGAGTTTTGGTTGGCCTCTGTTATACCCCGTATTTCCAGAGTATGTACGTAAGGGAATACGTACAAAAAGTTTAGCCTTAAAGTTTAGGCTTGGACGATTTTTTGGGCACAACTCACAAAACGAATAGTTTTCCGACGAAACGTTTCCACAGCTTTCGTAGGGTAAATTCCGGCTATGCCATTTCTAATTTTTGCGGATTTTTCCGAGAGACGAAACATTTTGGACCAACGGGAGGACGACACTTGGCACCCTCCAATTGGTGGACTTCAAATCGTCCATTTGGACGAATTGGCTAGCATTGGCACGTTTTTTGTGCCTTGTGCACAAGTCAAGGAGTTGGTAGGATATTTGTGTATAGTTAATCCTCACCCTACACTTGCCTTGCACTTGTCTAAATCTTGGCCGTTGGTTGGCCACTTCTTGACCTATAAATACCCCCCTTAAGTTGAAGAGTTCTTCATCCACAAAGCTTTCCAAGTCTTGAAAATCCTCTCCTCTCCCTTTGTAGCCTTTTCGTCCAACACCTCCCCTCCTCAAGGCCCTTAGCCGAATACCCCTCTAGCCTAAGAATTTTGGCCGAGGCCCCCTAGCCTAGCCAAAATCTACCCCTCCCTTGGTAGAAAAGTTGCCTTCTTGTATTGTTATAATGCCCAAAATACCCTAGCCCAAATACCTTAGTACTTAGTAGAAGTTGTGAAGAACTTCTAAGGTTTCTCGAGCATACAACTTGTGAGCAAAACCTCGTCAGCGCGACTTTTCTAGGATATTATTGGGCTTACCGAGGTAACTAATCCTAACCCTCTTGAATTAGAGAATATATATATGTTGTAGTATAAGAATAAGTATAAATACTTAGAAGAATATCACGTATAGAATCGAATCAAGTACTACAAAGAAGGGTTTAAAAGAAGAATAATCAAACTATACTTACATAGGACTGCTTTCACAAAGAGACTTATATAGCTCACCGCAGTAAAGTGCTGCCCAACTTTCCATGTAATCGTGAACCCTCTGCTTAGAATGACCTTCGTGAGTAGTCTTTGATAGATATCTGTGACTATTATAGTCGACTCTCTGCGCGACATATTCAACTCAAGTGGTTTTCACGGTAAGGTATGTGATTCTTCCTAAAGCATGATATTTTACAATATATATAGTACTGTAGACGCATACGTGTTAATTAAAACTACGCAATGTCTTTGACTTAAGCCCGATAATACTTACGAATGCCTCACGCTTAAGCTCGAATAACACTTACTAAGAATGCCTCACGGCTTAAGCCCAATAATAAAGATCTCAAAGCATTTCAAAAGAATCAATCATTTTTAACGGAAGAGAACTAATTGGTTTTTAAATGTGCTTAAGAGTTATACTAGCCTTATGGAAGTTAAGTATAACCACTTAAGATTGATAAAAGAAACACTTTTGCCTATGTGTTTATAATGCACTTATATTGAATTATGAAAAGAATAATAAGATGGTTTGATAAGTAGACATGATATGATGCTATGTGTGTGTCTTGTAACGCTTTGTGAAAAAGAGTATTCTTGTTGTGCTTATGTTGTTTAACGATAAGTCGTTAGGTTAGTGTAGCATCACTCACCTCTTGACATATTACCGGGGTTAAGTCGCCTCCGACGCGGGTAGACTCAGCGATGCAGGACCATGATTCGAGAATACCTCACGCGGGTCCAAGGGACCTATGCGGAGCTACGGGAGTTCCGTGTTAGCGCGGGTTATACCTCATGCGGTCTATGTGGCCATGCGGACGACGAGTCGGGGCGACGCCGAGTAGCTACCGATGCGTGGTTATATACCCTACGCGGCCTATGGATTGGCCTACGCGACTACGGAGTCCAGGATTAGGCTTGCATGGTGATACTACGCAATTGGCTCTGCTGATCATTCGCAGCCTAGAAAAGACCTCGCTACGCTTTACCTATTGCTCTTGTTTGTGATGCGCACTATGTGCGGTTTCGTTGTTTCATACATACTTGCAAAACTGCTTTTAAAATGATATGTTTCATTTAAGTATTTTACGCTTTCATATACTTAGTACCGTTGTATCGACTTCTCGGGCCGCGTTCATGCCGCAGGCGGCAAGGTGTGCTAGATCCACATTCCTAGGATCTCTACGTTGGTGTCGAGCTCCATCCTTTCCCGAGGCTCTACTTTTGGGTACGATCTCCCTGTAGATGGTTTTGTGCGATAGTGGTACGCAGGCCCCGCCCCGCCATAGTTGTATATTTCAGAGGTCTGTAGTCCTGCTGTACAAGATTTCGGATGTAATCGCTAAACCATGTTTTTATATATATGCCGTAAAGGCGATGTTTTCACTTAAACTGTGTCCTATTTTATAAATCATTTACGTCTTGCTTTATATTTCAGACACTCGATGTATGACTACTTGGGTGCCCCGATACACGGCCACCACGCCCTGAATGGGTCGTGACAGCCTCATGGCATTCTTGTGGCACATTATTGGGACCGACGGTGTTCAAAGTTGATACAAAGAAAGATTGAGCGCCAAGTCTTCGCCGAGACCTACTACTCGACGAGTGCGCAACTTCGGGGCTCGCAGTTATTATCGTAGGTTGTGGAGCGCTTTTCTTCGATATCAGACCGTTAACTAGGTCGACTCGTAGCTAAGTTCCAATGACAAAAGCTTGTGAGAAGGGCTTCCGCCATCGAAGGAAAAGTCGACGACGACTCAGCTTCTTACTCTTCCGGCGGTTAGAGGGCTACGTGATTTATCGCGATGCCTCTGCATCGGGCCAGGTGCGATTGATGCAGACGGCAAGGTAATAGCCTATGCTTTCCTACAGCCTACGTAAGCATGAGAGGAACTACCCTACTCACGACTTAGAGTTGCAGCTTATTCATGCCTCAAGATTTGGAGACATTATTTATACTGGGTTCATGGATATTTATACGCACCACAAGAGCCTCTAGTACATCTTCGTGCAGCGGAGCTAAATGTCACGACCAACCTCGCCCGTGATCGTGCCTTACCCCTGCACCCTAGTGATACAACATCGAGAAAACGTGAAATAAAAACTTTAAACATATAAATAGACATGGATCAATATGGAAGAAAACAAAGCCAACCAAAACGGTTGCCTTTTCAAAGATATATATATATATAAACATTTGAACAAGCTATAATTTACAACCCCGCCACAATAAAGCATGCACTTAAGATTTATATTAACAACTATGACGGACAGGCCCCGCCATACCCCGAATGTACAAGGACTTACGGACTCGTGGTAACATACCAAAGATAAGCCTCCGGGCGGACTGAGCTTCCAAGACGCAAAGGTGATCCTAAAATGGATCGACAAATGACGCACTTACCTGCAGATGAACGCAGCCGAAGGAGGTCGATACAGTACTAAGTATGTGAAATCAGAACACTGTAAATGAAATCATAATAGTCTATAAAAAGCAGGAGACATGTATGATAACCAAACTACAGTTCACAACCTAAAAGTAGTCATGTCAAGTCAGGGACTCACGCCCTCAAAGTCATCCCTCATGCCGTGGAACTCCTTCCTCACCGCCAGCCTAGGTACAAATCATGTGATACGATAACATGTCTCGCCCATCTCATGGACCCAGATAGAAACGTGGAATACATTCCTGCTCATCTCATGAACTCGGTAGTCGGATGGAATACATTCCCGGCCCATCCCGGACGCGTAGTCGAGTGAAATACATTCCCGTTCATCACACGAACACGGTAGTCGAGTGAAATACATTCTGCTCATCCTACGAACACGGTAGTCGAGTGAAATACATTCCCTGCTCATCCTACGAACACGGTAGATGAGTGAAATACATTCCTGCTCATCCCACAACGCTGAATGAGTGAGATACATTCCTGCTCATCCCATGAACGCGGTAGTCGAGTGAAATACATTCCTTGCACGACAAGTCTATCTCACGCAAACATAGGCAAGTTACACACAACTTAAAGTACTTTCATTTTATGACAAAGTCCGGGTTTTAACCCTAAAGTACTACGTACGTTAAATTCCTTTTAAAGAGATCCATTCCTTGTATAAAAGTCACCGACACGTAGTATAAAAATAGAGTGACTTACATCTTTTAAGTAAACCAAAACAACTTCCATACTTTCCTTTTTAAAACCAATTAAGGCAATACCATGCCTTCTTTTTTTTTTGACCCAAAACACTTCTCTTTTTTTAAGTCAAGTTACCACATTAAAACCAATGATAAAACCCTTCTTTTGTTTTCATAAAGTCGTTATAACCCACTTCCCATAAAGCTTGTTATAACACTTTATGTTTTAAACCATTTTAAGACAACACAATGCCCTTCTTTTCCCTAAAGTTCCAGTTTGCCTAATTTCAATTACGCAAGTCTCTTTTTAGAAAAGTTTCATAGTTCAATGTCTTAATCTCTTTTTAAAACAATTGAGTAACATATGCCATAGGCGAGTAGGTTATTTTTGTTCATAATCAATCTTATTAAGCAGCCATGATCTAGAAAATGTAATATCATTTTGTCTCATCTTAGCTTCTATGCAGATGGAGGTTTCTACTGGTTTTAATAATACTTCATTATTCAATACATTTTCCTTTATTAACGCTGCAGTTGGTTTGTCGATACACATTCTGATTTTCAAATCAGAAACATTATTCCTTTTAAAACCACGCACTCATTACTCACGAATGAGGTTTCACACAAAACTCATATTAATTCATTTAAGTTAAGTCTCTTATCTTATAAGATCAAGTCTCTTAACTTCTAAAATCAGAAACCATTTTCTTTACCCTCTTAAGACTCACGACCGATTTGGACGTGGATCGTGCCTTACCTCGCACCCTAGTGATACAACATCGCAGTAATCAATAACATAAACAATACAAGACATATTATGAAATATGAAACAATAATTGAGAAAACTTGCTTTCGGCATATATATAAATAACAACTTTTTCCAACATGAACAGCTTAATCCTTTACAAACCCCGCCACAACAAGATTACGTACTTAAGAAATGATACGACAACAATGGCGGACAGGCCCCGCCATACCCTCGAATGTAAACACCTACAACAACAGGGACTATACCACTGATAAGCCTCCGAGAAACGGAGCTTTCCCACACGCCGAATCGTGACCCTAAGAGCGAGGATCAATGATCGTGTACCTTTACCGCAGATGAACGCAGCCCGGCGAGGTCAAGATAACAGTACCAAGTATGTGAAACTAAAATATCAGAATGAAATCATAATAGTCTATAAAGCGGAGACATGTATGATAACCAAACTACAGCTCACAATAAGTAAGCAAATATGTCAAGTCGTGACTCACGCCTCAAAGTCATCACTCAAATGTAACTACGGTCTCACGCCCACAACATCAATCGTGCGTGAATACCTTCCTCATCGCCGCAGATACAAGCACCAAGGAATACACACGAACACCGTGTCCCACCTGTGTCCTAATAAAACAAAGATGCAGTAAGCACGAAGGCATAGCCGACTACTAACACCTACGCACTAACAAGGTCATAACCGTGTCATGATATCTGCTCAGACCGTCACATGATAAAAGCCGGTCACTGGCCTCAGATCAAATGCGCGTTCAGCCCTCGAACTCTCCGCACTCGCGATAGGCCAACCTCATAGGCCCGCATGAGGTATAACCCCGCATCGAGGGTAGCTACTCCCAAGATCGCCCCGGACTCGCATCCGCATGGCCACAAAGACCGCATGACCATAAAGGCCGCGACACTAACCTCGAACTCGTAGTTCGCATGGATCCTCGACCCGCGCAGGTATCCTCAATCACGGTCCTGCATCACCGAAGTCTACCCCGCATCGGAGGCGCCTTTAACCTCCTGACACAAGTCAAGGCGAGTGGTACAATACCAACATAACTACCGATAGTCAAACAACTTTAAGCGCAATGAGGAAAACCCCTTTACACTAACATCACAAGATACTAACACACGTAGCATCCTAACATGTTTACTTCTCAAATCAGCAAGAAAGTATTACAAGGCTATCACAAACCAATACAATCAAGTTATTCACACAAGCGTGCTTTCTACTAACAAGTTCGTATCTAACCCCAAAGTACTTCACACATTAAATCTTTAAAAGATCTGCTTTCTTTCACATAAGTCACACAATACCCGTAGTATAAAATAGAGTGATCATTCCTTTTAAGAAAACTAAAACTCTTACCTTTGTAAAATCAAGTAACAACATTATTTTCCAAACGCCCAAGTTTGCCTAATTTCAAATGTTCACGCTTCTTATTTTAGAAAGGTTTCATGGTTCATAGCCTTATTCATTTAAGAATATAATTTCTTTTAAACAACTGAGAAACATAAGTCTTATATGCGAGTAGATATTCTTGTTTATAACAATCTTATTACAAAGAACCATGATCTAGAAATATCATTTTGTCTCATCTTAGCTTCTATGCAGATGGAAGTTACACCGTTTTATTAATACTTAATTAATCAAAACATTTCCCTTTATTAACGCCGCGTGGTTTGTCGATACACATTCGATTCAAATCAAGAAACATTCTTAAGCCGTTATACCTAACTCCCCATAAAGCTAGTATAACTCTTAAGTTTTCAAAACCAAGTATTACTTCTTCTTTCAAAATGATTCAAAACTCTTTGAAATACTTCAAGTTCTTTATTAACACATAACAAGCCCAAGTTATAGTTCAAATCGCTACCTTTTAAAAACCACATGTATTTTCTTACCAACATAAAGCCGTTATAACCAACTTCCCATAAAGCCGTTATAACACTTTATGTTTTACACCAATCAAATACATTTAGTACATGCACGCTCACCGCATTTACATAGTTCACACATATCATGCTAGAAGAGATAGGAAGAGGTTCACATACCGCGACGAGTATCGACTAATAGCAAACGCCCAAGTACTTCCAACCGCCGCTACTCCTGCCAAGTAACGCGCCACACGTAGTACTTCAACCTATAAGGCCACAAGGCGCTTATTAACATCAAGATCTTATCGCAGAACATTCTACCTAAAATTCGGCAACACCTCCCCCCCCCGCAACAGCGTAAATCTCCTCCACTAACGGGGCCGGCTACCACGCCAACCAGGGGTTATACATCTAACCCGAACGGCAGTGCTCTACTCCACAAGATTACTACACAAGTTCATCAGAATACGCTTCGGGCTTCTTCAGCTTAAGTCAAAAGACATTGCCAACTAACCACGCTCAGTTATATATAGTATACTTCAACTATATATTCTAACAACATGTAATTTCCAATTACAATAGAGGACAAGATATTTACCTCGATAAGCCCATAATTATCCGAGTTTAATGTCGATCCTTAGCAAAGTTTCGCCCTACTCCGGTGCTCCAACCCGCTCCAAACAACCCTGAAGTTCTAACCAACTTCTACATAGTACTCAACTAACTATGGAGGTTTTCCTGTGGTTTCGGTTTTGTGGCTAAAGGAAGTATAATCGTATTTTCCGGGCTTTTGTATGTTGTAACCTCGAATACTACAAGGTATTTGGGCCAAGGTATTTGGACATAATAACAATACTAGGAGAGTATTTCTATACCACAACAAGCGGTATTATACGAAACAACTAGCAGTGGGTACCCCACGCCAAGGCACCACAAAGGGAGGGAGGCTCTCGCCACAAGGCCACTCAAAGGGGAGGGGGTGTTGGATCAACACAACACAAGAGGAGGGAGGGATTTTAGGCTTGAAGGTTTCATTTGTGGATGAAGAGTTCATCAACATAAGGGGGTATTTATAGCAAAACCAAAGGCCAACCAATGGCCAAGATCTAGCCAAGGCAAGGCAAGTGTAAGGCCAAGATCAAGCCAAGTGCACCCTAACCCCTACTCCACAAAACATGGCACAAAACAAGCCACAAAACAAGGCCAAAACAAGGCACAAAACCATGAACCAATCGCCAAGGCCAAGCCTCCTCTTTATCGTCTAAACGAGGTGACAAGTGTCACCCTCCCGCTGTCCAAAATGTTTCGCCTCTAAAAATCCGCAAAAATTAAAAATGACATAGCCGAAATTCCCTACGAAAGTCGTGGAAAACGCTTTCACTAAAAACGACTCTAATCCGGTGTCAGGTACAAAAATAATTCGCCAAGCCTATTCTCAAGTTCGAATTTCTACGACGCCCCTCGCGCATATACTGAAATACGGTATAACATTCTCCTCTTAGAAACATTCGTCCGAATGTTCCTTCTAAGTCTCAAACAAACGTGGCGCCAAGATAGTCTTCACTACTATACTTACGAATCAATCCCGCCACACTGCCACGAAACAACTTCGCAAAAATGCTTACATCCAAGTCCACGAGGAAACACCTCTAATCATCATCACAAAACACTTCTCACCGGGTCTAAAATATACTTCCTTCGCACCTTCTCTTTACAAAAGAAATGATCACATCTATGCCGCCATACATGCTCGCTTCTCTCTTTACTCGTCGTAGATACCGCTTGTCACTTTGCTCGAGGCATTAACCTTCTCAGCGACCCAACAAATGGTACCACTTTTGTCACTTTGTCGCGAGCCTTGCTCCGACGACCTAACAAATGGTACCGCTGCCATGATCCTCGAGGATGTCGTGACACTAACTCTTACCACATTCCGACATCGCTTCGCCTAAAACTCTGGGTTACTATCTCTAACGTGGTCATCATTAATTGGGAACACTGATGGCTCTCCGATACTTTCCCGAATATAACAATACGAAGACCGGACGATCGCCTCCTAAGTCGGACGCAAGAATGCTAACATATAGGCAACCCGCCTATCCTTCACATGAACTCAAAAAGCCCAAAGTAACTCGGGCTAAGTTTCCTCCGCTTTCCAAAACTCGCCACACCCTAACCGGGTGGTACTTTCAAGAAGACCGACCGCCAACTCAACTCTAAGCTGCCGCGATTATCCGCACGATTCCTCCGAGCCGCCGTAACTTCTTCTAGACAAGCTTCACTATCCATAGTCCGGAACAAGCCTCAACTAATCGTCAACTTGCCAACATCGAACCAATCGACCGCAACTTTACACTTCCGCCTACAAGGCTTCAAAAGGTGACATCCGAACACCAAATGGTAGCTTAAACACTACCTCCACAGGAGACAACAATCCCCACAACTATCCTCAAATCCAAACACCGCCCGAGGCGAACGCGATTCTCGAGACTCACCAGTTCTTAACACATGCTTGGTAAAACTTCCAGAACAAAAATAGCCGTAACTTGGCTCCACTGTCATAAGGTGAAGGTAGGCACCCCGCAGCCTTACAACCTTTCGATAACTCAACACAACAGTAAACGGTCCCCGATCAAGAACACGATGGCTGCTCCCATCGCCCGACCATCGGTCGAACGCATCCACGAACTCGACGCTGGTTAACAAAACTTGGGCCTAACACCCTCACAACCCTAACACAAGGGACCACCAAAACCTGACCCCACCTCCATACATGCCGCGTTGACCCGCAATCGTGCCTCAACCCGACCCAAGAACGCCGCACAATACTAGCTCCCGATCCGAACAATCTCACTAATCACGCTTCAAAACCTGGCTCTCTTCTTAGCTCAACTACCCCTTTCATTTCACACTACTTAGGACCTATCCCAAACATAGCTCACGCACTATGCACTCCGATAAGGATCAACATAACACTACACCTTTACTCGAGATGGCCTTACCTCTAAGGTCTCTACGATAAAACTCTAAGGCTCACACCTTCTCTATCCCCAAATCTTACTTGGTTAACTAACCAAGATTTCTAATCACAATATTAACATACCGCTATCAAAACATAGCACTTATGATATACCCTTCTTATCACACATACCGAACTCTGAGGTTAGAGATATATCTATATCTCCGCTTCACTCCCTTAGTCGTCTAATCAAACTCGCCTGGGTAGGGCGATAAATGAGGAGATGACACACTACCCACCGATCCTCAAGGCTAAGTCCTCCTACAAAGACACTTTTCGACACTGCACTCGACGGTCATAGTACAACAAGTACCAACTAAAAACGACATTCCCGGACGACGCTCGGCTACATCGTGAACCTGGAAGTCCCGGAGTTCTCACTCAACTCCTCGCATACCCCGAACGCCCCGAACTCCGTGGAAGACCACTCGACCGGGCGAGGTGCATAATCTATCAGCGAGGCGACTCGCCGAAGTTACCAAAGGACCTCGCCGCTCGCCCTCTTCTCGCCCTTTGTTAACCCGCTGATCTTATGTTTCTACTGATGTGCATAAGCCCGCATACGTGCCATGCTCAAGCTTCAATCAAGAACTTACTTGCACAACCTTCTCGTTGATATTCATCAAGACTCGTGATACATCGGTATACTCTCCGTAGCCAAATCCATAGCTAGTAATGTGGTCGCTTGCAATCCATATTCTCTGCTCCCGGTCGTGGAACCGGCGTTCAAATATCATGGCCGCAGAGGAATCGCCGCCGCGTTAAACTTTACCGGGCTAGTGACGCCGCAGAAATCCTCGAATGAAGCATTACCCTAGGTAATGATTGGGCTGCGCCCACGTAACCTCTCAACTCTACTGCAGCCTCCTCGCCGCTTGCCTCCCGCCCGGCTTGCCTACGCGAGGCATAACGATAAGTGGAAAGAAATACGCCGAGGTCTAACTTACAACACAACTCTAAGGCACGATCTCAGAGTGAGAAGAATAGAAACTAATCCTAAATATCCTATAGCCTCTCGATTATGCGGTGCACAACACACCGATAATCAAGACTTCTACCGATACGGCTCAGACTTCTTTCCAGATTAATCGCTCGATACCACTTTTGTCACGACCCGATTCTGCCCGTGGATCGTGCCTACCCGGCACCCTAGTGATACAACATCGAGTAATCATGAACATAAACAATACAAGACATATTATGAAATATGAAACAATAACTGAGAAAACTTGTTTTTCTAAGATATATATAAATAACAACTTTTTCCAACATGAACAGCTTTAATCCTTTTACAAACCCCGCCCACAACAAGATAAATGCACTTCTAAGAAATGATACGACAACAATGGCGGGACAGGGCCCCGCCATACCCCTGAATGTAAACACCTACAACAACAGGGGACTATACCACTGATAAGCCTCCGGAGAAACGGAGCTTTCCCACACGCTGAACTGTGACCCAATGTTATACCCCGTATTTCCAGAGTATGTACGTGAGCGCGTACGTATTATAATTTGAGCCTTAAAGTTGGCTAGTTTCGAAATTTGTACACAACACCCGACAGAGTCGTTTCGACGAAACGTTTCCACAGCTTTCGTAGGGAAAATTCCGGCTATGTCATTTATAATTTTTGCGGATTTTTCCGAGAGACGAAACATTTTGGACCAACGAGAGGGCAACACTTGTCACCCTCTAATTGGAAGGAGTGGACGGACGAAAGTGGGAAGGTTGGCACGTTTTTTGTGCATTATTTTTGGTCAAGGAGTCGTAGGATATTTTGGGTAGATGGATAAGGTTGCACATACGGCTTAATCTTGACCTTACACTTGCCTAACACTTGGATGGATCTTGGCCATTGGTTGGCCTTCACTTGACCTATAAATACCCTCTAGTTGAAGACTTTCTTCATCCAAAACTTGAGCAATCTAACTAAGTCTCAAAATACTCCCTCTCCTCGAGCTTTCGCCCACCACACCCCCTCCCCTTTGAGAGCCCTGGCCGAGAGCCACCTCCTCCCCTTTGAGGTGTTTTGCCGTGGTACCCCTAGCCTAGTTGTCTCGTATAAATACCCCTTTGTGGTATAGAAATACTCTCCAAGTATTGTTATAATGCCCAAATACCTTGGCCCAAATACCTTGTAGTATTCCCAAGGTTACACTTTTACAAAAGCCCGTAAAATACTATTATACTTCCCCACCACAAAAACGAAACTCCTAAGTAAATCTTCACCCGTAGTTGAAGTCATAAGTAGAAGTTGGTTAGAACTTCTAAGGGTTGGTTGGAACGGATTGAGCGCCTCGAGTAGAGCTAAACGTTGTTCGGGATCGACATATAAACTCGGATAATTTTAGGCTTATCGAGGTAAACATTCTTGACCTTCTTTGTAATTGGAAATTACATGTTGTAGGAGTATATAGTTAAGTATACTATATATAGAATCAATATACAGCGGCAATGTCTTTTGACTTAAGCTCGAATAATACTTACGCAATGTCTCGCGACTTAAGCCTAATTTAAAGAAGAGAATCGAATCAGAATTACATAGGATCAGACATAAAGAGACTTGTGTAACATTACCGTAGTAGAATTGTACACGCCCGTTAGACGTGTTAACCCCTCGTTGGCTTCGTAGCTACTCGATAGAGGAGAGATTTACGCCATGCGGGGAGGCACAATTTTTCTCAGAATATTCTACGCCGATCTAAAGATATTAATAGCGCTTTCAGGCCTCTATAGTTGTAGTACTACGTGTGGAGTGATCCGCTGACCGAGAGTGTAGCCGACTGGCTTGAGGTACTGAGCGCTTTGCTATTAGTCGATAATCGCCGTCAGGTATGTGAACCTCTTCCTATTTGTTCTAGCATGATATGTGTATAACTATGTAGTACGGCAGACGCATATATGTTTAATGTATTTGATTGTTTGAAACATAAAGTGTTATAACGCTTTACGGGAAGTTGGTTATAACTTTATGTAGGTAAGAAAGTACTTGTGGTTTTTAAGAGGTAATCGATTTGAACTATAACCGTCAAGCTATGTGATAATAAAGAACTTGAAGTATTTCAAAAGATTTTTGAATCATTTTGAGAGAAGAAGTAATACTTGGTTTTTGGAAACTTAAGAGTTATACTAGCTTTATGGGAAGTTAGGTATAACTACTTAAAATGTTTTATCGATTTCTAAATCGTAATGTGTATCGACAAACCATCGCAGCGTTAATAAAAGGAAATGTTTTGGACAGATTTAGTATTATTAAAACCAAGAGAAACTTCCATCCGCATGTAGCTAAGATGAGACAAAATGACATTTCCTAGATGATGGTCGCTTAATAAGATTGATTATAAACAAGAATAACCTACTCACTTATAAGACATAGGTTTCTCAAAACGCTTAAAGGAGAATTATGTTTTAAAGGATTTAAAACTATGAACTACTAAACCTTTTCTAAAATGAGAAACTTGAGCATTCGAAATTAGGCAAACTCAACGCTTGGAAAATAAGGTTGTTACTTGATTTTACAAAGGAAAGCATTTTGGTTTGCTTAACAATGTTAGTCACTCAAATTTTATACTACGTATCGGGTGACCTTTGTAAAAGAAATGGATCTTAAAGGGAATTTAACGGACGAGTACTTTAAGGTTAAAATCCGACTTTGACATAAAATGAAAGTACCTTGAGTCGTGTGTAACTTTCTTATGCTTGTTGTTATGAAACTTGACCATGTTACGTGTGATAGCCTTGTTGTGCAAGCATCGTGTTCTACTCGACTACGGGTCATCCGAATGTATTTCACTTGATTACCGGTCATCCGAATGTATTTCACTTGATTACCGTCTCATCCGAATGTATTTCACTTGACACGGGTCATCCGAATGTATTTCACTTGACACGGTCATCCGAATGTATTTCACTTGACACGGCTCATCCGGAATGTATATCACTTGACTACCGGCTCATCCGGAATGTATTTCACCGATTACCGCTCATCCGAACGATTCCACACGCTTATATCGGGTCCATAAGACGGGCCGAGACCGTTATACGATCACATGATTTGTACCTAGATCACCAAGCGGCGAGGAAGAAGTTCCACGCACGAGGATGACTTTGGTGGCGTGAGTCCTCGACTTGACGATCGCTTCTATGTCAGGAATCGTAGTTTGGTTATCATACATGTCTCCCGCTATATAGACTATTATGATTTCATTTACGATTTTACGCTTTCACATACTTGGTACCGCCAGATCGACTCCTTCGGGGCCGCGTCACGCCGCAGTAAAAGGTACATCGGCCGTCGATCCCCGCTTTAGGATCACCTTTCAACAGATTGGGAAGCTCCGTTCCTTCTGAGGCTTATCTTTTGGCATGTTACCCGAGTCCGTAGATTCTTATACATTCAGGGTATGGCGGCCCCGTCCCGCCATAGCCGTTGTAAAAATCTTAGAGGTCTGTAGCATCGCATTGTGTGGTTTGTAAAAAGGATAACTGTCGGTATTTATGTATATATGATGAAGCGCAATCGCTTGTTGGCCTGCTTATTTATCTTTTCTCTTAATTCATGTTCATGTTTTTATTTCCGCTGATTTTCTCGATGTTGTATCACCAGGTGCCCGGTAGGCACCACCACGCCCGGTTCGGTCGTGACAAAAGTGGTATCGTGAGCGCTTAGTCCTCTGAAAGTGTCTACGCATCGCGTCTAGTGTAGTCTTGATTATCGCGTGTCAGGCACCACATCTATAATCGTGAGGTCACAGGACATTTAGGATTGGTTTATTCTTCTCATTCTCGAGATCGTGCCTTAGAGTGTGATAAATCGGACCCTCCGACGTATTCCTTTCATTTACCGCTTATGCCTCCGCGTAGTGCAACCTGTGCCCGACGGGCAAGGCAATGAGGGAGTCAAGTAGAGATACGAGAGTACGAGGCGCAGCCCTGGCCAAGACTGAGACAAGATTCCGACGGCGGTTTCGCGACGCCAAAGACCAAAGAGAGCTTAGAGCCGCAGCGGGTCGCCGAGACTACAAGACTGAGCCTCCGCCCCACACCGAGCCGATGAGATGGTACAAGAGACGGCCCGCCATCGCCGCGTCGTGGGCCGATATGAGGATAGGTCGGATGCAGCAGCCTTCAAAGAAGACCCGTAGTTCACCCCCGAAAGCGCATGCTTGAGGCTACTGACTTCCCGAGTCAGAGCCTCCGTTGTTCTATGGATCGAGCCGAGGACGACCTCGTGAGTTTATCCGACAGCCTACCGATCATGAGAGTGATCGAGCCTCGCAGGCGTAGTCGGTGGTATTGTTCGCATCACCGCGTGATACCGCAGCTTGACCGGTTTGATTCGCGAGCCGTCCCGGAAGAGCATGCACTTCCAAAGCATTGGGACGAGTTCTCGAGGCATTTCTTGCACATTTCTTGCCTCCACAGATGAGGAGGGCTCGGCCGATGCATTTTTGACATCGAGGCGGGACGGGCGACTGCCAGAGAGTACAATGTGGAGTTCGACTCATTAGCTCAGATGTTCCCGCCGTAGTAGCGGATATGGAGGACGTAGTACACCGCCACGCCACCGGCCGACGATTACTGGCAGGCTTGTACGTGTAGTCTTCACCGGCATGGACATTGCCCGCATACAAGCTCATGCACTAGGATGCGAGGCACGAGAGGTCGACTAATGACCGAGATCGCAGAAGAGGCCGTAACAGCAGGTCCTTTGGTAACTTTCGAGGCGACCGCCTCACAGTTAGCCTAGTTATGTACCTCCGCCAAGACAGAGTGGTCCTCCACGCCTTCGTGTCGCTCGGTATTCGAGCCTGGTCGAGCTCCGTGGCTTCGTTCACGTGTTTACGCGAGTGCTAGCGCCAGGATTCACGCCCCCTCGCCAGGCACGATGCGGCAAACATCATCCCGGAAATGTCGCCTTTTTATCGGTGCTTGCTTCACCGCGCCGCCGTGGCCATGTGACGAGAGATCAGGCTTATAGAGAGGTACCGCAGCTTGGCGCAGCCTCACCGACGGCGTGTTCATCGCTTTCATAAGCATGCTACCGCAGGCGTACTTATGATTAGAGCCGAGCGGTAGCTTGTGTATATCCTAACCATCTAGAGGCTTGTATGTTTTGATGTTATGTTAATGTGTTAAGTGTTATGTTCGATAGCTTTGTGCTAAAATGTGATTTAGGAACTCGTCAGGGAAAAGTGGGTAAGCCTGGGGTGAAAATGATTAACCTTAGAATATTACAATGAGACCTTAGATGTGCGCCGCCTCGAGTACAAGATTTTCGAGTGATCCTTGTCGAGTGCATTTTATGCCTAGAATATATCAGGTGATAAGTCTCTGGTTGGGTAAATGAAAGTGGTATCTTTCATGATGTGATTAGCAAGGTTGTTCCGATCGAGAAACGAGAGAGCTTGCGATGCAGGCTCGGGCCGAGGACGTGTTGCGGTCAACCCGTGAGTCTTGAATGAGCTGGGTCACTCAGCGGTCCCGCCAGCGTAGGGTCACGAGGTGCTAGGCCCAAGTTTAGATGACCATCGTATGAGTTCGTGGATATGTTCGACCGCGGATCGCGAAGGCCTGGGGGCCTTAAGGAAGATTGAGGCTAGTAAGATAACCAAGTGGAGGCGTGACTCCAAGGTTTGGAGAACTAAAGTGATGATCGTGTGGTAATGATATCGGAAGAGTTCAAGAGTTCGGTAAGAGTACGACGAGTAAGCGGTAGAGGCGAGCATGTATCGCGAGCATAGATATGATCATTTCTTGTAAAGCGAGAAGGTGCGGGATGTATATTTTAGACCTCGTGAATCGACGCATCCGGCATCATTTGTCGGGTCACGAGTGACACTAGAACCTCGCGCAAAGTGACAAAGTTTGTGATGTTAGAGGAGTTTCTCGTGGACTCGATATAAGTATTTGCGTGCACGTGTTGTTTCGTACATTGTGGCGCTGGCAACTTATTAGAAGAACTTTATCGTTATCCGTCTTGAGAAGGAACATTCGGGACGAATGTTTCTGAGGGGAGAATGTTATACCCCGTATTTCAGAGTATGTACGTGAGGGCGTACGTATTATAATTTGAGCCTTAAAGTTGGCTAGTTTCGAAATTTGTACACAACACCCGATTAGAGTCGTTGACTAAACGTTTCCACTTTTTTCGTGTGGGGAAAATTCGCTATGTCATTTATAATTTTATGGATTTTTCCGAGAGACGAACATTTTGGACCAACGAGAGGGCAACACTTGTCACCCTCTAATCGAAGGAGTGGACTGACGAAAGTGGGAAGGTTGGCACGCTTTTTGTGCATTATTTTTGGTCAAGGAGTTGGTAGGATATTTTGGGTAGATGGATAAGGTTGCACATGGCTTAATCTTGACCTTACACTTGCCTAACACTGATGGATTCGCCATTGGTTGGCCTTCACTGACCTATAAATACCCTCTAGTGAAGACTTTCTTCATCCAAAACTTGAGCAATCTAACTAAGTCTCAAAATACTCCCTCTCCCTTGAGCTGGCCCACCACACCCCTCCCCTTTGAGAGCCCTCGCCGAGAGCCACCTCCTCCTCGAGGTGTTTCGCGGGTACCCCCAGCCTAGTTGTCTCGTATAAATACCCCCTTTGTGGTATAGAAATACTCTCCAAGTATTGTTATAATGCCCAAATACTGGCCCAAATACCTTGTAGTATTCCCAAGGTTACACTTTTACAAAAGCCTAAAATACTATTATACTTCCCACTACAAAAACGAAACTCTAAGTAAATCTTCACCCGTAGTTGAAGTCATAAGTAGAAGTTGGTTAGAACTTCTAGGTTGGTTGGAACGATTGAGCGCCGAGTAGAGCTAAACGTTGTTCAGATCGGCATATAAACTCTGATAATTTTAGGCTTATCGAGGTAAACATTCTTGACCTTCATTGTAATTGGAAATTACATGTTGTAGGAGTATATAGTTAAGTATACTATATATAGAACTGAACATAGTTGTGCAAGGCAATGTCTTTTGACTTAAGCTCGAATAATACTTACTGCAATGTCTTGCGACTTAAGCCCTAATTTAAAGAAGAGAATCGAATCAGAATTACATAGGATCAGACATGAGACTTGTGTAACATTATCGTAGTAGAATTGTACACGCCCGTTAGACGTGTTAACCCTCGTTGGCTTGCAGCCTCGATAGAGAGGAGATTTACGCCACTTGTGGGAGGTCCGAATTTTTCTGTAATATTCAACGCCGATCTAAAGATATTAATAGGCGCTTTGTGGCCTCTATAGGTTGTAGTACTACGTGTGGAGTGATCCGCTTGATCGAGAGTGTAGCCGACGGTTTGAGGTACTTGGAGCGTTTTGCTATTAGTCGATAATCGTCGCGAGGTATGTGAACCTCTTCCTATTTGTTCTAGCATGATACGTGTATAACTATGTAGTACTAGACGACATATGTTTAATGTATTTGATTGGTTTGAAACATAAAGTGTTATAACGCTTTATGGGAAGTTGGTTATAATACTTTATGTAGGTAAGAAAGTACTTGTGGTTTTTAAGAGGTAACCGATTTGAACTATAACCGGGCTATGTGATAATAAAGAACTTGAAGTATTTCAAAAGATTTTGAATCATTTTGAGAGAAGAAGTAATACTTGGTTTTGAAACTTAAGAGTTATACTAGCTTTATGGGAAGTTAGGTATAACGGCTTAAAATGTTTTACTGATTTCGAAATCGAATGTGTATCGACAAACCACCGCAACTAATAAAAGGAAATGTTTTGGACAGATTTAGTATTATTAAAACCAGAGAAACTTCCATCCGCATAGAAGCTAAGATGAGACAAAATGACATTTCCTAGATCATGGTCGCTAATAAGATTGATTATAAACAAGAATAACCTACTCACTTATAAGACATAGGTTTCTCAAAACGCTTAAAGGAGAATTATGTTTTAAAGGATTTAAAACTATGAACTACGAAACCTTTTTCTAAAATGAGAAACTTGAGCATTCAAATTAGGCAAACTTGAACGTTGGAAAATAAGGTTGTTACTTGATTTTACAAAGGAAAGCATTTTGGTTTGCTTAACAATGTTAGTCACTCAAATTTTATACTACGTATCGTGACCTTTGTAAAAGAAATGGATCTTAAAGGGAATTTAACGGACGTAGTACTTTAAGGTTAAAATCCGGACTTTGACATAAAATGAAAGTACCTTGAGTCGTGTAACTTGCTTATGCTTGTTGTTATGAAACTTGACCATGTTACGTGTGATAGCCTTGTTGTGCAAGTATCGTGTTCTACTCGACTACCGGTCATCCGAATGTATTTCACTTGATTACCGTCATCCGAATGTATTTCACTTGATTACCGTCTCATCCGAATGTATTTCACTTGATTCACGGGTCATCCGAATGTATTTCACTTGATTAACGTCATCCGAATGTATTTCACTTGATTACAGGCTCATCCGGAATGTATTCCACACGCTTTCTATATTGGGTCCATAAGATGGGCCGAGACTGTTATACGTATCACATGATTTGTACCTAGATCGCCGGGCAGTGAGGAAGAAGTTCCACCGTGAGGATGACTTTGAGGGCGTGAGTCCCGACTGATATGATCGCTTCTATGTTGTGAATCAGTTTGGTTATCATACATGTCTCCCGCTTTATATAGACTATTATGATTTCATTTACGTGATTTTACGCTTCACATACTGACTGTCAGATCGACCTCCTTCGGGGCCGCTCATGCCGCAGTAAAAGGTACATCGGCCGTCGATCCCGCTTAGGATCACCTTTCACAGATTGGAAAGCTCCGTTCCTTCGGAGGATTATCTTTTGTTATGTTACTCGAGTCCGTAGATTCTTATACATTCGTGTGTATGGCGGCCCCGTCCGTCATAGCCGTTGTAAAAATCTTAGAGGTCCAGTAATCGTTAGTGTGGTTTGTAAAAAGGATAACTGTCGGTATTTATGTATATATGATGAAGGCACCGCTTGTTGGCCTGTTTATTTATCTTTTCTCTTAATTCATGTTCATGTTTTTATTTCCGCTGATTTTCTCTGATGTTGTATCACTAGGGTGCCCGGGTAGGCACCAGTCACGGGCCCCGGTTCGGGTCGTGACACCCAAGAGCGAGGATCAATGGCTAAAAACCGAGATGTACCATCCGCTTAGCTAACAGCCCTCCAAGGAGTCGACAAGACAACAAAAAATTAAGCGAAAATATCAGAATGAAATCATAATAGTCTATAAAGCAGAGACATGTATGATAACCAAACTACGCTCACAATAAGTAAGCAATATGTCAAGTCGTGACTCACGCCAAAGTCATCACTCAAATGTAACTATGGTCTCACGCCCACAACATCAATCGTGCTGGAATACCTTCCTCACCGCGGCAGATACAAGCACCAAGGAATACACATGAACACCGTGTCCCACCGTGTCCTAATAAACGAAGACAGTAAGCACGAAGGCATAGCCGACTACTAACACCCATGCGACCAACAAGGTCATAAAGCGTGTCATGATATCTGCATCACCACATGATAAAAGCCGTCACTGCCTCAAAGATCAAATGTGCGCGTTTAGCCGAATCCTCCGCAGCTCGCATAGGCCAACCTCATAGGCCCGCATGAGGTATAACCCTCGCATCGAGGGTAGCTACTCCCTGCATCGCCCCGACTCGCGATCCGCATGGCCACAAAGACCGCATGACCATAAAGGCCGCGCACTAACACCGAACTCGTAGTTCCGCATGGATCCTGGACCCGCATGAGGTATCCTCGAATCATGGTCCTGCATCACCGAAGTCTACCCCGCGACGGAGGCGCAACCTCCTGACACAAGTCAAGGTGGGTGGTACAATACCAACATAACGGCTGATAGTCAAACAACTTTAAGCGCAGTCGAGGGGAAAACCCCTTTACACTAACATCACAAGATACTAACACACGTAGCATCCTAACATGTTTACTTCTCAAATCAGCAAGAAAGTATTACAAGGCTATCACAAACCAATACAATCAAGTTATTCACACAAGGTGCTTTCTAACAAGTTCGTATCTAACCCCAAAGTACTTCACACATTAAATCTTTTAAAAGATCTGTTTTTTCACATAAGTCACACAATACCCGTAGTATAAAATAGAGTGATCGCTTTTTAAGAAAACCAAAACTCTTACCTTTGTAAAATCAAGTAACAACATTATTTTCCAAACGTCCAAGTTTGCCTAATTTCAAATGTTCACGTTTCTTATTTTAGAAAGGTTTCGTGGTTCATAGCCTTATTCATTTAAGAATATAATTTCTTTTAAACAATCTGAGAAACATAAGTCTTATATGTGAGTAGGATATTCTTGTTTATAACAATCTTATTACAGCAACCATGATCTAGGAAATATCATTTTGTCTCATCTTAGCTTCTACGGATGGAAGTTGCTCTTGGTTTTATTAATACTTAATTAATCAAAACATTTCCCTTTATTAACGCTTTGTGGTTTGTCGATACACATTCTCGATTCAAATCAAGAAACATTCTAAGCCGTTATACCTAACTCCCATAAAGCTAGTATAACTCTTAAGTTTTCAAAACCAAGTATTACTTCTTCTTTCAAAATGATTCAAAACTCTTTGAAATACTTCAAGTTCTTTATTAACACATAACAAGCCCGTTATAGTTCAAATCGCCACCTTTTAAAAACCACATGTATTTTCTTACCAACATAAAGCCGTTATAACCAACTTCCCATAAAGCCGTTATAACACTTTATGTTTTACACCAATCAAATACATTTAGTACATGTACGTCACCGCATTACATAGTTCACACATATCATGCTGTAAGAGATAGGAAGAGGTTCACATACCTCGCGAGTATCGACTAATAGCAAAACGCTCCAAGTACTTCCAACCGCCGGCTACTCCAAGTAGAGAACGCGCCACACGTAGTACTTCAACCTATAAGGCCACAAGGCGCTTTATTAACATCAAGATCTTATCGTAGAACATTCTACGTAAAATTCAAGACACTCCCAACAAACAGAATCTCCTCCTCTCTAACTGGCCGCTACCAAGCCAACCGTGGGGTTATACATCTAACCCGAACGGGTACAATTCTACTCCACAAGATTACTACACAAGTCTATCAGAATACGATGGGATTCAAAGCTTAAGTCAAAAGAGATTGCCAACTTACCACGTTCAGTTCTATATAGAGTTTACTTCAACTATTTATTCTAACAACATGTAATTTCCCATTAGAATAGAGGACAAGATATTTACCTCGATAAGCCCATAATTATCCGAGTTTAATGTCGATCCTTAGCAAAGTTTCGCTCTACTCCGGTGCTCCAACCCGCTCCAAACAACCCTTAGTTCTAACCAACTTCTACATAGTACTCCAACTAACTATGGAGGTTTTCCTTGGTTTCGGTTTTGTGGCTAAAGGAAGTATAATCGTATTTTCCGGCTTTTGTATAAGTGTAACCTTGGGAATACTACAAGGTATTTGGGCAAGGTATTTGGACATAATAACAATACTAGGAGAGTATTTCTATACCACAACAAGGGTATTATACTAAAACAACTAGGCTGGTGTGGGTACCCCACTGCCAAGGCACCACAGCGGAGGGGAGGCTCTCGCCACAAGGCCACTCAAAGGGAGGGGGTTGGACGAACACAACACAAGAGGAGGGAGGATTTTAGGCTTGGAAGGTTTCATTTGTGGACGAAGAGTTCATCAACATAAGGGGGTATTTATAGCAAAACCAAAGGCCAACCAATGGCCAAGATCTAGCCAAGTGCAAGGCAAGTGTAAGGCCAAGATCAAGCCAAGTGCACCCTAACCCCTACTCCACAAAACATGGCACAAAACAAGCCACAAAACAAGGCCAAAACAAGGCACAAAACCATGAACCAATCGCCAAGGCCAAGCCTCCTCTTATCGCCCAATGAGGGTGACATGTCACCTCCCGCTGGTCCAAAAATGTTTCGCCTCTAAAAATCCGCAAAAATTAAAAATGACATAGCCGAAATTCCCTACGAAAGTGTGGAAAACGTTTACAAAAAACGACTCTAATCGGGTGTTGTGTACAAAAATAATTCGGCCAAGCCTATTCTCAAGTTCGAAATTTCCTACGTACGTCCCTGCGTACATACTCTGGAAATACGGGGTATAACAAAGACGTTATACCTAACTCCCCATAAAGCTAGTATAACTCTTTTTAAAACCTTTAAAACCAAGTGTTACTCTTCTTTCAAAAATGATTTCTTAACTCTTGTGACATACTTCAAGTTTCTTATTATTCAGGCTTAAGTCAAAAGACATTGCCGTACAACCACGCTCAATTAGCACACGACGCTCACCGTACTATATATTATTCAAAGCTTAAGTCAAAAGACATCCGCACTATATATATCTTCCTTTAAAATATCATGCTCAAGAGTATAGGAAGAATCACATACCTTGCACGATTATCGACTATAAGCAAAACGCCCACTATAACCCGCCTAGCCTCCACCTTCTAAGTAGCACATGCTACTTGCGAACATTCAACCAATAAAGGTTATCACCATCAGAATACATTCTATGTAAATACAGCTTTAAACTTCTACTCTAATATTCTTCGATGCGATTTCGCCAAGTCTATTCTGTAATATCCTTCTATTACAGTTAAATTCTCTTCTATGAATCTTATATTCATTTCTATACTACTACGGTATGTAATTTCCAATTACAAAAGAAGGACAGTAGTATTTACCTCGATGAGCCCAAAATTATCCAAGTATAATGTCGCTCCTGAGCAACGTTAAGCTCCTACTCCAGTGCTCCAACCCGCTCCAAACAACCCTTAAGTTCTACGCACTTCTACTTAACACTTCAACCGACTATGAAGGTTTTCCTTAGGGTTTCGTTTAGTGGCTAAAGAAAGTATAATAGTATTTTCTGGGCATTTCGTGTAGAGGGTACTTGGAAATACTACAAAGGTTTTGGGCTAGAGTATTTGGGCATTATAACAATACTGAGAAGTATTTCTATACCACAAAGGGGTATTATACGAAACAATTTAGGCTAGGGGTACCTCACGGCCAGACACCACAAAGGGGGTGGCTCTCGGCCAAGGCTCACCAGGGGGACTCTTGACGAATTACAAACAAGAGGAGGAGTATTTGAGACTTAGAAAGATTGCTCAAGTTGGATGAAATAACTCTTCAACAAGGGGGTATTTATAGGTCAAGAAATGGCCAACCAATGGCCAAGATTCATCCAAGTGTAAGGCAAGTGTAGGGCTAGATTTAAGCCAAGTGCGGCTTATCCATCTACCACACCAACTTGCACAAAATATCCTACCAACTAAAGTGCTCTTTTTCGCCCCTTAGCCGCCCACTTCATTCAATGCAGGGTGACACATGTCACCCTCCCGTTGGTCCAAAATGTTTCGTCTCTGAAAAATCCGCAAAAAATTAAAAATGACATAGCCGAATTTTCCTTCGCAAGTTTAGTAAAACATTTCGTAAAAACGACTCTTTTCGCACTTGTGCCCAAATTTCGAACCTATGCCTACTTTAAGGCTCAAATTAAAATACGACGCCTCACGCATACTGGAAATACGGTATAACATTCTCCTCCTTAGAAACATTCGTCGAATGTTCCTTCTAAAGACGGACACGATGAAGTTCTTCTAACAAGTTGCCAACGCCACGCCCACGAAATAACACACGCTCTTCCTTCCTTACTCGCCGCGTCTTCTCGAACACTTGACTCTTCTAGTATACGCATCATACTTCGCCATTGCTTCAGCTTCCCAAAACTTTGAGTCACCACCTCCAAACTTGGTCATCTACTAGCCTCAACCTCCTTAAGGCCATTCCCTTCACGATCCGCTCGTCGAACATATCCACGAACTCATACGATGGTCGCCTAAACTGGGCCTAGCATCCTCGTGACCCTACCACTGGCGGGTGTAACGACCCGGTTCGCATCGTGCCTTATCCCGCACCCTAGTGATACATTCATCGAGAAAACCAATGAAAATAAAACTTTAACAAGAAACAAGATATATGAACATAAACAAAGCCAACCCAACGGTTACCTTCCAATAACATAAATAAATACAACTCTTTCAAAACGAATGCTTTAATCCTTTTACAACCCCGCCCACAACAAAGATTCACGCACTCTAAGATTTACAACAACTATGACGACAGGGCCCGCCATACCCCGAATGTACAAGAACCTACAACTCAGTGGAACACATACCGAAAAGATAAGCCTCCGAGAAACGGAGCTTCCCAAAACGCCGAGATCCTATGAGCGAGGATCCACGGCCGATGTACCTCTACCGCGGATGAACGCACTCAAGGAGGTCAAGACAACAGTACCAAGTATGTGAAATCAGAAATATCAGAAATGAAATCATACTAGTCTATATAAAGCAGGAGACATGTATGATAACCAAACTACAGTTCACAACATAAAAGCAGTCATATCCAGTCAGGGACTCACGCCCTCAAGCCATCACTCAAATATAACTATGGGTCTCACGCCCACAACATCAATCATGTTCGCATCATGGCCGCATGCCCCAATTCTGATCGTGTAGACATGTCCATGATGCAACAATAATACCAATGCCCCATGGCCACATGCCCCCGGAATTCTACCTCGGTGTAGACACGTCCATGTGACATCAACAATAATATACTGGGTGATCAACCCTGCCGCATGGCCACATGCCCCCGGAATTCTACCTCGGTGTAGACATGTCCATGTAACCACAATAACAATATATCGGGTAATCAACCCGACCGCATGGCCACATGCCCCCGGAATTCTGCATCGGTGTAGACATGTCCATGTGACATCAACAACAAGACAGCAATCCAAATGGAAGCATACCCGTGGAATTCTCCATCACCGCCAAAGACGCCCAAGTAAGTTCTCAACAAGTCGACCGGCCCTCTATCGAGAGACGCGGTAACACAGAAATACCACACTTGCACAACAAAGGCTATCATCACAAGCATAGGCAAGTTTCACAGCAACAAGCATATGCAAGTTTCACAACAACAAGCATAGGCAAGTTTCACAACAACAAGCATAGGCAAGTTTCACACAACTCAAAGTACTTTCATTTTATGCCAAGGTCCGGGTTTTTAACCCCAAAGTACTACATACGTTAAGTTCTTTTTAAAAGAGATCCATTACTTATAAAAGTCACCCGATACCCGTAGTATTAGAATGACCAACCCACATTCCTTTTCAAAATCAAGTAACAACATTCTTTCCTAAGTTCCGGTTTGCCTAGTTTCAATTACTCAAGCTTCTCATTTTCAAATGGTTTCATAGTTCCCAAACTTAATCACTTGATTCCTTTTTAGAACAATTGAGTAACATATGTCATATATGTGAGTAGTTTATTCTTGTTTATAACGATCTTATTACAGCAGCCATGATCTAGAAAATGTAATATCATTTTGTCTCATCTTAGCTTCTATGCAGATGGAGGTTTCTACTGGTTTTAATACAACACATCATTATTCAATACATTTTCCTTTATTAACGCCGCAGCGGTCCTGTCGATACACATTCGATTTCCAAATCAAGAAACATTATTCCTTTAAAACCAAGTACTCATTACTCACGAATGAGGTTTCACACAACATCCACATTAAAACAAATAAGTTAAGTCTCTTATCTTATAAGATCAAGTCTCTTAACTTCTAACATCAAGAAACCATTTTCACTACATAAGGTCGTTATAACTAACTTCCCATAAAGCTATTATAACACCCTATGTTTTAAACCAACCAAATCACTTAGCACATGTACGCCTACCGCATCACATAGTTCACACATATCATGCTAGAAGAGATAGGAAGAGGTTCACATACCTCGCGACGATTTATCGACAATAAGCAAAATGCTCCAAGTACTACAACCTTGCTAGCCCTTTCCACTCCTCGATTAGAATACGCTACTCTTAGTACTTTCAACTATTAAGGTCAAAAACGTCTATTAAACCCAAAACAAAATTTTATATCTTTCTATATAAAATTCGGCAAAGACTCCCCGCAACAACAGAAATCTCCTCCTCTATCGAGGCCGCTACCAAGCCAACCAGGGGTTTACACGCCTAACCTGACGTGTACAATTTTACACAAAGAATACTACATAAGTCTACCGCAATACACCCTATGTAAATACAAGATTCAGCTTTATTCTTCAGCTTAAGTCAAAAGACATTGCCGAATACTAAGTATAGTTCCATATATAGTATACTTCAACTATATATTCTAACAAACATGTAATTTCCAATTACAATAGAGGACAAGATAATTACCTCGACAAGCCCAAAATTATCCAAGTTATAATGTCGATCCCGAGCAAGGTTTAGCTCCTACTCCGCGCCCAAACCACTCCAAACAACCCTTAGAAGTTCTACCTAACTTCTACTCAAATACTTCAACCAACTATGAAGATTTCCTTGTGGTTTCTGGCTGAGACTAAAAGGACAAAAGGTAGTATTTCCTGCTCTACGATAGAGGTATCTTTGGAATACTACAAGGTACAAGGCTAAGGTATTTTGGGCATTATAACAATACTAGGAGTATTTCTATACCACAACAAGGGTATTATACTAAAACAACTAGGCAGTGGTACCCCACTACCAAGGCACCACAGTGGAGGAGGAGGCCTCGGCCAAGACTCTCAAAAGAGGGGGATGAGTTGGACGAACTCAACACTAGAGGAGGAGGGATTTTAGGCTTGGAAGGTTTCATTTGTGGACGAAGAGTTCATCAACATAAGTGGTATTTATAGCAAAACCAAAAGCCAACCAACGGCCAAGATCGCCATGTGCAAGGCAAGTGTAAGGCCAAGATCAAGCCAAGTGCACCCTAGACCCTACTCCACAAAACAAGCCACAAAACATTGCACAAAACATTGCACAAAACAAGGCCAAAACAAGGTACGACGCCCCACTCGAGCTTCACTTATCGCCCACTGGCGTGACAAGTGTCACCCTCTCGTTGGTCCAAAATGTTTCGCCGCCGGAAAATCCGCAAAAATACAAAACGACATAGCCGAATTTTCCTCGCAGTTACGCGAAAACGCTTCGTCGAAAAACGACTTAACCGTGATGTGCACAAATGTCATTCGGCCAAGCCTAGGCGGGGTGACACGTGTCACCCTCCTATTGGCCCTCAAAAACGCCTTCCAAAAATATCCACAATGGCCAAAATCTCAAAACAAAGTGGCTACAAAACCAGAATTTCTCCCGTGGCCCCACGTGACCATTTCCAAAATAAAATCTCAAAATTCTAATATAATCTATGAAGTCCAATACCAAACTGGGAATCCAATTCCCATTAACGAACCTTTTTCTTCACAAATAACCTAAACTTTTCCGCTAAAACTCACATCTTTCTTTCTTTTCAAAATTTCTCACAGACTCTCGTGACGCACGCCCTCACATACATACCCTGCAACTACGGTATAACATTCTCCTCTTAGAAACATTCGTCCCGAATGTTCCTTCTCAAGTCGGATAACGATGAAGTTCCTCTAACAAGTTGTCAACGCCACACCGCCACTAAATAACACACGTTATCTTCCTTCCTTACTCAGACTTTCTCGAACACTCGAACTCTCCCAAGACGCACCATACTTCACCATTACTTCGCTCCGAAAATCTCCGAGTCACTACCTCCAAACTTGGTCATCTTACTAACCTCAAACTTCCTTAAGGCCATTCCCGCCTTTACGAACCGCTTCGTCGAACGCGCCCACGAACTCATACGATGATCATACAAACTTGGGCCTAGCATCCTCGTGACCCTACCACCTGGCGGGACCACCCAGAACTGACCCCACCCCAAACCGGTTACGGGTTGACCCGCAAATGGTCCTCAACCCGACCCCAACCGCGCCAAACTCTTGTTCCCCGATCCGGAACAATCTTACTAAATCACATCATGAAAGCTACCACTTCCATCTCACACTACCCACGGACTTATCACACAAATAAATCCCACGTATACCACTACTCTGATAAGGGTCAAACATAAAATAAATCTTTAACTCAAGACGACCTTACCCCTAAGGTCTCAGTCGTGACATAGTCTAAGGTTCACACTTACCATGCCCCCATACGTATCCTCCCAACTAAGCATGTTTTCTAACTCATAATTAACACAACGCTATTCGTACATAGCACATAATAATGAGACCATCATAACAAGCATACCAAAACTCTAGAGGGTTAAGGATAAACCCAAGCTACCGCTCACTCTAATCATAGGCCTCTGCGCAGGCGATAATCGTAGAAGGCGATGAACCAAGCCATCGATCCTAGGTCGAGTCGTAACATCCGTGCTACCCTTGGTCGGACAGCCGCAAATGACCCCTGGCCGCAAAATAACAAGCTCCCCGCACCACGACACTTCAAATGCGGTCTACTACATCGACCACACCGAGGTAGGGGTGACCGATCCGCCAACACCCTTACTTCCCCGAAACACAACCTCGAGCCCGACCGCCCCGAATACTCAAGGTTGTGGAGGACCACTGCACCGGGCGGAGGTACAAAACTAGTATCTTCGAGGCGTCCGCCTCGAAAGTCACCAAAGGACCTCGTTGTTCTCGCCTTCGCCGATTCGTCATTCCGCCGACCTCTCCGTGCCTCACATCCCACAGATGAGTCGCATGCGGGCAATGTCCATGCCCGTGAAGAGCTACTCCCGAACATGCCTCCGGCATGTAATCATCGAGCCCTCAACATATCGGTGCACTCGATCCTCCATACTAGCTACCAACGCCGACGCATCGCCAATGAGTCGAACTCACATTGTACTCCCGACCGCACGCCCGCCTCGCCTAAGCATCAAAAATTGTTTACCGCGCCTCCTCATCCGCGGAGGCAAGAAGTGCGAGGAAAGCCCCGAAAACTCATCCCATACTGCTGAGGTGCATGCTCTCCCGAAAGCTCCCATGAATCAAACCAATCGATCATGATCACGCACCGATGCGAACCAAAGGTCACGCACTCGGTCTCAAGCCTTGATCACCCGCATGATCCGTCAGAATCGCCGAATGAACTCCTCGCGATCATCCTCGTGCCTCGACCCATAAAACTCGCGGGCTACAACTCGTAAAGTCCCGTAGCCTCAAACTATTCGCTCGCCTGCACCACAGTGCCGGCCGCTGAATCGAATCACGATCCAAATTTATCCTCATATTCGCCACGACTCGCCAAGAATCGGGCCATCTCCTTGTAACCCATTTCTCTACCCCTGCATCGGGACCGAGGCTCAGTATCGCGTCTCAGCAGCCATCGCCGCGCTCTAAACTCGCTGGCCGGGCGGCGTCACAAAACCCGCCGTCAAGCACAACTCAGTCTGTTCGACTCGCGCTCGCACTTCCTCAGATCTCACTAGCGGCACTCGCCGCTTTGCCCTTCTCGGGCTCGTTGCCTTGGCGCGAGGCATAATCGTAAAACGAGATACGCCGAGGGTCCAACTTACAACACGCCTCTAAGGCACGATCTCGGAATGAGAAGAATGGAAACTAATCCTAAATGTCTCGCCTCCTCGATTATAGATGTGGTGCACAACACATCGATAATCAAGACTCTACTAGACACGTCAGAGACACTTTCCGAGGATTAATCGCTCGATACCACTTTTGTAACGACTGCCCGGCCCTGCATCGTGCCTTATCCCGCACCCTAGTGATACATTCATCGAGAAAACCAGCGGAAAATAAAACTTTAACAAGAAACAAGATATATGAACATAAACAAAGCAACCCAACTGTTACCTTCCAATAACATAAATAAATACAACTCTTTCAAAACGAATGCTTAATCCTTTTACAACCCCGCCCACAACAAGATTACGCACTTAAGATTTACAACAACTATGACGGACAGGCCCCGCCATACCCCGAATGTACAAGAACCTACAACTCGTGGAACACATACCGAAGATAAGCCTCCGGAGAATGGGAGCTTACCAATTCGCTGAACTGAGATCCTATGTGCGAGGATCCACGCCCGATGTACCTCTACCGCAGATGAACGCAGCTCAAGGAGGTCAAGATAACAGTACCAAGTATGTGAAATCAGAATATCAGAATGAAATCATACTAGTCTATATAAAGCGGGAGACATGTATGATAACCAAACTACGCTCACAACATAAAAGCAAATATATCCAAATGTGACTCACGCCTCAAGCCATCACTCAAATATAACTACGGGTCTCACGCCCACAACATCAATCATGTTCGCATCACGGCCGCATGCCCCGAATTCGTGATCGGTAGACATGTCCATGATGCAACAATAATACCAATGCCCCATGGCCACATGCCCCGAATTCTACCTGCCAGACACGCCCATGTGACATCAACAATAATATCTTTGGGTGATCAACCCCGCCGCACGCCACATGCCCCGAATTCTACCTCGGTGTAGACATGTCCATGTAACCACAATAACAATATATCGGGTAATCAACCCGACCGCACGGCCGCGTGCCCCGGATATCGTGACGGTAGACACGCCCATGTGACATCAACAACAAGACAAGAATCAAAATGGAAACATACCCGGAATTCTCCATCACCGCCAAGACGCCCAAGTAAGTTCTCAACAAGTCGACCGCCTCTATCGAGACGCGTAATACGTAAATACCACACTTGCACAACAATTGCTATCATCACTAGCATAGGCAAGTTTCACAAGATCAAGCATAGGCAAGTTTCACAACAACAAGCATAGGCAAGTTTCACAACAACAAGCATAGGCAAGTTTCACACAACTCAAAGTACTTTCATTTTATGCCAAGGTCCGGTTTTTAACCCCAAAGTACTACATACGTTAAGTTCTTTTAAAAGAGATCCATTACTTATAAAAGTCACCCGATACAGTAGTATTAGAACGACCAACCCACATTCCTTTTCAAAATCAAGTAACAACATTCTTTTCCTAAGTTCCAGCTTGCCTAGTTTCAATTACTCAAGCTTCTCATTTTCAAATGGTTTCATAGTTCCCAAACTTAATCACTTGATTCCTTTTAGAACAATTGAGTAACATATGTCATATATGTGAGTAGTTTATTCTTGTTTATAACGATCTTATTACAAAGCAGCATGATCTAGAAAATGTAATATCATTTTGTCTCATCTTAGCTTCTATGCAGATGGAGGTTTCTACCGGTTTTAATACAACACATCATTATTCAATACATTTTCCTTTATTAACGCCGCAGTGGTCCTGTCGATACACATTCGATTTCCAAATCAAGAAACATTATTCCTTTAAAACCAAGTACTCATTACTCACGAATGAGGTTTCACACAACATCCACATTAAAACAAATAAGTTAAGTCTCTTATCTTATAAGATCAAGTCTCTTAACTTCTAACATCAGTAAACCATTTTCACCTACATAAGGTCGTTATAACTAACTTCCCATAAAGCTATTATAACACCCTATGTTTTAAACCAACCAAATCACTTAGCACATGACGCTCACCGCACTACATAGTTCACACATATCATGCTAGAAGAGATAGGAAGAGGTTCACATACCTCGCGACGATTTATCGACAATAAGCAAAATGCTCCAAGTACTACAACCTTGCTAGCCCTTTCCACTCCTCGAGTAAAATACGCTACTCTTAGTACTTTCACCTATAAAGGTCACAAACGTCTATTAACCCCAAAACAAAAGTTTCTATCTTTCTACATAAAATTCAAAGACTCTCCGCAACAACAGAAATCTCCTCCTCTATCGAGGCCGCTACTAAGCCAACTGTGGGGTTTACACGCCTAACCTGACGTGTACAATTTACACAAGAATACTACACAAGTCATCGCAATACACCCTATGTAAATACAGTCAGGTTCTTTATTCTTCAGCTTAAGTCAAAAGACATTGCCGAATACTAAGTATAGTTCCATATATAGTATACTTCAACTATATATTCTAACAAACATGTAATTTCCAATTACAATAGAGGACAAGATAATTACCTCGACAAGCCCAAAATTATCCAAGTTATAATGTCGATCCCGAGCAAGGTTTAGCTCCTACTCCGCGCGCTCCAAACCACTCCAAACAACCCTAAGTTCTACCTAACTTCTACTCAAATACTTCAACCAACTATGAAGATTTCCTTGGTTTCGGTTTGAGACTAAAAGGACAAAAGGTAGTATTTCCTGCTCTACGATAGAGGTATCTTTGGAATACTACAAGGTACAAGGCTAAGGTATTTTGGGCATTATAACAATACTGGGAGTATTTCTATACCACAACAAGGGTATTATACGAAACAACTAGGCTAGTGGTACCCCACTACAAGGCACCACAAAGGGGAGGAGGAGGCCCTCGGCCAAGACTCTCAAAAGAGGGGATGAGTTGGACGAACTCAACACTAGAGGAGGAGGGATTTTAGGCTTGGAAGGTTTCATTTGTGGATGAAGAGTTCATCAACATAAGGGGTATTTATAGCAAAACCAAAAGCCAACCAACGGCCAAGATCAAGCCATGTGCAAGGCAAGTGTAAGGCCAAGATCAAGCCAAGTGCACCCTAGACCCTACTCCACAAAACAAGCCACAAAACATTGCACAAAACATTGCACAAAACAAGGCCAAACAAGGCACGATTTGCCCCACTGAGCTTCACTTTACGCCCACTCGCGGTGACAAGTGTCACCCTCTCGTTGGTCCAAAATGTTTAACGCCGCCGAAAATCCGAAAAATACAAAACGACATAGCCGGAATTTTCCTCGCAAGTTACGCAAAACGCTTCACGAAAACGACTCTAACCGTGACGTGCACAAATGTCATTCGCCAAGCCACTGAGCGGGTGACACGTGTCACCCTCCTATTGCCCTCAAAAACGTCTTCCAAAAATATCCACAATGGCCAAAATCTCGAAAACAAAGTGGGCTCTACAAAACCAGAATTTCTCCCGTGGGCCCCACGTGACCATTTCCGAAAATAAAATCTCAAAATTCTAATATAATCTATGAAGTCCAAATACCAAATCTGGGAATCCAATTCCCATTAACGAACCTTTTTCTTCACAAATAACCGGAAACTTTTCCGCCGAAAACTCACATCTTTCTTTCTTTTCAAAATTTCTGCCGTACTCTCGTAATTACGTCCTCACATACATACCCTGCAACTACGGGGTATAACAGCGGGACCACCTAGAGCTGACCCTACCTTGAAACAGGCCGCGGGTTGGCCCTCAACATGGCCCCAACCCGACCCACTTAACGCATCACGCTCTTGTTCCCCGATCCGAAACAATCTTACCTAAACAGGTCATGAAAGCTACCACTTCCATTTAATTTACCTAAGGATTTTCCCACCATCACTCCACGTATACTTACACATTCTGACAAAGATCACTTGCAAAATTTTGTACATAATACACAACATATAATCATTGCATCACGTATGCAAAACTCTAGAGGGTTAAGGATATACCTGAATCTACCGCTCCACTCTAATCATAGGCTCACGCAGGCGCATAGCCGTAGAAGGCGATGAACTCGCCATCGATCCGCAGGTCGCGCTGCCGCCGCATTCTCATATAAGCACGCCTTCGTCACATGGCTCGACGGCCGCAGTGAAACAAGCACCGATAAAGACGACATTCCGGGATGACGCTCGCCACATCGCACACCGAGGGGACATGAATCCGCGGCTAGCACTCACGTATACCGCGGAACTGAAGCCCCGAGCTCGACTCACCCCGAATACCCCGAACGCCCCGAATCGCGGAGGACCACTGCATCGGGCGAGGTACATAACTAGCTCACGAGGCGGTCCGCCTTGAAAGTTACCAAAGGACCTCGCTGTCCGTGCCCTCTTCGCCGATCTCGGTCATTCCGCCGACCTCTCCGTGCCTCACATCCTAGTGCATGAGCTTGCATGCGGGCAATGTCCATGCCCGGTGAAGAGCTACACCTGCATAAGCCTCGCCAGTAATCATCTAGCCCTGGCGTAGCGGTGTACTCGCCCTCCATATCGCCATACAATGGGACATACCGAGCTAATGAGTCGAACTCCACATTGTACTCTCTAACCGTCCGCCCGCCCCGCCTCAACGTCAAAAATCGCGCCCGAGCCCTCTCATCCGCGAGGCAAGAAGTGTGCAAGAAATGCCTTTGAGAACTCGTCCCATATACCGGAAGTGCATTCTCTCCCGACAGCTCCCACGAATCAAACTACCGATCATGGTATCACACACCGCGAACCTAGGACCACCGACTGGTCTCCGATGCTTGATCACTCATGACCAGAATCGCCGGATGAACTCTCGCGGATCATCTTCGTGCCTCGACCCATAAAACTCGGGCGTTACATCTCGGAAAATCCCGTAGTCTCAAATCGTCGCCGGGTGAACTACGGTGCTACTGGATCGAATCGCTGCGTCCATTATCCTCATATTCGCCACGACCGCCAAGAATCGCCATCTCCTTGTACTTATCTCATCTCGCTTCCAGCCGTGGGATCGAGGCTCAGTATCGTAGTCTCGCAGCCATCGCCGCGGCTCTAAACTCTTTGGTGCCGGGCGGCGTCGCGAAACCCGCCGGCATCGCTCGTGTATCGACCGCTCGCGCTGCATTTCTCTCAGATTCTCACTCACTGCTGATCGCTTGCCCATCGGGCTGGTTGCTTTACGCGAGGCATAATCGTAAAGGAAAGGAATACGTCAGAGGGGTCCAACTTATCACACAGCTCTAAGGCACGATCTCAGAATGAGAAGAATGGATACCAATCCTAATTGTCCTATAGCCTACTGATTATAGATGTGGTGCACAACACACCGATAATCAAGACTCTACTAGAAACGGTCTGTAGACACTTTTCGAGGACTAACTGCTCTGATACCACTTTTGTCACGACCAACCGCCCGTGATCGTGCCTTACCCCGGGCACCCTAGTGATACAACATCAGAGAAAACCAGCGGAAATAAAAACTTTAAACATATAAATAGACATGGATCAATATGGAAGAAAACAGGCCAACCAAAACGGTTGTCTTTCAGCATATATATATATATAAACATTTGAACGAGCATAATTCTTACAACCCCGCCACAACGGTGCATGCACTCTAAGATTTATATAACAACTATGACGGACGGGGCCCCGCCATACCCTCGAATGTACAAGGACTTACGCACTCGTGGTAACATACTAAAGATAAGCCTCCGGACTGAGCTTCCCAAGACGAAAGGTGATCCTAAAGGGGATCGGCACCGATGTACTCTACTGCGGCGTGAACGCACTTCCAAGGAGGTCAAGACAACAGTACCAAGTATGTGAAATCAGAACACTGTAAATGAAATCATAATAGTCTATAAAGCGGGAGACATGTATTATAACCAAACTACGCTCACAACCTAAAAGCGGCCATGTCAAGTCGTGACTCACGCCTCAAAGTCATCCTCATGCCCGTGGAACTCCTTCCTCACTGCCGGCAGTCTAGGTACAAATCATGTGATACGTATAACATGTCTCGGCCCATCTCATGGACCCAGTATAGAAACGTGTGGAATACATTCCCGGTTCATCTCATGAACTCGGTAGTCGGATGGAATACATTCCCGGTCCATCCCGGACGCGTAGTCGAGTGAAATACATTCCGGTTCATCCCATGAACACGGTAGTCTAGTGAAATACATTCCGGTTCATCCCATGAACACGGTGATCGAGTGAAATACATTCTCGTTCATCCCATGAACACGGTAGTGAAAGTGAAATACATTCGGTTCATCCTACGAACGCTGAATGAGCGAGATACATTCCCGGTTCATCCCATGAACGCGGTAGTCGAGTGAAATACATTCCTTGCACGACAAGTCTATCTCACGCAAACATAGGCAAGTTACACACAACTTAAAGTACTTTCATTTTATGACAAAGTCCGGGTTTTAACCCTAAAGTACTACGTACGTTAAATTCCTTTTAAAGAGATCCATTCCTTTTATAAAAGTCACCTGATACCCGTAGTATAAAAATAGAGTGACTTACATCTTTTAAGTAAACCAAAACAACTTCCATACTTTCCTTTTTAAAACCAATTAAGGCAATACCATGCCTTCTTTTTTTTTTGACCCAAAACACTTCTCTTTTTTTAAGTCAAGTTACCACATTAAAACCAATGATAAAACCCTTCTTTTGTTTTCATAAAGTCGTTATAACCCACTTCCCATAAAGCTTGTTATAACACTTTATGTTTTAAACCATTTTAAGACAACACAATGCCCTTCTTTTCCTAAAGTTCGGTTTGCCTAATTTCAATTACGCAAGTCTCTTTTTAGAAAAGTTTCATAGTTCAATGTCTTAATCTCTTTTAAAACAATTGAGTAACATATGCCATAAAGTAGGTTATTTTTGTTCATAATCAATCTTATTAAGCAGCCATGATCTAGAAAATGTAATATCATTTTGTCTCATCTTAGCTTCTATGCAGATGGAGGTTTCTACTGGTTTTAATAATACTTCATTATTCAATACATTTTCCTTTATTAACGCTGCAGTTGGTTTGTCGATACACATTCTCGATTTTCAAATCAAAAACATTATTCCTTTTAAAACCACGTACTCATTACTCACGAATGAGGTTTCACACAAAACTCATATTAATTCATTTAAGTTAAGTCTCTTATCTTATAAGATCAAGTCTCTTAACTTCTAAAATCAAGAAACCATTTTCTTTACCTCTTAAGACGTTATACCTAACTCCCCATAAAGCTAGTATAACTCTTTTTAAAACCTTTAAAATCAAGTGTTACTCTTCTTTCAAAAATGATTTCTTAACTCTTGTGACATACTTCAAGTTTCTTATTATTCAGGCTTAAGGCAAAAGACATTGCCGCATAACCACGTTCAATTAGCACACGTCGTCACCGTACTATATATTATTCAGGCTTAAGTCAAAAGACATTGCCGTACTATATATGTCTTCCTTTAAAATATCATGCTCAAGAGTATAGGAAGAATCACATACCTTGCGACGATTATCGACTATAAGCAAAACGCCCACGCTATAACCCGGCTAGCTGTCCACCTTCTAAGTAGCACATGCTACTGCGTAACATTCAACCAATAAAGGTTATCACCATCAGAATACAAATTCTATGTAAATACAGTTTTAAACTTCTACTCTAATATTCTTCTGATGCGATTTCAGTTCAAGTCTATTCTGTAATATCCTTCTATTACAGTTAAATTCTCTTCTATGAATCTTATATTCATTTCTATACTACTACGGTATGTAATTTCTAATTACAAAAGAAGGACAGTAGTATTTACCTCGATGAGCCCAAAATTATCCAAGTATAATGTCGCTCCTGAGCAACGTTAAGCTCCTACTCCGAGTGCTCCAACCCGCTCCAAACAACCCTTAGAAGTTCTACACAACTTCTACTTAACACTTCAACCGACTATGAAGGTTTTCCTTAGGGTTTCGTTTAGTGGCTAAAGAAAGTATAATAGTATTTTACGGGCTTTTCGCAGTAGGTACTTGGAAATACTACAACGGTTTTGGGCTTGTTTATTTGGGCATTATAACAATACTTGGAGAAGTATTTCTATACCACAATGGGGGTATTATACGAAAACAATTTAGGCTAGGGGGGGGGGTACCTCACGGCTAGACACCACAAAGGGGGGAGGGGGTGGCTCTCGGCCAAGGCTCACTCAAGGGGGGGGGGGGACTCTTTGGACGAATTACAAACAAGAGGGAGGGAGTATTTGAGACTTAGAAAGATTGCTCAAGTTGGATGAAATAACTCTTCAACAAGGGGGGTATTTATAGGTCAAGAAATGGCCAACCAATGACCAAGATTCATCCAAGTGTAAGGCAAGTGTAGGGCTAGATTTAAGCCAAGTGCACCTTATCCATCTACCACACCAACTTGCACAAAATATCCTACCAACTAAAGTGCTCTCTTTTTCGTCCCTTAGCCGCCCCACTTCATCCAATGTGAGGGTGACACATGTCACCCTCCCGTTGGTCCAAAATTTTTCGTCTCTCGGAAAAATCCGCAAAAATTAAAAATGACATAGCCGGAATTTTCCCTTCGCAAGTTTAGTAAAACGTTTCGTCGAAAAACGACTCTTTTCGGCACTTGTGCCCAAATTTCGAACCTATGCCTACTTTAAGGCTCAAATTAAAATACGTACGCCCTCACGTACATACTCTGGAAATACGGGGTATAACACTAAAGTTGCGGCAGAGACGGTGGTTAGAGTTGTTGAAGGATTATGATGTTGATATCCTATACCATCCGGGAAAAGCCAATGTGGTTGCAGATGCTTTGAGTCGTAGATCGATGGGGAGTCTGTCAGAGGTGCAGCCAGATAGACAGGACATGGTCCATCAGATCTATTAGCTAGCGAGCCTTGGGGTTCGGTTGGTCAATACCGATGATAGTGGGGTACGGGTTCGTGAGATTTCCTAGTCTTCCATCATCGAAGAGGTGAAGCGGCGACAGTATGAGGACCAGATATGATACGATATCGAGATACGACTCTTCGAGAGGAGAAGAGTCTATTTGAGGTAGCGCCTGATGGGGTGCTAAGATTTGAGGGCAGATTGTGTATTCCCGATGTTGCAGGACTTCGTCAGCAGATTCTGGGGGAGGCACACATTGCTCATTACTCTATTCATCCGGGGTTGACTAAGATGTATCATGACCTCAGATGTGTGTATTGGTGGGATGGCCTGAAGAGGGATGTGGCAGGGTTTGTTGCTCAGTGTCCTAATTGTCAGCAGGTCAAGGTTGAGCACCAGAAGCCCGGTGGGCTATTGCAGGCGATTGATATTCCGACATGGAAGTGGGAGGTGATCAACATGGATTTTGTTACAGGGTTACCTCGTACTCAGAGGAAGTGTGATTCCATCTGGGTTATTGTAGACAGGCTGACGAAATCAGCCCACTTTCTTCCAGTCAGGACTACGTATTCGGCTGAGGATTATGCTAGATTGTATATCAGGGAGATTGTGAGACTGCACGGAGTCCCTATATCGATTATATCGCATGCAGGAGCCCGGTTCTGCCTAACTTCTGGAGGTCTTTCCAGAAGGGGTTAGGGACACAGTGAGTCTCGATCGTGTTTCATCCTCGCAACAGCGGTCAGAGCGTCTTATCCGAACACGAGGATATGTTGTGGGCCTATGTTATTGATTTCAGGGGTAGCTGTAAGGATCATTTGCCTCTTGTGGAGTTTGATTATAACAACAACTACCATTCTAGCATCCAGATGGCGCCATATGAGGCTTTGTATGGGCGGAAGTGTAGGTCGCCGATTGGTTGGTTCGACGTGGACGAGGTTCAGTTAGTTGGCCCAGACTTGATTCAGCAGGCTATAGATAAGGTCAAGCTTATCCAGGAGATACTGTTAGCAGCTCAGAGTCGGCAGAAGTCCTATGCAGATAATCGACGTCGACATTTGAAGTTTTAGGTAGACGATTGGGTCTTCTTGAAGGTATCACCCATGAAGGGTGTGATGAGGTTCGGAAAGAAGGGGAAACTTAGCCCAAGGTACATTGGGCCTTACCAGATCATCCGTAGAGTAGGAAAGGTTACCTATGAGTTGGATCTGCCATCGGATTTAGAGGCAGTACATCCGGTCTTCCATGTTTCTATGTTGCGGAAGTGTATCGGAGATCCATCGAGAGTTTTCCCAGCTAGCGAGGTCCAGGTGACAGAGAGGTTATCGTATGAGGAGAGTCCCATAGCGATACTCGATCGCCAGGTCAGGCGACTGCGGACCAAGGATGTGGCTTTCGTCAAAGTCTTGTGGCGGAACGATAATAAGGAGGAGATGACTTGGGAAGCGGAGGAGGACATGTTGAGGAAGTATCCTCACTTATTCTCTACACCTTTAGGTAGTTCTTTTCCCTTACTTGTCAAGTTTTAATTGAAGTATTTTGCTTAAGTTCTATTATGTGGTCATGTGGGGCATTATTGCTATGTAGGGGTTGTAAAAGGAGAACTATGTCACTATTTATAGATTGACTCCGAAAGAACATTCAGCGACGAATGTTTCTAAGGGGAGAAGAATGTTACACCCCGTAATTCCAGGACATGTTTATAAGAACATACGTAATAACTCAAAAATATTAAGATTTGAGACTAGTAAAAATTTATCGGAATTATGGAAATATCGGGAAACGAAATATTGCGACGAACGGGATGGTGACACGTGTCACCCCCTTGGATGGTCATGGTCGAATGGAACATGGGTTAAATGGTCATTTGACCAATATAAAGATGAGTAAGTCTTGCTAGGCTTGAGCTTGATAATATTGACTAAGTCAAAAGGTCACTTGGCTTGATCTTTTAAGTGAAATGCATCCAAGCCACCCATTTGTTCTAATGTTTACCCTCCATATGGTTATATAAGCATACTAATAGCAAGACAAGTTCCCATACTTAGAAAAAATTTCAAGAAACTTGTTCTTGTTTTAGATAGCTCTCGGATTAGGGCACTTTCACAAGACAAAAATTTTCATTTGTTGATCAATAATCTCCATACTTTAAACCAAGGTTCCTAAGGGTATTGTAAGGGTATCTCAATAGAAAGATCCCGGAAAAATGTCGTTTTTGCATTAGTCGCAAGGTGAAAAACTAAGTCGCTTTCATAGGTTGGATTGGAAATTGAAGGAAAGTTATTTGTGAACTTCTAAGGGCTTCAAGTGGAGGATTGGAGTTTCTAGGAAAGGAGCTAATTTGCTAAGGAGCGACTTCGGATCTTGGAGTTGGATTAAGGCTTAACAAGGTAACAATCTTGTTCTCTGAAGTGTTATAAGATTACATATTGTTGTAGTTATACATTTTAACAAGCATGAGGTATCTGTATTGAAGATTGATAAGTGTTATGGATATTGGAAGCCTAAAATCCAAAATGACATTGCTAGCCATTTGAAATTGAAATAAAATTTGGTCGATTATTATAATCGTCGCATGTTGTCTACTTGAAGATTGTAGTTGTTATAATCGATTGCGGCTTTATAACATGTTATACTAAACAACTTGGATTGAAAATAAATAGGAAAAGAGGTTATATTGTTATACCTATTGGTCGTGAATGGCATTTCCTTTTTGGTTTAGTTGATATAAATTGCGGGGCAGAATTTTACGCGTCCTATTAGGCGTGTAATCCCCTTTTGTTATCTACATTGTTGAGCATTAAATGTGGCATGTTTGGTTATTGAATTCGGGCCTTGAAAAAGGTGGAAAAGTACGTAGAAACAAAGGAAGTGCTGTCCGTTTTTCCGTAGAATTTAGTGACTTTACACTTAGAATATTCTACGTTTGAAGCTAGAGGTTAATAGATGTATTATGGTCATTATAGGTTGACATACTACGTACGGCGTATTGGACTTAGCAAGTGGATTGAACCGAAGAGGTATGTGAAACTTTCTTATCTCTTGAGCATGAGTAGTTGTAAATATATAGTACGGTAGACGTACGAGATTTTGATGAATCTAGTTTCATTTGATATCCTTGACTTGTTTTAAGAATGTCCAAGTTGGTTGAGTTAGGGAATTAACTCACTTGTTTTAAAGATTAAGGATATCTTAGTTTCTAAAGATAAGAGACTTGAAGTATTTTGAAAGTATATGATACTTGGTTTTTGGAAAGTTTAAGTCTCTTGGTTATAAAGAATAATGTAAGTGTCTAAAGCATAAAGTTAGTATAACAGCTTTATGGGAAGTTGGTTATAATAGCTTTATGGAAAGCTGAAAGAATGGTTTACTCTAGTGATGTAAATAAGGATAAATGACTGGAAATGTAGAAAGACAAATTGATTTAAAGGCATCAATTGCTTAAAGTTTTAAAGTAAAAAGTCACTTGATTTAGAAGCCTATAAATGTATTTCTAAAATGTATTGTGACTTGTCTTGAAAAGTAGATATGACTTGATACTACGGTTATTAGTATCTTGGAGTTTTATATGAAAAAGAGTCATTATAAAAGAATAGAAGTACGTAGTACTTTGTGTTAAATTCCCGTATTTTATAATGACATGTTAGTGCCTTAAGTAAACTAAAATGAGAGTGTATATAAACAAAGCTAATAAGAAGTTAGGGGATTTCTTAACTTGCTTATGTTATGTATGACAAGTCGGTAGTGCTTATGTTACGTATGATAGCCGGTTGTGCTAGGTTATGTTATTCTTGCGGGGTAAACCCCCGGATTACTACTTATTCCATGGATTTTCTACCCATGATGCGAGTGCGGTGTTTGTACTCATTGCGGGCCCACCGGGCCCATGCGGGTGAAATAGTCCTATGCGGGTGAAATAGTCCCATGCGAGGCAGATGACCTCATTGCGGGTCCACAGGACCTATGCGGGGGAAATAGTCCCAGGAGTAGGATTGCTTAATGATACTACGGGCGGGTGACCCTACTTTGATCATGAGCCTCCTATTGTTATGCAGTAAAATATACACTTGTTTACTCTCATTGTTAGTAAGGCACAGTGTACTGTTATTTGAGTTATCATACATGTCTCCAGCTTTGTTTTTAGACTTTATGATTTCATTTCAGTTTTACATACTTGGTACATCTGTTGTACTGACCCCCTTTCCTCGGGGGTTGCGTTCATGCCGCAGGTGGTGGATCCTCATTCTTAGGATCACTGATCAGTTGTCAGAAGCTCCATTTCTCCGGAGGCTTGTCTTTTGGTACGGTTTCCCTGATGTTGTAGATTTATGTACATTCAGGGGTATGGCGGGGCCCTGTCCCGCCACAGTTGTTATTATTAGAGGTCTGTAGTCATATTTGTGGATTGGGTTGTAAGAACAGAGATGTACTGTTTTATTTTTGGATTATGTATATTTTACGGAAGGTGGCCTTATCGGCTAGCCTGTTGATATTTAATGTCTAAGTATTTTTATGAGTTGTGTATGTTCATTGCTATTCTCTCGATGTATAAGCGAAAGGGTGCCAGTGTAGGGCACCGTCGCGCCCGGTCGGGTCGTGACAACAATGATACTTCTATCAATATCAAACTTTCTAGTATAAGACTTATACCAAATAATGGCCCTCTAATTCTACGGAAATTTGGGCAGCACTTCCTTTGTTTCTACGTACTTTTCCACCTTTTCCAAGACCCGTATTCATCAACCAACAAGCCACATTTAATGTGCAACCAACAGTTAGCCAAAGGGGATTACACGTCTAACTAGACGTGTAAATTTCTGCCCCACAATCTATCTTAAAACAGTCCATTATTTACCAACATTAAGGGCCATTCTCGACCAACATACTTTAAATCCATATCAATTTTCCTTAATTCCCTTTTAATCCAAATCAAGTTCCAACATGTTATATAAGTTATATTAACTATCAACAACAATATTTCCTTCATTATATAACATGCGACAAGTGTTATTAACAACAAAATGGTCAACAATTTCCAATGGCCAATATCAACCAACTCTCGGCCTCAACATCCAAATGTGGTCCAAACCATTTCTAATATTCATTATTTCTAGCACAAGGTCATCTACATATATCCACAACATGTAATTTCTAATTACATTAAGAGATAGATGATCCTTACCTCAATATAGCCCAAAATAATCCAAGTTTAAAGTCGATCCTTAGCATGTTTAGCTCATTTTCTTTACGTTACAATCCACAATATACAATCCTTAGAAGTTCATAACCAACTTCTCTTCAAGTTCCAACACAAATGTCCAAGAACACCTTAGGTTTTCAAGGTGAGACTAACGGAACAACATAGTATTTCTGGGGTTTAAGGGGTTGTTTATGCTTAGTATACAACTAGGGATCTTGGGTTTGAGTATGGGGATTTATCAACAAGGATTGAAGAAATTTTGTTCTCCAAGTTTAGCCTTGGCCGAGAGCAACATAGGAGTGGAGTATATTTGTCTTGAAATTTTACTAAGTGTTGAAGTCTTGCACCTCAATGTGGATATATATAGAGCAACCAAGGGTTGAGATCAATTCATGTGTAGTGTCAAGATGGTGGACAAGTGTGGGTGGGACCCACAAATCCACTTGTCTTCAAAATATCTCAAGACAAGCCAAAGTCAAAGTCAAAGGGGAGAGGTGACACGTGTCACCCTCCTATTGGTCCGAAAATATTTAATCCCCCAAAAACATCCATATTGGCAAAAATATCGAAAAATATTATGGGCCCCACAAAACCGTAAAATTTTTCCGTGGGCCCCACGTGACCAAATCTGAACTTAAAAATCCATAATTCTTATATATTCAAAAAGTCTCAAATACCAAATTTGAGAACAAAATTCCATTTAATAAACTTTTTTCCTTCACGAGGTTCGGAAGATTTTCCTTAGGAAACACAATTCTTTCTTTTTTCACGCGTATGTTTACATCTCATTGCCTTGGAATTACGGGGTGTAACAGCAAAGAAAATAAAGTACAGTATTAAAATCATAGCTGGCCAAGAAATGACAGGGATAAGTAAAATAATCTAATACCAGATCCAACCGTGTCATATAGAATAAAAGCCAATCAGCACTATCATCAGACTTCGCACCATTGTAACACCGAGAGTCAACTGTACCTTTTCAAGATATGCACGCCATGTAAAATCAAGAATGCCTTTTAAGAGTTAGATCAACCGCGAAAAGTATTTGTACTCGCATCATGGATCTTGTCCATGGGTTTATATAATATTCAAGTCCTAATCATGGACGTACTCACATGATTTCAACTATACCGTTTTCACAATAAGATTTATATCATAACCATGGACGTTCTCACATGATCCAACTATACAATTTAAATCATCTCCGACTTTCATTAGCAGAAATAGAATGAACTATCATTTTAAGAGAACTCAAGGCAATATCACATCTAGTAATAATTGGGAAATTGAACCCGAAGTACTATGTACGTCCGTCGTACATCTTCTCATTTATAAACCTCAAAACACTAACACTCATAGTATCAATACACTTCCACCTCTAAAATCAAGTTACTACACTTTTAAACTCAAGTAAGTTATGCTTTCAACACCAAGTAATTTATACCTTTTAATCAAGTAACTTCTTTTATATACTACAACGAATCCGAATTTCCAAATTAATCCACTTTATGAGCCATTAGGTTATATATTAATAATGATGTTATCTAATCAGCTGTGAATTAGTAAAATGTAAAATGAACTGGTTATATCTTAGCTTTTATGCAGAAGGAAATTCTACTCATTTCAATATAATTGATTATCGATTCTTTTTTCATTAACGCTGCAATGGCTTGTTTGATACATTTTTTCATTAGTGTTGTAACTTAGCAAGATCAACTCGACTCCAATACTTACTAAAAGCTCTTACCAACATCTCCCATAAGACTTGGTAAGGACTTAGGAATAAATTAGACATGTCTTTAACATAGAATCAATAACATGAATACTCCTTAACTTCTAAGAGTAGAATTGTTACACCCCGTAAATTGCAGGACATGTTTATAAGAACGTACATAAGAACTAAAAAATGTTAAGATTTGAGAATAGTAAAAATTTATCGGAATTTCGGAATTTGTCGGAAAATGAAATATTGCGACGAATGGGAGGGTGACATGTGTCAGCCCCCCCCCCCCCCTTAGTGGTCTTGGATGAAATGGACATGGCTAAAATGGTCATTTGACCAATAAAGAGATGACCAAGTCTTGCTAAGGGCTAGAGCTTGACATTGTTGACTTAGTCAAGAGCCACTTGGCTTGATCCTTGTAGAATGCATCCAAACCACCAATTTGTTCTAATCTTGACCCTCCATATGGTTATATAAGCTTACTACTAGCAAGACTAACTCCCACACTTAGAAATTTTTTCAAGAAACTTGGATGCCTTCAATATTGCTCTCGGGTTTGAGGGTTTTGGAAAGACAAAAATTTTCGTTTGTTGTCCAATAGGCTCCACACTTTCAACCAAGGTTCCTAAGGGTATTGTAAGGGTATCTCAATAGAAAGATCCCGGAAAAGTGGCGTTTTCGTATTAGTCGCAAGGTGAAAACCTAGTCACTTTCCTAGGTTTGGAATTGGAATTGAAGGAAAGTTGTTTGTGATCTTCTAAAGGGCTTCAAGCGGCGGATTGGAGTGTCAAAGATAGGCTCTAAGGTGCTAGGGAGTGACTTCAGATCTTGAAGTTGGATTAAGGCTCACTAAGGTAACAATCTTGTTCTCTTAAGTGTTATAAGATTACATATTGTTGTAGCCTTATAATTTAACTAGCATGATGTATGTGTATTCAAGATTGATAAGTGTTATGGATATTGGAAGCCTAAAATCCTAAATGTCATTGTGAGCCATTTGAAATTGAAATACAATTTGGCCGCTAATTAGAATCGTCGCATGTTATCTACTTGAAGATTATAGTTGATATAATCGATTGCTGCTTTATAACATGTTATACTAAACAACTTGGATTGAAAAGGAATTGGAAAAGACTATGTATTGTTGTCCCTCAAATTGCCGAATGTAACATTGTATGTTGGACTAGTTTGATATCAATTGTGGGGCAGAATTTTACACGTTCTATTAAGGCGTGTAATACCCTTTGTATTGTTGAATTGTTGGGCCTTAAATGTGGCATTTGGTTATTGATTTTCGGACCTTGAAAAATGTGGAAAAGTATGTAGAAACAAAGGAAGTGATGTCCGATTTTCCGTAGAATATAGTGACTTTGCACTTAGAATATTCTACGTTTGAAGTTAGAAGTTAATAGACGTATTATGGTCATTATAGGTTGACATACTACGTACGGCATATTGTACTTGGCAAGTGGATTGAACCGAAGAGGTATGTGGAACTTTCTTATTTCTTGAGCATGAATAGTTGTAAATATGTAGTACGGTAGACGTACGAGATTTTTGACAATCTAATCCATTTGATATCCTTGGCTTATTTTAAGAATTTCCAAGTTGGTTGAGTTAGGGACTTAACTCACTTGTTTAAGAATATTAAGGATATCTTAGTTTTTAAAGTTAAGAGACTTAAAGTATTTTAAAAGTATATGATACTTGGTTTTGAAAGTATAAGTCTCTTGGATATAAAGAAGAATGTATTTGTCTAAAGTATAAAGCTAGTATAACGTGCTTTATGGGAAGTTGGTTATAATAGCTTTATGGAAATTTAAAAAGAGTGGTTTACTCTAAGTAATGTAAGTATGATAAATGACTTGAAATAATAAAAGGCAAATTGATTTTGAGGCATCAATTGCTTAAGGTTTTAAAAGAAAGAAGTCACTCCATTTAGAAAGCCTATAAATGTATTTCTAAAAGGTATTGTGACTTGTCTTGAAAAGTACATATGACTTGATACTACGGTTATTAGTATCTTGGAAGTTTTATATGAAAAAGAGTCATTTTAAAAGAATAGAAGTACGTAGTACTTTGGGTTAAATTCCCGGATTTTATAATGACATGTTAGTGCCTTAAGTAAACCAAAATGAGAGTGTATATGAATAAGGCTAATAAGAAGATAGGGGATTTCTTAACTTGCTTATGTTATGTATGATAAGCAGGTAGTGCGTATGTTATGTATGATAGTCGGTTGTGCTAGTTTATGTTATTCTTATGGGGTAAAGCCTCGGGTTACTACTAATTCCATGGATTTGCTACCCACGATGCGAGTGCGGCGTTTGTACTGATTGCGGGCCCATCGGGCCTAAGCGGGTGAAATAGTCCTGTGCGGGTGAAATAGTCTTATGCGAGGAATACCTCATGCGGGTCTATACGACCTATGCGGGCGGGTTACCTCATGCGGGTCCATACGACCCTTGCGGGTGAAATAGTCCCAGGAGTAAGATTGCTTAATGATACCACGGACGGGTGGCCCTACTTGATCATGAGCCTCCTATTTTTATGCAGTAAAGTATACTCTTATTTACTCTCATTGTTAGTTAGGCACAATGTACTGTTATTTGAGTTATCATACATGTCTCCAGTTTTATTTTTGACTTATGATTTCACTACAAGATTTCGCCACATAATTGGTACATGTTGTAATCGACCTCTTTCGGGCCGCTCATGCCGCAGGTAAAGTATACAGGTTGCTGATCCTCACTCTTAGGATCAATGTTCAGCTGTTGAGAAGCTCCATTACCCCGGAGGCTTATCCTTAGTACAGATCCCTGGTATTGTCGGTTGTTGTACATTCAGGGGTATGGCGGGGCCCTGTCCCGTCACAATTGTTATTCTTAGAGGTCTGTAGTCATGTCTTATGGATTGGGTTGTAAAGAAAAAAGATGTCTTGCTCGCTTTTTGGATTATGTAAATTATACGAAAGGTGGCCTCATCGGCTAGCCTGTTTTTTTTCCTAAGTGTTTATTTGTGTTGTGTATGTTCCGCTGCTATTCTCTGATGTATACCTGAAACGGGTGCCCAGGTAGGGCACCAGTCGCGGGCCCGAGATCGGGTCGTGACAAAAGTGGTATCAGAGCAGTTAGTCCTCGGAAAGTGTCTACAGACCGTGTCTAGTAGAGTCTTGGTTATCGGTGTGTTGTGCACCACATCTATAATCGGAGGTCGCAGACATTTAGGATTGGGTTCCTTTCTTCTCACTCGAGATCGCGGCGATAGAGTCATGTTGTTAGGGTCGTCTCTCCCTAACAAGTTATGTTGATTGCAGCTACGAGAAAGGCAGCAGTGACCCAGGAATGATTATGTGGATTGCGTATCCAGGTTGGTAATATTTGTAGTATAGTTGGTATTGTGACGTACAGTTATACATATTTATGTGTGAGGGTCACATATGTTTTGCCTAGAATGATTTTAGATTACCAGGAATTGGTAAGGACTAAATAAATATCGGGAAGGTATGAACAGTTTAATGAACTCTCATCAAGGTTTTACGTACTAATTTGAGATAATTAGGAGATGATGAGTTGTCTGAGAAGGTAATGGACCCTTAAGAAGTTATAATTAAGGGACTTAATGGGAGACTATGTTAGTAACTTAAGCTACGTGGCATACTTAAGGGAATGGTACGGATGAGACCCGTATGGAGTAAGTACGGTTGTTGTGGTCAAGACAACACGATTATGGTATTACGAGAAGTTTTTGTACCCGTTTACGGGGGGACTAATAAGGTAGGCTTGGAGCATGGAAATTGCGAGCCTAAGAATGTTGATAACCGCCGAGACCTTAGGTATATAAGGCCTTCTCGGGTAGTAAAAATTTAAGTCAGACCAAGGATAAGAGTGAAGTGCGACCCTGAGTCGGGTTGAAGACCTATTAAGGGTCGCCCCATAGCCTGAAATGGAATGGGATCAGTTGGTAGTAGTCCCGCTACGTGACAGGGTCACGAGGGTGCAAGGCCCGAGTCTAGCTAATCATTTTACAGGTTCGTGAACGCATTCTACCGGAACCAGGTTGTGAGAGTCGGAAATGGCCTTATATTGTTTAATTTAGTAACTCCAAAGATTGAAGGCCAGATTTAGTATGGAAGTTATGTACGTATACTAATATAAGTTTGGAAGTACGGAAAGAGTACGACCAGTGAAAAAGAGAGCAACCAAGTGTAAAGAAATAGAGCCTGAATCCATGAGAACCTTTCGAGGTGACTACACCCGTGAGTGTTGGGTGGTAGCTGAGCGGGTAGATAATAATTGCCGGTGACGATACAGTCGTTGGACCCTAGCAGACCTAGCAGAGTTGTTATGACCGACGTTGAGGTCATTATGAGTACGGGCTAGTTGGCCTCTTGTTATGCCAACGTTGACTGTAGAGAGAGATTAGCTCGATTCCGGTTTCCCGGTAAGCCGGTTATCAAGTGGAAAGGAAGAGAAGTGGTGGTAACCAGTGAATTATCCTTCCTTCTTTGACATCATTGTTTTTAATAAGTCTGTGTGACCTGTTCATTTGAGGTGAATTGAGGCAGAAGGTAAGAAGTACTTGAATTTGAAGGAGTTTATTTTAAGTGCCCTTGGGGGTACTTGGAGTTGGATTGGTGTGGCGGTCAGGGCCACGACCTTCCGGATAAGTTCAGGATAGCGTGCAAGCAAGAATAAGATAAGTACGAGTGCTTCCTATGGAAAACAAAAGACATCGTTGGTAAGTTTTGAAAATCTATACGACTATAAGGTAGCGCTTGATGATTAAGCTTTTGTAAGGGAGATAAGTTCTCTCCCCCACGTAAAGGATAGTTTTACGTATTATGGGGTTACGTGTACCCATGTTGTTAGATGAAGGATAGAAGACGGGTAAGGTCTTCAGTATCGTCATACCATAGGTTACAGTTTTAGATAACCGTGGGAAAAGTTGTGTTGGGGTAATTTTGAACGACGTTACGAAATGGTCAAGGAAGTGTCGTAAGGATATAAATGTAGGTAGTACGCATGTATGAAACTATACGATTATGAATCAAGATAGAAATACTTTTACTAATAATAAGCATAAGGTAAGGTTATGACCAGAATGATGAAAGAGAATACAACTATGGTTATGTAAGTTGCACGAGATATGATTACCCCAGACTAGTGTAAAGACCATTAGTAAATAATGGGCAGTAAGAACACCTCGAGGAAAGGTGGTAGCATCTGTACTGACGAGAAAGATAGTAAGGAGATACGGGGGAGGGGGGGGGGGTAAGGGACCCCAGGACAACTTGAAATAACTTATAAAGGAAAGACGAGTAGATACTCGAACGATAAGAAATCTTGACAAGTAATTGGATTATGTAATACCGTGAATTGAGGTTGAACACCTGGCTATAAGCTCTATGAGCTGGGAGAGAATAATAGGATTGCTACTTGACGAGATCAAGGAAATCTCCCCTCCTAAATTGTGATTGACAGGAAGTCTTAGCCATGAGGCAAGCAAAGGAATCAAATCTAAGTTAGTGACCAAGTTTGGTCGCAACAGAGAAAGGGAAATAGGAACCGTAATTGAGATTATGGATACCCGAATATTTCGCAGGTATGAGAAAGGCTTCCAATTATTGGAAGATAAGTTGACCACGACTACAATTCTAACCCCTCCTGAGAGACTAGAGGGTTAGGGCAGTATTGTAACATTTTGGGTATTGGGCTAGGTTGTGTGCCGACGCAGTACGATAAGGTTGGAGCCTATGTTTCCCGGCGGACAGGGAAGCATGAAAGAAATTACGCTACTCATGATTTAGAGTCGGCGGCAGTTAATCGTATCTTGAAGATTTGGAGGCATTCCTTATATAGACTTCATGTGGATATTTGTGCAGACCACAAAAGCCTCCGGTATATCTTCAGACAGAGGCAGCTGAATTTGCGACAGAAACGATGGTTAGAGTTACTCAAGGATTGTGATATTGATATCCTATACCACCCGGGGAAAGCCGATGCGGTTACAGATGCTCCTAGTCGTGGATCTATGGGTAGTCTGTCAGATCGACAGCCAGAGAGACAGGACATGGTCCGTAAGATTCATCAGCTACCGAGCCGAGGGGTTCGATTATTTGTTTCCAAGGTTAATGAAGTTTAGATCCGAGAGGTTGCTGAGTCTTCCGTCGTTGAGGAGGTAAAGAGGCGACAGTATGAGGACCCAGTTATGATACGGTATCGAGATACGGCTCTCCGAGAAGAGAAGAGCCTGTTTGAGTAGCACCGATGGGTCTTTGTGATATGAGATAGATTGTGTACGGTCTTGCAAGACTTGTCGCGAGGTTTTAGGGGAGGCACGCAGTGCTTATTTCTCTAATTGTTCGGGGTCGGCTAAGTTGTGTCGTGACCTCATATGTACAGATGTATGTATTGGTAAGATGTCCTGAAAAGGGACGTAGCAGAGTTGTTGCTTAATGTCCGAATTAGTAGCAGGTCAAGGTTGAACACCAGAAGCCCAGTGGGCTATTACAGGCGATTTAGATCCCAACTTAGATATGGGAGGTGATTAATATGGATCTTGTTACAGGATGGCATCGTACTCAGAGGAAGTGCGACTCCCTGGGGTCATAATAAACAAGCTGACGAACCAGCCGTGTTCTTCCGGTTAGGACCACTTACTCGGCTGAGGTTTATGCTAGCTTATATAGCAGGGAGATTGTGAGACTGCGGGGTTCTTACTTTTATGATGTCAGACAGATGAGCTCAATTTACGGCTGACTTTTGGAGGTTTTCCAGGAGGTATTAGGGACACAGGTAAGTCTCAGTGTGGAATTCTACCCTCAGACCGACGGGCAGGCATAACGTACTATCCAGGCACTTGAGGATAGGTTGCGGGCCGGTGTTATTGATTTCAGAGTTAGCTGGAAGAATTATTTGCCTCTTGTTGAGTTTGCGTATAACAAAAGCTACCATTCCAGTATCCAGATGGCCCTGTATGAGGCTCTGTATGAAGAAGTGTAGACTCGCCGAGTGGTTGGTTCAGCGTAGGCGAGGTTCGATTAGTTGGCCCGCACTTGATTAAGCGGTGTGGATAAGCGGCTATCCGTAAAAGATTATTAGCAAGCTCAGAGTCGACAGAAGCTTTAGGCAGATAACCGACATCGACAATTGGAGTTCAGGTTGACGTTCTGGTATAAGTATTGTTATGTGGCCCCGTGTGGCATTATTAGTATGTAGGGGTTGTAAAAGGAGACTATGTCACTATCTATAAGATTGACCCCAAAAGAACATTCGGGGACGAATGTTTCTAAGGGGGGAAGAGTGTTACACCCCGTAAATTTCAGGACATGTTTATAAGAACGTACGTAAGAACTCAAAAATGTTAATATTTGAGAATAGTAAAAATTTATCGGAATTTTGGAATTTGTCGGAAAATGAAATATTACGACAAATGGGAGGGCGACACGTGTCACTCCCTTAGTGGTCTTGGACGAAATGGACATGGCTAAAATGGTCATTTGACCAATAAAGAGATGACCAAGTCTTGCTAAGGGCTAAAGCTTGACATTGTTGACTTAGTCAAGAGCCACTTGGCTTGATCCTTGTAGAATGCATCCAAACCACCCATTTGTTCTAATCTTGACCCTCCATATGGTTATATAAGCTTACTACTAGCAAGACTAACTCCCACACTTAGAAAATTTTTCAAGAAACTTGGATGCCTTCATTATTGCTCTCGGGTTTGAGGGTTTTGGAAAGACAAAAATTTTTGTTTGTTGTCCAATAAGCTCCACACTTTAAACCAAGGTTTCTAAGGGTATTGTAAGGGTATCTCAATAGAAATATCCCGGAAAAGTGACGTTTTCGTATTAGTCGCAAGGTGAAAACCTAGTCACTTTCCTAGGTTTGGAATTGGAATTGAAGGAAAGTTGTTTATGATCTTCTAAAGGGCTTCAAGTGGCGGATTGGAGTGTCAAGGAGAGGCTCTAAGTTGCTAGGGAGAGACTTCGGATCTTGAAGTTGGATTAAGGCTCACTAAGGTAACAATCTTGTTCTCTTAAGTGTTATAAGATTACATATTGTTGTAGCCTTATAATTTAACTAGCATGATGTATGTGTATTCAAGATTGATAAGTGTTATGGATATTGGAAGCCTAAAATCCGAAATGTCATTGTGAGCCATTTGAAATTGAAATACAATTTGGTCGCTAACTAGAATCGTCGCATGTTATCTACTTGAAGATTATAGTTGATATAATCGATTGCGGCTTTATAACATGTTATACTAAACAACTTGGATTGAAAAGGAATTGGAAAAGACTATGTATTGTTGTCCCTCAAATTGCCGAATGTAACATTGTATGTTGGACTAGTTTGATATCAATTGTGGGGCAGAATTTTACACATCTTGTTAAGGCGTGTAATTCCCTTTGTATTGTTGAATTGTTGGGCCTTAAATGTGGTGTTTGGTTATTGATTTTTGGACCTTGAAAAAGGTGGAAAAGTATGTAGAAACAAAGGAAGTGCTGTCCGATTTTCCGTAGAATATAGTGACTTTGCACTTAGAATATTCTACGTTTGAAGTTAGAAGTTAATAGACGTATTATGGTCATTATAGGTTGACATACTACATACGACATATTGGACTTGGCAAGTGGATTGAACCGAAGAGGTATGTGGAACTTTCTTATCTCTTGAGCATGAATAGTTGTAAATATGTAGTACGGTAGACGTACGAGATTTTTGACAATCTAATCCATTTGATATCCTTGGCTTATTTTAAGAATGTCCAAGTTGGTTGAGTTAGGGACTTAACTCACTTGTTTAAGAATATTAAGGATATCTTAGTTTCTAAAAGTTATGAGACTTAAAGTATTTTTGTTATACCCCGTGGTTCGAGTGGCCGTGATCGAGGGCTCAGGCGCGCTAAAGCGGTGATTGTAGGCCGCGCACTGAGTGGCCGCAGCGCCGGAAGATCTGAGGTGTCGCTGAAGTTCAGCCCGCGCCAGGAAGCGAGCCGCGCGCGAAAGTCCTAAGAAGCGGCGGAGTTTCAGCCGCGGCCGATCAGGGCGCGCGCCGAGGCGGGATCTGCGAGAGTTAGTGGAAATTTCTGCACTGTTTTGTTTTAAAAGAGGTCATGGGTGGGTGACAAGTGTCCCCCCCATCTGAAATGTTGCATGCCTTATATTGACCAAGTCTTGAAGACTTGGTCATCTTTCATCTTTCATCTCTCTCTCTCTCTCTAAGCTAAAAAGCTCTCCCTTCTCTCTAGAAAATCAAGAGAAACTCCAAGCTTAAGAAAAATTTGAAAAGGGTGTTAAGAAGGAAAGTTATTTGCAAGCTTGTGGAGGTTATTGTGGTGGTATTCTTGAAAAGGAGGCTAGCAAAATTGTTGGAATAGTTTTGGCTAAAGCTCCAAAGGTAACATTTCTTCTCTTGTAGCTAGTTATTGGTGTTGCATGTGAAGAATAAGGAATTTGTAGTAGTAAATAATGCTCTTAGAATCATTGCATGTAAGAAAAATGGTTTGGATATGAAAGATTGGTTAAAGAGATATTATGAGCATGTTGTAGCCTACAAACTACTTTAGAATTGTTAAGTGTATTGTTTTACCTATTGGGGCAGAATTTTACACACCTAAGTTTGGTTGTGTAATCCCCTTTGAAATGTTGGATTGTTGGGCCTTAAATGTGGCGTTTGGATATTGAATTCGGCCTTGAAAAAGGTGGCAAAGTATGTAGAAACAAAGGAAATGCTGCCCAAATGTCCTTAGGAATTAGTAACTTGAACTTGGAATATTTCTACATTGAAATTAGGGGTTAATAAACGTATTATGGTAATTATAGGTTGACATATTACGTGCGGTATTTCGGACTTAGCAAGTGGATTAACCGAAGAGGTATGTGGAACTTTCCTATCCCTTGAGCATGAGTAGTTGTACCTATGTAGTACGGTAGACGTACAAGATTTGATATCTTTCACTTGTTTTAAAGTATATGATACTTGTTTCATTTCAAAAGTATAAGTCCCTTGGATTTAGGGAAAATGTATTTGACAAAGGGATAACGCTAATATAATGACTTTATGGGAAGTTGGTTATATTAGTTTTTTTTTGAAAGGTTCACAAAGAAAGGTTTACCCTAATTAAAACAAGTACGGGTAAAGGATTTGAAACTAAGAAAGGTGAATTGATTTTTAGGCATTGTTTGCCTAAGGTTTTAAAGGAAATGAAGTCACTTGATTTAGAAGCCTATTATATTTCTAAAAGGAAATGTGACTTGTCTTGAAAAGAAATCGTAACTTGATACTATGGTGATTAGTATCTTGGAATTTTTGTATAAAAAGAGTTATTTGTTAAAAAGTTAGAAGTACATGGTACTTGGGTTGAATTCCCGGATTTTCTATTAAAAGACATGTTAGTGCCTTAGGATACTAAAATGAGAGGATATATTAATAATGTTAATAAGAAGTTAGGGGATTTCTTAACTTGCTTATGTTATGATAAGCCGGTAGTGCTTATGTTATGATAGGCCGGTAGTGATTATGTTGTGATATGATAGACCGGTAGTGCTTATGTATGATATGATAAGCCGGTAGTGCTTATGTATGATATGATAGGCCGGTAGTGCTTATGTTATGTATGATAGCCGGATGAGCTATGTTATATATTTATATTATTACGGGGTAAACCCCGGGTTATTATCTATGCCATGGATTTGCTACCCATGATGCGAGTGCGGCGCTTGCACTCATGCGGATCCGACCACGTGATCCATGCGGGTGAAATAGTCCCATGCGAGTACGGCGATGGTACTCATGCGGGTCCACAGGATCCATGCGGGTGAAATAGTCTCATGCGGGTGAAATAGTCCCATGACGAGGCGGATGACCTCATGCGGGTCCACAGGACCCATGCGGGTGAAATAGTCCCAGTAATAGGATTGCTTAATGATACTACGGGCGAGGTACCCTGTTTTGATCGTGAGCCTCCTATTTTTATGCTATAAGATTTATACTTGTTACTCTCATTGTTAGTAAGACACAGTGCAAGGAAATTAATTTCTATCTATGACTCCAGCTTATTTTTGACTTATGATATTACTACAGTATTTTCCAGTTTTACATACTTGGTACGTTGTGTACTGACCCCTTCATCGGGGGCTGCGTTCATGCCGCAGGGAAGGGAAAGCAGGTGGTAGATCCTCATTCCTAGGATCTTTTACTCAGGTGTCAGGAACTCCATTTCCTCAGAGGCTCGACTTTTGGTATGGTTCTCCCTGGTGTTGTTGATGTTTTGTACATTCAGGGGCATGATGGGGCCCTGTCCCGTCATAGTGTTACTCCTTCTTAGAGGCCTGTAGTCTTGTCATAACTTGGTTTGTTTAAAGATGTAACTGTTCGGTTTTATGTACTTTTGGGGTAGCCATTTTGGGCTAGACTGTTTATATCATTATGGTTGTTATTGTGAGTTTATATTCCGCTGGTTTTCTCTGATATTGGGTCACAAGGGTGCCCGGGTTAAGGCACCGGTCATGGATCCGGGGTCGGGTCTTGATAAAGTGGTATCAGAGCAGTTAATCCTCGGAAAGGGTCTACAGGCCGTATCTAGTAGAGTCTTGATTATTGGTGTGTTGTGCACCACATCTATAATCAGGAGGCTACAGGATATTTAGGATTGGTTTCCATTCTTCTCACTCTGAGATCGCAATAAGCCGTGTTATAGGTTAAATTTCCTCCGACGTAAATTTTGTATGTATCGATTATGCCTCCACGCAAGGCAACCGCGCCCGTGGCGGCAAGGCAATGGAGGAACTACTAGTGGACACCGAGGTTACCAGTGCGAGCCCATCCTTTACGAGATAATGTTTGGACGGCGAGTTCCACAAAGTCGTCAACCCCAAGAGAGTCCGGCGCCAGCTGCGAGACTACGGTACTGAGCCTCGGTTATGCGTGGAGCAGAGGATATGGGCTACAAGGAGATGGCCCAGTTATTGGCCAGGATAGTGGCTAGCATGAGGGCGAGCGAGGCGGCGGTTGCACTGCCGTAGTTCCTCCCGGATCGATAGCGTGAAACCGGGACTTCGAGCTGCACTCGCGAGTTTTATTGGTCGAGGCCTGAGGATGATCCTCAGGAATTTATCCGACAGTTACAGCGGATTATGAGGGTGATCAAGGCCTCGGATACTGAGTCGGTTGTATTGAGTTCGCATCGGCTGCGTGATACCGCAGTTGCCTGGTTTGATTCATGGGAGTTTTCCCGGGGGGAGCATGCGCTTCCAGTTGTATGGGACGAGTTCTCAGCGGCATTTCTTGGTCATTTCTTGCCTCCGCAGATGAGGAGGGCACGAGCCGACAGATATCTGACATTGAGACAGAGTGGGCGGACAGTCCGGGAGTACAACGTCGAGTTTGACTCGTTGGCTCGATATGTACCCACTTTAGTAGCAGATATGGAGGACATAGTGCACCGCTACGTCACAGGGCTCAATGACTATTTGGCAGAAAGTTGTACGGGAGTAGCTCTTCAGCCGGGCATGGACATTGCCCGCATGCAGGTCTATGCACTAGGGTGTGAGGAACGCAGGGGCCGACGGATTGATACGTATCAGCAGAAGAGGGCCAGGATAGCAGCGTCCTCTAGTAGTTCTCGAGGTAGACAACCTCAGCAGCAGACCGGGTTTGCATCACAGTCGGTTCAGAGCGCTCCTCCACCATCTTCTGGTCGTATAGGGTATTCGAAGCGGGACGGGGTCCCGAGGCTTGGGTTTCGAGGACGAGTTCCGGTCAGATGAGGCCACCTATGCCTCGGTGTGGTCGATGTGGTGATTGCCATTATGGTGGGTGTCGTGTTCCTCCAGGAGCTTGTTAGTCTTGTGGCCAGCAGGGCCATTTGAAGAGAGATTGTCCGTCCAGAGGCGGCGGGAATGCCATGGTTCAGCCGACAAGTTCGATTCTTGCCGGTCTTCGTCTTGATGGTTGGCGCCCGAGGGCGGGGTGTTCACGCCAGTAGGCTCTGGCAGGGTCGTGGCGGGGTTCGATTCAGCGGTCCTCAGAACCACATTTATGATATGTCCAGCCGCCAGGACCAGGAGGCGTCACCTGATGTCGTCACAGGAACATTGTTGGTTTCTTGCTGTGATGTTTATGCTTTGATAGACCCAGGTTCTACCTTGTCCTATATATCTCCTCATATTGCTGGTAGAAATAGAACCCGAGTCCATAAAACCTTTTGAGGTAGCTACCCCAGTAGGTGATTCGGTGGTGGCCGGGCGAGTGTATAAGGCTTGCTAGTGACTATATACGGTCGTCAGACTCTAGCCGACTTGATAGAGTTGGATATGACGGAATTTGATGTGATTATGGGTATGGATTGGCTAGCGTCTTGCTATGCCAATGTGGACTGTAGAGAGGTTAGTTCGGTTCCGCTTCCGTGGCCGTTATCGAGTGGAAGGAATCTTTGCATCGCCGGGGTAGGTTTATTTCTTACCTCAGGCTAGGAAGATGGTGCGGAAGGGTATATTTACCATTTGGTTCGGTATTAAATCGAGAGTGAGATACCGACCTTCGATCCGTTGTTAGAGAGTTTCCGGACGAGCTCGTATCCTCCCGAGAGGAGATTGAGTTTTGCATCGATTTGGCGCGGACACTGACCGATATCTATTCCGCCATACAGATGGCACTGCCGAGTTGAAGGAATGAAGGACCAAAAGATTTCTTGGAGAAAGGATTTATCGTGCCAAGTGTTTCTCCCGGGAGCGCTGTTATTTGTAAAGAAGAAGGATGGGGCCTTTGCGTTTGTGTATTGATTACAAATGAACAAGGTAACTATCAAGCAGATATCCTCCCGGATTGATGATTTGTTTGACCAGTTGCAGGGTGCGAGATGCTTTTCCAAGATAGACCTGCGGTCTGGTTACCATCAGGTACGAGTTAGAGAGGCGGATATCCCAAAGTCTGGGCACTATGAGTTTAGGGTGATGTCTTTCGGATTGACCAACGCTCCAGCGGTATTCATGGATTTGATGAATAGGGTGTTCAGGCCATTCTTGGATATGTTCGTTATAGTGTTCATTGATGATATCTTGGTGTATTCGCGCACAGAGCAGGAGCATACAGATCATTTGAGGACGGTATTGGGAGTCCTCAGGGACCGGCAGTTGTATGCCAAGTTCTCGAAATGCGAGTTTTGGCTGGCTTCAGTGGCTTTCTTAGGGCATGTTATCGGGGCCGATGGTATTCGGGTTGATACAGCTAAGATTGAGGCAGTCAAGACTTGGCCCGCACTCCATTACATCGACGGAGTGCACAACTTTTGGGCCTTGCAGTTATTATCGGAGGTTTGTGGAGAAGTTTGTTTCCATGTGGCGCCTTTGACTAGCTGACTCGACGCCTATATTTCGGGACGGATGCTTGTGAGAGAGTTTTCGCCATGAAGGAGAAGTTGACGACCACCCAGGTCTTACTCTTCCTGAGGGTTTGGACGGATATATGGTTTATTGTGATGCGTCGGGTGTCGGGCTTGGAGCGCGCTGATGCAAAGACGACAAGGTTATAGCTTACGCATCTCGACAGCTTAGGAAGCATGAGAAGAACTATCCCACACATGACTTAGAGTTGGCAGCAGTGATTCATGCCTTGAAGATCTGGAGACACTATTTGTATGGAGTTCATGTGGATATTTACACAGACCACAAGAGTCTCCAGTATATCTTCAGCCAGAGAGAGCTGAACTTACGGCAGAGACGGTGGTTGGAGCTGCTTAAGGATTACGATGTTGATATTCTATACCACCCAGGGAAGGCCAATGTAGTTGCAGATGCCCTTAGTCGCAGATCGATGGGTAGTCTGTCTGATGTACAGCCAGGGAAGAGGGATATGGTCCGAGAGTTACATCAGCTAGCGAGCCTTGGGGTTCGTTTGGTTGATTCTGATAGTAAGGGAGTTCGGGTTCGAGAGGTTGCCGAGTCTTCCATCGTCGAGGAGGTGAAGAGGCGACAGTATGAGGATCCGATTTTGATACGGTATCGAGATGCCGCTTTTCAGAAAGAGAAGAGTCTATTTGAGGTAGCGCCGGATGGGGTGCTAAGATTTGAGGGCCGGTTGTGTGTTCCCGATGTGACAGGACTTCGTCAGCAGATTCTGGGGGAGGCACTGATCGGTGTATTTTATATACACCTTTTGAGTCAGTTTTAGTTAGTCTTTTGTCCCGTTTTGCACATATAAGTGTTGTATTAGGATAATTTTCCTTTCTATTGAGTCAAAGTGGTTAAAATGGCCAAATGGCGGAAAAGGAGCTAAAAGAGGGCAAAGAGGAGATGCAGTGAAAGCAGAAAGTGGCGAAAGAGGGTGAAATCGGACCAGTCGCGCGCCTCCTGCGATCAAAGTAGACGCGCGCCATTATTCGAAGAGGCTGCGAAGACCAGCGCCGCGGCTTCCGAACGGCGGTCAGCGCGGCGCCTAAACATCCGAGAAGCTACAGAGTTGCAGTACGCCGCCTCGCAGCCAGATATCGGGCGCGGCGCCAAAACACCGACAGATTGCGAGAACTTCCGGAGCCGCGCGCGATCTGCGGGCCGCAGCGCCGGCGCGAAAAATTAGGTTTTTGGGCGAAATTCTGGGCCAGGACTGAAGGAAAAGAGGGAGGCGGTTTTCAGCCTATAAAAGGAGAACCCTAGGCAGCAGTTTTTAAGGGTTCCCTTTCTTGCACAACACAAGGCTTCTTGCTTAGAGATTGGAGACCATAGTCTAGTAATTTCTTTTCCTTTTCTTTACTTTATTTCAATTTTTGTATGATGAACATGGGATTAGTTCTTGTCATATCAATGGCTAGAAACTAATTCCTCTATAGGGCTTTCCATGTTGAATCTCTAGAAACTTATGTTATGATTTAATGCATGCTTATGGTTATTCTTCTTCTTGTTGAGATCTATCCAATATTTGAGTTGAATTCTTGGTAATTAATTGACAACTAATTATCACTATATGATTTTTAATCAGATTCCGAAAGGGGGGGATTGTGAATATGTTGTAAGTTAGGTAGACATTCTTGGATTGGGGATGAAAATACCTCAATTATTTATGTAGCGTTAATGAGAGGCTTAAAAACCCTAATTTTGCGCATTGTGCGTGACAGTTAACTAGGTTCTTGTTCTTAATCCTCCTATAGAGTTATCCTTATCACCGAAAGATAGGTAAGGTGCAATCTTTGAGGTTGAGTGTTTATATAACCCTAACGGGAGTATAAAACGATTTAGTGAACCTGCTTTCTCCAAAAGAAGAAGACCATAAGTTATTGCATTAATAAGTAGCATAAGCGGATAGTGAGGAAACGTGGAAGCCCTATTCTCATCATCACTGAAGTAAACCTTTATAGTTAAAATAGCTTTTATAATTTTTAGTTATAAACAACAAATCTAAATATCAATTTACCAAATAGATACCAAAAAAATAGATAGTTGGTAATAGAACCCTAATCCTTGAGGACGATATTCAGTCTTATCAAGACTATACTACTTGTCACGATAACGTGCACTTGCGTTCAAAGTGTGTGCATCTTACCACGCATCAAGTTTTTGGCGCCGTTGCCGGGGATTAGGCATAGTTCAATATCAAATTTGTCTATTTTTAATTTCTAATTTGGTTTTTAATCTTTATTTTAATTTTTAATTTTTATGTTTTTTTATTATTATTTTTGAAAAATTCGAGGTACCGTGAGTGGTTGTTTGTTTTTGATCTATTTCAGGAATTCAGTTTATGCGAAGGAGAAGAGGAGCAGACACTCTTGTTCCCTTCAATCCAGAGATTGAGAAAACACGCAAAGCGAGCAGAAAGAATCGGATTGCAACTTTGATAGAAATGGGCGGTGCTCAAAACAATAACATGATGAGAGAAGGGTTAGGTGAAAATCAACATAACCGGGAATGCCTCGGCAAGTACGATGGGCGTGGAGGAGAGAGTCCAAATCCAGCCAGAAAGAAGTTTGGGGGACTATGTGCTGCCAAGAGTGAATGGAGCACAGACATGCATTAGGCTCCCTGCAATAGGAGCCAACAACTTCGAGATAAAACCGACGATTCTAAGAATGGTACAGCACACAGTGCAATTTGGAGGACTGCCATCGGAGGATCCACATATGCACGTAGCTAATTTCTTGGAGCTATGTGCAACTTTCAGATATAACGGCGTTACTGATGATGCCGTCAGATTGAGGCTCTTTCCCTTCTCACTCAGGGATAGAGCAAAAGTATGGTTGAATTTCCTGCCGGCCGATTCAATTTTTACATGGCAAGAGCTGGCACAGAAATTCCTAGCCAAGTTCTTTCCCCCGTGTAAAGCAGCAAAACTGAGAGGGGAGTTGAACAACTTCTACCAAGCAGATGGAGAGTCCTTATATGAAGCTTGAGAAAGGTTCAAAGATCTACAGAGAAAATGCCCACACCATTGCATTGAGTTGTGGAACTTGGTCCACATCTTCTACAACGGGCTGAGCAGTACAACCAGAATCATTATAGATCAAAGAATGGTGGAGCATTCATGAGGAAAACAGCCCACGGCGCCATGAGCTATTAGAAGATATGGCCACCAACAACCATGTCACAGAAGAGAGGTCGACAAGTGGGAGAAGAACAGTGGGAGTCCACGAAATAGATGCTATTGCTGCCTTGAATGCCCAAGTGGCCCTTTTAGCGAAACAGTTGCAAAGAACATACAATGTCAGAATGCGCGCAGATGCCTAAAAGTCATGAAATATGTGGTGGCCCACATACATTTGACAGTGTCCTCACCGATCCCAACAATATACCAATGGAAGCAGAGTGTCGGGCCATAGGTAATTATCGAGGTAACAACAACCTACTCCAACACTTATAATCCGGTAGAGGAACCACTCAAATTTCTCATGGAGAGAGACCGGCGCAGAACCAGACCGTAACTCGCAGAACCAATACCAAGGGCAACATAATCAATACCGAGGCAGCGAATCCAATACAGGGGCCGATGCAGAACCAGCATCAGAATCAGCCCTTCATTCAAGCCCCACACCTCAATAGCCAATGCACCGGTTCAAGAAGAAAAGCCGACGAGAAAGAAGTGACAAAGACTTGCCAACGCCGCACTCCAGTTCATGACAGAAGCTAGATCCTCATTCAGGAACTTGGAAACTCAAGTGGGTCAGCTAGCAAAGCAAAACAAGAAAGCCACGAGGACATTGCCAAGCAACACAGAGGTAAATCCAAGGGAGCAATGCCAGGCAGTGCAATTATGAAGCGGCAAACAGTTGGAGCAGCAGTCACCACAGCCAGTAGTTGAGAAGAAGGCAGAGTTAGAAAAAGAGAAGGTGATTGAGCCCAGCCCTGTAGTAGAGAAAGCTCCGGAGAAAGAATATACAGAGAAGATCCCTTTCCCCCAGAGACTACAGCGAAAGGCGGTTGATAACCAATTCTCCAAATTTTTGGAGACATTCAGGAAGCTGCATATCAACATACCTTTCATAGAGGCATTAGAGCAGATGTCTTCCTATTTCAAGTTTATGAAGGAGATATTGGGGAAGAAGAAAAAGCTGGCAGAGTACGAAATAGTAGCACTAACAGAAGAGTGTAGTGCTATCTTGCAGAAAAAGTTGCCACCAAAACTAAAGGATCCGGGAAGCTTTACACTACTTCGCACAGGCGGGTGACTTGCAACAGAGCTTTATGTGATTTAGGGCAGTATAAATCGATGCCCTTATCGATTTAAAATATGGAGTCAGTGAGGCCAAACCAACCACAGAAGCCCGCAATCGCCGACAGACAGGTGGTTCATCCAAGAGGCAAGATTGAGGACGTAATTGTGAAAGTAGGAAAATTCTTCTTTCCTGCAGACTTCCTCATTCTTGATATGGAAGAAGATGCGAAAATCCCTATCATATTGGGGAGGCCATTCCTAGCAACGGGGAGAGCTTTGATTGATGTTGAAAGAGGAGAGTTAACATTAAGGGTGGAGAATGAAGAAATGGTGTTTAAAGTTTTAAACACGTCATTGAGCCACCAACCATGAGTGGGTGCTTTGCAATCAGCACCATCAAACTCCCCTGCGAGCCAATACAAGTTAACCAAAGAAAGATGAGCCCAAGGAAGCAGGCATGGTTTGCCGAAATTCCACTAAAGGAGGTATGTGTTCCTGAACTCCCTCTTACTGATAAAGCTAAGAAGAAAAGAAGAAAAAGAAAACACCAAATGTGGAGGAAATGGATTGGTTGGGGGCTTAATCCACCCCAGGGTTATTAAGGCTAAGGAACTTGCGTCCGGCTAAAAGACGTTAAAGACAGCGCTACTTGGGAGGCAACCCAACGTTTTCAAATATGTTATTTCAATTCCTATCCTTAGTTTATTTTAGTTTGTCTTGAAACAGCCTCACGGTTCTTGATTGTTTGTGTTGTGTTGTGTTGACAGGTGAAAGCCAAGGATTTGGAAGGCGAAAACCGAAGAGAAGCAAAGGATCTCCAAAAATCGCCAGGCCTTGCGCGCCAAGAAGCAGGTCACGCCAAAAATCGTAAGGCGCTCAATCGAGCACCACGGCTCCCATTTGCGGGTCGCGCAGAAGTTCGTAACCAAAGACAGAGCTCAGCCGCGCGCCATTTGCAGGGCCGCGGCGCCGCAACGGCAAATATGAATTCTGGAAGACACCCTGATCCGAAGGCCCTATCGCCAAATCAAACACCAAAAGCTCTCCTCCCCTCACGGAATTCAAAATATTAGCCACCGCCACCACCACCATTTTAGCCAAAGTTTGTAAGTGTCTTATTTCTTTTACTGTCTTTGAGTCTACACACATTGGGGACAATGTGTGATTTAAGTTTGGGGGTATTTTATGTGTGTCATGTTATGTTTTAATTAAGTCTTTTATTGTTTTTATGTATTTTTGAGTCACAATTTTTTTTTTTTGAGTCATAATTGTCTGTCAAAAGATCATGTATGCTGTAGTTGCTAGAAACACCTAGTGAAGGAAGATAGAATAATGTAACGGAATTGAAGCAACTATCTAAACACCTAAGTTAGATATGCCAAAAACTCACAGAATCTGTCTAGTTGGAGTTTCTTGCTTGAGTTATGCATGCTAAATGATAAATACTTATGTGTTATGATTGCTTGCTATTTGAGGCGAAATAGTTAGGATATGCATGTTAGGGAGATGACTCAGACATTTCTTTGATAACCAATTCTTACCATTCTTTTCTATCCCGTACTTTAAAAATATCCCTAGTCAGCCCCATTGAGCCTAAATTTGAAACTTCTTCTTTGACACCCTATATTCCCACAAATTGTACCATAAGTGAAAATATGAAATAGTGGAATACATTGTGTTAAAAAGAGACAAAAAGAGTGAATAAGTCCATTCCCCAATACAAAAGTAATAAGAAATAGGCAAAAGCCTAAGTTTGGGGTGCTTGTCATTATATACTTCACTCTCCCAAAACAAAAGAGGGAAAGATAGAATCGAAATGAAGAAAAGAACAAAAAGAAAAGGGAAATCTTGAAAAGTCAAGAGCTTATGCTACACGAAATGAGCCTAAATTGCCTATTTTTACCTACCTATACCTAAGCCTACATTACAACCCTTAAAGTCCTGAAGATCTCTTTTATGCATATCCAGGATTAGTGGAGAATAGCAAGTAAGCATGCCATAGGATTTTTGAATTTATATGCATGATTTAGTATATAGACTTCCATTAAAGCATGATAATATGAGTTTGCGAAATATCTAGCTTAATGTGCTGAAATTTCATGCTATATGTTCCTGCATATTATTCTACTAATCTTCATGTTTTTTCTAAGTAGCGCCAAATGCAGCAAAGTGATCAATGTCAGTGAGTCTTTTATTTTTCGTTCTTTGAGTCTTTTATTTCTTTCTTTCTATCTTTGCTCGAGGGCGAGCAAAGGTTAAGTTTGGGGGTATTTGATCGGTGTATTTTATATACACCTTTTGAGTCAGTTTTAGTTAGTCTTTTGTCCCGTTTTGCACATATAAGTGTTGTATTAGGATAATTTTCCTTTCTATTGAGTCAAAGTGGTTAAAATGGCCAAATGGCGGAAAAGGAGCTAAAAGAGGGCAAAAGAGGAGATGCCAGAGCTGAAAACAGAGAAAGTGGCGAAAGAGGGTGAAATCGGACCATCGCGGCGCCCTCACTGTGCCAGGCGCGCGCCACTATTCGTGAGAGGTCGCAGAAGACCCAGCGGCGCCTCGCATGCCAGATCTGGGCCGCGCGCTAAACATCCGGAAGCTACACGAGCTGCAGCCGCGCGCCCTGCATGCCAGAATCGGCCGCGCGCCAAAACACCCGACGGATTGCGAACTTCCGAGCCGCGCGCTGGGTCAGGGCGGCGCCGACGCGGAAAAATTAGGTTTTTGGACGAAATTCTGGGTCAGGCCTGAAGGAAAAGAGGGAGGCGGTTTTCAGCCTATAAAAGGAGAACCCTAGGCAGTTTTTAAGGGTTCCCTTTCTTGCACAACACAAGGCTTCTTGCTTAGAGATTGGAGACCATAGTCTAGTAATTTCTTTTCCTTTTCTTTACTTTATTTCAGTTTTTGTATGATGAACATGGGATTAGTTCTTGTCATATCAATGGCTAGGAACTAATTCCTCTATAGGGCTTTCCATGTTGAATCTCTAGAAACTTATGTTATGATTTAATGCATGCTTATGGTTATTCTTCTTCTTGTTGAGATCTATCCAATATTTGAGTTGAATTCTTGGTAATTAATTGACAACTAATTATCACTATATGATTTCTAATCAGATTCCGAAAGGGGGGGATTGTGAATATGCTGTAAGTTGGGTAGACATTCTTGGATTGGGGATGAAAATACCTCAATTATTTATGTAGCGTTAATGAGAGGCTTAAAACCCCTAATTTTGCATCAGGCGTGTGATTAACTAGGTTCTTGTTCTTAATCCTCCTATGTAGTTATCCTTATCACGAAAGGTAGGTAAGGTGCAATCTTTGAGGTTGAGTATTTATATAACCCTAACGGGAGTATAAAACGATTTAGTGAACCTGCTTTCTCCAAAAGAAGAAGACCATAAGTTATTGCATTAATAAGTAGCATAAGCGGATAGTGAGGAAACGTGGAAGCCATATTCTCATCATCACTGAAGTAAACCTTTATAGTTAAAATAGCTTTTATAATTTTTAGTTATAAACAACAAATCTAAATATCAATTTACCAAATAGATACCAAAAAAATAGATAGTTGGTAATTGAACCCTAATCCTTGAGGACGATATTCGGTCTTATCAAGACTATACTACTTGTCACGATAACGTGCACTTGCGTTCAAAGTGTGTGCATCTTACCGCGCATCAGGCACACAATGCTCGTTATTCTATTCACCCGGGGTCGACTAAGATGTATCATGAGCTCAGATGTGTGTATTGGTGGGATGACCTGAAGAGGGACGTGGCAGGTTTTGTTGCCTGATGTCCTAATTGTCAAGAGTTAAGGTTGAGCACGAAGCCGGTCATTGCGGACTATTGATATTCCGACTTGAAGTGAGGTGATAAATATGGATTTTATTGCGGTTACCTTCCACTCGAGGAAGCATGATTCCATTTGGGTTATCGTCGGCCGTGTGAAATCAACTCATTTTCTTCCAGGGCGACTTTTTCTACGAGGATTATGCTAGACTATATATCGAGAGATCGTGAGGCTGCATGAGTTCCTATATCGATTATTTCGGCCAGAGGGCCCGGTTCTGGCTAACCACGGAGGTCTTTCGAAGGATTTGGGACACAGTGAGTCTCGACAACATTTCATCCTCGCATCGACGGACGGTGCCGAGCGCACTATTCAAACACGAGGATATGCGGGCTTGTGTTATTGATTTCGTGGGTATTGGGAGGATCATTTGCCTCTTGTGGAGTTTGCTTATAACAACTACCATTCTAGTATCCGGATGGCGCGCCTTATGAGGCCTTATATGAGGAAGTGTAGGTCACCGATAGGTTGGTTTGAGGTGGGAGAAGTTCATAGTCGGGCCGCACTTGGTACACAGAAGTGGATAAGGTGAAGCTTATCCAGAGCGGTTATTGTCACCGTAGTCGCAGAAGTCGTACGCGGATCATCGGCCGACACTTGAGTTTGAGGTCGATGATTGGGTCTTCTCGAAGATATCACCCGTGAAGCGGTGTGATGAGATTTGGGAAGAAGGGAAACTTAGTCCAAGGTACATTGGGCCTTATCGATTATCCGTAAGGTAGGCAAGGTTGCTATGAGTTAGATCTGCCGTCCGATTGGGGCGATACATCCAGCTTTCCATGTGTCTATGTTGCGGAAATGTATCGAGATCCATCTAGAGTGCACCGATTCATGATGTCCAGTGACGGAGGAGTTATCGTATGAGGAGTGTCTCATGATACTCGATCGTCGAGTTAGACGACTTCGACAAAGGATGTGGCTTCCACAAGGTCTTATGGCGAACGAGAACAGGAAGAGATGATGTGGGAAGGAGGAGGACATGATGAAGAAATATCCTCACTTATTCCCTACACCTCCAGGTAACCCACTTTCCTGCTTGTTAGTTTTGATTTAGAAATTGTACTTAAGTATTGTTGTGGCCGTGGGGAGCGTCTTTATTTGCAAAAGAGTAGTTAAGAGCGTCGTCTCGTCGATTTGTGATTCGAGTAAGTTTAAGGAACATTCGGAGACGAATGTTTCTAAGGGAGAGAATGTTATACCCCATGGTTCGCGACGGTCGGTCGTCTCAGGCTGCCGGCGCCAAGGCGGGTGATTGTAGGGCCGCGGCGCCGGGAAACAGGGCCGCGGCGCCGGAAGATCTGAAGGGTCGCTGAAGTTTCAGCGCCGCGGCGCCGGGAAGCAGGGCCGCGGCGCCGGAAAGTCCTGAGAAGGCGGCAGAAGTTTGGGCACAGCGCCGATCGCACGCCGCGCGCCGAGGCGGATCTGCGAGTTAGTGGAAATTTCTGACCGCTTTGTTTTAAAAGAGGTCATGGGTGGGTGACAAGTGTCCCCCCCCATCTGAAATGTTGCATGCCTTATATTGACCAAGTCTTGAAGACTTGGTCATATTTCATCTTTCATCTCTCTCTCTCTAAGCTAAAAAACTCTCCCTTCTCTCTAGAAAATCAAGAGAAACTCCAAGCTTAAGGAAAACTGAAAAGGGTGTTAAGAAGGAAAGTTATTTGCAAGCTTGTGGAGGTTATTGTAGTGGTATTCTTGAAAAGAAGGCTAGCAAAATTGTTGGAATAGTTTTGGCTAAAGCTCCAAAGGTAACATTTCTTCTCTTGTAGCTAGTTATTGGTGTTGCATGTGAAGAATAAGGAATTTGTAGTAGTAAATAATGCTCTTAGAATCATCATGTAAGAAAAATGGTTTGGATATGAAAGATTGGTTAAAGAGATATTATGAGCATGTTGTAGCCTACAAACTACTTTAGAATTGTTAAGTGTATTGTTTTACCTATTAGGCAGAATTTTACACACCTAAGTTTGGTTGTGTAATCCCCTTTGAAATGTTGGATTGTTGGGCCTTAAATGTGGTGTTTGGATATTGAATTCTACTTGAAAAAGGTGGCAAAGTATGTAGAAACAAAGGAAATGCTGCCCAAATTTCCTTAGGAATTAGTAACTTGAACTTGGAATATTTCTACATTGAAATTAGGTTAATAAACGATTATGGTCATTATAGGTTGACATATTACGCGGTATTTCGGACTTAGCAAGTGGATTAACCAAGAGGTATGTGGAACTTTCCTATCCTCGAGCATGAGTAGTTGTACCTATGTAGTAATGCAGAGACGACAAGATTTGATATCTTTCACTTGTTTTAAAGTATATGATACTTGTTTCATTTCAAAAGTATAAGTCCCTTGGATTTAGGGAAAATGTATTTGACAAAGGGATAACGCTAATATAATGACTTTATGGGAAGTTGGTTATATTAGTTTTTTTTTTGAAAGGTTCACAAAGAAAGGTTTACCCTAATTAAAACAAGTACGGGTAAAGGATTTGAAACTAAGAAAGGTGAATTGATTTTTAGGCATTGGTTGCCTAAGGTTTTAAAGAAAATGAAGTCACTTGATTTAGAAGCCTATTATATTTCTAAAAGGAAATGTGACTTGTCTTGAAAAGAAATCGTAATTTGATACTATGGTGATTAGTATCTTGGAATTTTTGTATAAAAAAAGTTATTTCTTAAAAAGTTAGAAGTACATGGTACTTGGGTTGAATTCCCGGATTTTCTAGTAAAAGACATGTTAGTGCCTTAGGATACTAAAATGAGAGGATATATTAATAATGTTAATAAGAAGTTAGGGGATTTCTTAACTTGCTTATGTTATGATAAGCCGGTAGTGCTTATGTTATGATAGGCCGGTAGTGCTTATGTTGTGATATGATAGGCCGGTAGTGCTTATGTATGATATGATAGGCCGGTAGTGCTTATGTATGATATGATATGCCGGTAGTGCTTATGTTATGTATGATAGCCGGATGAGCTATGTTATATATTTATATTATTACGGCGTAAACCCCGGGTTATTATCTATGCCATGGATTTGCTACCCATGATGCGAGTGCGCTTGCACTCACGCGATCCCACCCGTGATCCACGGGTGAAATAGTCTCACGCGAGTACGGCGATGGTACTCATGCGGGTCCACGTGATCCATGCGGTGAAATAGTCCCGTGCGGGTGAAATAGTCCCACGACGAGGCGGATGACCTATGCGGGTCCACAGACCCATGCGGGTGAAATAGTCCCGCGAGTAGGATTGCTTAATGATACTACGGGCGAGGTACCCTGTTTTGATCGTGAGCCTCCTATTTTTATGCTATAAGATTTATACTTGTTACTCTCATTGTTAGTAAGGCACAATGCAAGGAAATTAATTTCTATCTATGACTCACTTTATTTTTGACTTATGATATTACTACGGTATTTTCCGCTTTACATACTTGGCACGTTGTATCGACCCCTTCTGGCTGCGTTCATGCCATGATGAAGGAAAGCGGTGGTAGATCCTCATTCCTAGGATTTTTACTCAGTGTCGTGAGCTCCATTTCCTGAGGCTCGACTTTTGGTATGGTTCTCCCCGGTGTTGTTGATGTTTTGTACATTCGGGGCATGACGGAGCCCTGTCCCGTCATAGTGTTACTCTTTCTTAGAGGCCTATAGTCTTGTCATAACTTGGTTTGTTTAAAGATGTAACTGTTCGGTTTTATGTACTTTTGGGGTAGCCATTTTGGGCTACACTGTTTATATCATTATGGTTGTTATTGTGAGTTTATATTCCGCTGGTTTTCTCTGATATTGGGTCACAAGAGTGCCCGGGTTAAGGCACCGGTCACGGATCCGGGGTCGGGTCTTGACAATTTTAAAAGTATATGATACTTGGTTTTGAAAGTATAAGTCTCTTGGATATAAAGAAGAATGTATTTGACTAAAGTATAAAGCTAGTATAACGACTTTATGGGAAGTTGGTTATACTAGCTTTATGGAAAGTTAAAAAGAGTGGTTTACTCTAAGTAATGTAAGTATGATAAATGACTTGAAATAATGAAAGGCAAATTGATTTTGAGGCATCAATTGCTTAAGGTTTTAAAAGAAAGAAGTCACTTGATTTAGAAAGCCTATAAATGTATTTCTAAAAGGTATTGTGACTTGTCTTGAAAAGTAGATATGACTTGATACTACGGTTATTAGTATCTTGGAAGTTTTATATGAAAAAGAGTCATTTTAAAATAATAGAAGTACGTAGTACTTTGGGTTAAATTCCCGGATTTTATAATGACATGTTAGTGCATTAAGTAAACTAAAATGAGAGTGTACATGAATAGGCTAATAAGAAGTTAGGGAGATTTCTTAACTTGCTTATGTTATGTATGATAAGCCGATAGTGCTTATGTTATGTATGATAGCCGGTTGTGCTAGTTTATGTTATTCTTACGGGGTAAAGCCCCGGGTTACTACTAATTCCATGGATTTGCTACCCATGATGCGAAAAGCGCGCTTGTACTCATCATGGCCCATCGGGCCTAAGCGGGTGAAATAGTCCTACGCGAGGAATACCTCACGCGGTCCATATGACCTATGCGGCGGATACAGCCGCGATGGTTACCTCACGCTGGTCCATACGCCTCGCGGTGAAATAGTCCCGTGAGTAGGATTGTTTAATGATACCACGGGCGGGTGGCCTACTGATCACGAGCCTCCTATTTTTATGCAAAGAAAGTATACTCTTATTTACTCTCATTGTTAGTAAGGCACAGTGTACTGTTATTTGAGTTATCATACATGTCTCCAGCTTTATTTTTGACTTATGATTTCACTACAGTACTTTCAGTTTCACATATTTGGTACATGTTGTACTGACCTCCTTCGGGGGGCTGCATTCATGCCGCAGGTAAAGTATATACGTTGTTGATCCTCACTCTTAGGATCACTGTTCAGCTGTTGAGAAGCTCCATTACTCCGGAGGCTTATCCTTAGTACAGATCCCTGGTATTGTCGGTTGTTGTACATTCAGAGGTATGGCGGGGCCCTATCCCATCATAGTTGTTATTCTTAGAGGTCTGTAGTCATGTCTTGTGGATTGGGTTGTAAAGAAAAAAAATATGTATTGTTCTGTTTTTGGATTATGTAAATTATACGAAAGGTGGCCTCATCAGCTAGCCTGTTGTTGTTTTTTTTGTCTAAGTGTTTATTTGTGTTGTGTATGTTTCGCTGTTATTCTCTGATGTATACCTGAAAGGGGTGCCCAGGTAGGGCACCAGTCGCGGGCCAGGGGTCGGGTCGTGACAAGAATGAATCATGAAACAATACCACATGTATATTTCATACGTAGAACATGCCAAAAGATGGAAGAGGTTCACATACCTTATTGACGACTAACCAACACGACAAGTGGAATACGCCCCGAATAGGTACTTCAACCTTGTCGGGTATTCCACACGCCAAGTAGAAAATGCCACAAGTAGTACTTCAACCTATAACAACAATAATACTTCTATCAACTTCATACACGCTAGTATAATACTTATACCAAGTAATGGTCCTCTTATTCTATAGAAATTTGGGCAGCACTTCCCCCGTTTATACGTACTTTTCCACCTTTTCCAAGGCCCGAATTCAACAACAAACCAAGCCACATTTAAGGGCACAACCAACAGTTAACCAAAGGGGATTACACGCCAACTTGACGTGTAAAATTCTGCCCCACAATTCACATAAAAACAGTCCAATTAACCAACATTAAGGGTACAATATGAAGCTTTTAACATCGTTATTCCTTAGGACTTTCATTAGCCATTCCCATACTCAATCATGTAATAATAAGGCTGAATTTCAGAATTCCAACGCCCTAAAACAGTCCCTAAAAACTGTATAATAACGTCCAACAGTTTTATAGATTCCACGGCCAACACCTACAATCCGATAACTCTTTCCTTAATCCATTTTATTCCAATTCAAGTTCCAACACTTCTGCATATGACATACCCACAAAGTCGTAAAATTTCTTGTGGGCCCCACATGACCAAATCCGAGATTCCAAAATCCAAAACTAATTCCTTAACTCCAATTAGGAGAATTGAACTCCGAGTAATCAAATTATCGTCTTTATATTTTTGAATTATTTCCTTAAGAAAATGTAGCTATACTTTCTTCCCACGTTCAAGTCTTACTTCCTTACTTACGTTCTCAAATACATGTCTTGGAACTACGGGGTGTAACATCCTTCCCCCCTTAGAAATATTCGTCCCGAATGTTCATAATAGGTTTAAGTTCAACAAATTTCGTCATAAGTCTCCTTTAACTACACCCACAAAACCAAATATGCCACACCTGGCCACAATATATCACATATTCAAATACACCAATCAAAAGCCAAACGAGGAATCAAATATACTCCCATTCATGGTCTAAAAGGATTCTCTTTTCGTTCCTTCATTAGTCATAACTATAAATACTTCAATTCTTTTAACACTTGTTCGCTCCTTTTCTTACTTGTCGTACTCTTCTCGTACTTCCAAACTTATTCTAGTATACGTACATAATCTCACATATTGCTCCTGTTTTCAATCCTTGGCGTTATTATATCCAAACTTGGTCATTATACTTAGATTCAATTTCATTCACCTTTATCATTCTTGTCATAATCCTTTCTTCTACTCGTCATTAAACGAAAGAACAAAAACATTCCTGCCTTGATACTCGATCACACAGTTCCATTCATACTCATTACTGCTTTCATATTCTTTAGCCTTTTTTCGACTGTTCCATAGTTCCCGTCCTCAATTACCCCCAACACAATTGTTATTCAAATGTTAACTAAAATTATAACATGTTGCACATCATCATATATCAACTCTATAACAATTTTACCAACCTGGATACTAAGTCCAAATATTTCCTTTCTGGGCCGCTGTCGCTTTCTCATAGCTACAATCACAAAAATACGTTAGGGAGGGACTACCCTAACAACACAGCTCTATCGCACGATCTCAGAGTAAGAAGAATAGCAACCAATCCTAAATGTACTATAGCCTCCTGTTTATGGGTTTGGTGCACAACACACCGATAACCAAGACTCTACTGCACACGGTCTGTAGACATTCCGAGGACTAACTGCTCTGATACCACTCTATCACGATCCGACCCCGGGCCCGTGACTAGTCCCCTACTTGGGCACCCTTCTACCCATACAACACAAGTAACCCGCGGAGGATAAATAACACTCATCATTTTCTTGCAAAGGCAAAGCCGGCAAGGCTTCCATAATATATACCACCCGAATGGGACTACCACTGTACAAAAATATAAATACAACTCATGCAAGTCCAGCCCACATATGAATACAGACCTCTAAGAGTTTGGACAGTAAATTATGATGGGACAAGGCCTCGCCGTACCCCTGAATATACCTAGCCGTAATGGAAGACCTGTGCCAAAATGACAAGCTCCGGAACATTGGAGTTATCCCAAAACGCTAAACAAGGATCCTAAGCTCGCGGATCACCCAACTGAGTACCTAATACCTGCGGGCATGAACGCAGCCCCCCGAAGGGGGTCAGTACAACAGGTACTAAATATGGAACAGAAATAAAGTACAATATTAAAATCATAGCTGGCTAAGAAATGACAGGGATAAGTAAAATAATCAAATACTAGATCCAACCGTGTGATATAGAATAAAACCCAACTGTACCTTATATCACTGTACCCCTGTACCATTGTAACACAGAGAGTCAACTGTACCTTTTCAAGATATGCACGCCATGTAAAATCAAGAATGCCTTTTAAGAGTTAGATCAACCGCAAAGAGTATTTGTACTCACATCATGGATCTTGTCCATGGGTTTATATAATATTTATGTCGTAATCATGGACGTTCTCACATGATCTAACTATATAATTTTCACAATAAGATTTATGTCGTAATCATGGACGTTCTCACATGATCCAACTATACAATTTAAATCATCTCCGACTTTCATTAGCACAAATAGAATAAACTATCATTTTAAGAGAACTCAAGGCAATATCACATCTAGTAATAATAGGGAAATTGCACCCGAAGTACTATGTACGTCCGTCATACATCTTCTCATTTATAAACCTCAAAACACTAACACTAATAGTATCAAGACACTTCCACCTCTAAAATCAAGTTACTACACTTTTAAACTCAAGTAAGTTATGCTTTCAACACCAAGTAATTTATACCTTTTAATCAAGTAACTTCTTTTATATACTACAACGAATCCGAATTTCCAAATTAATCCACTTTATGAGCCATTAGGTTATATATTAATAATGATGTTATCTAATCAGCTGTGAATTAGTAAAATGTAAAATGAACTGGTTATATCTTAGCTTTTATGCAGATGGAAATTCTACTCATTTCAATATAATTGATTGTCAATTCCTTTTTCATTAACGCTGCAATGGCTTGTTCGATACATTATCTCATTAGTGCTGTAACTTAGCAAGATCAACTCGACTTCAATACTTACTAAAAGCTCTTACCAACATCTTCCATAAGACTTGGTAAGGACGTAGGAATAAATTTGTTACACCCCGTAGTTCCAAGACAAGTATACAAGAGCGTACGTGGGAAAACAAGACTTTAAGTGTGGAACGAATGAAAGATTTCTTTTTCCTAAGGAAAATTATCCGAACCTCGTGAAGGAAAAAGGTTTATTAATTGGAATTGGGTTCTCAAAATATTTAAGTAAGACTTATGGAATTATGAAATTTTATTTTTTAGATTTGGTCATGTGGGGCACGGGAAATTTTACGGTTTTGTGGGACCCAGAAGGTTTTTGACATTTTGACCAATTACGAATTATTCGGAGGATGAAATATTTTGGACCAATAGGAGGGCGAAACGTGTCACCCCCACATGGGCCCATGTTGGGCGAGAAAAGGCTAGCCAAGTGGCTAAAGGTGGGCTTGATATTTGTTGGACAAGTGGACAAGTAGGTCCCACACACACTTGTCCACAATCTCAACGTTACACTTGTTTTAATCCTCTCCCTTGGTTGCATATTATATACACATAGAGGTGCAAGACTTCTTCACACTTAGAAAAATTTCAAGAACTTGTTGTGCACTCTAAAGAGCTCTGGGCCAAGGCATATTTTCCAAGAGAAAAATTCTTCAATCTTTGTTGATAAATCCTCATATTCAAACCTAATATTCCTAGTGGTATACTAAGCATAACCAACCCTTTAAACCTCGGAAATACTATGATGAACCGTTAGTCGCACCTTAAAACCCTAAAGTGTTCTTCATATTTTGAGTTGGAACTTGAAGATGAGTTCTTCATAAGCTTATAGTGGTTGCATATTGCGGATTGGAACGTGGAGAATGGGGGCAAGTAATATGCTAAGGATCGACTTTTAAACTTGGATTATTTTGGGCATATTGAGGTAAGGATCATTGTCTTCTTAAGGTGATTGAAGATTTCATGTTGTAGTGGTATATAGACAGCTTGTGATATAAAGAATGAAGTTTTAAAAAGGTTTGGACCATGTTGGAGGGTTGAAACCGAGGCATGGCATGTTAGCCATTGAAGTTGCTAATCATTCTTATTGATATTATCACTTGTTACATGTTATATAATAAAGGAGATATGGTTGTTGATAGTTAGTATAACTTATATAACATGTTGGAATGAGAATTGGATTAAAAGGGAGAAGGACTTAGGATTTGTTGTTGTTGTGGCCGAATGCCCTTAAAAATATTGGACTGTTTTATATGAATTGTGGGGAAGAATTTTACACGTCCTGTTAGGCGTGTAATCCCCTTTGGTTATTTGTTGGTTGTGTCTCAAATGTGGCGTGTTGGTTGTTGATTTCGGGCCTTGGAAAAAGGTGGAAAAGTACGTAGAAACTAAGGAAGTGCTGCCCAATTTTCCGTAGAATAAGAGACCTTATACTTAGTATCATTCTATGTTAGAAACTAGAAGTTGATAGTCGTGTTGTGGTCATTATAGGTTGACAATTCTACGTGCGGCGTATTCAACTTAGCGTGTGGATTAAGCCGAAAAGGTATGTGAACTATATCCTCTTCTTCTAGCATGATTCCTTATTGTAAAATGAGTAAATCCTACTCCTTAGATGATCTATCCCGTGATTGTACTTGGATTGCCTAATATAGAAGTTGTTCTATATACTTCCTTGATTGTACTTGGATTGCCTAATATAGAAGTTGTTCTATATACTTCCTTGATTGTACTTTGGATGTTTAAAATAGAAGTTGTTATGATCCATTACCTTGATAATATTTGGATTTTCAAAAGTGAAAGTTGTCTTACTTGAAGTACTTAGAGTCTTAAAAAGGAAGTGGTTCCTAATCTCTTAGATAGTGCCTTAGTTCCAAAACCTGAAGGTTGTTATAATGGCTTTATGGAAAGTTAGTTATAACGGCTTTAGGGGAGTCAAAGGAGTGATTTACTTAATTGATTAAAAAGAGGAGAAATGACATGATTTAAAGAGAAGTAACTTGTTTTAAAGGTGTGAGTTACTTGGGATTTAAAAGTAGAAGCTACTTGATTTCAAAACCTTGAATTGAAGTTTTAAAAGTGTAGTTTGATTTGAAAAATAGAAGTGGCTTGATACTACGAGTGTTAGTGTATTAAGGGTCATAAATGAATTTGGCTTCATTGTAGTACATAAAATAGGTGACTAGAGTATAAAGAGTGTAAGCCACTTAATTTGAAGAATATGTAACTTGATGTTGCAAGGCTAGGGCCTTGGGATTTTATGAAAAAGGTAAAGAACGTGCGGCGGACGTACGTAATACTTTGGCTTGCTTAAATGAGAATTACTCTAATTGTGCCTTGATAGTACTTTGGCTTGCTTAAATGAGAATTACTCTAATTGTGCCTTGATAATACTTTGGTTTGCTTAAATGAGAATTTCTCTTAGTTTGTTAAAAAGGAAGGCATGGTATTGTCTTGGTTTGCTAAAATGATGGTTTATTCATTTTATAAATAAGGGTCAATGATGGTTTGCTTGCATATGGGTTGCTCATATAGACATTTGTGCAAGTGTCGTATTTCCACATCTCCGCGTCCCTCCATAAAGGGTCGGCAACATGGTTCAAGAGATATCATGGAGTAGCTCCCATGGTGTGAGTGGTACACACTCACGGCGGGTCGGAAAGACTCGGGCGGGTTCAAATCCCGGGATATAATCCATGGACTAGCTATCCGTGATGCGAGTATTGTGTACCGATGCTCAATGCGGGTCCACATGACCTATGCGGGTGAAATAATCCTATGATAGGTTGCATACTAATTCAGATGGTGGATGACCCTGGCACTGACACGACCTTCATGTTTTGAAACGGTAGTGATTTCATTAATGAAAGGGTGCAGTGTGTTCATGAGTTAAAGTGGAATAGTTAGTCTCATTGTTAAAAACATAACTTAAAAAGGTAAATATGATTGCATTACTCTCATGTTTGCAAGGTTCAGTGTGTTGTTGTTTTGAGTTATCATACTTGCTTCCTGTTATATTTGGACTGTGTGATCTCCTTTACAGTACTTATTATTTCATATACTTGGTACATTCTTCGTACTGACCCCCTTTCTCCGGGGGGTTGCGTTCATGTCGCAGGTTTAGGTACGCAATTTGGTGATCCGCAAGTGTACGACTCTTGCTCAGAGTTTCTGGACAACTCCATTTGTTCGGGATCTTATCATTTTGGTATAGATCCTTCTTACGTGCTTTTGTACGATTATGGTACGCGGGGCCTTGTCGCCATAGTTCAAGAAACTCTTAGAGGTATGTATTCATATGTGGATTGGACTCATGTACAATGTAGTGCTTTTTGATTATATATATATATATATATATATATGGCAGCCTTGTCGGCTTTGCCTTTGCATGTTTGTTGGTTATTTTTTTTTTAAAAAGACGAGGTGTTATTTAGTTCCGCGGTTTACTTGTGTCATTTAGGTAGAAGGGTGCCCAGGTAGGGCACCAGTTGTCACGACCCATTAGGGCAGAAAGCTATCGGCATCCAAGAATCATACATCGAGTAATCGAAATATAAAACAAGACATGAAACGCTTTATAAATAAGACACGTTTATGTGAACAACGTCGCTTTCATATATATATAAACAGGTTTAGCGATTTACATCCGACATCGTACAACATGACTACAGACCTCAAGGAAAAATACATGGATAGTTGTATTTTTCCTGAGGTCTGTAGTCATGTTGCGATGTCGGATGTAATCATAAACCTTGTTTATATATATGCCGAAGGCGACGCTTGTTCACATAAACCGTCTTATTTTATAAATCGTTTCATGTCTTGTTTTATATTTCCGCTGATTACTCGATGTATGACTACTGTGCCTTGTAAGGCGCCACGCCCCGAACGGGTCGTGACAAAAGTGGTATCGAGCGCTTAATCCTCTGAAAGTGTCTGCATCGTATCTAGTAGAGTCTTGATTATCGGTATGTTGTGCACCACACCAATAATCGTGAGGCTATAGGATATTTAGATTGGTTTCATTCTTCATTCCGAGATCGTGCTTTAGAGTCGTGTTATAGGTTGGACCCTCTAACGTATTCCTTTCTGTAACGCTTATGCCTCCACGTAAGGCAACCCGGCCTGTATGGCAAGGCAGCGAGGAGCTGCTAGCGACACCCAGAGTCACGAGGGCTCGTGCCCGCCTATACCGAGACGGCGAAGTTCTATGACGCCGCCACCCAACGAGATCGCGGCACCCACACCTCCCGTCCCACACCGCGGAGGAGTTAGGTACAAGGAGATGGCCCACTTTGGCTAAAGTCAGGCCCGACACGAGAGAGGCCGGACGCGGTTCAGCTCAGCTCGGCCGCACCAGAAGGCACCCGAGGCGATAGTTTGAGACTACGGATTTCCTTAGTTGTAGCCCGCCAGAGTTTTACTGTCGAGGCCGGAGGATGATCCGCAGGAGTTCATCCGTCACCGCAGAGGATTACGCGGTGATCGTGGCTTCGTGAGGCGAGTCCGTGATATTCGGTTCGTGACGGCCGCGTGATACCGCAATGATTGGTTTGATTCATGGAGCTTTCCCGGGAGAGCATGCACCTCCAGCAGTATGGGATGAGTTTTGAGGCTTTTCTCACACTTCTTCTTGCCTCGCAGATGAGGGCACGAGCCGATAGATTCTTGTTGCCGAGACAGGAGGACGCATGGTGAGGAGTACAATGTCGAGTTTGATTCTTTGGCTCGATATGTCCCCTGCACCGTAGCGAGATGGAGGACAGGTGCATCGCTATGTCAGGCTAGATGATTACATGGTCGAGTCTTGTGCGGTGTGTCCTTCACCAGCATGGACATAACCCGTATGCAGCTCACGACCGATGTGAGGCGTAGAGGCCACGGGTGAAAGCGATATCGCTAAAGAAGGCGAGCGGCCGGTTCTTTTGGTGGTTCTCGTGGGCGGCATCGCAGAAGTCCGATTTGCACCACGGCCCAGCGCGAGCGCTCTACCTCATTTTCGCACACCCAGGCGTCGGGGCGTGTCGTGGCCCGTGACTTCGATTTCAAGGTAGCGAGTGCTAACTGCTCGAGGTCCGCCGGTGTGCCGTTGTGGTAGATACCATTCGAGCCAGACTCGAGCTCGCTATACTTGTGGCCGCAGGTCATTTCGCGAGTTTGTCCGACCGAGCGCGCTGGTAGTAGGGCCCGATCTGCGGGTGCGTTGCGCTTCATCCCCGACAGCTACTCGCCGAGGCGTACTCATGGACCACGGTCGCGCAGAGGTCGTGGCGCTGGTCCCGATTCTAGCGGTCCTCGAACCGCATTTATGCTTTGTCCACCGACAGATCGTGAGGCCTCACCGATGTCGCCACGGTACCTTATCGGGCCGGTTTGATGTGTATGCTTGATAGATCCGGTTCTACTGCATCTATATATCTCCCCTTGTTGCTAGTAGGATAGTGATGAGCACGAGTCCATAGACCCTTTCGAGGTAGCTACGCCAAATGGTGATTCGGTGGTAGCTCGGCGGGTATATAGAGCTTGTCCCGTGACTATTTACGTCGGACCCTAGCCGACTTGATAGAGTTGGAGATGATTGACTTCGACGTGATCATTGGACGGATTGGCTAGCTTCTTGCTATGCCAATGTAGACCGCAGAGAGAGAGTAGTACGGTTCCAGCTTCTGAGGCGGTTGTTGAGTGGGAGAGACGCAGGTATCGCCGGGGTAGGTTTATTTCCTACCTCAAGGCTAGGAAGATGGTACGAAGGGTATATCTACCATCTCGTTCGTGTTTGATATCAAGTCGCGGTACCAGATTTTCCGCGATTCCGATGGTCGAGAGTTCCCGCACGTGTTTCGCACGACCTCGGGTATCCCTCCCGAGAGGAGATTGAGTTTTGTATTGACATATTGCGCACACTCGGCCTATTTCCATTCCGCCATACGTAATGGCACCGCCGAGTTGAGAGAGTTGAAGGATCGGCTTAGGGATTTCTTGGGAGAAGGGCTTCATCGGGCCTAGTGTTTCTCCCCGGGAGCGCCGTATTGTTCGTGAAGAAGAAGGACGGACGCCGCGCATGTGTGTTGATTACAGACCAACAAGGTGACCATTAAGAACGTATACCCTTCCCGTGATTGATGATTTGTTCGACCGGTTGCGGGCGCGAGATGTTTCTCCAAGATTGATCTGCGTTCGCTATCATCGTTCGTGTCGTAGAGGTGGATGTCCCTAGATCGCATTCCGACCGTGACGCATTATGAGTTCGGTCATGTCTTTTGGGTTGACCAATGCTCGGCAGATTCATGGATTTGATGAACCGAGTGTTCAAACCATTTTTGGACACGTTTGTGATAGTGTTCATTGATGATATCTTGGTTTATTCTCGCCGTAGCGGGAGCACGCGAGCATTTGAGGCTGTCTTGGCCGATTCTCGAGACCAGCAAATGCACGCCAAGTTTTCCAAATGTGAGTTTTGGTTGACTTCGATGGCGTTTCTTGGGCATATTGTCGGCCGATGGCATTCGAGTGGATACGCCAAGATCGGCGATCGTGACTTGGCCTAGACCTACTACTCCGGCAGAGGTTCGCAGCTCGGGCCTTGCAGATATTATCGGTTCGTGGAGAAGTTTGCTTCTATCTCGCACCATTGACTAGGGTGACTCGTAAGGCAGCCAAGTTTCGGATGGTGATGCTTGTGAGCGTGGTTTCGATTCTTGAAAGAGAGCGACGATCGCCCCGTTCTTACTCTTCCGCAGGTCAGATGGTTATGTCGTGTATTGTGATCGCCGGGCATCGGGTTGGGATGTATGTTGATGCAGCATGGCGAGTTATAGCATATGCATCCCGACAAACAAGAAACACGAGAGGAACTACCCACCATGATTTGGAGTTGGCGGTGTGATTCACGCTTTAAAGATCCGGAGGCACTATTTGTATGGGGTTCACGTGGATATTTATACAGACCACAAGAGCCTCCAAAGATATCTTCACGGAGGAGCCGAACTTACGGCGAGACGGTGGTTAGAGTTGCTTAAGGATTACGATGTTGATATCCCGTACCACCCGGAAGGCGCCAATGTTGTGGCGGATGCCTAGTCGTAGGTCGATGGGGAGCCTATCGAGATGTGCAACTAGAGTAGGGACATGGTTCGTGATTTGCATCGCTTAGCGAGCCTTGGTGTCCGCTTGATTGATTCGATAGCGGTGGGGTTAGAGTTCGTGAGGTTGCCGAGTCTTCCATCGCCGGCGAGGCGAAGAGGCAACAACCGAGGATCCAGCTTTGATTCGATATCGTGATACGCCTCTTCGTGAGGCGCGGTCCTTTTGAGGTAGCACCGATGGGGTGCTAAGGTTTGAGGGCAGTTGTGTGTTCCGGATGTTTCAGACTTCGGCAGGTTCTTGGGAAGCACACGTACAAGCGTTACTCTATCCATCCGGGTTGACCAAGATGTACCACGACCTTAGATCCGTATTGGTGGGATGGCTTGAAGAGGACGCTGCGAGTTCGTAGCTCAAAGTGCCCTTGTTGTCGGCCAGTGAAGGTAGAGCACCGCAGGCCCGTGGTTTGTTGCAGCGATAGAGATCCCGACCGGAAGTGGGAGGTAATCAATATGGACTTCATCACGGGATTACCTCGCACTCGGAGGAGACATGATTCTATTTGGGTTATCGTCGGCGGTGACGAAATCAGCCCACTTTCTTCCGTCGGGGACGACTTTTCTACCGAGGATTATGCGCACTTTACATCCGAGATCGTCGATCGCATGGAGTCCCTACTTGATCATATCGCATGCAGGAGCCCAGTTCTGGCTAACTTGGAGGTCCTTCCGAGGGTTTAGGGACCAGTGAGCCTCGAGTCTCGCATTTCATCCACGTACGACAGCAGAGCGCACTATCCGCACTCTCGAGGATATGTGCGAGCCCGTGTTATTGACTTCAGTGGTAGTTGGGAGGATCATTTGCCTCTAGTTGAGTTTGCGTATAATAATAGCTACCACTCCAAAGATTCGAGATGGCGCCTTACGAGGCCTTGTATGGGAGGAAGTGCAGACGCCTATAGGTTGGTTCGATGTGGGCGAGTGCGGCTAGTGGGACAGACGGTGCGGCAGCGTGGATAAGGTGAAGCTTATCCGAGCGGCTATCGACTCGAGTCGCATGTATCGACGCAGATCATCCGTCGGCATCTTGAGTTCGAGGTTCATGATTGGGTTTTCCTAAAGGCGTCACCCACGAAGGGTGTGATGAGATTCGGAAGAAGGAAACTCACCAAGGTACATTGGGCCGTTTGATTGTCCGCGAGATAGGCAAGGTTGCCTATGAGTTGATCTGCCGTCCGATCCGGAGGCGGTGCATCCGTTTTTCACGTATCTATGCCGAGAGATGTATCGGATCCATCTGGTACACCCGATTGACGATGTCAGTGTGACCGGCGGGTTATCGTGAGGAGATTCCCATAGCGATAGTCGATCGTCGTGTTAGGCGTCTGCGACCAAGGACGTGGCTCGCCAAAGTCTTGTGGCGAACGAGCTCGTGGAGGAGATGACGTGGGAAGCCGGCGAGGACATGAGGAAGTATCCTCACCTATTCCCCACACCTCCGTAATTCACTTTCCTACTTGTAAATTTTCGTTATCATTTATGCCTAAGTGTTATTTTTGTGGCCATGTGTGGCACTTACAAACTGCTTAAGCTTCTTCGATAATCGTTTTGAGAAGGAACATTCGGGACGAATGTTTCTAAGGAGGATACCACTTTGTCACGACCCATTCCGGCCCGTGAATCGTGTCTTACCGGCACCCAAGTAGTCATACATCGTAGTAATCAGGAAATATAAAACAAGACATGAAACAGTTTATAAAATAAGACACGCTTTATGTGAATAAACGTCGCTTTCGCATATATATATAAACAAGGTTTAGCGCTACATCCGAATCGCATAACATGACTACAGACCTCTAAGGAAAAATACAACTATGGCGGACAGGGCCGCCATACCTCGATCGCATACAAAACTATCTACAACAGGAGATCATACCAAAGAGTAGAGCCTCGGAAGAGATGGAGCTCCCGACACCAACGTAGAGATCCTAAGGATGCGGATCTAGCACTGCTTGCCCTTACTCGGCAGATTAACGCACTTCCGCGAGGTCGCATAACAGTACCAAGTATGTGAAACTATAAAGAATCAAATGAAATCAAAGTATTTAAAACCTTTTCACAAATACAATCGGTTCAATTGCACATAGTGCCACATCACAAACAACAATGAGAATAGAAAATCAGAATGTGTCTATTCTAGGCCGCGAATGATCGGGCAAGGCCAATCGCCCATAGTATCATTCTGCGTGCCTAGTCCCGACTTCCGCACCGCATAGTCACACACGCACCCGCATGAGGTATTCCCGCATCGGGGCAGCTAACCCCAGATCCGCCTAGGCTCCGCACCGCATAACCTCAAAAGACCGCATAGTCTCAACAGACCGCATAGGAATCCCCGCATCGTGCTAAACACCCGAATGATCAATCTCGAGCATACCGATGCTCGCATAGTCTCACAGACCGCATAAGCCGTATAGACCCGCATCGAGGGCAAGCCCTCTGATAACGATCGAGGGTAGGTGATACAATATGACGATCGACTTACCCAGTTAGCAACGTAAGCACAGAAGAATGACCCCTTACATGCATTTCAAGACACTAACCTGTAGCATCATAATATGTCTACTTATCACACAAATCTTACTACACTTAAGCAATCAATACAAGGCTTTTATAAACAAATAAGTAAACAGTTCCTTTTACCTTTCTTAAGTTGTTATACCTAACTTCCCATAAAGCTAGTATAACTCTTAAGCTTTTTGTTTTAAAAACCAAATATTTCCCTTCTGTTAAAAATGATTCGAGATTCTTTTGAAATGCTTCCAGTTCTTTGTTATTCAAGCTTAAGCCGTGAGGCATTGCCGTAAGTATTATTCGCTTAAGTGAAGCATTGCCGTAAGTATTATTCGTGCTTAAGTCAAAGACATTGCCGTAGTTATTATTCATTAACACGTATACGCCTCACCGTACTATATATTGTAAAATATCATGCTTTAGGAAGAATCACATACCTTCTCAAATAAAACCACCGCCAAGTTGAATATGTCGCACAGAGTCACCTATAATAGTCACAGACATCTATCAAAGACTACTCAAGGTCATTCTAAAGCAGAGGGTTCACAATTTACGGAAAGTCGGGCGACTCTCCCTACCCTGAGCTATATAAGTTCATCGTGAAAACAAATTCTATGTAAGTACAGTTTGATTATTCTTCTTTTAAACCCTTCTACTGTGGTAACAGTTCAATTCTATTCTGTGATATCCTTCTAAGTATTTAATACTTATTCAATACTACTACAGTATGTATTCTCTAATTCAAAAGAGGGTTAGGATTAGTTACCTCGGTAAGCCCAAAAATATCCTAGATAAAGTCGCGCTGAGCAAGGTTTAGCTCTAAGTTGTGCGCTCCAGAGCTCGAGAAACCCTAGAAGTTCTTCACAACTTCTACTAAGTACTATGGGATTTGGGCTAGGGTATTTTGGGCATTATAACGATACTAGAAGACAACTTTTCTACCAAGGGAGGGAGGGGTAGATTTCGGCTAGGCTAGGGGGGGTAGGCCTCGCCAAACTCACTCGAGGGAGAGGTGTTGGACGAAGGCTAAGGAGAGGAGAGGATTTTTTCAAGACTTGGAAGATAACTTTGTGGATGAAGAACTCTTCATCTCTAAGGGTATTTATAGCTCAAGCCTTGGCCAACCAATGGCCAAGATGAAGACAAGTGCAAGGCAAGTGTAGGGTGAGGATTAACTATACACAAATATCCTACCAACTCCTTGACTTGTGCACAAGGCACAAAAAACGTGCCATGGCTCTTCAATTCGGCCCAAATGGACGATTCTGTTCACCAATGGGAGGTGCCAAGTGTCGCCTCCCGTTGGTCCAAAATGTTTCGTCTCTCGGAAAAATCCGAAAAAAATAGCAATGGCATAGCCGGAATTTTCCCTACGAAAGCTGTGGAAACGTTTCGTCGGAAAACGATTCTTTTAGTGAGTTGTGTATAAAAAAAACGTCCAAGGCTAACTTTAAGGCCAAACTTTTTGTACGTATTCCCTTACGTACATACTCTGGAAATACGGGGTATAACACCAGTCATGGGCCCGGGGTTCGGGTCGTCAAAAAATTAGACATGCCTTTAACATAGAATCAATAACATGAATACTCCTTAACTTCTAAGAGTAGAATGAATCATGAAACAATACCACATGTATATTTCATACGTAGAACATGCCAAAAGAGGGAAGAGGTTCACATACCTCAATGACGACTAACCAACACGATAAGTAGAATACGCCCCGAATAGGTACTTCAACCTTGTCCGCTATTCCACACGTCAAGTAGAAAATTTCACAAGTAGTACTTCAACCTATAACAACAATAATACTTCTATCAACTTCATACACACTAGTATAAGACTTATACCAAGTAATGGTCCTCTTATTCTACGGAAATTTGGGCAGCACTTCCCCCGTTTATACGTACTTTTCCACCTTTTCCAATGCCCGAATTCAACAACAAACCAAGCCACATTTAAGGGCACAACCAACAGTTAACCAAAGGGGATTACACGCCAACTTGACGTGTAAAATTCTGCCCCATAATTAACCAATATTAAAGGTACAATATAAAGCTTTTTAACACCCTTATTCCTTAGGACATTCATTAGCCATTCTCATACTCAATCATGTAATAATAGGGCTGAATTTTCATAATTCCAACGCCCTAAAACAGTCCCTAAAAACTATATAATAACGTCCAACAGTTTTATAGATTCCACGGCCAACAACTACAATCTGATAACTCTTTCCTTAATCCATTTTATTCCAATTCAAGTTCCAACACTTCTGCATATGACATACCAACTTATCAACAACCATAATACTTCATTTTAACATTCGACAAGTGTAAATAACAATGACAATAACCAACGAATCCCATAGGGTCAAAACTGTCCACTTTCGACACATCTCCATAAAATGGCCCAAACCATTTTTAATCTTCATTCTTTTTATAAAAAGCTCATCCATACATTTCAACAATGAGTAATATCCAATTACTTTAAAAGAAAGAAGAGATTTTACCTCAAAATGCCCAAAAACACGTCCAAGGTAGTCCACTAAAGATTGGCCCGCAGTTTTCATTTTGCTCAACTTCTTCAAGTTCCAATCACATATACGTAACCCCTATAAGCTTATGACCAACTTCACTTCACGTTTCGCTTCCAAAAAGTCAACAAACAAGCCTAGGGTTTCACCCTCATTCTCGACCAAGGCAAGCTTGAAGGGTGTTGGAGGGTTAACATGGTTTAGGAGCTTAATCTAGTATTAGTGAACTAAGCTTGAAAGATTAGGAATTTTTGTTCTTCAAAAATCCCCTTGGCCGAGAGCTCCAAGAGAGAAGAGAGATAGAAATACTTTTGGTGAAAAATGTTTAGTGTTGAACAAGTCTTACAAGCCTCTATGTATACATACATATCCAAGCCAAGTGGATGGACAAGTGGAGTGGGACCCATGTCCATTTGTCCCCTCTTCTCAATATATCTAAGTCCAAGTCAACGACAAGTGGGGGAGTGGGGAGAGACGTGTCACCCTACTATTGGTCAAAATAATTTCTTCACAAATAAGTTCAATTCTTGACCAAAATATCTCAAAATCTTGTGGGCCCCACAAAGTCGTAAAATTTCCTGTGGGCCCCACATGACCAAATCCGAGATTCCAAAATCCAAAACTAATTCCATAATTCCAATTAGGAGAATTAAACTCCGAGTAATCAAATTGTCGTCTCCATATTTTCAAAATATTTCCTTAAGAAAATGTAATTTTTCTTTCTTTCCAAAAAATCAAATCTTATTTCCTTACGTACGTCCTCATATACATAACTGGGAACTACGGAGTGTAAAAGTTTTGGGTATGTTGAGGGTGGCTATGGTTATCAGGGTTTGGTGATTTGATGAAGGCAAGGTCTCGAGAACGATCTGAAATAGTGAGGTTCCGGTGAAGGTTATTTAAGCAGACTGTTTGTGTTTGTTGGGTTTGGATGTTGTCACGACCCGACCCCGGGCCCGCGACTGGTGCCCTACCTGGGCACCCTTACAGGTATACATCAGAGGTAACCAGCGAAATATAAATAAAGCTCATAGACATGCAGTAATGTGAATAAGAAACAGGCTAGCCGACAAGGTCACCTTGCTAATATATACATAACAAAAGAGATACATCTTTTACAAGTCCAACCCACAAAACATGACTACAGACCTCTAAGAGTTTTGACATATCAACTGTGATGGGACAGCGCCCCGCCATACCCCTGAAATGTACATAAACCTACAACAACAGGGATCCGTACCAAAAGATAAGCCTCCGGAGTAATGGAGATTCTCAAAAAGCTGAACAGTGATCTTAAGAGCGAGGATCAGCAAACTGTGTACCTCTACCTGCGGCATGAACACAACCTCCGAGGAAATGGGGTCAGTACAAAATATGTATCAAGTATGCGAAACTGAAAGTATTGTAATGAAACCATATAGTCTAAAATAAAGCTGCAGACATGTATGATAACCAAATTAACAATACATTGTGCCTTATTAATAATGAGAGTAAGAGTAAACTTTACTGTTTAAAAATAGGAAGCTTATGATCAAATTAGGGTCACCCTCCCGTAGTATCATTAAGCCAATCTAACCATGGGTCTTAAGCCAACAATATTAAAGCGTGACCGTGGAATCATACATCACTGTCGGCATGCACAAAGTATAATTTATATATATAACATGCCCGTGGAATCCTGCATATCGGGTATATGTCTTCATGGAGAGCTACTCCATGGATAATAGTATCATTCGGGGATCGAACCCGCATCATGGCCGCACGTCCACAAAATCCTTCATCGTGTAAGCATGTCTATGGAGCAATGTAGTGGAAGCATACCCGTGGAATCCTTCATCACTGTCGGTATGTCCAAATAAAATACACAACATGATGACCGACCCTCCAATGAGAGGCACGACAACGTAGAAATATAACACTTGCACCAAAGAGGCTATCATAAGCAAACATATGCAAGTTAACAATCTTTAACTCTCATTAATTAAACTTAAGGCACCATCATGTAAAATTCGGGAATTTATGTTATACCCCGTATTTTCCAGAGTATGTATGTGAGGACGTACGTACAATTTTGTAAGCCCGAATTATTGTTAAGGACGAAATTGTGCACATCCACGAAAAAGATTTGTTTTTCCGACGGAAAATTTTCCGAACCTTGTAAAGGAATTTTACGTTTTCAGGAATTTATTTATTTTGGATTTTTCCGAGAGATGAAATATTTTGGACCAACGAGAGGGCGACATGTGTCACCCTCAAGTGGACGGTTGGTGGACGAATTGGAAGGCTCATTTTACACTTTTTTTTCATTATAAAGGCCTTAAACATTTGGTCAATGTTTTTCTAGATATTTGTGTAGTAGATGGATAAGTGGGACCCACACAACACTTGTCCAAATTTCCACCATCCACTTGCTTTGATCTTGGCCATTGATTGGCCTATAAATACCCCTTAAGTTCAAGACTTATTCTTCATCCACTTAACAATTTCCAAGTCTCAAAAACTCCCTCCCCCTTTGAGAGCTCTCGTCCAAACCCCTTTCCCCCCCTCCTTATGTTCTCGCCGAGACACACTCCCCCCCCCCCTTGGTAGAAAAATATTCTCCAAGTATTGTTGTTATTCCAAAATAACTTAGCCCAAATACCTTGTAGTATTCCCAAGTTACCTCTATACAAAAATCCCGGAAATGCTACTTTATATCCTTTAGTCACAAAACGAAACCCTAGGAAAATCTTCATTGTTGGTTGAAGTATTAAGTAGAAGTTGTATAGAACTTCTAAGGTTTTCTTGGAGCGAATTGGAGCGTACAGAATAGGAGCTAAACCTTGCTCAGGATCGACTCTAATCTTGGATAATTTTGGGCTTATCGAGGTAAATATCTTGTCCTTCTATTGTAATTGGAAATTACATATTGTAGTAGTATATAAATGAGTATAAGATTTATAGAAGGATGGTATAAGAGAAGAGAATTGAACTATACTTACATAGGACTGTACTTACAGTAGACTTGTGTAGTTTGACGGGTAGGGAAGTGCTGCCCAATTTTCCGTAGAATAGAGAACCCTCTGCTTAGAATATTCTACAGTGTAGTCTAGACGTTGATAGACGTATTTGACTATTATAGGTTGATATTGTTATACCCCGTATTTCCTGAGTATGTACGTGAGGGCGTACGTATAAAAGTTTAAGCCTTAAGTTAGGCAAGGACCGAAAATTTTATGCACAACACACGAAAAGAATCGTTTTCCGACGAAACGTTTTACAAACTTTGCGAAGGGAAATTCCGGCTATATCATTTATTATTTTTGCGGATTTTTCCGAGAGACGAAATATTTTTGACCAACGAGAGGGTGACACTTGTCACCCTCATATGGACGAAACTTGGGGCGTTTTTCTTGCCTTTTCCTTGGTCAAGGATTAGGTAGGATATTTGTGTGGTAGATTGATAAGGTGGGACCCACACACACTTGTCCAAATCTTGACCTTACACTTGCCTACCACTTGTCTTAATCTTGGCCATTGGTTGGCCTATAAATACCCCCCTTAGTTGATGAACTTCTTCATCCACACTTAGACATTTCCAAGTCTAAAAATCCCTCTCCCTCCATAGTGTAGTTTCATCCCAGTCCCCCTCCCCCTTTGAGAGGCCCTTGGCCGAGAAATACCCCCCCCTCTAGTTGTTCTAGTCGAAATACTACCCCCCCTTGGTTGAGAAATACTTCTCCAAGTATTGTTGTAATGCCAAAATACTCTAGCCCAAAACCTTTGTAGTATTTCCAAGTACCCTCTATACGAAAAGCCCGGAAAATACTACTATACTTTCCTTTAGCCACTAAACGAAACCCTAAGGAAATATTCATAGTTGGTTGAGGTATTTACGTAGAAGTTGGTTAGAACTTCTAAGGGTTGTTTGGAGCGGGTTGGAGCGCACGGAGTAGGAACTAAACCTTGCTCAGGATCGACTTTAAACTTGGATAATTTTGGGCTTATCGAGGTAAATACTCTTGTCTTTATATTGTAATTGGGAATTACATACTGTAGTAGTATAGAAATGAATATAAGATTCATAGAAGGATATTACAGAAGAGAATTAAACTGAGATCACATCAGAAGAATATTAAAGAAGAAGATTGAACTGTACTTACATAGGACTGTATTTACAGTAGACTTGTGTAGCTTAACGGGTAGGGAAGTGCTGCCCGATTTTCCGTAGAATAGAGAACCTACTGCTTAGAATATTCTACAGAGTAGTCTAGACTTTGATAGACTGGTATAACCTTTATAGGTTGAGTGTTCTGCGAGTAGCATGTGCTACTTAAAAGGTGGACAAGGCTAGCCGGGTTATAGCCGTGGAGCGTTTTGCTAATAGTCGATAATCGTCGCGAGGTATGTGATTCTTCCTATCCTCTTGAGCATGATATTTTAAAGAATATATATATATATATAGTACGGTAGACGTACGTGTGTTAACTGAACGTAGTCAGACGCAATGTCTTTTGACTTAAGCCCAATAATAAGAATCTTGAAGTATTCCAAGAATTAAGAAACTGTTTGAAGAAGAGTAATGCTTGGTTTTAAAGCTTAATAGTTATACTAGCTTTATGGAAAGTTAGGTATAACGACTTAAGAGAGATAAAAAGAATGGTTTATTAATTTTTGAAGTTAAGAGACTTGATCTTAAAAGAGAAGAGACTTGACTTAAATGAATTAATATGAATTTTGTGTGAAACCTCATTCGTGAGTAATGAGTACTTGGTTTTTAAAAGGAATAATGTTTTACTGATTTCGGAAATCAGAATGAGTATCGACAAACCACCGCAGCTGCTAATAAAGGGAAATGTTTTGACTAATTAAGTATTATTAAAACCAGTAGAAACCTCCATCTGCATAGAAGCTAAGATGAGACAAAATGATATTACATTCCTAGATCATGGCTGCTTTAATAAGATTGATTTTGAACAAGAATAACCTACTCACATATAAGGCATATGTTTCTCAAATTGTTTAAAAGAGAATTATATTCTTAAGTGATTAAGACTATGAACTACGAAACCTTTCTAAAATAAGAGACTTAAGTACTTGAAATTAGGCAAACTTGAACTTATGGAAAAGAATGTTGTTACTTGATGTTGAAAAGGAAAGTGTTTTGGTTTACCTAAAAATGTGAGTCACTCTATTTTAATACTACGGGTATTGGGTGACCTTTATAAAAGAAATGGATCTTTTAAAAAGAATTTAACGTACGTAATACTTTGGGGTCAGAACCCGACTTTGGCATAAAATAACCTTGAGTTGTGTAACTTGCCTATGCTTGTGGTGATAGCCTTTGTTGTGCAAGTGTTGTATTTCTATGCTACCGAGTCCCACGAGACGGGCCGACACGATTTCACCCGATTCTTCACCGAGTCCCACGGATGGGCCGACACGTATTCCATCCGATTCTTCACCGAGTCCCATGGGATGGGCCGACACGTATTCCATCCGATTCTTCACCGAGTCCCACGAGACGGGCGAACACGATTTCATCCGATTCTTCACCGAGTCCCACGATGGGTCGACACGATTCTACATGATTCTTTATCGAGTCCCATGGGATGGGCCGACACGATTCCACACGATTTGTACCTAGATCACGGCGATGAGGAAGGAGTTCCACGCGTGAGGATGACTGAGGCGTGAGTCACGACTTGACATGATCGCTTTTATGTTGTGAATCGTAGTTTGGTTATCATACACGGCTCTTGCTTTATATAGACTATTATGATTTCATTTACGATTTTACGCCACATACTTGGTACTTGTACTAACCTCTCGGGGCTGCGTTCATGCCGCAGTAGAGGTACATCGGCCAGGATCCTCGCCATGTGATCACAGCAACATGTTGGGAAGCCCCGCTTTCTGAGGCTTATCTTTGGTATGTTACCCGAGTCCAGAGGTTCTAGTACATTCGTGGTATGGCGGCCCCGTCTCCGCCATAGTTGTTGTCACTTTTTAGAGGTCTCTAGTACTGCCAGGCGTAGTTTGTAAAAGGATAAGCTCGGTTTTTATGTATATATACAGAAGGCAACTGCTTTTGTTAGCCTGTTTATTTATCAAATCTCTTGTTACATGTTTATGTTTTATTTCCGCTGATTTTCTCTGATGTTGTATCACTAGGGTGCCCGGGGTAAGGCACCAGTCACGGGCCCGGGTTCGGGTCGTGACAGATATTCTGTGCGCGACATATTCGACTTGGCAGGTGGATTTCGCCGAGGAGGTATGTGATTCTTCCTATCCTCTTGAGCATGATATTTTACAATATATATAGTACGGTAGACGTACGTGTGTCAACTGAACGTGGTTTTACTTCGATGTCTTTTGACTTGAGTTTTAAATAATAAGAATTTTGAAGTATTTCAAAAGAAGTATGAATCATTTTTGAAATAAGAGTAATACTTGGTTTTAAAAGCTTAAGAGTTATACTAGCTTTATGGGAAGTTAGGTATAACGACTTAAGAGAAATAAAAGGAACGGTTTACTTAATTGTTTATGAAAGCCTTGTATTGATTTCGGAAATGAGAATAAGTATCGAACAAACCATCATAAATACTAATAAAGGAAAATGTATTGACTAATTAAGTATTATTAAAACCAGTAGAAACCTCCATCTGCATAGAAGCTAAGATAAGACAAAATTGTATTACATTTCCTAGATCATGGCTGCTTTAATAAGATCATTAATAAACAAGTTTTGATTTTCTTAAAATTTCAAAGTAAGGACTTGTTTTATAAAAGACAAAGACTTGAAAATTTGAAGTGTTTTCGTTTAAAAAGGAAGGCATGCTTTTGTCTTAAGTTGGTTCAAAAAGAAGGAAGGGAAATTGTTTTGGTTTACTTAAAAAGATAGTCACTCTATACTACGGGTATCGTGTGACTCTTGTGAAAGAAACAGATCTTTTTTAAAGAGTTAATGTATGAAGTACTTTGGGGATGAAAATCCGAACTTGTTGACATAAAATAGAAAGTACCTTGTGTGAATAACTTGACTATGTTGGCTTGTGATAGCCTTGTAATACTTTCTTGTTGGTTTGATAAGTAAACATGTTAGGATGCTACGGTGTTAGTGTCTTGTGACGTTTGTGTAAAGGGTTTCCTTGATTGTGCTTATGTTGTTTAACGATAAGCCGTTATGTTAGTATTGTACCACTCACCTCTTGACATGATATACCGGGGTTGCCGCCTCCGACGCGGTGGATGCCTACGCGGGTCCAGGGACCTATACGAGCTACGGAGTTCCGTGTTAGTGTGCGGGAATACCTCACGCGGTCTATGTGGCCACGCAGACTACGAGTCCGTGACGATGCCGAGGAGTAGCTACCCTCGACGCGGAATACCTCACGCGCCTGGTGGCCTACGCGAGTCGCGCGAGTTCCAGATTTGACGCGCACATTGATACCGAGGGCGAGTGGCGGCCGATCATGTGGCGCGGCCTAGAAAGACCTCGTGATACGCTTTATAGCATTTTTGGTACCGTGGGTTTTAGTAGTCGGATATGCCTTCGCATTTACCCCGCATGCAGCTTATTATGACACGTGGGACCCGTGTTCATGTGTATTCCTTGGTGCTTTTATATCATGGATCAGCATGAGGAAGGAATTCCACGCATGATTGATATTGTGGGCATGAGACCCATGGTTATATTTGAGTGACGACCTTAGGCGCGAGTCCCCGACTTGACATACGATCGCTACATATCGTGTATCGTAAATTGGTTATCATATATGTCTTCTATTTTATATAGACTATTATGATTCGCTACGATTTTTCGCCGCATACTTGGTACCTGTTATCGACCTCCTTCGGGCCGCTCATGCCCGCAGGTAGAGGTACACCGCTTGTTGATCCTCGCCATGTGGTCACGCTCAGCTTTGGGAAGCTCCGCTTTCCGAGGCTTATCCGTGGTATAGTCCTCTGTCATCAGAGTACTTGTATTCGTGGTATGGCGGGCCCCGTCCCATCGTTGTTGTTATAATATTCTGAGGTCTGTAGTAATCGCGTGGGCGTAGTTTGAAAATGGATGTAATCGTCGTTCAAGTTTTTATATATATATGCCGAAAGGCAACTTTTCTCGATAAATTGTTTCTCACTTCATATTGTTTCATGTCTTGTTTTATATTCACGTTACTCGATGTATGTCTACTGGGTGCCCGGTAGGCACTACCACGCCCGGGCGGGTCGTGACAAAAGTGGTATCGAGCGCTTAATCCTGAAAGTGTCTACATACCGTATCTAGTAGTTTGATTATCTGTGTTGTGCACCACACCAATAATCGTGAGGCTATAGGATATTTAGGATCGGTTTCCATTCTTCTCACTCGAGATCGTGCCTTAGAGCCGTGTTATAAGTTGGACCTCTAACGTATTTCTTTCCCGCTTATGCCTCCGCAGCGAAACCCGCCCGTAAGAGCAAGGCCGCCGAGGAGCCGCGAGTAGAGCACGAGGGTTACGAGGCACGCCCAATCATCACCGAGGTGGTGCTTCATTCGGGAGTTCATGACGCCGCCGCCAAATTTCACAGAGTTCAGCACGGCAAGAGAATTCCATCGCGCCATGATATTTGAACCTTCGCCCACGACCAGAGTGTAAAGTATGGATTGCAAAGAGACGACTTTACTAGCTAGGATTTAGCAAACTGAGAGTATATTATGTACCGATTTATCACTGTCTTGATGATTATCTAAGAGGGTTGTGCAAGTAGCTCTTCATCATCGTGCATGAGCATGGCTCACAGACGGGCTTATGCGCAGCAGCCGAGAAACGTAGGATCGACGGGTTAACCAAGATCGCCAGTAAGAGGGCTGCACAGCAGGTCCTTTGGTAACTTTCGAGGCGAACCTTCTCGCCAGCAGATCGTTGCGCCTCCGCCAAGATGCAGTGGTCCTCCGCTGCACTTCGTGGACGATCGGGTATGCAGAGTTGGTCGAGATCCGTGACTTCGTTCACAGATACACGTAGGTTCCACCACCGGATTCTGCTTTTCCTCGTTCACAGGTGGCGTGCGCCATCCCGGAATTTCGCTCTTTTGTTGGTGCTTGTTTTACTGCCGCCGTCAGGCCATGGACGAGAGAATGTTCAAGTAGGAGGATGCAAGCAGAGGACTCACCTACCGATCATTGTGGATTCTGGTTCGGAGGAAGGGTGTTAGCTGAGAGGCCACCCCACCTCTACGCCGCCGTTGTGGTAGGTGTCATTGTGAAGTGTCGATTTCTTCGACACTTGTTATGCTTATGACAGCAGGCCATTTTGCGAGAAATTATCCGACTGCAGGTGGCGCGATGTAGAGACTCAACCTTCAGATCGGTGGCTAGTTCATCACCTTCCCTACTATGCACACAGTAAGGTGATTGATTAGAACGAGAAAGGGGAATGAAGCAGTAGATACAGGTATATCCTTAACCCTCTATAGATTAGTATGTGTGATAAGATGAGTATATCTTAAGTGTTATGTTCAGATAGCATTGTGTTAATTGTGATTAGAAATCATGGTTAGTTAAAAGGGTAAGATTGGGGATAGGGAAATTGTGAGCTTTAGGATATTATACGCGAGACCTTAGAGGCGAGGCCATCTTGAGTAAAAGATTTATATTTATGTTTGACCCTTATCGGAGTGCATAGTATACGTGAGATATATTTGTGTGATAAGTCCCTGAGTAGTGTGAAATGAAAGAGGGTAGTTGAGCTAAGAAGACCACTAGGTTTTCGTGGACTGATGGCGAGATTGTTCCGATCGGAAGACAAGAGCTTCGCGCGATAAACGGGTTTGCCGAGGCCGATTCGGGTCAACCCGCAGCCCGTCAAGTAAGGAAAATCGTGGTGGTCCCGCAGTGATAGGGTCACGAGGGTGTTAGGCCCAAGTTTAGTTAACCATCGCACGCTGCTGGACGCGTTCGACCGAAGCTCGCCGATGAGGTCACCATCTTGTCTTTCAACAGATCGCATTTCTACAGAGGGTTACGCGAGATGTTGTATATCGCAGGTTGTAAGATCGCACGGTTCCTACTTTTACTTATGACAGCATGGAGCCCGTTTACGCTATTTCTTTTTATGGAGGTTTTACTGTGCAAGGTTAGAACTCAAAGTAGTCTCGTGATTGCATTCACCTCGGCCTGTTTTGATTTCAGGGTAGCAAGAGGATTATTCGCCTCTTGTTGAGCGAGTATTATAATAGCTACCATTTCAGATTCTAAGTCACCTTATGAAGCCGTACGGGCGTAAGGGTAGGTTGTCACGATTGGTCTGATGTTGGCAAGGTGCATAGTTGGTTCATACTTGATTCAGCAGACGTGGATAGGGTGAAGCTTATCCAGAGGTTATTGGCAGCTCGAGTCAACCGTCGTCGCATGATAATCGGGCCGACACTTGGAGTTCAGTCGACGGTGGGTTTTCTTAAAGGTACCACCCTGGCGGCGTGACGAGATTTGGTGCAGGCAACTTAGCCCGAGGTACTTTGAGCGTTTTCAGATCATTTGGAGAATAGGCCAGGTTGCCTATAAGTTAGCTTTGCCGTCCGACGTAGGAGGCAGTACGCCCGGTCTTTCATATCGCTATGTTCGGAAAAGTATCGGAGATCCATCCAGAGTGTTCCCAGTTAATGATGACCAAGTTGGGGATAGTAACCCCGAGATTTTGGAAACTGAAGCAATAACAGAAAGGTGTTAAGTTTATTTAGGAAGTGTTCGAGTGTACGAGGAGGGTACGACGAGTAAGAGAATAGAAGTGATCATTACTTTTGTGAAGAAAAGGTGCGAAGGGAATATCTTTTAGACCTTGGGTGGGAGCTTTTGTGATGCTAGAGGTGATTCCTTGTGGACTTGGATTTAAGTATTTGCGCGTGTTGTATTGTGTCCATGTGTGGCATTTTCAAACTGTTTAAGTTATGAGGAACTTTATCGTTATCTGTCTTGGGAAGGAACATTCGGGACGAATGTTTCTAAGGAGGGGAGAATGTTATACCCCGTATTTTCCAGAGTATGTATGTGAGGACGTACGTACAATTTTGGAAGCCCGAATTATTGTTAAGGACGAAATTGTGCACATCCACAAAAAAAATTTGTTTTTCCGACGGAAAATTTTCCAAACCTTGTAAAGGAATTTTACGTTTTCAGGAATTTATTTATTTTGGATTTTTCCGAGAGATGAAATATTTTGGACCAACGAGAGGGCGTGTCACACCTGCCGACGGCCATGGACGAATTGGAAGGCTCATTTTACACGTTTTTTCATTATAAAGGCCTTAAACATTTGGTCAATGTTTTGCTAGATATTTGTGTAGTAGATGGATAAGTGGGACCCACACAACACTTGTCCAAATCTCCACCATCCACTTGCTTTGATCTTGGCCATTGATTGGCCTATAAATACCCCTTAAGTTCAAGACTTATTCTTCATCCACTTAACAATTTTCAAGTCTCAAAACTCCTCCCCTTTCCCCTCCGTGTTCTCACCGAGACACACCCCTCCTTGTGTTCTCACCGAGACACACCCCTTGGTAGAAAAATATTCTCCAAGTATTGTTATTCCAAAATACCTTAGCCCAAATACCTTGTAGTATTCCCAAGTTACCTCTATACAAAAAGCCCTAAATGCTACTTTATATCCTTTAGTCACAAACGAAACCCTAGGAAAATCTTCATTGTTGGTTGAAGTATTAAGTAGAAGTTGTATAGAACTTCTACGGGTTTCTTGGAGCGAATTGGAGCGTACAGAATAGGAGCTAAACCTTGCTCAGGATCGACTCTAATCTTGGATAATTTTGGGCTTATAAGGTAAATATCTTGTCCTTCTATTGTAATTGGAAATTACATACTGTAGTAGTATAGAAATGAGTATAAGATTTATAGAAGGATGGTATAAGAGAAGAGACTTGAACTGTACTTACATAGGACTGCATTTCATCAGAGACTTGTGTAGTTTGACGGGTAGGGAAGTTCTGCCCAATTTTCCGTAGAATAGAGAACCCTCTGCTTAGAATATTCTACAGTGTAGTCTAGACGTTGATAGACGTATTTGACTATTATAGGTTGATACTCTGCGCGCGGCATATTCGACTTGGCAGGTGGATTTCGCCGAGGAGGTATGTGATTCTTCCTATCCTCTTGAGCATGATATTTTACAATATATATAGTACGGTAGACGTACGTGTGTCAATTGAACGTGGTTTTACTTCGATGTCTTTTGACTTGAGTTTTAAATAATAAGAATCTTGAAATATTTCAAAAGAAGTATGAATCGTTTTTGAAAGAAGAGTAATACTTGGTTTTAAAAGCTTAAGAGTTATACTAGCTTTATGGGAAGTTAGGTATAACGACTTAAGAGAAATAAAAGGAACGGTTTACTTAATTGTTTATGAAAGCCTTGTATTGATTTCGGAAATGAGAATAAGTATCGAACAAACCATCAATAGCTTAATAAAGGAAAATGTATTGACTAATTAAGTATTATTAAAACCAGTAGAAACCTCCATCTACATAGAAGCTAATATAAGACAAAATTGTATTACATTTCCTAGATCATGACTGCTTTAATAAGATCATTAATAAACAAGTTTTGATTTTCTTAAAATTTCAAAGTAAGGACTTGTTTTATAAAAGACAAAGACTTGAAAATTTGAAGTGTTTTCGTTTAAAAAGGAAGGCATGCTTTTGTCTTAAGTTGGTTCAAAAAGAAGGTAGGGAAATTGTTTTGGTTTACTTAAAAAGATAGTCACTCTATACTACGGGTATCGTGTGACTCTTGTGAAAGAAACGGATCTTTTTAAAGAGTTAATGTATGAAGTACTTTGGGGATGAAAACCCGAACTTGTTGACATAAAATAGAAAGTACCTTGTGTGAATAACTTGACTATGTTGGCTTGTGATAGCCTTGTAATACTTTCTTGTTGGTTTGATAAGTAAACATGTTAGGATGCTACGTGTGTTAGTGTCTTGTGATGTTTGTGTAAAGGGGTTTCCCTTGATTGTGCTTATGTTGTTTAACGATAAGCCGTTATGTTAGTATTGTACCACTCACCTCTTGACATGATATACCGGGGGTTAAGCTGCCCCCCGATGCGAGGGATGCCTCATGCGGGTCCAGGGGACCTATGCGGAGCTACGGGAGTTCCAGGTTAGTGTGCGGGAATACCTCACGCGTCTATGTGGCCACGCGGACTATGAGAGTCCGGGATGATGCCGAGTAGCTACCCTCGACGCAGGAATACCTACGCGCCCAGCGGCCTACGCGAGTCGCGCGAAGTTCCAGGATTTGACGCGCACATCGATACCGAGGGCGAGCGCCATCTTCGATCATGTGGCGCGGTCTAGAAAGACCTCGTGATACGCTTTGATAGCATTGTTGGTACCGTGGGTTTTAGTAGCTCGGCCATGCCTTCGCACTTACCCCGCAGCTTTATTATGACACGTGGGACACGGTGTTCATGTGTATTCCTTGGTGCTTTTATATCATGGATCACGGCGGTGAGGAAGGAATTCCACCGCATGATTGATATTGTGGGCATGAGACCCATGGTTATATTTGAGTGATGACCTTAATGGCGTGAGTCCCCGACTTGACACGATCGCCATATCAGGTATCGTAAATTAGTTATCATATATGTCTTCTGTTTTATATAGACTATTATGATTCGCTTACGATTTTTTTTTTTCGCATACTTGGTACTGTTATCGACCTCCTTGTGGTCTGCGCTCATGCCGCGGTAGAGGTACACCGCTTGTTGATCCTCGCTCATGTGGTCACGATTGCTTTGGGAATCTCCGTTTCTCCGGAGGCTTATCTGTGGTATAGTCCCCTGTCGTTGTAGGTGCTTACATTCAGGGGTATGGCGGGGCCCTGTCCCGTCGTTGTTGTTATAATATTCGTAGAGGTCTGTAGTACTGGTGTGAGCAGAGTTTGAAAAAGGGATGTAACTGTTCGGGTTCAAGTTTTTATATATATATGTCGAAAGGCAACTTTTCTCAGATAAACTGTTTCTCACTTCATATTGATTCATGTCTTGTTTAATATTCCGCTGGTTACTCTGATGTATGTCTACCTGGGTGCCCGGGTAAGGCACCAGTCACGGGCCCGAGGTCGGGTCGTGACAATTTAACCCAAAGTACTATGTACTCCTATTCTTTTAAAAGAACCTTTTACATGTAATAACCCCAAGATACTAACACCCGTAGTATCAAGGCATGACCACTTTTCAAATCAAGATACTTTTCTTGAAATCAAGTTGTTTATCCTCTTTTTAAATCAACCAAGTAAACCACTCTTTTAACTTTCCATAAAGTCGTTATAACTAAATTCCCATAAAGTCATTATAACACTTTATGTCTTTTTGAAAGCTAAGGCATTTACATCCTTTAAAATCAAGTGAGTTTAACTCTCCAACTCAACTAAACTTGGACATTTTTAATCAAGTCAATGATACCAAAATGAAACCGAATTCATTTAAAACATGTATGTCAACTGTACTATACATTCATAAAACTCATGCTCAAGAAGATAAGGAAAGTTCCACATACCTTTTCGGCTTAATCCACTCGCTAAGTCGAATATGTCGCACGTAGAATGTCAACCTATAATGACCAGAATACGTCTATCAACTTCTAGATTTTTAAGGTAGAATAATACTAAGTATAAGGCCTCTTATTCTACGGAAAATTGGGCAGCACTTCTCCTGTTTCTACATACTTTTCCACCTTTTTCAAGGCCCGAAATCAATAACCAATACGCCACATTTAAGGCTCAACAAATCAGCTAACCAAAGGGGATTACATGCCTAGCCGGATGTGTAAAATTATGCCCCACAATTCATATATAACTAGTCCATTAATTAGTCCATTTTTAACCAATTTCTAAGGCCATTCTCGGCCACAACCAACTTCAATACAACATAAAGCCCTTTTCAATTCCTTTTAATCCCAGTCGTTATTACAACATGTTATTTAAGTCATAACAATTATAACAACTATATTCCCTTCCTTATATAACATGTAACGATTATAACTAACAACCAAATTGATTAACAACTTTAATGGCTAACATGCCATATTTCGGTTTTAACATCTCAACATGGTCCAAATCTTTTCAATCTTCATTCTATATATCACATGCTCGTTTATCAACTACTATAACATGTAATCTTCTATTACATTAAGAAGACGAAGATTTTTACCTCAATTAGCCCAAATATAATCCAAGATTAAAATTTGATCCTTAGCAACTTTAGCTCCTCTTCTTTACATTCCAATCCACTCCAAGAAACCCTTAGAAGTTCATAAATCACTTCTCTTCAAATTCCAACCCAAAATATGAAGAACACCTTAGGGTTTCATGTTGCGACTAATGGATTAACGTAGTATTTCCGGGATTTGGGAGTTTGGTTATGCTTGGTATACCACTAGGGATACTTGGTTTGAGTTTGGGGATTTATCAACAACTTTTGAAGAATTTTTTTTGTTCTTGGGATGCCAAACCCGAAAGCCCTGTATAGTTCATCAAAGTTCTTGAATTTTTACTAAGTGTGGAATTAGTCTTACACTAGTAGAAGATATATAATACAACCAAGGGCTAAGATTAAAATAAATGTGTGGCTAATATTGTGGTCAACAATGTCAAGCATCCACTTGTCCACTTGGCCTTCATGTTCTCGCCCAACATGGGCATGTGGGGGGTGACACGTGTCACCCTCCTATTGGCCCCAAATATTTTATTTTCCAAAATTTCAATAAATTCTATATAGCTCAAATACCGAATTTGAGAACCCAATTTCCATTAATAAATATTTTTCCTTCACGAGGTTCGGAATAATTTCCTTAGGAAAAACAAATCTTTCTTCCATTTCAAACTTACAGTCTTGTTTTCTTACGTACGTCATCATATACATGTCCTGGAATTACGGGGTGTAACATTCCCCCCCCCCCCTTAGAAACTGTTACACCCCGTAATTACAGGCCATGTTTTAAAAACGTACGTAAGAATCCCAAATGTTAAGATTTGAGACTAGTAAAAATTTATCGAAATTATGGAATTGTCGGAAAATGAAATATTGTGACGAATGGGAGGGAAACACGTGTCACACCCCTTAAGTGGTCTTGGACGAAAATGGCATGGGCATGATGGTCATTTGACCATAAAGTAAGATGACCAAGTCTTGCAAAGTCTAGAGCTTGATATAATTGACTTAGTCAATGGGGCCACTTGACTTGATATTTAAGAGAATTTCATCCAAGCCACACATGTGTGCAAATCTTGACCCTCCAAGTTGCTATATATTAGTAATAGTAGCAAGACAACTTCTACACTTAGCCAAATTTTCAAGAAAATTTGAAGAACTCTCTTAGAGGCTCTCGGGTTCATGAACAAAAGAAGAGAAAAAAATTTGTTTGTTGTCCAATAAGCTCCACACTTTAAACCAAGCTTCATGAGGGTATTGTAAGGGTATCTCAATAGAAATATCCCGAAAATATAGCATTTTCGTATTAGTCGCAAGGTGAAAACCTAGTTGTTTTCCTGGTTTTGATTGAAGATTAAAGGAAAGTTGTTTGTGATATTCTAAGGGTCTCAAGTGGCGGATTGAAGTGTCAAGAAGAGGCTCTAAGTTGCTAGGGAGCGACTTCGGATTTGAAGTTGGACTAAGGCTCGTTGAGGTAACAATCTTGTCCTCTTAAAGTGTTATAAGATTTCATATTGTTGTAGCCTTACATTTTTACTAGCATGAAGTATATTGTGTTGAAGATTTATAAGTGTTATGGATAGTTGAAGCCTAGAATCCAAAATGACATTTTCGCCATTTGAAGTTGGATTACAATTTGGTCGTTAATTAGAATCGTCGCATGTTACTTACTTGAGGATTGTAGTAGTTGTAATCGATTGCGGCTTGATATCATGTTATACTAAACAATTTGGATTGAAAAGGAAAATTGGATAAGAATTGGTGTTGTTGTATTTCAAGTTGTCGAATTTATCTTGTAGTTTGTACTAGTTTGATATCAATTGTGGGGCAGAATTTTACACGTCTAGTAGGCGTGTAATCCCCTATTGTTAACTACATTGTTGGGCCTTAAATGTGGCGTGTTTGGTTATTGAATTCGGGCCTTGAAAAAGGTGGTAAAGTATGTAGAAACAAAGGAAGTGTTGTCCGATTTTTCGTAGAATTTAGTGACTTTGCACTTATTATATTCTACGTTTGAATTAAGAAGTTAATAGACGTATTATGGTCATTATAGGTTGACATACTACGTGCGGTATATTGGACTTAGCGAGTGGATTGACCCGAAGAGGTATGTGGAACTTTCCTATCTCTTGAGCATGAATAGTGGTACCTATATAGTACGGTAGACGTACAAGACTTTGATATCCTTTACTTGTTTTAAGAATGCCTAAGTCGGTTGAGTTAGGGGATTAACTCACTTGTTTAAAAGTAGTAAGGATGTCTTAGTTTTCAAAGTTAAGGGACTTGAAGTGTTTTAAAGTATATGATACTTGTTTCATTTTAAACGTATAAGTCCCTTGGATATAGGAAAATGTACTTGACTAATGTAAAAGGTTAATATAACGACTTTATGGGAAGTTGGTTATATTAGCTTTATGGAAAGTTAAAAAGAGAGATTTACTCTAAGTAAAATAAGTAAGGATAAATGACTTGAATTAATGAAAGGAAAATTGATTTTAAGGCATCAATTGCCTAAGGTTTTAAAAGAAAAGAAGTCACTTGATTTAGAAGCCTAATTATATTTCTAAAAAGTATTGTGACTTTTTTTGAAAAGTAGTTGTGACTTGATACTACGGTTATTAGTATCTTGGAAGTTTTATATGAAAAATAGTCATTTTTAAAAGGGTAGAAGTACGTAGTACTTTGGGTTGAATCACCGGATTCTTATAAAGACATGTTAGTGCCTTAAGTAAACTAAAATGAGAGTGTATATGAACAAGACTACTAAGAAGATAGGGGGTTTCTTAACTTTCTTATATTATGTATGATAAGCCGGTAGTGCTTATGTTATGTATGATAAACCGGTAGTTCTTATATTATGTATGATAGCCGGTTTGTGCTAGTGATATATTATTCATTACGGGGTCATTCCCCGGGTTTGTGGCATTTGCATATTCCGTGGATTTGCTACCCATGATGCGAAGAATACCTCATGCGGGTCCGTAAGGGCTTATGCGGGTGAAATAGTCCCATGCGGGGCGGACCAGTCCTATGCGAGGAATACCTCATGCGGGTCTACACGACCTATGCGGGCGGATACGATTATGCGAGAATACCTCATGCGGGTCCACACGACCCTTGCGGGTGAAATAGTCCCAGGAGTAGGATTGCTTAATGATACTGCGGGCGGGTGGCCCTGCTTTGATCATGAGCCTCCTATTTTTATGCAGTAAAGTATACTCTTGGTTACTCTCATTGTTAGTAAGGCACAGTGTACTATAATTTAATTATCTTACATGTCTCCGCCTTTGTTTTAGACTTATGATGTATTTACAGTATTTTTCCAGTTTCGCATACTTAGTACATATTGTGTACTGACCCCCTTCCTCGGGAGCTGCGTTCATGCCGCAGGTAGGGGTAAGCAGGTGGTGGATCCTCATTCTTTGGATCACTGATCAGGTGTCAGAAGCTTCATTTATCCGGAGGCTTGTCTTTTTGGTACGGTTTTTCCTAATGTTGTAGATATTATGTACATTCAGGGGTATAACGGGGCCCTGTCCCGCCACAGTTGTTATTCCTAGAGGTCTGTAGTCACATTTGTGGTTTGGGCTGTAAGAACAAAGTTGTACTGTTTTACTTTTGGTTTTGTATATTTTATGGAAGGCGGTCTTATCGGCTAGCTTGTGATGTTTATTGCCTAAACATGTTTATGTGTTGTGTATGTTCCGCTGCTATTCTCTGATGTATACCTGAAAGAGGTGCCAGTGTAGGGCACTACCGCGTGGCCTGGGTCGTGACAAAAGTTGTATCGAGCGCTTAGTCCTCGGAAAGTGTCTGCTGCACCGTGTCTAGTAGAGTCTTTATTATCGGTGTGTTGTGCACGCATCTATAATCGTGAGGTCTGCGGGACATTTAGGATTGGTTTCCATTCTTCTCTATCCGAGATCGCAAGAGAGTTGTCTTATTAGGTTCAATCATCTCCGACTTATTCTTATGTATCGCTTATGCCTCCATGGAAGCGACCGGGGCCCGAAGGGCAAGGCGGCAGGAGGCGCTAGCGGTATCTGAGAGGGTTACTAGGACTCGTACGCACTATGCCCGAGGTAGTAAGTAGTCGGCGAGTTCAGCCTCGCCGTGAAAGACAGAGGAGCCGAAGCGCGGAGCTCCAGGTTCCGGTGCACTGAGCCTCCGCCCACACCTAGGGGATGAGTATAGAGATTACGAGAGCGATCCGGTTATTGACCAAAGATAGTGGCGTGGCAGCGTAAACAGAGCGTGTAGCTAACCCTGTGAGCCGGCGCTTGCAGATTAGGGATTTTCTGGGTTGTCATCCACCCGAGTTCTATGGTTCGAGGTCTGAGGAGGATCCTCAGGAGTTTATTCGGCAGTTACAGCGGACTATGCAGGTGCTTAGGACCTAGGAGACAGAGTCAGTTATGCTAGCCTCTTACCGGTTACGCGATATTGCGTTGAACTGGTTTGAGTCATGGGAGCTATCTAGAGGTGAGGGTGCTCTTCCAACTGTTTGGGAGGAGTTCACAGAGGCCTTCCTGGATCACTTTTTGCCTCCTGATATGAGGAGAGCCCGCGTGGATAGATTCTTGACCTTGAGGCAGAATGGGAGGACTATCAGAGAGTACAACCTGGAGTTTGAATCATTGGCCAGGTATGCGCTCACCATTGTAGCTGACATGGCGGACAGAGTTCATCGCTATGTGATGGGGCTAGACCGTCATATGATTCTCGTGATGCTTGGGGTGGCCCTTCACCGTATGGATATTGCCGGGATGCAGCGTATGCGCAGGGATAGAGGCAGAGAGAGGAGGATCGGCTAGATTCAGCCACCCCAAGGGCCAGATGCAGGTCTCGTGGCGCTGAGGCGACAACCTCGGCAGACTAGGTCCACATTTCACCGCACGCAGTTCCCCTTCTCGATTTTCTGGCAGGAGGGTTGATCAGCCGGGTCATTCAGGGGCAGGTTAGGGCTCCAGGACTTCGGGGTTTCCGGGAGGCAGAGACTGTCACCGATCGAGACCACCCATATCTCGGTGTGTTCGATGCGGTAGATCTCACCCATGCGAGTGTCGTGTTCCTCCAGGAGCTTGTTACTCTTGTGTCCAGCAGGGCCATTTGAAGAGAGATTATCCGACCAGAGGCAACATGGGTGGTATGGTTCAGCCGACAGGATCAGTTGCTGGGTCTTCCTCTTCTTCTGTGGTTATGCGCCCCGGAGGGCAAGGTGTTCACGGACCCACAGGCCGCGTCAGAGGTCGTGGTGGTGGTTCCAGTTCTAGCGGTCCACAGAACCGCATATATTCCTTAGCCAGCCGCCAGGATCAGGAGGCTTCCCCAGACGTCGTCACAGGTACATTATTGATTTCATGTTGTGACGTTTATGTCTTGATAGATCCAGGTTCTACCTTGTCCTATGTGTCCCCTCTTATTGTTGGTAGAATCGGGATAGAGTCGGTTATCGAGTGGAAGGGCAACACAGCGTCGCCGAGGGGTAGGTTTATTTCTTACCTCAAGGCCAGGAAGATGGTGCGAGCGGTACATCTATCATCTGGTTCGAGTATTCGATACGCAGGATGAGGTGCCGCTTCTTGATCGCCGATGGTTAGAGAGTTTCCAGATGTGTTCCCAGACGATCTCCCGGGTATCCCTCCTGAGAGGGAGATTGAGTTTTGTATTGATATGTTGCCAGACACTCGACCTATATCTATTCCGCCATACAGGATGGCACCTGCTGAGTTGAGGGAGCTGAAGGACCAGCTGAAAGATTTGCTGGAAAAAGGCTTTATCAGGCCTAGTGTTTCTCCCTGGGGAGCGCCAGTTTTGTTTGTGAAGAAGAATGATGGGACGCTGCGTATGTGTGTTGATTACAGGCAGCTGAATAAGGTAACCATCAAGAACAGATACCCCCTCCCCAGGATTGATGATTTGTTTGACCAGTTGCAGGGTGCGAGGTGTTTCTCCAAGATAGACCTGCGGTCTGGTTATCATCAGGTGCGAGTTCGAGAGGCAGATATCCCAAGACTGTATTCAGGGCCCGGTATGGGTACTATGAGTTCAGGGTAATGTCTTTCGGTTTGACCAACGCTCCAGTGATATTTATGGATCTGATGAACCGGGTGTTCAAGCCATTTATGGATACATTTGTTATAGTATTCATTGATGACATCCTGGTTTATTCGCGTACAGAGCAGGAGCATGCAGATCACTTGAGGACGATACTTGGGGTCCTCCGAGTCGCGATTGTTCGCCAAGTTCTCCAAGTGTGAGTTTTGTTGGTCTCGTGGCATTCCCGGGCACATTATCGGGCGATGGTGTTCGTGTTGATACGACAAAGATTGAGGCGATAAGTCTTGGCCGAGACCTACTACTCCGACCGGCGCAGCTTAGTGTTGGCAAAGTTATTATCGTAGGTTTGTGGAGCGCTTTGCTTGATATCGATCGCAGTTGACTAGCCGACTCGTAAAGCACGGTTCCGCCGACGTAAGTTTGTGAGAAGAGCTTCCAGTTACTGAAGGAAAAGTTGACGACGACTCCAGTTCTTACTCTTCCTTAGGGGTTAGAGGGATACGTGATTTATTGTGATGCCTCGGGTATCGGGCTATGGTGCGTATTGATGCAGCACGGCAAGGTAATAGCCTATGCTTCCCGGCAGCTACAGAAGCATGAGAGGAATTACCCTATTCACGACTTAGAGTTGGCCGCAGTTATTCATGCCTTGAAGATTTGGAGACATTATTTATATGGGGTTCATGTGGATATTTATACAGACCACAAGAGCCTCCAGTATATCTTCAGGCAGAGGGAGTTGAACTTGCGGCAGAGGCGGTGGTTAGAGTTGTTGAAGGATTATGATGTTGATATTCTATACCATCCGGGGAAAGCCAACGTGGTTGCAGATGCTTTGAGTCGTAGATCGATGGGGAGTCTATCAGAGGTACATCCAGAGCGACAGGACATGGTCCTTCAGATCCACCAGCTATCGAGCCTTGGGGTTCGGTTGGTCGATACCGATGATAGTGGGGTACGGGTTCGTGAGGTTGCCGAGTCTTCCATCGTTGATGAGGTGAAGAGGCGATAGTATGAGGACCCAGTGATGGTTTGGTATCGAGATGCAGCTCTTCAGGAGGAGAAGAGTCTATTCGAGGTAGCGCCTGATGGGGTGCTAAGATTTGAGGGTCGGTTGTGTGTTTCCGATGTTGCAGGACTTCGACAGTAGATTCTGGGGGAGGCACACAGTTCTTGTTATTCTATTCATACGGGGTCGACTAAGATGTACCATGACCTTAGATTTATGTATTGGTGGGATGGCACAAGAGGACTTGGCGATTTTGTTGCGCGCAAAGGTCCTAATTGTCGGTAGTCGGTAGAGCACCAGAAGCCCGGTGGGCTATTGCAGGCTATTGATATTCCGACATGGAAGTGGGAGGTGATCAACATGGACTTTGTTACAGGGTTACCTCGTACTCAGAGGAAGTATGATTCCATCTGGGTTATTATTGACAGGCTGACGAAATCAGCCCACTTTCTTCCAGTCAGGACTACGTATTTGGCTGAGGATTATGCCAGATTGTATATCAGGGAGATTGTGAGACTGCACGGAGTCCCTATATCGATTATATCGCATGCAGGTCCCGCCACGCTAACTTCGGAGGTCTTTTCGAAGGATTAGGGACACGTGAGTCTCAAGATCGCTTCATCCTCGTGATCGACGGCGCAGCGTACTATCCGCATACACGAGGATATGTGCGAGCTGTGTGATTGATTTCGTGGTAGGGAGGATCATTTGCCTCTTGTGGAGTTTTCTTATAACAACAGCTACCATTCTAGTATACAGATGGCGCCATATGAGGCTTTGTATGGGCGGAAATGTAGGTCGCCGATTGGTTGGTTCGACGTGGGCGAGGTGCAGTTAGTTGGCCCAGACTTGATTCAGCAGGCTGTGGATAAGGTAAAGCTTATCCAGGAAGACTGTTAGCAGCTCAGAGTCGGCAGAAGTCTTATGCAGATAATCGGCGTCGACATTTGGAGTTTCAGGTAGACGATTGGGTCTTCTTGAAGGTATCGCCCATGAAGGGTGTGATGAGATTCGGAAAGAAGGGGAAACTTAGCCCAAGGTACATTGGGCCCTACCAGATCATCCGTAGAGTAGGCAAGGTTGCCTATGAGTTGGATCTGCCATCAGAGTTAGAGGAGGTACATCCGGTCTTCCATGTTTCTATGTTGTGGAAGTGTATCGGAGATCCATCGAGAGTTTTCCCAGCTAGAGAGGTCCAGGTGACAGAGGGGTTATCGTATGAGGAGAGTCCCATAGCGATACTCGATCACCAGGTCAGGAGACTGCGGACCAAGGATGTGGCTTCCGTCAAAGTCTTGTGGAGGAATGATAACAGGGAGGAGATGATGTGGGAAGAGGAGGAGATGACATGGGAAGCGGATGAGGACATGTTGAGAAAGTACCCTCACTTATTCCCTACACTTGCAGGTAATTCATTTTCCCTTACTTGTCAAGTTTTAATTGAAGTACTTTTGCTTAAATGCTATTATGTGGCCATGTGTGGAATTATTGGTATGTCGGGGTTGTAAAAGGAAACTATGTCACTAATTATAAGTTTGACTCCGAAAGAACATTCGGGGACGAATGTTTCTAAGGGGGGAAGAATGTTACACCCCGTAATTACAGGACATGTTTTAAGAACGTACGTAAGAATCCCAAATGTTAAGGTTTGAGACTAGTAAAAATTTATTGAAATTATGAAATTGTCGGAAAACGAAATATTGTGACGAATTAGAGGGCGACACGTGTCACCCCCTTAAGTGGTCTTGGACGAAAATGGCATGGGCTTGATGGTCATTTGACCATAAAGTAAGATGACCAAGTCTTGCAAAGTCTAGAGCTTGATATAATTGACTTAGTCAATGGGGCCACTTGACTTGATATTTAAGAGAATTTCATCCAAGACACACATGTGTGCAAATCTTGACCCTCCATGTTGCTATATATTAGTACTAGTAGCAAGACAACTTCTACACTTAGCCAAATTTTCAAGAAAATTTGAAGAACTCTCTTAGAGGCTCTCGGGTTCATGAACAAAAGAAGAGAAAAAAATTTGTTTGTTGTCCAATAAGCTCCACACTTTAAACCAAGATTCATGAGGGTATTGTAAGGGTATCTCAATAGAAAGATCCCGGAAATATAGCGTTTTCGTATTAGTCGCAAGGTGAAAACCTAGTTGCTTTCCTAGGTTTTGATTGTAAGATTAAAGGAAAGTTGTTTGTGATATTCTAAGGGTCTCAAGTGGCGGATTGAAGTGTCAAGAAGAGGCTCTAAGTTTCTAGGGAGCGACTTCGGATTTGAAGTTGGACTAAGGCTCGTTGAGGTAACAATCTTGTCCTCTTAAAGTGTTATAAGATTTCATATTGTTGTAGACTTACATTTTTACTAGCATGAAGTATATTGTGTTCAAGATTTATAAGTGTTATGGATAGTTGAAGCCTAGAATCCGAAATGACATTTTAGCCATTTGAAGTTGGATTACAATTTGGTCGTTAATTAGAATCGTCGCATGTTGCTTACTTGATGATTGTAGTAGTTGTAATCGATTGCGACTTGATATCATGTTATACTAAACAATTTGGATTGAAAAGGAAATTGGATAAGAATTGGTGTTGTTGTATTTCAAGTTGCCGAATTTATCTTGTAGTTTGTACTAGTTTGATATCAATTGTGGGGCGGAATTTTACACGTCTAGTAGGCGTGTAATCCCTATTGTTAACTACATTGTTGGGCCTTAAATGTGGCGTGTTTGGTTATTGAATTCGGGCCTTGAAAAAGGTGGTAAAGTATGTAGAAACAAAGGAAGTGCTGTCCGATTTTCCGTAGAATTTAGTGACTTTGCACTTATTATATTCTACGTTTGAAGTAAGAAGTTAATAGACGTATTATGGTCATTATAGGTTGACTTACTACGTGCGTTATATTGGACTTAGCGAGTGGATTGACCCGAAGAGGTATGTGGAACTTTCCTATCTCTTGAGCATGAATAGTGGTACCTATATAGTACGGTAGACGTACAAGACTTTGATATCCTTTACTTGTTTTAAGAATGTCCAAGTCGGTTGAGTTAGGGGATTAACTCACTTGTTTAAAACTAGTAAGGATGTCTTAGTTTTCAAAGTTAAGGGACTTGAAATGTTTTAAAGTATATGATACTTGTTTCATTTTAAACGTATAAGTCCCTTGGATATAGGAAAATGTACTTGACTAATGTATAAGGTTAATATAACGAATTTATGGGAAGTTGGTTATATTAGCTTTATGGAAAGTTAAAAAGAGAGATTTTCTCTAAGTAAAATAAGTAAGGATAAATGACTAGAATTAATGAAAGGCAAATTGATTTTAAGGCATCAATTGCCTAAGGTTTTAAAAGAAAAGAAGTCACTTGATTTAGAAGCCTAATTATATTTCTAAAAAGTATTGTGACTTGTTTTGAAAAGTAGTTGTGACTTGATACTACGGTTATTAGTATCTTGGAAGTTTTATATGAAAAAGAGTCATTTTTAAAAGGGTAGAAGTACGTAGTACTTTGGGTTGAATCCCCGGATTCTTATAAAGACATGTTAGTGCCTTAAGTAAACTGAAATGAGAGTGTATATGAACAAGACTAATAATAAGTTAGGGGGTTTCTTAACTTGCTTATATTATGTATGATAAGCCGGTAGTGCTTATGTTATGTATGATAAGCCGGTAGTGCTTATATTATGTATGATAGCCGGTTTGTGCTAGTGATATATTATTCATTACGGGGTCATTCCTCGGGTTTGTGGCATTTGCATATTTCGTGGATTTTCTACCCATGATGCGAGAAATACCTCATGCGGGTCCGTAAGGGCTTATGCGGGTGAAATAGTCCCATGCGGGGCGGACCAGTCCTATGCTAGGAATACCTCATGCGGGTCTACATGACCTATGCGGGCGGATACAGTCTATGCGAGGAATACCTCATGCGGGTCCAACGACCCTTGCGGGTGAAATAGTCCCAGGAGTAGGATTGCTTAATGATACTGCGGGCGGGTGGCCCTGCTTTGATCATGAGCCTCCTATTTTTATGCAGTAAAGTATACTCTTGGTTACTCTCATTGTTAGTAAGGCACAGTGTACTATAATTTGATTATCTTACATGTCTCCGGCTTTGTTTTAGACTTATGATGTATTTACAGTATTTTTCCAGTTTCGCATACTTAGTACATATTGTGTACTGACCCCTTCTGCCGCGCTTCATGCCGCAGGTAGGTGTAAGCAGGTGGTGGATCCTCATTCTTAGGATCACTGATCAGGTGTCAGAAGCTCCATTTCTCCGGAGGCTTGTCTTTTTGGTAAGGTTTTCCCTGATGTTGTAGATATTATGTACATTCAGGGGTATGGCGGGGCCCTGTCCCGCCACAGTTGTTATTCCTAGAGATATGTAGTCACATTTGTGGTTTGGGCTGTAAGAACAGAGTTGTACTGTTTTACTTTTGGTTTTGTATATTTTATGGAAGGCGGCCTTATCGGCTAGCCTGTGATGTTTATTGCCTAAACATGTTTATGTGTTGTGTATGTTCCGCTGCTATTCTCTGATGTATACCTGAAAGGGTGCCAGTAGGACACTCGCGCCCTGGTCGTCAGCATGAAACATTCGTCCCGAATGTTCTTATTAAGTTCACTTTAAACAGATATCGGTAGAGTCCCCTTTAACTATACCCAACACAATCAACTATTCCACACACGGCCACAATATAACACTTACGCATACACGTCAATCAAAATTGACATGTAGGGAAATGAATTACATAAAGGTGTAGGGAACAGGTGAGGATACTTCTTCAACATGTCCTCCTCCGCTTCCCAAGTCATCTCTTCTCTATTATCATTCCGCCACAAGACCTTGACGGAAGCCACGTCCTTAGTCTGTAATCGTCTGACCTGGCGATCAAGTATCGCCATAGGACTCTCCTCATACAATAACCCCTTTGTCACTTGGACATCACTAACCGGGAAAACTCTGGATGGATCTCCGATACACTTCCGTAACATAGAAACATGGATGACCGGATGTACTGCTTCCAAATCGGATGGCAGATCTAACTCATAGGCAACCTTACCTACTCTACGAACAATCTGGTATGGCCCAATGTACCTCAAGCTAAGTTTCCCCTTCTTCCCAAACCTCATCACACCCTTCATGGGTGACACCTTCAAGAAGACCCAATCGTCAATCTGAAACTCCAAGTGTCTACGTTGATTATCTGCATAAGACTTCTGTCGACTCTGAGCTGCTAATAACCTCTCATGGATAAGCTTCACCTTATCCATAGCCTGCTGTATCAAGTCTGGGCCAACTAACTGAACCTCGCCAATATCGAACCAACCAATCAGTGACCTACACTTCCTGCCATACAAGGCCTCATACGGGGTCATCTGAATACTGGAATGGTAGTTGTTGTTATATACAAACTCAACAAGAGTTAAATGATCCTCCCAGCTACCCCTGAAATCAATAACGCATGCCCGCAACATATCCTCAAGTGTATGCGGATAAGACGCTCGCCCGCCGTCGGTCGAGGGTAACGCAGATCGATACTCACATGTGTCCCTAGTCCCTTCTGGAATGACCTCCAGTTAGCCGAAATCGAGCTCCTGCATGCGATATAATAGATGTAGGAACCCCATGCATTCTCACAATCTCCCTGATATACAGTCTAGCGTAATCCTCAGCTGAATAAGTAGTCCTGATCGAAAGAAAATAGGCTGATTCTGTTATACCCCGTATTTCCAGAGTATGTACATGAGGACGTACGTATTATAATTTGAGCCTTAAAGTAAGCATAGTTTCGAAATTTGTACACAAGTGCACAAAAAGAGTCGTTTTTCGACGAAACGTTTCCACAACTTTCGTAGGGAAAATTCCGGCTATGTCATTAATAATTTTTACGGATTTTTCCGAGAGACGAAACATTTTGGACCAACGGGAGGGTGACATGTGTCACCCTCACATTGGAGCAAGTGGACGCAGCGGGCAAGTCGAGGCACGTTTTTGTGCCTTTGGTTAGGTAGGATATTTGTGCAAGTTGGTGTGGTAGATGGATAAGGTCCACATGGTTGAAATCTAGCCCTACACTTGCACCACACTTGTCTTCATCTTGGCCATTGGTTGGCCTTTACTTGACCTATAAATACCCCTCTAAGTTGAAGACTTTCTTCATCCAAACTTGAGCAATCTTTCTAAGTCTCACACTACTCCCTCCCTCTTGTTTGCTTCGTCCAAAGCCCCTTCCCCTCCCCCTGTGTAGAGGCTTGGCAGGGGTACACCCCGAGCCTAGTTGTTTTCGTATAATACCCCCCCTTTTTGTGGTATAGAAATACTCTCCTAGTATTGTTATAATGCCCAAAAACCTTGGCTCAAATATCTTGTAGTATTCCCAAGGTTACACTTATACAAAAGCCCAGAAAATACCATTATACTTCCTCTTAGCCTCTAAACGAAACCCTAAGGAAATCTTCATTGTTAGTTGAAGTATTTAGGTAGAAGTTGGTTAGAACTTCTAAGGTTGTTTGGAGCGGGTTAGGCGCCGGTGTAGGAGCTAAACCTTGCTCAGATCGACATTTAAACTCGGATAATTTTGGGCTTATCGAGGTAAACACTCTTGACCTCCTGTTGTAATTGGAAATTACATGTTGTAGGAATATATGGTTGAAGTATACTATATATAGAACTGATTATAATTGTGCGGCAATGTCTTTTGACTTAAGCCTGAATTTAAAGAAGAGAACTGAACTGTAATTACATAGGACTGTATTACAGTAGACTTGTATAGCATTACTGTGAAGTATAATTGTACACGTCCGGTTAGACGTGTAAACCCCCACGGTTGGCTTGGTAGCGACCTCGATAGAGGAGGAGAATTACGCTTGCGGGAGGTCTTTGCCGAATTTTCTGTAGAATATTCTACGTCGGGATCTAAAGATGTTAATAGGCGCCTTTTGGCCTCTATAGGTTGAAGTACTACGTGTGGAGTGATCTGCTTGGCTTAAAGTGTAGCCGACGGTTTGAGGAACTTGGAGCGTTTTGCTATTAGTCGATAATCGTCGCGAGGTATGTGAACCTCTTCCTATCTGTTCTAGCATGATATGTGTATAACTATGTAGTGCGGTGAAGCGTACATGTGTTAAATGTATTTGATTGTCTTTAAACATAAAGTGTTATAACGGCTTTATGGGAAGTTGGTTATAACAGCTCTATGTAAATGAGAAATGCTTTGTGGTTTTTAAAAGATAACTGATTTGACTTATAACCGACTTGATGTAAAAGAACCTTGAAGTATTCTAATAGATTAAGAAACCTTTTTGAAAGAAGTGTATACTTGGTTTGAAAACATAAGAGTTATACCAGCTTTATGAGAAGTTAGGTGTAACGTCTTAAGAAAGATAAAAAGAATGGTTTAATGGTTTAGAAGTTAAGAGACTTATTCTTAAAAGATAAGAGACTTGACTTAATATGGATGTTTGTGTGAAACCTCATTCGTGAGTAATGAGTACTTGGTTTTAATAGGGAATAATGTTTCTTGATTTGAATCAGAATGAGTATCGACAAACCACTGCAGCGTTAATAAAGGAAATGTATTGAATAAAGAAGTATTATTAAAACCAGTAGAGACCTCCATCTGCATAGAAGCTAAGATGAGACAAAATGATATTACATTTCCTAGATCATGGCTGCTTAAATAAGATTTATGAACAAGAATAACCTACTCGCCTATGGCATATGTTACTCAATTGGTTTAAAGGAAATTAAGACATCGAACTATGAAACTTTTCTAAAGTAAAGAGACTTGAGTAATTGAAATTAGGCAAACTGGAACTCTAGGGAAAAGAAAGGCATTGTTTTGTCTTAAATTGGTTTAAAACATAAAGTGTTATAACAGCTTTATGGGAAGTTAGTTATAACGACTTTATGAGAACAAAAGAAGGATTTTTATCATTGGTTTTAATGTGGTAAATTGACTTTAAAAAGAGAAATATTTTGGTCCAACAAAGAAGGCGTGGCATTGCCTTAATTTTGGTTTTAAAAAGGAAAAGTATGGAAGTTGTATTGGTTTACTTAAAAGATGTAAGTCACTCTATTTTTATACTACGGGTAACGGGTGACTTTTATAAAAGGAACAGATCTCTTAAAAAGGAAATTAACGTACGTAGCACTTTAGGGTTAAAACCCGGACTTTGGCATAAAATGAAAGTACTTTGAGTTGTGTATAACTTGCCTATGCTTGTTGTTGTGAAACTTGCCTATGCTTGTTGATGTGAAACTTGCCTATGCTTGTTGTTGTGAAACTTGCCTATGCTTGTTGTGATAGCCTTTGTTGTGCAAAAATTGTGTTTCTATACTCTGGCGTCTCGATGGAGGTCGGTTGACTTGTTGAGAACTTACTTGGAGCGTCTTGCGCGACGAGAAATTCCGCAGATGCGTTCTGTTGATAGTGTTACTTTGCTAATCGCTTTGGACATACTGACACGATGCGTAGCGCACGGGTATGCTGCCTTTTTGATTGCGGCTTTGTTGTTTGCTTTTGGACATATCGACCACGATCGTAGCGCACGGGTATGATTCTATTTGGAATCTTTGTCTTATTGTTTCCCTTTGGACATCACGACACGATCGTAGCCGCGGGTATCTTCCATTTGGAATGTTGTCTTAGTGTTTCCTTTGGACATACCGACCACGATGCGTAGCGCACGGGTATGCTCCCTTTTGGATTGTTGTCTTATTGTTATCATATCATAGACTGCCGGCGGTGAGGAAGGAACTCCACGGGCACGAGTGATGATTTGGAGGGCGTGGTTCCCTGACTTGATATGACTATTTATATGTTGTATCTTGTAGTTTAGTTATCATACATGTCTCGCTTTATATAGAGCTATGATTTCATTTCTGATATTTCTGATTTCACATACTTGGTACTGTTATCGACCTCCTTGAGTGCGTTCATCTGCGAGTAGTACATCAGTGTCGATCCATTTTAGGATCACCTTTCAGTATTGGGAAGCTCCGTTCCTTGGAGGCTTATCTTTGGTATGTTACCACAGTGCAGGTCTTGTACATTCGGGGTATGGCGGGGCCTGTCCGTCATAGTTGTTGTATAAATCTTAAGTGCATAACCTTTGTTGTGGCGGGGTTTGTAAAAAGGATAAGCTGTTCGGGTATTTATGTATATATGATGAAGGCAACTGTTTTGGTTGCTTTGTTTATTTATTTTGTCTCTTAATTCATGTTCATGTTTTTATTTCGCTGATTTTCTCGATGATTGTATCACCAGGGTGCAGGGTAAGGCACGATCCACGGGCCGAGTTGGTCGTGACAAAAATGGTATCGAGCGATTAATCCTCGGAAAGTGTCTACTGAACCGTGTCTAGTAAGTCTTGATTATCGGTGTGTTGTGCACCACATCTATAATCGGGAGGCTATAGGACATTTAGGATTGGTTTCCATTCTTCTCATTCCGAGATCGTGCCTTAGAGGTGTGATGAGTTGAACCCTCCGACGTATTCCTTTCCTTTACGATTATGCCTCGCGTAAGGCAACCTGTGCCCAGGCAGGCAAAGCGATCGAGGCGCTAGTGAGATCTGAGAGAAGCGGCGCGAGCGTCGATGAGATAGTACTTGACGACGAGTTTTTGCGACACACTTGACCAGCGAAGTTTAGAGCGCGGCGGTGGCTGCCGAGACTCTGATACACGAGCCTCAGTCCACGGCTGGAAGCGAGATGAGATGGGTACAAGGAGATGGCCCGATTCTGCCGCGGTCGTGGTCGATATGAGGATAGGGCCGGCCGGTTCGATGCACCGATGGTTCACTAGATCGGATAGTTTGAGGCTACGGGACTTCCCGAGATGTAGCGCGAGTTCGAGGCACGAGGATGATCCGCAGGAGTTCATCAAACGATTCTGCGGATCATGAGAGTGATCAAGGCTTGGAGACCGAGTCGGTGGTCTAGGTTCGCATCGGTGCGTGATACCGCATGATCGTGGTTTGATCGTGGGAGCTGTCGGGAGAGAATGCACTTCCGGCTATTTGGGGCGAGTTCGCGAGGCATTTCTTGCACATTTCTTGCCTCACAGATGAGGAGGGCTCGGGCAGATTTTTGGTGTTGCGGCGAAGCCGCGTGCGGTTCGAGTACAATGTGAGTTCGACTCGTTGGCGATGCGTCCCGCATTAGTGGCTAGTATGGAGGATCGAGTGCACCGATATGTTACAGGCTCGATGATTACCTAGCGAGAGAGTTGTTCGGGTGTAGCTCTTCAGGGCATGGACATTGCCAGCACGCAGCTTATGCACTAGGGGTGAGGCGGAGAAATCGGCGGAATGACGAGTCGCGAAGAGGCGAGCAGCGAGGTCCTTTGGTGACTTTCGAGGCGGACGCCTCGGCCCGGCATACTGGTTATGCGCCTCCGCCCGATCTGAGTGGTCCTCCACAATCTTCAAGGCATCAGTATTGAGGCGGTCGTGGCTCCAGGTTCATTTTCGGGAGAGCGGGGTGTTAGCGGTGAAGCCACCCTACCTCGTTGTGGCCGTGGTAGACTCGCGGTGAAGTGTCGTGCTAGTCCAGAGTTTGTTTTACATGCGGCAGCAGGCCATTTGGGAGAAACTTGATCCGACCGGGTAGCGCTGGTAGGATAGCACGGACTACGAAGTCGATTGCGGGTTCTTCACCTTCCAGCTTGAGCGGGATGTTCATGCACAGGCGGGCCACGGTAGAGGTCGCGGTGGAAGTTCCCAGTTTTAGCGGTCCTTTGAACCGCCTATTTTCAGGTATATCCTTACCCATCTAGAGTTTTGTATGTTATGATAATGTGTTAAGTGTTATGTTCGGATAGCTTGGTGCTAAAATGTGACTTAGAAACATGCTTAGTGAAAAAGGGTAAGCATGGGGGTGAGAAAATGATGAACCTTAGAATATTACAGTTGAGACCTTAGATGTAAGGCCGTCTTGAGTACAAGTTTTTGCAAGTGATCCTTGTCGGAGTGCATTTTATGCCTAGAATGTGTTGTGTGATAAGTCACAGGTAGTGTGAAATGGAAGTGGTAGCTTTCATGACCTGTAGAGGTAAGATTGTTCCGGATCAGGAAACAAGAACTTGACGCATTAAGTAGGTCGGGTTGGGGCTATGTTGCGGGCCAACCCGCGGCCTGTTTCGAGGTGGGGTCAGCTCTGGGTGGTCCCGCCAGGTGGTAGGGTCACGAGGGTGCTAGGCCCAAGTTTAGTTGACCATCGTATGAGTTCGTGGGTGTGTTCGACCAGAAGCAGATCGTGAAGGCCGGGAATGGCCTTAAGGAAGATTGAGGCTAGTAAGATAACCAAGTTGGACGTGGTGACTCCAAGGTTTGGAGAAGCTGACGATGGCGAAGTGTGGTGCGTATACTAGAAGAGTTCAAGTGTTAGAGAGAGTCTGACGAGTAAGGGTAGAGGCGAGCATGTATTGCGAGCATAGATTTGATCATTTCTTGTGAAGGGAGAAGGTGCGAAGGATGTATATTTTAGACCTCAGGGATCGCATGCAGTCCGGTACCATTGGTTGAGTCGCCGGAGTGACACTAGAACCTCGCGGCAAAGTGACAAAAGTTTGTGATGTTAGAGGTGTTTCCTCGTGGACTTGGATGTATGTATTTGCGCGGGTGTTTCTGTGGCCAGGTGTGGCAGGATTGTTCTCGTAAGTATAGTAGTGAAGACTATACTGGCGTATGTTTGTTTTGAGGCTTAGAAGGAACATTCGGGACGAATGTTTCTAAGGAGGGGAGAATGTTATACCCCGTATTTCCAGAGTATGTACATGAGGACGTACGTATTATAATTTGAGCCTTAAAGTAAGCATAGTTTCGAAATTTGTACCACAAGTGCACAAAAGAGTCGTTTTTCCGAAAGCGTTTCCTGACTTTCGTAGGAAAATTCCGCTATGTTATTAATAATTTTTACGGATTTTTCCGAGGCGAAACATTTTGGACCAACGGGAGGGTGACATGTCACCTGCATTGGAAGCAAGTGAATGGCAAGGCGAGTCAAGACGTTTTTGTGCCTTTGGTTAGGTAGGATATTTGTGCAAGTTGGTGTGGTAGATGGATAAGGTCCATGGTTGAAATCTAGCCTACACTTGCACACTTGTCTTCATCTTGGCCATTGGTTGGCCTTTACTTGACTATAAATACCATAAGTTGAAGACTTTCTTCATCCAAACTTGAGCAATCTTTCTAAGTCTCACTACTCCCTCCCTCTTGTTTGCCGTCCAAAGCCCCTCCCTCCTGTAGAGGCTTGGCAGTGGGGTACACCCCCAGCCTAGTTGTTTCGTATAATACCCCCTTTTGTGGTATAGAAATACTCTCCTAGTATTGTTATAATGCCCAAAAACCTTGGCTCAAATATCTTGTAGTATTCCCAAGGTTACACTTATACAAAAGCCCAGAAAATACCATTATACTTCCTCTTAGCCTCTAAACGAAACCCTAAGGAAATCTTCATTGTTAGTTGAAGTATTTAGGTAGAAGTTGGTTAGAACTTCTAAGGGTTGTTTGGAGCGGGTTGGAGCGCCCGGTGTAGGAGCTAAACCTTGCTCAGGATCGACATTTAAACTCGGATAATTTTGGGCTTATCGAGGTAAACACTCTTGACCTCCTGTTGTAATTGGAAATTACATGTTGTAGGAATATATGGTTGAAGTATACTATATATAGAACTGATTATAATTGTGCGGCAATGTCTTTTGACTTAAGCCTGAATTTAAAGAAGAGAACTGAACTGTAATTACATAGGACTGTATTACAGTAGACTTGTATAGCATTACTGTGAAGTATAATTGTACACGTCCGGTTAGACGTGTAAACCCCCCCCTGGTTGGCTTGGTAGCCGGCCTCGATAGAGGAGGAGAATTACGCTGTTGCGGGAGAGTCTTTGAATTTTACGTAGAATATTCTACGTCGGGATCTAAAGATGTTAATAGGCGCCTTTTGGCCTCTATAGGTTGAAGTACTACGTGTGGAGTGATCTGCTTGGCTTAAAGTGGCCAAGCGGTTTGAGGAACTTGGGCGTTTTGCTATTAGTCGATAATCGTCGCGAGGTATGTGAACCTCTTCCTATCTGTTCTAGCATGATATGTGTATAACTATGTAGTACGGTGAGCGTCATGTGTTAAATGTATTTGATTGTCTTTAAACATAAAGTGTTATAACGGCTTTATGGGAAGTTGGTTATAACAACTCTATGTAAATGAGAAATGCTTTGTGGTTTTAAAAGATAAGCGATTTGACTTATAACCGACTTGATGTAAAAGAACCTTGAAGTATTCTAATAGATTAAGAAACCTTTTGAAAGAAGTGTATACTTGGTTTGAAAACATAAGAGTTATACCAGCTTTATGAGAAGTTAGGTGTAACGTCTTAAGAAAGATAAAAAGAATGGTTTAATGGTTTAGAAGTTAAGAGACTTATTCTTAAAAGATAAGAGACTTGACTTAATATGGATGTTTGTGTGAAACCTCATTCGTGAGTAATGAGTACTTGGTTTTAAAGGGATAATGTTTTTGATTTGAAATCGGAATGAGTATCGACAAACCAACTGCGGCGTTAATAAAGGAAATGTATTGAATAAAGAAGTATTATTAAAACCATGAGACCTCCATCTGCATAGAAGCTAAGATGAGACAAAATGATATTACATTTCCTAGATCATGGCTGCTTAAATAAGATTTATGAACAAGAATAACCTACTCGCCTATGGCATATGTTACTCAATTGGTTTAAAGGAAATTAAGACATCGAACTATGAAACTTTTCTAAAGTAAAGAGACTTGAGTAATTGAAATTAGGCAAGCTGGAACTCTAGGAAAAGAAAGGCATTGTTTTGTCTTAAATTGGTTTAAAACATAAAGTGTTATAACAGCTTTATGGGAAGTTAGTTATAACGACTTTATGAGAACAAAAGAAGGATTTTTATCATTGGTTTTAATGTGGTAAATTGACTTTAAAAAGAGAAATATTTTGGTCCAAAGAAGGCGTGGCATTGCCTTAATTTTGGTTTTAAAAGGAAAAGTATGGAAGTTGTATTGGTTTACTTAAAAGATGTAAGTCACTCTATTTTTATACTACGGTAACGGGTGACTTTTATAAAGGCAGATCTCTTAAAAGGAAATTAACGTCGTAGCACTTTAGTTAAAACCGGACTTTGGCATAAAATGAAAGTACTTTGAGTTGTGTATAACTTGCCTATGCTTGTTGTTGTGAAACTTGCCTATGCTTGTTGATGTGAAACTTGCCTATGCTTGTTGTTGTGAAACTTGCCTATGCTTGTTGTGATAGCCTTTGTTGTGCAAAAATTGTGTTTTATACTCTGGCGTCTCGATGGAGGTCGGTTGACTTGTTGAGAACTTACTTGGGCGTGCGGCGTGGCGGAGAAATTCCGCAGATGCGTTCGTTGATAGTGTTACTTTTGCTAATCGCTTTGGACATCGACACGATCGTGGCGCACGGTATGCCATTTTGATTGCCGCTTTGTTGTTTCCTTTTGGACATGCGACCGCGATCGTGCGCCGCGGGTATGATTCTATTTGGAATCTTTGTCTTATTGTTTCCCTTTGGACATCGACCACGATGCGTAGCGCGGGTATGCTTCCATTTGGAATGTTGTCTTAGTGTTTCCACTTTTGGACATCTTGACACGATGTGTAAGCGGTATGCTCCTTTTGGATTCTTTGTCTTATTGTTATCATATCATAGGCGCGGTGAGAAGGAACTCGCACGAGTGATGATTTGGGCGTGGTTCCACGACTTGATATGACTATTTATATGTTGTGTCTTGTAGTTTAGTTATCATACATGTCTCCGCTTTATATAGTGCTATGATTTCATTTCTGATATTTCTGATTTCACATACTTGGTACTGTTATCGACCTCCTTGAGCTGCGTTCATGCCGCGGTAGAGTGCGTCATTGTCGATCCCCGCTTTTAGGATCACCTTTGGCGTGGGAAGCTCCGTTCCTTGGAGGCTTATCTTTGGTATGTTACCACAGTGCAGAGTCCTTGTACATTGGGGTATGGCGGGGCCTGTCCGTCATAGTTGTTGTATAAATCTTAAGTGCATGTACATGTTGTGGCGGGGTTTGTAAAAGGATAAGCGTTCGGTATTTATGTATATATGATGAAAGCAATCGTTTTGGTTGGCTGTTTATTTATTTTGTCTCTTAATTCATGTTCATGTTTTTATTTCTGATTTTCTCGATGATTGTATCACTAGGGTGCGAGGTAAGGCACGATCCGCGGGCAGGTTGTCGTGACAAAAATGGTATCGAGCGATTAATCCTCGGAAAGTGTCTGACCGTGTCTAGTAGAGTCTTGATTATCGGTGTGTTGTGCACCACATCTATAATCGGGAGGCTATAGGACATTTAGGATTGGTTTCCATTCTTCTCATTACGAGATCGTGCCTTAGAGTGTGATGAGTTGAACCCTACGTATTCCTTTCCTTTACGATTATGCCTCGCGTAAACCTGAGCCCAGACAGGCAAAGCGATCGAGGCGCTAGTGAGATCTGAGAGAATGCGGCGCGAGCGTCGATACTGAATAGTACTTCATACGACGAGTTTTGCGACACCGACACCAGCGAGAGTTTAGAGCGCGGCGGTGGCTGCTGAGACTCTGATACTGAGCCTCGGTCCAGCACCGAAGCGGATGAGATAAGTACAGAGATGGCCCGATTCTGGCGAGTCGTGGTCGATATGAGGATAGGTAAAGGGCCCAGATTCGATGCGATGGTTCACCCTAGATCGGATAGTTTGAGGCTACGGACTTCACGAGATGTAGCCGCCCGAGTTCTGGTCGAGGCACGAGGATGATCGCGGGAGTTCATCAAACGATTGCGCGGATCGTGAGTGATCAAGGCTTCGAGACCGTCGGTGGTCTAGGTTCGCATCGGTGCGTGATCTGCATGATCGGTTTGATTCGTGGAGCTGTCGGGAGAGAATGCACTTCCGGCTATTTGGGACGAGTTCGCAAGGCATTTCTTGCACATTTCTTGCCTCACGGATGAGAGGGCTCGGGCGACAGATTTTTGGTGTTGCGGCCGAGCGTGCGGTTGGGAGTACAATGTGGAGTTCGACTCATTGGCGTGCGTCCGCATTAGTGGCTAGTATGGAGGATCGAGTGCGATATGTTCTGAGGGCTCGATGATTACCTAGCGAGTTGTTGGTGTAGCTCTTGGTAGGGCATGGACATTGCAGCGTGCGAGCTTATGCTAGGGGTGAGGCGGAGAAATCGGAATGACCAAGGTCGGCGAAGAGGGCGAGCAGCGGGGTCCTTTGGTGACTTTCGAGGCGGACCGCCTCGACATACTAGTTATGCGCCTCCGATCTTGTGGTCCTCCACAATCTTCAAGGCATCGAGTATTCGGGAGGCGGTCGGGCTCGAGGTTGGGAGAAGCGGGGTGTTAGCGGTGAAGCCACCCCTACCTCGTTGTGACCGTGTGGTAGACTCCACGTGGGGAGTGTCGTGCTAGTCCGAGTTTGTTTTACATGCGGCGAGGCCATTTGAGAAACATCCGACCCAGGGTAGCGGTAGGATAGCGGACTACGAAGTCGATTGCGGGTTCTTCACCTTCCATAGCGAGCGGGATGTTCATGCCTGGGCGGGCCACGGTAGGTCGCGGTGGAAGTTCCGATTTAGCGGTCCTTTGAACCGCCTATTTTCAGTATATCCTTACCCATCTAGAGTTTTGTATGTTATGATAATGTGTTAAGTGTTATGTTCGGATAGCTTGGTGCTAAAATGTGACTTAGAAACATGCTTAGTGAAAAGGGTAAGCATGGGGTGAGAAAATGATGAACCTTAGAATATTACATTGAGACCTTAGATGTAAGGCCGTCTTGAGTACAAGTTTTTGCAAGTGATCCTTGTCGGCATTTTATGCCTAGAATGTGTTGTGTGATAAGTCCTGGGTAGTGTGAAATGGAAGTGGTAGCTTTCATGACTGTAGAAAAGATTGTTCGGATCGAAAGCAAGAACTTGACATTAAGTAGGTCGGGTTGGGGCTATGTTGCGGAGCCAACCGGCTGTTCGAGGGTAAGTCGGCTACGGGTGGTCCCGGCCGGTGGTAAGTCACGAGGTGCTAGGCCCAAGTTTAGTTGACCATCGTATGAGTTCGTGGGTGTGTTCGACGAGCGGTCGTGAAGGCGGGAATGGCCTTAAGGAAGATTGAGGCTAGTAAGATAACCAAGTTGGGCGTGGTGACTCGAGTTTGGAGAAGCGCGATGGCCGAAGTGTGAGCGTATACTAGAAGAGTTCAAGTGTTAGAAGAGTACGGCGAGTAAGGGTAGGCGAGCATGTATTGCGAGCATAGATTTGATCATTTCTTGTGAAGGGAGAAGGTCACGAAGGATGTATATTTTAGACCTCGGGGATCGCGTGCGATCGGTACCATTGGTTAGTCGCGGAGTGACACTAGAACCTCGCGGCAAAGTGACAAAAGTTTGTGATGTTAGAGGTGTTTCCTCGTGGACTTGGATGTATGTATTTGCGGGTGTTTACGCGGCGGTGTGGCGGATTGTTCGTAAGTATAGTAGTGAAGACTATCTTGGCGTATGTTTGTTTGAGGCTTAGAAGGAACATTCGGACGAATGTTTCTAAGAGGAGAATGTTATACCGTATTTCAGTATGTACATGAGGGCGTCGTATTATAATTTGAGCCTTAAAGTAAGCATAGTTTCGAAATTTGTACACAAGTGCACAAAAGTCGTTTTTAAATGAACGTTTCCACAACTTTAGTAGGAAAATTCCGGCTATGTTATTAATAATTTTCACGGATTTTTCCGAGAGGCGAAACATTTTGGACCAACGGGAGGGTGACATGTGTCACCCTCACATTGGAGTGGGAAGCAAGGAGCGAGTCAAGGGCACGTTTTTGTGCCTTTGGTTAGGTAGGATATTTGTGCAAGTTGGTGTGGTAGATGGATAAGGTCCACATGGTTGAAATCTAGCCTACACTTGCACCACATGTCTTCATCTTGGCCATTGGTTGGCCTTTACTTGACCTATAAATACCCCTCTAAGTTGAAGACTTTCTTCATCCAAACTTGAGCAATCTTTCTAAGTCTCACACTTCCTCCTCTTGTTTGCTTCGTCAAGCCCTCCCCCTCCCTGTAGAGGCTTGGCAGTGGGTACACTAGCCTAGTTGTTTTCGTATAATACCCCCTTTTTGTGGTATAGAAATACTCTCTAGTATTGTTATAATGCCCAAAACCTTGGCTCAAATATCTTGTAGTATTCCCAAGGTTACACTTACAAAAGCCAGAAAATACCATTATACTTCCTCTTAGCCTCTAAACGAAACCCTAAGGAAATCTTCATTGTTAGTTGAAGTATTTAGGTAGAAGTTGGTTAGAACTTCTAAGGGTTGTTTGGAGCGGGTTGGAGCGCCCGGTGTAGGAGCTAAACCTTGCTCAGGATCGACATTTAAACTCGGATAATTTTGGGCTTATCGAGGTAAACACTCTTGACCTCCTGTTGTAATTGGAAATTACATGTTGTAGGAATATATGGAAACTGTCGGCTCTGGAGGACTCCAAGTACCGTCCTCAAGTGATCCGCATGCTCCTGCTCCATGCAAGAATAAACCAAGATGTCATCAATGAATACTATAACAAACGTATAGAAATGGCTTGAATACTCGGTTCATCAAATCCATGAATACCGCTGGAGCATTAGTCAACCCGAAAGACATCACCCTAAACTCATAGTGCCCATACCGGGTCCTGAATGCAGTCTTCAGGACATCTTCCTCTCTCACCCCTACCTGATGATAACCGGATCACAGGTCTATCTTGGAGAAACACATCGCACCCTGCAACTGATCAAACAAATCATCAATCCTGGGGAGGGGGTACCTATTTTTTATGGTTACCTTGTTCAGCTATCTGTAGTCAATACACATACGTAGCGTCCCATCCTTCTTCTTCACAAATAATACCGGCGCTCCCCAAGGTGAAGTACTAGGCGTAATAAAACCTTTCTCCAGCAAGTCTTTCAGTTGGTCCTTCAACTCTTTCAACTCAGCAGGTGTCATTCTGTACGGCGGAATAGATATAGGCCGAGTATCTGGCAAAACATCAATACAAAACTCTATCTCCCTCTCTGGAGGAATACCTGGGAGATCATCAGGGAAAACATCCGGAAACTCTCTAACCACCGGAACTGAATGAAGAACTGGCACCTCAGCCTCTATATCGAACACCCGAATAAGATGGTAAATATATCCTTTCTGAACCATCTTCCTAGCTTTGAGGTAAGAAATAAACCTACCCCTCAGCGATGCAGTATCCGTTTTCCACTCAATAACAGGCTCACCGAGAAACTGGAATCGAACCAATCTATCTCTACAGTCAACATTGGCATAACAAGAAGTCAACCAGTCCATACCCATTATGATATCAAAATTTGTCATCTATAGCGCTATCAAGTTTGCTAGGGTCTGACGACTGTATATGAATACCGAGCAGTCTTTATACACCCGCTCAGCTACCACCGAACAACCCACTGGCGTAGCTTCCTCAAACGGCTCTATCTACACAGGTTCTATTCATATTCTACCAGCAATAAGAGGAGATATATAGGACAAGGTAGAACCTGGATCTATCAAAGCATAAAAGTCACAACATGAAATCAATAATATACATGTGACGACATCTAGCGAAGCCTCCTGGTCCTGTCTACTAGCTAAGGCATAGATGCGGTTCTGAGGACCGCTAGAACTAGGACCCCTGCCACGACCTCTGTCGCGGCCTGCTGGCCCGTAACCACCTTGCCCTCCGACGCGCATAACCAAAGAAGATGATGACCCGATAAAACTGACCCTGTAGGCTAAGCCATACTACCCATGCCGCCTCTGGTCGGACAATTCTTCGCCAAATGGCCCTGACGCCCGCAAGCATAACAGGCTCTCATAGTAGTACGACACTCTCCAAATGGGACCTTCCATAATAACCACATCGACGAAAGGGTGGTCTCATCTGACTAGCACCCCTAAACCTCTGCGAACTGCGGCCACGACTGCTCGAATAACCGGTGATCAAGTATCGCGAGGAAGAAAGGAGCACTATGTGTCGGGTGAGGCAGATCCTAACTCTTTGTTGAGGCTATCCGCCTCGAAAGTTACCCTGAAACCCTGTCGTCCTGGCCCTCTTGGGCTGATCTCTATCAAATCATCGACCTCTCTGCCGATCCTCGACTCCCTGTGCGTAAGCCTGAATACGGGCAATGTCCATACCCGGCTGAAGAGCTACAGCCATGCACCCATCAATAAGATAAGAATATAGTCCTACCACGTAGCGGTGAACTCTATCCGCCATGTCTGCCAAAATAGTGGGCGCATACCTAGCCAATGAGTCGAACTCTAGGCTATACTCTTTGATGGTCCTCCCACCTTGCCTTAACGTCAAGAACCTATCAACACGGGCTCTCCTCATCTCAGGAGGCAAGAAGTGGTCTAAGAAGGCCTCTGTGAACTCGTCCCAAACAGCTGGAGGAGCACCCACGCCCCTGGACAGTTCCCACGACTCGAACCAGTTCACTGCAACATCACGTAACCGGTAAGAAACTAGTACTGGACTCAGGCCCTAATCACTGCATGTCTCAAGTTGCCGAATGAACTCTTGAGGATCATCCGTGTCTTGACCATAGAAATCGCGGATTGCAGCCGAAAATCTCTAACCCTCAGCATGCTCGCTGGGGTTAGCTACGGCTCATTCGTCTGTCTTGCCACTATCTCCGGCCAAGAACCGATCGTATCTCGTAGTCCCTATCCTCTACCCACAGGTGAGGCGAGGCTCGTGTATCGGAACCTCTGGATCGCAGCTTCTAAGCTCTCCTTGCTCGGTGTAACCGAACTCGGCAGGGCCTGACCTCGGGCATAGTCGGGCGAGCCAGTAACTCTCGCCTCCTACTAGCGACTCCTACTGGCGACTTCACTTACTGATTGTTTTTCCGCGAGGCATAACTGATACATAAAAATACGTCAGAGAGGGTTTAACCTAATAACATAGCTCTACTGCACGATCTCAGAATGAGAAGAATGGAAACCAATCCTAAATGTCCTATAGCCTCCTGATTATAGATGTGGTGCCGCAATACGATAATCGAGACTCTGCATACCGATGCCTGAGACACTTTTCGAGGACTAACTACTCTGATACCACTTTTATCACGACCCGACACCGGACCCATGACTGGTGCCCTACCTGGGTACCCTTACAGGTATACATCAGAGGTAACCAGCGGAATATAAATAAAGCTCATAGACATGCAATAATGTGAATAAGAAACAGGCTAGACGACAAGGCCACCTTGCTAATATATACATAACAAAAGAGATACATCTTTTACAAGTCCAACCCACAAAACATGACTACAGACCTCTAAGAGTTTTGACATATCAACTGTGACGGGACAGGGCCCCGTCATACCCCTGAAATGTACATAAACCTACAATAACAGGGATCCGTACCAAAAGATAAGCCTCTGGAGTAATGGAGCTTCTCAAAGAGCTGAACAATGATCTTAAGAGCGAAGATCAGCAAACTGTGTACCTCTACCTGCGACATGAATGCAACCCCCGAGGAAAGGGGGTCAGTACAAAATATGTACCAAGTATGCGAAACTGAAAGTACTGTAATGAAATCATATAGTCTAAAATAAAGCTGGAGACATGTATGATAACCAAATTAACAGTAAACTGTGCCTTATTAATAATGAGAGTAGATAAAAGTAAACTTTACCAATTAAAAATAGGAAGCTTATGATCAAATTAGGGCCACCTGCCCGTAGTATCATTAAGCCAATCTAACCATGGGTCTTAAGCCCACAATATCAAAGTGTGCCCGTAGAATCCTTCATCACGGTCGGCATGCACAAAGTATAATTTATATATATAACATGCCCGTGGAATCCTGCATCTCGGGTACATGTCTTCATGGAGAGCTACTCCATGGATAATAGTATCATTCGGGGATCGAACCCGCATCATGGCCGCACACCCACATAATACATCATCGTGTAAACATGTCCATGGAGCAATGTAGTGGAAGCATACCCGTGGAATCCTTCATCACTGTCGGCATGTCCAAATAAAATACACAACAAGATGACTGGCCCTCCAATGAGAGGCACGACAGCGTAGAAATATAACACTTGCACCAAAGAGGCCATCATAAGCAAACATATGCAAGTTAATAATCTTTAACTCTTAATAATTAAACTTAAGGCACCATCATGTAAAATCCGGGAATTTAACCCAAAGTACTACGTACTCCTATTCTTTTAAAAGAATCCTTTTCATGTAATAACTCCAAGATACTAACATCCGTAGTATCAAGGCATGTTCACTTTTCAAATCAAAATACTTTTCTTGAAATCAAGTCGTTTATCCTCTTTTTAAATCAACCAAGTAAACCACTCTTTTAACTTTCCATAAAGTCGTTATAACTAACTTCCCATAAAGCCATTATAACACTTTATGTCTTTTTGAAAACTAAGGCATTTACATCCTTTAAAATCAAGTGAGTTTAACTCTCCAACTCAACTAAACTTGGACATTTTTAATCAAGTCAATGACACCAAAATGAAACCGAATTCATTTAAAACATGTATGTCAACCGTACTATACATTCATAAAACTCATGCTCAAGAAGATAGGAAAAGTTCCACATACCTCTTCGGATTAATCCACTCGCTAAGTCGAATATGCCGCATGTAGAATGTCAACATATAATGACCATAATACGTCTATCAACTTCTAGCTTTTTAAGGTAGAATAATACTAAGTATAAGGCCTCTTATTCTATGGAAAATTGGGCAGCACTTCCCCTGTTTCTAAGTACTTTTCCACCTTTTCAAGGCCCGAAATCAATAACCAATACGCCACATTTAAGGCTCAACAAATCAGCTAACCAAAGGGGATTACACGCCTAGCCGGACGTGTAAAATTCTGCCCCACAATTCATATATAACTAGTCCATTAATTAGTCCATTTTTAACCAACTTCTAAGGCCATTCTCGGCCACAACCAACTTCAATACAACATAAAGCCCTTTCTGCAATTCCTTTTAATCCCAGTCGTTATTCCAACATGTTATATAAGTCATAACAATTATAACAAATGTATTCCCTTCCTTAGATAACATGTAACGATTATAACTAACAACCAAATTGATTAACAACTTTAATGGCTAACATGCCATATTTCGGTTTTAACATCTCAACATGGTCCAAATCTTTTCAATCTTCATTCTATATATCACATGCTCGTTTATCAACTACTATAACATGTAATCTTCTATTACATTAAGAAGACGAAGATTTTACCTCAATAAGCCCAAATATAATCCAAGATTAAAAGTCAATCCTTAGAGACTTTAGCTCCTCTTTGTCACGACCCGTTCCGGGGCCTGTGACTGGTGCCTTACCCGGGTACCCAAGTAGTCATACATCAGAGTAATCAACGGAATATAAAAACAAGACATGAAACAGTTGTAAAATGAGACACAGTTTTATGTGAGAAAAAGTCGTCTTTCGGCATATATATATAAACATGGTTTAGCAGTTACATCCCAACTGTACAATAGGACTACTGCACCTCAGAAGATAAACAACTATGGCGGGACGGGGCCATACCCGAATGTACAAAACTATATACAACAACGGGAGATCATACCCAAACGTCGAGCCTCCTAGAAGATGGAGCTCACGACACCAAAGCAAAAGATCCTAAGGATGTGGATCTAGCACTGCTTGCCCTTACTGCTGCATGACGCGGCCCGAAGGAGGTCAAGATAACAGTACCAAGTATGTGAAACTGTAAAAGTACTTAAATGAAATCAAAGTATTTAAAACCATTTGCAAATACAATTAATTCAATTGCACATAGTGCCACAAACAAGAACAATAATAGGTAAACTGTAACAGGTCTTTTCTAGGCCGCGAATGATCGAAGCAAGGCCAATCTCCCATAGTATCATTATTTGTGCCTAATCCTGGACTCCCGCAGTCCACATAGGTCACGTGACCGCGTGAGGTATTCTCGCGTCGGGGTTAGCTAACCCGGTACCCTCGCGGACTCCGCGATCGCATAGTCTCAATAGACCGCGTAGTCACACACCGCATAGGCATCCCCGCGTCGGGATAAAACACCGGAATGATCAATCTCGAACTCCGCGACTCGCGCATAGTCACACGCGCCAGGCGTATAGACCGCATCAAGGGTGGAAAGCCTCGGTATAACAAGTCGAGGGTAGGTGATGTAATAACGACAACGGACTTACCGTTTAGCAACGTAAGCCTGACAAGAATGACCCCTTTCCACAACATCACAAGACACTAACACACGTAGTATCATCATATGTCTATTTATCAAACAATCTTACTACACTTTACAGAAATCAATACAAGGCTTTTATAAACAAATAAGTAAGCAGTTCTTTTTATCTTTCTTAAGTTGTTATACCTAACTTCCCATAAAGCTAGTATAACTCTTAGCTTTTGTTTAAAAACCAAATATTTCTCTTCTGTTAAAAATGATTCAGTATTCTTTTGAAATGCTTCAAGATTCTTATTATTCAGGCTTAAGTCAAAAGACATTGTCGTAATTATTATTCAGGCTTAAGTCAAAAGACATTGCCGTAATTATTATTCGAGCTTAAGTCAAAAGACATTAGTAATTATTATTCGATTAACACGCGTCGTCTACCGTACTATATATATATTTTAAAATATCATGCTCAAGAGTATAGGAAGAATCACATACCTTCTCGGCGAAATCCACCTGCCAAGTCGAATATGTCGCGCGCAGAGAATCAACCTATAATAGTCAGACACGTCTATCAACGTCTAGACTACTATGTAAATAGTTCTAAGCAGAGGGTTCTCTATTCTACGGAAAATTGGGCAGCACTTCCCTACCCGGTAATTATACAAGTCTACTGTAAATACAGTCCTATCTTCTTTATTATTCTTCTGATGTGATTACAGTTCAATTCTATTCTTTAATATCCTTCTATATCTTATACTCAAGTCTATACTATTCTTAAATGTAATATCCAATTACAATAGAAGGACAGTATTTACCTCGATAAGCCCAAAATTATCCAAGTATAAACGTCGATCCTGAGCAAGGTTTAGCTCCTAATTTGCGCTCAGATAGCTCTGAAGCCCTTAGAAGTTCTACACAACTTCTACTTAAATACTATAAGGGATTTGGGCTAGGGTATTTTGGAATAGTGACTAAACTTGGAAGACAACTTCTACCAAGGGGGGGGGGGGGGCTTTCGGCCAAGCCACTAGGCTAGAGGGGGAGAGGGTGTTTGGACGAAATACTACAAGAGAGGGGAGGGAGTTTTGAGACTTGGAAGATAATTTGTGGATGAAGAAAACCTTCAAGTTAGGGGAGTATTTATAGGCCAACCAATGGCCAACCAATGGCCAAGATGAAGCCAAGTGCTAGGCAAGTGTAAGGTGAGGATTTAGGCAAGTGTCCTTATCCATCTACTACACAAAAATATCCTACCAACTCCTTGACAAAACAAGCCATCCATTTCGTCCAAATGGACGCCTCAAGTCCGCCAACTAGAGGGTGACAAGTGTCGCCCTCTCGTTGGTCCAAAATGTTTCGTCTCTCGGAAAAATCCGCAAAAATAATAAATGACATAGCCGGAATTTTCCCTTCGCAAGTTTTGTAAAACGTTTCGTCGGAAAACGATTCTTTTAGTGAGTTGTGCACAAGTTTTCGTCCATAGTGCCTAACTTTAAGACTAAACTTTTGTACGTACGCCCTCACGTACATACTCTGGAAATACGGGGTATAACATTCTCCCCTCCTTAGAAACATTCGTCCCGAATGTTCCTTCCCAAAACAGTTAATGATAAAGCTTAAACAGTTTGCAAATGCTACACGGCCACAAAACAACACTTAAGCATAAATGACAATGAAAATTTACAAGTAGGAAAGTGAGTTACCTGGAGGTGTGGGGAATAGGTGAGATACTTACATCTTATGTCCTCCTCGGCTTCCCACGTCATCTCCTCCGAGCTCGTTCGCCACAAGACTTTGTGGAAGCCGTCCGCGGTCGCAGACGCCTAACGACGATCGATTATCGCCATGGGAACCTCTTCATATGATAACCCTCGGTCACACTGGACATCGTCAATCGGATGCACTCTAGATGGATCCCGATACATCTCTCCGGCATAGAAACATGAAACAGGATGCACGCCTCGGATCGGACGGCAGATCCAACTCATAGTAACCTTGCCTACCTGCGGACAATCGTCTGGCCCAATATACCTTGGTGAGTTTCCCTTTCTTCCCGAATCTCATCACACCGCCATGGGTGACACCTTCAGAAAACCCAATCATCAACCTCGAACTCCGGATCTGACGGCGATGATCTGCATATGACTTCATCGACTGAGTGCCGGCAACCGCTCTGGATAAGCTTCACCTTATCCATCGCTGCTGCACCAAATCTGGTCCCATTCGTACCTCGCCCACATCGAACCAGCCTATCGGCGTCTGCACTTCCTCTCATACAAGGCCTCATAAGGCGCCATCGAATCTTTGGAGTGGTAGCTATTATTATATCTGAAACTAAACTAGAGGCAAATGATCCTCGGCTACCCACGAAGTCGATAACACAGCTCGCGACATATCCTCGAAGTGCGGATAGTGCGCTCTGCTGTCCGTGCGTACGTGGATGGAATGCGTGCTCGTGCTCACTGCGTCCCTAAACCCATCGAAAGCCCTCCGAAGTTAGCGTAAACCGGGCTCCTGCATGCGATATGATCGAAATAGGGACTCCATGCGATCGGCGATCTCTCGGATGTAAAGTCTGGAATAATCCTCGGCCGAAAAAAGTCGTCCTGACTGGAAGAAAGTGAGCTGATTTCGTCAGCCTGTCTACGATAACCCAGATAGAATCATGCTTCCTCTGAGTGCGAGGTAATCCTGTGATAAAGTCCATGTTGATCACCTCCCACTTCGGTCGGGATCTCTATCGTCTGCGCAATAATCCACGGGCCTGCGGTGCTCTATCTTCACTGCGACAACACGCACCGAGCTACAAACTCTGCAGCGTCCTCTTCAAGCCATCCCACCAATACGGATCTGGGTCGTGGTACATCTTGGTCGACCGGATGGATGAAGTAACGCGTCTTGTGTGTGCTTGCCCTAGAACCTGCTGCTGAAGTCCTGCAATATCCGAAACACACAACCTGCCCTCGAACCTTAGCACCCCATCAGGTGCTACCTCAAAAGGACCCTTCCTCACGAAGAGCGGTATCGCGATGCGAATCAAAAGCGGATCCTCAGTGTTGCCTCTTCACCTCGCCGGCGATGGAAGACTCGGCAACCTCTCGAACTCGAACCCACCGCTATCGAGAATCAAACAAGCGGACACGAGGCTCGCTAACTAATGCAAATCGCGAACCATGCCCCTCCTCTCGCGTATATCCGATAGGCTACCCGTCGACCTACTAAGGGCATACGCCACAACATTGGCCTTCCCGGGTGAGTACGAGGATATCGGCGTCATAATTCTTAAGCAACTCTAACCACCGTCTATGGCGTAAGTTCAGCTCCTGCAGGTGAAGATATCTTGGAGGCTCTTGTGGTGCAGTATAAATATCCACATGAACCCCATACAAGTAGTGCCTCCGGATCTTGGCGTGAATCACCGCCAACTCAAATCATGGGTGGGGTAGTTCCTCATGCTTCTTAAGCTGTCGGGATGCGTCGCTATAACCTTGCCTGCTGCATCAACACATCCCAACCGATGCAGCGTCACAATACACGACATAGCCGTCTGGACCCTCTGGAAGAGTAAGAACGGGGGCGGTCGTCAGTCTCTCCTTTAGTAACTGGAAACTCTGCTCCGCGCGTCAGTCCATCAAACTTAGTGCGCCACGAGTCGGCCTAGTCAATGGCGCAGATAGAAGCAAACTTCTACGAACCGCCGATAATAACCTGCAAGGCCCAGAAAACTGCGAACCTCTGTCGGAGTAGTAGGTCGAGGCCAACTCCTGACTGCCTCGATCTTGGCCGTATCCACCCGAATACCATCAGCCCCGACAATATGCCCAAGAAAAGCCACCGAAGTCAACCAGAACTCACACTTCGAAAACTTGGCGTATAACTGCTGGTCCTGGAGAACTCTCAGCACAGTCCTCAAATGCTCCGCATGCTCCTGCTCTGAGCGAGAATAAACCAAGATATCATCAATGAACACTATCACAAACGTGTCCAAAAATGGTTTGAACACTCGGTTCATCAAATCCATGAATACCGCCGGAGCATTGGTCAACCAAAGACATGACCACGAACTCATAATGCGTCACGGTCCGAATGCGATCCAAGGGACATCGCCTCTCGACTCGTGCACGATGATAGCGATCGCGGATCAATCTTGGAGAAACATCTCGCACTGCGGTGGTCGAACAAATCATCAATCACAGGAAGGGTATTTGTTCTTAATAGTCACCTTGTTCACCGCCGTAATCAACACACGTGCGCGGCGTCCGTCCTTCTTCACGAACAATCTGGCGCTCCCGGGGAGAAACACTAGGCGATGAAGCGCTTCTCCGGCAAATCTCGCGGTGGTCTTTCAACTCTCTCAACTCGGCGGTGTCATTACGTATGGCGGAATGGAAATAAAGCCGAGTGTCCGGAAGCACATCGATACAAAACTCTATCTCCTCTGCGGAGGAATACCGAGGTCGTCAGGAAACACGTCGGGAACTCGACTCACGGGGTGTTGAAAATCGCTGCGACCTCGATATCAAACACCGAGCGAGATGGTAGATGTACCGCCTTCGCACCATCTTCCTAGCCTTGAGGTAGGAAATAAACCTACCTCGACGACACCGTGTTCCCCCACTCGATAGGCTCCCCAGAAGCTGAACCGTACCACTCTCTCCACGTAGTCTACACCGGCGTAGCGAAGCTAGTCAATCCATGCCCGTGATCATATCGAAATCGGTCATGTCGGCTCTATCAAGTCTGCTGTGCGTCACCGTGCGTATAAAGTCACCGACAAGCTCTATATACGCCGAGCTACCACCGAATCACCATCGTAGCTACTCGAAAGGGTCTATGGACACGTGCTCTATCCTATCCTACTAGCAACAGGGAGATATATAGGGCCAGTAGAACCGGATCTATCAAGGCATACACGTTATAATCGAGCGATAAGGTACACAGCGACATGGTGAGGCCTCACGGTCTGCCGGTGGACAAGGCATAAATGCGGTTACGAGGACCGCTAGAATCTGAGACCAGCGCCACGACCTCTGCCGCGACCTGCGGCCCATGAGTACCACGCCTCGGGCGAGTTATGTAGGAGATGATGAGCCGCAGACCACTATGGTGAGCCTACCACCGGCGCCCCGGTCGGACAGGCCCTGCAAATGACCTGCGGCCACAAGTATAGCAAGCTCCGGAGTAGTACTACTGACTCCGAATGGAATCTACCATACGGACACTGCGAGCGGACCTCGATCGGTTAGCACCGCTTGCTACCACGGAAATCCAGTCACGGGGCCACGACACGCCCCGAATACTCTGTTGTCTTGCGATGATGTGGGAGTGCTCGAGCTGGTGGTGAAAATCTAGGCTGCTTGAGGCCGTCCACCGAGAACTACTAAAAGAACGGCCGTCTTGGCCTTACGATCTTGATATATGTCGACCGTCGGTCTCTACGCTCATGCATCCAGTGCATGAGCTGCATGCGGGTAATGTCCATGCACGGTGAAGAGCCACACCCGCACAAGACTTCGGCCATATAATCATCTAGCGGTGGCGTGGCGATGCACCACCTCCATATCCGCTACCAATGCGAGGGACATATCGAGCCAAGAATCGAACTCGACATTGTACTCTCTAAATGTCGTCCTCTGCGTCTCGATAACAAAAATCATCGGCCGTGCCCTCTCATCCGTGGAGGCAAGAAGTGAGTGAGAAAGCCTCGAGAACTCATCCCAGTAGGCGGGGCGCGTGCTCTCCGGGATAACTCCACGAATCAAACCAATCGATTGCGGTATCACGCGGCCGTCTGAACCGAATCACGGACTCGGTCTCGGCGCCCGATCACCTCATAATCCTCAGAATGGCCCGACGGATGAACTCCTGCGGATCATCCTCGGCCTCGACCCGTAAAACTACGGCGGGCTCTGACTCGGAAATCTCGTAGCCTCAACTATTCGCCTCGGGTGAACCACGGGTACTCTGGTGGGCTGAACTGCTGCATCGGCTATCCGTATGTCGCCACGATCACGGCGATGGCAAACCATCTCCTTGTACCCTAACACATCACCCGGTGTGGGGCGGAGGCGGTGCGTGGTCTCTTTGGGGCGGCGTCATGGAACTCGCCGTCGAGGTATCGCCTCGGGTAGAAGCGGGCTGTGCCTCGTGACTCGGTGTCCTACTAGCGACTCCTCGCGCCTTGCCATACGGGCGGGTTGCCTGCGTGGAGGCATAAGCATTCTGAGAGGAATACGTTAGAGGTACAACTTATAACACGACTCTAAGGCACGATCTCGAGTAAGAAGAATGGAAACCAAGACTAAATATCCTATAGCCTCACGATTATTGGTGTGGTGCACAACACGATAATCGAACTACTAGATACGATGCGTAGACACTTTCCGGATTAATCGCTCGATACCACTTTTGTCACGACCGTTCAGGGGCTGTGGATCGTGCTTACCGGCACCCAGTAGTCATACATCAGTAATGTCGAAATATAAAAACAAGACATGAAACGATTGTAAAATGAGACACGATTTTATGTGAGAAAAGTCGCCTTTCGGCATATATATATAAACATGGTTTTAGCGATTTACATCCCAACTGTACAATAGGACTACTGAGACCTCTAAGAAGATAAACAACTATGGCGGGACGGGGCCCGCTATACCTGAATGTACAAAACTATATACAATAACGGGGAGATCATACCCAAACGTCGAGCCTCGGAGAAGATGGAGCTCACGACCAAAGCAAAAGATCCTAAGGATGTGGATCTAGCACGCTTGCCCTTACCGCGGCATGAACGCGGCCCCGAAGGAGGTCGATACAACGGTACCAAGTATGTGAAGCGTAAAGTACTTAAATGAAATCAAAGTATTTAAAACCATTTGCAAATACAATTAATTCAATTGCACATAGTGCCACAAACAAGAACAATAATAGGTAAACTGTAACAGGTCTTTTCTAGGCCGCGAATGATCGAAGCAAGGCCAATCGCCCATAGTATCTTTATGAGTGCCTAATCACGGACTCCGCGATCCGCATAGGTCACCTGGACCAGCGTGGTATTCCTCGCGTCGGGGTTAGCTAACCCCGGTACCTCACGGACTCCGCGATCCGCATAGTCTCGATAGACCGCGTATTCACACCGACCGCATAGGCATCCGCGTCGGGATAAAACACCCGAATGATCAATCTTGGAACTCCGCGGACTCCGCATAGTCACACGCACCGCATAGGCCGTATAGACGCGTCGGGTGGCAAGCCCTCGGTATAACAAGTCAAGGGGGTAGGTGATGTAATAACAGTACAACGGACTTACCGTTTAGCAACGTAAGCACAACAAGAATGACCCCCTTTCACAACATCACAAGACACTAACACACGTAGTATCATCATATGTCTATTTATCAAACAATCTTACTACACTTTACAGAAATCAATACAAGGCTTTTATAAACAAATAAGTAAACAGTTCTTTTTATCTTTCTTAAGTTGTTATACCTAACTTCCCATAAAGCTAGTATAACTCTTAAGCTTTTTGTTTAAAAACCAAATATTTCTCTTCTGTTAAAAATGATTCAGTATTCTTTTGAAATGCTTCAAGATTCTTATTATTCAGGCTTAAGTCAAAAGACATTGCCGTAATTATTATTCAGGCTTAAGTCAAAAGACATTGCCGTAATTATTATTCGGGCTTAAGTCAAAAGACATTGCCGTAATTATTATTCAGTTAACACACGTCGTCTGCATCTTGTCACGCGACCGAACCGGGCGTGGGTGCCTTACCGGGCACCCTAGTGATACAACATCGAGAAAACCAGTGGAAATAAAACTTAAACATGTAAATAGACATGGATTAAGATGAAAGAAAATAGGCCAACCAAAGCGGTTGCCTTTGACATATATATATATAAACATTTGAGCAGTGACAATCCTTACAACCACGCCCAGCAATTACTCTGGACCTTAAGATTTATCTGACAACTATGACGGGACGGGGCCGCCATACCCCCGAATGTATAAGGACCTACAGACTCGGGGTAACATACCAAAGATAAGCCTCGAAGGCGGAGCTTCCCAGGCTGAAATGAGATCCTAAACGCGGGGATCGGCGGTAGGTGTACTTACTGCGGCGTGAGCAGCCCCGAAGGAGGTCGATACAACAAGTACCAAGTATGTGAAAGCGTAAAAATCAGTAAATGAAATCATAATAGTCTATATAAAGCGAGAGACATGTATGATAACCAAACTACGATTCCACAACATAAAAGCGATTATGTCAAGTCGGGGACTCACGCCTCAAAGTCATCCCTCGTGCGTGGAACTTCTTCCGGCTGCCGCGGTCTAGGTACAAATCATGTGATACGTATAACATGTCTCGGCCCGTCATGGACCCGGATAGAAGCGTGTGGGATACATTCCGGTTCATCCCGTGAACCGTAGTCGAGTGAAATACATTCGGATGAGCCGTGGTCGAGTGAAATACATTCGGATGAACGGTGAGTCGAGTGAAATACATTCCGGATGAACCGTGGTCGAGTGAAATACATTCGGATGAACCGTAGTCGAGTGAAATACATTCCGGATGAGCCGGTAGTCGAGTGAAATACATTCGGATGAGCCGTTGGTCGAGTGAAATACATTCGGATGAGCCGTTGAGTCGAGTGAAATACATTCGGCATCTGAACTATGAGCGAGTCGGTAGATGCTCATCCTTGCAACAGAGCGTAGAACACGGTGCACAACAAGGCTATCACATGTAACATGGTCAAGTTTCACAACAACAAGCATAGGCAAGTTATACAACTCGCGTACTTTCATTTTATGTCAAAGTCCGATTTTAACCTAAAGTACTACGTCGTTAAATTCCTTTTAAGATTCATTCCTTTTATAAAAGTCACCCGATACGTAGTATATAAAAATGTGTGACTTATATCTTTTAAGTAAACCAAAACAACTTTCATACTTTCCTTTTAAGACCAAATTAAGGCAATACCATGCCTTCTTTTTGGACAAAATACTTCTCTTTTAAAGTCAAGTTACCACATTAAAACAAATGATAAAACCCTTCTTTTGTTTTCATAAAGTCGTTATAACCAACTTCCCATAAAGCTAGTATAACTCTTTTAAAACCTTCAAACCAAGTGTTACTCTTCTTCCAAAATGGTTTCTTAACAATTTTGAAATACTTCAAAATTCTTATTATTCAGCTTAAGTCAAAAGACATTCTGTTATAACACTTTATGTTTTAAACCATTTTAAGACAACACAATGCCTTTCTTTTCCTAAAAGTTCCAGTTTGCCTAATTTCAATTACGCAAGTCTCTTTTAGAAAAGTTTCATAGTTCAATGTCTTAATCTCTTTTTAAAACAATAGAGTAACATATGCCATAGGTGAGTAGGTTAATCTTGTTCATAATCAATCTTATTAAGCGACCATGATCTAGAAAATGTAATATCATTTTGTCTCATCTTAGCTTACATGCGGATGGAGGTTTCTCTTGGTTTTAATAATACTTAATTATTCAATACATTTTCCTTTATTAACGCTGCAGTGGTTTATCGATACACATTCTGATTTCCGAAATCAGTAAAACATTATTCCTTTTAAAAACCAAGTACTCATTACTCACGAATGAGGTTTCACACAAAATCCATATTAATTCATTTAAGTTAAGTCTCTTATCTTATAAGATCAAGTCTCTTAACTTCTAAAATCAGTAAACCATCTTCTTTACCTCTCTTAAGACGTTATACCTAACTCCCATAAAGCTAGTATAACTCTTTTTAAAACCTTCAAAACCAAGTGTTACTCTTAACAAAAATGGTTTCTTAACAATTTTGAAATACTTCAAAATTCTTATTATTCGAGCTTAAGTCAAAAGACATTGCCGTATAACCACGTTCAATTAGCACACGTCGTCTACCGTACTATATATTATCAGCTTAAGTCAAGAGACATTGCCGCATAACTACGTTCAATTAGCACACGTCGTCTACCGTACTATATTATTCGGGCTTAAGTCAAAAGACATTGTCGTATTATATATATCTTCCTTTTAAAATATCATGCTCAAGAGTATAGGAAGAATCACATACCTCGCGACGATTTATCGACTATAAGCAAAAGCGCTCCACGGCTTATAACGGCTTTGGTCCACCTTCTAGGTAGCCCATGCTACTTGCGAACATTCAACCAATAAAGGTTATCGATCTCAGTATATACGATCCTATGTAAAAATCTGATTCAACTTCTACTTATATTCTTCGATGTGATTCGGTTCAAGTCTATTACGTAATATCCTTTTATTACAGTTCAATTCTCTTATGAATCTTATATTCATTCTATACAACTACAGTACGTAATTCCCAAGTACAAAAGAAGGACAATAGTATTTACCTCTATGAGCCCAAAATTATCCAAGTTTAATGTCGCTCCTGAGCAACGTTAAGCTCTACTCAAGTGCTCCAACCCGCTCCAAACAACCCTTAGAAGTTCTACGCCTTACTTAACACTTCAACCGACTATGAAGGTTTTCCTTAGTGGTTTCGTTTAGTGGCTAAAGGAGGTATAATAGTATTTTCTGGCTTTTGTATAAGTGTAACCTTGGGAATACTACAAGGTATTTGGGCCAAGGTATTTGGGCATTATAACAATACTAGGAGAGTATTTCTATACCACAACAAGGGGTATTATACGAACAACTAGGCTAGGGGTACCCTCGGCTAGGCACCTGAGGGGAGGAGGCTCTCGGCGAGGGCCTTTTCTCAAAGGGAAGGGGCTTTGGACGAGATCTTTGAGAGGGAGGGAGTATTTTGAGACTTAGAAAGATTGCTCAAGTTTTGGATGAAGAAAGTCTTCAAGTAAGGGGAGTATTTATAGGCTAACCAAAGGCCAACCAATGGCGAAGATGAAGACAAGTGTGGTGCAAGTGTAGGGCTAGATTTTAACCATGTGGACCTTATCCATCTACCACACAACTTGCACAAAATATCCTACCAACCCCTTGACCCAATCGTCCATTACCGCCCACGAGCTTCCCGATGTGAGGTGACACATGTCACCCTCCGTTGGTCCAAAATGTTTTCTCTCGGAAAAATCCAAAAAATTAGAAATGACATAGCGGAATTTTCCCTTATGAAGTTTAGTAAAGCGTTTCGTCGACAAACGACTCCTTTTCGGCACTTGTGTACAAATTTCGAACCTAGCCAAACCTTAAGGCTTAAATTTAAAAATGCGCCTCACGTACATACCGGAAAATACGAGGGTATAACATTCTCCTCCTTAGAAACATTCGTCCGAATGTTCCTTCTCAAGACGGATAACGATAAAGTTCTTCTAGCGTTGTCAACGCCACGTCCGCCATGGAATAACACACGTTCTCTTCCTTTCGTTGTGCCGCTTCTCGAACACTTGAACTCTTCTAGTATCGTACCATACTTCATCATCGCTTTAGTTTCCAAAACTTTGAGTCACCTCAAACTTGGTCATCTTACTAGCCTCAATTTCCTCTAAGGCCATTCCTCGGCCTTCACGAACTGATTCTGGTCGAACATATCCACAAACTCATACGATGGTCATCTAAACTTGGGCCTAGCACCCTCGTGACCTACCACTGGCGGGACCACCTGAGCTGACCCAGCTCCGAAGCAGGCGCGGGTTGGCCTCAACATGGCCCCACCCGACCAGCTTAACGCGTCACGCTCTTGTTTCCGATCCGAACAATCTTACCTATACTGGTCATGAAAGCTACACTTCCATTTTACACTACCCAAGGAATTATCCTTTCAACTAACCATGCTTTCTAACTCATAACTAACAACTATCCGCTATCCGTACACAACAAAAGATCATCATATCAAGCATGCAAAACTCTAGAGGTTAGGATATACAGAACCTACCGCTCACTCTAATCATAGGCACGCCTGCGGTATGTAGAAGGCGATGAACACGCGATCCGGTGAGGCTGCGCCAGCTTCGGTACCCTCCTATAAAGCCTGATCTCTCGTCACGTATGCTGACGGCGCGAGTGAAACAAGCACCCGATAAAAACGACATTCCGGGATGGCGTCGCCACATCGTCTGGCCGAGGACATGAATCCTGCGGCTAGAACTCACGTATACCGAACTAGAAGCCACGGAGCTCGACCGGCTCGAATACCCGGCGTCCCAAGGCGCGGAGGACCACTCTGTCTTGGCGGAGGTACATAACTAACTTTCTTCTTTGGCGGTCGCCTTGAAAGTTACCAAAGGATCCTGCTGTTCTGGCCCTCTTCTGTTGATCTCGGTCATTACGTCGACCTCTCAGTGCCTCACATCCTAGTGCATGAGCTTGAATGCGTGCAATGGCCATGACCGGCTGAAGAGCTACACCCGTACAAGCCTCGCCGAGTAATCATCTAGCCGGTGACGTAGCGGTGTACTCATCCTCCATGCTCGGCTACTCTGAGGACTTACCGAGCTAGTGAGTCGAACTCCACATTGTACTCTCTAACCGTCGCCCGTCTGCCTCAGCGTCAAAAAGCGTCGGCGAGCCCTCATAAATGCGTGGAGGCAAGAAGTGTGCAAGAAATGCCTTTGAGAACTCGTCCCGTATAGTGGAAGTGCATTCTCTCCGGGGACAGCTCGCGAATCAAACCGGTCTGCGGTATCACGCGGCCGATCTGAACCTAGGACCACCGACTCGGTATCCGATGCCTTGATCACTCTCATGACTCAGAAGCTGCCGGATGAACTCGCGGATCATCCTCGTGCCTCGACCCATAAAACTACGGCGGGTTACACCTCGAAAATCCGTAGTCTCAAACCATGCGCTCGGGGTGAACTACGGTGCTCTTGGGGCTGGGCTGCTGCGTCCGGCCTATCCTCATATCTGCCACGACCACGGCGATGGCGCCATCTCTTTGTACCCCGTCTCATCTGCTCCGGTGTGGGGTGGAGGCTCAGTCTTGTAGTCTCGGCAGCCAGCTGCTGCGACTCTAAATCTCTTTGGTCTTTGTGGCGTCGCGAAACCCCGCCGTCGGAAGCTCTTGTCTCAGTCTTGGCCAGGGCTGCGCCCTCGTACTCCTCTGTATCTCACTCGGCTCCCTCGATTGCCTTGCCCATGGGCTCAGGTTGCACGCGGAGGCATAAGCGGTAAAGGAAAGGAATACGTCGAGAGGGTCAACTTATCACACAACTCTAAGGCACGATCTCGTAATGAGAAGAATGAAACTAATCCTAAATGTCCTATAGCCTCACGATTATAGATGTGGTGCACAACATACCGATAATCAAGACTCTACTAGACACGGTCGTAGACACTTTTCGAGGACTAATCGCTCGATATCACTTTTGTCACGACCGAACCGGGCGTGATCGTGCCTACCCCGCACCTAGTGATACAACATCAGAGAAAACCAGCGGAAATAAAACTTAAACATGTAAATAGACATGGATTAAGATGAAAGAAAATAGGCCAACCAAAACGGTTGCCTTTCAACATATATATATATAAACATTTGAACAGTTACAATCCTTACAACCACGCCAGTGATTTCTGGACCTCTAAGATTTATCTGACAACTATGGCGGACGGGGCCGCCATACCCCGAATGTATAAGGACCTCTGCACTGTGGTAACATACCAAAGATAAGCCTCCGAAGGGACGGAGCTTCCCAAGACGCTGAAATGAGATCCTAAACGCGGGGATCGACAGCCGGTGTACTTCTACCTGCGGCATGAACGCAGCCCCCCGAAGGAGGTCAGTACAACAAGTACCAAGTATGTGAAACTGTAAAATACTGTAAATGAAATCATAATAGTCTATATAAAGCAGGAGACATGTATGATAACCAAACTACAGTTCACAACATAAAGCAGTTATGTCAAGTCAGGGACTCACGCCCTCAAAGTCATCCCTCGTACGTGGAACTTCTTATCATGCCGCGATCTAGGTACAAATCATGTGATACGTATAACATGTCTCGGCCCATCTCATGGACCCAGTATAGAAACGTGTGGGATACATTCCCGGTTCATCCCATGAACCGGTAGTCGAGTGAAATACATTCCCGGATGAACCGGTAGTCGAGTGAAATACATTCGGATGAGCCGTGGTCGAGTGAAATACATTCCGGATGAACCGTGGTCGAGTGAAATACATTCGGATGAGCCGGTAGTCGAGTGAAATACATTCGGATGAACCGGTGATCGAGTGAAATACATTCCGGATGAGCCGTGGTCGAGTGAAATACATTCGGTTCATCCCATGAACCTAGTCGAGTAGAACGAAGACTTGCACAACAAGGCTATCACACGTAACATGGTCAAGTTTCACAACAACAAGCATAGGCAAGTTATACACAACTCAAGGTACTTTCATTTTATGTCAAAGTCCGGATTTTAACCCTAAAGTACTACGTACGTTAAATTCCTTTTAAGAGATTCATTCCTTTTATAAAAGTCACCCGATACCCGTAGTATATAAAAATGTGTGACTTATATCTTTTAAGTAAACCAAAACAACTTTCATACTTTCCTTTTTAAGACCAAATTAAGGCAATACCATGCCTTCTTTTTGGACCAAAATACTTCTCTTTTTAAAAGTCAAGTTACCACATTAAAACAAATGATAAAACCCTTCTTTTGTTTTCATAAAGTCGTTATAACCAACTTCCCATAAAGCTAGTATAACTCTTTTTAAAACCTTCAAAACCAAGTGTTACTCTTCTTTCCAAAAATGGTTTCTTAACAATTTTGAAATACTTCAAAATTCTTATTATTCAGGCTTAAGTCAAAAGACATTGCCGTACAACTACGTTCAATTAGCACACGTACGTCTACCAAGCTGTTATAACACTTTATGTTTTAAACCATTTTAAGACAACACAATGCCTTTCTTTTCCCTAAAAGTTCCAGTTTGCCTAATTTCAATTACGCAAGTCTCTTTTTAGAAAAGTTTCATAGTTCAATGTCTTAATCTCTTTTTAAAACTGTAACGCCCCGAACCCGGGCCCGTTACTGGTGCCTTACCCCGGGCACCCTAGTGATACAACATCAGAGAAAACCAGCGGAAAAAAATAAAACACGAGTCATGAAACAAGAGATATAATAAATAAACAGGCCAACCAAAAGCGATTGCCTTGGTATATACATAAAAACTCAACGCTTATCCTTTTACAAACCACACGCCACAACAAAGGCTGCACTTAAGATTTACAACAACTATGACGGAGACGGGCCCGCCATACCCCGAATGTACAAGAACCTACAACTCAGAAACATACCAAAGATAAGCCTCGAAGGAACGGAGCTTTCAACACGCCGAAATGAGATCCTAAGAGCGGGGATCCACGGCCGATGTACCTACTGCGGCGTGAACGCAGCCCCGAGGAGGTCGATAACAGTACCAAGTATGTGGAATCAAATCGTAAATGAAATCATAATAGCCTAAAAAAGCGAGGAGACATGTATGATAACCAAAATACGACGCAACATAAAGCGGTCAAGTCGAGGACTCACGCCTCAAAGTCACCACTCAAATATAACTATGGGTCTCACGCCACAACATTCATCATATTCGCATCATGGCGCGTGCCCCGGAATCTGCATCGGTGTAGACATGTCCATGATGCAACAATAATAACAAGGCCGCGTGGCCACGCCGGACATCGCATCGGTGTAGATATGCCCGTGTAACCTCAATAACAATATCTTGGGTGGTCAACCCCGCCGCGTGGCCACATGCCCGAATCTTGCGACGGTGTAGACACGCCCACGTGGCGTAATAACCATATATTGGGTAATCAACTCGCGTGGCGTACCGTAATCTTTGCGTCGGTGTAGACATATCCATGTGACATCAACAAGACAAGAATCAAAATGGAAACATACCGTGGAATTCTCCATCACCGCCAAAGACGTCCAAGTAAGTTCTCAACAAGTCAACCGGCCCTCTATCGAGAGACGCGGTAACACAGAAATACCACACTTGCACAACAAAGGCTATCATCACAAGCATAGGCAAGTTTCACAACCACAAGCATAGGCAAGTTTCACACAACTCAAAGTACTTTCATTTTATGCCAAAGTCCGGGTTTTAACCCTAAAGTACTACGTACGTTAAATTCTTTAAAAGAGATCCATTACCTTTATCAAAGTCACCCGATACCCGTAGTATTAGAATGACCAACCCACATTCCTTTTCAAAATCGAGTGACAACATTCTTTTCCTAAGTTCCAGTTTGCCTAGTTTCAATTACTCAAGCTTCTCATTTTCAAAGGGTTTCATAGTTCCCAAACTTAATCACTTGATTCCTTTTTAGAACAATTGAGTAATATATGTCTCACGTGAAAGTAGGTTATTCTTGTTTACAACATTCTTATTACAGCAGCCATGATCTAGAAAATGTAATATCATTTTGTCTTATCTTAGTTTCTATGCAGATGGAGGTTTCACCGGTTTTAATAATACAATTCATTAGTCAAGACATTTTCCTTTATTAACGCTGCGTTGGTCTGTCGATACACATTCGATTTCAAATCGGAAACATTATTCCTTTAAAAAAAAAAAACAAGTACTCATTACTCACGAATGAGGTTTCACACAAACATTCACATTAAAACAAATAAGTTAAGTCTCTTATTTTATAAGATCAAGTCTTTTAACTTCTAACATCAGTAAACCATTTTCTTTACCTCTCTTAAGACATTATACATAACTCCTCATAAAGCTAGTATAACTCTTTTTAAAACCTTTAAAACCAAGTGTTACTCTCCCTTCAAAACGATTTATAAATCTTTTGAAATACAGCAAGTTCTTTATTATAACAAGCCAGTTATAATTCACATCAGTTACCTTTTAAAACCACAAAGTATTTTCTTACCTACATAAAGTCGTTATAACTGACTTCCCATAAGCCGTTATAACACTTTATGTTTTAAAAACAAGCAAACACAGTTAACACATGTACGTCTACCGTACTACATAGTTCACACATATCATGCTAGAAGAGATAGGAAGAGGTTCACATACCTCGCGACGATTATCGACAATAAGCAAAAAGCTCCAAGTACTACAACGCCTAGCCCTTTCCACTCCTCGAGTAGAATACGCTACTCTTAGTACTTTCACCTATAAAGGCCACAAACGTCTATTAACATCTATATCTCAACGTCCCATATTCTACAGAAAATTCGTGGCACCTCCCCATGCAGCGTAAATCTCTCTCTATCGAGGCGGCTACCAAGCCAACCGGTGGGTTTACACGCCTAACCTGACGTGTACAATTCTACTACGGTATGCTATACAAGTCTCACTGTCTGATCTATGTAATTACGATTGATTCAGATTCTTCTTCAGCTTAAGTCAAAGACATTGCCACAATACTAAGTTCAGTTCTATATATAGTATACTTCAACTATATATTCTAACAACAGGTAATTTCCAATTACAATAGAAGGACAGTAGTGTTTACCTCGATAAGCCCAAAATTATCCGAGTCTAATGTCGCTCCTGAGCAAGGTTTAGCTCCTACTCTGAGTGCTCCAAACAACCCTTAGAAGTTCTAACCAACTTCTACTTACAACTTCAACTACGGGTGAAGATTTCCTTAGGGTTTCGTTTAGAGGCTAAAGGAAAGTATAATCGTATTTTCCGGGTTTTTCGTACAAAGGGTACTTTGGAAAGTACTACAAGGTATTTGGGCTAAAGTATTTGGACATAATAACGATACTAGGAGAGTATTTCTATACCATAACAAAGGGTATTATACGAAAACAACTAGGCTAGGGGGGGGGGGTACCCCACGGCTAGCACCACTAGGAGGGGGGGTGGTGCTCTCGGCTAGTACTCACAAATGGGTAGGGGTTTCTCGGCCACAAGGCCTCACAAGGGGAAGAGGGGGGGTGGTGGACGAACTACACAAGGGAGGGAGGAAGAGAACTTCAAGACTTAGGAAGATTTTTGGATGAAGAAGTCTTCCAAAGGGTGGGGTATTTATAGGTCAAGAAATGGCCAACCAATGGCCAAGATTCAACCAAGTGTAAGGCAAGTGTAGGGCTAGATTTCAACCATGTGGACCTTATCCATCTACCACACAACTTGCACAAAATATCCTACCAACTAAAGTGGTCCAAATCGTCCAAGTCAAGCCATGGTTGCCGTCCAAGCCTTCCAATGTGAGGGTGACACATGTCACCCTCCCGTTGGTCCAAAATGTTTCGTTTCTCGGAAAAATCCGCAAAAATCATAAATGACATAGCGGAAATTCCCTACGAAAGTCGTGAAAACGTTTCGCCAAAAACGACTCTAACCGGGTGTTGTGCACAAAAAGAATTCGCCAAGCCTAAAGAAGTTCGAAAATTTCTACGTCGTCCCCACGTACATACTGCGGAAATACGGTATAACATTCTCCCCTCCTTAGAAACATTCGTCCCGAATGTTCCTTCTAAGTCTCAAAACAAACGTGCGTCAGTATAGTCTTCACTACTATACTTACGAGAAACAAACATGCCACACCTGGCCACAAAATAACATGCGCGCAAAACCCAAATCCACGCCAACGAGGAACCACCTCAGTTAGAGCAAAAGTCCCCACCAAGGTCTAAAATATACTCCCTTCGCACCTACATTTCACAAAAGAAACGATCACACACGTTCACTTCTCCCCTATCTCGTCGTACCCTTCTCGAACACTCGAGCTCTTTCTAGTATCCGTACCACACTTCCGTCAACGTTACTTTCCAACCCTTGGAGTTACTACCTCCAAACGGGTCATCTTACTACCTCGATTTCCTCTAAGGCCATTCTCGGCCTTCACGAACTGATTCAGTCGAACATATCTATGAACTCATACGATGGTCATCTAAACTTGGGCCTAGCACCTCGTGACCCGCCACGGAGGGACCACCGAGCTGACCGCCGCCGAACGGGGCGCGGGTTGGCCGCAACATGGCCCCAACCCGACCAGCAGAAGCGCCAACTTCCGCTCCTCGACACGGAACACATCATGGAAGCTACCACTTCCATCTCACACTAACGATTTTTAAATCACACTATAGCACAAAGCTATCCGAACATAACACTTAACACATCATTAACATCAATACATACAGTATCTACGAGTTAAGGATATACGAAACTAGGCGGTTCAAGGACCGCTAAAGCGGAACTTCCACCGCGACCTCTGCGTGGCATCGCTCTAGTAATGCGTGCTATCCTACCAGCGCTACCCACGGTGGACGGCCTCTCGTCATATGGCCTGTTGGCGCAAGAATAACAAGCTCCTTGGTACTACGACACTTCCGAAATGCGGTCTACTACATCGACCACCGAGGTAGGGGTGGCGATCGCCAACACCCTACTCCCTCAACATCCCGAAACACAGGAGCCACGACCGCTCCGAATATCCCAAGGGTCGAAAGTGCGGAGGACCACTCTGCAATGGCGGAGTACATAACTAGTCTGCTTCTTGAGGCGGTCCGCCTCGAAGTCGCCAAAATACCGGCCGTCTTGGCGCCTTCCTGTGGCGGTCGCTGCGTCGATCTGCGCTCGCCGCCAGTCGTGAGCACGAATGCGGCAATGTCCATGCGGTGAAGAGAAACACCGCACAAGACTTCGGCCATATAATCATCTAGCCGGTGGCGTGGCGATGCACCCTATCCTCCATATCTGCAACAAGCGCGAGGACATATCGAGCCAAAGAATCGAACTCGACATTGTACTCACGACAGTCGCCTCTGCCTCGGTAACAAAAATTTGTCGGCGTGCCCTCTCATCCATGCGGAGGCAAAGTGCGTGAAAAAGCCCCGAAAACTCATCCCATACTGCTGAGGTGCATGATCTCCCGGAAAGTTCCACGAATCAAACTAATCGGCGGTATCACGCGGCCGATGCGAACCGAAGGTCACGCACTCGATCTCTGAAGCCTTGATCACCGCGTGATCCTTCAGAATCGACGGATGAACTCCTGCGGATCATCCTCAAGCCTCGACCGTAGAACTCGCGGCTACAACTCGGAAAATCTCGTAGCCTCAAACTATCGCTCTCGGGTGCACGCGGTCTTCTTTGAATCTGGCTAACTGCGTCGGCCTATCTCATATCCGCCACAACGGCAATAATCGGCCCGTCTCGCGACCCATCTCCCGCCTGCATCGGTGTGGGATGGAGGCTCAGTCTTGTAGTCTCATCGCCCACGGCCGCGCTCTAAACCTCTTTGGTCTTTGGCGGCGTCGCGAAACTTCGCCGTCGGAAGCACTGCTCAGTCTTGGCCAGGGCTGCGCCTCGCATTCCTCAGATCCCACTAGCGACTCCGCCCTGCCTTGCCGGCACAGGCGCCACATGCGGAGGCATAATCGTAAAATGAAACACACGTCGGAGGGTCCAACTTACAACTCGGCTCTAAGGCACGATCTCGTAATGAGAAGAATAGAAACTAATCCTACATGTCCTATAGCCTCACGATTATAGATGTGGTGCAACACACCGATAATCAAGACTACTAGACACGCGTAGACACTTTACGAGGACTAATCGCTCGATACCACTTTGTAACGCCCCGAACCGGGCCCACATCGTGCCTTACCGGCACCCTGGTGATACAACATCGAGAGAAAACCAATGGAAAAAATAAAACACGAGTCATGAAACAAGAGATATAAAAAATAAACAGGTCAACCAAAACAGTTGCCTTCAGTATATACATAAAAACTCGCACGAGCTTATCCTTTTACAAACCACGCCACAACAGTTACAGACGTCTAAGATTTACAACAACTATGACGGAGGCGGGCCGCCATACCCCGAATGTACAAGAACCTACAACTCAGAAACATACCAAAGATAAGCCTCCAAGAAACGGAGCTTTCAACACGCCAAATGAGATCCTAAGAGCGAGGATCCACGACCGATGTACCTCTACCTGCGGCATGAACGCAGCCCCCCGAAGGAGGTCAGTACAACAGGTACCAAGTATGTGAAACTGTCAAATACTGTAAATGAAATCATAATAGCCTAAAAAAGCAGGAGACATGTATGATAACCAAAATACAGTACGCAACATAAAAGCAGTCAAGTCAGGGACTCACGCCCTCAAAGTCACCACTCAAATATAACTATGGGTCTCACGCCCACAACATCCATCATGTTCGCATCATGGCGCATGCCCGAATCTTGCGACGGTGTAGACATGTCCATGATGCAACAATAATAACAAGGCCGCGTGGCCACATGCCCCGAATCGCGTGGTGTAGGCGTGCCCATGTAACCTCAATAACAATATCTTGGGTGGTCAACCTGCGCGTGGCCGCATGCCGAATCTTGCATCGGTGTAGACGCCCACGTGGCGGTAATAACCATATATCGGGTAATCAACCGCGTGGCGCGTGCCCGAATCTTGCGACGGTGTAGACATATCCATGTGACATCAACAAGACGATAATCAAAATGGAAACATACCGTGGAATTCTCCATCACCGCCAAGACGCTCCAAGTAAGTTCTCAATAAGTCAACCGGCCCTCTATCGAGAGACGGTATACGTAAATACCACACTTGCACAACAAAGGCTATCATCACAAGCATAGGCAAGTTTCACAACCACAAGCATAGGCAAGTTTCACACAACTCAAAGTACTTTCATTTTATGCCAAAGTCCGGGTTTTAACCCTAAAGTACTACGTACGTTAAATTCTTTAAAAGAGATCCATTACCTTTATCAAAGTCACCCGATACCCGTAGTATTAGAATGACCAACCCACATTCCTTTTCAAAATCGAGTGACAACATTCTTTTCCTAAGTTCCAGTTTGCCTAGTTTCAATTACTCAAGCTTCTCATTTTCAAAGGGTTTCATAGTTCCCAAACTTAATCACTTGATTCCTTTTTAGAACAATTGAGTAATATATGTCTCACGTGAAAGTAGGTTATTCTTGTTTACAACATTCTTATTACAGCAGCTATGATCTAGAAAATGTAATATCATTTTGTCTTATCTTAGTTTCTATGCAGATGGTGGTTTCTACTGGTTTTAATAATACAATTCATTAGTCAGTACATTTTCCTTTATTAACGCTGCAGTGGTCTGTCGATACACATTCTGATTTCCGAAATCAGTAAAACATTATCCCTTTAAAAAAAAAACCAAGTACTCATTACTCACGAATGAGGTTTCACACAAACATTCACATTAAAACAAATAAGTTAAGTCTCTTATTTTATAAGATCAAGTCTCTTAACTTCTAACATCAGTAAACCATTTTCTTTACCTCTCTTAAGACATTATACCTAACTCCTCATAAAGCTAGTATAACTCTTTTTAAAACCTTTAAAACCAAGTGTTACTCTCCCTTCAAAACGATTTATAAATCTTTTGAAATCTGAGAAGTTCTTTATTATAACAAGCCGCTTATAATTCACATCGCTTACCTTTTAAAACCACAAAGTATTTTCTTACCTACATAAAGTCGTTATAACCAACTTCCCATAAAGCCGTTATAACACTTTATGTTTTAAAACAATCAAACACGCTTAACACATGTATGTCTACCGTACTACATAGTTCACACATATCATGCTAGAAGAGATAGGAAGAGGTTCACATACCTCGCGACGATTATCGACAATAAGCAAAAGCTCCAAGTACTACAACCTTGCTAGCCTTTCCACTCCTCGGTAGAATACGCTACTCTTAGTACTTTCACCTATAAAGGCCACAAACGTCTATTAACATCTAGATCTCAACGTCCCATATTCTCTAGAAAATTCGGCGACCTCCCCGCACAACGTAAATCTCCTCCTCTATCGAGGCGGCTACCAAGCCAACCAGGGTTTACGCCTAACGGACGTGTACAATTCTACTACACGGTATGCTATACAAGTCTCTTATGTCTGATCCTATGTAATTCTGATTCGATTCAGATTCTTCAGCTTAAGTCAAAAGACATTGCCACAATACTAAGTTCATTCTATATATAGTATACTTCAACTATATATTCTAACAACAGGTAATTTCCAATTACAATAGAAGGACAGTAGTGTTTACCTCGATAAGCCCAAAATTATCCGAGTCTAATGTCGCTCCTGAGCAAGGTTTAGCTCCTACTCTGAGTGCTCCAAACAACCCTTAGAAGTTCTAACCAACTTCTACTTACAACTTCAACTACGGTGAAGATTTCCTTAGGGTTTCGTTTAGAGGCTAAAGGAATGTATAATCGTATTTTCCGGGTTTTTCGTACAAAGGGTACTTTGGAAAGTACTACAAGGTATTTGGGCTAAAGTATTTGGACATAATAACGATACTAGGAGAGTATTTCTATACCATAACAAAGGGTATTATACGAAAACAACTAGGCTAGTGGGTACTCTACCATGCCAGCACCAGGAGGGGTGGTGCTCTCGCTAGTACTCACAAATGGGTAGGGGTTTCTCGGCCACAAGGCCTCATGAGGGAAGAGGGGTGGTGGACGAACTACACAAGGAGGAGGAAGAGAACTTCAAGACTTAGGAAGATTTTTGGATGAAGAAGTCTTCCAAAGGGTGGGGTATTTATAGGTCAAGAAATGGCCAACCAATGGCCAAGATTCAACCAAGTGTAAGGCAAGTGTAGGGCTAGATTTCAACCATGTGGACCTTATCCATCTACCACACAACTTGCACAAAATATCCTACCAACTAAAGTGGTCCAAATCGTCAAAGTCAAGCCACGGTTGCCGTCGAGCCTTCGATGCGAGGGTGACACATGTCACCCTCCCGTTGGTCCAAAATGTTTCGCTCTCGGAAAAATCCGCAAAATCATAAATGACATAGCGGAAATTCCCTACGAAAGTCGTGAAAACGTTTAGTCGAAAACGACTCTAACCGGGTGTTGTGCACAAAAAGAATTCGGCCAAGCCTAAAGAAGTTCGAAAATTTCTACGTACGTCCCCCACGTACATACTCTGGAAATACGGGGTATAACAAAAACAATAGAGTAACATATGCCATAGGTGAGTAGGTTAATCTTGTTCATAATCAATCTTATTAAGCAGCCATGATCTAGAAAATGTAATATCATTTTGTCTCATCTTAGCTTATGCAGATGGAGGTTTCTCTGGTTTTAATAATACTTAATTATTCAATACATTTTCCTTTATTAACGCCAGATGGTTTATCGATACACATTCTCGATTTCCAAATCAAGAAACATTATTCCTTTTAAAACCAAGTACTCATTACTCACGAATGA